>CM056452.1:18305476-20705476 GCA_029783895.1 Triplophysa bombifrons
TAAAGATGGAAACAAATTTTAAAGATCATATTATCTCAGAAGTAGATTTTCATTAACAGTTTAGTAGCCATTCCAGAAGATAATGCTGTGTTTAAGGATCCCTAATTAGTGGTGTCTAAAACAATAAAGGACATCAATGAGTGCCATTCACTTGTATATAACTTGCAGACACTTGAGCGTTACAAATTAACAGATTTATATATTTATAATCAGATACATTTTGAAATTATTGTATGTGTTATTTCACGCGAATACATTTTTAAATGAATATGTATCATGATTATATTGTATAAATCCTGACAAACAAGTAATACATTTTTAAACTATATAGTAAAACAAAGGTTAAACGTTTTAAATCAATAAATTTAGTTGTTACAAATGCCCCTATGCTAGGGTGACCATACGCCCTCTTTTTGAGACAAAAAAACTGCGTCCCGGCGGGATTTCTAAATTTCCTAAAATATCCGGGATTCGGGTTTTGCGTTCTAAAGTCTTCATTCATTGCATGCGTTTTATAATTTTTGCAAAGCAACCACTTCTTGCTAGCCACGATTGGTCTGTAATGTACGTACGTAAGCACGTAAGTAAACAAAGCGCATCTCATTACCTCAGCAATGTCGTTACCTGATCCGTCCCAGAAACACGATTTGTTCCGCGCATGCGCGAAAGTGCGTCGACTTCCAGCAAAAACCATTTACGGTAGTTAAAAAAAAGTAGTTTGACAACTTGTTCCATACCTTAAATATATATTTTTAACTCTTTATAGAAAATGGCACTTAATATCAAACGACATTAAACAAATACATTTTTTTAAATAAAAAACATTTCTCAATTATGATGCATATCCTTTGTTTATATTGTTGTTTCGTTGGTATTAATAAATAAAAAAGTAACAAAATTCATTTAAAAAAGACTATTTTCCGCTCTTCAAAGGGCAGTGTAGCCTATCCCTCGTTCAGTACATTTCTCCAAACCATTACAGATTGTAATTTGTTTAATGTCTTCTGATGTTTCAATAAAGAGTTTATACATAAAATAATTTCTGTTATGGTTTGTATGGTTCCGGTTGTGTCAAACTACTTTTTTAAACGCACTTTCGCGCATGCGCGGAACAAAACGTGTTCCCGGGACAGATCGGACTAGCGACAAGCCTCAGGGCAACAACCAATAGCCAAAGAAGCAGCTTGCTTTTCAGTGGGTGGCACAACAATCTGAATAGCGTTAACGATGCCCATTTTTTTTTAATGGCAAGTGATTTTTAATTTAACCTATGGCCTTGAAAAGACAACGTTTTTTTTTTCAAAAAAGTTGTAATTTAAATGCTAAACATTTTTATTTGTTTGTTATTATTCTATTGCTGAAGGCCAAAAGTTGAATGGAAATGATGTATTCCTTTATGTATTTAAGTTCAGTAACAGTTTCATGGTTGTTAACGCATTTGTCAAGTATTTACACCCATCCCGATCTTTCCACCCGCTGTGTGTGTACATCTGCCTCCTGCCCCCACTGACTGTCCTCTTTTTCGAAAGCTGAAATATGGTCACCCTACCCTTTGCAGGCTGATTATCTTAAAATTTGTAAGCATAAATTATAGAAAAACATTGATCCTGTTGCAAATGAAAAGTTCAGATGCAAAACCCTCTAAGCAATCCTCAGTCAACCTACGTTACTCAAATAATTTTGCTTCAAAACCCACTAAATAACACACTCTGGGTCTGAAAATACATGGAGGAGCCTGATAGAATTACTCGTTTAAGAAAATTGTTCCTATTAACAACAACAGCACCCACCACACTTACCTAAAAACAGCCGTTGAAGAAGAGACGAGAAGAATCCTGGGCGGGAATATAGTTTTCGAATCCAAAGTATCCCGTGAACCTGACTCAAATCAACCAATCAGATGACGCGAGAAGCTGTCGTTATCATGTAAATCGCGCCAAACAGTTAACCAGCCAAGGGATGAACTGATCCAGATGCAAACTGGTTGAAAACTTGGTGGGAGGAGTCGGAGTTCTGCGCACGCACACATTTGATTTAATTGCCTTGCCAACCGCCACCGATTGGTCTGAGATAAGCAATGTGTTTTGTATGGGATCAGAATTGTTTCATTATTCTGTATAAATAAACTACGATTCGCAAATAAATATAGACAATTTCACAAACATTTTTTAAATCCACATATGCGCAAAAAGCGAACCATAAATACATGTTAGACGTTCCACAAAAATAAATGGAATTCGCAAATAAATACAATGAGATTTGCAAATAAAAAATATTTACAAATGTATTTTAATTATATTTATTTGTAGATCGCCTTCTTCACATTTGTGGATCGCTTTCTGCACAATTGTGAATCGCTTTCTGTGCATTTGTGAATCGCTGCACGCATTTGTGAATCGCTGCACGCATTTGTGGATCAGTGCACGCATTTGTGAATCGCTGCACGCATTTGTGAATCGCTGCACGCATTTGTGGATCAGTGCACACATTTGTGGATTGCTCTCTGTGCAATTGTGGATTTTGAAACATTTCTAACGTCAATTCGTGCGCACAATCCTCAAATAGGTGGACTCCGCCCACTATCTACGCAAGCCAATCGGTTCCGCTTTTGTTGTCCAATAGGCTACGTTCTAACTTCAGCCAATCACCTTTTGCTATGCACTAAGATTCAGGGAGCTAACATGGCGACTAGTGGCGGTCTAAAATCTGTGTTATACTAAGAAATGATAATGGCCTCTTCTTTCTACTATGTAATGATCGCTTGTGTTCTTATACATTGTCCGTATTGTTACATATATGCTGTATTTAAACGTGTATGACTTGATAACAGCGTGCACGGACTTGAGTGGAAAATCCCGGTGACTAGGGAGTCGGTACTGATTTGGTCTGCTGCCAGCCTTTTTATTGTGTTTATGTACCAAAGGGCTAAATTCCGATTTTGGCATTCGATCAAATGTAATCTGTTACTGCATGGTTAAGCAGCTATTTCGATCCAAACACTCGGCGCGTGCCTCCTGTCAAGTTTCGCAGAGTTTGCAATGCGCACTGCAGCTGTCGGTGTACTACCAGTATAACGATTGCAGAATTAATGTGGGGGAAATCATCAGCATTTTGAATTTCTATGTCATTCATAATTCAAAATAAAAAGTAATTTATACAGTCATTTCGGTTTATCCCATTCCTGAATGATCTCTGCTGCTATCTCTACACTGTTCTGTTTACTGTCTCCCATGACAAAGGATGTCGATTCTTTTACTATGATCTTGTGCACACAATATATTCTTAAATTTAACCCCAAAAGTAGATGATGTAAGCCTATACAATTTGTGTTTTTGAACCTAACCATATTAAATATTGGTATAGGCTACAACTGCAGATAATCAATTTACTGTAGTTAATAATAATGGACGTGCCAGTGCTCTCAGTAGCGTGTTAAACATACACGTCTCCATTTTACCTGGTGCAAATAAATAATTATTTTTGGGTTATAATTATGTTTATATTGCTGCCTTTTAAATGACATATAGGACAGCTTTAAAATACTGTTTATTTCCATTATTTAATTGCAAATAAAAAAAACAACGGGGGCTTTGAGAAAGCAAGGGAGGCAACACAACTTTTTCTTCGATGAAAAAAGTATGAAGCAAAATATGAAACTGCCAAATAAAAATGAATTGAAGCCAATTGTACAAATTAATGAGTTCTCCATACAAATGCACAAAAGGCACTGGACATTACTGGGCATTTCAGTAAAGCCATTTTCATACAGAGATCCCCGAAAATATGCGGAAGGTGTCCCGGGATGACGAGTTACTTTCCTCCGGCCATCTACCCCATGAACAGTTGAACAGTTAAATGTTCTCCCCACTGTGCAATAAATATGTGCAATACTAAACTACTCACTCACACTTATATTTATTTATTATACATATGTTACTGATTTAATATATAATAAAGCTATATACAATTTATAGCAATTTATAGCTTACACAATTTTTATAGCACCTATAACTTGTATATATGGCACATGCATAAAATATAGCATCCGGTTCTCTTTTGACATCTATTGTTTTTTTTTCATATGTGTATTGTCTATTACCTATTCATTTTTTATTATTTTGTTACCTGTGTCTTGTCACGTTATGTGAGCTGTTTAGTAAATGTATTATACTACTACAGTATTTCTATGTGGGGAATTGTGGACAGACTTATACCACATGATAATCTTGCAATATAGTCTACTTACGCTGCTGCCGCTAAAGACTACGCTTGCTATTGTTAATGTATATAACAGGTATCATATGGTTTTGTCATGGGAAAGAGTTAGATAGTAAACAGAACAGTGTAGCGATAGCAGCAGAGATCATTCAGGAATGGGATAAACCGAGATGAATGTAGAAATTACGTTTAATTTTGAATTATGAATGACATAGAAATTCACAATGCTGATAATTCCCCTCACGTTAATTCTGCCATCGTTATACTGGTAGTACACCGACAGTTTCAAAACATCGGAATTTAGCCCTTTGGTACATAAACACAATAAAAAGGCTGGCAGCAGACCAAATCAGTACCGACTCCCTAGTCACCGGGATTTTCCACTCCAGTCCGTGCACGCTGTTATCAAGTCATACACATTTAAATACAGCATATATGTAACAATACGGACAATTTATATGAACACAAGCGATCATTACATAGTATAAAGAAGAGGCCATTGTCATTTCTTGGTATAACAGAGATTTTAGACCGCCACTAGTCGCCATGTTAGCTCCCTGAATCTTAGTGCATAGCAAAAGGTGATTGGCTGAAGTTAGAACGTGGCGTATTGGACAACAAAAGCGGAAGTTAACCGATTGGCTTGCGTAGATAGTGGGCGGAGTCCACCTATTTGTGGGTTGTGCCCACGAATTGACGTTAGAAATGTTTCAAAATCCACAAATGCACAGAGAGCAATCCACAAATGCGTGCACTGATTCACAAATGCGTGCAGCGATTCACAAATGCGTGCAGCGATTCACAAATGCACAGAAAGCGATTCACAAATGTGCAGAAAGCGATCCACAAATGTGAAGAAGGCGATCTACAAATAAATATAATTAAAATACATTTGTAAATATTTTTTATTTGCAAATCTCATTGTATTTATTTGCGAATTCCATTTATTTTTGTGGAACGTCTAACATGTATTTATGGTTCGCTTTTTGCGCATATGTGGATTTAAAAAATGTTTGTGAAATTGTCTATATTTATTTGCGAATCGTAGTTTATTTATACAGAATAATGAAACAATTCTGATCCCATAGTTTTGAGTTTACGCAGTTCCTTATACTAAAATATAAAATAAGAACCCACTTGTTGTTGTTATACTGTTTTGGGTTTTGAAACGTTCTTGCATTATAATCTTGTAATTTATTGTCGTGATACACGGCCTGTCTGATGTGGAAAATGTTGAAGCCGTTTTAATTGTTCAAGACGGCCACATGCAGCATCGACAAAGTGTAAAGCATAATTTAAGATAGGCGTTTGGCTATTTCAATTGAAGATAAAACCACCACTGTTTTGCTCGAGGTAGATGCGATGGTGTATTACAGCAAATAGCAAACAATTACTAAATTTTGTTATTTTAACAAGGCCTATACGGCAATCATTGTTAGTTTTCTACATCGGTATTTTAGTCAATTTGTGGCAAGAACGCAAACGCTTGTTGCTAAGCAAGCTGTGAACGTTAAGCATTATGAAATGAGTGTTGTTTAACCAAAACCAAGTGCACTGCTGGCCATTCTGAGGCCACATTCGGGCCGAGTCTGTCTGCTATGTGGGAGGTAGGCTATACACACACACACCCACCCACCAAAAAATAGGTGCTCTAGATTACACCGTGAACTGGCTCTGTCCGTGTTTGTCTGTATGCTGAGATAGATAGTGTGCTGTTGTCGAGTAGCCTATAATGCTGACGAACAGATGCGAGCTGGGTTTATTGTATGCCCGTTGTACTAAAGTGATAATGTCCAAATTTGGCACATCAAGAATGTATTTTTACACTGCATACGAAAGCAGTACGTTCGCGTTGCTCTCAGCGAGTGCGTCTATTCTAGCAACATGCCAAAGCCTATTTAACGAAAGTCATGCCACTCGGCGGCCTTTCGGACAGCTATTAACGTCTTAGCAAGAGCGCCTCCAAGCAGCTATTTAGCATGTCTTTTGCATGTCTTCTAATTTATCGCAATGGCAGTGATGCACCTTGTTAATATATTATCTTTGGCAATTCCCATTGAGAGCACGTTAACTTCGATTACAGCAATCGCAAGTTTTGCATTACGTTTTTTTAATTACTCCGATGCTCAAAATCTCTTCAAGAAGCTTATTTTACTGGTGTGTTGAAGAACAGTAAACCAAAAACTGCTGTGAGCTGCCAGTGTAAATCTTTACATTTATTAAACATATTTACATTTAGTCATTTAGCAGACGCTTTTATCCAAAGCGACTTACAAAGAGTTAGGGAGCAACAAGCAATATGTCATACAGGAGCCATAATACATTAGGTGCCAATTCAAAGTTACTGGTTTCAACTAAAGCTAGACCATTACCTGTTGTTTTTTTGTTTGTCAGCTATTCATAGAAGAGTTGGGTTTTAAGTAGTTTTTTGAATGTTGTGAGAGATGTGGTCGACCGGACAGAGTTAGGAAGAATGTTCCACCAGGAAGAAGATGTGAAGCAGAATGAGCAGGAATGCGATTTACTGTCCTTATGAGAAGGCAATACAAGACGCTGCTGGTTTGCTGAACGCAGGGATCTTGATGGGGTGTAGGAGTGCTGGAGGGTGTAAAAGTAAGCCGGTGCAGATCCAGTGATGGTCCTGTAGGCAAGTGTTAGTGACTTGAATATGAAACGGGCTTCGACCGGTAGCCAGTGGAGAGAGATGAAAAGGGGTGTCACATGAGTCCTTTTGGGCTGTTGGAAGACGAGGCGTGCTGCTGCGTTCTGAACCAGCTGGAGCAGTTTGATAGCCTTTGCAGGAAGACCAGCAAGGAGAGCATTGCAGTAGTCCAATCTTGAGATTACCAGGGCTTGGACAAGGAGTTGTGCCGCATGGTCAGTGAGATAGGGTCTCACCTTTCTAATGTTGAATAAGGCGTATCGCATGACCGTGTTGTCTTTGCAATGTGATCATTGAAGGACAGCTGTTCATCAAATATGACTCTGTGGTTCCTGGCTTTTTTGGAAGGACTGATTGTGGTATTGCCAAGATGGATGTGAAGATCGTGTTGCACCGTAGGGTGTGCAGGAAACACCAGTAATTCTGTTTTGGCAGGGTTCAGCTTGAGGTGATGCCCTTTCATCCAAGCTGAGATGTCCTCAAGGTAAGCTGTAATGCGAGCTGCTACAGTGCTATCATCTGGGTGAAACGAGATGTAGATCTGGGTGTCATCAGCATAACAGTGATACGAGAAGCCATGTGCGTGTATGATGGGTCCCAAGGATGTGGTGTAGATGGACCGATCCCTGAGGGACCCCAGTGATCAAGTGGTGAGCAGTGGACAGCTAGTCCCTCCATGACACCCTGAAGGATCTGTTGGAGAGTTAGGATTTGAACCAGCGGAGAGTGGGGCCTGAGATTCCTAGTGATGATAAGGTTGCTACCAGTATCTTGAAATTAACAGTGTCAAACGCCGCAGATAAGTCTAGCAGAATCAGGACCAAGGATTGAGAATCCGCCTTGGATAGCCGCAGTGCTTCTGTGACCGATAGTAGTGCAGTCTCAGTGGAGTGGTTTGTTTTGAAGCCAGACTGCTTGTCATCCAGTAGTTTGTTCTGGGATAGGTTGGAAGACACCTGGTTGAACGCTGCACTTTCAAGTGTTTTTGCCATGAATGGGAGGAGAGAGACAGGTCTGTAACTGTCGGGAGAAGAGGGGTCCAATGAGGGTTTCTTCAGTAGTGGCGTGACCTGGGGCTGTTTGAATGTGGATGGAAAAGTGCCGGTGTGCAGGGAGGTGTTGATGATGTGTGTAAGTGCAGGTGTGAGTGTGCTGGATATGGCCTGAAGGAGATCGGAGGGGATTGGGTCAAGGGGAAAGGTGGTGGGGTGGCTGTAGAGAAGTCTGATTACTTCAGTATCCCTCAGTGGCGTGAAAGAGGAGAGTTTGATGGTTGAAGTGTGGGAGGTGTGTACCAAGGTCTGAGGTACCGAAAATTGTTTGCTGATGGATTAATTTTTCTCAGTGAAAAATACAGCGAAGTCTTCCACAGTCAAAGATGAAGTGGGAGGGGGAGGAGGGGGGCAAAGGAGAGAGTTAAATGTCACCAATAATTCGTACAAGTTGTTTTTTGCTTAAAGATAATAAAATAAGTCAAGTAAATTAAAGAGTTCAGTAAAAACAAATATTTTAATGTTCCTGTCACATAATTATAAAACAAATAAAAAAACACTTTAATGTGCCAAAGCCATCAGAACCGTACCGAAAACCGTGGGCCATAAACCGAGGTTCGTATTGAACCGCGGTCTAGCTGGATTGTTGCATCCCTAGTATATAATGACTTATTGTGTCATAGTCTAGATCAAGTAATTGAAATTGTGATAACTTTACCCTCAAGGAATGCCACGTTTTACCGTATATTCATGATATGGTAGATAAAAACTCTCTTTTTTTCTGCAGTTATCTGTATTGAGACACAAAGTGTAAGTCTATAACATAATTATTAACAGGTCCATTAAAGTATTACCGATACAGTACTTGACCTTCAAAAGTCCAGAATGTTTATAATGTTATTTTTTTTGCAAGCTGTGTTTTACTGTGAGTGTTTGTAGTACTTTATTTTATGAATAATGCTGGTGATTCTTAGTTCCTTGTGTGACGGTCTTGCTTGGGCGGTCCTTCTAGCGAACTGTACATTAGGGAACACGTGAAAATAAGGGAAACTGCATGGAGAATCGTTTGACATCCACAGCATTTCTCATTATCTCTGCTGTTTATTTAAAACAGTATTTTCTTTTTTTATCTTTTTAAATCAATGAAATCCTTATGTGTTGTGATTGTATAGTGTAAAACATTTTACAGTTTATCAACTTCAATAGACAAATCAATTAAATTCAATCGGAGGGTAAACAACCCCACCTAGCGGAGAACATGTGCAATACAATCTGAACAATTAATTAATAAATTAAACACATTAAAACGACACATCTTACAACATTCCTGCACAATGGGGAACATGTGGAAATAATGGAAACTGCATGGAGAATTAATTGACTTCTACATAAAACAATGACGATGCACAAATTAATTACGATTGGGCCTCGTAATACAAACTAAAAATAACTCAATATAAAAACACATTCGATACCAAACACATATCAACAGTTCTATAAGTAGTTCATTGCAGGATAAATCCATGATAAAGCCGTTCGTTTTGTGTTTTTAATCATTTTAATTTATAATTTTCTGACTGCTGAAAACGTGCAATTTACCCACAGCATGTCTCATTGTCTCTCCTGTGGACGGTCCCTATTTCACGTGCTAAATGAAATCACGCAGCAGACAGAAGGCGCTGTCCCCATTTATGCATCAATTTATGCAACACTTTTACACACAGTAACACTTGCTATTAGTTAGAGATATGAGTGTCATTTCTTAAACCGTCCACCTGTCCAGTAGGACTTAAAGAACTACTTGATTTAACTCTTGGAAGACTTTTTTTATTATTATTATTTTTATTAAGAAACATGCATAAACACAATTACTAATTAGACTGCAATTTACAAAAACAGCAAAATATTGCTTTATTATCCCCAAAATGACTATTATCATAAAATCTATTATTTTAATTTAAAAAAATATCTTGCAGGATATATATGATTCAAAATTTGGAAATTAACCTCTTTTCATTTAGGGGTTATGGGAAAATAAAGAAAATTACACCCAATGTCTCGTATTGTTTTTTTTCAAAATGCATTAATATATAATTGCTCCCTAATGGACCTGGAAAGTATATGTGTGTTAAAGACTTTTGTAATATTTTGTTAGAGCATATTTTTCTGTCTGCAAATTTAAAATCTTAAATCATAAGGTCAAATATTTTAGGAGTTCTTAGTAAGTGTTTTAAATGTTTATTTTATTAAATTAATCATTTGAATGGTAATTCTCTTAATAATTTTACAATACGTTGAAGATTATTGTAAATTATATTTCTTACAAAAATGATTGTGACTCAAAATAACTCCCGCTCACATGGCACAGATGAAGCTTGACAACATAAACATTTTTGACAAAGAACATAAAGGTTTGGATAAACCCGTTTGTGTGCTTCCCGGTATTTTAGAGGGTCATCTCCTCTTGGAATATTTGACTCAGCCATGCAGCACTGAACCTCCATTATTGCATCAGCTGTATTATTATTCGTTTTTAAAGTATGCTGGACAGATGCATCTAAATGACTCCAAAAGTTACCTAAATTGACAAAATTGGTTATTAAATGTCATAGTTAAATGTCAAAACAGAGAGCAGCATTAAGAGCGTACCTGAAGTTGAAGGCTCCTCATCTTCAGCTGGTACTGCCTGTGTTGCTGGTGTTTCTTGAGAAATTAATATTTCACACTCGGAAGTGAGACCCCTAACAGCCTCATTCCCCTTAGATGGGCAGAGGAAGCCTATAGGACTTTAAAACGTGGTTCTAGAAGAGTTGGCAAAGTTAGGATACTCCTGGACTGCAAATAATGCATTTTCTCTCTGAGTTGCTGTATCATCATTTCTGCCAGCTGTTGGGCCATCACGGATGGTTTGTCGGCCATTTCTTCAGACAAAGAATGGTCCACCATTTTTAGTAGTGGAATTATTTTGGAGGTAGAGACATACTTCTCCTCGCACAGCTCCACAGCTTGTTTAGCTTAATAGCAATCATAAAATACTGTCCTCAATATTGCCATTTTTACTTTTCACACATGTCAGCTGGAGTGCTCCTGTTCTCCACCAGAGAGCACTCCTCACGTCTCCCGGAGTTTTGTTATTCACTCCTTTACCCATTACCCTGTGTCTGCATTTGCACAAGCCTTTCCTTTACACAGAACAGAGAAACATTAGGGTTTCTGAGGTACTATATAGTGACTCGGTAACAATGACAATGAAATTATGTAGTGCAGTTATGATGTGAATAACAAGAGTTTTGCAGTGGTGATGCCTCGGAACAGACTTACAAGCTTTTTGGCTTTTTGTTCTCAAGTCCAGGGGTGCTTCTCAATTTTTATTTGTGCATCCAGCTTCCTTTCCTCGCGTCTTAGCTCCACCCCTTAAGGATGCGAGCGAAGGGAGCAAGGGAAATACTCTGGAATGCAATACGAGGAATTAAAACAAGTGAAATGGCAAGTCCTCTGTCTCTTTAGCGTCACTTCAAAGTGTCGTCAATTAATTCAATTCAATTCAAGTTTATTTATATAGAGCTTTTCACAATGCAACATTGTTCCAAAGCAGCTTTACAGGAGCAAACAGGAAAAACAGAAAAGGTAAAACACAGCACAGTGCATGGTGTTTATAGAACGAGCAAGATCATTCTAATAAATAATATCTAATAAATAAATAAATGCAGTCTCCCGGTGAGCAACCCAACCCTGCCCTGCTGTGGCGAGGAACCCAAACTCCAATGATTGATTAATGGAGAAAAAAAACCTTTGGAGAAACAAGGCTCAGCCGGGAGGCCCAGATCCCCTCTGACGTGTCATAGCTGCACTCATATCTGACGCCAACCAAAAGCCACTGAGCAAATATCCACGAGGAAGAGGGAGAGCCCACCAACCTGGAAAGTCCCACTCGCCGAAAACCGTGCAGGTTCAACCCGGTCCCACTCCACGATCGACACCAGAAAACAGAGGAACAACCAGGGAAAGAAGTAATGGCATGTTGTAACTTTATTCCTCTGTTGTCCGACAACACCACAAAACAAGACCAAACCGGACCCACACAGCCCCATCAATTGAATCCCCCCACCCACAACCAACGAGCCCCGCCACTCCCCACAAACATCCACCCAAGAACCTCCAATCAGGGCCTCTGAATGCAGCTATAACTTCAAACTGCTGACATGTGATGTAAATTAAGCTTTAAATACCAAGTATTGTAACTTCAGCATTAATGTGACAAGTAGTCCGTCTTTGCTCTTGGTTGGGGATGGAGTGGTCTGAGCTGGGATGTTCAGATGGTCGTAAATCTCTAGGCTGGTGGTGGAATTGCCTTAGATGGAGCTGGGATGGTCAGTCAGTCTGCAGCTGTAGCTGGCTTAATCTCTAGTTGGGGATGGGCATATGTCGATCATCTGGACCTGGCGGAATTTTTCCCTACCTCGGGATGGGCATCCTGAGGTGGAGGCAGAAGGAGAATAATTAGTGTATCTGCTGTTCATTAACAATGCATTAAGTGAAAGCTTGGCTGAAAAGATGTGTCTTTAATCTAGATTTAAATAGGGAGAGTGTGTCTGACCCACGAATAGTATCAGGAAGGCTTTTCCAGAGTTCAGGTGCTACGTATGAGAAAGCCCGACTCCCTTTAGTGGATTTAGTTATTCTAGGTGTTCTCAAAAGTCCTGAGTTTTGAGATCTTAGAGAGCGTGATGGGTTGTAATGTGATAAAAGCTCAGTTAAGTAGGTAGGGGCTAAACCGTTTAAGGCTTTGTAAGTAATTAAATGAATTTTAAAATCAATATGATACTTAATGGGTAGCCAGTGAAGCGATGATAAAACTGGAGTTATGTGATCGTATTTTCTTGACCTGGTAAGAACTCTGGCAGCTGCATTCTGAACTAACTGTAATTTGTATATTGATGATACAGGACAACCACTAAGTAGAGCATTACAATAGTCAAGTCTTGAGGTCACAAATGCATGAATAAGCTTTTCTGCGTAAGCAACACATAAAATATTTTGTAACTTGGCAACATATCTGAGGTGGAAAATGGCTGTTTTTGTGATATTTGAGATGTGATTTTTAAATGACAGTTTGCCGTCTAATATAACGCCTAGGTCTTTAACCTTATTTGTTGGAGTAACAGTGCAGCCTTCAATTGCAGGTTTTAATCTGAGATATTCTGTTTACGTGTTTTTGGTGCTATAAGTAATATTTCTGTTTTGCTAGAGTTTAAAAGAAGGAAATTACTAGTCATCCAATGTTTTATGTCATTGATGCACTCTACCAGTTTGGATATTTGAAGGAATCATCTGGTCTTGATGAGATGTATAGCTGAGTATCATCTGCATAACAGTGGAAGCTAATTCCATGCTTTCTAATAATGTTGCCAAGGGGCAGCATGTATATGGAGAAAAGCAGGGGTCCTAAAACCGATCCCTGAGGTAATCCATAATTTACTTGCGTGAGATTTGACGATTCCCCATTTAAATAGACATATTGATAACTGTCTGATAAGTAAGATCTGAAAAATTGTAGTGCCTGTCCCTGAATACCAGTATAGTTGTGTAAACGATCTAATAGTATTTTATGTTCTACAGTATCGAAAGCAGCACTAAGGTCAAGCAGGACTAAGAGTGATATGTTACCTTTATCTGATGTAATAAGGTCATTTGTAATTCTAACAAGCGCAGTTTCAGTGCTATGATGCGGTCTAAAGCCAGACTGAAGTTTTCGTGTATGTCATTATTATGTAGGAAAGTACACAACTGAGTGGACACTAATTTTCTAGTATTTTAGACAAGTACGGGAGATTTGAAATCGGTCTATAGCTTCCAGATTATTGGGGTCTAAATTAGTTTTTTTGATAAGAGGCTTAATTACAGCCATCTTAAAGGGTCCAGGGACATGTCCTAGATTAATTGACGAGTTGATAATGTTATAAATGGGCTCAATTGCAAATAGAAGTAACTCTTTTAATAAAGTAGTCGGAATGGGGTCTAATAAGCATGTTGTCGGTTTGGATGTGGCAATAAGTTTAATTAAATCTTCCTGTTTTATTGGAGAAAAACACTGTGGCTTATCTTTTTGGGTGATGGTCGAAACTAATTCTTCAGACACACTTGGAGGTTTGGTTTTAGCTTTTGTCAATGTTGTCTCGTAATTTTTCGAAAAATCATGAATTCGTTGCTACCAAGGTGCGGCGGAATAGCCAGGTCAGGTAATGTCTGTTTGTTTGATAGTTTAGCAATGGTACTAAATAAAAACCTTGGATTGTTTTTGTTAGTTTCTATGAGGTTAAGGAAGTGCTCGGCTTTTGCTGCTTTTATTGCCATTTGGAGCAGTTTCCACTCTCTTTCCATGTAATTTTTAAGACCTCTAATTAGGTTTGTTTCCAATTAATGATGACTGTACACATTGCTATTGAAAATATAAAAATTGGCATAATCCCCACTACAATAAAATAAGTTAAACACATGCTTAACAGTGCTCAGAATTTATATAAGTTTTGTCAAAAATATGTTTTACATAAATATTAACTATATTAATATATTAACTGTAACCCTCCAGCCTGTCCCCTGCCTGTGTTCCCAATGTGTTTTGCCTTGTTCATTGTTTTCACCTGTCCCTCGTCATTGCTAGTTAGTCCCACACCTGATTCTGTTTTCCCCGAGTGTTTCCCTATGTATTTAAAGGACAACTCCGGTGAAAAATGAACCTTGGGGTAATTAACACATCATTACCGAGTAGATCGTTCTCTGGGATGCGTTTTCATGAAAATCAAATGTAAAGAGTTTTATCTCTAAAAGCAGATTAGCTTATAGTGCTAGTTTATGGGGCACAGAGTAAGTAAAATTAAATCGCTAGTTAATACCACTTACAAGGCTAAAAATAACCTCACACTAACACGGTAGCATAATGAGGGTCCCTACATGCAAACCGAAGCATTGAGAACTTGGTAAGTGTACAAACAGTTTAATAAGAAGATATTTTATAAAGACAGTACATTACGCGTATACAGACATCCGCCATCTTGAAAAACAGTCTCGACAATCCACGACTTCTGTGCTATAAACTAATCTGTTTTTAGAGATAAAACTTTTTACATTCGATTTTCATAGAAACGCATACCAGAGAACGATCTACTCTGTAATGATGTGTTAATTAGCCCTAGGTTAATTTTTCACCTGAGTTGTCCTTTAAGCCCTGTGTGTTCCTCAGTTCCTCGTCGGTTATTGTATTGTAAACCTGGTTTTGTCTCCCCTGTTCTCTTGCTCCTGTGTTTGTTTTATAAAACCCTTGGATTATACCTTTTGCGTCTCCGTTCGTCCTCATCGACTCGTTACATTAACTCTATGAATATTAACTATACTGTCTGAAATAGGTCTACATTTACAGTAATATAATGGTTAATTATTACATTTATGCATGTTTGAATATGATCTAAAGATGTGACGATGTGCAGGGGGAGGAGAATAATACGCACGTCAGATAATGAAACACTTGTATACTTGCTCATGACTACTCATAATGGCTCTTCACTCCTCGATCCTCGCCTCCTCCTGGTGCAATTAGAGAATTGAGATGTTCTCCAAGATGTCGGAACTCTATTGGTTTCCCGGGTCACAGGATGGAGGACGGAGGAGCGAAGAAACGAGGAGGCATATTGAGAAGCACCCCAGGAGTCTGGTCTAAACCTTTTTGATCATCGAATTTGTGCAATGCAGATGGAATGTTTTAAACTGAGCTCCCTGGTACAGGCCATCATATTGGCTGCAGCATATGTTACTTTGTGCCTAATTTCCTATTCCTCCATGAGAGCAGTCTTGGCTGCTGCCAAATTGGCCTTGGCTTCCTACTTGGACTTTTTGAACTTTTCTGGCACCATTGTTTTTAAAGCCTGAGGAAATAAGATTGAATGTTAAATAAAAGCTGTTAAAAAAATTATTTTGTGAACTGATCAATGATCACTTACAGAAGAACATAGGCAGAGCAAATGTAGGGTCCAGTTTGTTGATAAACTACCTGAACCCTTCCTCCTCGACCAGGGTGAATGGCTGAAAATCTTTCACCACTATATCAACCAAGGCCTCATCTAATTACCTTTTCCTGCAAGCTAGGGAAAAAAGGTAGATAAAACAGTAAAACAAAGTAAAATAAAATATATAAAAAGGTATACCTATAACAACACATGTAAACCAGCTGGCATTCCAGCAGCCCCAGCCTGTCCCAGTCCAGTCCCCACGGACCCCGCACTCCCAAGCACCCTTTCCCTGGACTAAACTCGCCCCCCTAGTCTCAACCCTTCTGGACTTCCGCCCTTGAACTCTTTTGTTCCCACACCCCCTTCCCTTTCTTTTATTATGTTGGCCCAACCCTATGATTATGTATTTTTGTCTTCCCCCTGATCTTGTTCACCATGTGTTGTTGGTTTCTGTCACTGTCTCAGTATGTCACGTCCTGTCTATCACCTTGAGGAGCGGCAGGATGCCGCTCCTTAAGGAGGGGCTTCTGTCGTGATTCTGTCCATCTTGTCTTGCTTTTCTTGATCTAGTGGCAGAATCATGACAGAACCTCTTGTTTTATGTGGAGAGAGGCATTGTGGCTCTGTTGGCCTTCCAAACACTCTCTCCGGTCTCGTCTCTGTTCCCGCCCTCTCGTTTCCTAATTCGTAATTGTTAATGATTTCATACCCTGCACCTGTTCCCTCTTGATTTGGAACAAATTTATAATGCACCCTATAATGTTTGTTTTGATTGCCTGATTATTGAATTGTTTGAGTGTTTGGATGTGTTAGTGTTTGCCTTGCCCTGTTCACCTTGCCCTGTTCACCTTGCCCTGTGTTGTCATGGTCACCCATTGGATGTTTATTGTTATCAAGTCATGTCTTAGTTTTATAAGTAATTATATTTATCCTGTCTCTATTGTTTTTGCCCCCTTGTGGGAAGTCTTTGTTTTTGTAGTTAACTGTCTTAGTTTGTTTTCCCCATCGTAGGTGTTTTGTTTTATTGATAAGAGTCTTTGTGTTCCCCTGCACTAACGCTGCCTGCAATTGGGTTCTCTTCCTTGACATTCATGACAATGTTGCCATTAATCTTAAATCATAGAGTGACACAAGATGGGAGAGCAGATTACAAAGTGTTCAGGATAAACGGTTTCAGGTTGTGATTCAGGCTTTCATCTTATAATATGACATACAATCTTTTGCTTTAGAATTGATTTGCATGCAGTATAGGTGGTAGACTCCCTCTCCCATCTCACAAATGTTTAGCATCTCTTTACGCAGTCTATATTTACACATTCCAGGTCTTTTGGTGTCTCTTAATCAGCCCACTAGCTCCCTATGAATCAATATATTGTCAACATATATTAAACTTCACATGTAGACAGAAACAACTAGCGGTATGTACTCATGGTTAATCACATGTGACAAAACAAAATGATAATTCTACAACATATACTAAATTGGGATTGACTGTATTTATGAAGGAATCACATACAATGGACACAGTATTGTTGTCTGTGAAGTCCATGAGTATCCTTGATGTACTGGCACCCTAAACCCTAAATGATTTTCCAGTCCAGTTAAGATACAGTAATGACTTAATGTCACCAAAAAGTCTAACTAGAGAATTCAAATGGAGCAACCAGAAGGATGTTTTCCTACTATGGTAGGTAGTCAGTGGGGTCCAAGAACTGTTTGCTTAAAAGCCTTCATCCAAATATTGAACCAAACTTTCTCTGTATTCAACCAAACAAAATTTATACAAGTTTGGAATAACTTAAGAGTGAGTAATTACAGACAGAATTTTCATTTTTGGGTGAGCTATCCCTTTAAGCCCAATTAAATAAAACGCTGAAAGAAGTCTATAGTGGAATGTATGTTTTATAAGAATGTGCTATCTGAATTGCGTTAAATTGTAAAAAGATTATTTGCAGCAAGTTACTTCCAAGATCTAATGTCCAACAAACAGGATCATGCAGTGGAAAAAACTAGCGGTATGGCTGGATAGACTTTGTAGGAGCTGCCATGTATGCATGTCTCAACTCATATCAAACTATCAGATATCAAAGCCATTTTGTCAAGCGGAGATATTTACTTGATCAGCAGGTGTCATGTCAGCCGAGGGCCAGCCTAATAAAAACGCATGTCGAAACAGCTGTCTATCAAAGATAAGAGAACGTGGTTTTGCCAGATGACATACATGACAAATAGAAACTATATAATGTGTCATCCCTGGTTCGTAAAGGCTGCATTTTAGACGTTATACAAACATCAATATTTTCTACAATCTGTAATATTAAGCACAATGTGAAGATATATTGTATGCAAGAAACGACATCAACTGTATATTTATACATGCATTCATTCTTTTCTTTTCATCTGTTTCCATGCTTGTGCATGTATGCGACATAAATGGCAATGAGACTCTGTCAGTTCTATGAGGAGGGAAAATATGGCCAACTGAGAAGACAATATGGAAAACAGCCACCCCAGTGTTGTGTTTGGCTTTCAAGACACAAACACAAGTTTAACATTAAGACTCAAACAGTGAATACCATTCCTTTTAAAGAGAGGAGAGGAACCGACAACTTACAGACAGTAGCCTACTGAAGGATCCCTATTGAGGAAGAAGAATTAATTCACTTCATTAATCTCACTGTATTTCAGTGAATTTATGTGATATTTGGACCACAAAGTGCATGTGCGCATAAGTATCTGGATTGGTTGTCAGCACTTCCACAATACTGCAATCTGATACTTGTTGTTTTGATTGATATGATGATTAAAAATAAGAACAAAGATCTTATTTTCTTGGACTAATTTTTATCATCTAAATATTTGATAGTGATGTTGAGTGTTTCTAATGCTTACTATAATATGGTATGTATCCAAAGGCAGACAGTCCATCAAGAGGGCTGAAAGATAAAGCCGTGTCTGAACAAGGATTTACAGAATTTAAAATAACGTTTTGATTTGTTTAAACAAAAATCATATCTAACTTTTCGGTCCACTATAGGTTACAGAAGTTTCTGAATCAACTTAAAAACAGAAATGGACCGATAAGCACTGAGTACAGAATCGGTTCATAAGATTCCAGAAGCCAGCTGATTCACTTGCCTATATTAGGGAATTGTTAGGCTTTGCTTGTAAGCAATGCTACTTTGCAGTTAATACTCATGAATAGAAACGTTTTTTTCACCAGGAGATGTTTGAATGCTTTTTATTACTTAGTTTTAGGTCTCTGTAAATACATTGTCTAAATATTGATCCTAAAGTTTCATATGAAAATAATTATATAGCTACAAGGACAACAATATCAAGTGCTTCTTGACACATTTCAGCAACAATTGAGTGAAAATCACGAGGGAATGAAGATAAGCCTTGGCAATAACTTGGCAATGCTTAACAAAAGTAATGAGTACTTTTATGAAACTTAAAAATTGTTTCCTCACGTTTTTCATATGCATCCTCTAGTGTTTTTTGTTTCTGTGTGTTTGTGTCGTGCTCCCTGTTTTTTTTTAGATATCAGTGTTCTTGAACTCTATTGCAGATGGTCTCCTGGGCAACTCAGACACATTTTCTTATTGTGGTCACTATCAGTGTTCTTATATGACTGATTTGTTATCAGGTCTGAAACCCACAGGGTAAAAAAAGGGCAACCTATAAAATACCTAATCTGGAACCTAGTCTAATCTGGATCCTTGTCAAAGAACCTGTCTCACTATTTTTGAGCCTGAGACAAAAGCTTTGTTTATGCAAGGAGAGAAAACAGCTCTTTTGGCCTATTCCATTAAAAGAATGTGCAACCCTGATTTGTTCAAAATTAATTTAAACAACCTAAAAGCAGATCTGGCAATAGCAACCATATTTTTATGCTGTTATCTCTGTCAATTATTGGGTTAAGATTAAAATACTGTCCTCATAAAAACATTATCAATGTTTGAAATATTTAAATCTTGCAAGAGAGAATTTAAGAACTCATCTGATTTGTCTTGCAGTATATAAATGGCCAAAGAGTCAAGTAGACTAAAGCCTTTTCACTACTGGTGCTTTTGTTTGAGGTCACGTGTCCTCCACTGTTACATCATCACAGCCCAGAGAGAACTTTAGGCAAGAATTCCTCGGCTTCAAAGGAGAAGAGAAGAAGACAAGGAGAAGGAGGAGGGAGAGGTGTAGGACCTCCTGTGTGAAGTGTGTCGAGTGGAATTCAAACACAGGGTGCTGAGCAGGCAGTGTGGTGGGGTGCTGCCTCCTTGACGGAACTGACCAGATGCAGCAGGCACCGGACAAGACATGCACGTAAGCCCCACTCCAATTCTGTTCTTCAGTGGTCATCTTTAATCTAATTTCTCTCTCTTTTCCCTTTTCTTTACCATACATCTTCTCTAAAATGTATTATTCGGCTGTTATGTACCATTTTATAACTCAGTTAGAAATACACAGGAATATTTTTTAAATACAATTCAAAATGTTACATGTATCTTTGTATACTGCATAAAAATGGATACATATGATTCGGGATTTGATTATTTGGATGGTTTGTAGGCTAGTTGCTTAAGCATGTCTTGACAGTTATGACAGTCCAGTGCCTGGACTGAAATTACCACACAAGTCTAGAATGGGGTTTTCACTCTGGCCTTCAGTATCTTTACTAGGCAATGATTACTTTTATAATGACATATCTTGGTGCTAGCTGTTGGGTGTGGGGATTTTGTCCCTAATATGCAATTCAAGACAAGCGACTAGACGTGACTATTGGAGATTGGTTAGTTCTGCTTTTTCACTTAAATTGCTCATCATTGGTCCATATTAGTAATAGTTGGGGATAGGAAAACCTAATACTAGACCAGCATTTGAGATTTATATAAATAAAAGCATGTCACTGCAGTAGTCCAGAGGCCACTGGTTTGACAGACATCAGCATGTGTTAGTAGAGATTTGTCATACTATCCCTTGGCATAAGGAACACCATCTCTCTCACTCGCTCTATTGATTTCAGACTCTTTGGCTTCATGGTCGTGTCAGCACACCACAGAGTTAGCTCAGACACAGTTTGCAGAGATATCCACTTTTAGCCAAGTGGTTCTATGACCTCTTGCAATCTTTGTTCGCCTAAAAAAGCTTTTAGTGTGTCAGGGAGGTTTGGACTGTTGGCTACTAAAATGAAGACAGAACTATAGATTGTCTGGATTTAACAGTAAATTTATTCTTACTTTTCCCAGAATAAGTACTGAAATAAAATGGTTGTTTCAACTAAAAAGTTCAATTAATTTAAATTAAAAACAAAACATTTCTTACAGTGTTGTCAGTGAGATAAAAAAACAACTGTATTTTAATATATTGCTCTTTGATAGTTTAAAATTTTGAATATTCAACAATTGAATGGTTTTGATGTTTATGTATCAAATTAGTAAAACAACAAAAGATGGTTAAATTCTATTAAAGTCTATACTTTTATTAAATTTCAGCTGTTTAACAAATCCCTAAAACGAGGCTTGTGTGAAGTTTTGATGGGTCTATTCAGATATGTAGAGAACCACTATACAATGTAAATAAATACAGAATTGTACTGTTCTACATAATTTTCACACAAATTTGGTAAAAAATGTCAAATTACAGAAGTACTGAGAAAGTCAGGTGTAAATAACATGTAAAATATTTAATATTACTTTACAAAAAAAAATATTTTACTGTTTTCTGCGACCCCACCTACCCGAATATTAGCCTTTTTTACTGTTTTGGTCCATTGAAAATTAGATGACCCATCTCAGTGATAAAACTGAATGTATTATAGAACCTTGTTTAATATTTCTCAGAATTCTTCTTTTGAAGCACCTTTATTTTAAGAGTGTATTTCCATATACTGTTGTTTATTGTCAAGGTTGTTTATTATTTCCTCTTTCATTTCTCTCACAGGACAAAGGGCTGTCAAAAAATCAGCTGATAGAAGTCTAAATGTAAAAATATCATATTGATTATGACTGTTCCAAATGCAAGGAGGTGTTAATGCGCAAAAATCACTGACAAAGGACCAGCAAGTTAAAACCTTGTTAGTACTGGAACATAGAACAAATTTCAAGACAGAGCGAGACTGTAAATTGAAACAAAAGCCAAGACATCAGGAGTCTCTCTCAGCAACCAGTCAGTTGGAAGGAGGGGTAGCTATTTTAATTCATAGTACCAAGGCGCTGCATTGAGATTTAAGTACAACAAGGTCTCTAGCCAAGACAGAGAATTTAGAATTATCTGGAAACAATGGAGCATCTTCCTGAGACAAAAGGCAAAGGAGTCTTGATGTTTGTTAAGAGACGCCAAAGGATGGATGAACTTTCCGCAGAACAAGAGGAAATGAGACTAAAGAGTATAACAGAAGTTGCATTTGAAGAATCTGAAGTAGAAATGGCGAAGTCTGCTCCACAAGAGGAAGGTACACAAATTCCACTAGATGGCTATGTTAGACAACAACACCAGTTTCAAGAACAGCCATATCAGCAACAGATTTTACCTCAGCCAACAAATGGTTTGAACGATCTGAATTCATACCAAAGTTCGACTGTTTCCAGACCCCTCGTGCCAAACAGAACCGCTAAGCCTTTCCTATCTGGTCATAATCCAGGGTCAGAACAAGCAGTCAGAGGTGTATCCAATCCTACCACTAAGAAACCTGAAAACATATTCAAATTTCCAGTACCTGTTCCAGTGAAAACAACCCCACAGGTCTGGTCCCCTACAGTAGACATAATTGCTTCACGAGATGAACGTATCGCCATACCCGCAATCAAGACAGGGATCCTGCCAGAAACAAAAAGGAGAGGAGCGAGCAAGAATTTCAAAGAGATGCCAATGTCTCAAAAGAAGGGTGAACAAAGGTCATTAATAGAGTCTGGTCCAGAAGAAGACTTTCTCAGTCTGGGTGCTGAAGCATGCAATTTCATGCAAGCCCCAACAATCAAGCAGAAAAACCCTCCACCTGTCTTACCCAAGCCTGTAATAAACTCTGCTCATCCTCCCTGGTCTGTAGAAGGTCGTGCCTCCCGCAGTCACCTTCCGTTATCAAACTCGGGTACAGGTGTGGGAAACCAGGTACAGAGAGCACCTCAACAAAACCCATCACAGCCCATTAGCAAAGCTTGGACCTCATTGCCATCCCAGCCAATTTCACAACAGGGTTGGACTCCAACCCAGACACCAGCTTTGTTTCAATCAGCCAGGACTCCACCAGTCTTACCCCATGCTGGTCCCTCCCAGTCCAAAATATCATGGACTAATTCACAAACTGTTGCAAACTCAGTCGCTTCCTGCCCACCACAACATAAAAGCACAAACTATAATGCACTAAAGGCTTCATCAGCTTCTCCTAAAGGTTATTCATCAATTGCAGGTGCTCCTGAGGGACTGAACCTCAAAGGAAAAGGAGCTGAACTGTTCGCTCGGAGACAGACCCGGATGGAAAAATATGTGGTGGATGATGAGACTGTGCAAGCTAACAAGGCCAGATCTCCATCACCAACATTTTCAATGCCAAGCACTTGGAAATACTCTTCCAATGTTCGGGCCCCACCAACCCTGTCCTTCAATCCCATTTTGTCTCCCTTTTATCCGCTCGCAGCGGTTAAACAAAGCCCTTCTGCAATTAGCCCAAAAACTGAGCCCAAAATAAAGAAGGACAAAGCCAAACCACCAGCCAAACATCTAAATGCACTAGATGTCATGAAACATCAGCCATACCAGCTGGATTCCTCACTGTTTACCTACAAATCCAATCCAGAGGCCATGGAAACAAGCTCTAAATTGTCTGGCCAAGCACAGTCCCCCATATTTGAGCCATCCATGATGCTCTCTCCCTCCCCAAACAGTTTAACCAAAAATGTACAGCCAGTTAAACAAAATCCATCCAAAGCTAGTGGACAGGTAAGTGTGTCATACCCATTTACTCATCAGTCTCCATCAGTAACTACCACTCCTCTTTCTGTTGCTCCTAAAAACAAAGGCCAATCAAAATCCTGCCTGCCCCTTGATAGCCCTGGGGGAAATATGTTGATATCATCTTTCCACAATGATAATGAATTTATTCCAAGATGTTCATTGCCAATGGCTCCAAGACCAAAGTTTTCGGCTAAAAAGTCAACTACTAGAGGCAAGCAATGGAAACCAGTCATTTTGCAACACTAATTGATTAGATAAAAAAATCATTATAAAAGACCCATCTTCATACGTTTTACAACAGTTCCATAGTTTACAACATGCATTAATTGAATCATATATCACACAGTATATCAGTTTTAAAACATGGTTCAGATTGCACTAAAACATTCTTTTAATCATTACAAAGAGCATCTTCATTTAATTTGTTGGCACTGTTAGACCTTTCAGGTCTTGTTTTGTCTCAGTTTGGGACAACCTGGAGATTTTCATAGGTTTCATAGTATTAGCGCACTAGAACAATTACAATTACAGAATATTGATGAACTGATTGAGTTATCAATATTATAGATAAACTTTTCTTTAGTTCACGTTTGTCCTTGGTTTTATTCATTTGTATAGAGATTTAATTGTCTTACTGTAGTTTTTTATGTTGCATATTTATTTTTTTCAGCTTTTGTAGAGAAAACCTTTGATAAACCTTAGTATTCTTTAATAATTCTTTAATATTTTTTTTAAATTCCAACATTAATTTTAACATTTTGTGTAGAGAATTGAGAAATGTCTCACTCAATGTTGTATCTGGCCATTTAAAGAATCCATCTATTACTTTTATTAAAAAAATCGGATGCTGAGTTTTGGCCACATAAGTTTCCAATGAATATACTTGATCTCCCCCTTGTATCGAATACCTTTGCAGTTGGACTCGTAAATCAAAATGTTTTATTGATGGGGAGGAAAACTTTTACAGGTTAAACGTATTATAAACATTTATCCTAAAAACTGTATACTTTTATTTTATTGTTATTATATATTTAGTTAAATAACATAATTCCAGTATGTTAAGTGAAAGGTTTTGCACTGCTTAGTAGGCACCACAGAACATGTACAAGTGTCATGCTAGAAGCCAATACAATTCGAAACTCTGTTACTTATTTTCTGTTGTCTTGTTCTTTCACACTATAAACTATCACACTCTTTGACCTTCCCTTAATAAATATCACGGTAAACCCTGTCTGCATTACTGTTTTCTCTGCTCTTGCTTTACTTTTTTTTTACAGATGCATGAAGCACTGTTCTCTTCTTACTGCTATTTTCAAGTTTCTCACAATTCTCATTACTATGCAGTAAATCGTGGATTTATAAAAACACACTATGCATGTCACATTTCTATAAAATCCTCATATTACATTTTACTTAAATCAAATCGTAACAACAACTTTAAACGTTTTGGAATATACTTAAATTATATATTTTTTATCAAATTATTTTCTTCACGAAGGTGTCATAGTTGCTCAGGCACTGTTGTTTTTAGCCGGTCACATTGCTCCTTTAAAAAATACCTCTCCTATCGCCATCTGTAAATCATACAAACACTAAGACACTACGTCCATAAGTAACCTGATGAGATAAGTCCTTAAATAACTCTTCTCTCAACTCGAAAACATCCCATTTCTTTAGATACTTTTGGGAAGCTGATTCAAAACTGTGTGGCTTCGTGGGTAATGCTGTTGCCTCACAGCAAGAACGTTCCTGGTATGAGCCAGCGTGGAGTTTGCATGTTCTCCATAGCTCTGTGGTTTCCCCAGGGTGCTCCCCTTAATGAACATTGATTAGTTACTGTCATGAAATACTGGGGAAGAACCCAATTGCAAGCAGCGGGGATTAAAGGGTTAATACAAAGACTTTATTTATGACAAAGAACACAAAACAAAAAGCAATGAACACAGGGGATAATAATACAGATAAGAAGACTTTAAAACTCTAGACTAACTAAACACTAGACATGAACTAAACTGAACACTAACTGGACTTGACAAGGAAACAGCAAACAAGCACTGGGGCAGGATTAAATACGAAAACACACGGGTAGCACATAAGTGGCACATTGAAGACAATGACCAAGCACAGGACAATGAAACATGAGGACTATTTAAAGGGGAAGAAATCAAACAGGGACAGGTTCTGGGTATGAACGAATTAACAATCAATAACAAGACGAAAGGGCAGGAAATACACACGAGACTTGGAGAGATCATATGGAACTCCAATAGCGGCAAACGCCTCTCTCCACATGAAACAAGGAATCCTGTTATGATTCTGCCCCAAGACCAAGAACGACATGACGAGGCAGAATCATGACTAGTTACTGCATATTCCACTGAAGCTCCTTTATCTTCCCAAATTAAGAGTCTTGTTTTTGTTATCAAAATGTTTTAATGGATATGTAGATTTTACCATTTGAAAGACACTTAGTTTGTCACCAAAATGCTGAAGGATACATGTTTAACTGCCCTTAAGACCATCTAATAATCATATTGAAAACTGTATTTAGCATGTTTGGTCGTACAGTGTACATGTAAAACGGGCACGTGAGAAAATACTGTACTGGTTTGTGTACATTTCTGGGGGGATATTTTTGAAGGTTTGCACAACTGCAGACACTGGAACAGACATTAATCTCATTAGGTGCAAATGAATGCTCTTTCCTAAAAAAACCTATTTATTTATACATTTCATATAATATGTAATAATAATTTTATATGATACTGTGTCAACCAAAGGAGAATACTTAAGCTTTAGTTTTAAGTGAGAAGCACTTTTTTGTATTAAGACAAGTTTATTTAATTTCTTTGAAATCAAAGTAAACTTATTTTTTTAATCATTTTAAATATTTTTCACATTGCATAGAAGGTGCCTCAAGAGGGCCTTAAGATTCAGATGTTAGGTTTTTTTTAACCATCCAATTTGTGCAAACAACAACCCCCATATCTCCTACATGGAACAACAGTTTCCTCTGTCAAAGGTATTTACAGATAAAGACCAGATGAGGGCAGTCTTAACACATGTCATGAAGCATATTTGTTATATTGTGTTAAAATCTTAAATGAGTCCTGCTACAAGATTGAGAAATGGTTAGTCTCATGACTAGATTTTTGACTTTATAGATTGTTTATACTGACTCTGACTCTCATGTTCTTCATTCTTTGTAGGGATTCAGCAGGAGCCGTTCTATGTCTCTCCCCCAGAAAGTGCTCTCTGTGTCTCCATCATCTCCCGTGTCCTCCCCCACCGTAGGTGTCCATCCCGCACGTGAATTACTAAGCAGGCAATATTCATGGGTGGAACAACCCAAAACACCACTCTCTGCATGGGAAGAATTAGCTCATAGCCCTGTTAGTCTGGATAGGGCCAGGCTTTCCAGAACTCAAAGAAAGTCGTTACCTGAAACACCAGCAGAATGGAAACAAAGGGTGTTCTACGAGTCTTTCCCTGATCCACAAGAGATAGTGCCAATGAAAGCTGATAAATCCACCTATGACACCTTTTCTTCAGTCACAAGAAAGCCAATCTTACATGGACCACCTTTTCGTCCTGCACAGCCTCTGGGACCCAGCAACAGGTACAACAGAGGTAATTCTCTGCCCAGGAGTTTTAAACCATCACTTCATCCCAGCTATGCACAATCACAAAGAGTCAGTTGGAAATTGTGATGAGTTATCAAGAATATTGCCACTTTCCTTCTGAAACCTTGTATTTCTAATTGTTGTGATTTTTTTTATGCCATTAATTATTATTATTAATCACCCTTTATGTTTGTCACTGGGTTTTACCATTAAAATGTCTATCCATTAAAAACATTTAAAAACTTTGAAAACACGGTATTTAATCATTTAAAACATACATTTTTTATAATTTCCTGAAAAAAATAATTTGGACATCCAAGCTTTCGGAAGAACAGTGACATACAGTATTAAAAATAAAGTGGCTTAAAAGGTTCTTCACAGTGATGCCATAGAATAACCATTTTTGGTTTCACAAAGGAACAATTCAGTCGAAGATTCTTTTAAGAACCATCCCTTTCTTACTTTTTTATAATCTGAAGAACCTCACAATGAACCCTTTGTGAAACAGAAAAGTTCTTCTGATGTTAAATGTTCTTTATGAAACTATTTAGATAAAAAAGGTTATTCTATGTTATTGTGAAGCACCTTTATTTTTAAGAGTGTACAATGAAATTACTATTTTGTCATCATTAAGGTTGAGTCATTATACTCACTCTTTAAGACATCAAAATTTAAGCTGTTAAAATGTCTAAGATAATATTTTCCATTCCACTAAGAAACCTTTAGTTTAGCACAATATTTTAAACTCAAGATATTTTCATTGGTTATTGTGTTTTCTTGAAATATTTCAGGTTTTGGCTAGTTTTCTGTCTTTTACACAAAATGTACTTAACTACATTTACATTTATGCATTAGGCAGATGCTTTAAACCAAAGTGACTTACATTGCATTGTACTATACATTTTTTGTTTCTGACTATGTGCAATCCCCTGGGATTGAACCCACGACATTGTGTTGCTAAAACCACAGTAAAACATCTATGATCATGTCAGTAAAACAGTGTTTTACAAGGGCTATTAATGTGGGTTAGATCACTCATTAAAAGGACCTCCAGAATTATATAAAATATGTTAATTTATAAATGAAGAGTTCTTTTGCAAAAACCTTTACAGTTTTTAAAAATCTTGTTATTTTATTGTGCATTCCAAGAAATATCAATCAAACTGCAGTTGGTTTGTTAAAATAAATAGAGAACTAACACAATCAAAACATGAAAATACAATACAAAACATGATTTGTGAAATAAAAATGTTATCTGAAATGAACTCTTCAAATGTTAAAACCACTATCCATTATTTAAAAACTTTCCTGTGACAGAAGTCTGTTGACTTTATTCTGTGATCTTGTATCTCTGATAGACCCTTTGTCTCTATTGGTGTTCAACATTTATATAAATGTTCCATATGTATACTTGGTTGTATTTGAGAAGTGCAAAAGGATCTTTTGAATGTGCTTAATTGTATTTGCAAGAATGAAGGACAGCTCTAGAATGTTATGGATTTGCTCTCAATCATTTGTAGTGAATTAATAATGGACACAGGGTGGAAGCATGAAAAGAACTCTAAAACATTACTCTATATTGTTTG
Organism: Triplophysa bombifrons; assembly: GCA_029783895.1. Lineage (NCBI taxonomy): Eukaryota > Metazoa > Chordata > Actinopteri > Cypriniformes > Nemacheilidae > Triplophysa > Triplophysa bombifrons. The sequence goes on from CM056452.1 coordinate 18,334,508, forward strand.
CTTTCTCACGGACAAACGTCTGGCAAAAAAATATATAAATAAAATGTTTTTGAATTATTCGCAAATGAGAGGACATTCAAATTATTATTCTATTGTTCCATTAAAGACTCAAAATGAATTACATTTTTAATCTGCACTATTTGAAGAGAATGCAAAATTGAGCAGTAACTTTATTTTCATGGAAACTGTTCCATTTCAGTTCTGAAGTTCATCGAGCTGGACCATCCAGTCAGTTCTTAAACTAAAGTATTTCATTAATAAAATTCGCTGGATATATGAATGTATGTTATTATACTCTTAATCTTAAATTTTATCTTAAGTTTACTAATGCTATCAGGTCTTTTAATAACAGTCACATGGACAAATATGATATTTGGTGGATTTTATCAGTCTTAAAAACACACCTCAGTACTAAATGTCACAACACTTCAAGGAAAACAGGTTAAAAACTCATGTTAATTTTAGAAGGTGAAACTCACACAGTGAAAAGTACACAGAACACAAAGATGAATTCTCCTCCAACGCTACTTGTAAATAAAGATAGAGAAAAGGAATAATGTCAGCTGCAGTGAAGTGAGAATCCAGCCTGAGCCCTACGGAATGAAAAGTTGTGTAATAAGGCCTGTCTTTTCCTCTTGAGGAGGAGTGTGTATGGGGGGTAATGGGCCGGGGGAGGGGTTTGAGTGGTTAGCTTGGAAATAGAAATATTGTGACAAAAAGAATTAATTATCAAACAGAACTTTGTTTGAAATGTTTGAATGAACATATGGCGTAAAAAACAGTATGGCTGTCGTAATCCCACTAGCGGTTTCTTCTTTAAACGATATTTATAATAATGCTGGAACACCAGACTTTAAGTGAACTTGACATCTAGTAATGACTGGATTTTTGAAGCTGATTCTCAACTTTTACTCTACAGACACTCACACACAGAAAAACTAATGCATAGAACAACCCCCCCAACCATGTAGACCCATACCATGGTATAGCATTGTGAGAGGTTTTGAGTGCTGAACACAGCTAAAATTAGCCTATTGATGCAAGCTGGCGTTCCACTAAACCCTCACACACCCCAGAACAAGTCAAGAGCAGAGTTGAAGACAAAGACAAATCAGGCCGGATCAAACTACCTTTAAGAACACACAGGTAGAATCCAAGACACACAGAGCTCCAGCAGGTAAGAGACACAGACTTTAAGACTTTAAAATACTTTTTGTTGGGTGGACATGATGGACAAGTTATAACAGTGTTGAGGGTTGTGGTTTGTAGACAGTTCAGACAATGTGGTAACAAAACATATCACGTTGCTTTTATGATAAATGAAAGAAATCTAAGCGTACCTCCAAAAGTCAGAAACATCTCAAACCTAGAAAACTGATGATGAGTAAATATGCACATTATAACTAAAACCTCACTAACAATGAATTAGAAACGATTCTTATTATTTTTAAAATCCTTTCAGGAATCTTTTACTGTCTTTTGAATAAAGTCCACTTAGTTGGTAATATAAACGTACTGTCACAGTATTAACAGCATATATTCACAAAAACCCAAAGCAAATGCAATATATGTTTGATTATTCTTGTATTAAATACCTATTGAAAGCCAGCCTGCATATGTCGATTCAAGCATTACAATCTTTGCTACAAAAGACAATTCAACAATGCGTTTGAACATTTTAATGCACACCAGTGACAGGATGAAATGACACGATTCTGTGGATTGTGTTACAAAAGTGTCTTTGCCAAAACAGACCCTGCACAAAATGTTCAGTCACTTCATCATCAACTTGAAATGATTTAACTACATGACACATGACATCTTGCTCAGAAAAAAAAGTTGGCTTATATAAGTGTCACCTTTATGCATTAAGACACTTTCCACGCTTGTTAGTTTAAATTGAAAGACATTTCTAAGCTTAGAAAGCATGCAGTTTGCATTTACCAGCTAAAACATTGTCATTATTTATTGTATTACTAAACTGTATACATGCATTATTTATCAACTTTGATATAGAGTACGAGAAATACTGTGAGTGGTGAAAATTGAATGGCATAACATTGCAGTTATAATATTTGGTAAAAGCATGGAATATACTGCTTATGAGTGAATCTCTGTCATTTATGTATTTCAGCAATACTGGGATTTTAATATAAAGCACAATGTCACAATTCAGCACCCTTTCAACGCGTGAGAGGAAGATACAGGCTGCCGCACTTTGCCATGAGGTGCAGGGTGGATCCAATGGTATTACCTTTACTCACAACCATTAGCCCTCCATCAAAACCCCCTCTCCTGTTCAGCACTGCATGAATTTAGAGCACAGAGCATAGCCGCCAATCAGGCAGAGAAACGGCAACATTTAGAGAGTGGTTCAGGGCCACAGCCTCGTACCAGCCATAAATAAGCTTGTGTGCATGCTCTGCTGCTTGTAGTGGCGAATCATTCCGTCATTGTCACAGGCTATTTCTGCAGGGGCTAAAGTTGGGAGGACGGAGTTGGACAGCTGTGCTGCCTGGAGTTGAAATAAGTAAAGAAAACAAAATGTGAACAACAAAACATCTTATCCTCTTTAAACAACAAGTTCATGGTGCATTAACATGAAGGGAATCATATATTTAAGTTTTTATTAAAGTGAACATTTAACAAAGTAACAATAATAGATTATTTAAAACTTGAAACTACTTCAACACCAACTTTGTACTTGAATATCACCCACATAAGCCAGAAACTCATTTTGAGCATTTGTTTTAGGCTGTGTTAAATTAGTTTCCAATAATATAAAATTGTGTGATTTTAATGCAGGTGTTACTATGGATCTCGGAAAGAAACTTTCCACTCCCAAAGACATTATGCTGGAGGAGCTCTCTCTCATGTCAAACCGAGGATCACGTCTTTTCAAGATGCGACAAAGGAGATCGGAGAAATACACGTTTGAAAGTATTCAGAATGAGGCCAATACTATGTTTAATGTAAGTACCATTTGATATAAAGGGTGAGATGGCTGGTTGGTTTGAAGCTAAACACCTTTTTTGCTATTGTTTGGTATACAAAATCGTTTTGTGATAAGTGAGGAGATTCAAATGCAATGTATATTTTAACCCTAATATGGTTATATTAATTACTACAAAAAGCTTGAATACTCTAGAAAACTGTCTCAAATATGTGATTTTACCACAAATTCATCACTTAATTATTAATGGTAAATTCTAAACATGGAGTATCTAAAGTGTTTTCATGTCTGTGATGTCTTGTAAATGTGATTTGCTTGTTTGAACGTCTGCATGATGACTTTGGAAGTAGAAGCAAGCATGTGGTCAGCTGAATGAATGGCAGCCACACATGGAAGATAGCAAATGCCACGTGCCCAATGTCCTTCCAAATGTTCCTCCTTTAGGGTCAGCGCTGCCATGCTCCCTGACAGCCAACTGCATTTATCACTGTTCAAGTGCATGAGTGAATGTGTGTGTGTGTGTGTGTGTGTGTGTGTGTGTGTGTCCGTGTGTCCGTGCTCACATGCTTTTTGTACTTTGATGTGCCAAAATGCTTTTGTTAAAATTATTTTTTGCACAAACATAATTATTTTACACATTTTGTAGTCCTAAAAGTACCAGAGTCCATATCTTATGCTACCCATGAATAACATAATAGTATTATTTTACACAAATTCATCACTTAATTATTAATGGTAAATTCTAAACATGGAGTATCTAAAGTGTATAGTACACATTATTACCAAAAATGATTTCTTAATGACTAAGTAAGTAGTAGGAGTCACCAGAAATATTTAAAGGTAACTGTTTTATAGAGTATGAAAGTTGTCCCTTATGTTTGTTTATAGCACATTTTGTTTCTTATTAATGAAGTTCAACACATTAATATATGAACAACACTATTTTGAAAAATATTAAAATAACAATGACGTCCATTCACATCAAAAAACTCTGGGCATAGTTTTATGCAAAATTGATCGTATTTTCCATGCTAGCCATTTATAGCATTAAATTAAAGAACATCTAACCAAAAAATGCAAACCAAGCAATAAAACAACAAATACAAACAAACTTCTTACATACAAAACAACACAGCATGATGTGTCCCAAGATATAGACCATTTCAGCGGCAACAACATTAATAAACGTTATGTGCCCCAAACTTAACTTCCGGTATATAGACCTCCACAAAGCATCTGTAACTGTTGAGTAGTTTCAAATTAATTTATTACAATTAATATAGAATAAAATATTAATAATAATTAATATTAATATACACCACCGGTCCAAAGTTTGGGATCACTCACTCATACTTATTTATATTTATAAATTTTTTCCACATTTTAGAATAATAGTCCATGGAATAATAGAGTTGTAAGTGTGGGAATTATGTTCGGACTAAAAGCATTCAAAATAAATTAACTCTACATTCTACACTTTAAAAATAAAAGTGCTTGAATAAAAGGTTCTTCACAGTGATGCCATAGAATAACCATTTTTTGTTCCACAAAGAACCCTTTAGTCAAAGGTTCTTTAAAGAACCATCTCTTTCTTACTTTTTATAATCTTCAGATGTTAAAGGTCCTTTTTGGAACCTAAACGTTCTTTTAATATATGGCATCGAAGAACCTTTTGAAGCACCTTTTTTAAGAGTGTATTTTAGCACCTTCGAAGTGTTGCTAAAAGCATACCTTTTGACACCCTTTGAATTTTTTATAAAAATGTTCTAAAAGTATGTTGGCAATATTATATTTTTGTCCACACACGTTATTTCAAACATTAAAACATACACCTTCAGATTAAAACATATTAAGTGCATGAGAAACATTTTTGTCAAGACTTATCCCAAACTTTTGACCGGAAGTGTTAATTAAATAGAAAATAAATTGTTATATTATAACAAAACACAGATCATAAGTTAACTTCCAACCAGCGTGTGCGTCCGATAAAACTGTCTATTTAATGTCTAGACAAATGCAGTGTGACAGTTTTCATGTACCGATTAAGGTATAAGGTACAACACAATTTAAGAAAGTGCAAAAAGGCAAGATAAAAAGATAAATACAGTGGAAAATTATGGATAAAAAATGTATTTGTTGTTTATTTACAACAGAACAGGTTGTAGTGAGAACGTGGGTACAAAGTAATGGTGATGGGTAGATTTTTATTGTGGGTCAGCCCTGACCCGATTCTGAAGCAGTGACAGCAAAAAATTAAGGAGAGGTGCCACTTTCATGTGGCTGGTAAGAACATTGCGTTAACAACGCAAGGTCGTGGGTTCGATCCCTCCGCGAGAGGGCAGAGTTTAGTTGCACTACACAGATTTAATAAAATAAATGTAAGTGTAACTGAATCAATAAATTAAACTATGCAGTAAACATTACATGACAAATAATAAATTAAGACATGTTTAAATCAATAAAGGAGTTGTTTTTTGATGTTTGAGATTGTTAAGGATCATAGCATGTATTCTTCTTCTAAAGATCTGGAGATCTGGAAAACATCTGCTGTGTAAAAGCTTCTGTTAAACATCTTAGAAGAAACTGTTTTACATCCATTCTTAATCATAAATTTAAATAATCTTATAGATTATGTTTGATGTCTGACAGCAGACGTTTTCGAGACATATTGCACATGAGCAAAATATGTAATGCAGATGTCTTGCAAATGTACATTCAGTCGTCAAATAGGCAGAAGCCGTAATGTACGGTATGTGTGCATTTTAAACATTTTCCCTGTAAATTTACCTTTTTTTGCAGCAGTGGTTCCAGATATTTACTGTAATTTTACTGGTTTGCAAACATTTTTCATTTAAAGTTGTGCTGTAATTCCACAGTAAAGTACTGGCTGCGATTTACCGTAACTGTTTAAGTAACCGTACAGTTTAAGTACAGTTTTCTGTTTTACAGCTGTACTGTAATTTCACAGTAATGGCAATGTTATTTTATATTAACTCTACTGCCCTGATACCAAATAACTACCTTATTTCTGCGACCATAACTACCTAACTCACCCACAACTGGCTCAATATATAATAATATATTGAATAATTGGAAAAAAACACAGAAACCAAGCAAGTGCAAGTATGGTGTTTAATTGATGCTGACAATAAAATCTACTGAAATGCAGCAAAAAAAATACAATGTCAAAAGAGGTGCCAAAAAACAATCACTCTTGCATTTAGACAACAGAAAAAAGTAACAAAAACAAGGTCAAACAATACAACAAAAACATAAAAATACAACTGAAACTACCCAACAAATAATGTCAAACTATAAACTAAAAGCAACATATAATTTAAATAGTAACACAATACAAAAACACAGCAACAAGAAACTAAGCACTTAATTCATAAATGAAGGATTACAATTAAAACAATGTAAAAGATTTAGTTCATAAAACATATCATAACAGAAACCAATGAATGAACTGAATAAACAAACAAGAGAAATTAAAAACAATAAATATGTTTACAGATGTGCAAATATGTATAGACAAATAAGTTTCAAACAACACTGTAAATGATGAAAACAGTAGATGAAAGCCAAGTTTAGTTACTTTTTTTACCTCTAGCTCAGTCATTTGTGCACACGAAGGACTTCTTACTGCCTCTAGAATAAAAGCATACAAATACTGAGTCAAAATATGGTTAAATAAAATGTATAATAATTAGAGACCATTTCACACTACAATACATCATCAGGCCTAAGAGTTTTACATTTAATACATGATTTTTTTTTTGTGGATTTAAGCGTTCCGTGCTGCTAGTAATCCTATTTTCCCATTTACACCTCTCCAGTTCACAGTTTTGGTCTGGATTTTTTTATTGCCTGCTTCATTCACCAGACTGTGTCTTCACACCCACTCCACCAAATAATCCAAGTTCAAGTACCTGGAATGTTTGAAAACATGCTGTCAATATTAAGCCAAATTACTACAACATGCTTTTGGATCTAATACTGATATTAGGCAAATTACATAACATACAAGACCACTTTGAAACATATCATGTTCAAATTGTTACAGAATCAGTAGAAATTATGCAAAAGTACAGTGACCTGTCAGAATAATGTTCAAGAATAAAATAATACACAGTCTTACTTTGTTTTAATTTAAGTGGCATCAGGGAGTCTTTGACTATTATATTGGTGGCCTCAGGTAGTCTTTGACTGGAGATGAGTCTGCTGTTCCACAAGATTCGCTGCTGTCGTGTTCTTATTTTCATTTGACCAATTTCAAAAATCAAAACACATGCACATAACTTACATCACTCTTTAAAGTTGACTACAAACACAACATCCACTCATTTAGTGCCAACAAAGCTGACACTGTTTTCTTCAAACAAAAGTCAAACATGGATAAACTTTCTAATAAAGGAAAAATAAAGGCATACTCTGAAAACTGAGTATTTCACAAAAGCATCCGTCTAACGTTAGGTACTCTTAAATGAAGGCTTTTTGTTACATTTGTCTTTATTGATGGAAACAGAATGTCCTGTCTTGGTCTCTTTGCGGGCTGAGAATTAATATATTTTAGACATCTTATTGACTCATAACGGCGCTTTTCGCGTTTTAAATCTAGCACTTTTAGCAAAAAAATTATTGCATATGAATTAAAAACCCAATCGAGTATAGGCAGCAAAACCTGTTAGTTAAGATTTAAACAAAAGTGTCTACTTACCGAACTGTATTGCAGATCAAAACAAAGGACGTTTCCGCAGTAGAATTTGAATTACAGACTTCCGGTTCTTGTAGTGACAGGAAGCATTCTGGGAAATTAAGTCTTTTTTATAAGGTGCATTTAACGCTGTATTCCCAAATCGACTACAACTTCTAAGATGCATGGCAAACTACTTCATCATATTTGCAAAGACATCAAGCTTGTTCGGTTTCATGAAGCACTGCGAATACCGGATCAGTGATTAAAAAGCAGGCGAAACAGTCGGCTCTCAATGCTCAAACTATACCATTCAGTCACAAAAAACACCCATAGAAAATAATATAAAAAAATGATCTACAATCATTTTTAATGATATAAATTTCTATATAATATCATATGAATATTTGCCTCCTTAAGATTGGTTGTTGTATTCCTCATTTGATATAAAGGGTTTTGATGTTTCTAGTATCAAATTGCAGGATAATATTATTGACAGCTTTTGTTGCTTTTAACTTTGTGGCTAACCAAAACCGACCCCAATCTTAACCGAACTACGTTCTTTTTATGGCAAGCCTATTTTAAGCCAGGATGTAGCCAAATTAATGCTTGGATTTTTGTTTCTTCTGGCTGACAAGACTCACACCAAAAACAAGCCTAATTCTGTTTCACACAAGACTGTGAAAAAAAACAATGCCAGAATTAAGCCAGAAGGGCCATATTTAAAACAGATTTGGCCCAGAATTTGTTGCTATCTGGGAAGAGGCGAGCTATGACGTGATCTTGATTACCGCACTGTTTTGAAAAAGTGGGATGTGTTTAAAATCCCCACCCCCAGATGCTTTTTTCAGGCGCCAACGGGTGTACAGTTAAAGGTTCTGTGTGTAAGTTTCAGAGGCCACTATTGGCGATGTAGGAAATTGAAACCTACAGCTCCGATCGCCCCCTCTCCCTCCCATTAGAGAAGCGACGGTTGGCGTCACAGGACAAAAGGGTTCCGTAAATGACAGCGGCCAATATCGGTGGTGTTGATGATTGCAATTTACGTCTCACAGGGGAACAACAGACCGAAGCTACGGACACAGGACAGAGATGTCGTCGTCTGAGACAACAGAGAGTAACCTTTGCAAGTCAAGTGACGAGGTTTATTTACAAAGAAAAATAAATAAATTAAATTGACTTAATTCATTATTTACTCTAATCATTATAGTGAATATTATTATTACTTGTTTAGCATTGTGTCAGTGATGTAAAGGCGTGTAATCTAACCGGGAAAGTCTTATCAGACGTTTGGCATCACCCCAGTTGATCAATTGTATCTTCTCAAATCTTTGTTGACACTGTATTGCTGATAAACTATGCAACTTGGAAGTTTGGATTTTATTCTATCAATTATTAAATTACACATTATAATGCACAGAAGCTAAGCAGTATTATAATATAATTTACACCCGATTTATGCAAATTATGATTGTAAAAATGATTTCTAACTTGATTTGCACACGGCCATGCAAAAAGGACTTATAGTACAATTGCTAGAGTGCTAAAAACAAGGAAAAACTCACTTGATGCTCATGCTCATCTATTAGCTTAAGCTATCAAACAAACAGTTCACTTATATAGCGGAAATTAGACAAACTTACTGGTCCAGCAGAAAGCTGGCAACTTCGGCGTCACTTAGCAAACCCTTGTCCTGCTTCAGTGTCCTCCATTTGGGAAAAGCCATTCCGATGTTTATTCGGGTTTTCTGCCGTTTTTTGTCTCGACTTCGCCTTGCTGCATCGTATTTTCTCTTCTTTGAACAAACAGATTGACACTCTATCGGCTCGTGTGCAGAGTATGTGTGGTCCGCCATTATCGCAAATTTTGCTTCTTACTGCAACAAAGAACTGTTTATATTTCTAATAAAAAACACGACAAGTAAATGCTGTTATTGTTCTTCCTCTTCTTCTGCTAACCCTTCTATGTATTCGCTTTGCAAGCTGCCTCAAAACACAGCCGAAGAAGAAGAACTAGTCCTGTGCATCCTTCGTTTTACGAAACGCGCTTAGTTTGTCCGTGTAGTGATACTATAGAAACATGGCTGTGCACATTGATAAATGACATGTAAGGGTGTGCCCGCGGTGTATATACATAAAATGGCTCATTGTAGGGTAATATAAACATTTCGGATCATTTTGTAAGGTATTTCTTCACCACTCACAACATAGTTTTGTATTATATATAACATTTTGGTGAATAAATCCTTAAAAATCCTACACACTGTACCTTTAAATGCTGCAAATTTACAGAAAGGGATTAATCTATGGGTTTGGTCTGTTAATCTACAGGATTAAACTGTCTATTGAAATAACAGTATTTTACTGTTGGAAATTGCCAGTTTTTTATCAGCATTTTTTTACAGTGTAAAAAGTAAATTTGTTGATGCAAATATTTAAAAAGATTCTGGGTGAGAATCACCAGTTTACAGATGAAACCACAGTTGTATGATTGGTGGTAGAACCGCATTTCATGGTTTGAGTAAGTGAGAGAGTTGACAACATACGACAGCATACTGTTTGGTGTATGTATGCAGACCACACTATCAGCATATAACAAGGTGACAACTTTGATGTTTTGAGGTTATCAAACTCCCCCAGACAGGAATCAAACTAGCAATAAAGCCAGGATGTGAATCAAACACAAGGAAGACAACAGCCTCTATTGTCAATCATTAGTGTGTCTCTTGAGACCAGGGGAGTGAAGTTTACATGCTTACCAGTTGCGTTCCATTCCACATGCATAAGGAGCTATGTCCACTTTTTAAACCAACATAATAAAGTGTCATTTCATTGCAGAATGAAAATCAGGGAAATGCTGAAAATGCAGGAATTCCATCAAAAACACCACCAAACACACCAGATTCCAGAAACGCAGCAAATCCTGAGGACATTGCACCTGGTAGGTCAAATCATCAGTTTTAACAATATACAGGGAAATGTTAACAGTAACATATTTTTGGCATTTAAATAATATGACACTAATAACAAGAATTGTGTTTAAGAATTTCAGAAATTAACATTGTTTGCATTAATTGCCACACAGTAAGAAGCATATAAGAGGTTTGTAGGATTATTTGAAAACTTTATTTTTCTAGAAAAGTGGATCACACTCTTAGTCATTTTAAAAGGGCTATAGTCCTAAGTATTTTATTAGTATAAGTGATTATTTATTTTAGTACTAAATAAAAGTTAAACTATATTAAAAAAAATATTTTTAGGTTTCTATTGCAGGGAAGTACAGTTTCACATTATAATTACAATTACAGTAAGTTTAATGTCTTTATTTACATTTAGGAATGTAGCAGTTGTCTTTATCCAAAGCGGCTTACTAGAGCAAGGAAAACAGTAATGTTTATAATTAGTTTAGTTCCACTCTATTTACTGAAATTCAGATCAATATGTTCACCAGAATAAATTCTTCTTTTACAAAGGGGTATGTTTTATCCTTAACCTTTGCTTGGTACTACATGCAGTGTTCACACAAGTGTAAACAGCAGAAACTGTCACTTTCCCCAGGATATGGAGGCCCCTTGACAAACATTCCTCCAGAGAGATTCAATGCCACAGCCATGCCCAAATCTTACCACTCCCCCTGGGAAGAGGCTATCATCAATGACCCCACACTGGCTGAGACTTTCAAACTTCAAATGCCTGTGCTTGAGCCTAAACATGAGCGTCCTGACTACAAAAGCTTTAATAGGTATAACTTTGTGTCCTAATGTCATCATACTGTACAATGCATGTGAAAAATGTTTCCAACATAAAAAGTTTTGTTTCATTTTAATTTTGGAGTTAAAAAAAAGGTAGAATACAAAGGTTAAAAAGATTTTTTTTACTTTTCATGCATTTTAACTTTAGAGATTTTAAATATCAAATATATTTTGTGTATGACATTGTGAGAAATGTTCTAGATCTACAGTATCAATAGAAATAGTATCTACACAAAACAGCACCATCCTGAGGAAAGAAACGTTACAGGCGCCACACACACCTGCCTGTAAAGTTCATGTTACCCTGAAGAACATGGTGTTTTTTCCCAAATATATATGTAACAAAACTCATTGACATTATTAACAAAAATATAGAAAAACAACTAAATCTAGATAAATGTTTGTTTTGCAGGGTGGCCACACCATTTGGTGGTTTTGATAAAGCCCCACGAGGAATAACTTTTAAGCTTCCAGAGGTAAACTTGAATGCCCTGAGATATCCAGAGCTCCAGGATCATACATCCAAGCGGCCTACTTTCAACAGGACTGCCCAGGGGTGGATCTCTGAAGGCCTGCCTGTCATCTTACCTACTGTCTCTCTAGAGCCCTTTGAGATTCCAGAGTCTGAAGACCTGTAACATATTCAAACCTTTCATGTCCCCTAAACCAACCTTCCTGATTGCAATAGGATGTTAGATGTCATTCAGAGCTGCTAATTTTAGACCAGCTTTGTTGAAGTATTTAGAACTGCATCTTTGAAAAGCTTTTTTACATATCATTTTCGAGTGGATGCCCTAGTCTAGTGGATCAGATTTAAGGATCACAAGCGTAACAACAAAAAACAAAAATTAGGAAGCATTTATCAGAATCTTTATCCAGCACATGACTTGTACATGTGATTATAGTTATGTTTAATAAAATCGCAACGTTAAGACAATTGAGTACCACAGAGATAACGTTTTTTTGTATGCAAACCCCGGAAGCAAGTTAGCATTTTAAGACTTCCGGTTCCCTCACCCCAAAGTCTGTGGGTTTTTTGACTGGGTTTTTGGTAAATCAGCTGAAATAAGGTCTGTATAGCGAACAAAACCTCTAAATATTTTCACATTCAATCTATGACATAAAAAACACCAGTTACAACCTGCTTGTGATTTTTAGAGCTTTATTGTGTTCTTGAAAATGGCGGTTGCTAACAAGTTGCCAAAAACGACTACTTCCTTTGGACGTTAGATGTCATCGCGCATATAAATTTCACAAATAATGCCTAAAATTATTGCTGGGGATTCATTCACGGAGTAATTACTGGAAACACATTTTTAAAAAAGTTTGAGAAAGTTGTCGATTGGTAGTGGGGATATAGAGTGACCATTGTGTACTCTGGTTATAGTGTTTTTTTTTACTTCTGCCAATTGTATTTAGGCTTCAAAAATAGCAAATATTGTTTCAATCTTTAAAGATGATCTTGATAGACAAAACGTGTACACATCATGATCATTTGTAAATCACAGATCTTATTTTATTGCGATCTTCCACAAATCAATGGGAAGTCGAGGGATGCTAACTTACTTCCTACAAAAAATACGGGCTGCATGGAGAATAATACATTGTTGATTTGCATCAAAAGCAAAGAATTTTATTTTTTAACAGTGTACCTCCATCAGCACAAAATGCATTTCGTCATAGACTTGTATTAAAAACAATAAGCATGCATCAATGTTTAAAGCGGACAGTGAATTTTACTTACAAGTGATCATACTGTGAAATTTAAAGAGTACAGTGGGGCAAAATAAGTCCTAAAGGTTTTAGTGTATAAAGTAGTCATACCAATGTAAAATTAAAATCAGTACATTTTAAAACCGAAAAATATTTCCTGTCAGTACATTTTAAAATCAAATTGATCAGGGATGGAGCAAGAGTGGAAACAACCATGTAAATATATTTTGTGTTAGTACCTAAAAATTGTTATTTCAGAATGTTGGTGAATTGTATTTCTGTCTTGGGGTGATGTTTAACATGATAGTTACACTTTGCTTGTATTGTAGTTCCAAAGAGTGATGTACAGAACCTGTACAAATAAAATTCATATTTATTCAAAAAATGTTTGTGCATATGTACCTAAAAAACATGCATTTTTCATAATTGATTATATTGCACATGTAAATGTAAAAACAAGTTGTTTTGATAGCGATAATAATAATTTAACATGAACAACATTAAAAAATTGGTTAAATATCCTTGTATACCACAGTGAATTAAGAACCTGTTTACTATACAAAATATTTTGCAAGGTTTTTTAAGCACATACTGCAGTATATTCGGAGCCTTCAGCAAAATAAATCATCTCCCATAACAGTTTCTAGAAGAATCTGTCTCAGTTACACTCTGAAATGTAGCAGACATATCTTCTGACACTGGCTATATTTACAGGGGTCATATGAATTTGACACTCTATGATCTACAGTTACAATAAACACAGAGACTTCCAGACAGTCAGCAAATGCTTCCTATGGCTCTGTCCTTTGAGCTCTTTATTATAACATGCATTCTTTGCATCATGTTAGCTGTTTTACTGTTACATATTTTACTATGAAGCCAATAAAATACCCAACAGAACTACATATACATCCTAAACCATGCATGTGAAACACAAAGATCTTAATTGCTATAGCCACTATAGTTTCACATTTTAAATCGTATTTATTTAAAACACAGTCCATGGATTACTATAATAAACCAACAAAAGCCTTGTCAAAATTTTAAAACATTTCTCCATTTAACTCCATTTAATATTTAGGTTGGTCTCAAGATAGATGAATACTTCTTAGTGGTCCTGAAATACATTTTTTTGGAACTTTGTGGATGAACACTGTAACTACAGTGACAGATACACATCAATGTAAGGCTGATGTAATCTTTGTTGTCTCGTGACAGAACTGTTCACAGGTCAGACGTCAAGACAGTTCAAGCCGGCAGCATTGTTCAAACTAATTATTCACACAACAATGACCTAGAAATAATAGCCAACAAAATATGGGCAGTTCATTAATGTAAATACTATGCTATTCTTCAAAACCAGAACCACAAAGGAAGAGAACATAAAAAACTCACACGGCTTGAAAAAAATGTATTTGTAAATCTGAAACAAACGTGCGTGTATGTTCACGTGATTACGAAATTACCAAAATAAAAAAGGTATAGTTCAAACAAAATGGAATTTTCTTACATTTCATCATCTTTAATTCTTGCATGCGACCTATTTGTCCCAGTTTTAAGTCCTGGCATAAAAAGGATTTCCTCAGCGTTTCTGCATTAACCTAACACATAACACCGTTAACCACGATGAACCTAAAAACATCAATATAGCCTAAAGATAATTTGATTACAACCCTTAAATAACATATGCTATCTGTAACGTACATATGTGTTTGTTTTTTAACAACAAGCTCTGTATTCCTGTTCCGAAATATAATGTCAAATCGGTTGTTCGGTTTGTGAGTCTCGTGAGGAGGATATGACTGAATCCACGCCCTCCAAACACGCTGGTTATTCTGCGGAATGGCAGTAAATAGTGTAGCGGTATATGAGGGGCGGAGTCTGAGCTTCCAACGTCTATCAGAATAATCTCTTGCTCAGGATCTGAAAGGACGACATGTCGATGAATGTGGAGCAGGAAGGCAAGATCGCGGTCACAGTGCTGCGGCATTATTGTTTACAGGCCCTTTAAATAATCTGTAGGATTTATCGAGTTTTATGACCGAGCAATGAAGGATTCCGACAACAAGTAACTTGAGCTAACCGTGCAGAACGAACTCTCAGCTTGTCATGTGTATGGATAAACACGTTTATAAAAGCAGGATTTGACCTGGACACTTGTAGGTAAGCCGTGTTTGTTTATTAACCGCTGTGCCTTATTTTGGGGCATCATAGGCTCGTTCGAATGCCACAAAATGCGGCATTGAGCGGGTCACCGGATGCGCATGCGCAGTAACAGGTGTACAGGCATGCCGAGCGCATTTCTGTTTTTGTTTATCATCTCCTTTATCCAAATACCGCTACATAGCAATATCATATCCATTCTGTTGCATACCTTCATTAAAGAAAATCCTGCTTGTCAGAGCGAGTGAAGGAAATATCACATTTTGCAGTGTTTCAGTGTGTGTTTACAAAGACTGTAAAGGCAGACTTGACATTCTGTCAAGGAAAATCCGTTGTTTTGTAACTATTTGGTGCTTCCGGATTTCTTTACACTCCAATAATAACTGTAACTCAACATTTTTTATTATTCTAGCAAGTAGTGTTGTTTCATAAACAGTCTGTCCAAAGATAATAATGTACTTTTTTTATTTAAAGAAGAACTAGTCTCCTTGGTTGTATTTACTTTTTGTCAGGTGCATATCCGAAGCAAAAAAAATCCCCAGAGAATCCTTTTCACATCTTTATGTCATACTTTGTCACACAACCTGGATTTTTAGGGATAAGGGGCAAGAATTCGTTATCAGTGCTGCAGCTGCCTACAGCCCATCATTTTCATGCAGTAGCCATGGCAATGGTCCAGCATTTACAGTAATATACTGCGACACTGCGGCAACAAGTTCCACATTCATCCTGACCCTGGACAAAGAGGATCAGGATGAACGATTGACGCTTAAAACTGAACACCAGTCAAATTTCTGTACACAATTCTCAATGACACTGGTAAACCTCTTGCTGCAATAAATTATGTCTATTTAAAGACATCACACATTTAAATATGTCTGATATTTATTCAACTGTGGAATAACAAATAATATGATTCCATACAAGTAAGTCTTGACTGAAATTATTTAGAAAAGGTTTTTTTATGGGCTTCGTGATTTACGTCAGGACTAATGTCAGGCATACGTTGTCCATATTTTATGAGTTAGAGCACAAGTGCAAGCACCATGTTTCATGTCAGTAGTTAAGATCGTTTAAGAATTTAGTAACCTGCTATAAATGGGAGGCGATTATGGAACACAGAAGACATTTTTTTTTTAGATTCTTCTATCAATTACTGTCTAAAGCATTCTAACCAAGAACCATTAAAGCAGCCATTTTATATATTTTATCAGGTACTTGTCATTAAGCTTCTCAGCACTGAGGTAAATGCCAGTAATATTCTGGCTGAGTATTTGATGTTACATTGGTGGATTGTTCCAAATATTACAATTTCATGCCACTGCAATAATTTTTTCATGATGTAATATGACATACAGTGTACAATATATACAAACAGTATTTACTATCCAATATACACAAAGTGTCAGGCAGAATGAAACAACTGGACAGAATTATTGGGGCCACTGTATGTGAGAACAAGTTGTTTCTGTGTGAGTGTGAGTATGTTTTTGCTCTGACAATTCGGCAGCACTTTTTGGAAAGCTGAAAGATAGAGTGAGCTGGAGTATGAGAGGTCTTGATCTTGACTCATGAAGGCCCTGGAGGCAAGGCAAACAGCAACCAACAGTTTTCTGAGTTGAACTTGCAATACTGTAGTTGGCTCATGCGTCAGAATATGTGCTGTGTGGCTGCTTGTTGATTGTGAGTTAGCGATGAGGTGGAGTATGCCTTAAATGCTATAGGAGAAAGGTCCTACAGTACTGGTTAGGACAAAATGGAAATAAATTGCCTGACTTGTGGGACATGTTAGCTCTGGATTATTCAAAACTATTGACCGTTTCATCTGAACGTGTGCCTGACCCCCAGTGAACATCCGATTTGTTTTTGGCTAGTGTCTAATAATATAACTATTTATATTTTATTTAATTTATGTTCATATTAATTTGTATTATTATTTTACTGTATAATAATCGTATAAAAAAAATGATTTGTTGAAGTTTTTATGTTCATTTTATTAAATAAACGATTTGTTGAAAGGGTCATGTTGTTCGGTCGCATTTCAACAAACCTTATGGTACATTAGCGGTTAAGACTTGTATCGCAGTCTAAATTCAAAACATTGGAGATACAAGTTTAACTAATTAACTGTTCTTCTCAGTTTCTTTTGATTGTTATCAGAAATAAAGTACAGGCATCATATTTTTTGTGAATGTGTACCAGACGTTAAATTCGGGTCTCCAAAGTACGCTTGCGCAGTAACTTTTGTTTATTTTGTTAAAAGGAAACGTCTATAATTAATCTAATCTAATTTAAATTATTAATATTCAATCAAATTAGAGGTTTGGTTGCATTTTACATTCACTTTTTTAGTTTAACCAGGGAAAGTCCACCTAAATTGAACTTTTCTTAAGTTTTAGCAAACGATTTTTTGAGCTATTGACCCGTAGACTTGACGATATAATGAGGCATAATCTCATCATTGCATAAAGGGTTCTGAAAGAGCAAATGGGCAAGTTTTTTCCAAAGCTTTTTACCATACTTATAGCACAGATCTCAACATTTGGTGGTTTAAATACCCATGTGAAGTAGCATTATTATATTTTTATATCATCATTTTCCATAGTCAGTTAAGTTCCGCTTTTAGAACCGTCACACCCGTAACGGTCTATATTCCTGATAAATGGGCACATGAAAATGTAAATATAAAAACTATTTAATGTTCTATAAAATCCATCCCTTCCCCATTTGTTGGGTTTTATTGCTTCTGGTTTATTCATTTTAATTCACTACAAAGTATGTAGTCTCTCAAAAATTGTTCTTTTGTCGACACCTTTTGTAACACGTGTTTTTTTCCAAAGTAGAAAACGTGTATAGAGACCGATATTTTTCTGTTGTTTAGACTCTATCAGCAGGGGTTTGGTAAAATAGAAACAAATAGTTTGCTTACAAATAGGTTCTCTGAGTGTTTATTTGTTGAATACATAACACAAAATGTCATATCCAAAAGCTGGAATTCCCCAAAGAGATTTTGGGTGGAATAAAAGAGTTAATAGTACTCTGTAGGATTTGTAAACCTATAGAAAATGTTGCTTTTTATTGCAATGGGAGTTCTTGTTATAACAACATATCCAATGTTTGTTGTAATCTGAAGTACCCTTTAATCATTTAACAACATTGATTTTCTTTTCTTTTACAATGTCTAATCTAATCTTTCTTTTCCCCTCTCTCTCTAGGTCTTCCCTTATTGGCCATTGTTTCACCTCAGTGCCTGTCCTAAGGAGTCCTTATGGATAACCCCCTTCAATGACCTCCGTTGACTTTGCTGGAAATGCTGAGGAGAGTAATGGATTTATTTTTCCATCTGCATCCTTACGCTTATTGCCAGAGTGCCTGGATGCAGTTAAACCCAAACAAACAGAGGAGACATAGTGTAATCATTGTCACAGTAACAGCAGGACTGCTAAAGCAATGTGCTGCAACTTGTGGCTAGATGTCAAACGCTCACATTAAATGAAAAGCCACTGCATTGAATGATTCGCTCATATCCCAATGGTGTGCTTTCAAATCCTGCACATTGAACGAATTACAGTGCAGTATAACAGTTTTACTCGGTTTGAATTGCCTCTAGAGCACTGTGAAGTTGTCCGCTCTGTCAGGTTCTGGGACTGCTGGGCACTAATGTTGCCCAAGACAGATACACCAACCTCAAGTTTCTTGAGTAATTGACTCCAGCTGTCTGCTGGAGAGGGTCAGGCTCCAATCTTATGGCATGGGTCAAACTGTTTAAAAAGCCTGGAGGCAGCATGGCTGGTAATGGTGCCTGTAGCGGGACTGGGCTAGGCAAGTCCTACCAGCCAGGCAGCATGATCTCGCTCGCCCTGACCAAAGGTCTTCTTAATGAGCCAGGCCAGAACAGCTGTTTCCTCAACAGTGCTGTGCAGGTGAGTGATAACAAAATATGGTGGTGGATGATTGGGCAAAAATAAACCCCTAAACCTTGTAAATGTGTCCTGAAATAGCCCCCATATCATTTTAATATAGTGCACTATTTTAGGGGTTTGCCATTTTTAGTGTTTTTGAAAACTGAAAGTCTGAAAGTCGAGTGCACTTATTTAATCTTTTGAGGCACCATGATAATGAGCCCTAATAGCCCCTACCCATTTACTCTGGGGGTTGCGCTGAATGAAGTTCTGCATTGCAGAAAAAGATAGATGCACTCAAGTCATTTATTTTCAATCACACCTTCAAGTGAACAGTCTTGATCATATAGGAAAGAGTAAAATCTGGCATGGTGGAACGGGGGGGATTCTGGACCTGGGGAACCCATAGACACTGCACTTTTTTGACCACATTTTTGGGCCTATATAGAAATGCCCCCAAAAAACAGTATATGGTTTCTTATTGCAGTATAACATAGATGGAACATGGTGTTGTATGGTACTGTAGGCTGTGTACAAATTAAACACCAGTTTCTTACAGGTTCTTTGGCAGCTTGACATCTTCAGGAGGAGCCTACGACAGCTCTCTGGCCATTTCTGCTTGGGTGATGCCTGTATTTTCTGTGCTTTAAAAGTGAGTACCGAAAGGTTCCTGCTGTATTTAGACAACATTGTTTGGCATCATTGACAAGCTTCCAACACATTGTTTTTAAATTGTTTGAAGAATTTTTTTTATAAAACAGTAACAGGAAACTTTGGAACACAGGGAACAAAGGAATAACTGGATGTTAGGTTAAATTAACTTAGGCCTGGGACACTATAGATGATATCAAATCTTAACCGATTTTAAATCTATGGGAGACCACAGACATTAGGATACTTTTATGTTTAAGCAATAAAAGCTCATAACATTTGGCTAAACCTTGCTTGCTTTCTTTGGCTATTTTGGGTGTCTTGTTGGAGAAGGCTAGACATTTACGATTTGGGATCGGGGCACCAACGTGATTGGGAGCTGTAAAAAAATTCTAAATAACACCCCATATGTAAGGATTTTTATACAAGAAGCCAGTTGAGATAAGTTCTGAATTCGCTGGGGGTGCAAAGTAAAGTCTTCGGGTGTGTGGCCAGCCTTATTTACCTAAATTAAACTTAAACCAAACTTGAATATTTAATATATTTTATTCTATTGTGTACTGTGGTTGTTAATAAAGTTAACACAACTGAATCGTTAAATCAAGGTTTGTATATGCTGTCTAATTTTGAGTTGGAGCAAAAGAGTAAGAGACACAAAATTTGAGTGTTTCAATTTAAAACCACTGCAGTAGACTGAGTCAGCTTACTGCTGTAGGACACAACCAAACTGGCAAAAACAGATCTTCTCTCAAAACTATACCTGGATTTCTGAGTTTGTGAGTGAGAGGTTTATGGCACTCTTTTCCTCTGTTTCTTTTTGCAGAGCATTTTCTGTCAGTTCCAGCAGAGTAGAGAACGGGCTCTGCCGTCGGACACCTTGCGTCATGCTCTGGCCGAGACCTTTAAAGATGAGCAGCGCTTCCAGCTGGGCATTATGGATGATGCTGCAGAGTGTTTTGTATGTCTAAAGTGGTTTATACATCATCACTGTGTCAACATAACGCATTTAGAATAGATCAGGGTCACTGCTGGAGTTTACTTGTTGTGACCATCAGAATTGCGTGGTCAACGGTCTTTAGATTTCATGAGCTTTGCAGTTTGTGTATTATAGTGTAAACTATACAACATAAAGCCTTTGACGACCTTTAAGCATCATAATAGCATAATGACGTTTAAAGGACAATCTCTGGGACTGTATACCAAGAGACTGTACAGATTTTTGGCCCTAAACATTTCTAGATACAGATTTTATTCTACACGTGTTGGGTGCATTGGCTAGTTGTAAACTGTATGAGGAATCAAATATAATCGCTGAATAATCATAATCCTATTGGCATCAATTTGGATTATTTTGAGTTGCTTTGTTTCTTTAATCTACTTTGTGATATGCTGCTCATACTAATAATAGTGACAATTATGACAAAAATAACAGTAGGAACTATCAGGTGACTGCTAAGAATAACTCTAGAAGGCAGTCAGGTATCAACATAATCTTATTCCCCATTGATCATTGCTGTTCTTTTCTGTACATTTTGGGAGACAGGAGAACATTCTGGAAAGGATACACCTGCACCTCGTGTCTGACTCAGCAACAGAAATTTGTACTTCCAAATCATGCATCACCCACCAGAAGTTTGCCATGACTCTCTATGAGCAGGTACTTTGTCTCTTTGTTCATTGTTGTGACTTTTACACATTTAATGCAATTATTAACCCAAGCGTATTTTAAATTATTTAAGGAATTCAATTCTTAATTCCAAACAGTATTTATTAACTATACAAATAGTAAAAAGTGACCAAAATAAGACTTCTACAGTATGAAAGCACTATTCAGTATGTTATATATTTATCTTACTAATCCATAGCAGTCTATTAAAGTATGTATGGGATGTTTCTGCTGTTATATTTGTTTGGTTAGACCCTCACATTAGTTTCTTTCCCTGTATAGTTTGTTTGTCGTAGTTGTGGGGCATCATCAGACCCTCACCCTTTCACTGAGCTTGTGCACTATGTGTCCTCCACAGCACTCTGGTGAGTGAAATCATCAAGTGGTTTGTATTCTTTAGAGAAAGTTCTTTAGTCCAATTAAAAAATATTCCTACAAATATTACTGTATTGTATGTACTTTCTTTGTTAAGAACCCTAAAAATAAAAATTCTGAACAACGGCAAAACCCATTTACATCTATCGTACAAACCAATGCAAGTGAATGTGTACCATCGTTGTTCCATTACCAACATTCCTCAAAATGAGAAACTGCATAGAAAAACATTGTTTGCATTGAAGAGTTTATGTTACATTTATTACACTGTCTACAATTAATGCTTCCTCTGTGCTCTTTTATCAGTCAACAAGTGGAGCGTGTCCTGGAGAAGACAGACAGACTGCGCTCAGACATGTTTGGTGAACTGCTGCAGGCAGCTAACACTATTGGAGATCTCCGTAACTGCCCAGTATATAAACTCTTATTTTCTTAAAACAAGTTGCATGGTTACCAGATGCTGACACATTTGTTTATACTGTCTTATTTAGATGCATGATGAACTGAAATAATGGGTTTCTTGATGTAAGCCCTGGTTCTTTGATAACAGTGTGAATTTTTCACGGAAATTACTTTAGAAATGACTAAATCCCGATTCAGACCGTATTTGTTTTCTAAAAGGGTTAGAGTTACAATTCATATCACCTGATATCTCTGATTCCTGGAACTGATTCGGAAGGGACTGAGATTTTTGTTTATATTCCAGAGGTGGGAGTGTCTGTTTTCAACCTTTGGGCATTGCAGAAGATTGCATGCTTTTGATGTGTGCATTTCACTCAAAAATTAAAATACTATCATCGTTTACTCACCCTCATGTGATTCCAAACCTTAGGGACATTCTTATGCACAAATTAAGAAATTTTGAAGAATGTTGGTAACCGAAAAACAATGTCCCTTATTGACTTCCATTGTATGGACACAATGCGACTGAATCACCAACTTTTGTGTACCGAAGAAGGAATATCATTTAGGGTTTGAACCACTTAAGGGTGAATAATGAATGACAGTTTTTATATTTTTTGTGAACTCTCCCTTTAAACTTAATCTTTGTACTTTGTTTGTTAATTATTTAACCCATTTATTTCATTTCAGTTAACCCAATTGAAACTCAACTCTGTTTTTAAATTCAAATTACTGTGCCTGTGGAGGGAAGAAAATTAAAACACCTGAATTTGTTGTCAAAGAACCTGCGGTTTTGTTAGGTAGCCCATAATTCTTGTTCAAACCTTGCTCTGTGTTAGTACCATAGAAAGTACCAAAATGTTGATTTCTCTCATTTTCTCATCATCCGGCTCTTTGCCAAAAATCTCTCTTAATAACACAAAATGAACACTAAAATATTAAGCAAACACCTTAAAAACTTGTGGAATGTGGAAATGAAAACAGGAAGTGCTTCTGGATCATTGTTGTTCAAGCTCCTATTGAAGCTGGTTTCTTCTTGGAGTGCTAACTATCAACACATTAACAGGAAACTAGAACAAAATGACAACAACAAGAAATAAAAAATACACACTGTAAAAATATTGCTATTTCAACTTATAAAGTATGCCTTAAAGTAAATAAGCTTAATCAAATTGGCTTTACATTTCATTTGAATTTAAATGTTATTAAACCGATTTCCTACTAGCATTTTATACAACTTTTTTTCATATCAATTTCAACATTTTTTCAACAAGACGGTTTAATATAATTTAAATTTAAGTGACTTGTGAAGCTAATTTCATTTAAATAAAAAAATTAAGGCAGCATTTTGAAGCTTTTAAAATGTTGTATAGTTCAAGTTTACAAAATAAAGGTAAAGAGTTAAACAGGCACACATGTACATGGGGATTTTTTGACACTGTTGGGTTATTGTGAAAATATTTTGCATTTGCTTTATTGTGACTGTTGATGTGTATTAAGACTAGTGGTGGGCATAGATTATTTTTTTTAATCTAGATTAATCTAGATTAATCTTGGAATTAATCTAGATTAAAATGGCTCATTTGAATTCTGCGGAAGGCATTCAGAATATGTGTGCTACCCAAGTAATGACTAAAAGTAAATCTTTGAGAACGGGTTTCTCAAGCCAGGTGGCGCATTAGATCAGGGGCTCATCTCCTGTTTCCAAAATGCATCTCAAACTGCTTGAGAAAGCTGTTCTACTACGAAAATTGGTGATGAAAATTAAATTATGTTCAATAAGATGAACTTGTGTTTACTTCCGCATTAGCTAAGTAGACTTGTTGAGAGAAAGTGTTTTTTTTTTTAAACCAATTCCGCATTGCACAAGGTGCAAACAACCTTAGTCTTGTCGATGTTTCCATTGGGAAGCTTCTTAAAAATTAATATTCCCTGGAGCAAACCCGGCGGCTTCATAGCTGCATCCATGTTAGCACGTCACGTTTAATGTGGTCATTTCACAGTAACGTTATGTTGTGTTCAGACCAAACGCGAATGGCGTGTCAAGCGCGAGTGATTTATATGTTAATGCAAAGAGGCGATAGACCTACTTGCTGCGCGAATCGCGCGAATGAAGCCCTGATTATGAGATGATGAGGCGGCTTCTGCTTCCGCGAATCACGCGAGTTGAAAAATCTCGTTCTCGCCCCGTACAGTGCAGTTAAGCTGGTATACATCCGCGCTAAAATATCAAGGTGAAAGTCATCATAGCTTGCGTAGTATAGACCCAGCTCCCCACCCAACTTTGAGAATAGATTAACGGCGACATTTTTTTTATCGCGCGATAAGAGTCTCACTGCGTTAGTTAACGGCCCACCACTAATTAAGACACTGTGTTTCCTATAGTGTGTGTATACTACAGATTTCGTTTCAGTTTTTATAAATCATTCAAACTTAAAATGAGTCACGGGAACAAGGAGTCTGATGTTATCTGTAAAGCATCTAACATTTTTTGGCATCTCTAACATATCTTGACCAAAGACTTCATACTGTATATGGCTGGTAAATAATGAAGTTGATACCTCGAACACATCTTAATCTTTTGCTTGTCAAAATACAGTATTTCTCAGCGTTAGATAAACAAGCTTTACATAAACATCTCGTTAAATCCTTATGAACAGTTCATTGCCATAGGTTACTTGTTTTTTTATAGCGTGTCATGCCCCTAAAACCTATCTGAATTTTTCCATCCCTCCTCTTGCCATTCTTTGAAATCCTCTTGAGATTGATTAATTTTGCTAAAGATTTGTTTCTAAATGTAGGTTATCCTCCAGGGGTTGCAGGTCATTTAGAGCTGCTGCTTCTAGGCACTGAACAGTCATCTTTTGCAAAAAACTTTTAGATATCTAACATTGATTCAACTGTCGATTTACTGAATAACTTATGTTTTTTTTATTTCTAAATAAAATGTAGTCAAATGTAATTAAGGCATGCTCTTGTGGATTGCAGAGTAACTGTGGGCAGAGTATCAAAATCCGCCGTGTGCTGATGAACTGTCCAGAGATTGTCACTATTGGCTTTGTCTGGGATGCTGAACAGTCTGACCTCACTGAAGACGTCATTCGCTCCCTAGGCCCAAACCTCAATCTCTCTGGGGTGAGGGTCAAATCTCAATTTTTATTCTATTGCATGCTGGAGGATATGTTATATGTCTATACATACACGCAATAACATTGACTCCTAGCACTTAATCTGACATTTTATCATATATTATAGATGTTTTGGTATAGAATGTTGCATGGTTGAGAAAGTCCAACAGGATGGGAATTTCTATATAAAAATGTATTTCTAGAATAAAAATGGTACTGACTATATATATTGTACAATTTCTTTAGCTAAAACCGGAAAACACAGTGCTTCAGAATGGCTTACTCATCTTGCATGTTTTTATTGTTCTCTCTTTCTCAAGCTGTTCTATAGAGTGACTGATGAAAATGCCAAGAAACGAGATCTCCACCTGGTGGGAATGATCTGTTACTCTAGTCGACATTATTTAGCGTTCGCCTATCACAGCAAGTCTTCCAAATGGATATTTTTTGATGACGCAACTGTAAAAGAGGTATGTGGAACACATTATACAACAAAATCTTTTGGAGTTGGGTTTTCGTTTATGCCAGGCTATTGTGATGACATCCAATTTTAAAGTTTGTTCCAATGTTCAAAGTAAGGAGGCGGGAACCCGTAAACGTTCAACCACCTTTTCATAAAACAAATAAACAAGAAAACAAAAGTAAAGTGCCCGACAGCTCCCTTACTGTCGACTGCCGGCCACACAAACATAATAAAACATAACATAAAATGCAGGCCTGATTCCTGGCCTCCTCATTTTATGCTTCCATAGCTCCTCCGTGAGAGATGCGAGACCAGTGCAACGTGCAGCTGACGCTCATTATCACTAACGTCACCTGCCTCGCGCCGTTCCCTCACGGCCCTCTTCCCGCACTCCTTGTCACAAAGTTAGATTTGGGTTACAATAAATTGATAACAATGGCTAGGATGGCCGAAAATAATTAAGTGATTCTAACTAACCAAAATGGCACAGAACATCTTCCATCCATCCATTTTCTACCGCTTGTCCGAACTACCTCGGGTCACGGGGAGCCTGCGCCTATCTCAGGAGTCATCGGGCATCAAGGCAGGATACACCCTGGATGGAGTGCCAACCCATCGCAGGGCACACACACTCACTCATTCACTCACACACTCACACCCTACAGACAATTTTTCCAGAGATGCCAATCAACCTACCATGCATGTCTTTGGACCAGGGGAGAAACCGGAGTACCCGGAGGAAACCCCCGAGGCACGGGGAGAACATGCAAACTCCACACACACAGGTCAGAAGCAGGAATCGAACCCCCAACCCTGGAGGTGTGAGGCGAACGTGCTAACCACTAAGCCACCGTGCCCCACAGAACATCTTAACTACCTAAAATAAGGACATTTGTCAATAACTGGAGTTAGACAAAAGAGCTAGTAAACCTATCAAATACACGGGGGTAGAATGTTTTAATGGTTCTGAATTACAAATTGTGGCAATTGATTATGTTCTGGAAAAAATAAACATTTGCCAGGTAGACGTTGGTGACATATTGGAATGATTTTGTGAATTTAATAAAAATGACTGATTATAGAGTGCAGAAGATTGCTTATATACTAAGGAGTTACACTTTTACAATCTTTATTAGTAATATGACAGAAGCCAGTGTAGCACTGATATGGCCAGATTTTCTATTTCAATGTTTAGATTGGCTCCAAGTGGAAAGATGTGGCATCTAAATGTATCCGGGGTCACTTCCAGCCGCTTCTCCTATTCTATGCCAATCCGGATGGAACTGCAGTGTCTAATGAGGATGCTCCCAGACAGACCACCATGTGGTCCCGTTATAACTCCCCCCTTAATGGAAAAGGGACAGGTGAGACAACCCCTCATAGTGGATTCAAATCTGTGTAAACAGAAATGCACCAATCTTCTCTTATAATAAGAGTTTCTATCCAACAGTTAACAAATGAGAAAACATGTTAATCAAGCTATTGTAATAAAATATGTGCATAACAATGATATATTCAATTATTTAAGAGACTTCTGTATTACAAAGTAACTTTGTACAAAAGAGTGTGCAGACTACCTTTCAACAGGAGCTGTGAGTTACATAAATTGTGCTTTTATCCATTCCGACGTTCCATTTGTGTGTCTGATTTTGAGCACAAATCCCAGTTTTATGGTGAGCATTTACTGGGTGGATGAGTTGATTTCAGCATGGGTCTCTGAACTCTAGAGGACAAGGATTATCACCCACGCGCTCACTCTCTCTGCCTTTCACTTTATCTCTCTCTCTCTCTCTGTCTGTCTCTCCTAATCCCTTCACTCTGGCCTCTGCATAGCGCTGTTATCACCCGTCCCCTCCACCGAATTCTCCCTCCATTCTCTCTTCCATTCTTGCTTTCTTCTCAGTGATGTGATAAATGGATATTCTGCCCATGCTGTCATACTCACAAACCCCTATTGGAATGGGAAGGCATTCTTATTTTCCCATGAATATCTGTAAGTAGTTTTACTTTTATTTTTCGTTCTCTTTTTTCTCGGTTATTTGTCAAAACAGATGGCCACTGAAAGCAAAGTTTTTGCTGTTGTACAGTACATTTTCATGCGCAGTGGGATGCAGCAAAGGGCAGAATGCTGCATTGGTAACTATTGCAGTTCTACAAGACATCTTTCATCGGTACTGTTGAATAAATATGTCCACTTAATAACTTTCATGCTCTGCTGGGCTTTTGAGTATCTTACTGCGTCTTTTGGAGACTGTGAGAGGTCTTAATGTGTTTGCTGGATTTGTTCCTCTGGTGCTTTTGGAAGGATGTTTAATGTGGGATTTGTGCTGGCTTGCTCTTCTGGTCCCTGCTGAGTTTTGTGCTTTAGACTGAACTGGCAACATTTCTGCTGAGCAGAACACCAGTGCTGTCCCTGTAGTGAAGTGATAGACCACTTGCAGTGCCATAAGTTTATCAACCTTTTTTATTTCCTCAAATGTAAGTCTATAATACAACATTGCCAATTAAAGATTGGCTTTAAAGCAATGTTGTTACTGTCCATTACTGAATCTGAAACAGTTGCTTTTTATTTTTTAAAATATTTTAATTAATACCAACTAGTATTAACAATGTTGCTGTATTTTTATACTGTATATTTAACAGATTTAAATGTTTAATAAACTTTTTTTGTGGTATATTGAGTTTGAATGTTCTTCCCCTTCTCCTCACATTCTCTTCCTTTTTCTGTCCATTATTTCCTTTCTTTTCACTTCCTATAAATATTAATGGCAACACAAATTACAGGGACATTATAAAGAAACATTCAAACGTATGAAAAGTGGGTTGTCCTCATAGTCAGATTGTTTTTTTGTTTTTTATTCTTGGGTGTAATGTACTGTATGTTTTCTTTCACATAACTTTTTCTATTTGCTGAGTATTTCAGTTGTTATTTTTTTTGTTACTATGTTATTTAGTTTTATTATATCACTGTGTGTAAACTAGTCAGTGGCAGATTTGTTTAGCTATTCACCGACAGTGCGATTTGCAGTAATCAGTGAGCTTGTTTTTTCCTCTGCAAACATCTGGGGCAGTTTACAGGGTGTCCTATATAAGCAGATAATATGCAAGCGTGTCCTCTTTCTTTCTCAGCAGAAGTTTGCAGATGGAGCAGATATGTAATGTAGTTTAGGAGGTCATCTCTACCCAAAGCTGTTTGCTCAGTTGAAAATTCCAGTGATTTATTTGATTACACAATATACAGTATATATAATATATTTTTAATCTTTATAAGCATAAACCCCATTACAGCAGTTCTGTTAGGATAGAATATGACTGGATAGACTTTGGATAGATACATTTTAACAGGATAATCGTTAATAATTATAGATTAAGTAATTAATTAATAATAGATTGTGTATTTTTCCTGTGGAGCACAAAGGAGGTTAGTAGAAGTTAAAATACTTTTTGGGGAGTTCAACAGCTTCTGGTTACCAAATGCGTACACTGTATAAAATGAGCAGCTTGTAGAATTTGCATAAAAAAGCCATAAATTAAGAAACGGTTTGAAAAGCATCGCATACTGTAGTATGGATTTTGAAAAAAAATTTTTGGTCTAAAGTTTAATTAAATGATTTCTCTCTCTATGATTCCAGACACTCAGCTGTCAAGCTCTAGGAAACTGGACAGTGTGAGAGATGTGAGTGTTGGTTCCCAACGAACAAATCAGGGATCCCACAAAACAACAATGCAGTCTTCTACCAATCGGTGTAAGTCATTGACATCAGCACATGTCGACACGGTATTTTATTTATTGATAGGAATTGCATTTGAAAACCACTGTTATGATGAAAATAAAGTACTTTCCAGGATTGATTTTACCAAAATCTTTATTTTCAATATCCCAGTTAAAGTGCTTCCAGAAAGTCCCAGCAGGTACAGGGAGTCTTCCAGGGAATTTTCTCACCGAGGACAGAGAAGAGAGAGTGAAAGAAGCTACTCCCTCCAACACAAAGGTACCCGGATAATCTTTTTGCTATTTCATAGCTCAGGAGATTTTATGGAGTTTGATTTAAGTATCCACTTTGTCTCAGATGTCTCTTTTGAAATGTCAATGGAGAAAATTGTCAGATTACTGGGTTTTTATCACAGAAGAAATATCAGAGGCACCGGATCGATCTCATTGGTATCTAGAAGAAATAGTAGTAAGACTAGGAGATGTACAAAATTCTCTGATATACATGTTTAAAAAATTTCAAGTATATAAAAACATCCAGTACCTCACTCTGCTCAGTTTGTTTATATTCATTTGTTCAGTTAGTGTTAAAGGCGGATTGTCCGATTTCCGAATTACGCTTGTTTAGACAAAGTAGGGCCGAGTACCAGAACTACATTGTAGCCAATCAGCAGTAAGGTGCACAGTGCACAGGATGGACATTAGTCGATCCGAGCGCTGAGGAAAGCGAAAGATGGGAGTAGGGGTGTGTATGTTTTGGTGATTTGAACATCAACAACGGTTAGGAGAAATTGGACATCCCACCTTTAAGGTTTTTGCACATACAGTGAAATTTCGTATTGATATTTTCGTACCAATGTTTATTGTATTTTGTGTGTTCCCTGTGATCAAAGCCGAGGTCATTGCTCTGTGTAGTGCTGTACCAATTGAGCTGCAGGAATGTAGCTTTAGGAATCGCACAGAAACCCACAATGTATTGAGGCAAAAGTAAGAGAGAGGGGAACAGAGACAGAAAGAGAGAGAGACAGACTCTGAAAAGTCTGACCACTGAATGCTGTAGTAGTTTGATAGAGAAAATGGACAATTTTTTTATATTCGGCTAGGGGCATTTGCTGTAACAGATGGACGTCTAAAGGCAACTTACGCAGGTAAAAGTTTAGAGTACTGGCTAACCTCCAAAATAAGAGCAAACCATCTGTCCTTTTACATAGGGGCTGTAGCAAGCATACATTTGTAAAAAGAGGCTTAAATTCATATAAAAATCACTAAATGGCTTTTTACATAATCTTTACTTTTATAAGGGGAATAAAATAATCAAATTCAGGTTTGTAAATTAAAAGCAAAATGTATCGTACTTGGACATCAGACTTTACAACAACCTTTTTCATTGATGCTGATTAAAGGCTAAACTAGAGCAGTCTCTTTTTTTTCTGTGGATGTATGAACTGTCTTAAGAGCAAGCTTTTGATGGAATTTGCCCCCCCCCCATTTTTCTTTGTCTTTATAAGATGTGTTATATCCTCACTCATCCTCTCCCCCTGAGAATGGCCCGAGATCTCATTCTGACCAGAGGCAAAGAACTCTCCCCACACGAGTCTGTCGAGCCGAGCATTCTTTAACATACCCTCGCGGATCACCCCAGGAGTCTCGCTCAAATCACGGAATGACAACCAGCGCCATCCGTCACAACGACTCATCGTCTCTCAGCCATCGCGGGTCAACGAATCTCCCCGAGCGGGGAAAATCCAAGCCCTCGTGGAGACCAGTGCGAGAAGTCCTAAATGTCGACAGCGTGTTGAGTGAGCTAGAACGACGAAAGGAGCAGCAACAGCATGGAAGTCCACGATGCGTCCGTCGCTTTGGTCAGGAACGAGGTCTGATGAAGGAAAAGCAAAAAGGTCTGATGACTATCTATGAAGATGACTCACGGTTAGAGACGGAAAGCCAAAGCTCCCAGGAGTCCCAGCGTCAGATGATGGCAACGCGGCCTAAAGGCGGAGCTAATGTAGCCCAGGCGCAGAGCGATAACTGGATGATTCAGAGGACAGAGTCTGGGTATGAGAGCAGTGATAGGTTAAGCAGTGGATCCACCAATCCAGACTCACCAGGTGTGGAGAACTTCACAGGCAAAGAGCTTAGAGCCAATCAAGATGCACACCACCTCAGGTAAGGAATATATTAAGGAAGAACACATAATGCTTTTGTCTTTCCTAAATCTCTGATGTCTAATTTCAGGAAATTGAGAAATGTTGTACTTTTTAAATGATTAAATACTGTGTCGTTAAAGTTGACAAACGCTTTTTGGTACTTTTAATTGATTAGATATTTGCAAAACCCAGTGACAAACATAAAGGGTGAATAATAATAATGATTTATGGAAAAAATATACGAAGTGTAACTGAAGCTTTGGAGTTCTTATGCTGTGTTCACACCAATCATGAACAATCGCATTTTATTACTAGCGGGAAAAGTTAGTTATTTTTACGTGAGTGTCTTCACGTGTCTGGACCCATCAAATTTCTCGCTCGAGTTGAAATTTTACAACTTGTCTATTAGCGCCTTTGCATTGAATTTGCATGTAATTTACCTAATTTGTGTTTGGTGTGAACACAGCATTAATCCTCAGTTCATTTTGTCTGTTTCCTTAGGGATCAAGGCCATAATAGTCAAGGTGACTCAAAAACGGAGGCAGTGCGGTCTCCACTGTATCATAGTAAGTATTACTTTAAAGAAACCCCCCTTAGGCCTAGCATGTCATCAGAAATATAGGACAAATAAAGGACATCCTTACAATCAATCTTTACATTTTGCTTACTTTTTAAATAACCACGTTGAAAAACTTTAGTTAACCTCTTCAAATAAACAGGAACCTCAAATGATAGCATTAAAGTCATCTGTATTTTCATCCGCATTGCTTTAGTCCCACATGAAAAAAGTAATGTTAAGTTATAAATAGCACTTCCCGAAGTGATCCAAGATAAAATTGAAACAAAGACTTAAGGACGATTAGTTATATAAGGATCCTGCAAAAAATATTAGACATATTAAAAAAAGCATCTTCTTAATGACCTACTCTGAGTGCCAGCACAGTACAAGGAGAAATAAGCAGTGAAATAAAATACTTATTATGGAACCATGACACAGAAACCATTCCCGTTTCTGTATTTCATTCCTCTTTCCCTTTGATGCAACTCAAATTCACAATGCCAAGATCATGGGTTCAATTCCTAGGGAATGCATGGATGCTTTAAAACATACAGTATACCTTGCATGCAATGTAAGTGGTTTTGGATATATTTTTTTTAGTATCTGCTAAATGCATAAATGTATAGCATCATTTTCCACTATTTGATTCATTTTCTCTAAGTTATAGTAATTTATATTAATATAGGGTGCAGAATTAAAAAATGTATAACGAGCCATTCATTTGATGTATTTTTAGACTATGTTGTATGAGGCGTCCGGATCTCATTTCCCCTTTGCTTTTCCCCTATTTTTGCTTTCATGCTTTGGAATGGAAATGCTTGAATTTGGGAAAGCTACGTGATGAACTATACTAGATAATTCCCAAAGAAAGGAGAGCTGCAGAACCATTAGTCATCTGGAGTGTTTCCAGAAGACTTACAGAACTCATCTACAATTTTGTCATGAATCCTTTGTGTGACTTTATGGAACCGTAATTCTCGCAAATTCGATAGCAGCTTGCCAGAAAACTGAGAAAATCCCCAACCCTCTCTCTCTTTTGCTCTACGTCCACTCCGACTCTGTCAAAAGAGATCAACTTGAATTTGAAGCATCTCAAAAGGGTGATGCAGTATAATGGAACATGGGAATGAAGCAGGAAGAGAGAAACTCTTTACTGTTGTTGCACTGCGGTTGCGGGGCAGTTTCAAAATCAAGCTCTTCATATCTTTGTGTTTCAAAGCTGCATGTAGTATTTACCAACCATCTCAGTTTCCCAGAAGGCTTGTAATAATAAAGCCCTGGTTGCCTCAGAGGAAAAAACAGAAGCTTTTAAACCGGTAGGAGAGCACACAGAAAGAGAGAATTACAAGTGACCAGAGAGAGTAAAAATCCAAGAACAACATCAGTTGTCAAATGTATTCCATGGGCTTACTAAAGCCTAAATCTTAGACTTAGCAGCACATGTCATTGCCTGTGGCTCGATCCTCACATGGAGCTCAGCAGGTTGGCAGGAAAGAGATGAATAGTCTTTCTATTTATAAATAAGTGAGTAGGATGTGTCCTAGTGAGTGTGTCTGTGCCTGCTGTGATCAGCTGAGGGGGATTTTGGCAGCTCTGTTGCTCTGACACTACACACCTAAGCCAGAAACAAAAGCAACCTCTTAAGCTTTACTGTCTGGTTTATGTCCATCATTTCAATCTCAGAAAATCAATTTTTGCATGTAGTTCTGTTTTTTGTCTCTTGTCTCTTTTAGGCAAACAAGGGGTTAAAATTCAGGGACAGAACTCAGAACATCTCATTAAAGGAAGTCCAAGTTCAAGGTATTTACTGTTTTTATCTAAACCTAGCAAATATATCACAAAGTCATTGTTTGATGGGTGTATTTGTACTTTTTTTCGAAATGGATATTTTACCCCAAAATTTTATTAAGTATATACTTCAGTGTAAAACCAAACATTTGACAAATTTTGAAAATGAAAATCATTTGACAGATATCTACTTTCAATGGAAGGCAGCCATATTTAGCATATTTGTAGTTTTTTGTTTGTATTGACAATCTGGGCAAAGAATATAAAAAAAACTATAAGTGCGGTCAAACAAAATGTTTGTCTATGTACTGTGCATATTAAATGTTGTATTTCTAAACACAAAAACACTCACATATATGCAAATATATTTAGGAAATAATTCGATTTATTTATTTACATTTACCGATTTTAAAAAAACATGAACCTTGTTCATAAATTCAAAATTAATATGTGCAGTACACAGACATATATTACGTAAACACAAACTTTTATCTAGATGCGATTAATAGCAATTTATCATTTGACATAGCTAAATATAATGAATATTTAAATACATCAAAATAAGGCAACATCTATACAGTAAATAATTTTTTTTTTACAGAAGGAAGGTTAGATATTCATCCTGCACTTGCAGGAAAGGGGGCAATGCAGAGAAGGACCCATTGGCCACAGAACTTCAAGCAGAGCAGCAGGAAGTTTCTATGCGATGGCATCATAACCCAGAAAGCCCTCTACTGCGACGCTTGGGCAAGATCAGTAGTCCCGAGTGTAACAGTTCTGATGAACTCACAAACCCTCTTTCAGAGCCGGAAGACAGCGCTTATCGCTCCAGCACCAGTGAGGTGGCTCCTCATGAATCACTGGGCCTTAATCGCTCTGGTTACATGCAACCAAGGCAAGAGTCAGCTATACCCACATCAATACCAACTTACTCCAAACATGCACAACGACCGATTGAGATAAAGACTCCGCCGTTTCGTCCAAGAACCTTACAGGAGATGTCACAGACCGTTTCCAAGGCGTCCGGTCGTGCCGTTCCATCATCAATACACCGAAGAACAGAAGTCAAATGCACATGCCCAAGCTCATCCGATGTGAGTTCAAAATCAGGTTCGGACCAGGAGAGGGGAGAGCAGGTGTCCAGTGAGCCTGAAGAAAAATCTTGTGGTTGGGAAAAGCCTTCTCCTGTTGCGTCCCAAGGATCAGGAGTAGCACTGACCACTTATTTCTCGGTGGATAACTGTATGACAGACACGTACAGACTGAAGTATCACCACCAGAGGCCACTGGTTCTCTCCATGCCTGAGCCCAGAGGACCTCTTAGAGACGGGAGAGACTTGGTGCACATGAATTGCACGGAGAGCCAATCTGAGCGTGCCAAAACTAAACCTGACTCTGGTATGTTCAACCTCATGCTATGAATTATTTAATCTCTTGACTATTGATTTATGTATTTTATACAATTAAGAATAGCTCAGTCCATGCCACTGATACTTTTTCACAATTACAGGTTTAGTTCAGGCCAAAATGAAAAATTTTCATAATTTTCATAATTTAGGACTGCAAGATATATGAAATGACTGTATTAATGACTGTATTACTTCTAGCAGAGGGATTGGCGAGACAGGGAGAGAAGCTTTTATTTCCCAGATAAAAAGGTTAAGCATGAATGCTATTTATATAACTTTTAGTTTTTAAAAATATACTTTATATAATTAATTGATTATACAACATTTCTGCATTATTGTATGCGCATATCCTACATAGCAATATTTAGCAAGACCACGTTTTTTGTATTTTATTGATATTATGCCATCCCATATACTGTGTATATGATGTCTTTTAGTCAGCCGAACATAAAATCATTAAAACATTCAACATTATGCCCATTTCTAGTTTACAAGATTGGAATCTCCTTAAAGCCCTTATATCCATCTCCAAGTAATAAATATGCTTTCTTAATAAAAACAGTAGACTTGTGAGAGAAAACAATTAATATTTATAATCTATGGATCGAGCTCTAAATTTAAATGTGTTACCACATTGATAACTTCAAATCTCATTGTATGTTCTTGCGTGTTTCGTGACCAGTTGTCATGTGATATTTTGTCATGCGACACCAATTCAGTTTCAGTTTGAATTTTCAAATTCAGTTTCAAACTGTTAAAATCAAAAATTTTGTCTCTCACACCTATTGTTTTGCTTCAGGAGAAATGTATGAATCCACTTGAGTTGTTTGGACCACTTGTGTGATGGATATATGCTTTTGGGAGCTTCAACATTATGGGACCCATTCAGTAAATTTGGGATCGCATGGGAGTTAATTAGGAGAAAATATTCATTTCTGGGTAAACTTATCTGTGAATAACACAAAGATTTAGCATCAGTTAATAAGCAAAATAACCTGCATTCTTGATAAAGACATAAATAAACTGTCAGTTGCGTTTTTTGAAAAGTGTACGGAATATTAAATACTTAATTAACTAAACTAACCTTTACAGGCAATAGCAATAATAAGCCCACTGCTAAATGGCACCCTATCTCTTCAAAGGGACTGGATGAACATGGATATTTGTGAAGGTCATGGGTAAGTTCTTCTTTGCTTTTTACATTGTGAACTGCACTTAACTTTAGTTAAAAAATGCAATCTAAATGTAAGCATGCAAACAAAAATCAAATATTCCCAAAAATTTAAAAGGTTTAATTGGTGTGCTAAATGACAATTTTAATAAAAGTTTAAAGAGAAAGACCCCATGACGATTGGACCCTTTCATCTTTGCAATTAAAACTGTTTAAACACTGTTTAATAATTAGCATAAATGTCAAACTATACTGTTTTATTATGCTGTTCTGGCTCTTTTGCTGGGCAATTCCAACGTTATGCATGTGACATTTTCAGTCAAAACTTGAAATATAAATTCTCAGAGATTGTATTAATAAACAATATAATAAATCATCTGTTTATATTTTATTAAACTCATGATAATAGTCCAGAGTCCAGACAGCAGAAAAATAGACAAAAATACATTGTTACATGGATGTGACAAAAAAGAGAGACTTCACATGGGTAGTTAAACCACCAGATAGTGATATCTGACCTCTCAGGATTGTCAAAAACCTTTGGTAAAAACTATTTTTATTCATCTTAATGTTGACATTAGCATGGAATTGCCCAGCTATTTCTTATTTAAAGCTCATCTTATTTACCGAACAGACACAACCCAAAAAACAGCAGTGTAAAGAGAGACAATCTCAAAATTGAACTCATCATGTGCTCTGCGAATTATAAACTATTAATAACATTTACAGTAAGGATTAAAAAGAGGGTTTGTCCCAACATTTGACTGGTGCTGTATCATTTAAAATGTTTAAGAAATACATACAATATAATCTATTTATTTTCTTATTAGGTCCTGATAAACCAGTGAGAAATAATCCAGAAGAATTGTCAAAGAAGTATACTTGATATAAATTGTTTTGCAATTGTAATTACAATGTAATTATGAAGACAGAGGGCAATGAATGGCAGACTCCTTGTATCCTCTTCCTGTAAAATGTGATGCCTGATTCTCTTAAAAGAGCCATCCACAGGAGGGCAGTATGCACTTTGGCTTGAAATATTTGCTTGTGAACACGAATGACCATTTTATGCTTAATATTGAATCTATTGAATACTGTACCTTTTAATGAACTATGACTTGTAATATTTAAAACAAAAGAGTCCTAAAGACAAACATAGTTTATGTGTCTATGGCTTTTATTTCACTGCAAATGACCTTTGTAAATACTCCCATGAGGTTCTTTGTGGAGTGCCTTCCTGCAATTTTTCATGCAAAATATTGAAATGGTGACTCGAAATAAATGAAAGTCTAAAATGATACCCACCATATATTTTTGGAGATGTCTATGCATTTATTTTTATTCTTTGTTTAATAAACTTCAAATGTTCCAGGGTTGATTTATTTCTGTGTGCGACTCGCTGACGTAATGCATTTCTGTTTTTTATTAGGTACACAACATGCAGCACAGAACAGAAAACCGTTCACAAAAGGCTTTGAATATCAAAACTCGGTGCAAATGAAACATGGTTTACATGCACACACCTTTTTTAACCATACTTTGTATACTTTAAATACAGGGCTGGCAATTCCTGTAAAATATTCAGTGCTAACACTAAACAGTTTTGAATTGTCCCAATACAGTTCTAACCCCTTTTGAAAATCCTCTTGGCATCAACACCTTCATAGTTATAGGTCTGTGGAGGAATAAAATAACACAGGTTAATACAAACAGGCAATATGGTTTGTGGACATTATGAGGTGATGTTAAGTCATCTACTCTTATCAGTTTAGTGTTTTACTATAGGCCTACTGGATCATGTGCTGGATAGCAAATGTTTGCATAATAGCAAAGCAAGATTTTACCTGCACAAGTTCACCATCAACAATCTTCCTAGTTGTTATGAGCGTCTTTCCATTGTCTTTGCGATTGAAGGTGCCCTTCAACATGTCACCCTCCATGACCCAGGATCCCTGTGATAAGAAGGTCAGAGGTTAAGTGAAGTCTGAATCAAGCAGAAATAATAAGACACATTCTCTGCTTGGTCTGTGTCAAACTGTTTGCATAGGAGGCTTCTTGAGTGTATGCTTATGGTGGGGCTAGAGGGTGTCGTAAAAGACTGCTGTACTGAACTTTTCATGGCTCCCTCTAACCAGAAAACACAACAGTGGATTACACAAAAATATGAACCCATTTATGACTTATTATTTATGGCTGCAAAGATTGTGTATGCTGTAAGTCTTAAATGTATATATGTTGCTGATTTAGTTCCATCCATCCATCCATTTTCTACCGCTTATCCGAACTACCTCGGGTCACGGGGAGCCTGCGCCTATCTCAGGAGTCATCGGGCATCAAGGCAGGATACACCCTGGATGGAGTGCCAACCCATCGCAGGGCACACACACTCACTCATTCACTCACACACTCACACACTCACACCCTACGGACAATTTTTCCAGAGATGCCAATCAACCTACCATGCATGTCTTTGGACAAGGGGAGGAAACCGGAGTACCCGGAGGAAACCCCCGAGGTTTGGGGGGGGGAAAATGCAAACTCCACACACACAGGTCAGAAGCGGGAATCGAACCCCCAACCCTGGAGGTGTGAGGCGAACGTGCTAACCACTAAGCCACCGTGCCCCCCTGCTGATTTAGTTGAAGCAGTGAAAATCAATACCTAGGCAACGTTTTTATCATTTTGCCTCAATACAAATATTTTTGTACATTCTCTGTTAATGCTGTGATAACACGACATTCTGGACATTATTCTTGTATTGACCAACTTTTGCAACTTTTAAAGGGACAATTCACCCAAAAAATCTGTCATCATTTACAATGTCAATAAATGACAAATCATTATAAGAGAAAAAAACTCTCTCAAATCAGACATGCTTACACTGAGCTCAGTGCCATCTGCCAGAGAATATTCAAAGTTGACGCCGAGAGTGAATGTGATGTCCAGCGTGCGGAAAGCACTAACTTCCTTCACTATGAACTTGTCACCAGTTTGCTCCAGGGTGATCTTCAGGTTGTCATGAGCAGCCAGTTTCCTTTTCACCATGTTGATGCCTGTAAACGCAAACACATGCACATGCACTTACTGTAATTAATTACACACTCACGTGTCTGGATATTGTTTATAGAGAGTGTTCATGCATTTGTTCTTAATACCATAGACTATGCATTTTTAAAATTCACAGTTCATACAAGAATACATTTATAAGCATCTGCTGAATTTGACTTTGATGAATTTGATAGTAATTGCTATCTTTATTTCAATCAGATTAACTATAAAAGCTCTTACCCATTTGTTCCATAAACTTCTCGTAGTTGTCATTGCGGTCAACTTTCCAGGAACCATTGAAAGTCATGATGACGGATTTGCTGTGATCCTAATGATGGCCCAGCTTTACCCAACGCCTCACTTTTATACCGGTTTCGGTGACAACACACTTTCTTATCTGAGAATTATCTTTACGCTGATGTGGCTGAGTAAAGCTCACAGAGTGTAAATTTGACCCTCCCTTCAGGCTACACATTACACCTCCCAGCATGCATCACTCTTTCACCAATTCTGAAAAAGAGTGGAGGCTTCGATTCATTCCATGGGAACAAGTGCTCACTTGTATCGGATGGCCAAATATTTACGTCACTGGTGGCTGTTGTTTGCACACAAAGTCCTGCTTTTGTTTGAGTTAATCGCTGTTTTAACTGTGTGGGGTGTGTCTAGAGTACACATGTGGTGATTATGTGGTTAGAACTCTGGTGGCAGTATAAATAATGCAGATCTTTACGCAATGATTTAGAAATATTACAGAAATGCAGTTTTTGTCCATTCCAAACCTACACAATCTCTTCTGGTTGAGTACAGATAATTCTGTTGCCATTTTTAATGTTAGACGACTTTATGAATATGCGTTAAATATGAAACGACAACATTTTGAGTTTTTGACCCAACCAGGAGTTGAAAACAACCCATCATTTAGTAGTATTCAAGGCCTGCATCGAAGGTCAAATCCATGCAACATACAATGAATGCTTCTAAATAGCACTAGAGACCTGCGTGAAAGGTTAAAGGAATATCAGTGTTGGCGTATCATAACTTCATTTGGAGCCTTGGATCTAAGATTTTGATAATCTCTGATAATGGTGCATTTCATCATTACCTCAACCCTAATCTTCTCAACAGTTCAATAAAATAGACCTTTGAGGCTGTATTGTCTGTTTTATTGAACCTGGAGATAAGAAAAGAGGTGGAACCTCTAAAGAGGTAAAATTTGATTAATTGCAAGTTAAATTGCATACTGTATAACTATACTAGACCTTAAGTGAACATGCAGAATTAGAAAAAGACAACACATTTTAACAAGATTTTGCAAACTATTTAATCTAGATATTTATAAATCTGCATTTAATTTCATGCACAATTCATCAAATCAGAGGTGGACAGTAGTGAAGTAGTTTTACTCAATATTTAAGTGTCTGTACGGTATAGAATCAGAATCAGTGTTTTTACTTAGAACGTAAATTTGTTGATTTTTTTGGTTTGTAGTCAAGTAAAAATGTTCTATTACTTTTACTGAAATATTTTTTCTAAATTAAAGTACGACGATTTTAATATAAGTTTTATACAGTAGGTAAAAAATATTTACAGTTTGTTTTTGGACAGTACTGCCTGCAGCTGTAGGGCTTTATGAAGTGTTCTTATCATTAGCAGTTGACCTTACAAAGGTTTTCTCTTTGAATATGCTATAGCAGTCATGTTGTGTGCTGTATTTCTGTCTGCTTTTTAAAATCAAAACAGGTGATGTCTGATAAGAAATGCTGTGTTACAATAATGCAGCATGGTTATCAAGTGTGTGTGTGTGAAAGTGTCTAAACCTTTAAGGTCCTAATATATTGAAACCTCACTAGTTAAAAATGTTATTAAATGTACAGGTGATGTTAGTCGCTAATAATGTTTAGGTGTGTTGGTTAAAGGTTGGGACACTGAAAGTATAATTACCCTAATTAACAATGGGAGTCTGTGAACATTCATATTAATATACTGAAAAATACATCCTTACTTATATAGTGTGTGTGTGAGAGAGAGATAGAGAGAGCACACTGGATGCTTGCAGAGTGTCCCGACAAAGTTTGATTGGTTCTGTAATAATTAATCATATCTAAACTGCCAACAGCTGTTATGGCGTGACCTAAAAAAAATTCTGTTATGTGTCTGAATAACTGGTGACCTCAGTTAACTTTATAATAAATGTGTGTGTGTGTGTGTGTGTGTGTGTGTGTGTGTGTGTGTGTGTGTGTGTGTGTGTGTGTGTGTGTGTGTGTGTGTGTGTGTGTGTGTACTGTATGTGTTTGGATGGGATTCTATAGAGACCACTAGTATGGCTGGTGTGTCAACAGTTTATATCCAGGAGGTAATGTTTAACTTTACAAGATACAATATATATTTCTCTGATTAATGTTGAAAGTGTAAACATTTTAATTGTGATATCATTGTGCATCAGAAAGGTTTCAAAGTCTAAAATAAAGTAATAAGCATAAAGGAGGCTAAGATTGTTTAGGTGCTAATGATATTGGCACGAGTCATGCCTGTCTTCAGATTGAACTGTTTACTTTATTTAGAGAGATAAATATGTAAAATAGCAGCGAAACAATATGATTAAGTCGGAACGATGCTTATTTTCAATCAATACACACAAATCAAAATACTATTTTGTCACAAGAAATTAAACATAACTTACAGTAGCCTATGCTGCAAGGGTGTTAATAAAAGCATACTGTATGGATAGATTTCCTATTACAGTAATACAATTCTCGGCAAAACTCAATGAATACAAACTCCCATATCAATTAAATAGCTAACTTCTCAAATACTGAACACTCACTTATTTAGAAACATATTTAGAATATATTAACTTAATAACTATAGAACAACATCAGAGTAAGTTTGTGCTGTTAATCATAAAACAACTTGCCCATATATACATGAATGGCACATTCTCTGCTGCAATGTAATTCTTTGTTTACACATTGTCATAGGAAAATTTCAAATAAAGTTGATGAGGCTTAATACAGTTACAACAT
Source organism: Triplophysa bombifrons (assembly GCA_029783895.1). Classification (NCBI taxonomy): domain Eukaryota; kingdom Metazoa; phylum Chordata; class Actinopteri; order Cypriniformes; family Nemacheilidae; genus Triplophysa; species Triplophysa bombifrons. The sequence goes on from CM056452.1 coordinate 18,377,228, forward strand.
GTGTTGTGTTCATACTTGACATCTTCAGATTAGTCCCTAATTAATGAACAATTAAAAAAGGTGTCCAATTAAATACAATTAACATTTAATATAATTATTAACACACAGGCAAAAAAAACTATTTTTTTCAATGATAAAATTATATTTTCCTAGACTTGCTAGTGACTTGAATAATGTGGCATCCTCTATGATAAACAAAACAGGATGAAAATAGAAAAAAACTAAGCATTTGCAAGTTGCATAGTCTTTTTATAACAAGTTCCAGTTAAATCAATTATATAGTTGGCACTCAAGGAACTGTAGCATCAAAGTTGACCAAATGGACGAACATTTACATATTTTATGTAAAATACGTTCATTCTTTAATACTTTTCCAATATGTTTCATTATTTGTGAATTTAGAAAAAATTGCCACTTAAACAGCAGAGGGCACTGAAGAAGATTCTTCACTGTGTCTACATTTGACCCCCAGAGGTGTAAAATAAAATTATTTTGATGAATAAATCCTATTCTCAGATTTCAGAATAAACATAAGACATCTGAGAACAAAATGACAATGACATTGCTGTGGTTCCGTTAGACAGTTAGGTCTTACGTGAAAGAAACCAAACTTTCATTGGCTCTTTTTTCCCCTTCATGGTTATGGGTCCTCTATATTCCAAATGAAACTGAGGATCAGCGTTCTCCGCTGACAGCAAACACCTGAGAAAATGACACAATAACAGCATTACATTTATATTTTAACTAATTCTTATTAAATATTATCTTTAAAGTTGTTCACAATCTAATTATAACATTCAAACATTGTAAATTTGTAATTTGATAACCCCTTACAGGGTTAAGGTTGAATTTGTTGACATTTATATATATAGCTAACAATAACCAATATAGTTTTTACACATTTTTTTATCTTTGTTTATGTAATTAAATGGTAAATCAAATACAATTGATCATGTTAGTTTATTGTGTCTGAACTAATATTAAGAAATACAACATTTTATTTTAAAAATGTATTAGTAAATGCTCAATTTAACATAAATAGACATTAATAAATGTTGTAGAAGCGATGTTCATTGTTAGTTAATGTAAGTTTATGCATTAACTAATTGTTACTAAATACAACCTTGTAGAAAGATAAATAAATGAATAAATTGCATTTTCAAGGTCTAACATGATTATCTCACCTGTATGTGTACTCAGACACATTTATCTTTCCTTTCTGTCCTGTGGTCTCTGTACGACTTGTCAGGTTGACTGTATTTCCAAACAAGCAGAAGCGGGGCATTCTTTGACCTATAACCCCTGTGACCACCTCTCCTGTGTGGATTCCAATGGTGATCTGCTCCAAAACATGGAAGTTAAAAGGTAAACAAATAATCCTTAAAAACACTATACATAACCTTAATATCAAGACATGACTCTTAACAACTGTAAATTCACCATAAATTACAATGGAACATATTTTGGGGTCTCTGGCATTTAAAACTATGAAGAAAAAAAGATCAATCTTTGTCTTCATTCTCCATTGCTTGAATCTGATGTTGCCTTGTTAAAGAAGTGCCAGAGTAACTGGTAGCTTTATTGTTTCAGGATAAAACTGATCTGGGTTTATTTTTAAATATTAAAAGAAAGGATGATCTGACGGTATCTGCCTTTGCCAGACTGTGCTCAAGCTTTTGTATGAATCTCACTTTCTTTGTGTAAATGTGTGTAAATGTAGCCATGCCATCTGTCTAATATAGCAGGTTCTCTTGTGTGGATGCTTTTAGTATTCAAGTGGCAAATATCTAACAGTCGCACACATAATAACAAACCTGTGTCGTGTGGTTAAACAAAAGCCCCTGTTGAGACTACTGCAGACATGTCTAACGTGTTTGAGATCTATTTTTGGAGCTATTTTTTGGAAGGATAATACACACATTAAACACTGGGTAAATCGCACACCCACAGGAACATCCCTGAGAGAAGATAATCTTATCTGACATTATCTTGCAGGTATAAAAAATTTGAATATCATACTTTTCAAATGTTTTGAAAAACAAGTACCTCTAACAAGTAATTAGTACTACTGTACATGTACTTACACCCACAGCCATAAACAATAAACGGATTGTTCAAATGAATTTAAAATATATGGCATAGAAAAAACAAGTATATAGTGTATGGCTAATGTCTTAAGTATGCTCAAAATACTATTTTGTAAAAACTGTTATTTAATGAACACATAAATGTGATTTTTGACTAAAAGGAATCAATATACGAAAAATAGCATCTATATTTTGCCTCCAGACAGCAATTTCAGTTATAGCAAGACCACAGTCCCATCTACTTGAATGGGGGAAGACAGATATTTTTAAAAGCTCTGGGAAAATCACAATTAAACATAATATTAGGTAAACTGTAGTAAAATTCCTAGATGCTGACTGCTTAAAACCATGATAACCAAAGTAAATATTAAGTAAATATTAAGATATAATACAGTTTTTACTACAGTTTATCAATCACTATTGTAGGGTTGGGAGTGTTCAGGAAACTCTGGAATTGTTAATAATGAACATAGAGAGTAACACTGTCTAGTGTTTTGGTTTGCCATCCATCTCTTCTGTAACAAAATACGAGAGCGACTTTTCAGTCTACTTCAGTTCAGTAAAGAATAATAACAGTCCACCGGTTGTCTCGTCATTTATTTGTGTTAAGCAAGCACAACAACTATTTAGTACTACTGAAAATCTTTTATAAAATCTATATATAGCTGTAAAATATAACAGCACCTTACAATTTACTACAGTTCACTAGTGTAAATACCAAAAAGTGTACTACAGAATTACAGAGAGTAAATAGAAAAAAACAATAGCAGGGATTACTTACGCAGCGCACAGCATCCAATGCAAATAGCGTCACTGATTATTGGTTTTGCCTAGAAGGGTTACAGCTACCTCAACTGGGCATGCACACTTCAATACAGCATTTTTTTGTCACGCTGAAAACAGTTGATTCATATTTTTTTATTATTGTAAGGTTAGGTTTAGGCTAGGTGTAGGCGTTAGCTAATGTAATTTATTGTAATTATGTGGTGAAACGGAAACAGCAAACGGTAATCCTTACGTCACTTAAAGCTGCACCCTGGCGACGTTTTGACATGAGCCATTTAGAGAGGAGCCTCATGTAACCTGCCTGCAAAATGTTTGTGTTACGACATAAACACTGTCCAGTGTCATAACATCTGTCCCCTTAACTCCTATAACATATAGCTAACCTATAACCTAACACTCCTATAGCTTTCCTGTAGCTCAGTGGTAAGAGCTTTACGTTAACAATGCAAGGTTGTGGGTTCGATCCCAGGGGATTGCAAATACCTATGTAAAATGTATAGGATAAAAAGCAATGTAAGTCGCTTTGGATAAAAGCATCTGCCAAATGGATAATGTAAATGTAAATAATATCATCCACTTCTGAAGCCTGACATCACGTACCACCAATATACAGTTGAAAGAAAAAGTATGTGAACCCTTTGGGCTTACTTGGATTTCTTCATAAATTGGTCATAAAATGTGTTCTGATCTTCATCTAAGTCACAACAATAGAGAAACACAATCTGCTTAAACTAATACCGCACAAACATTATATGTTTTCATGTTTTTATTGAACACAACATGTAAACATTCATAGTGCATGGTGGAAAAAGTATGTGAACCTTTGGGTTTAATAACTGGTTGACCCTCCTTTGGCAGCAATAACCTCAACCAAACATTTCCTATAGTTGCAGATCAGACCTGCACAATGGTCAGGAGAAATTTTGGACCGTTCCTCTTTACAAAAGTGTTTCAGTTCAGCATTATTCTTGGGATGTCTGGTGTGAATCGCTCTCTTGAGGTCATGCCACAGCATCTCAATCGGGTTGAGGTCAGGACTCTGACTGGGCCACTCCAGAAGGCGTATTTTCTTCTGTTGAAGCCATTCTGTTGTTGATTTACTTCTATGCTTTGGGTCGTTGTCCTGTTGCATCGTCCATCCTCTGTTAAGCTTCAGTTGGCGGACAGATGGTCTTAAGTTTTCCTGCCCCAAACCATGATGCCCCCTCCACCATATTTCACAGTTGGGATGAGGTTTTGATGTTGGTGTGCTGTGCCTTTTGTTCACCACACATAGCGTTGTGTGTTCTTTCCAAACAACTAAATTTTGGTTTCATCTGTCCACAGAATGTTTTGCCAGTAGTGCTGTGGAACATCCAGGTGCTCTTTTGCAAACTTCAAATGTGCTGCAATGTTTTTTTTGGACAGCAGTGGCTTCCTCCGTGGTGTCCTCCCATGAAGTCCATTCTTGTTTAATGTTTTCCTTATTGTAGATTTGTCAACAAAAATGTTAGCATGTGCCAGAGATTTCTGTAAGTGTTTAGCTGACACCCTAGGATTCTTCTTCACCTCATTGAGCATTCTGCGCTGTGCTCTTGCAGTCATCTTTACAGGACGACCACGCCTAGGGAGTGTAGCAACAGTGCTGAACTTTCTCCGTTTGTAGACAATCTGTCTTACCGGGGACACATGGACATCAAGGCTTTTAGATATACTTTTGTAGCCCTTTCCAGCTTTATGTAAGTCAACAATTCTTGATCGTAGGTCTTCTGACAGCTCTTTTGTGCGAGGCATGGTTCACATCAAACAACGCTTCTTCAGAACAGCAAACTCAAAACTGGTGTGTGTTTTTTATTGGACAGGCCAGCTTTAATCAACACATCCAATCTCATCACATTGATTGGACCCCAGGTTGGCTGACTCCTGGCTCCAATTAGCTCTTGGAGAAGTCATTTGTCAGGGATTGGCTAGAGCGGGACTCAAACTCGGGTCTCCGGTGTCACGAGTTCCCGACTCTACCACTAGGCCACAGTTGTGGCTCGAAAACTCAATGTGGGAGAACCCAATTGGAGGCAGAGACAAGGCAGGGATGGTACGGGGTAAACAAAGAATATTTATTTTATATAACAAAAAGCAAAACAAAAACCCACGAGGGCGAAAACAAGACAAGAATAATATATTTAAACAAAACAAGAACTAACTGAACTACAAAACAAACACTTGAAACAAATACTAAACTAAAACTTACTAGAAGAGGGGAACACCGGGAACGAGGAACAAGCACAAAGCTGAGGGAACTGGAAAACATCAAACACGGGGTAAGACGTACAACAATGAACCAGCACAAGACAATGAACACGAGGATGTTTTATAGGGAGAGATAACAAGATGGAGCAGGTGCCAGGGATAAACAATCAAGGAAAGCTAATTAACACAAACTGGGAAACAGGAGGGAGGGAACGATGACATAGACCAGAGAAACAAAGGATCCTGTATGATTCCACCTCAAAACCAAGAATTACTTAACCAGAAGAGATGGAATCATGACAGGACCCCCGCCTTAAGGAGCAGCATCCTGATGCTCCTCAAAGGCACAAACAGGACAAGAGAGAGTGAGAGAAAGACAGGACCCAGAGAGACATGGTTAGAAATAGAAACAACAAACAAGGGAGGGGGGGTGGGGGCAGACAAGAGAACTTAGGAAGTCCAGAAGGGGTGGGGTTGGGTGGGCAAGTTCTAGCCCGCGGGGGCGTGCCGGGAACTGTCCTTCCCCCCCGGCTGGACTGGCGGGCTGGGACCCGGCGGGAAAGGCCTGGGAATGCCGGACGGGACCGGCTGGAGAGGCCTGGGAATGCCGGACGGGACCGGCTGGAGAAGCCTGGGAATGCCGGACGGGACCGGCTGGAGAAGCCTGGGAAAGCCGGACGGGACCGGCTGGAGAGGCCTGGGAATGCCGGACGGGACCGGCTGGAGAGGCCTGGGAATGCCGGACGGGACCGGCTGGAGAGGCCTGGGAATGCCGGACGGGACCGGCTGGAGAGGCCTGGGAATGCCGGACGGGACCGGCTGGAGAGGCCTGGGAATGCCGGACGGGACCGGCTGGAGAAGCCTGGGAATGCCGGACGGGACCGGCTGGAGAAGCCTGGGAATGCCGGACGGGACCGGCTGGAGAAGCCTGGGAATGCCGGACGGGACCGGCTGGAGAAGCCTGGGAATGCCGGACGGGACCGGCTGGAGAAGCCTGGGAATGCCGGACGGGACCGGCTGGAGAAGCCTGGGAATGCCGGACGGGACCGGACTGGACGCCGGCGGCTGCTGCTGCACCGGACTGGACGCCGGCGGCTGCTGCTGCACCGGACTGGACGCCGGCGGCTGCTGCTGCACCGGACTGGACGACGGCGGCTGCTGCTGCTGCTGCACCGGACTGGACGCCGGCGGCTGCTGCTGCTGCTGCACCGGACTGGACGCCGGCGGCTGCTGCTGCTGCTGCACCGGACTGGACGCCGGCGGCTGCTGCTGCTGCACCGGACTGGACGCCGGCGGCTGCTGCTGCTGCTGCACCGGACTGGACGCCGGCGGCTGCTGCTGCTGCTGCACCGGACTGGACGCCGGCGGCTGCTGCTGCTGCTGCACCGGACTGGACGCCGGCGGCTGCTGCTGCTGCTGCACCGGACTGGACGCCGGCGGCTGCTGCTGCTGCTGCACCGGACTGGACGCCGGCGGCTGCTGCTGCTGCTGCACCGGACTGGACGCCGGCGGCTGCTGCTGCTGCTGCTGCACCGGACTGGACGCCGGCGGCTGCTGCTGCTGCTGCACCGGACTGGACGCCGGCGGCTGCTGCTGCTGCTGCACCGGACTGGACGCCGGCGGCTGCTGCTGCTGCTGCACCGGACTGGACGCCGGCGGCTGCTGCTGCTGCTGCACCGGACTGGACGCCGGCGACACTGGGGATCCTATGGCCTAGCGGGTCGCTCGGACCTTCACCTCCCCACGGCGCCTCCCAAAAAAATATTTAGGGATAGGGACTTCCGGACTCGGGACCTCCGGGTTAGGGACCTCCGGGCTCGGGACCTCCGGGCTCGGGACCTCCGGGCTCGGGACCTCCGGGCTCGGGACCTCCGGGCTCGGGACCTCCGGGCTCGGGACCTCCGGGCTCGGGACCTCAGGGCTCGGGACCTCAGGGCTCGGGACCTCCTGGCTTCGGGCTGCCTTCCGGACTCGGGACCTCCTGGCTTCGGGCTGCCTTCCGGACTCGGGACCTCCTGGCTTCGGGCTGCCTTCCGGACTCGGGACCTCCTGGCTTCGGGCTGCCTTCCGGACTCGGGACCTCCTGGCTTCGGGCTGCCTTCCGGTGTTTCTTTCTCCCCCGCATGCCAATAGAAATGGTGGGCGGTGGAGTTGCAGTGGAAAGCACGATTACCTCTGTGCTTGCGGAGTCAGACGAGGACGGCGGAAAGGGTGCAGATGGTGAGGAGGACGGCTTGGAATTCGCCCCAGTAAGATCCCTGGACCATTGTCGCTCTAGCAAGACTTTAACAGGTCCTGGCGCATCTCAGCAGGACCTAGGGGCTCGTCGAGGCAACTGTTAAAAATCACCTTTTGCTCAGCCTCGCTGAACACTGAGTAACGTGCTGTGGCCAGGAAGTCCATAACAAAGTCCTCAATGAGCTGCCCCTTCTGCCTGAAACTAAACAAAACCTGGGCTTGAAGACTTCTAGATGCAGCCATATCTGCCTGCTGGGTTTGTTTTGGCTGGTTCATTCTGTCAGGGATTGGCTAGAGCGGGACTCAAACTCAGGTCTCCGGTGTCACGAGTTCCCGACTCTACCACTAGGCCACAGTTGTGGCTCGAAAACTCAATGCGGGAGAACCCAATTGGAGGCAGAGACAAGGCACGGATGGTACGGGGTAAACAAAGAATATTTATTTTATATAACAAAAAGCAAAACAAAAACCCACGAGGGCGAAAACAAGACAAGAATAATATATTTAAACAAAACAAGAACAAGAACTAACTAAACTACAAAACAAACACTTGAAACAAATACTAAACTAAAACTTACTAGAAGAAGAGAACACCGGGAACGAGGAACAAGCACAAAGCTGAGGGAACTGGAAAACATCAAACACGGGGTAAGACGTACAACAATGAACCAGCACAAGACAATGAACACGAGGATGTTTTATAGGGAGAGATAACAAGATGGAGCAGGTGCCAGGGATAAACAATCAAGGAAAGCAAATTAACACAAACTGGGAAACAGGAAGGAGGGAACGATGACGTAGACCAGAGAAACAAAGGATCCTGTATGATTCCACCTCAAAACCAAGAATTACTTAACCAGAAGAGGTGGAATCATGACATCATTAGCATCCACCCTGCACTATGAATGTTTACATGTTGTGTTCAATAAAAACATGAAAACATATAATGTTTGTGCGGTATTAGTTTAAGCAGACTGTGTTTCTCTATTGTTGTGACTTAGATGAAGATCAAAACACATTTATTTATCTATTTACCAATTTATGAAGAAATCCAAGTAAGCCCAAAGGGTTCACATACTTTTTCTTTCAACTGTATAAGGAAGGTCATTTACTGTTTCCTGGCTCTATTAGAGCAGGAAAATAACAAAAAATGCCAAAATAAATTCATGGCATGATGTAAAAGTACCAAAAATCACAGATCCCATCCTTTATTCTCATAACGAAATCACAAATGGACACACTGCAATTCATTTCTTATAAACCCTGGAGACTGCTGTGTTAACTGCTAGTTTATAAATATTCACTTAAATGTGAGAAATAAATAAAGAGTGCTCATAAACGACTGTTTTATTGATATCCTTAACTCAGTGGAAGCTTGGACCCGGAAACAATATTCCTTACATCCCTTACATCCTCTTGTGTATGTTGCTAAACAAAACAAAAATAAATGCCTTGGAGGCAACAAGGATCATAACATACGTTACTTGTTTTTCATTTCTTGTAATGTAACCGAAGTAAATATCATGCCGTTTTGCTGATTTTCAATTCAACAGCACTTTTTCTCGTGTGAAACTGCTCAAATGTCCTACATGTACTTGAACCAGTAGTAAATCATACTGTCAAGTCATTGACTCAGAGACTCTGAGATAAGATTTCAGCAAACATTTTTCATATATTCTGTCCAAATACTTCAGGGGTTCTGACAGAGAGTGCTGAGATATTATAAAACACTTCAACTGGAGAAGATAAGATGTTCTAGAATGAAAAGACCTAAAAATAACCTAATGTGTAATGCACAAAAGATGTCAAAGCTCGAAAATAGGTTGTAGTGAAGGTTTTAAAGAGGCACTGTTTCTAAACAAACTGAACTCTGAGTGCTTACCTGCACTGGGTCCTCATCCACTTTCACCTGGCCAGCAATCTCCATCATGTCCAGGGCCAGGTGACAGATGGATTTCGCATGATGGGTGCAGGGCTCCGGGAGACCACTCACTGTCATGTATTTATCACCAACAGTCTCCACCTGTGAGTGCGAAAACAAACATTTGGAACGGAGGGTTTCCATTCAGAAATGATTAATGTGTCCCTTACTATGATGAACCTCACAGGCACAAATTACAAAAGACTTTCTATGTTTAATAAGTTAAACTATTAAACTATTTACCATTAAACTAAAATGCACAGTAAAAGTCAGCCTTAGTTTACTGTAATGTGCAGCAGAAGTCAAGTAAAACAATGCAGAAGATAATATCCCCCTATCATCTACTGTAAAGAGATCTAAGTTTAGTATACTTTGCTTTCATTGCCCTCATTTCTTGTTCTCCAACCCAATACCTATCCTCATGAATTCTAAAACATCTTTGGAGAGAGACTTGTCCCTCATGAGACCTTTGGACCACATAGACATCATTGACTTTAAGTAAATATTCCTTTTTTTGGTGTGCCGGCCCTCAAATTCTACCGTTTGTTTGGTTAGCAAAGCCACATGAAGTGCATTCTTGTCTGTATGCCTAGGATGTAAATCAAGTACACTTTGCCCTTATTTAAAAGAGCATAGTATGCGCTGCATAGTTGGGGGAAAAGGCATAAAATCTTAGGACCATTTGCCTCCCTTAATTCCCACTCCAAATATATTACAGTATTTATCGAAACAGTAAAGACAATTTTGAGTGAAATCACACGACAAACATTTTATATTACCATCCAAACCAATCATAAATGTAGGGCAATAGCAATACATATCTGTAAACTATAAGAGGAAAATTTCCATAAAATTCCGAAGGACCATAACACTACAAGCAGCTGAGATTTATTCATAAAAAAGGCTGTTGATTTTGTATCTTAAGCTTAGTGAAAAAAACATTTAATAACGCTTTTATAGTGATTTGATGCAGTCAGAGTTTAATTAAGCAATATATTCAACAATCTAATTACATTTTTATGCCACACTTGTGATCTGTTTGAGATAGCCAAGTTATTAACTTTAGTTAATTAAGTTAGTTATTAAGTTATCCAGCCAAGAGTATGGTAACACTACTGTATCATTTGCTTTAATTTGATTACCATATGCGCTGGTAATCTAAAGGCTACAGGTGAAAAACATTAGTAAATTCGATTTGGGATAGGCAGCATGTGGCAGAAACTTTGTGGCGATTAGTCAAATCTGGATTTTTTTATTTTAGTCAGGGTTCTTCCAATTTACCCTATTTTTGGCCCTTGAATTTCGGAAGCTCATAAGTTAAATAAATTTTCATACAGCAAGACTATCATATTTTGGAGCTTTACAAGCCCAGTGGCTTGGAGACAGTGGTTTAACATGTGATGCTCATTATACCTTCAGTTTTGTCAATGTATCTATATAAAAACTGTACATTAAAGAACTATAAATTACATTCAATATCTCTGCACATGCACCAAAACATTTGTCATTAGGATGGTCGCAAATTAAATATAAAGTATTGAACATGTTTATATATCCTTAAGACCTGAAGAATTTTAAGCATTGAAACATTGTTTTATTCCTTCAGCTATTCCCCTAAACCGTAAAGACAAATCTGAATAAACACAATCAGGTCACCCCTTCTCACCTTGTAGACATAAGGGTTCTTCCGAGATACGGTGAGAATGTCAAATCTGGTGTATATATCGTTGAGCAGGTTGACAATTTTAATGGCTCCCTCTGCAGACGCATGTTTGCTGCAGAACGCATTGAACCCCACGATGCCGCTAAAAAGAATTGTCACGTTGTCATATCGCTTAGCCGGTACAGGCCGTTTGTGCCGCAGCTCATTGGCTACAGAGGGAGGCAGAACTGAATACAGCAACCTGAAACAAAAAGACATTCATTATTTTCATGCGCATTCCTCAATCAAAAATATTCATTGTATTTAGTGTCACAAAAAAAGATGGGGTCATTTTGAGTCATATGGTCTCTTTTACCTATGTGTGGCCAATCGAAGCAATCCAGTTGTTTATTGCAATTTGTGAAAAGAGTTGTTCAGCAAGACATAATAGACTTTATCTCGTTCAGAATTAATTATTTTGATAAATTCCCGCAAACTGACCCTGGAATATCACAGTACTACCCCTGAAGGTTAAGTGCTAATTATCCTCAGAGCTGTTTGTGTACTCGCTCCCTACATTTAGACATTTATCCATCTGGGGGATTTATAGGGCTCTTCGTAATGCAACATGATGAAAAACAGATTTAATCATTTTCATCACTTCATTATCATTTCTTTGTTTAATATGAAATAAAATATTGCTATTTGCACAAAACACGCCTTTCTCACATACACTGCACTGCCATGGTAACTGCCTTTAGTATTATTGTCTGGCAAAGCTCCTAAATTATGGATAAATATGGCTGGGCTTGCTGCAGCTGAGACTTTCATGGGAAACATTTCAATGATTTGGACTGCTTGTGGTCTCACAAGAACACAAAACAAGCTACTTATAAATACATTTTTAGTGCTATTTTTCAGACAGCATAAATAAAAGACGCTATGCAGACCAAGCAGATCCTGTATGTAGTGAAAGTAAAAAAGTAAATAATTCGACAGTGGGATTCACAGTAAAAATAACAACCAAAACAAACAATCTGCTCTCTGTGAGGCGAGACTAGAACAGAATTCATCTGCATATAAAATGCTCTGTATTAAAATCAAGTACAGAAAATGCCAGGGTCGAATTTTAGTATCCCAAATTGACCAATTGCACAAGTAGGACACCTACTAGTGAAGACAAGATGGCACTATTCAGCACCTTCGGAATATGGCCTATTGTTCCACCTTTATCAAAAAGTCACTTACATCCAAGAAATGAATGCAGAGAGTGGAAAAACAGAGAAGGCAAATTTGAAATGAACTGAAATGGACTTCAAATGTGCTCTGTGAAAACCATAGCTACACGTCAGCTACTCATACGTGTACTACTCAAATTTTGTTATTTGCTACACAGATGAGAATATATTCTAGTTGCTATGTATTTACTAAAGCCAGCCTTGGCAGAGTCATATCATAAATTCACATTACAGATTTGTCTAATTCTACACTGGCAGTTGTGTAGCTGCAGCCTGTGTTTACTGTCTGGGATAATGGGAGATGGAGGACCTAGTGATGTTCAAGGTTCTCCACCAAATTTAATAAACAAACAAACAGCTCCCTCGCTGAGGAAGACCTACTCTCCCCCACAGAGGGTTCAAACACTGCCTCACTTTCCAAGAGGGAACGAGACGGCCATCTTAAAAAACAAATACTTTTTTTCAGGATATTTCAATGGTTATGCCTTTCTAATAATTTTATGTGAAGAATTGTCCATGTCATGTCACATATCTCAGATGTTACACTGCAGAGATCTGCCATGCGACATGTACTATTACAATCTTTGCTGAAATCATATATTGCTTGATAAGAACATTGCTTTCCACACAGCTAAAATTACATAAATGTTTTAAACAAGTGTGAATCTTCATTCAACCAAACACTGAACATGAAACTGGAGTGCAGTTTTAACACTCAAGCATACAGAATTTTCATATGATTTCATGTATGAATAAAAAGCTATTAAAATGTTTCACTACTTGGCTTTCATTCAACATAATATGCTCAAACAGACAGCGAATTCACCAGGGCATACTGTGACCTAACACCATTGCGACCTCTGGATTATAATAAAACCTTTATTTCCCAAATGTGGCATGCCGGAAGCCTGACCTGTCTGTCTTCTTCTTCTCATCCTCCAGGGCTCGGAGCGTGTGCTGCAGTCGGTCAGTAAGGATCTCCAGCTCCTGGGTCAACTTGTACTCTTCACGAAACTGCTCACCCAGCAGCACAAGGTCACGGGTGGCATCGTGAAGGGGAATGTCACTTAAATAGAGACCCCTCCTCGTCAGGTCATCCAGATTCATAACACTACGATAAACAATTACCAAAAAGCTGCATTAGGGCAACTATTTAAAATACCTCAAGTAAAAACTCCAAAACCCAATTGACCCATCAGGGAATGGGTATAATAGAAATTCAGATGGAATTTTTTAATTAAGCTAATTTAATGTTTCTTCATCTAGTTGAAGTGCCGTAGCCTTAAAAAAACAATTATCGGTATTTAAAGTGTTTAGAAACAAAGTATTTGCATTTCTCTTTGTAATAATCGTCTTATATTTTTGTTCTATTATTTTAGAGTTGCCTTCTTGATGGTAAAACAGACCTATTTTTCCTGAAAATGACACGCAACTGATAATTATTTTTTTATGGTTATGAATTGTTAAAAATAAAATAAATTTTATTCATATCTCAGCCACAGAAATCAGATATTTTGTTTTTAATAATTTTTATTTTATTTTGAGTTAATTGTTATTATTGGTCACACCACCAGTTGCACGCTGTTTTTTGTGTCTTAACCAAATAACCAGCTCATATAAAGCAGTGATGATAAAAACAAGCAAAATTCACAGCTAAAATAACATGGCCTACGCAATAACTGAAACAAAAATTTTTGGCTATTTGTCAAGATTTTTATGAAGAAAATGTTATGCATCTATACTACAAATTGTGTTTTATTTCATGCTGTTTATGCTATCTTCTTCATTAAAAGTGCATGAGTTGTATACATGAATGAAAATGGGCTGTCCAACATCTAATATTCTATGTTTAAAGTTCATGCGGTGAGCAGGAGATATATTGATAGATGCAATATTAGTGAGAGCTACAAACAATTCGGGTTATCTTTAATATTGAACATGGGTTTACCTTGGTGAGCACAGAAACAGGATGTTTTCAGTCTCTGGCAGTGAAATCATCTGGCCCTTCAGTCTGAGACAGCTGATCTCTGTTCCTGTGAGTTCATCTTCACTCTCAGCAGTCTCTACGTTCAAGAGTCCCTCCTACAGGAAGTCAAGGCAATTTCATATTTCATGTTCTCTTGTGAGCAGTGTAAGTAAAATCTTTGCTGATTTACATGTTTTACTGCCTGAACTGTGTGTGTGTGTGTGTGTGTGTGTGTGTGTGTGTGTGTGTGTGTGTGTGTGTGTGTGTGTGTGTGTGTGTGCGATACAGTATGCAGCACAGAATCAATTTATGTCACAACCACAGAACAAAGGTTTTAGTTAATGAGTGTTGATGTGTTTGTACGCATGACTGTAGTGCGTTGTGGGTCAAACAGACCTTACTCCGCAACACAAAGACGGTGTTGATGTGAGACAAGATGCCATGGAAACTGAAGTCTATGTGCGGCCGCACCAGAGAGAACACCGAGGACAGGTTACAGATGCCAGGCTGCAGCTGGAAGATAACACGCATAACTTGACACTTTTTCTCCATCACACTTTATTAAACCATCATATTTATACTTAAGAAATCTCCCATTTTTCCCCTTTTAAAATAAACGATTCTTCTTGAGCAGACAACCTGTGGAAGAACTCTGAAGATGGCATTGCCACACTGCGTGAGCATGAGGTCTTTGTCAAACATCAGATGGAATGGGAAAGCCTTGCAGAAGGTGTACGGACTGATTCGTGTCTCTTGAGTTCCGTTCTCCTCAAAACCATCCAGGTCTTCGTAAAATGCCTCTTCCTCTGAGTCCTTTTCTTCAATCAAGAACTTAATGTGATCACACTCTTCACTCTTCTGCTGAATTACCTGATGCACCGTCACAAAAGAAAATTACAGTCTTATTAGGGGACGATATATTTTTTAAATGTTTATATAGATTCCATGTAGACTAAGCAAAAGAAAACACTACTGTTAGTCTAATTGTGGGTGTGTTTAATAGAAAGGAATGTCTAGTATATTTATATTATGCAGGACTCACTCTCTAGAATGGTCTCTTATTTTTCCCCCTCAAGCAATGTTCCTGAAAATGTTCCTAAAATTGTTTTTATCGCAGACATCATATCATGTCTGAGCTGAATGCAGAGAAGCTGTTGTTTTTTCTCTCTCAGCTTGAAGTTGAGCCCATTTCACTGACGTCAAGCTGCTGTCTCTTTGCCCTGCCATCACCATGGCAACGCTAGCTAACATTTTTTCAACAAGTTAGGTGTTACATTTGGAGGGTCTGTCGATTGGACTCCCTCATTTCACACTAAGCCCAGATGGAGAGAGAGAGATAGAAAGAGCAGTCTGCCGTCTGGGAAATGATTAGCTCTTATTGGTTAAGGGGGATTTATTTGGAAAATAAGGCAGAGACTACCGCGCGGTGTCAAAGGATAAACCTTAGGGAGTCCATCTTACCGTTGTGTACCCATGGACCCCTCTCAGTGAGATAAAGACAACAGCAAGCTCTGCTCCAGTGGAGTTTTAATGATTTTGGTGCAGTGCACTTTATTGTTTGTTTGCATTACTTTTGAGCTGTCTGGGATTCATCCATTATTTTTACTGTCCAATGTACTCTCCTAATTTAGTAAATGCTAATAGTCTTGCCAGACGTACTGTTGAGGAGATTTGTGTATTTCAACAGATACTCTGGTTGTTGGTTTCATTGAGTATATTGAAGACTTTACGCACCTAGTATATGCACAAGTCATGTCTTTTGATGTGGATAAAAACAAGACATGAGAAAGTTCACAGACACGCCAGCAGTAACCTTTGACAACCTATCTGCCAGACAACAGACAATCAACAAAAAGACAAAGCACAGACACAGCACAAGCACACCTTCATCTCAATCTCGGTTCCATGAATCTGCTGTGCAACTGTCTTGATGATCCCAATGACGATGTCCTGGAGACCTTCTCTCTCAGAGTAGTAGTGTAAAATAAGATTGTTTCCTTTTTCTGCATCCGTACAGCGGAAGGAAGGCGCACGCATTCCAGGGTAGATGGTGCCCAGATGGTCATGCAATGCGTCCAAATTCTGAGGGAACAAACAGATCTTAATGTGGTGATGCAATAAAATGGGCACAAGGAGAAAAGGAAGAAACACAGTCTGGAATTATAAAAATGACAGCATCAAACACATTAAAAACACCAAAAGTAGCACAGACATCATGAGAGTTCAAAAATAAAAATAATATATTTATATATCTTAAGTTTTAAGATGATGATGTTGTTCTCAATATTTATCAGCACCAATACAGTAACGATTCTATAGTTTAATCTAACTAAACTAGTTAAAACTAAAACCTAAAAAACTAAACCATATGCAATGTTTGAAATATAAAACAGTCTTGTTGATGAATTTTGGTTGACATAAACAGTAGCCCCTTACTTGTAAAAATTCACGAACATTGGAGCCCAACACTCTGAGGATGGTGTCATAGCCTGATTCCTGACAGAATTCAAAGAACATTTTCCCAAACAGTTGTAAGATTTCTCCTGCATCTATTTCTGTTGAATCCAGTTTAGAATCAACACAGGAAAGAAAAATAGTAAAATGTCACAGTTGTATAATGATAGAGCATTCAGTTAAGTTAACAACAGCAAATGGCATTCATGATGGCCTTCTGTCACAATCTACAATATCACAATATCTATACAGCCCATTCAATAATAACAATAAATCTGAAGATATCCCCTAGGGTTTTGGAAAAGATGTTTCTGTATTTCAAAAGGGAAAACTATTGGCCTGTATCAAGTACACTGCACATAGGTGTAATTTGCGGGTGGGACAGAAGGTGTGAATTGTTTAGGGGCCATTAACATCCAAAACTTGTGGAAAATGCAGGATGCTCCGCTTTCTCACCATCTCCCGTTGCTCACACTCATAAGTTATATTTGCGGAAGACAGAGAGCTGTGATTCCTAAAACGCGGCCAGTATGAAATGCGTGCATCCTCCGCACTTGCATCACTTGCTTGTGCATCCAGTGTCCAATGAACAAGTGACATTTTTATTAGGAATAAACTGTTTTTAAGTGTAGTGCACCGCAACAGCCAAGTGACCTTCCCCAAATGACAGTTTGGGAACCACATACTGTGAGAGCTAGACTTGAAAAGCAGAGTAGCCAATGGACGGCCACTATATATTATAAATATTCTCAACAAGTTATTACGAGTTATAATTTATAAAAGTATTGTTTTGTCATCTCTGTCCCCACCGCTTCTCAAAACAAAGTTACGCCACTGGCACTATAATAGTGACATGAAAGTTGTGTGTTTTTTTTCAAATGCAAAAAAAGTTAATAAGCTAAAAAACTACGGATTGTTTTCACTCATTAATTTGGCAACAAAAAGTTCTAACTTTAACCTCAATTAAACTCTTTGGCGATGCTGGAGAAGACTCGTCGGATTTGGTTTCACTCTCCCATCTTGCCAAAAACGTATCCAACTCTGGACAGAAGTACTTTTTGTAAGTGATGTTGCATAATGCACCAGAAACAATGTGAATATGTGTTATAATAAAAGCCAAGGGCAGTCCAATTAAATTTGTATGCAACCTTTTGATTAGGAGTATGTGTTTATGTGTTGGGGGGTATTTTTACATCACAAGAGGTTCATTACAAAATTCTAATACCAATATACAGAATATACAAAACAAAACAATACATTCTTACTCAGAACTTTGCTTGCAGCAGCCACAAGGTCGTACGTTTTGGAATCCTCATATATAATTCTGACGAGAAACTGTCCCTCTACATCAACTTGAGCTTCTCTCCTAAAAGAATAGAAATTTACATTTCAAAATAATACCACACCATTGAATTGAATTAAAATATTTGTTATTTGTTAAATATTATTATGTCAAGGCATAATATTTTTAGTGTACGTAGAATTCATAAATACTGTATACTATTAGGACTCAAGTCATAATGAGAGTGACTTAATCATCCTGTATTACAAGGATAAGTTAGAAAAATAAATAACAAAAATTGTATGATGACCAAAAAAAATCTCAGAACAGCAAAACACAAATTTAATCTATAACATCTCTTACAGGTCACTGAGAACATTGTTAACCTTGTGATAATATTAACCTTTGGAGTAATGCTGCAGTGATTTTGGGTCTGACTAGTATAACATTGCCAAAACATTCAGTGAGACTCACAACTTGAGCCGAAACAGACTCTAAAACATGTTTACATTAAGCACAGCTGTGACTTGAAAAGGCTGCTCTTAAAAGTCACGTCAAAGAGACGAAGGAAGTTAAATAAAGCTGTTTGTGCAAAAGGAAAAAGTTGTACGTATGTGACCTCAAGACCACATGCTGTGCTATGATGTCTCATGCTCTGAATTCATACCGAGCATACTGTAGCAAAGACAGGCTATCACAAAAAGTGTGAAACTAAATTTGATTATGTATCCAATATATTTGTCCTGTTCGGTACCCTTGTACTTTTTGTACTGAAATTCTGTTTGAATTCAGGAGTAGAGAATTTCCCTTATATAAATTACATATTGTCACATACTTTCTAGTGATTCATTAATACATATTAGTCTGATGCACAACCAACATGCACACAAAGTCTTTTCAAATATTGAAATAAAATGAAAGATTGGTCATGAACTCCACATGGAACTCACTTAATGTCCTCCCATACATCAGGTCCATAATTTCTCAGCACCAGAAGTTCCAGTGCGTGGTTGACAAATCCGTACTGCAAAATAAGATATTAAAATATTAAATTATGATATTTATATATAAAAAAATCAATATATGCATTTCTATTAAAACAAAACAATCATGTGCGTTAACGAACACTGTTTACATATTCTAGCGTAAATACAAATATGTCAGAAGCGCTATTTATGCGCAAATTAAAACTGTGCTGTGCGCCTCTTCAGTTAAAGCAGTAGGCTAATTAAATATCCAAAACAGGACTGACAAATCTCAACAATGTTATTTCTATTGCTTATATTTTCCCAGGCGATGCCATTGTAAACTACAGAGCACACATGTACGGCAATATTAATCAGAGAATTAATAAATATAAGGCAGGTAAAAACCTCCGTTATATTTTGCAACATACCATATTTCGACCAATTCGCCAATTCCCTGTTTTCCGTTAGAATGAAATACTAAACACCAGTACACCAGCATTCAGCTGTTACGAGAGGACCACCATTCCTGAATCGAGCACGTTGATATTGACAGTGGATGTAGCCAACGGGAGCGCAAGGATGCAAGAGCAACGCACAGTTGGTTCTCATTTGAGATCCCGGATTCAGGAATTATACTACGTCAAAACATTGGCTCATAAATATGTATTACGCAATCTCACGTTGGCACAGAATGACTATCTGATTGGCTGTAATGGAGCCGTCAGTAAGTGGATGCTAGTCAGTAACGAATCCTGCCATGGCGGAGGCGTGATTCATAAATATTCATTAGATAATTTGCCGGTCCAGGAAGGTTACTAAGCAACGTCAGCATGACCTTATTAATATTCAGACACGAAGCTTTTGCCAGTAAGATTGGTAATTACGCACTTACATGCCGTTTACATATAAGATATTTATGTGCTCCCGGCATACATTATTATTGTAACGTGAGTTAGTAGAAAGTGATCGTGATTTTTATCAAATTAATGCAAAAACGACAAGCTGATCTCGTGTTTCTATATCACAAGTTCATGGACAAAATCAGTTTTTGGTATTTTTGATTTAGAGAATCTAAATGAAATGTAAATCTAAAAGAATATGAAATGTATATAGAAAAGCCAAATATATTTCTTCAGATGCTAAATTCTTTCTAACTTACAACATTTCATTGAAACAAGCACACAATTAAACAAATCAAACCTTGAGTCAAGTATGTTTATTATAGATCTATGACAAAACAAAAAATCACAATGAAACATTATAAATGTTTCCTTACAGAATAATTGTGGTCAGGATCTGCTACCTTACTCCACTGAGTGTGTAGTACAATGTCAATGACATGACCCATGTGCAAGTGCTCTAGTTAGATTATTAAAATAGAACTAAATGTCGTTATACGCTACAAATCACTCTTGACTTTGAGAATGTAAAGAAACCATCAATCAATATAGATACAAATGTGAATGCTGTTAGGAAGTCTAGAAATAAATCACTTTTACCAGAATAACAGAGGTTCAGTCTTTTAACATCTCACAAGATCCAGACAATGCCACTGTGAATAAAATCTGGGTTCATTAGAACCCTTCGAATGAGCATCGTTTGATAGATTGTTTGGCAACATTAAACACTTGGATGGTAATATTCCTCTGTCTCAACTAAAAGATACACAGTGACAAGCATTAGCCAACTGTTTCCAGCATTAATTCATTTACGTTTCATCCACTGAGTTGAGCTTCCTCTACATAGCATCTAAAAAGCAGGACATTTCCTTTGATCACAGGCTTGGAGGAAGTAACAAACACCAGGGATGTTGGCGGGAAAGTTGGGTGGAAGATCCTCTCTCATCCTGGGAATAAGGGTGAACTCTGGACAATCCTTTAACAATCTGGAATGGAAAATTTGCTCAAAAATACGGATGCAGGTATACAGTATAAAGTAATTTGAGTAAGTATTCTAGTAATTAATCTGATATTTTTAATCTGATATATTCTGAATCATATTATGTAGCTTTTAAAAATGATGAATGAAGTTTTGCATTTAGTTAAAATCTGACAATTATTAACTGTTGATATGTTTTAAAATAAAAAATACTGTAAAAACATGTATAGATGTATTATTATCAATAATAATAAACGGTTAATTAAATAAACTACCCAGTATCATTGTTATAAACAACCAGGAAAGTGACATCTATTTGTACCTGTATGTGGTGGGACTGACATTTATCTGTCTGGGCAGGCTACAAGACTCAAACTTATTGGCTAAAGTAACGTTGTTGCCAAAAAGGCAGTAGCGTGGCATTTTAACACCAACCACACCAGCCAGGACCGAGCCTGAGTGGAGTCCGATACGCATCTGAGAAAATAAAACGTTTCAGTTAAGGCAGTAGGCAGTTTAAATCTATGTTCAAACCATGTGTAAAATAACCCTTTCTGATTAAATTAATTAAATTAATTAATTTAAATAATTTATGTTTAAAAGATATTAGATTTAGCAGCCTGATCACAAAACAAAACATACATATTCTCTTATTCCAAGCAGTAAAACAAATATTTTCCTTGAGATAAGAAACATATTCAAGTTGTATCTAAGAATATTAGTTTTATCAGCTCTCAGAGTCAAGAAGCAGTTTTAATATGCTTTACATAAAGTTTTATACATAAAGTGATAAAGAGTAATACATGATAAAACAAATAACAAATATATAACAACATGAAAGAGAAGAATTAAAGTTATATTTTTTGATATTGCTATAGGAGCATGTCTATTGTTTAGTATATGAAATGTGCTATATTTTGACTTCTGAACCTCAAATCAATACATCAATTGTTAGATTGCAAATCATGTTTTCATATTTCTAGTCCTAAACATGGTAAAAAAAAATTACACATCAGCATAATAAATGTGTCCTGATGAGATGAAGATTATTTTAAATGAACAGATATTAGATATGGAGAATGAACACAGAATACAGAAAACTTGATGAAACTCTGACCTTGATGACCTCCCCCATGGGAGTCATGACCTCATCAGACAGCTCCATCATCTTTAGAGCCATGTGAGCAATCTGGACAGCGTGGGTCGGACTCTCTTTGTGTAACCCTCCAGCTACACAGTACGCGTCGCCGATGGTTTCCACCTTGAGTGCGCAAATGAGGACATATAAAAGGTTACAGGAGTAGAGTGCTAAATATTTCATAACACACCTCTGGGTATATTCAAGGTTAATAGTGCTGAGCTGCCATAAATTTTCCTCTGCCATTTTCATTTAGGTCTTAACTTAAATTAAATAGAATAAGGGCTGTGCAATGAAATTAATTTAACACACAAAAAATTATGTTTGATTAATAATTATGCAATGAGCGCATTATATATCCAGACAAGTAAAACACCATTTGTAATTCAGGCCACCCGGAATCTGTTAAGTGTCTTACAATGTGAATGACATAGATTCAAAGCTGTTTTGAATCGAAACTAGGTTTATGTTATAAGAATTGTACATCTTGACAGTTTGAGAGAAATTAATTCCCTGTTATTGCAAATACAGTATGGAGATGTTTGAGGCACCCATCAAGAACAGCTGAGAAATGTGGGGAGAAGACGAGGTGGATCTATTTTTAGAATATAGCCGCCTGTAAGAACGTAAGCAAAGCCAGACACTAAACTAAACTTGGCTTCCACTGTCTTTTACAAGAAATTCATCTCAACTGTGTAAGAAAAATTCTGTTTTGTATAGACACTACAGATTACATTAGCCAACGTCCCAGGAGTTTATGAGTCTGCTTGTCTAAAACTATGATAATAATTATTTGAGGCCAAGATAGTTGAAAGTTGAAGAAACAGCTTTTGCTTTCTGTAAGCAACATATGTTCGTACCCCCTTTACAAAATGTCACGTTTTGGAACTAAACCACCTAAAAACACCAGCAAAGAGTAGGTTAAATATTTTACGGTTCTTTTAACAATATCACCCACCTTATACACATCCAATTCTCCGCAGTGGTGGTCAAATCTAGTGTACAGCTCACTAAGCATATTTACCACCTGCATGGGCGTGCATCGGGAGCAGATCGCAGTAAAGCCCACAATATCTGAAAACAGCACCGTAACATGATCAAACTTCTTCGCCTGCACAGGAAGCCCCTGCCAGAGATGCTGAGCGACGTTCCCTGGAAATATTGTGAAGAGCAGGTCTACCGTCCTCCTCTTTTCTTCTTCCAGTGCCTGATGTGCCTGTTCCAGAGCGGCTTTGGCTTTGCCCAGCCGCTTTTTCAAACCATCCTGGGCCTTGGTCTGCTCCCCGACCAGAACAACGTCTCTTAGTGCGTTGTGGATGGGAATGTCAGAGAGGTAGAGGCCCCGGCCTGTCAACTCTTCTAGCTTATCAACACAAGGAGAGCCGAGGAAGAGGAGTGCACTCATCTCTGACATGAAGATCATCTGTCCCTTCAGGTCCATATGCTACAGGGAGAAGGTCGAGAGGATGTTTTATCTTCGACTGTTTTGATCTGCCATGGATATGTAAAAACATCTTCCACAAAAAAATATTTTACATATTATGCATCTTACAGAAAAAAGAACATACTTTTTTCAGTGTTTTGCATAATTTTACACACTCATAGCTTCATAGTTGTGTCACGTCACCCTAACCTAACCTTATTATTACACTTATGTCTGAAACATACTTTTATTAAAGGGATAGTTCATCCAAAGATAAAAATTCTGTCATCATTTACTCACCTTCGAGTTGATCCAAATCTGTATACATTTCTTTGTTCTGATGAACACAAAAAAAAATATTTGGAATAAAGCTTATAACCAAACAGCTCTTGTAACCCATCAACTACCATAATAGAAAAAATTGCTTCTGATAAACAAAAAAGTAAATATTTTGAAGAACGTATGCATGAGTTTCTGGGGCACCTTTGACTACTTCCCTTGTAATTTTTCCTACTATGGTAGTCAATGGTCTTTGGTAGTCCAAATATCTTTGTGTTCAACTATCCCTAGTGAACTATCCCTTTAATACCGAAAACACTGAATGATTTATTTTACCTAAATGATCTTTACCGACATTAAGAACCAGTAGTGAAAATTAATGTACTATTCTTGAAATGGACTGTGTTCTCTTTTCCAGATGCTTCTAAAGCAACAGATAATGCAGTCATTCATAAAATATTTTTTTTCATCTCAACATTTTTGATAGGGGGTATCAGTTGCTGTGCTGTTTCGTTCTTGTGGGCATAAACGTGGAATATCTCATTAGAGGCTTTGAAAAGCAAACCTTTAACTTGTCTTGACATTTGGAGCCATGTTCGTTTCATCAACTGCGTGGCGCTGGGCTTCATTTCGTTGCCCTTATTATACTGATTTACTGCTGTCCAAGAAACTGAAATCTGTTTTAGAAAACAGCTCATAAGAAAAACCTGTTCTCTCTGATCAACGTGTAGAGAAAAATCCACTAATTACTTTCCACTGACTCACGTTGAGCTTTTTAATCATCTAATCAACATTAATCCAAAGACAATCTTTGATTAGCCTTTCTGTTTGATGCCAGTGTGAGAAAATGACCTGCATGAAGTTCACATTTCCAACTTGATTTAAACACAGCAGCGCCATGCACAGCAATGCATTTCAACGCATTCAAAGCTGCATATTCTGATGTTTTTTCCCAATCTGTGCCCCAAGCAATAAGCCTGATGTTTAAAAAAAACCCAGTTAGCAGTTTCTCATGTAACGGTTGGCACGTTGTTTGCATCAGCTTTTAGGGACAAGGGCAGAGAGAGAGAGAGAGAGAGAGAGAGAGAAAGAGGGATAAGAAAACAGAAAATACCTTTCCGAGACTGTCTGCAGAGCTCGTCCCAGGCTGTTTCACACGCAGCACAAACTGTGTGTTAAGCATGGTCAAAATATCCTGGAAGCTGGTGCGTATCTCAGGTGAAACAATAGCAAAGTGCTCGTTGAAGGCAGATCTCCTCTGACCTTCTCTGCAACGCCCCAGCCTCCTCCTCAACCCATCTCCAATCTGCATCAGGCACATTTCCTGATCAAAAAGTATGTGGAAGGGAAACGTGGAGTAGAGTAGCGACAGGGGGATGTCTCCAGACGAATGTGTCCTCATTGGGCTTGGCGTCAGGCTCCTGCCATCTCTGACCACCACAGAGTACAGCAGATGAGGCTGATGATTGGCCTGTAGAGCACCACTGTCTTTACCCCCAACATCCATTCTGACCTCCACCCGAGTGCAGTAGAGAAAATGTGCTGCCGCCTGGATAATACCCGGGAAGAAGAGCTCAGTGGTGGGGAGGGGATTGAAGTAATAGACAGTCAGGAGTCCTGGATCTTTGTCCAGACAGAGGATGGAGGCTTGGTGGATGTAGCGCTGTACCTCAAGAGTGGGCGGTGTGCTTTGCTTTAAGAGAACATTAAAGCTGTTGAGAAAATCATGGAGCGCTCCCCCCACTACTCTCAAAATATGACCATCCTCTTCGTAACAGTCCCGAAACACCTCCGTGCCTAGAGAAATCCTGAGAGAATCCATGTGGATACCTGACATGTATTGTACAATTCATTAACAATTAGGCAGCCGGAAGCCATGTGGAAATTGTATTTTTGTCATGTCTGGTTGTTACCTGTTTTAAGGGAATAGTTCCTCAATACATCTGATAAATGTTCAGATTTCTCCATTGTCTGAGCTACAGCAGTAGTGCATACTATAGGGCTTTGGAAACATGATGTATTGAGCCAGGGTCAGGAATTATTTCAATATGTTGAATGAAACATGTACATTTCTCATTGTGCCACATACTGTAGTGTTTAAGACAAGTGTACCATAAAACATACATTCTATGAAGACAATAATAGAATGCTTATCAATAAAAATAAGCTACATTTACTGATAAATTCATATTTATATTATACTTTATTAAATGTGAAAAACTATGTTTTAAACAAACGGAGAAAATACTGATACATACAGTGCAATGACCATAAAAGTGGAGACGATTTCTAATGCGTGACAGTTGTATTGATTCGACTGACTGCGTGCAAATTAAAATGTTCCAAAAATCGTCAAAATAACGAAACTGTGAAATAAAGGACTATGGCATTAAACACTGTCAGATCAAAGGCAACATATAATAAGGAAAAATAATATCTTACCAAGTCACATCTGACTGCTCTTTCATGACTCTGACAATTGCATTTCGTAATTTCTCGAACTAAAAGTAAGGAAAAAAACATCTTTATATATATTATATAAGTCTGTGTACATATATAGCCTATGTGTGATATGCGTGTGCATTTCATCTGAATAAACGAGCAAGTGCGTAATAACAAGCCTAACCATTTCTATTAATCACAATGTTTTATTTGGCTATTTGGCTATGTATTTTACGCAGAGAAATATAACGGTTTCTATTTCTCATGCAGAAATTTATCAAGTCAATATCACACATATGAAATTACCTCCGGACACACCAGTTTTCGGATGCTCTCGCCCAGTGAATGCAGATTAACTTTGCTCCGGCTTGTTTTGCGTCTGGGTAGAATGTTTGCAATATTGCCCTGCACCGCTCTGGATATTGGCAAATCATTTACTGCATTGCTTTCTTTAAAGTCGGCGGGTTCCTCATTTCCCACGACCATGGAAAAGGGGCATTCGCCCGCAATCTTAAGATCCTTCAGTTTAGTGCAAAACATTATTTGCGTAATAGTCCTCTCGGAACGCGTATACGAAATAATTACATTGTGGGTATCCGACCGTTACACGCATAAAAGCATTCTTGACAGATGATGAAAAATCTCTCCCCAAGAAATATAATTTACCCGCGCGCACACGTCTAACCCAAGACTAAGGTATTTCAAATTTATCAGCACCCTATCCGCCAGCACACAATATTCATAGTAAATTAAGGTAGCAAATGACGAGCCAAGAATAATTAGGTATGACCAATCATAGACGACACTGAAGCTTCCAGCTAACCAATAGATGCACTTGCAGACATATCTCCTTAAAGATGCATGCTGGTCTGGGGATGCGTTGTCTTCTTTGCAAGATGCATAGTTCTGGACATGCGGTGTATCAGCACGCGCATCATCCAGTGGAGACCTGAAGTTGTCGGATAATGGAAGAGGATTGCATGTATGTTGTCCCGGTTCAGATCATTTAAAACGTTTCCCTAGACGTATAGCAAAAATTGAAGTGGTACATCACACCTTATTTAATTCGGGTTTTGATTGATACTATTGCGCAAATAAAAACGCTCTCAACATTTCGGACTTGTCATTACCATCTCATCAGAACAGTCTGCACACATTCTGTACTTTTGGCCACCCAGATGTCTGGCCAGAGTCTAGCAAACATAAATTACCATGTGTGAGCTCATTAGCCCACAGACGCACACAGACAGTTATGTAACCGACTCAAGGTATTGCAGGTTTTCCTCACCAAGTCCTGGTAGAATAGACATAAGATTAGAAAGCCATACATTGGCAGACTAATGATAGGCATCACACTGAAACATATTGTTCCCAAAATACACGCTGTGCATCAATGAAATGGATAAAAAGGAAAACAGCTGTGGTTCTTACAATGGCTGGTTTTTGCAGTGTAGAATATGATAATACGTCGTTTTTTCAATTTTGCATTGGAGATGTGACAAGAATATAGACAGTGCCAAACAGATCAATAGCATATACACAAATCAATGAAAAACTGACATCAGTCAGATGTCAATTATTTTGCTCCTCAATAATCTTTGTCGAACACAAAAAAACGATCAATGACTTTTTCCAGAAATAATGCCTTTTCAAATGGTCAAGGATTAAAGCTTGTCCAGATGTGACTGCATTTTGGATTTTTTTTAAATAATGTCAATCCACTTTTTGTTATTTGATATAAAGATTTGTAAATACAGCTATTACTACAGTATGATAATACAAATAATCTGCTATTATTTTTATTCTTCTTGGAATCTTCAGAGAAAACATCTGTGACATTTAAATGACCACATGTTATGATATTTACAGGAGAATTTGAAAATAAATGAGCGTATACAGTATACACTGAATCGAAAATTAAGAATGCCATGTTACTGAAAGCTGTAGACATTGTACCCCCATCAGTACATGCAGCTTAATCAGCTTCATGACAGCACACTGATTAACAAACCAGAGGAACCATGTGGGCAGCTGCACCACAAAATCACTTGTCTGATTTATAATAGACTTTAGTCAGAGCAGATGCCATATTTAATATGAAATGAAAACATTTCCAGTAGACAAACAACACTCGAAACAAATGTTGTGAAAATGAGACATGACTTCCTAGGAAGGTCAAATTTATTGGACTCTAGTTCTGTTCCTCAAACCCTGTGCTTTGATCACTTTATGTACATAACTGTTTTGCCTGGTATCAGTAACTCTGTCTTAAAACTGAGTTTTGTCGAGTCCTGCTCATTTGCCTTCTGTGGCGTTTCTTGGTTGTCTGATGTCTATCTTTGCCCACATACTTTAAATATCGCACAGCACAAGCCATACTAATCATCTCTGTCGTGTCCCCTCCCCATGCACTTTCTCTCCATGCATAAACCTGACAAATTAACTGTCTCGTGCTAAAACAGCACTCCATTAGGAATCCATTGCTTTTAACACTTTTACAAACTGGGAGATAGCCGTCATTTTTGTTGCCGGGTATGTAAACGTCTGTTTACTCCATTAAGAGTTACTTTTCATTTTCATTTGCTCCTGTCTTTTCAACAATGCAGCCGTAGCTAATGTGGAGGTCTCTATTTAATGTGCTCACATTACAAAGGGCACTGGCATACAAATATGTTTATTTTACCACAATCTATCACTGAATAGATTCAAAGTACATCAATACCAAAATGCTCTGTGTGTGTTATAAGCATGACTCATTTAATCTTGCCATCAGTTAATTAACGTCATGTTTAGTACGAGTTTCTAATGTTTCCCATTGGTGCCAAGCATGAATAATTCAAATTCCATGGGTGCTGGGAGACATATGCCAAACTAGAATCACTGCTCGATCTGTGCCTAATTTAATTGAGCGATGGGATTGATTTTGAAGTTTGTGAGGACCGGAGCCCTCAGGGATGCTGCTGATTGGCTGGGTGGCTTCCGTAGCGATGCAGCAAGTCAAAAATCTTGTGTAAGGCAGCGTGACTCATTCCTCTGAGGTGGCAGAGGGAACAAACCT
The DNA here is from genome assembly GCA_029783895.1 of Triplophysa bombifrons. NCBI lineage: Eukaryota > Metazoa > Chordata > Actinopteri > Cypriniformes > Nemacheilidae > Triplophysa > Triplophysa bombifrons. The sequence goes on from CM056452.1 coordinate 18,406,254, forward strand.
CTGTGCTGCTGATGAAACAGCACTGGGGCTGCGGCATGGTCAACAGAACAATGTGAGCACATTGGTTGAGCAGGTGTTTGTATCTCTGTTTTTCATTTTGTGTACGCTCTCAACCAAATTAATAGTATTTAAAATATCTAAATAGGAACAAGAAGGATTTGAAAGACGAATGGACACATTAAAACATGAAAATATTTTTTTTGAAGAATGTATGAAAGCAAACCGTTCTGGGGCACTTTTCTACTGTTGTAATCGTTCTTTCTATATAGTCTATGGTGGCCAATAACTGTTTGGTTAAAAGTATTCTTCCAAATATCTTTCCCTGTGTTCATCAAAACAAAGACATTTATACAGATTTGGAACAACTCGAGGGTGAGTGAATGATGACAGAATTTAAATTTTTGGCTGAACTGTCCCTTTAACCACAAAGTAACATCCCTGACCGTGTGATCAGCCACGGTAAGAAATGTTAACCTCTGCAGCAAACTGAAGCTATTGAATGCTCCTACATGTCATTTTTTTATGTAGTTACATATTGCATAAATGATGGGACACATTGATTCAAGACATTAAATGCGTGAAAGTTAAGATTGAGAGCTCATAATGCCACAAAAATCTCAAACCGTTAAATTCAAACAGTGCATTAATTAATTCAAGATCTTTGTTCTTAAGACGAGGGCAAAGCTGAACAGTTGAGTTTGCATGCGGACACAGATCTTGGACTAGGATTTATGTGACAGCATGATATGAAACAATATGCAATATGGCATTATCAACATTCTGTCTTGTTCCATGATAATCATTGCATATCCTTCCATTGCATTCTAAACAGAAATGCCACAAAAAATTTCATAAATGTCAAATGTCTCATAATAATTAGCGTTACATAAATCTCAGTAAGTATGACTACAATTTAGTGTGAATATTTGCTGCCAACTGTGATTCCAACATTTAGAATCAATGTGAGGGCTTGCGTACAGTAGGTGAAATTTAGTGGCAATGTGCAAAACTATTTACAGACTTCCACTCCTCCAGGAGATTATTCTCGGCTATATCCAGGGAGATAGCCTAGATCATTATGTAATATTGTCACGCATTTATGAACGCAATGATGGTTTCAAGCAGCACTGGGAGTTTCTGTATGTGTGTGACTAGAATGTCATATCTCAATACCATAGCAACACACCATCCACAAGAAAAAATGCTTTGCCAATAATGGGTCTAAAGTACTTTTGTCCAAGGGAATATTAGCTAATCGCCTCTCTTTCTATAAGATTTTAGCAAGCACATCTTTGAATGGTCATGTATGTTTTCAAAGCGCCTATTAAAAATCTTGCTCAAAGAATTTTGATCTTGTTTGTGGGCTACTTTTTGCAATTATTTTTGCGGGGGGCCATTTATTCTTCATAGGCTTTAGACAGCGTGATGAGCAGTTAAATCAAATTGTTGTAGGCAGACTGGCCCATGGCAGCTCAGTTCATTACAGCACCGTCGTGATTGCTGTTATTATATTTTTAGCAGTAGTGCTTGTGTTGAAAGTAGATTGGTCTAAGCACACTAAGAAAATGAATGTAATCGATCATTTATTTCACCATTTCTCTGAACAAAGGCAATTAGGGATTTCTTAGAAATTGGACAATAATTGCAGTAGGAAAATAATCAATCATTTTACCAAACACTCTGCTCTACCCAAAGCCCAAAAGCTGTATGTAAACACAAAGCAAATGAATTTAGATGCATGTTCAAAGCTCTCATCCATGATCATTTGAGGGCACTATAGGGCAGTGGCCAAGGCAGGAGACATTCCTCTGGAGCATCTTCACATGAACATCACAGACACATTTAAAAGCTTAAATAATAGAGAGAATTGAGGAGGGGGACTGAAGTGGATGTTTCTCTTTTCTCCTGGACTTTATAAGAAAACTTTGAGCCAGAAAGGAAAAAAAACAATCAGAGCTGTCCTAGTAATATATTGTTTCACCTAAACCGTTTATTAATCGTCTTTAACACAAATGTCAAAGAGATCCCAAGTGTTCAGATTTGGCATATGGATATTTCGCGCTTGTTCCCTAAATTGTGACCCTGGACAACAACACAATTGTCTTAAGGGTTAATTTTTCTAAATTGACACTACATCATCTGAAAGATGAAGCTTTTTAAATTAAGCTTTGTACTGATGTATGGGTTGTTACGATATGACACTATCTGGCGGAGACACAACCGTTTAAAACTTTGGAATCTGAGGGTGCAAAAGCATCTAAATATTGAGAAAATTGCCTATGAAGTTGTTAATCAGAGGCAGGCCCGGACTGTCCTTTCGCGATAAAAGAACATGCTCTTGACATTTGGAAGTAAAAGCACACCATAAAAGACTGACATAAAGTTAGCTTGACGTTGGGCATTCAATATTCATGAATTTAGGGATCGTCCACAAAGTGATATTCACGTTTCTAACATCATAAGCATTTAAAGGGAAAACAGACATAAAGTAGTGAAGGAGAGATTATTGACAGCACAATGCAATTGTTTCTCTTCACACATACAATTTAAGCATATAATGTGTATTTGTTGTTTTATTATAAAACCTAAAGATTGAATGAATCCTCACTTTAAGATAGACTTGTAGTATAAATTATTTAAACGTACTTTTTGGGTTTGGCCAAATGATAAATTCTTTTTGATTATGATAACAAAGCATTCTACATTTAACAAAAATAGATGTGTGGTTTATGGGCTGGATGAGTGTGGGATATCCCAGCCTGAATTTGTTTCCCGGTCCGGCCCTGATTAGAGGCACTGTAGCAAGGCCAACCATGTTTTTATATATTAAGGGCAGGCATCATGGAACATGATCTTTACTTAATATCCTAATGATTTTTGGCATAAAAGAAAAATTTAGAATTTTGATGCATACAATGCAATTTTGGCTTTTACTTAAATTGTCCCTGTGCTATGAAAGGCTGGTTTTGTGATCCAGGTTCACAATTGTGTTTTATAGATTTGCTTATACAAAAGAGAATTATGACCTGTACCAACAGACTAATGGCAACTCGAGAACAGAGACCCCACCAGCATATTTTTACATCTTTTCGTCACATTTTTCCATTGTCAAAAAGGGGCCATTTGAGCATTGGCAAGGGAGTCAGTCATGTAAATGATCATCTAGTGCTTTTTTACTACAAGGATTTTTCAAAAAGATTAAATGAGTGATTTAAACAATGGAATAAACCACAAAGTTTCATTTGTTCTTAGGCTCCTAATATGGTCATCATACGTTCAGTAAGAATGTGTTAATACTATGGTTGAAATCCATAAATAAAAATGATATACTCTATAGATGCTGGTTATTTCACCACACATTCCCACCAACACTGAATAATTTGTGAGTTGCAACAGTTTTTAAACATAAACCAAATCATCTATAAGTCTCCTTTCTGCAGGGTAACTGTGCCTTTGTCACTATGCCATGGCATGTTTACACATATAGAAAAGGGATTTATCACAGCTTCGTTTAAAACCCCACGTCATATGTTTACAAAAAAGACCCACGACCGCCACCCCCTGCACTTAAGAGGTAACCATTGATAAACAATCGTAGGTTTCCCACAGTGCTCAGCCCATGACCAGACCTTTTAAGACTGGGGCACTGGCTCTCTGTTTACTTGGAGGAGAAGGGCAAAGGGAACCACATGGAGAACGACAACTACACATCCAAATAGCAACCTGAGATCCAGGGCTACACATCAGCAGACAAAAACATGATGGTCTATATTTATGTGTGGACACAGCTGTCTCTATAGCACAAATACAAGGAGTGTTTGCACAGCGAACTGTGAGGTACCATATGGCCATACGGAACAATACAGGGCAGAAAAAAAGTATTCAAAGTTAAAACAGTTGTTTTAGAGAATTGATAAGTAAATCATTATGAGGAGAATGGGGGTTTTGTAGTTGCTGTTACATGAGGCATGGCCAATTTAATAGAATCATTTCTTGAAAGGTATTTAGCCAAAAAGACATAAAATTTGGACTTTGAAGTAGAAGAATATAAGCCCATAAGGTAGACATGTGTTACACACACACACATCTGAACAAATATTTCACATTGAAAATAAATACCTAATTTCATCTTCTCATTTTATCTTTCTCATTTTTAAGAACGATGACAATTTTTACTGCCTATTCAAGCTTAAGACATGGCCCATTGTGGACAGACGTGGACGCCTGACGCATTATTGCCTTTTGTTATTTTTGTTACATTCAGGAATTACGATGAGCTTACATTAAAACTAAGCAGACTACAAATAAAACCCTGGAAAACCAAATTGTTTTGAAAGGGATATCGTTGACATACTGTATGCTATTTTAAAAGCCTATTTCCTACTTTCTTTGTCACCAGCACCAGTATTAGTTATAGTTTTTTAGTTCATTGACACAAACCACTCATGCTTTGTTGGTGTTCAAAGACATTCCCAATTTTGTTTGACACAAACCAGCAAGCATCCTACAACTCACAAATCTCGAACACTTAAAAAAGTCTAGTCCCCCCAGAAAGACAATGTTGTGTAGAATACATCTGGTGCATTTATGATGTTCAAAGTTTATTGGTTCTTATACAACCTACAGGTTAAACTGACAACCAGCAACCATCAGCATATGCTTTGGCTTCTTCTGTTCGTTGGTGTTATAGATAAATTATATCTAAAATATGAGAGAAAATGGCAGGCAGCCTTGACCTAAAGTCAGCTGAGCACCTGTAGCAGGTCATTCTGCACAGGTACAACAGTGTTTTTTTAAGTTGAAGGTGCAATCAGATCACAGGGGCTGAAATGTCAAATATGATGTTTACAAAGGAGACTGATAAAGTGTGACATTTTGGAGTACTCCATAAGAATTAATCGAATGATTTCAAAATGTAAAACATCTTGTGGATGGTCTGGCTGCGGTCAGACATCGACAAAAAGGTAATTACTAATCCAGACATGCAACTGACCTCACAACAAAAGGTTCACACTCAGAATTGAGTGTGATTACACCGTGTTGGGCTGGCGATACATGTGGATTGAAAAGCCTTTGTTTGTGCGTTATATTGTATTGGAAGAGCCATACAGATCATGCTCTATTCCTATCATGAACGTATTTAGTATAACAATTATCATATTTTATACCTGTTCTAAAGCTTGTAAATTCAGCCTACATTTCTGCATTACAGCAGCAGATCAATAGCAGCATCACAAAGGATTTGTTGCTGGATGGGGGGCTGGTGTGAGCTGTTATGAGTCTTTACTGTGAAACTGGAACAATTTTTTATTTTAGCGTGACAGATGATCGGCACAGATGCTCATTTTAATGGATATAACATTAAACTATTCATAATGCAAATTGTCTGGCATTAGGGTACTTTGTAATTTTTCATTATATTTATTGAACTATTGTCACATACTGAATACCAGTTTAGTTGAAGGCAGGAAACCAGTTACTTAGACATCCAGCATGCATTGCAACATTAACTATGCAATTAAATAGCTTATTTTTATTTTTGTTGTGTTGGTATTGATGTGACATTCAGTATTAGATTTTGTAATGTTCAGAGTTTTCTTACTTTGTTTTGTGTCATACTTTTCACCACAACATACCATTTTATATCTGATAATATAAATAATAAGAAAACTAAAACAAGGTTGTCCTTATAAGGTATCATAGTGCCAGAACACAACACTGTTGTACTGAACAAGTGACTTTAGGTCCAAGTGGTTTAGCAAAAGCAATGGATGTTTCAATGAGACTTCAATTAATAACCTTGACCTTGGTCTAACCTATTTCACCAAGGTAGTAACATTGTCTCAACATTTTTTTAAATAACGTTAGGCTAACACATGAGATCATACTATATGATGCATATCGGTCATAACCTAATATACATTAAGCTAAAATAGGCTTACTTAAATAACATTAAAACCTAATTGTATCTATGGACTCTGGAGCGTTTTATTTTTCAACTCTAATAATAAGAACTCTAAACCTTGCAGATGCTGAACTTATTTAAATGTGATGTAGACACGTTTGAGACGATCCATGAACATGATTTTGAGCCCACAGAGTCTCTGTCATTAGAAATAAAACATTTTCTGATGTCTCCCTCTAGTGGCTGATAATATATAATCAATGATTTTAGACAACATGCATTTTATATAATATTTATATTTTCATTTTATACGTTTTAATTATACAAATGCAAATACGAAAATAAAGCGATTATGTCATGCTAATCTGAATATTTTAAATGACGTCTGAATATTTTCATCGTAACGTGACGTTCGCTCAATTGGGGCAATCTGATTGGATGACATAAAGACGTAGAAAGGCGGGGTCCAGTCAGCGAAAAAAACCTAAAATGCATTTTCGACTGCGCATACGGATCGATCTATGACATCAGGTAGAGCGAGAGCTATTTAAACGCATACAAAGCAGTCTGTTCTCGAGTCGCTCTCGCGGTACTTCAATGTCATACGGTGATCAATCTGCACAGAATGAGTGAAGGCTTGTCATAGTAGATTTCATAAACTCTCATCCGGTGGTTCCTTTGGTAACACTAGTAAACAAATGGCGCCGAACAGATCAACTGAACTGAATACAATGCTGTGACTTACACATTTCTTGTGAAACTCCGGTAGATATTATACTGTATGAGTGAAAACTGAATGAGTGTTTTAAACGAAGCCGATTTGGTGTGGTTTTATTTGGTTCTAACAAAGCATTGCATAATAACTGTTTGGGAGATGCAGTAAGATGGACGACGATATTTTTTCTACAACACTTGCTTACACGAAAAGTCCAAAAACGTCAAGAAGAACAACGTTTCAGGTATTGTTATCATATAAGAGTCATAAGGTATAAAAATGTATAAATCGCTTATCGAGCTGCATACCTATCCGTGTTGTTCAGTATTGCATTCAGTAAAATAAATTACACATGTAAGCTATGTTGTTGTTGTTGTTGTTGTTGTATTTCAGTATGAGTTGGAGACAGCCGTGTCTGCAAGAGCTAACAGACAAAAGCCGAGCTATACGTACTCTGATGATTTTGACGACGATGAGAATGGTATAGATAATGACGACGACGACGGTGAGTTAAACAAACAAAGTTGGAATATCCGTACCTAAATGTAAAAATATAAATGTATATTTAGAAATGTAGCCTTTATCCAGTTAGTTTGTTGCAACAAAGCACCTTAATCTCATTATTTCACAGAGTTAACCTGTATGCAATTGAACTAAAATTAGCCATGTTTTTACTACAGTATCCACACTTTAAAGTGAAAGTGGAAAAAAAGCACAAATGTTGGGTTACAATGGTAACCATAGTTTAACCATGATATTTAACCTGAAAAATTTCTCTCTGCAGACATGCTCGGCAAACTTCTTAGGATAAAGAAACAGAAAAAGGACAGATTTAAAGCTGGGAAGACAAAGGGCAAGATAAACGATTTCAAACTTTCAGACGATGAAGAAGAAAACGTAATACCCCACAAAGTATCTTTCTTAAAAACCAAAAGGAACAGCTCACCTGTCCACACTGAACAGCTAGATTCAATGAGACACGATAGCAATCACGGTTCTTTTCATTCCAGTCAATCCAGCAGTACCCCTCAAAGTCCATGGAATTCTGTCACTGCAGAGAAAATTCAACATTCAAATTCTCCTTTCTCCTCTCAGTCTGACCAGCCTCAACCAGACACCATTTTACAGACTGATCAGTCTGAGTCCGTAATGAAGACGAGAAATCAGACGGAGTCATCCTTGGTGAGGAAGAGTCTTTCAGAATCTCCTTTGCCACTAAATTCTGAGAATAGCCGATGGGAATCTTCAGTCCCCCTTCCATCAGAGGGCTCTCATTGGGACAGTCCTGTCTCGCTGCTGTCAGAAAAAGAACACAACCAAAAAATGTATTTTGGTGAAGAAGGTGAACTTCCCATTCCTCAACCTCGGGAGCGAAGTGTTAAACCTAAACTTCCCACAGGTGAGGACTTAAAAACTGATTTATTATTGTACAAAGCACAAAGAAATCATAAAGAAGCCAATATATAGATACAATTCCTTATTATATTGGAAGCAGGTTGTCTTGCACAAGACATGTCCCCAAGGCCCATGCCCAGACAGAAGACTGGGAATATGTGCGACAGTGGTCAGTTACAAGAAAACACACAACCAGAGACCCCGGCCTGCAGTGGTGTAGCCACCTCCTCTATGTCTATAGTGGTCTCCAACACATCGTCTTTAGACATGATTCAAAACTCTACCCATGATAGTGTACAGGTGAGAATTTTCAAAGGTAGCACAAAATTTTGTTTTATTGGTTATTAGATTTACATAAATTTGTTTTACATAATCATTATAAATATGCTATGTATTTCTATAATCATTTATCCCCCAAACACAGAGGATGCCTACCCGATGAACCCAGTGAAACCTCAGACCTCCTTTCGTCTTTCATATTCTTGACTGCTCCTGCTGTCATGCATAAGGCGTGGGAAATGTCCTATTGGGCAATTAAACTGTGCTGAAATAGTGGGATTATAAAACCTAGTCACATTAGTTGAATCTTTGTACATTATGATCCATTGTTTATATTTTCTAAAAGTTTAGAATGTTGTTTAGTTAGTATGTTTGAAATGTCAACCAATGGAGTCATACAGTATGTTGATTCTGTTGTTATGTGTTAGCAGTTGCTCATATCTAACAGAAGCAAGTCTGTCGGTTTAAATGACAAGTGCAGTTCAGCAGATGATTTGTCATTTTTACATTGTAGGGTCAGGTTGAAGACTCGGTCATATCAGAAAACTCCAAGACAAATTCCACTTCAACACAGAAACACATGTCTGAGGCTCTGACAATGGCAGAAAGCGGTAATTGTCTAAATGTGATTAAGAATGCTCGAATATAAGTAATCTCTGACTTGTTTTGTGACCTTTTCACATTTTATTTGTGCACTGTAGTTATATATTAAGAAAGTAATAAATCATCTTTATCTTTCATTGTGGTTACACTAGAAGAGAACAGAGAGGGAACAGAGTCAACATCCTTTCAGGATAATGTAAGTCAGATTAACACTGAAAAAACAGTGAAAACGTGTTATTATTACGTAATGTGTAACAAGTCTTTTCAGATTTGATTGCTAATGTCTCTAATTATCGCAGTACCCTGTAAATTTTGTTTTTAATACAATTAAATTAATTAAGTCTCATTTTCTTTTTGATCAGAAGGTTTCTCAAAGCAACCTTGACCACACATTCACTCGAGTGCAAACTTCCAAATCAACATACAGGTTAGTGAATTTGTTTAACCCCTCAAACTCCCTTTAGATCTGCATTGCATTTTTTTCACTTATATGAGTGTGCATCACTTCCGAGTGTCTGTATTTATAACAACGATGAACAAATTACGGAGTGCATTGCGGCTTAGATGACTGACCACTGAATTAAATTAATACCACCTATTAAAAATGTTGTTCAGACATTATGGACATTAAGGCTGTCTGTCATATAGTTCTAGAAAGTCGAAGAGCTCCTACACCACAGAGTCGAAATACCTGGGAACGCTGAAAATTCTGGATCAAAAGGAGACCCAACAGATTCCAGATGCAGCAGATTCACTAAGAGCTGCTGTGTACCAGGTTACACAAATCATCATTTACTACTCTGTCTTAAGGCTTGCATCTGTTTTTCTCATAGAAGCATTTGTTTACTTTATGTTTCAAAAATTACTTAACATTTACCCTCAAAATGTAAATCTTGCTCAAATCATGCTTTTGTTTTGTCCTGTATAGGAATGGTTAAAAAAGAAAGAAGAAAACATCAAAATAAAATTGAGGGCAAAGAAGCAGGAAGAAAAATTGAACAAGGAGAAAAGGCAAGAGGTAATTCAACCAAGTAACCAAGTGATCGATCATTAAATTTTTTGTCACTGCATATCCTCAATCCTAATGTTCTTCTTAGGAAAAGCTTGCAAAAATAGCAGACGCTAAAGCCTCTTATGATGCCTGGAAAGAGAAAACAGTGGACGTCATTAGAAAGAAAGTCAAAGAAAAACAGGAGGCAATCAATGAACAACAAATGGAAAGGAAAAAAAAGCAAGAAAAAAAGGAAACCGCAATACAGGTCCGTGTTTTTCAGTTAATTATTAAAGTTGTGTAATGGTTCTTTTAAATTTTGATTAGCCTATATATTACCCCTTTAGTTGGGATTTCTAAACACAGAAGCACACACAAACCCTACAACTAAATACATTTTATAACTATATTCAATTTTGTGAATATTTACAAATCAGGTTTTTGAGAAATGGAAACAGGATCATGACAAAATCCTTAAAGAAAGGATGAGGGAAAAGAAACAGAATGAAAAAAAAGAGAAACAACAACAGGTCAGAGATAAAGACGAGAGGAAGAGTGACTGTACCTCTGCTTTCATTCAATGGTAAGAAGGACATTCATGTCTTTAATAAAATATTATACTATTTTATTCATTTTTGAATACTTGTTTTGTTAATTAGCTCAAAGATGGTAATGCTGAAGTGTCTCAAGCAATTGCTTCATTACAGTTTTTCTCAAAGGCTTAAACACATTTCTTGAAATTATGCATACTTTTCTCGAAACACAAATCCTTAACTACCCACCCAGTTCCCTCAACATCTTGGTAAAAAAAAACTTCCCCCTCAAAACACTCAAACTACAACATAGTCTTAGACTCTGGTGAGATCAATTCTTAACACTGTTTCTAAAACCTCTTATTATGATTCAAGAATAATTTGACATCTCAGTGTTTATTACAATATATACAACACAAAAGAGTGCCGATAGAACAAAATGCAAAAATGAGCTCTAGGAAAAAAATATAAAATGACACTACTCTAAAATAATCTGAGATGAAAGTAGATGAAGACGATGATTTTACAAGACAAAAAAGTAAAAAAACAAAGAACAATATGAACTGTTCATGCAACTAAATTCAGTACATAACAGCATAAATAAGGCGTTTAGCAGACACCTTTATCTAAAGCGACTTACAGAGAAGATAAAGGAAACAATAAAGCGGTTTGTCAATAGGAGGCAATATATACTGTAAAAACGGCATCCTTCGCACCTTTGGCCCAATTTTGCAAAAGTATACTTTAGCAGATGTTTTACAGTAAGCAATTGTCTCTGAGTTCTGCAAAAATACAGAACATGTAAAAAAAGAAGGGCTGCAAAAATACAAATTTGTAAACTTGACAATCCCATGAGGTACATGTGCTACAGTTTACTGGATACAAAAGAATGCATTTTTTCACATATAAAGCTTTCCTTCTTTATATATTTATAAAGCACTTTCACACTATACAAATTGACCCAAAGTTATTTATATACAGCTCAAAACAAAATCAAAGAAAAATATAGCTGCAAGCAGCAATCATCGGGTTCGAGCAGACTAAGAGGTCTAAGGTCGGCTGCTTTCGCTGACTACGGTCAGGAAACGCACCATAACAAATCCGCAATGGATGACACTTACCCATAACCTGAAAAATTAAAGAAATGGTCAGCAAAGGGTAATACAGAACACGCATGCTAACACTCATATGCAAAAACAGGTGTAAACCGTTGATACCTACGGTACGAGTGAAATGAACATAAATACATACACACAGAATATGTAATACATACGCACGTATGCACATATAATACACACTGCAGTGCACGATACGTCGCTACAGTGGACAATGCATGGAACTACATGCATTGTGATCTGTTGACTATAAAAAAGCCATTGAAATGAATGATATTTATCGCTTTTTGACTGTTATGAAAGGCATGCCTCTTCCAATGAGCATCACATTTTGGATGCTTGTTTAGTGTCATAAGATGTATAATAGTACTTAATGAGAAGTCAGTTGGATAATTTCTTAAGGAGTAGCTAGCTTTCAGGTAGACTTTTGAGGTTAATAAAATAAAGGACTTTGTTATGCTCACACAAATGAAAAATTTCAACATGTCTTTGATAATTAGTTATCTAGAGAGTCCAGAGAATTGTACTGTGGTGAAAATTTGCAAATTGCATGAAAAACCCCAAATTAGTATGCAAAATTAGGTCTTTAACATCATCACCAATAACTCGGGAACCGTTTGATTGACATCAATGGATCAAGAGGCAAAGTTGTTCAGAATGAGAAGACCTATCATATGATGTCAATAGTTTGCTTAAATGACAAATGTCACGTGATACACAATTGTTTAAGGACTGAAAAACGCATCAATATTGCCATTTTTACTGTTATAGCGCCACCTAGTGTCCAAACGCCATGTTCTTTTGTAGGTGACCTCAGAGTGATGGTCTACACATATGTTCCGAGGCCCATGATGATGTGTTAAACCGTTCTGGATTAATAGGCATGTTCATTTGATAGGCTCCGCCCATTTTTTTATTTTGGCATCCCTTTTCAACCATGAAAGAAAATTTCAACTTTTTTTTGATAATTATTTACCTTCACATTCCACACAAGTCATCTGCATTGTTTTGGTTCTGATCGGTCGAAAAACCAACGACTAGTTCGCGAATGTAGGTTTTTTATATCATCAGCAATAACTCACGAACCGTTTGATCGACAGAAGTGGTTCCAGAGGCAAAGTTGCTCAGAATAAGAAGAGCTATCATATGATACCATTAGTTTGGGTATATGTCAAATGTCACGTGATACACAATTGTTTAAGCACTCCTAAAACGTTATTTCGCCCCCCGGTGGCCAAATGAGTTCACATTTCTTACAGACCTTCAGGACCATGAGACGAATAAGCCCAGCGAGTGTCGTTTTGATCGGCCTCAGTTAACCCGGTGTAATGAGGGCTCAAACTTCATTGGCCAATGGCGGCCATGTTTTTTTACATACGCCAATGTCCTTTTAGACATTCATGTAGAATGAGACAAAGACCCACCATACCAAATATAAAGTCAATCGGGCAAAGGGTTGCGTAGTTATAGCTATTTTCTAGCTCATTCAAATTATAGCGCCACCTAGTGGTCAAACGCCGCAGTTTTTTTATTCTGACCCCGGACTGAGGGTCTACACATATGTTCCAAGCCCCATGAACATATCTCCAACAGTTCACGAGTTATGTCCATTTTTGTTAAATATGTCACTTCCGGTTTGGACGTTTTAGCGCCACCTAGCGGCCGTGAATGGAAAATTCAACTTTTTTTTGATAACTATTTACATTCACACTCCAAAGAATCCATCAGCGTTGGTTTGGTTTCGATCGGGCAAAAATCCAGGGACTAGTTCATTTTCTTTGTTGATGCATAAAATGCTAATTAGCGAAAAAATTTGCATACCGGAAATGAAATCGGAGATATACGTTTTTTAAGTTTCGAGCCAGTGATTACACTGATATAAGACACTTGGGTGTGCGACAAACGGTTTAGCGGTTGCGCAAGCAAACGCGTACGGCATCGCTGTAGCGCCACCTATGGGTCGATTTGGCTGGTTCCGTGTATCTGAGTAGCGACAAGGACTACTACCATCTGACCAAGTCTCAGCTCTGTCGGTCTTACGGTTTGGGCTGCAGCATCAGTTTTAGGGAAGAATAATAATAAGAAATATAGCTGCAAGCAGCAATCATCGGGTTCGAGCAGACTAAGAGGTCTAAGGTCGGCTGCTTTCGCTGACTACGGTCAGGAAACGCACCATAACAAATCCGCAACGGATGACACTTACCCATAACCTGAAAAATTAAAGAAATGGTCAGCAAAGGGTAATACAGAACACGCATGCTAACACTCACATGCAAAAACAGGTGTAAACCGTTCATACCTACGGTACGAGTGAAATGAACATAAATACATACACACAGAATATGTAATACATACGCACGTATGCACATATAATACACACTGCAGTGCACGATACGTCGCTACAGTGGACAATGCATGGAACTACATGCATTGTGATCTGTTGAATATAAAAAAGGCATTGAAATGAATGATATTTATCCCATTTGACTGTTATGAAAGGCATGCCTCTTCCAATGAGCATCACATTTTGGATGCTTGTTTAGTGTCATAAGATGTATAATAATACTTAATGAGAAGTCAGTTGGATAATTTCTTAAGGAGTAGCGAGCTTTCAGGTAGACTTTTGAGGTTAATAAAATAAAGGACCCTGTTATGCTCACACAAATGAAAAAGATCAACATGTCTTTGATAATTAGTTATCTAGAGAGTCCAGAGAATTGTACTGTGGTGAAAATTTGGAAATTGCATGAAAAACCCCAAATAAGTATGCAAAAGTACGTCTTGAACATCATCACCAATAACTTGCCAACTGTTTGATTGACATCAATGGATCAAGAGGCAAAGTTGTTCAGAATGAGGAGAACTATCATATGATTATATTAGTTTGTGAAAATGACAAATGTCACGTGATACACAATTGTTTAAGCACTGAAAAACGCATCAATATTGCCATTTTTGATGTTATAGCGCCACCTAGTGTCCAATCGCCATGTTCTTTTGTAGGTGACCTCAGAGTGATGGTCTACACATATGTTCCGAGGCCCATGAGTATATCTTATACAGTTCTTGAGTTATAGCTATTTAAAGTAAAAAGGCTACTTCCGGGTTGGATGTTTTTGCGCCCCCTTGGGACCAAGAATCGAAATTTCAACTTTTTTTTGATAATTATTTACATTCAAACTCCAAAGAATTCATCAGCGTTGGTTTGGTTCCGATCGGGCGAAAAACCAGGGACTAGTTTGAAAACGTGTAAGGTGCATAAAATGCTAATTAGCGAAAAACTTTTCCAGGCGCAAATAAAAACGGAGATATACGTTTTATTCAGCTTAAGCCTCCGATTCCAATGATACCAAACACTTGGTTGTGCGACAAACGGTTTAGGAGTTATGAGCCTAAACGCGTTTGTCATCGCTGTAGCGCCCCCTATCGGCCGATTTGGTTGTCTTTATGTCTCCCAGTAGCCAACAGGAGTACAACCATCTGACCAAGTATCAAGTCTCTAGGCCTTACGGTTTGGGCTGCACGATCAGTTTTAGGGGGAAAAATCTGCTCTGTGAGCAATTATAAATAACAATATAGCTGCAAGCAGCAATCATCGGGTTCGAGCAGTCTAAGACGTCTAATAGGCTCGGGAGTTACACCATTACACATACACGACAGATGACACTCTCCTACACAAAGAAAATGGTCAAAAAAGGTCAGCAACTGTCAATAAAGACTACACATATTCACACACTCAATCAAAAACAGGTTTAAGTGATAATACCTAAGGGACGGGTAAAATGAGGCAATTCTGATGTCTCTATGGTGTTCTGTTTCAGAGAAATAGATCTTGCTAAACGGTGGTAAAGCTAACCTGTTTGGTTATCATTGGCATGGAATAGCACCTGCCAATTAATAACACATCAAACCACAAGTCAAACTAAGCAATCCCAGTGTCTCTAAAATGTTCTATTAATTCTTATATATGTAGTAAATAATTCAACAAAACATTTCAATACATTTGAATGAATAATATTTCACCTTTTTGACTGTTATGAAGGCATTTCTTTTCCACTGACCCTCACATTTTGCATGCTTGTTGTGTGTCAAAATATGTATAAGAGTCCTTAATGACAAGTCAGTTGGATTGTTTATTAAGGAGTAGCGACCTTTAACGTACATGTTTCACGTTAATATATTAAAGGACCCTGTTAGGGTCAAACAACTAAAAAAACTCGATATGTTTTTGATAATTATTGACCTTGAGTGTCCAAAGAATGGAACTGTGGTATACATTTTGAAATTGCTTGAAAATCCTTAAACTAGTATGCAAAAGTACGTCTTGAACATCATCACCGATAACTCGAGAACCATTTGATTGACATCAATGGATCAAGAGGCAAAGTTGTTCACAATGAGGAGAACTATCATATGATGTCAATAGTTTGTGTAAATGACAAATGTCATGTGATAGACAATTGTTTAAGCAATGAAATACGCATCAATCTTGCCATTTTTGCTGTTATAGCGCCACCTAGTGTCCAAACGCCACGTACTTTTGGAGGTGACCTCGGAGTGATGGTCTACACATATGATCCGAGGCCCATGAGTATATCTTATACAGTTCTTGAGTTATAGCTATTTAAGTTAAAAAGGCTACTTCCGGGTTGGATGTTTTTGCGCCCCCTTTGGACCATGAATCGAAATTTCAACTTTTTTTTGATAATTATTTACATTCACACTCCAAAGAATTCATCAGCGTTGGTTTGGTTCCGATCGGGCGAAAAACCAGGGACTAGTTTGAAAACGTGTAAGGTTCATAAAATGCTAATTAGCGAAAAACTTTTCCAGGCGCAAATAAAAATGGAGATATACGTTTTATTCAGCTTAAGCCTCCGATTCCAATGATACCAAACACTTGGGTGTGCGACAAACGGTTTAGGAGTTATGAGCCTAAACGCGTTTGTCATCGCTGTAGCGCCCCCTATCGGCCGATTTGGCTGTCTTTCTGTCTCCGAGTAGCCAACAGGAGTACAACCATCTGATCAAGTATCAAGTCTCTAGGACTTACGGTTTGGCCTGTACGATCAGTTTTAGGGGGAAAAATCTGCTCTGTGAGCAATTATAAATAACAATATAGCTGCAAGCAGCAATCATCGGGTTCGAGCAGTCTAAGGCGTCTAATGGGTCGACTAGGCTCGGGAATCGCACCATTACACATCCACGACGGATGTCACTCTCCCACACGAAGAAAATGGTCAAAAAAGGTCAACAACTGTCAATAAAGACTAAACATATTCACACACTCAATCAAAAACAGGTTTAAGTGATAATACCTAAGGGACGGGTAAAATTAGGCAATTCTCATGTCTCTATGGTGTTCTGTTTCAGAGAAATAGATCTTGCTAAACGGTGGTAAAGCTAACCTGTTTGGTTATCATTGGCATGGAATAGCACCTGCCAAATAATAACACATCAAACCAAAAGTCAAACGAAGCAATCCCAGTGTCTCTAAAATGTTCTATTAATTCTTATATATGTAGTAAATAATTCAACAAAACATTTCAATACATTTGAATGAATAATATTTCACCTTTTTGACTGTTATGAAGGCATTTCTTTTCCACTGACCCTCACATTTTGCATGCTTGTTGTGTGTCAAAATATGTATAAGCGTCCTTAATGACAAGTCAGTTGGATTGTTTATTAAGGAGTTGCGACCTTTAACGTACATGTTTAACGTTAATATATTAAAGGACCCTGTTAGGGTCAAACAAATAAAAAAACTCGATATGTTTTTGATAATTATTGACCTTGAGTGTCCAAAGAATGGAACTCTGGTATACATTTTGAAATTGCTTGAAAATCCTTAAACTAGTATGCAAAAGTACGTCTTTAACATCATCACCGATAATTCGAGAACCGTTTGATTGACATCAATGGATCAAGAGGCAAAGTTGTTCAGAATGAGGAGAACTATCATATGATATCAATAGTTTGTGTAAATGACAAATGTCACGTGATAGACAATTGTTTAAGCAATGAAATACGCATCAATTTAGCAATTTTTGCTGTTATAGCGCCACCTAGTGTCCAAACGCCACGTTCTTTTGGAGATGACTTCGGAGTGATGGTCTACACATATGTTCCGAGGCCCATGAGTATATCTTATACAGTTCTTGAGTTATAGCTATTTAAAGTAAAAAGGCTACTTCCGGGTTGGATGTTTTTGCGCCCCCTTGGGACCATGAATCGAAATTTCAACTTTTTTTTGATAATTATTTACATTCACACTCCAAAGAATTCATCAGCGTTGGTTTGGTTCCGATCGGGCGAAAAACCAGGGACTAGTTCGAAAACGTGTAAGGTGCATAAAATGCTAATTAGCGAAAAACTTTTCCAGGCGCAAATAAAAACGGAGATATACGTTTTGTTCGGCTTTATCCAACAATTCCAATGATACCAAACACTTGGGTGTGCGACAAACGGTTTAGGAGTTATGAGCCTAAACGCGTTTGTCATCACTGTAGCGCCCCCTATCGGCCGATTTGGCTGTCTTTATGTCTCCCAGTAGCCAACAGGAGTACAACCATCTGACCAAGTATCAAGTCTCTAGGACTTAAGGTTTGGGCTGCACGATCAGTTTTAGGGGGAAAAATCTGCTCTGTGAGCAATTATAAATAACAATATAGCTGCAAGCAGCAATCATCGGGTTCGAGCAGACTAAGAGGTCTAAGGTCGGCTGCTTTCGCTGACTACGGTCAGGAAACGCACCATAACAAATCCCCAACGGATGACACTTACCCATAACCTGAAAAATTAAAGAAATGGTCAGCAAAGGGTAATACAGAACACGCATGCTAACACTCATATGCAAAAACAGGTGTAAACCGTTAATACCTAAGGGACAAGTGAATTGAAACAATTGTAATGTCTCTACAGTGATCTGTTGCAGAGATATAGGTCTATTTTAATGGTTGCTAAGTTAACCTGTTTAGTTGCTATGGATGTGGCATGGCACCTGCCAATTGATAATACACAAAGGCACAAGTCAAACGAAACAACCAGAGTTGGTCTACGATGTTCTATTGCAGAGATATAATTCTTGCTTAATGGTTGCCAATGCACTCTGTCGGTTGCTAGGCAGTGGATTTGCAGCTGCCAATTTATGATCCACCAACCTATTGGTATAAAGAATCATACACCAAGTCTCTATGATGTTGTGATGCATCTACATAGAGCATGCAAACGGTTTCTAATGTATGCTATTTGGTTGCTAGGGAGTGGGCTGGAAGTTATCAATTGATTATAGATCAAATGCTTTATGCCAGAATGAAGGATAAACCAACCCCCATGTAACTATGACGTTCAGATTTTAACATTTCCATTTGGGTTGATAGTGTGATCAGCAATTGATGCCAGTATATGTATATTATCCAATGTAAACACTTAAAGCTTTAAATTAATTAAATACAGCTCACATTTAAAATAAAATATTATTTGTATAAAATAATGATTAAAAATTATAAAATTTAAATTAAATCAGGTGTGAATACTCAATCGCAATATCTTTGACTGGAAATGTAATCATCGTATTCCTGTAAAATGATAATATATTATATTTAATCTAAACTGACACGAGTGAAACAGTTCACAGTCAAATAGAACAAAGGCGCAAACGTGTGGCAGAAATATGTCCTTTAAGTCACAAACGATAAATCCAATGAACACAATGAATATAAAACTCACTGGTTGTAGGAGAAGTTGGTACTAAATGTTCAACAGAACAACAATCAATGTGATACTCAGTGGTGAGGTAATTTGAGCAAAATACCAATAGGTAGGGATGACATCCATTGGTGATGAAAGATAAGGCACTGATCACTTGATGAATCACAGAATTTATTCTTCTCATCCGTTTTAAGGTTATTTAGCTGACCGGGTCGCCCTCTCAGCTCCACATCTTAGTTCAATCTCAAAAAAGACAAAACATGACCTGTTTGTTAGACACCAATTAATGATCAAGTCAATTAATCACAATCAAGCAGGACAAATATTTTTTACATCAACTTGAAAATACTACTTTGAGCAGTTTTGTAACTCCATATATAAAGAAGCATTTACATAATTGATGACAGCCATTTTTTTAGATCTTCTGTAAACAATGCTCACAGTTTCCATACATTGTACATTTCTTCACATTCAACTTGAAGAAAACAATTCGAAACATCACTACAATGTGTTAATACTTAATCATCAAAAAGATGAACGTAATAAACTGAGCAAATCCGAAGAGTTTCAACACAGAATCAATCAAGCACGTCAGATTTCACAATGTCAAAACACACATCAACCGCTTCAATATCATCAACCATCACGATAAAATTATCCAGATAACTTTCACACGAGTGTTACAACTTTATATTATACATCATTCATGCATTTTAAACAAGGATGGAAGTTATATTTGCCTTTTAATCCGCTTTGCTGAACGAAATCACCTGCTTCCCGGCAAACGTCCATCTCAAATCAGTGACGTCAAACAAGCGCCAGTTTTAAAATAAAAGTCACACTTGAGTTATTTTGAATTATTAAATAATCCATGATGAACAATGATTGAGCTTACACCTATTATTGCTTATATGTGTTTAGTGACAATACAATGATTTACAATTGTATGTATGAAGAGTTTAATTCAAAAATGAGAAAACTGCGTTTATTTTTATTTTTTATTGAAAGCATTGTTTGTAGGGATAAAGTTGTTTGGAATCAGGAGAGCTATCATACGATATCAATAGTTTGCGTAAATGTCAAATGTCACGTGATACACAATTTTCCAGGCAACAAAAAGACATTTCAATTTGCCATTTTTACTGTTATAGCGGCACCTAGTGTCTAAACTTCGCCAACTTTTAAACGTGATCTCGGAGTTATGTTCTACGCATATATTCCACGCCCCACGAACATATCTCAAATAGTTCTCGAGATATAGCTGTTTCATTAAAACATGTTACTTCCGGGTTTGATGTATTTGCGCCTCCTTATTTAAAAAGCTTAAAAGCTATACCTTATTTGGAATATCCAGTGTCTTATGGCCCACTATATAAAGATGTTTCTTCCACATAGTTCTATACCTTATTTGGTATAACAGGTGTCATATTGTCCAATTATATAAGGATTTGTTTTCCCTGAAATAAATGAGTTCAAAAGCTGGATGCCATTGTGTCTAGTTCTTGTGCTCCCAGATCTGCAGAAGAATTCTCTCACAACATCCAACCTATTTCTGATTTGAGTTAAGGATAATCCAGAACACAGAAAGAAATTTAGTGTCGAAAGGAACCTGAAGTTTAACAGTTTTTTTAGTTAATACAATGCACATTCTTCAAATTAGCTTTTTTTGTGTTCTGAAGAATTAATCTTGAATGGATACATTGATTCACATTCATGTTTGCTGGAAGAAGCCATTCCCACATGATACTCAAAAGTATACAGTGCAACCACATTCTTATAATAAAGATGAAAATAATATGGATAAATACACACACACACACACACACACACACACACACACACACACACTCACACAGGCCACAAAACACAGGCACACAACACACACTCAGTGAATGCAAACAATTGTGGACAGTACACAGGCTCACACACACATGCATAAAAAGAAGACATACAGATATGCAAACAGCACTGCACGGGACATAACATTCACACAATGACACAAAGAGACTGTGCACACCAAATAAGAGAAGATAAAAAAAAACATAAGGTAATATGTTAAGCAGACCATTAATTCTTATATGAGCAGTAAAAAATTCAACAAAAATGATACATTTAGGATAATAGTAAGAACATTGTAAGTCAGATTCTAAGGTTGGTTCGCAATTGAATGACTAAACAGTAAATTAACATTGTGGAGAAAAATAGATGATGCTGTTTATTTATCAAGCATTGTAGCTTAGCCTCATGTATGTTTCTTTTTGCATATGCGCCTGAGTAGGCTATGTTGGTAGAAAAAAGGAAACACTGTTTACTAAAATGATTATTGATGTTAACCTTGTGTTTTAGTTTACAGTTTTTTTCAATTGCTAAACACAAAATGTTTACTTGTCACACAATTTCTGACATTCACACAGAAACCTGACATTCAAACACCAGTACGACACATCCAATCGGAAAAACCATACACTAATTTTCGACCTTTGACTATATTGATTTCCTTTTTCAAACATAACTAATCAAAATGCCACACTAAGTCATCACACTAATGTTAGTTAGTCCATCCCGAGGTAGGAAGAAGTTCCACCATGTGCAGACGACCGAAAGATCCCCATCTCCACCTAGAGATTACACCAGCTACAGCTGCAGACTGACTGACCATCCCAGCTCCATCTAAGGCAATTCCACCACCAGCCAAGAGAAATATGACCATCGGACCATCCCAGCTCAGACCAATACACCCCCAACCAAGAGCAAAGACGGACTATTTGTCTTTTTAATGCTGAAGTTACAATATTTGGTATTAAATGCTAAACTTAAATCACATGTCAGCAGTTTGAGTGCAGTTATGACACATCAGAGGGGATCTGCACAGCAGGGCAGTGTTGGCCTGGTCACCGGGAGACTGCATTTATTTATTTATTAGATATTAGATATTATGTATTAGAATGATCTTACTCGTTGTATAAATACCATGCACTGTGCTGTGTTTTACTTTTTCTGTTTTTCCTGTTTGCCCCTGTAAAGCTGCTTTGAAACAATACACATTGTGAAAAGCCCTATATAAATAAACTTGAATTGAATTGAATTTACGGGTATAATTCAAACCCTTTTAAATGAGAACAGGTATGTAAAAATCTACTGTTACAGTTTGTACACTTGTTCTAATGTGCACATACAGTATTAGATATTTCAGCATGACAAACAGTTGGCTATAACAAATATGTTTGGTACACATTGGTCACAGTCTGGTGAGGAATCAAACAGTACAAAATTACATCAAACTGTAAGACATTCTGACCATATTGTATGCGTAAAAATTATATTATTTTACAGTTTACGGTACACACTCACACTGTTCCTGAATCTTCTACAGAGTGGTAAGGTGAAGGTTTCATGGTGGGCGAGGTCACATGTTCACAGAAGAGCAAAAGACGGCTAATTATGAATTTGGTTTTGGCCAACAATGCTTTCAAAATAGCATTTCGTAATTCGTGAAATACGCGACCAAATGATGCAATAATTATTGCTAACATAAATGCAGTGAGTCCCTCAACTATACACAGTGTGAAAGGAACTGTGACAGAGTCAAGAACCTTCGACATGTCATGATTGAATTTATGCATTTCTACAATATATTACATTTCAACTACAAAGTCAGGCTATTAGATTGTGCATAAATTGATCTACGTATTCTGTTGTCTTCATTTACAGTTTTTTCCAACTGCAACAAATGTTTATTGTTGTTTGTGTTTGCTACTGTATGCAACAGTAATGTTTGGTCTAATAAATATTTTCTGTTTCTACATTGCATTGGTTTTCACAGTGTACTTTATACCACTCTCAGAAAGACCAAAGAGCTTTAGATATAGAACAACAGGGTCTACATGGTATATCCAAACATTTACTATTATGAAAGAAGTGTTTGCCATTTGATGCAAATGCTTCATAACGACATGTATTTATGGCATTTTGAATACAGTGTTACATTTTCAAGGAGAGGCATTTTGCATTTTATGTGTAGAGTTTTGGGAATTGTGTGTAGAGTTTTGAAAAGGTGTAGTTTTGATAACGTGTGCAAGCAGTTCAAAAAATCGTAAGTGAGCGAATGGCTTTATGTAAGTTGTTGTTTTGTAAAATGACCACTAGATGGTAGCATAGGCTTATGTTTCTCTCTTTTAGACAAACGTTTAGAAAAGACAAACTGTTATTGAATAATTGAGTTTACCGTATGTAAAGGTTTCTCAAGTAAAAGAGCTAACATGTAAAGCAAAGAAAACTATTGTGTTATTCATTAAAATAGCCTACAACAGGCTGTATCACTGCCAATGCCCATTTCTTTATTATTTTATTACAAGGACCTCCGACCATTTCGCACATAAGTACACAAGTTCATAGGCTTTCTTAAAAATCTTAAGCATATTTGTCTATGGATTCTTTTGTCTTTTTACGTTAAGTTTAAGATGGCGTTCAAGACTGTTTAAAATACTCTACTTAAGACGAAAATAATTGTTTGGAAACACAGAAATCACAGAACTTTGCCCGTTTCAAGCCTTCATAGTTTTATTGTAACGGCTTCCGACCATTTCGGCACATAAGCACACAAGACGCCTCCTTAAAAATGAATGTGAGGCATGTTTGTCTACACATTCTTTTGTCTTTTTGCGCTGTGTTTAAGACGGCGCTTAAAACTGTTTAAAATACTCTTTTAAAGGAATTGTTGCGAAGCACAGAAACCTCAGAAAGTCCAGACAAGGGCCAGGCTACACGCTATTCCGACACTTTGTTCACGGTCCGTCCATCTCATACTTGTTAAACTCGGACGGTTTGCTGATTTTTGTGATTGGCCGTGATGATTTTTTTTTCAAAGTGCCCGCGCAAATGCACAGTTGCCCGCCTAAACCTGATTTGCATAGTATAACTATGGCCCCGAAAGGTCGTTCATTTGAACAGCTGATATGTTGCCGTTTGCTTTGTTAATGTTTTTCCCTTGTACATAGTTTTGAAAAGTGTTCAATAAACGTTTCCTTTTTTCCTCCATCCTATTTTCGCTGTCTGCTCATTTCACTAAAAGAAGGGAGTTGAGAAATGTTTTAATGCTAATGTGTGAAAAGGAGAAAACAAAAATAATATTAAAAAGTAAATTAACATCTTGTGGATGTGCAATTCGTAGACGTTCTTTACATCAATATTTCATGCTCACGATTATACAAATTATACTAATATCTTATACGTTTTAAATAATACAACTTACATGTGATACGTAATAAACCTTATTATTTGTGCAATATTTTCAGGTTTTAAGCACTAGGTGGCGTGTCTTTTGTTGTAACAGAGAACGTCTTCCGGTGATGCCCGGAACAGGAGTCCATTTTCTGTTCTTCCTTTCAAGGTAAGCCACGCGATTAAGTAGCTGTGTTATAATATTAAATATCGATGGTTTCATGTTAGTAATTTTGAATGGTATTAGCACAATGTAAGTTGTTAAGTGTTTGTTTGTATATTTTGAGGATAAATTTTGAAAATAATGTTTCCATCGATCTACATGTTTGATTGTCTTTGTTCAGCTGATTAATCGGTTATCATCAGAAGATATGAAACAGCGTCAAAAACACTCTTTACAGAGTACATTTGCGTTATTTATCCGATAAATGATTACAGAAGTTCTGGTGATAAAGAGAAGTTGCCAACTAGCAATCATGAGACGCACGTGTTCACAAGGCCCGACGCACGTGTTCACAAGGCCCGACGCACGTGTTCACAACTTCAGGATTGTTGTAGTCGTGATTCGCAGTTTAGGAACGAAATTTGCATTTATATTTCTTTACGGCATGTTAGTGTTATTAGTTCAAGTTTTCTCAGATGCTCAGAAGGTATAGTAATGGTGGACTGCGTCACACGTTTTTCTCCTCGATTCTCCTCGAATGTTTTTCACACGGTAATTAATATCACATTCACGTTTTCAAAAATAGTTCACAAAGAAGTAAATTGTAATGAATTCACCGTTATTTATATTAGGGTGGCCAAAATGAATTCTATCCATATACATGTGACTTTGTAGTGTACCGCTGTAACGTTGGTATGACGTTTGAATTTGTATTTGAGACGAAAATCAATCCGCGAATGACGTCAATAGATCTGAAGTGTATGACAGTAACAGTGTTGTAAAAGGTAATATTGATTTATTTAAACGAGTAGTCGATACAGATTACGTTTTTTTAATCTGCTTTAATGCACTGGGGTTTATACATGCTCAAATACAGCCTTTCTTGCGATTAGACTGGTTAGGGGCCGTCTGCAAACTACGTGAAACGGAAAATAAATGCATGCTGAAAAAACAAAGACTAAGATTAATAATGTATTTTAAGTCACTGATTGTGTAATGATTATATTATAATGAATCTACACTCTTTAAAAGAACGAAATTGTTTTAATAGAATATTTAGACATTAAATTGGAATGTAAATAATAACTGAAGTGTATTTCTTAAAAATAAATCAAATAGACTTCCCGTCCTTAATAATGATTGGTTGATTTGTTTTACAAGCTTTTGTTGTTAGGTTCAGGATATATTAAAATGTACTCCCTTTAAAGAGAAGATATGTGTCTCGCTTTGACACGAAGTTGATTACTATTCTGAAGTGGCTTTATTTGTCAAGAAAACACTAACTTCTATTACACTCAGTGCCCCGCTATCCTGTGCTCATACTGTACTTTACCGTATGCACAAAAGCACAGTGTGATGTGACTGCTTTGAATCAAATTAAAGCAGTCCGATCTCTCTCAGCATAAGGTTCAGTTTGTGGTTTCTTAGGTATGTTTAAGTTCATGCATGTGCTGTTCAGACCGAGCCACTTATGATATCATAGTCATACAAAAAAGATAGAACAGTAAACTGCCTATGCTGCTTTTAAATCACCCTTGTGTACTTTTTTTAAGCATAAACTAGTCAATCATGAAACCAGGCTTTACTTTGATTGGGATAATTTAAGGAGGCAGGTCCTATGTAGGGCTAGACCGAAAAAAACAAAAAATGGATTAATCGTTGTTTTAAACGGATCAACTCATTATCTATTCTCAAAAGATAGCAATAGATTTTTTTCTTTCATATTTATGCAAGCACTGAACATTGATTAACGTGAATGTTATTGCTACTATTATCCACTAGATGTCACTCTTCTTTTGACAACTGGTGGATGACATAGCAGGGAGATATCATTCATTGCTTTATTAACATGGTGGATGCCATGAGCTTTACATAAAAGGCGGTTCACATGATTGTTGCCTCTCTTTACAGCTAATTTTGTGAAATGTTCTTTTCTATAATGCATGTTAAATGTGAAATAATCTGTTCTCTTTCAATATACCCAAAAGTGTTTAAAGTTTAATATACAGGTTTGTGGGTCTTCATTTCATTTTTAATTCACCGTTGTGATATTTACTAGGGCTGGGCTGATACCACTTTTTCATGCTCGATACCTTAACCTTGAGTATCTGTCCATACTGATCCAGTACCATATCCATCGCCCTTTAATCAATTACACTTAATAACACATTT
This sequence comes from Triplophysa bombifrons, assembly GCA_029783895.1. Lineage (NCBI taxonomy): Eukaryota > Metazoa > Chordata > Actinopteri > Cypriniformes > Nemacheilidae > Triplophysa > Triplophysa bombifrons. Next base: position 18,433,058 of record CM056452.1, read on the forward strand.
GTCACGGCAAATCTTTTTTTTTAACATTGATTCAAAGGTTTGCTTGTTGTAATCATTGACTTGAATCGAGGATCGAATCCAAAGCTTGTGTATCGGAATCATATTGAATCGGAACATCAGAATCGATATCCAGCCCTAGTCCTATTGTGTCTGTCTATTTTATTGTAGTATTGTTTTTGTTGGTTTATTAATTTTTTCTCTTTTATGTTGCAGAAGACGTGAGAGCTGATTTGAGGTAACCTTTGTCTTTTTGTTTAAAATGTTTGTCAACTTTTTAAAAGATCTCTTTCTCTATCAATGTATAAGTGTTCTTATTAATGCAAGTAGTATTAATTGAAAGTAGTAAAAGAGTTGTCTGATCACAATAATGGTATAATCAGGTACAAAAGTGATATTGTAATTAACATATCAATTTTTTTAACATTTATTTAATGGTTACTTGCTATGTGGTTAGTCAATGACTCCAATCGAGAATCGACTCAAATCAGAGCTTGTGATTCGAATCGAATGCCCAGCCCAAGTGTTATGCCTATTTTATTATAACATTTTGTTGTCTTTTATGTTGCAGAAGACGTGAAAACTGATTTGAGGTAAGATTACCCCTTTGTGTTTGTTTTGTTTATAGATACTTTCATAATGTAACTTAAGTCACGTCCGAGACTGCAAGTAACCATTCAGTCAAAAGTGTTGTTTTATCATTTTTTGGAAATGAAGAACCCAGTCAAGATAACATTATTTATTAAATGGGTTTCCACTCTAATAATAATAATAATAATAATAATAATAATGATGATATAGTAATCCAGAGTAACGTTTCCTTTTAAAAGAAAAAAATAAGCCTTATTCTAGGTATTAAAGCAAGAGCACCGCCATCTTACAGTACTATCGATGGTGACGTTACCGGGTTTTTTGCCTTGCCCGAGTTTATTAGACAAATTGGGAGAGACAGGTGTCCATTTACATGCACAGCATAAATGGAAATCTATCTTAAATCATCTTAAAAACAAACCTATTTTTACGATTTTACATGCATTGTAAAAGCGGCTACGCAGAAAACTATGTTTACATGGAAGTTTGAGACTTGTTGGGTTTCTTGCAGTGACGTCATCGTTGATAGCCTGTTGTGGGAAAAATGCAGTGGGAAAATGGTCAGGAGCTGTATTGTATCTATTCTCATGCCCGCAGTACCTGCATATGCAACAACAGTTCTTCATTTTGACGTTTCCATATCAACTGCATGATTTAAGAGCAGACTTTTATGGGTTATTCTATTATTACTTACATTTACGCATTTGGCAGATGCTTTTATCCAAAGCGACTTGCATTGCATTATCCTATACATTTGTTTCTAAGTATGTGCAATCCCCTTGGACCGAACCCACGACCTTGCGTTGTTAGTGCAATGCTCTTACCACTGAGCTACTTACTTTGTGACTTTACTCTTGTGCTGTCAAAACGTATTATATGCATGACCTAACGTATTATATGCATGACCTAACTTTATCAGCTTTTTAAAAATAATCAAAGTAAGATTCTCCGTGTAAATGCACTGACTGTGAAATACATGATAGTGCAGGACAAATAGGGTTGTAATATTTCCCTATATTTCCTCCTCTTGTCCCGTGTTTAACAAAGTCTTCTTGATTGTGTTTGTTAAACACATGTAAAGAAACCAACCCAGTTATGTCAGCTGAACTGCAAGATGGTGGTGCTCTCGCTACAAAATCTATAATTAGGCATCAATTTTCTTTTAAGTACTCACACTAAGCTGGTTTACTATATTTACTAAATGGGTTTCCATTGGAAATGATAATGTTAACTTGACTGGATGCTTCACTTTCATTGAATCAGTTTTACTTTTGCATCAACAGTTAATGTTTATGAGATGGACATTTTATGAAACCACCGTTGTGTCTTTTAGTTATTGCTTTAGTTGGGCTCTTTGAGTCTATTGTTCTGTGTAAAGAGTGCTTGAGCAGTGGTAACGCAACAGATGTTTTAAAAACATCTTAAAAGTAAATTTTATGACAGTTTTTTAGTTAATCAACTCCAATTTAATTGTTATTCATAATGGTAAGTTTGGACCTTTACGATTGACGTAAATATTCTGTTCATAACCTGAACATTACATTTTATAGAAGCACTTAATCATCTACTGTCACTATACAAATGTCAAAAATGCTCACAAGCACCAAACTTATTCCCGAAACGAACAACTGCCCTTTTCTCAAATGTTGCACATTTCTTTGTGAAATAAAAAAACCATTCATGTCAAATAACAAAACTAGCTGTAATTTTAAACCAATTCCAAAACAAATAATAAATGAATAATACACAAGTCACTTTAATATGAACAAACTGCATTGATAGGATTTTTGTATGTATAAGGAATATCAGTAGATCCACGTTTTCCAAGTTTCCAGTAAACACCTGCTGCCCCCTGCTGTTCAACTCATGTATTGTGATTCATATAACATCTCAACCCGCTTAAATTGCCACAAATTATAATAGATTTACGACCAGTTTACGGTGAATCTTTTCATCCCTAGCATTAATGGCTGTTGTAAAAGTGATTCATTTAATGAAATTTAGGTTAAAGTTGTTTTACTTTAATCCAATAGTGCAATAGGTTACAATCTATGCTACTGTGGAAATATATAGATAAATAATCAAAGCAAACACAAATTATATCGTCAGAGTTTCAGTAATATAATGTAAAGTTATAAAATACCAAGCCAAACATGACTGCCCATAACTTAATTGTAATAAAATTTGAACTTTTCTTTAACATTACCTGCTGGTACAAAAGTGATTAATTTAATGCAATTAAGATTGATACTATACATCTGTACATAAAGGATGTATTACCGGCTGTATTAAAGGGATAGTTCATCCAGAAAAGAAAATTGTCATCAATTAATCAGTCTTTTTATTTAAAACCTGTATGACTTTCTTTCTTTAGCACTACACAAAAGATATTTTGAATGAAGTTGGTTACTGCGAACAGCAGTGGCAGTCATTCACTTCTATTGTATATTAACAAAACTAATGCAAGTGATTAGGTGCCAGTTAACAACATTCTTCAAAATATCTTCTCTTGAGTTCTGTTAAAAAAATAACGTGATTCAGGGTTGAAATGACAATAGGATGAGTAAATAATGACATTTTCATTTTTGGGTGAACTATATTTCAAAATTTCTGTGCTGGAAATTATTTTTTAATTTGTTATGAATTTCCATGCATAACACATTTATAATGATTTGTATGGAGTAATGTGTCATTTTATGTGTTTTTATGTATGCAGAAATGCCCAGGACAAAGCAGTCAAGGCGCTCGGAGGCAGCAAAGAAGAGGATTTTTGACCGGGTGACTGCTGTTCCTGAAGAGGCTCTGCCACCTCTTAAAAAATTGGCAGAACTTACCCCACGTTGTGTACATCACAATGTTCATAAAGTACGCCCTCAAAAGCGTTATGAAAAGCCTTGTCAAAAGCCTTGTCAAAAGTGTTGTCAAAAGCCTTGTCAAAAGCCTTGTCAAAAGCCTTGTCAAAAGTGTTGTTCAAACTCTGAACCAAAGCCTGTTCCTGAACCAGAGCCTGTTCAACAACCTGAACCAACGCCTGTTCATCGTCCTGTACGAAAGCCTGTTCAAACGTCTGAACCAAAGTCACAGAAACATTCTAAAATGACCATGAATGCTGTTCTTGATGTGTGTCCACAGACATCCTACATCACAGGCTCTTTCCATCAAGGAGATGCTCGTTTTGTCAATTATGGCAAGCAATGTGGTGTTAACAGTTTAACTGCAATTCTGATGTGTAAAATGAAAAATGTGTTGCAGTGGAGCACCAGTGACATTAATTCTGTCTTAACGCATGGTGACCAGTTTTATTCAGATATGAACCGTGCAGGAAAAATCAGTGATGACATCAATGGTTACGTATATGTTGAGGAACTGCCTAAAACACATACACTGAATGATTGTCCTTTTTCAATAAACTATGGTACAACCATTTCTGGCGTCTTTGGTGTTCACAAGTATGACAAATCTCTGCGTCATGTTTACATGTCTTTAGATAAAGCAGTGACTCGAGCATTTCAGAGTTTTGATGCATGTTTGGTGAATATACAGCATAACATATGTGCAGCAGTCAGACAAGGCTCCTGGTATGCAGTGTTTGATCCACACTCAAGGAATTCTGATGGCACACTTGCATGTGAGGGTAAGAGTGTAGTGGTTTTCCATCGTGACATCAGGTCTCTGTGCACACATTTCAATAAACTTGGAGCATCAGTGAAAGCAGAAGGTACGTCATTTGAAGTAACTGGGGTGAATGCTGTCAGGATTGACGTGGATCGTTTCTCTGTGTGTAGTCCAGTAGTCGTGGAAAATGCTGTGAAATCTGAAATGGAAGCTGATGTTAGCTGCGATGACTGTTTGATTGATCTCACGAGCACAGAGGAAATGTCAACAGAAAAGACACCTGTGGTACCTTGTCTGGAGTCCACTTATGAAAGTACAGCTGATGTTGAATTTATTTCACAAACTGTCAATGACTCTTTCCGGTTTAGTCCGTTAACAGTGCAGCAACGAAACAACATTTGCTTGAAGATGAATATTGTTAACATTGTAAGAGAACAGAACAATGTAAGTGATGTTATTGAAATAGCTGAGCCTTGTGAAACTGAAAGTATTGTTGCTGACGGAAATTGTTTCTTTAGATCTATCAGTTTCGCTATAAGTGGAAGTGAAGGTGAACACGGAAAAGTAAGACGTGCTGTTGTTACACACATTCTGAAGAACGAATCAAAATACATCCAGTGTCTAAGAGAAGGAAACACTTCTGTATCAGATTATATTGCCAAATCAAGAATGAAGTATCTGGGCAGCTGGGCTACAGAACTTGAGATTCAGGCTACGTGTGATTTAATTGGTGTTGACATATTTACATGCAGTCAAGACAAATGGCTTAAATATTCATCCTCCAGTGTATTATCACGGCAACGTTACTATCATCATGGAGCGATTTACTTGAAACATGTTAATAGCTGTCATTATGAAGTTGTTGTGTGTGTCAAAACCAAGGACAATACCTGTGCCTGCCTTTGTCAATCACCATTTCAACAATCACCATTTAAGGTACAGGTAAATGCATCTTCAAGTGTACGTAAGCTTTATAGGAAAAAACTTAACTACAATAATAATCCTGAACTGAAAGAAGGAAAGCAGACGAAAGCAAAGAAAAGATATCATGAGGATGAAACGTACAAAACTTCAATTATGATTTCCAGCATTGAAAAATACAAGAAAAATGAAAAGCATAAAGAAAAAGTCAAGATATATAGCATGGACAAATACCAAACTGATGCTTCACACAGGGACCTTGTCAAGAAATGTAGTGTTGACAAATACAGTCAGAATGAATTGCACAGAGACGCTGTCAAGAAATGTAGTGTTGACAAATACAGTCAGAATGAGTTGCACCGAGACGCTGTCAAGAAATTTAGTGTTGACAAATACAGTAAGAATGTATTGCACAGAAATATGGTAATTGACTACAACATGCAGAAATATAAAAATGCAAACATAAAAAGAAAAGAGATTGACTGTGTGATTGAACAGTTTAAAGAAAAAATATCTACAGGTCCTGAATATGTTTGTTCAGTATGCCACCGCTGTTGCTTCAAAATGCAGGTCAAACATTGCAATGGAAGAAATTATTTTCAAAAATCAATCCATGCCGGCAATATTGCAGAAAAATGTATAACACTGAATTATCTGCATGAATGTAATAAAGACTGTAGTGAAGACTGTGTTTATAAAAACAGCCCTGCTGCATCTCTGTGGATTTGTCACACATGTGATAGGAAGATTTCTGATGGTAAAATGCCTGCTGAAAGTGTAGCAAATAATCTTGTTCTGGATCCTATTCCTGCTGAACTGAGCTGTTTAAATTCTCTTGAGCAACATCTAATAGCAAAGCACATTCCATTCATGAAGATGCTGGCTTTACCACGTGGAGGACAGAATGGTGTTCATGGACCAGTGACTTGTGTTCCATCTAATGTTACAGATGTTGTGAATGTTTTGCCAAGATCAGAAAATGATGATCTGATGATTCGTGTAAAGCTAAAGAGGAAATTAACATACAAAGGACATTATGAGTATAAATTTGTGCATACTGATAACATAAAGACTGCTTTGACATATTTGAAACAAAATAACAAATGGTATTCAGATGTACAATTTAATGACAGTTGGATAAATCCTTTGTGTAAAATAGAAGAAATGATCCATGATGAAGGTGATAATGAGCGTGATTTGGAGAATTGTAAAGACATCTGTGTTGATAAAGAGAACAATACTGAGAATCATGACAATGAGATCACTGAGGACGACACGCTGCATGATAGACAACAGCATGGTTTATTCATGGATAGCTGTTTGCAACCAGTGGACATCGCACAAGAATTCCTCGACCAGCAGTTTGAAAGCATTATGGCTGTTGCGCCAGCAGAGGGCAATAATCCAGTGAGAATGTTAATGGATGAAACTAATGAAGCCAAATGTTTTCCAGTTCTGTTTCCAAAAGGCACAGGAACGTTTCATGACTCACGACCTGAAAAATTAACACTCTCAAGGTATCTGAATAATAAAATCCTAAACGCAGACGGACGTTTTGCTCAAAATCTTGACTACATATTTTATGGACAATATTTGTCTGAGCTGAATCAAGTCATTTCAAATGTATCTATTGCTTTAAGGAAAGGCTATAACACAGGCAACAAAAGACAAATCACTTCAGAGACTTTGACAAATAAAGAATCACTTCAAAAGATTTTGAATTTTGATCAGGGGTACAAATTCTTAAAGCCCATTAGAGGCAGTCCTGTTTTTTGGCAAGCGGTTCAGAAAGACTTGTTTGCAATGGTGAGACAGTTAGGAATACCCACCTGGTTTTGTTCGTTCTCTTCAGCAGACTTGCGATGGACAGAGCTAATGCAAACTATTGTAACACAAGAAAGATGTGATAAACCTCTGGATGAACTGGACTGGTCTGAGAGATGTGGAATGCTTAAACGTAACCCAGTAACTGCTGCTCGTATGTTTGATCATAGATTTCACTGCTTTCTGAAAGATGTCATTATGTCACCAGCTCAACCAATCGGAAAAGTAATTGATTATTTCTATCGAATCGAATTTCAACAACGCGGATCACCTCATACACACTGTCTGTTTTGGGTTGAAAATGCCCCTCAGGTTGACAGAGATGATGATAAAGATGTTGTTGCATTTGTTGATAAGTATGTCACTTGTGAAATGCCATCTGAACAAGAGGAAACGCATGAAATTGTGAGCAGTGTCCAACAACACAGCAAAAGACACGCAAAAACATGTAAAAAGAAAGGTACTACATGTCGATTTAACTTTCCACGCCCACCAAGCAAAAACACCTTCATCACAAGAAGCAGTAAGACTGACAAGGATACAAAAGGAAGTGATGAACAAGAAAATCAAGGCCAAAAGTCTAATGACTCTAATCAAATACCACAAGACTTTGCTGAAGCTGTAATGAAACAAGTTAAAGAATGTTTGTTGAACCCTGATGCTGTCTTTGACTCAGTCGACTCTTTGTTTGCATCTATTGGTATAAATCAACAGATCTTTGAAGCTGCTTATAGCAAAATGACAAAGAAAACAAATGTTGTTTTAAAAAGAAAACCAAGTGACGTGTGGGTGAATCAGTATAATCCAGATCTTTTACGGTGCTGGAATGCAAATATGGACATACAGTTCGTGATCGACGCATACAGTTGTATTGTGTATATTGTTTCCTACATTTCTAAAGCAGAGAGAGAAATGGGATTGCTGCTGGCTAACGCTCAAAAAGAAGCTCACAATCAGGGCAATATGGATGCAAAACAGGCTTTAAGAAAACTTGGAAGTGTGTTTTTACATAATCGAGAGGTTTCAGCTCAAGAGAGTGTTTATCGATTGACTAACATGAGACTAAAAGAGTCGTCAAGAAAAGTTGTTTTTATTCCAACTGGTCCCAATACAGTAAAAATGAGTTTACCATTAAACATCATACAGAAAAAAGCTGAATGTGCAGAAAATGATGATGATAACATATGGATGAAAAGCATCACAGACAGATACAGAGCCCGTCCAAAAACTGAAGAATTTAATGAAATGTGTTTAGCAAGCTTTGCATCACAATACAGAGTTTTGAGTAAATCTGAAATCTCTTGTTCAAACAGAGTAACACTGGAAAATGACATGGGCTTTGTGAGAAAAAGAACACGCACAGACTGCGCAGTTGTACGATATGCTCGTTTCTCGCCTACAAAAAATCCAGAAAATTATTTTCAAAGCATTTTAGAATTGTTTTTGCCTCATTTTATGCAAAGTCAGTTGAAACCTGTGAATTTTACTTCCCATCAAGATTTTTATGAGACCGGCTATGTGACAATGTTTGAGACGCTTGATTCAGTAAAAAGTATTGTGGACACAAACATGGCAAAATATGAAAAAGAAGCAGACACGATACAAAGAGCACAAGATGCTTTAGAAAAACATGGACCAATGGAAGATGCTTGGGCTGAAATCTGTCCAGAAGCTGAACTTGAGCGCTTAGAATGTCTGGAGAATAAACAACAAATAGAAGCAGAGGAAGGTGATGATGTCATACCTGATCTATTACCTAACGCAGGTGTTTCCAGAATAGAAAACAATCCATCTGCTATGACAAAACAAGATGCTATGGCTTTGCTGCGTTCTTTGAATGAAAAGCAGTCGCAAATCTTTTACAAAGTACGTGAATGGTGTTTAGCAAAAGTACAAGGTGAGAACCCAGATCCGTTTCACTTGTTCATATCTGGTCCAGGAGGCGTGGGAAAGTCTGTACTGATTAAAGCAATCCAGTATGAAAGCAGTCGCATCCTGTCAAAGCTGTCAGAGAATCCAGATGAGACACACGTGCTATTAACAGCGCCCACTGGTGTTGCTGCTTATAATATAAACGCTGCTACAATCCACAGCACTTTCTCTATCGGAACAAATGCTTCACTGCCATACGTACCACTTGGAGATGAAAAAATTAATTCCTTGAGAGCGAAATTGGGAAAACTGCAACTATTAATAATCGATGAAATTTCAATGGTTGATCATAAACTTCTTGCATATATTCATGGAAGATTGAGACAAATTAAACAAACAGGTTTGTCAGATTATTCTGCATTTGGTAAAGTCTGTGTCATCGCTGTTGGAGATTTTTATCAGCTGTCACCTGTCAAAGGAAAACCACTTTACACTGAACCAATGAACAGTGTGAATCTTTGGGAAACTAACTTCAGTTACGTCGAGCTTACAGAGATTATGAGACAGAAGGACAAACACTTTGCAGAACTTTTAAATCGTTTAAGAGTACATAAGAAAGGAGAACCAATGCTTGAACAAGATGTTACAGTGCTTAAACAATGTGAAACTGGTGAAGGAGATGATAGCACAGATATCCACATTTATGCAACTAACAGTGAAGTTGATGAACATAATATAAAGATGTTGTGTAAGTTGTGCTCTGACACAGTTACTATAAATGCACAAGACTTTGAGAGAAATGCTAAAACTGGCCGGATGGAAAGAAAAGACGGGTTTCATTCAAGAGTTCATAACAGTTGTTTGGAGAAATCTCTTGAGTTAGCTGTTGATGCACGAGTGATGCTGCAGAAAAATATCAATGTTTCTGACGGTCTTGTGAATGGAGTTTTTGGGACAGTAAAAGAATTCTGTTATAATGATGATGAAACATTTCCATCAAGGATATATATCGAATTTGATGATGAGAGAGTTGGAAAAGAAGCTCGAAGTAAAATACCATGTTTAAAACCTGGACTGGAGAAAAGTACAGCAATAGAACCTGAAGAAGACAAAGTGTCAAGTATGGGTGTCAGACGACAGTATCCACTTCGACTAGCGTGGGCTTCAACCGTTCATAAAGTACAAGGTCTGACGGTGAAGAAAGCTGTTGTGTCATTGAAAAAGATATTTGCTCCAGGACAAGCGTATGTTGCTTTAAGTCGTGTGACTTCTCTTGATGGACTGATCATAGAAGATTTCAAAGAAAAAGTAATTTATTCTAAAGATGACATTGAGCAATCATTACAGAGTATGCCTAAATTCATTGATTCATGTGAAACAACAGAAAGTGTCAAATTTCAAATGATGTTACACAATGTGCAAGGGCTCATTCCACATATCTTAGATATAAGACAAGATCAGAGATATTTTCAAGCAGATATGATTTGTGTAACAGAAACATGGCTAAAACCAAACTGTTTTGAGAATGATGTCAGACTTACTGGATACCATTTCCATGACAAACCACGAAGTGTTTCATATGACACAAGTCAGGATGTTTTTGCTAAACTGAAAGAGCAAGATCATGGTGGTGTTGGGATATATTACAGAGAGAATGTAAAAGCTGCTTTAGTTGATGTGTCATGTTTTAACATGGAATGCCTAACATGCAAGATTGAACATTTAAACACAAATGTTGCAGTTGTTTACAGACCATCATCATATAGCATGCCATTGTTTAGAGAGAACTTGGTTAAATTAATTATTCAGATGAACAGTTTACCAGGTGGCAAAATAATTCTTGGAGATTTCAATGAAAACCTTCTGAATAAATCCACTATTTCTGATGTCATGCAGGATTTTGGTTTCAAACAAGTAGTTGAAAGTGTAACAACTGAAAGTGGCACATTGATTGACCATGTTTATATAAAAGATATTGATCTGGATAAAATAAAGATTGACATAATGCCCACATACTTTAGTTATCATGACTGCATTGTGCTGAAGTGGCTATTTTAATGTGCCAGAAGACAAAAACTTTGCAGAATTATGAAATTGTGTAAGGGTACACAAAAAAAGATGAAGCAGTGCTTTAAGAAAATGTTTTTATTCATAAACAATGTGAAACAGGTGATAGTACTTAAAGTACACATTTATGCAACCAATGAAGTTGAGGAACATAACATAAAAATTTGAAAAAAGCGATTTAGATAAAACAGAAAGTGTTATCATGCATGCAGACTTCTGTTCACAACATGGAAATGGTTATTGTGATCGTCCAACATGATGGGGGGAGGGGGATACAGGGGTACAGGATAAAAGGTGGACGGCCCCTGTGGGATTTTCTGCTGCCTTCACATGCTATCGGAATTATGGTCAATATGAGCTTTTTTATTTATTTATTTCCCTATTTATTTATTTATTTATTTATTTATTTATTTATTTATTTATTTATTTATTTATTTATTTATTTATTTATTTATTTATTGAGTGAATATTTCTAACAACAAAATATTGATCAAATAGATTTTCTAAAGAAATCACACTGCCTTCTACTGAAATTTCTATTTTTCTGGAAAAACAAAACATATGAACAAAGGTAAATCTTACAGTCCCAGTGAAAGTAAAAATTACAAATGCTACTTTTGTAAAAAAAAATCCATTATGTATTATAAATACCTTATCAGAGTTGGTCATTTTCTTTTTATAATTTTTGTGCCCTCATAATCTTCAGTTAAAATCAAGTGGCTATCCATCTCAGATGAGTTTGGTTAAACAGCTTGGGCAGAGCATCTGTTAACTCCTCACCTTCAGCTGTCAGTCTGCTACCTGTTCATTTTCAAGATGCAATGCCTGTTTTAAAAAAATCTAATCAATTCACACTGAAAAACACTGGGTGTGTGGGCTGTTGTTTTTGTTCCATTTTAATTTTTGTGTTACTCTGAACTACACCAGAATACCAAAGTAAAATCAAACTCTACTTTTGGTTCACTGGGACTTTATGAATTAAGGGGTCGATCACATTTTGTGTGTAAAACCGCAGGGATAGCACAAGCTGTGCTCCTTTCTCATTTTATCATAAGCATTTGGGTGATGGCACTCTCTTGGTGTTGGTTGTTCTTAAGCAACAATTGCCCAAACTTGCCGTTAAGACGAATTTGTAAACCATTTCCGGTAGCATGTGAAGGCAGCATTGGGCATTTTAATTGTTTCTATGATTAGTGGGTGTTAGGCCATGTAGATTTTTCCTATCTTAATGTTTTTATTTTGTAAACATAAAATAATTCAGTTGATTCAATGGCCTTAACACCTATTGATATTTTTTATTACCTTTCATTGAACTGTTTTTCTTTCTGGTTCATTATTCAATGATTATTATATTTCATTTTATCCTTCATTCATTCATTCATTCAAGTATCATGTCTGTTTCTTTATTTCATTTATTCTTTTCAAAATGTCTCTTTAATGCCATGTACATATCAAAAATGGGTATGTAGAATTACAACAGTAAAATGAAGATATATTAAGGAAAATGGAGGGAGAAGAAAGAAAGGGAGAAATATGAACTTTGAAAAATCATGGTCAATCTTTATGGCTTTCATCTCATCTATCTTACAACACTTCAAGAAGTGATAAACAGGTAAGATTTTTTTATCTTTTGTCTTTTAGCCATGCCTTTATTAAATTAACCATTTAACGCTATAACATGTTTGTGGTACAAATATATGATGTTTGAATATAAAACATTTTGCTTATATTGACCGTTTATTACTGTAACATTCCTATTGTATAGTAGGCTTTAAATTGTAAAAAATATTATTCCAATCAAAATCTCATTATCTACAGATACACCTGATGTCATATGCTGCTTTGATGACCACATCATCTTCTCCATGAACTTTTGACATTCCCCTTTTCTACTGAAATCAAGGAACAGCATTTTGACAACATAGAACATTGGACTTATTGTTAAATCAAAGTCATCATCTTGGACTGTCACAACAACATTCCATTTTACTCAACTCCATGTACATTGGACATCGCATTTTCTACAAAAATCAAGGAAGAGCTCTTTGACAACAGAGAACATTGAACTTATTGTTACATCACCAACATCATCTTGGACTGTCACAACAACATTCCATTTTACTCAACTCCATGTACATTGGACATCGCATTTTCTACAAAAATCAAGGAAGAGCTCTTTGACATCAGAGAACATTGAACTTATTGTTACATCACCAACATCATCTTGGACTGTCACAACAACATTCCATTTTACTCAACTCCATGTACATTGGACATCGCATTTTCTACAAAAATCAAGGAAGAGCTCTTTGACATCAGAGAACATTGAACTTATTGTTACATCACCAACATCATCTAGGACTGTCACAACAACATTCCATTTTACTCAACTCCATGTACATTGGACATCGCATTTTCTACAAAAATCAAGGAAGAGCTCTTTGACAACAGAGAACATTGAACTTATTGTTACATCACCAACATCATCTTGGACTGTCACAACAACATTCCATTTTACTCAACTCCATGTACATTGGACATCGCATTTTCTACAAAAATCAAGGAAGAGCTCTTTGACAACAGAGAACATTGAACTTATTGTTACATCACCAACATCATCTTGGACTGTTACAACAGCATTCCTATGGACTCAACTCCATGACCAGTGGATATCGCCATTTTCTACAAAAATCAAGGAAGAGCTCTTTGACAACAGAGAACATTGAACTTATTGTTACATCACCAACATCATCTAGGACTGTCACAACAACATTCCATTTTACTCAACTCCATGTACATTGGACATCGCATTTTCTACAAAAATCAAGGAAGAGCTCTTTGACAACAGAGAACATTGAACTTATTGTTACATCACCAACATCATCTTGGACTGTCACAACAACATTCCATTTTACTCAACTCCATGTACATTGGACATCGCATTTTCTACAAAAATCAAGGAAGAGCTCTTTGACAACAGAGAACATTGAACTTATTGTTACATCACCAACATCATCTTGGACTGTTACAACAGCATTCCTATGGACTCAACTCCATGACCAGTGGATATCGCCATTTTCTACAAAAATCAAGGAAGAGCTCTTTGACAACAGAGAACATTGAACTTATTGTTACATCACCAACATCATCTAGGACTGTCACAACAACATTCCATTTTACTCAACTCCATGTACATTGGACATCGCATTTTCTACAAAAATCAAGGAAGAGCTCTTTGACAACAGAGAACATTGAACTTATTGTTACATCACCAACATCATCTTGGACTGTCACAACAACATTCCATTTTACTCAACTCCATGTACATTGGACATCGCATTTTCTACAAAAATCAAGGAAGAGCTCTTTGACAACAGAGAACATTGAACTTATTGTTACATCACCAACATCATCTTGGACTGTTACAACAGCATTCCTATGGACTCAACTCCATGACCAGTGGATATCGCCATTTTCTACAAAAATCAAGGAAGAGCTCTTTGACAACAGAGAACATTGAACTTATTGTTACATCACCAACATCATCTAGGACTGTCACAACAACATTCCATTTTACTCAACTCCATGTACATTGGACATCGCATTTTCTACAAAAATCAAGGAAGAGCTCTTTGACAACAGAGAACATTGAACTTATTGTTACATCACCAACATCATCTTGGACTGTCACAACAACATTCCATTTTACTCAACTCCATGTACATTGGACATCGCATTTTCTACAAAAATCAAGGAAGAGCTCTTTGACAACAGAGAACATTTGACTTATTGTTACATCACAATCCTCATGTTGGATTGTTACAACAACTTTCAATTGCACTGAACTCCATGTTCAGTAGACATCGCCATTTTCTATGAAAATCAAAGAACAGCATTTTCACTGCAGAGAACAATGGACTTATTGTTACATCATCATCTTGGACTGTTACAACAACATTCCATTGGACTCAACTTCATGACCAGTGGATATCGCCATATTCTAACAAAAGTCAAGGAAGAGCAGTCTAATTACTGAGAGCATTGGACTTATTTTTAGGAGAGAGGAAATTCTTTATGCAGTACTGTTACTGTCTGGATTTTTCATTTAATCAATCTATGTGTCTTCTTGTATCCTGACCGAACTGTACAAACTGCTCATCTTATGAGATTTTTATGCACAACAATTATATTAATGATCATGATACTGTCTGCATCAGTGACAAGGAAAATACCAGCCCCACTTCCAACCCAGAACCCAGCCTTCCTTCAGTGATACCTACAGAAAATCAGTCACAGCCCACTGCAGAGTCAGAGCCTGGACACTGTACAAAATCGCCTGACTGTTTGTGAGGGGCCAATTTCATCCCAGATCCCAAGCACATTGTGAAATCTGAGCACATGCATGAAGTGTCAGTAGTGTCTGTGATACAGCATATATAGAAGCCATTCTTCTGCAAGGACTGCAGCAAAGGCCACACTGCTGTGACCGAAAATTCTGCCATAGGTTGCCCACTGAATTATTGTTATGTGATGAACTGGATTATATTTAAGATGCATATGTCCACTGGTTCAGAGCAGTTCCAAGGCATCTTTATCTCTGCTGGTTTAGGACAGTCCGAACTTGTCTCCATTGCTACTGTTCTCATCCAGGACGAGGTGGTCTTACCTAGATCCAAGTGTAATTAGTCAACATCTACATTTGAATCCACACTGTTGACAAAATAACCTATGTCAGACAGGCCCATGGTTTCATCCTACCCTGCCTCTGATCTCCATCAGGTCTGCCCTTGATCCTAGATTTACTTCGAGTCAAACTCTGCATTATTCCATCATCAGATCTTTCCTGCTTTCCTCATGATTCTGCTCATTTTGTGCTGTTATATTTTGGTTTCCATGGGTTAAATTTTTTTATACATTGAAAATTAATTAATGAATAAATAAATTGACAAAAGAGCCTTTTTATTTTCTTTCACTTATCTTAAATTGCAGATTGTAAAAAAATAAGCATGTTTTTCATCAAGTGGAGTACATGCATACAAGCAGATGACACAATTTTACTAAAATATCAAGCAGCCCAGCCACATACCTCCTTATGGCATCAAGGTAATTTTTTGTTACCTAACAAAATATTCAAATTTTTGCTAAATGCCAATTTTTAAAGTTTGTAAAACATTACAAACTTGAAATGAAAAAACTTGAAAATTAAATAATATAACTTTTATCTACATGTGGAAGCTTCAGATGATTAAATGCACTATTTCTTGAAAATGTTTTGTTCTTTCAAAATGCAATAAATGATTTGATTTACAGCAGTTGTTCTTGAAGAAAAGTTGTTCAGCATAACTACATCTAACAAATGATATAAACATATTCATGATTTAAAAAATCCTGAGGATACGTTTGAAAGGAAAATCCTACAAATAACTAGAAAATGCCAATATGTTGTCCCATACTGCCATCTAGGGGTAAAAAATTAAAGTTTTTGTCAATATACATAGAAATAAAGGTATTTTTTCACCTTCTTATATCTTATTAAAGCACTGTTTGCCCAATCTTTACCACATTTACCATGCTGGTTTTAAGTCATATCATCATATAATATAAAGGCATATATAATCTACTTAGCTACTTCGAAACAGTTATAGCCATTTAAGTAAAAGTCCCTCTGCCCACTTCCAACATTTTGGTGTCCTTTACAACCGTGAAATACTTGACTTCTCTTTTGGAAAACTATAGGAATGGTGACTCAAAATACTATTTCTGCAGTCGTTTGCTTTTTAGGACTTGTTCAAAAATTAAGTGGTCGTCAAAACCCAAAATGATGCAAAATAGCTTTCCATTAAGGAGAATAAGGTTAACAGATTTATTTTGTCGATAATGTGAAGAGATTCCAGTGGATTTCAAACTAACTTATACTGGCACCAACCATTAACCATTGACAGCTCAATGGCGGATAGACAACAGCATCAAATTCTCGAGCTGCACATTTCAGAAGACATCTCATATATCTCCAAACAGACAGCACCAGCAATGTCTTCGTCTAAAAGAGCAAGTCTTACTTTTTCCATCTTTAATTATGTAACATGTGTTTGTCTTTAATCTGCCACAATAGACTAACAATTACAAAATAATAAAATAAAACGTCATGTAAACAGAGTGAGTGAATGATGACAGTATTTTTTACATTTCTTACTGGTACGAATGCATCCATTATCCAATCAAATACATGCTTCTTTAATATCATCAGATGTATATTTGTCCTTAATATCAAGTCGATCGGAGCATTCGTTACAGAGTTAAAGGCGTTCAGGTACACTTGGTCACATAAGTTTATAAAAGACCCTATAATACAAATGTTATGTTCAACACATTTTTGATAATGAATAATGTAAGCAGTTCAGACATTTTTTTAACAATCACTGATAACACAACTGTTATTCTTAAGAGTAAAGTTGTTCAGAATTACGGGAGCGTTCATAAGATATCAATACTTTGTAAAAGTTAAACGTGACGTGATATAAACGGTCCTCTACTGCCATCTTGTGGTTATGATAGACGTGTTTGAATAAGCCATTTATATGAGTGATATTTCATCTTTTTGACTGTTATGAAGGCTTACCTCTTCCGATGAGCGTCATATTTTGCATGCTTGTTTAGTGTAATAATATGTATAATAGTACTCAATGGCAAGTCAGTTGGATTATCTGTTAAACAGCTTTGAGGTACACTTTTAGACAACCAAAAGACTTTCTTCAATTTTGCCATTTTTACTGTTATAGCGCCACCTAGTGACCAAACGCCACGTTCTTTTGTTCATGATCTCAGAGTTATGTTCTACACATATTTCCAAGCCCCACAAACATATCTCAAATAGTTCTCGAGTTGTGGCTATTTCATTTAAAAATGCTACTTCCGTGTTGGATGTTTTTGCGCCTCCATGAGACCATGAATCGAATTTTCAAAGCAAATTTAAACGCTGTGTTTTAAAACTTCTCATTTGGCGCCATCTAGTGGAATGCATATTAGTTCATTACGTGAAATAAAGCATGTTTAGTTATCCTTGTACATTTTATTTTAAATAAAATATAAAATGTTCAGATGGCAAGATGAAACAGATTCATAGACAATTATTTTAAATAAAATATAAAATGTTCAGATGGCAAGATGAAACAGATTCATAGACAAAAATACTCAGACTGCAATTTACTGTGATGGTCTTTTTAATGTCATCTTTAATTTATAAACTGTGGGTCTCATTTCATTATGTACTCCACAACAACAGACACATATGACATGACACATATAAATGATTAATATCAAGATCTTCAACATATTCATATTACATGCAATTAAACTAGTGTACATAATAAATTGGTGTTGTATATATACATATCAACACTGCATCATAAAAGCAGCCAGACATGTGCTATATTTATAAATGTATAAATAAGGACCAACGTTTAATGTTTATTACATTTAATTTCTATAACTGTCGTCCTGTGAGACACATTTCATTCCACACACATGCACAGTCTCAATCACACACACACGACACACAGAACTATAAAGTACATTCACACTCTTATGAAACAGAGAGAACTAATATTCATAAATACACACACACACACAGGATATGTAATACATACGCACGTATGCACATATAATACACACTGCAGTGCACGATACGTCGCTACAGTGGACAATGCATGGAACTACATGCATTGTGATCTGTTGACTATAAAAAAGCCATTGAAATGAATGATATTTATCCCTTTTTGACTGTTATGAAAGGCATGCCTCTTCCAATGAGCATCACATTTTGGATGCTTGTTTAGTGTCATAAGATGTATAATAGTACTTAATGAGAAGTCAGTTGGATAATTTCTTAAGGAGTAGCGAGCTTTCAGTTAGACTTTTGAGGTTACTATAATAAATGACCTGTTATGGTCACGTAAATGAAAAAGTTCAACATGTCTTTGATAATTAGTTATCTAGAGAGTCCAGAGAATTGTACTGTGGTGAAAATTTGGAAATTGCATGGAAAAACAAAAATTAGTATGCAAAAGTACGTCTTTAACATCATCAACAATAACTCGGGAACCGTTTGATTGACATCAATGGATCAAGAGGCAAAGTTGTTCAGAATGAGGAGACCTATCATATGATGTCAATAGATTGTGTAAATGACAAAAGTCACGTGATACACAATTGTTTAAGGACTGAAAAACGCATCAATATTGCCATTTTTGCTGTTATAGCGCCACCTAGTGTCCAAACGCCACGTTCACTTGTAGGTGACCTCAGAGTGATGGTCTTCACATATGTTCCGAGGCCCATGATGATGTGTTAAACCGTTCTGGATTAATAGGCATGTTAATTTGATAGGCTCCGCCCATTTTTTTATTTTGGCGCCCCTATGCAACCATGAAAGAAAATTTCAACTTTTTTTTGATAATTATTTACCTTCACACTCCACACAAGTCATTTGCATTGTTTTGGTTCTGATCGGTCGAAAAACCAACGACTAGTTCGCGAAAGTAGGTTTTTTACATCATCAGCGATAACTCACGAACCGTTTGATCGACAGAAGTGGTTCCAGAGGCAAAGTTGCTCAGAATAAGGAGAGCTATCATATGATACCATAAATTTGGGTATATGTCAAATGTCACGTGATGCACAATTGTTAAAGCACTCCTAAAACGTTATTTCGCCTCCCGGTGGCCAAATGAGTTCACATTTCTTACAGACCTTCATGACCATGAGACGAATAAGCCCAGCGAGTGTCGTTTTGATCGGCCTCAGTTAACCCGGTGTAATGAGCGCTCAAACTTCATTGGCCAATGGCGGCCATGTTTTTTTAGATACGCCAATGTCCTTTTATATATTCATGTAGCATTAGACAAAGAACCACCATACCAAATATCAAGTCAATCGGGCAAAGGGTTGCGTAGTTATAGCTATTTTCTAGCTCATTCAAATTATAGCGCCACCTAGTGGTCAAACGCCGCAGTTTTTTTATTGTGACCCCGGACTGAGGGTCTACACATATGTTCCAAGCCCCATGAAGATATCTCAAACAGTTCACGAGTTATGGCCGTTTTTGTTAAATATGTCACTTCCGGTTTGGACGTTTTAGCGCCACCTAGCGGCCGTGAATGGAAAATTCAACTTTTTTTT
Organism: Triplophysa bombifrons; assembly: GCA_029783895.1. Lineage (NCBI taxonomy): Eukaryota > Metazoa > Chordata > Actinopteri > Cypriniformes > Nemacheilidae > Triplophysa > Triplophysa bombifrons. The sequence goes on from CM056452.1 coordinate 18,453,122, forward strand.
GATAACTATTTACATTCACACTCCAAAGAATCCATCAGCGTTGGTTTGGTTTCGATCGGGCAAAAATCCAGGGACTAGTTCATTTTCTTTATTGATGCATAAAATGCAAATTAGCGAAAAAATTTGCATACCGGAAATGAAATCGGAGATATACATTTTTTAAGTTTTGAGCCAATGATTACTCTGATATAAGACACTTGGGTGTGCGACAAACGGTTTACGCGTTGCGCAGGCTAACGCGTGCGGCATCGCTGTAGCGCCACCTATGGGTCGATTTGGCTGGTTCCGTGTATCTGAGTAGCGAGCAAGACTACTACCATCTGACCAAGTCTCAGCTCTGTCGGTCTTACGGTTTGGGCTGTGGTATGAGTTTTAGGGGAGAAAAATAATAATAAATATAGCTGCAAGCAGCAATCATCGGGTTCGAGCAGTCTAAGACGTCTAATAGGCTCGGGAGTTACACCATTACACATCCAAGACAGATGACACTCTCCTACACGAAGAAAATGGTCAAAAAAGTCAGCAACTGTCAATAAAGACTACACATATTCACACACTCAATCAAAAACAGGTTTAAGTGATAATACCTAAGGGACGGGTAAAATGAGGCAATTCTCATGTCTCTATGGTGTTCTGTTTCAGAGAAATAGATTTTGCTAAACGGTGGTAAAGCTAACCTGTTTGGTTATCATTGACGTGGAATAGCACCTGCCAATTAATAACACATCAAACCACAAGTCAAACGAAGCAATCCCAGTGTCTCTAAAATGTTCTCTTAATTCTTATATATGCAGTAAATAATTCAACAATACATTTGAATGAAAAATATTTCAGCTTTTTGACTGTTATGAAGGCATTTCTTTTCCACTGACCCTCACATTTTGCATGCTTGTTGTGTGTCAAAATATGTATAAGAGTCCTTAATGACAAGTCAGTTGGATTGTTTATTAAGGAGTAGCGACCTTTAACGTACATGTTTCACGTTAATATATTAAAGGACCCTGTTAGGGTCAAACAACTAAAAAAACTCGATATGTTTTTGATAATTATTGACCTTGAGTGTCCAAAGAATGGAACTGTGGTATACATTTTGAAATTGTTCGAAAATCCTTAAACTAGTATGCAAAAGTATGTCTTTAACATCATCACCGATAACTCGAGAACCGTTTGATTGACATCAATGAATCAAGAGGTAAAGTTGTTCAGAATGAGGAGAACTATCATATGATATCAATAGTTTGTGTAAATGACAAATGTCACGTGATAGACAATTGTTTAAGCAATGAAAAACGCATCAATTTAGCAATTTTTGCTGTTATAGCGCCACCTAGTGTCCAAACGCCACGTTCTTTTGGAGATGACTTCGGAGTGATGGTCTACACATATGTTCCGAGGCCCATGAGTATATCTTATACAGTTCTTGAGTTATAGCTATTTAAAGTAAAAAGGCTACTTCCGGGTTGGATGTTTTTGCGCCCCCTTGAGACCATGAATCGAAATTTCAACTTTTTTTTGATAATTATTTACATTCACACTCCAAAGAATTCATCAGCGTTGGTTTGGTTCCGATCGGGCGAAAAACCAGGGACTAGTTTGAAAACGTGTAAGGTGCATAAAATGCTAATTAGCGAAAAACTTTTCCAGGCGCAAATAAAAACGGAGATATACGTTTTATTCAGCTTAAGCCTCCGATTCCAATGATACCAAACACTTGGTTGTGCGACAAACGGTTTAGGAGTTATGAGCCTAAACGCGTTTGTGATCGCTGTAGCGCCCCCTAAAGGCCAATTTGGCCGTCTTTATGTCTCCCAGTAGCCAACAGGAGTACAACCATCTGACCAAGTATCAAGTCTCTAGGCCTTACGGTTTGGGCTGCACGATCAGTTTTAGGGGGAAAAATCTGCTCTGTGAGCAATTATAAATAACAATATAGCTGCAAGCAGCAATCATCGGGTTCGAGCAGACTAAGAGATCTAAGGTCGGCTGCTTTCGCTGACTACGGTCAGGAAACGCACCATAACAAATCCGCAACGGATGACACTTACCCATAACCTGAAAAATTAAAGAAATGGTCAGCAAAGAGTAATACAGAACACGCATGCTAACACTCATATGCAAAAACAGGTGTAAACCGTTCATACCTACGGTACGAGTGAAATGAACATAAAAACATACACACAGAATATGTAATACATACGCACGTATGCACATATAATACACACTGCAGTGCACGATACGTCGCTACAGTGGAAAATGCATGGAACTACATGCATTGTGATCTGTTGACTATAAAAAAGCCATTGAAATGAATGATATTTATCGCTTTTTGACTGCTATGAAAGGCATCACATTTTGGATGCTTGTTTAGTGTCATAAGATGTATAATAGTACTTAATGAGAAGTCAGTTGGATAATTTCTTAAGGAGTAGCGAGCTTTCAGGTAGACTTTTGAGGTTAATAAAATAAAGGACCCTGTTATGCTCACACAAATGAAAAAGTTCAACATGTCTTTGATAATTAGTTATCTAGAGAGTCCAGAGAATTGTACTGTGGTGAACATTTGGAAATTGCATGAAAAAACAAAAATTAGTATGCAAAAGTGCGTCTTTAACATCATCACCAATAACTCTGGAACCGTTTGATTGACATCAATGGATCAAGAGGCAAAGTTGTTTAGAATGAGGAGAACTATCATATGATTATATTAGTTTGTGTAAATGACAAATGTCACGTGATACACAATTGTTTAAGGACTGAAAAACGCATCAATATTGCCATTTTTGCTGTTATAGCGCCACCTAGTGTCCAAACGCCATGTTCTTTTGTACGTGACCTCAGAGTGATGGTCTACACATATGTTCCGAGGCCCATGATGATGTGTTAAACCGTTCTGGATTAATAGGCATGTTAATTTGATAGGCTCCGCCCATTTTTTTATTTTGGCGCCCCTATGCTACCATGAAAGAAAATTTCAACTTTTTTTTGATAATTATTTACCTTCACACTCCACACAAGTCATCTGCATTGGTTTGGTTCTGATCGGTCGAAAAACCAACGACTAGTTCGCGAATGTAGGTTTTTTACATCATCAGCGATAACTCACGAACCGTTTGATCGACAGAAGTGGTTCCAGAGGCAAAGTTGCTCAGAATAAGGAGAAATATCATATGATACCATTAGTTTGGGTATATGTCAAATGTCACGTGATACACAATTGTTTAAGCACTCCTAAAACGTTATTTCGCCCCCCGGTGGCCAAATGAGTTCACATTTCTTACAGACCTTCAGGACCATGAGACGAATAAGCCCCGCGAGTGTCGTTTCGATCGGCCTCAGTTAACCCGGTGTAATGAGCGCTCAAACTTCATTGGCCAATGGCGGCCATGTTTTTTTACATACGCCAATGTCCTTTTAGATATTCATGTAGAATGAGACAAAGACCCACCATACCAAATATCAAGTCAATCGGGCAAAGGGTTGCGTAGTTATAGCTATTTTCTAGCTCATTCAAATTATAGCGCCACCTAGTGGTCAAACGCCGCAGTTTTTTTATTGTGACCCCGGACTGAGGGTCTACACATATGTTCCAAGCCCCATGAAGATATCTCAATTAGTTCACGAGTTATGGCCGTTTTAGTTAAATATGTCACTTCCGGTTTGGACGTTTTAGCGCCACCTAGCGGCCGTGAATAGAAAATTCAACTTTTTTTTGATAACTATTTACATTCACACTCCAAAGAATCCATCAGCGTTGGTTTGGTTTCGATCGGGCAAAAATCCAGGGACTAGTTCATTTTCTTTATTGATGCATAAAATGCAAATTAGCGAAAAAATTTGCATACCGGAAATGAAATCGGAGATATACGTTTTTTAAGTTTTGAGCCAGTGATTACACTGATATAAGACACTTGGATGTGCGTCAAACGGTTTAGGAGTTGCGCAAGCAAACGCGTACGGCATCGCTGTAGCGCCACCTATGGGTCGATATGGCTGGTTCCGTGTATCTGAGTAGCGAGCAAGACTACAACCATCTGACCAAGTCTCAGCTCTGTCGGCCTTACGGTTTGGGCTGCAGCATCAGTTTTAGGGAAGAATAATAATAAGAATAATAAAACTAACAAATACAATAGGTTTCTAGCCCTACGGGCTCGAACCCTAATAATAAAACCTACAAATACAATAGGTTTCTAGCCCTACGGGCTCGAACCCTAAATATAGCTGCAAGCAGCAATCATCGGGTTCGAGCAGACTAAGAGGTCTAAGGTCGGCTGCTTTCGCTGACTACGGTCAGGAAACGCACCATAACAAATCCGCAATGGATGACACTTACCCATAACCTGAAAAATTAAAGAAATGGTCAGCAAAGGGTAATACAGAACAAGCATGCTAACACTCATATGCAAAAACAGGTGTAAACCATTCATACCTACGGTACGAGTGAAATGAACATAAATACATACACACAGAATATGTAATACATACGCACGTATGCACATATAATACACACTGCAGTGCACGATACGTCGCTACAGTGGACAATGCATGGAACTACATGCATTGTGATCTGTTGACTATAAAAAAGCCATTGAAATGAATGATATTTATCCCATTTTGACTGTTATGAAAGGCATGCCTCTTCCAATGAGCATCACATTTTGGATGCTTGTTTAGAGTCATAAGATGTATAATAGTACTTAATGAGAAGTCAGTTGGATAATTTCTTAAGGAGTAGCGAGCTTTCAGGTAGACTTTTGAGGTTAATACAATAAAGGACCCTGTTATGCTCACACAAATGAAAAAGTTCAACATGTCTTTGATAATTAGTTATCTAGAGAGTCCAGAGAATTGTACTGTGGTGAAAATTTGGAAATTGCATGAAAAAACAAAAATGAGTATGCAAAAGTACATCTTTAACATCATCACCAATAACTCGGGAACCGTTTGATTGACATCAATGGATCAAGAGGCAAAGTTGTTCAGAATGAGGAGACCTATCATATGATGTCAATAGTTTGCGTAAATGACAAATGTCATGTGATACACAATTGTTTAAGGACTGAAAAACGCATCAATATTGCCATTTTTGCTGTTATAGCGCCACCTAGTGTCCAAACGCCATGTTCTTTTGTAGGTAACCTCAGAGTGATGGTCTACACATATGTTCCGAGGCCCATGATGATGTGTTAAACCGTTCTGGATTAATAGGCATGTTAATTTGATAGGCTCCGCCCATTTTTTTATTTTGGCCCCCCTATGCAACCATGAAAGAAAATTTCAACTTTTTTTTGATAATTATTTACCTTCACACTCCACACAAGTCATCTGCATTGTTTTGGTTCTGATCGGTCGAAAAACCAACGACTAGTTCGCGAATGTAGGTTTTTTACATCCTCAGCGATAACTCACGAACCGTTTGATCGACAGAAGTGGTTCCAGAGGCAAAGTTGCTCAGAATAAGGAGAGCTATCATATGATACCATTAGTTTGGGTATATGTCAAATGTCACGTGATACACAATTGTTTAAGCACTCCTAAAACGTTATTTCGCCCCCCGGTGGCCAAATGAGTTCACATTTCTTACAGACCTTCAGGGCCATGAGACGAATAAGCCCAGCGAGTGTCGTTTTGATCGGCCTCAGTTAACCCGGTGTAATGAGCGCTCAAACTTCATTGGCCAATGGCGGCCATGTTTTTTTACATACGCCAATGTCCTTTTAGATATTCATGTAGAATGAGACAAAGACCCACCATACCAAATATGAAGTCAATCGGGCAAAGGGTTGCGTAGTTATAGCTATTTTCTAGCTCATTCAAATTATAGCGCCACCTAGTGGTCAAACGCCGCAGTTTTTTTATTGTGACCCCGGACTGAGGGTCTACACATATGTTCCAAGCCCCATGAAGATATCTCCAACAGTTCACGAGTTATAGCCATTTTTGTTAAATATGTCACTTCCGGTTTGGACGTTTTAGCGCCACCTAGCGGCCGTGAATGGAAAATTCAACTTTTTTTTGATAACTATTTACATTCACACTCCACAGAAGCCATCAGCGTTGGTTTGGTTTCGATCGGGCAAAAATCCAGGGACTAGTTCATTTTTTTTGTTGATGCATAAAATGCAAATTAGCGGAAAAATTTGCATACCGGAAATAAAATCGGAGATATACGTTTTTTAAGTTTAGAGCCAGTGATTACACTGATATAAGACACTTGGGTGTGCGACAAACGGTTCAGGAGTATCGAGTGAAAACGCGCTTTTTTTCGCTATAGCGCCACCTATAGGCCGATTTGGCTGGTTCCGTGTATCTGAGTAGCGAGCAAGACTACTACCATCTGACCGAGTCTCAGCTCTGTCGGCCTTACGGTTTGGGCTGCAGTATGAGTTTTACCGGAGAAAAATAATAATAAATATAGCTGCAAGCAGCAATCATCGGGTTCGAGCAGACTAAGAGGATTAAGGTCGACTGCTTTCGCCAACTACGCTAAGGAATCGCACCATAACACATCCACTACGGATGACACTCTCCCATATCAAGCAAAATTACAGAAATGGTCAGCAAAGGGTAATACAGAACACGCATGCTAACACTCATATGCAAAAACAGGTGTAAACCGTTCATACCTACGGTACGGGTGAAATGAACATAAATACATACACACAGAATATGTAATACATACGCACGTATGCACATATAATACACACTGCAGTGCACGATACGTCGCTACAGTGGACAATGCATGGAACTACATGCATTGTGATCTGTTGACTATAAAAAAGCCATTGAAATGAATGATATTTATCCCTTTTTGACTGTTATGAAAGGCATGCCTCTTCCAATGAGCATCACATTTTGGATGCTTGTTTAGTGTCATAATATGTAAAATATTACATAATGGCAAGTCAGTTGGATTATTCATTGAGGAGCAGCGAGCTTTCAGGTAGACTTTTGAGGTTACTATAATAAATTACCTGTTATGGTCACGTAAATGAAAAAGTTCAACATGTCTTTGATAATTATTTATCTAGAGAGTCTAGAGAATTGTACTGTGGTGAAAATTTGGAAATTGCATGAAAAAACAAAAATTAGTATGCAAAATTACGTTTTTAACATCATCACCGATAACTCGAGAACCGTTTGATTGACATCAATGCATCAAGAGGCAAAGTTGTTCAGAATGAGGAGACCTATCATATGATGTCAATGGTTTGCGTAAATGACAAATGTCACGTGATAGACAAATGTTTAAGTAATGAAATACGCACCAATCTTGCCATTTTTGATGTTATAGCGCCACCTAGTGTCCAAACGCCACGTTCTTTTGATGGTGACCTCGGAGTGATGGTCTACACATATGTTCCGAGGCCCATGAGTATATCTTATACAGTTCTTGAATTATAGCTATTTAAAGCAAAAAGGCTACTTCCGGGTTGGATGTTTTTGCGCCCCCTTGGGACCATGAATCGAAATTTCAACTTTTTTTTGATAATTATTTACATTCACACTCCAAAGAATTCATCAGCGTTGGTTTGGTTCCGATCGGGCGAAAAACCAGGGACTAGTTCGAAAACGTGTAAGTTGCATTAAATGCTAATTAGCGAAAAACTTTTCCAGGCGCAAATAAAAACGGAGATATACGTTTTATTCAGCTTAAGCCTCCGATTCCAATGATACCAAACACTTGGTTGTGCGACAAACGGTTTAGGAGTTATGAGCCTAAACGCGTTTGTCATCGCTGTAGCGCCCCCTATTGGCCGATTTGGCTGTCTTTATGTCTCCCAGTAGCCAACAGGAGTACAACCATCTGACCAAGTATCAAGTCTCTAGGCCTTACGGTTTGGGCTGCACGATCAGTTTTAGGGGGAAAAATCTGCTCTGTGAGCAATTATAAATAACACAAGCAGCAATCATCGGGTTCGAGCAGACTAAGAGGTCTAAGGTCGGCTGCTTTCGCTGACTACGGTCAGGAAACGCACCATAACAAATCCGCAACGGATGACACTTACCCATAACCTGAAAAATTAAAGAAATGGTCAGCAAAGGGTAATACAGAACACGCATGCTAACACTCATATGCAAAAACAGGTGTAAACCGTTCATACCTACGGTACGAGTGAAATGAACATAAATACATACACACAGAATATGTAATACATACGCACGTATGCACATATAATACACACTGCAGTGCACGATACGTCGCTACAGTGGACAATGCATGGAACTACATGCATTGTGATCTGTTGACTATAAAAAAGCCATTGAAATGAATGATATTTATCCCTTTTTGACTGTTATGAAAGGCATGCCTCTTCCAATGAGCATCACATTTTGGATGCTTGTTTAGTGTCATAAGATGTATAATAGTACTTAATGAGAAGTCAGTTGGATAATTTCTTAAGGAGTAGCGAGCTTTCAGGTAGACTTTTGAGGTTAATAAAATAAAGGACCCTGTTATGCTCACACAAATGAAAAATTTCAACATGTCTTTGATAATTAGTTATCTAGAGAGTCCAGAGAATTGTACTGTGGTGAAAATTTGGAAGTTGCATGAAAAACCAAAAATTAGTATGCAAAAGTACGTCTTTAACATCATCACCAATAACTCGGGAACCGTTTGATTGACATCAATGGATCAAGAGGCAAAGTTGTTCAGAATGAGGAGACCTATCATATGATGTCAATAGTTTGCGTAAATGACAAATGTCACGTGATACACAATTGTTTAAGCAATGAAATACGCATAAATTTAGCAATTTTTGCTGTTATAGCGCCACCTAGTGTCCAAACGCCATGTTCTTTTGTAGGTGACCTCAGAGTGATGGTCTACACATATGTTCCGAGGCCCATGATGATATGTTAAACCGTTCTGGATTAATAGGCATGTTAATTTGATAGGCTCCGCCCATTTTTTTATTTTGGCGCCCCTATGCAACCATGAAAGAAAATTTCAACTTTTTTTTGATAATTATTTACCTTCACACTCCACACAAGTCATCTGCATTGTTTTGGTTCTGATCGGTCGAAAAACCAACGACTAGTTCGCGAATGTAGGTTTTTTACATCATCAGCGATAACTCACGAACCGTTTGATCGACAGAAGGGGTTCCAGAGGCAAAGTTGCTCAAAATAAGGAGAGCTATCATATGATACCATTAGTTTGGGTATATGTCAAATGTCACGTGATACACAATTGTTTAAGCACTCCTAAAACGTTATTTCGCCCCCCGGTGGCCAAATGAGTTCACATTTCTTACAGACCTTCAGGACCACAAGAGGAATAAGCCCAGCGAGTGTCGTTTTGATCGGCCTCAGTTAACCCGGTGTAATGAGCGCTCAAACTTCATTGGCCAATGGCGGCCATGTTTTTTTACATACGCCAATGTCCTTTTAGATATTCATGTAGAATGAGACAAAGACCCACCATACCAAATATGAAGTCAATCGGGCAAAGGGTTGCGTAGTTATAACTATTTTCTAGCTCATTCAAATTATAGCGCCACCTAGTGGTCAAACGCCGCAGTTTTTTTATTGTGACCCCGGACTGAGGGTCTACAGATATGTTCCAAGCCCCATGAAGATATCTCAAACAGTTCACGAGTTATGGCCATTTTTGTTAAATATGTCACTTCCGGTTTGGACGTTTTAGCGCCACCTAGCGGCCGTGAATGGAAAATTCAACTTTTTTTTGATAACTATTTACATTCACACTCCACAGAAGCCATCAGCGTTGGTTTGGTTTCGATCGGGCAAAAATCCAGGGACTAGTTCATTTTCTTTATTGATTCATAAAATGCAAATTAGCGAAAAAATTTGCATACCGGAAATGAAATCGGAGATATACGTTTTTTAAGTTTTGAGCCAATGATTACTCTGATATAAGACACTTGTGTGTGCGACAAACGGTTCAGGAGTATCGAGCGAAAACGCGCTTTTCTTCGCTATAGCGCCACCTATAGGCCGATTTGGCTGGTTCCGTGTATCTGAGTAGCGACAAGGACTACTACCATCTGACCAAGTCTCAGCTCTGTCGGCCTTACGGTTTGGGCTGCAGCATCAGTTTTAGGGAAGAATAATAATAAGAATAAAACCTACAAATACAATAGGTTTCTAGCCCTACGGGCTCGAACCCTAAATATAGCTGCAAGCAGCAATCATCGGGTTCGAGCAGACTAAGAGCTCTAAGGTCGGCTGCTTTCGCTGACTACGGTCAGGAAACGCACCATAACAAATCCGCAACGGATGACACTTACCCATAACCTGAAAAATTAAAGAAATGGTCAGCAAAGAGTAATACAGAACACGCATGCTGACACTAACATGCAAAAACAGGTGTAAACCGTTCATACCTACAGTACGAGTGAATTGAAACAATTGTAATGTCTCTTCAGTGATCTGTTGCAGAGATATAGGTCTATTTTAATGGTTGCTAAATTAACCTGTTTAGTTGCTATGGATGTGGCATGGCACCTGCCAATTGATAATACACAAAGGCACAAGTCAAACGAAACAACCAGAGTTGGTCTACGATGTTCTATTGCAGAGATATAATTCTTGCTTAATGGTTGCCAATGCACTCTGTCGGTTGCTAGGCAGTGGATTTGCAGCTGCCAATTTATGATCCACCAACCTATTGGTATAAAGAATCATACATCACGTCTCTATGATGTTGTGATGCATCTACATAGAGCATGCAAACGGTTTCTAATGTATGCTATTTGGTTGCCAGGGAGTGGGCTGGAAGTTATCAATTGATTATAGATCAAATGCTTTATGCCAGAATGAAGGATAAACCAACCCCCATGTAACTATGACGTTCAGATTTTAACATTTCCATTTGGGTTGATAGTGTGATCAGCAATTGATGCCAGTATATGTATATTATCCAATGTAAACACTTAAAGCTTTAAATTAATTAAAAACAGCTCACATTATTTTATACAAATAATATTTTATTTTAAATTATTAAAAATTATAAAATTTAAATTAAATCAGTTGTGAATACTCAATCGCAATATCTTTGACAGGAAATGTAATCATCGTATTCCTGTAAAATGATAATATATTATATTTAATCTAAACTCACACGAGTGAAACGGTTCACAGTCAAATAGAACAAAGGCGCAAACGTGTGGCAGAAATATGTCCTTTAAGTCACAAACGATAAATCCAATGAACACAATGAATATAAAACTAACTGGTTGTAGGAGAAGTTGGTACTAAATGTTCAACAGAACAACAATCAATGTGATACTCAGTGGTGAGGTAATTTGAGCAAAATACCAATAGGTAGGGATGACATCCATTGGTGATGAAAGATAAGGCACTGATCACTTGATGAATCACAGAATTTATTCTTCTCATCCGTTTTAAGGTTATTTAGCTGACCGGGTCGCCCTCTCAGCTCCACATCTTAGTTCAATCTCAAAAAAAACAAAACATGACCTGTTTGTTAGACACCAATCAATGATCAAGTCAATTAATCACAATCAAGCAGGACAAATATTTTTTAGATCAACTTAAACGGAGTGAAAATACTACTTTGAGCAGTTTTGTAACTCCATATATAAAGAAGCATTTACATAATTGATGACAGCCATTTTTTTAGATCTTCTGTAAACAATGCACACAGTTTCCATACATTGTACATTTCTTCACATTCAACTTGAAGAAAACAATTCGAAACATCACTACAATGTGTTAATACTTAATCATCAAAAAGATGAACGTAATAAACTGAGCAAATCCGAAGAGTTTCAACACAGAATCAATCAAGCACGTCAGATTTCACAATGTGAAAACACACATCAACCGCTTCAATATCATCAACAATCACAATAAAATTACCCAGATAACTTTAACACAAGTGTTACAACTTTATATTATACATCATTCATGCATTTTAAACAAGGATGGAAGTTATATTTGCCTTTTAATCCGCTTTGCTGAACGAAATCACCTGCTTCCCGGCAAACGTCCATCTCAAATCAGTGACGTCAAACAAGCGCCAGTTTTAAAATAAAAGTCACAATTGAGTTATTTTGAATTATTAAATAATCCATGATGAACAATGATTGAGCTTACACCTATTATTGCTTATATGTGTTTAGTGACAATACAATGATTTACAATTGTATGTATGAAGAGTTTAATTAAAAAATGAGAAAACTGCGTTTATTTTTTATTGAAAGCATTGTTTGTAGGGATAAAGTTGTTTGGAATCAGGAGAGCTATCATACGATATCAATAGTTTGCGTAAATGTCAAATGTCACGTGATACACAATTTTCCAGGCAACAAAAAGACATTTCAATTTGCCATTTTTAATGTTATAGCGGCACATAGTGTCTAAACTTCACCAACTTTTAAACGTGATCTCGGAGTTATGTTCTGCGCATATATTCCACGCCCCACGAACATATCTCAAATAGTTCTCGAGATATAGCTGTTTCATTAAAAAATGTTACTTCCGGGTTTGATGTATTTGCGCCTCCTTATTTAAAAAGCTTAAAAGCTATACCTTATTTGGAATATCCAGTGTCTTATGGCCCACTATATAAAGATGTTTCTTCTACATAGTTCTATACCTTATTTGGTATAACAGGTGTCATATTGTCCAATTATATAAGGATTTGTTTTCCCTGAAATAAATGAGTTCAAAAGCTGGATGCCATTGAGTCTAGTTCTTGTGCTCCCAGATCTGCAGAAGAATTCTCTCACAACATCCAACCTATTTCTGATTTGAGTTAAGGATAATCCAGAACACAGAAAGAAACTTAGTGTTCGAAAGGAACCTGAAGTTTAACAGTTTTTTTAGTTAATACAATGCACATTCTTCAAAATAGCTTTTTTGTGTTCTGAAAAATTAATCTTGAATGGATACATTGATTCACATTCATGTTTGCTGGAAGAAGCCATTCACACATGATACTCAAAAGTATACAGTGCAACCACATTCTTATAATAAAGATGAAAATAATATGGATAAATACACACACACACACACACACACACACACACACACACACACACTCACACAGGCCACAAAACACAGGCACACAACACACACTCAGTGAATGCAAACAATTGTGGACAGTACACAGGCTCACACACACATGCATAAAACAAAGACATACAGATATGCACACAGCACTGCACGGGACATAACATTCACACAATGACACAAAGAGACTGTGCACACCAAATAAGAGAAGATAAAAAAAAACATAAGGTAATATGTTAAGCAGACCATTAATTCTTATATGAGCAGTAAAAAATTCAACAAAAATGATACATTTAGGATAATAGTAAGCACATTGTAAGTCAGATTCTAAGGTTGGTTCGCAATTGAATGCCTAAACAGTAAATTAACATTGTGGAGAAAAATAGATGATGCTGTTTATTTATCAAGCATTGTAGCTTAGCCTCATGTATGTTTCTTTTTGCATATGCGCCTGAGTAGGCTATGTTGGTAGAAAAAAGGAAACACTGTTTACTAAAATGATTATTGATGTTAACCTTGTGTTTTAGTTTACAGTTTTTTTCAATTGCTAAACACAAAATGTTTACTTGTCACACAATTTCTGACATTCACACAGAAACCTGACATTCAAACACCAGTACCACACACCCAATCGGAAAAACCATACACTAATTTTCGACCTTTGACCATATTGATTTCCTTTTTCAAACATAACTAATCAAAATGCCACACTAAGTCATCACACTAATGTTAGTTAGTCCATCCCGAGGTAGGAAGAAGTTCCACCATGTGCAGACGACCGAAAGATCCCCATCTCCACCTAGAGATTACACCAGCTACAGCTGCAGACTGACTGACCATCCCAGCTCCATCTAAGGCAATTCCACCACCAGCCAAGAGAAATATGACCATCGGACCATCCCAGACCCCTACATCCCCAACCAAGAGCAAAGACGGACTACTTGTCACACTAATGCTGAAGTTACAATACTTGGTATTTAATGCTAAACTTACATTCCATGTCAGCAGTTTGAGTGCAGTTATGACACATCAGAGGGGATCTGCACAGCAGGGCAGTGTTGGCCTGGTCACCGGGAGACTGCATTTATTTATTTATTAGATATTATGTATTAGAATGATCTTACTCGTTGTATAAATACCATGCACTGTGCTGTGTTTTACTTTTTCTGTTTTTCCTGTTTGCCCCTGTAAAGCTGCTTTGAAACAATACACATTGTGAAAAGCCCTATATAAATAAACTTGAATTGAATTGAATTTACGGGTATAATTCAAACCCTTTTAAATGAGAACAGGTATGTAAAAATCTACTGTTACAGTTTGTACACTTGTTCTAATGTGCACATACAGTATTAGATATTTCAGCATGACAAACAGTTGGCTATAACAAATATGTTTGGTACACATTGGTCACAGTCTGGTGAGGAATCAAACAGTACAAAATTACATCAAACTGTAAGACATTCTGACCATATTGTATGCGTAAAAATTATATTATTTTACAGTTTACGGTACACACTCACACTGTTCCTGAATCTTCTACAGAGTGGTAAGGTGAAGGTTTCATGGTGGGCGAGGTCACATGTTCACAGAAGAGCAAAAGACGGCTATTATGAATTTGGTTTTGGCCAACAATGCTTTCAAAATAGCATTTCGTAATTCGTGAAATACGCGACCAAATGATGCAATAATTATTGCTAACATAAATGCAGTGAGTCCTTTAACTATACACAGTGTGAAAGGAACTGTGACAGAGTCAAGAACCTTCGACATGTCATGATTGAATTTATGCATTTCTACAATATATTACATTTTCAACAACAAAGTCAGGCTGTTAGATTGTGCATAAATTGATCTACATATTCTGTTGTCTTTATTTACAGTTTTTTCCAACTGCAACAAATGTTTATTGTTGTTTTTGTTTGCTACTGTATGCAACAGTAATGTTTGGTCTAATAAATATTTTCTGTTTCTACATTGCATTGGTTTTCACAGTGTACTTTATACCACTCTCAGAAAGACCAAAGAGCTTTAGATATAGAACAACAGGGTCTACATGGTATATCCAAACATTTACTATTATGAAAGAAGTGTTTGCCATTTGATGCAAATGCTTCATAACGACATGTATTTATGGCATTTTGAATACAGCGTTACATTTTCAAGGAGAGGCATTTTGCATTTTATGTGTAGAGTTTTGGGAATTGTGTGTAGAGTTTTGAAAAGGTGTAGTTTTGATAACGTGTGCAAGCAGTTCAAAAAATCGTAAGTGAGCGAATGGCTTTATGTAAGTTGTTGTTTTGTAAAATGACCACTAGATGGTAGCATAGGCTTATGTTTCTCTCTTTTAGACAAACGTTTAGAAAAGACAAACTGTTATTGAATAATTGAGTGTACAGTATGTAAAAGGTTCTCCAGTAAAAGAGCTAAAATGTATTAGCAGTAAAGAAAACTTACGTTATTTATTAAAAACACAGAACTTTCACAGAACTTTCACAGAACTTTCACAGAACTTTCACAGAACTTTCACAGAACTTTCACAGAACTTTCACAGAACTTTCACAGAACTTTCACAGAACTTTCACAGAACTTTTACAGAACTTTTACAGAACTTTTACAGAACTTTAACAGAACTTTAACAGAACTTTGGGGGGTATCAGTATGGCACGGAGGTCGCATGCGGACTCGTCCGAGTTCACCAAGACGAGGAGATGGCCAGTCTAGCGAAAGTACGAAAAGGGGGGAAGACGCTGTTGAAGGGTTCATCCACAACGTTTCGCCCAGAAGGCAGTTGAAGAACAACTCGCCGTATTTCACAATCCTACCATAGAGTTGTGGTCTTCTAAATCGAATAGCAAGCGACGTTCACCCAGGCTGAGAAGAACGGCAACGCGGTTGTATGCCAGTCCACTGATTTACTGATTTAACCAGGCCGACTGTGAGCTAAGGGAGGTGAGAATCTCCGACGGGACGGGCGAGGTCAAGGTGACGCTCTGGGACAGCTTCGTCGGCCAGGTCCTACGCCTTCAAGAACCAGTCTACGCGGGACAGAGATGGCTT
Organism: Triplophysa bombifrons; assembly: GCA_029783895.1. Taxonomy (NCBI): domain Eukaryota; kingdom Metazoa; phylum Chordata; class Actinopteri; order Cypriniformes; family Nemacheilidae; genus Triplophysa; species Triplophysa bombifrons. The sequence goes on from CM056452.1 coordinate 18,469,181, forward strand.
CATTAGCTCCATCGAGGAGATCGCAGACTTGGACGTTCTGGAGGAAGGAGGGGCGAGCAGAGCGACACCTCAAAGGCGCATTTCAGACCGTAGAGCTGTGGGACACCGACGAGGCAGAGGACGGGCTGTCGGTGTTGTACCCCTGAAAAGGGGAAGATGATTAAATAACAGAAAACTCGCAATCGCCGTTTCTCCACTGGAAGCTTTATGTAGAATGCCTTTGTAATAATGGACATTAAACAGTTCTTTTTTAAATCTACCTCATTGACATCTTTCTCAACATACATTCAACAATTTTTACCGTACATATTTAATTAAATGAACTTTATAATAGGCTATTTGAAAACCATACTCATATAAAGTATACAAAAATAATACAATAAAGCATTTAAGATTTAAGCATTAGGCATTTACAGTAACCTGAGAATCAACTCTTTTACGTATTTCTCTTTTTAGTTATAAATGAGTATTAACTACATGACAAATCAGTCATAAGCAAGTGCATTTACTATTTCAGCTAGATATTTTATCTGAAACTGCATCTAAAATTCTCAATTCACTTTTCATACAAGTCAACAAATCGACACTAAATAAACAGGATTACACCTTAAATGCACAGATATCTGAAATATTGAACATACTCGAGCTTCGCTCCATATTATATAGGCCTAACGCCATGACCCACGTGCTTAAAATGGAGTCCTGAGCTCGCGCATTTCTAAACCAACAGTTTCAAACATTTCTAACACACAAACAATAATATACTCGCGTCTGCATACTCTTTAAACTTATTATAACATCATTTCAAAGTATTAACTAATTCTTATACTTCTTACCTTAAAAGGGGAAGATGATTAAATAACAGAACACTCGCCATCGCTGTTTCTCCACTGCAAGCTTTATGTAGAATGGAGAAATCCCGCGAGCTCTCCCCCCAGTGTTCACGCAGACCAGAACAATCGATCGTCCAACTTGTCGTGCTAATTAACTGATCACAGATAAACTCAGAATAACCATAAACAACTAATTTATATTTTATAGACTTCTCTACATATTCAAAATAGCAAATACATATTTATATGTATAATATAATTATATATTTCAGTGTACACAGACTTATGCGTTTTTAAAATACAAATGTTCCTTTTTCAATCCGTCACACCGGCAAAGGAAGGCCAAGCGGAGCAAGGCGGGACGGCGGCTTGAAGAAAGTGTTGTTCATGCGTTCGTGTGAACAGCCGATATGTTGCAATTTTCTTTATTAATGTGTTGGCCCTGTAGATATTTGTAATAAGTGGTCAATAAACGTTTCCTGTTTTCCTCAATCCTATTTTCGCGGTCTGTTGATAAATGTTTTTAAAACTAATTTGTGAAAAGGAGAAAACAAAAATAATATTAAAAGTGAAATTAACATCTTGTCGAAAAAAATAGACGACGCAGAATTTTTGCAGCCTCTAAAGCAGTGGTCACCAACGCTGCTCCTGGAGATCTACCGTCCGGAAGATTTTATCTCTAACCCCAATCAAACACACCTGAACTATCTAATCAAGGCGTTCAGGTTTGCTTAATAATTAGAGACAGGTGTGCTGAAGCAGGGTTGGAGCTACAGTCTGCAGGAAGGTAGATCTCCAGGAGCAGCCTTGTTGACCACTGCTCTAAACTTAGCCCCGTAAATATTTCCTTTCGCGTAAGCGCCGGAGTTTGCTATTCGGACAATTCGTTGACGTTCTGTACATGTCCCACTTAATATTTCACTTACACACGCACTATTATACACATTACAATAATAACTTACGTTTTAAATAATACAACTTATGTGATACATAATTTACCTTATTATTGATGCAATATTTTCAGGTTTTAAGCACTAGGTGGCGTGTCTTTTGTTGTAACAGAGAACGTCTTCCGGTGATGCCCGGAACAGGAGTCCATTTTCTGTTCTTCCTTTCAAGGTAAGCCACGCGATTAAGTAGCTGTGTTATAATATTAAATATCGATGGTTTCATGTTAGTAATTTAGAATGGCTTTAGCACAATGTAAGTTGTTAAGTGTTTGTTTGTATATTTTGAGGATAAATTTTGAAAATAGTGTTTCCATCGATCTACATGTTTGATTGTCTTTGTTCAGCTGATTAATCGGTTATCATCAGAAGATATGAAACAGCGTCACAAACACTCTTTACAGAGTACATTTGCGTTATTTCTCCGATAAATGATTACAGAAGTTCTGGTGATAAAGAGAAGTTGCCAACTAGCAATCATGAGACGCACGTGTTCACAAGACCCGACGCACGTGTTCACAAGGCCCGACGCACGTGTTCACAAGCGCTGCTCAAATTTATCACGCAGACAAAAAGTAGGCCTAAATACAGCATAACAGCAAAACTGCTCGTACAATTGACTTTCAGGATTGTGTTGTTATAGTCGTGATTCGCATTTTAACTGGACAGTTTAGGAACGAAATTTGCATTTATATTTCTTTACGGAATGTTAGTGTTAGTAGTTCAAGTTTTCTCAGATGCTCAGAAGGTATAGTAATGGTGGACTGCGTCACACGTTTTTCTCCTCGAATGTTTTTCACACGATAATTAATATCACATTCACGTTTTCAAAAATAGTTCACAAAGAAGTAAATTGTAATGAATTCACCGTTATTTATATTGGGGTGGCCAAAATGAATTCTATCCATATACATGTGACTTTGTAGTGTACCGCTGTAACGTTGGTTTGACGTTTGAATTTGTATTTGAGACGAAAATCAATCCGCGAATGACGTCAATAGATCTGAAGTGTATGACAGTAACAGTGTAGTAAAAGGTAATATTGATTTATTTAAACGAGTAGTCGATACAGATTACGTTTTTTTTTATCTGCTTTAATGCACTGGGGTTTATACATGCTCAAATACAGCCTTTCTTGCGATTAGACTGGTTAGGGGCGGTCTGCAAACTACGTGAAACGGAAAATAAATGCATGCTGAAAGTAACAAAGACTAAGATTAATAATGTATTTTAAGTCACTGATTGTGTAATGATTATATTATAATGAATTTACACTCTTTAAAAGAACGAAATTGTTTTAATAGAATATTTAGACATTAAATTGGAATGTAAATAATTACTGAAGATTATTTCTTAAAAATAAATAAAATAGACTTCCCGTCCTTAATAATGATTGGTTGATTTGTTTTACAAGCTTTTGTTGTTAGATTCAGGATATATTAAAATTTAGTCCCTTTAAAGAGAAGATGTGTTTCGCTTTGACACGAAGTTGATTACTATTCTGAAGTGGCTTTATTTGTCAAGAAAACACTATAACTTCTATTACACTCAGTGCCCCGCTATCCTGTGCTCATACTGTACTTTACCATTGGCACAAAAGCACAGTGTGATGTGACTGCTTTGAATCAAATTAAAGCAATCCGATCTCTCTCAGCATAATGTTCAGTTTGTGGTTTCTTAGGTATGTTTAAGTTCATGCATGGCTGTTCAGACCGAGCAGCTTATGATATCATAGTCATACAAAAAAAGATAGAAGAGTAAACTGCCTATGCTGCTTTTAAATCACCCTTGTGTACTTTTTTTAAGCATAAACTAGTCAATCATGAAACCAGGCTTTACTTTGATTGGGACAATTTAAGGAGGCAGGTCCTATGTAGGGCTAGACCAAAAAAAACAAAAAATGGATTAATCATTGTTTTAAACGGATCAACTCATTATCTATTCTCAAAAGATAGCAATAGATTTTTTTCTTTCATATTTATGCAAGCACTGAACATTGATTAACGTGAATGTTATTGCTACTATTATCCACTAGATGTCACTCTTCTTTTTACAACTGGTGGATGATATAGCAGGGAGATATCATTCATTGCTTTATTAACATGGTGGATGCCATCAGCTTTACATAAAAGGCGGTTCACATGATTGTTGCCTCTCTTTACAGCTAATTTTGTGAAATGTTCTTTTCTCTAATGCATGTTAAGTGTGAAATAATCTGTTCTCTTTCAATATACCCAAACGTGTTTAAAGTTTAATATACAGGTTTGTGGGTCTTCATTTCATTTTTAATTCACCGTTGTGATATTTACTAGGGCTGGGCTGATACCACTTTTTCATACCAGATACCTTAACCTTGAGTATCTGTCCATACTGATCCAGTACCATATCCATCGCCCTTTAATCAATTACACTTAATAACACATTTGTCACGGCAAATCTTTTTTTTAACATTGATTCAAAGGTTTGCTTGTTGTAATCATTGACTTGAATCGAGGATCGAATCCAAAGCTTGTGTATCGGAATCATATTGAATCGGAACATCAGAATCGATATCCAGCCCTAGTCCTATTGTGTCTGTCTATTTTATTGTAGTATTGTTTTTGTTGGTTTATTAATTTTTTCTCTTTTATGTTGCAGAAGACGTGAGAGCTGATTTGAGGTAACCTTTGTCTTTTTGTTTAAAATGTTTGTCAACTTTTAAAAGATCTCTTTCTCTATCAATGTATAAGTGTTCTTATTAATGCAAGTAGTATTATTGAAAGTGGTAAAAGAGTTGTCTGATCACAATAATGGTATAATCAGGTGAAAAAGTGATATTGTAATTAACATATCAATTTTTTTAACATTTATTTAATGGTTACTTGCTATTTGGGTATCAATGACTCGAATCGAGAATCGACTCAAATCAGAGCTTGTTAATTGGAATCGAATCTAATGCCGAGCCCAAGTGTTATGCCTATTTTATTAAAACATTTTGTTGTCTTTTATGTTGCAGAAGACGTGAAAACTGATTTGAGGTAAGATTACCCCTTTGTGTTTTTGTTTATAGATACTTTCATAATGTAACTAAGTCAGGTCCGGGACTGCAAGTAACCATTCAGTCAAAAGTGTTTTATCATTTTTTGGAAATGAAGAACCCAGTCAAGATAACATTATTTATTAAATGGGTTTCCACTCTAATAATAATAATGATATAGTAATCCAGAGTAACGTTTCCCTTTTAAAGAAAAAAATAAGCCTTATTCTAGGTATTAAAGCAAGAGCACCGCCATCTTGCAGTACTATCGATGGTGACGTTACCGGGTTTTTTGCATGCTAGGAGCCATGAAGAAGTGTTGTACTGTTTTAATGGGAAGATTGCATGGCTGCACAAAGCTTTTGATAGCATTTTTTAGCTTCATATGTTGATACTTTTTATTCTATTCATTTAATGTTTGCGTACGTTTTATTATTTCCCTTAAGTTACAGCACTGGTTTCATCTTTCACTGTAGTATTAGAGTACTGGTAAGATATCATCTTGAAACATCATCACCAGATCTCTTTTAATACAGTACCCAAGTCTAATAATAAAATACATCTAGAGGACAGCCGATTTCACTAAAGTAGGTTTTGTGAAATTTGATGATGTAATGATTCACTTGGCTCATGATGTGATGCGATTCACTATACTGATCTCACGATACGAAGACTATTTTTACAAAATGAGTTCAGACGAATTAGAAACGAACAACTGCCCTTTTCTCAAATGTTGCACATTTCTTTGTGAAATAAAAAATCATTCATGTCAAATAACAAAATTAGCTGTAATTTTAAACCAATTCCAAAACAAATAATAAATGAATAATACACAAGTCACTTTAATATGAACAAACTGCATTGATAGGATTTTTGTATGTATAAGGAATATCAGTAGATCCACGTTGTCCAAGTTTCCAGTAAACACCTGCTGCCCCCTGCTGTTCAACTCATGTATTGTGATTCATATAACATCTCAACCCGCTTAAATTGCCACAAATTATAATAGATTTACGACCAGTTTACGGTGAATCTTTTCATCCCTAGCATAAATGGCTGTTGTAAAAGTGATTCATTTAATGAAATTTAGGTTAAAGTTGTTTTACTTTAATCCAATAGTGCAATTGATTATTTATCTATATATTTCCACAGTAGCATAGATTGTAACCTAAGCAAACACAAATTATATCGTCAGAGTTTCAGTAATATAATGTAAAGTTATAAAATACCAAGCCAAACATGACTGCCCATAACTTAATTCTAATAAAATTTGAACTTTTCTTTAACATTACCTGCTGGTGCAAAAGTGATTAATTTAATGCAATTAAGATTGATACTATACATCTGTACATAAAGGATGTATTACCGGCTGTATTAAAGGGATAGTTCATCCAGAAAAGAAAATTGTCATCATTTAATCAGTCTTTTTATTTAAAACCTGTATGACTTTCTTTCTTTAGCACTACACAAAAGATATTTTGAATGAAGTTGGTAACTGCGAACAGCAGTGGCAGTCATTCACTTCTATTGTATATTAACAAAACTAATGCAAGTGATTAGGTGCCAGTTAACAACATTCTTCAAAATATCTTCTCTTGAGTTCTGTTAAAAAAATAACGTGATTCAGGGTTGAAATGACAATAGGATGAGTAAATAATGACATTTTCATTTTTGGGTGAACTATATTTCAAAATTTCTGTGCTGGAAATTATTTTTTAATTTGTTATGAATTTCCATGCATAACACATTTATAATGATTTGTATGGAGTAATGTGTCATTTTATGTGTTTTTATGTATGCAGAAATGCCCAGGACAAAGCAGTCAAGGCGCTCGGATGCAGCAAAGAAGAGGATTTTTGACCGGGTGACTGCTGTTCCTGAAGAGGCTCTGCCACCTCTTAAAAAATTGGCAGAACTTACCCCACGTTGTGTACATCACAATGTTCATAAAGTACGCCCTCAAAAGCGTTATGAAAAGCCTTGTCAAAAGTGTTGTCAAAAGCCTTGTCAAAAGTGTTGTCAAAAGCCTTGTCAAAAGTGTTGTTCAAACTCTGAACCGAAGCCTGTTCCTGAACCAGAGCCTGTTCAACAACCTGAACCAAAGTCTGTTCAAACAACTGATCAAACGCCCGTTCAAACACCTGAACCAACGCCTGTTCATCGTCCTGTACGAAAGCCTGTTCAAACGTCTGAACCAAAGTCACAGAAACATTCTAAAATGACCATGAATGCTGTTCTTGATGTGTGTCCACAGAAACCCTACATCGCAGGCTCTTTCCATCAAGGAGATGCTCGTTTTGTCAATTATGGCAAGCAATGTGGTGTTAACAGTTTAACTGCAATTCTGATGTGTAAAATGAAAAATGTGTTGCAGTGGAGCACCAGTGATATTAATTCTGTCTTAACACATGGGGACCAGTTTTATTCAGATATGAACCGTGCAGGAAAAATCAGTGATGACATCAATGGTTACGTATATGTTGAGGAACTGCCTAAAACACATACACTGAATGATTGTCCTTTTTCAATAAACTATGGTACAACCATTTCTGGCGTCTTTGGTGTTCACAAGTATGACAAATCTCTGCGTGATGTTTACATGTCTTTAGATAAAGCAGTGACTCGAGCATTTCAGAGTTTTGATGCGTGTTTGGTGAATATACAGCATAACATATGTGCAGCAGTCAGACAAGGCTCCTGGTATGCAGTGTTTGATCCACACTCAAGGAATTCTGATGGCACACTTGCATGTGAGGGTAAGAGTGTAGTGGTTTTCCATCGTGACATCAGGTCTCTGTGCACACATTTCAATAAACTTGGAGCATCAGTGAAAGCAGAAGGTACGTCATTTGAAGTAACTGGGGTGAATGCTGTCAGGATTGACGTGGATCGTTTCTCTGTGTGTAGTCCAGTAGTCGTGGAAAATGCTGTGAAATCTGAAATGGAAGCTGATGTTAGCTGCGATGACTGTTTGATTGATCTCACGAGCACAGAGGAAATGTCAACAGAAAAGACACCTGTGGTACCTTGTCTGGAGTCCACTTATGAAAGTACAGCTGATGTTGAATTTATTTCTCAAACTGTCAATGACTCTTTCCGGTTTAGTCCGTTAACAGTGCAGCAACGAAACAACATTTGCTTGAAGATGAATATTGTTAACATTGTAAGAGAACAGAACAATGTAAGTGATGTTATTGAAATAGCTGAGCCTTGTGAAACTGAAAGTATTGTTGCTGACGGAAATTGTTTCTTTAGATCTATCAGTTTCGCTATAAGTGGAAGTGAAGGAGAACACGGAAAAGTAAGACGTGCTGTTGTTACACACATTCTGAAGAACGAATCAAAATACATCCAGTGTCTAAGAGAAGGAAACACTTCTGTATCAGATTATATTGCCAAATCAAGAATGAAGTATCTGGGCAGCTGGGCTACAGAACTTGAGATTCAGGCTACGTGTGATTTAATTGGTGTTGACATATTTACATACAGTCAAGACAAATGGCTGAAATATTCATCCTCCAGTGTATTATCACGGCAACGTTACTATCATCATGGAGCGATTTACTTGAAACATGTTAATAGCTGTCATTATGAAGTTGTTGTGTGTGTCAAAACCAAGGACAATACCTGTGCCTGCCTTTGTCAATCACCATTTCAACAATCACCATTTAAGGTACAGGTAAATGCATCTTCAAACGTACGTGAGCTTTATAGGAAAACACTTAAATACAATAATAATCCTGAACTGAAAGAAGGAAAGCAGACGAAAGCAAAGAAAAGATATCATGAGGATGAAACGTACAAAACTTCAATTATGAATTCCAGCATTGAAAAATACAAGAAAAATGAAAAGCATAAAGAAAAAGTCAAGATATATAGCATGGACAAATACCAAACTGATCCTTCACACAGGGACCTTGTCAAGAAATGTAGTGTTGACAAATACAGTCAGAATGAGTTGCACAGGGACGCTGTTAAGAAATGTAGTGTTGACAAATACAGTCAGAATGAGTTGCACAGAGACGCTGTCAAGCAATTTAGTGTTGACAAATACAGTCAGAATGAGTTGCACAGAGACGCTGTCAAGAAATTAAGTGTTGACAAATACAGTAAGAATGAGTTACACAGAGAAGCTGTCAAGAAATTTAGTGTTGACAAATACAGTAAGAATGTATTGCACAGAAATATGGTAATTGACTACAACATGCAGAAATATAAAAATGCAAACATAAAAAGAAAAGAGATTGACTGTGTGATTGAACAGTTTAAAGAAAAAATATCTACAGGTCCTGAATATGTTTGTTCAGTATGTCACCGCTGTTGCTTCAAAATGCAGGTCAAACATTGCAATGGAAGAAATTATTTTCAAAAATCAATCCATGCCGGCAATATTGCAGAAAAATGTATAACACTGAATTATCTGCATGAATGTAATAAAGACTGTAGTGAAGACTGTGTTTATAAAAACAGCCCTGCTGCATCTCTGTGGATTTGTCACACATGTGATAGGAAGATTTCTCAAGGAAAAATGCCTGCTGAAAGTGTAGCAAATAATCTTGTTCTGGATCCTATTCCTGCTGAACTGAGCTGCTTAAACTCTCTTGAGCAACATCTAATAGCAAAGCACATTCCATTCATGAAGATGCTGGCTTTACCACGTGGAGGACAGAATGGTGTTCATGGACCAGTGACTTGTGTTCCATCTAATGTTACAGATGTTGTGAATGTTTTGCCAAGATCAGAAAATGATGATCTGATGATTCGTGTAAAGCTAAAGAGGAAATTAACATACAAAGGACATTATGAGTATAAATTTGTGCATACTGATAACATAAAGACTGCTTTGACATATTTGAAACAAAATAACAAATGGTATGCAGATGTACAATTTAATGACAGTTGGATAAATCCTTTGTGTAAAATAGAAGAAATGATCCATGATGAAGGTGATAATGAGCGTGATTTGGAGAATTGTAAAGACATCTGTGTTGATAAAGAGAACAATACTGAGAATCATGACAATGAGATCACTGAGGACGACACACTTCATGATAGACAACAGCATGGTTTATTCATGGATAGCTGTTTGCAACCAGTGGACATCGCACAAGAATTCCTCGACCAGCAGTTTGAAAGCATTATGGCTGTTGCGCCAGCAGAGGGCAATAATCCAGTGAGAATGTTAATGGATGAAACTAATGAAGCCAAATGTTTTCCAGTTCTGTTTCCAAAAGGCACAGGAACGTTTCATGACTCACGACCTGTAAAATTAACACTCTCAAGGTATCTGAATAATAAAATCCTAAACGCAGACGGACGTTTTGCTCAAAATCTTGACTACATATTTTATGGACAATATTTGTCTGAGCTGAATCAAGTCATTTCAAATGTATCTATTGCTTTAAGGAAAGGCTATAACACAGGCAACAAAAGACAAATCACTTCAGAGACTTTGACAAATAAAGAATCACTTCAAAAGATTTTGAATTTTGATCAGGGGTACAAATTCTTAAAGCCCATTAGAGGCAGTCCTGTTTTTTGGCAAGCGGTTCAGAAAGACTTGTTTGCAATGGTGAGACAGTTAGGAATACCCACCTGGTTTTGTTCGTTCTCTTCAGCAGACTTGCGATGGACAGAGCTAATGCAAACTATTGTAACACAAGAAAGATGTGATAAACCTCTGGATGAACTGGACTGGTCTGAGAGATGTGGAATGCTTAAACGTAACCCAGTAACTGCTGCTCGTATGTTTGATCATAGATTTCACTGCTTTCTGAAAGATGTCATTATGTCACCAGCTCAACCAATCGGAAAAGTAATTGATTATTTCTATCGAATCGAATTTCAACAACGCGGATCACCTCATACACACTGTCTGTTTTGGGTTGAAAATGCCCCTCAGGTTGACAGAGATGATGATAAAGATGTTGTTGCATTTGTTGATCAATATGTCACCTGTGAAATGCCATCTGAACAAGAGGAAACGCATGAAATTGTGAGCAGTGTCCAACAACACAGCAAAAGACACGCAAAAACATGTAAAAAGAAAGGTACTACATGTCGATTTAACTTTCCACGCCCACCAAGCAAAAACACCTTCATCACAAGAAGCAGTAAGACTGACAAGGATACAAAAGGAAGTGATGAACAAGAAAATCAAGGCCAAAAGTCTAATGACTGTAATCAAATACCACAAGACTTTGCTGAAGCTGTAATGAAACAAGTTAAAGAATGTTTGTTGAACACTGATGCTGTCTTTGACTCAGTCGACTCTTTGTTTGCATCTATTGGTATAAATCAACAGATCTTTGAAGCTGCTTATAGCAAAATGACAAAGAAAACAAATGTTGTTTTAAAAAGAAAACCAAGTGACGTGTGGGTGAATCAGTATAATCCAGATCTTTTACGGTGCTGGAATGCAAATATGGACATACAGTTCGTGATCGACGCATACAGTTGTATTGTGTATATTGTTTCCTACATTTCTAAAGCAGAGAGAGAAATGGGATTGCTGCTGGCTAACGCTCAAAAAGAAGCTCACAATCAGGGCAATATGGATGCAAAACAGGCTTTAAGAAAACTTGGAAGTGTGTTTTTACATAATCGAGAGGTGTCAGCTCAAGAGAGTGTTTATAGATTGACTAACATGAGACTAAAAGAGGCGTCAAGAAAAGTTGTTTTTATTCCAACTGGTCCCAATACAGTAAAAATGAGTTTACCATTAAACATCATACAGAAAAAAGCTGAATGTGCAGACAATGATGATGATAACATATGGATGAAAAGCATCACAGACAGATACAGAGCTCGTCCAAAAACTGAAGAATTTAATGAAATGTGTTTAGCAAGCTTTGCATCACAATACAGAGTTTTGAGTAAATCTGAAATGTCTTGTTCAAACAGAGTAACACTGGAAAATGACATGGGCTTTGTGAGAAAAAGAACACGCACAGACTGCGCAGTTGTACGATATGCTCGTTTCTCGCCTACAAAAAATCCTGAAAATTATTTTCAAAGCATTTTAGAATTGTTCTTGCCTCATTTTATGCAAAGTCAGTTGAAACCTGTTAATTTTACTTCCCATCAAGATTTTTATGAGACCGGCTATGTGACAATGTTTGAGACGCTTGATTCAGTAAAAAGTATTGTGGACACAAACATGGCAAAATATGAAAAAGAAGCAGACACGATACAAAGAGCTCAAGATGCTTTAGAAAAACATGGACCAATGGAAGATGCTTGGGCTGAAATCTGTCCAGAAGCTGAACTTGAGCGCTTAGAATGTCTGGAGAATAAACAACAAATAGAAGCAGAGGAAGGTGATGATGTCATACCTGATCTATTACCAAACGCAGGTGTTTCCAGAATAGAAAACAATCCTTCTGCTATGACAAAGCAAGATGCTATGGCTTTACTGCGTTCTTTGAATGAAAAGCAGTCGCAAATCTTTTACAAAGTACGTGAATGGTGTTTAGCAAAAGTACAAGGTGAGAATCCAGATCCGTTTCACTTGTTCATATCTGGTCCAGGAGGCGTGGGAAAGTCTGTTCTGATTAAAGCAATCCAGTATGAAAGCAGTCGCATCCTGTCAAAGCTGTCAGAGAATCCAGATGAGACACACGTGCTGTTAACAGCGCCCACTGGTGTTGCTGCTTATAATATAAACGCTGCTACAATCCACAGCACTTTCTCTATCGGGACAAATGCTTCACTGCCATACGTACCACTTGGAGATGAAAAAATTAATTCCTTGAGAGCGAAATTGGGAAAACTGCAACTATTAATAATCGATGAAATTTCAATGGTTGATCATAAACTTCTTGCATATATTCATGGCAGATTGAGACAAATTAAACAAACAGGTTTGTCAGATTATTCACCATTTGGTAAAGTCTGTGTCATCGCTGTTGGAGATTTTTATCAGCTGTCACCTGTCAAAGGAAAACCACTTTACACTGAACCAATGAACAGTGTGAATCTTTGGGAAACTAACTTCAGTTTCGTTGAGCTTACAGAGATTATGAGACAGAAGGACAAACACTTTGCAGAACTTTTAAATCGTTTAAGAGTACATAAGAAGGGAGAAGCAATGCTTGAACAAGATGTTACAGTGCTTAAACAATGTGAAACTGGTGAAGGAGATGATAGCACAGATATCCACATTTATGCAACTAACAGTGAAGTTGATGAACATAACATAAAGATGTTGTGTAAGTTGTGCTCTGACACAGTTACTGTAAATGCACAAGACTTTGAGAGAAATGCTAAAACTGGCCGGATGGAAAGAAAAGACGGTTTTCATTCAAGAGTTCATAACAGTTCTTTGGAGAAATCTCTTGAGTTAGCTGTTGATGCACGAGTGATGCTGCAGAAAAATATCAATGTTTCTGACGGTCTTGTGAATGGAGTTTTTGGGACAGTAAAAGAATTCTGTTATAATGATGATGAAACATTTCCATCTAAAATATATATCGAATTTGATGATGAGAGAGTTGGAAAAGAAGCCAGAAGTAAAATACCATGTTTAAAACCTGGACTGGAGAAAAGTACAGCAATAGAACCTGAAGAAGACAAAGTGTCAAGTATGGGTGTCAGACGACAGTATCCACTTCGACTAGCGTGGGCTTCAACCGTTCATAAAGTACAAGGTCTGACTGTGAAGAAAGCTGTTGTGTCATTGAAAAAGATATTTGCTCCAGGACAAGCGTATGTTGCTTTAAGTCGTGTGACTTCTCTTGATGGACTGATCATAGAAGATTTCAAAGAAAAAGTAATTTATTCTAAAGATGACATTGAGCAATCATTACAGAGTATGCCTAAATTCATTGATCCATGTGAAACAACAGAAAGCGTCAAATTTCAAATGATGTTACACAATGTGCAAGGGCTCATTCCACATATCTTAGATATAAGACAAGATCAGAGATATTTTCAAGCAGATATGATTTGTGTAACAGAAACATGGCTAAAACCAAACTGTTTTGAGAATGATGTCAGACTTACTGGATACCATTTCCATGACAAACCACGAAGTGTTTCATATGACATAGGCCAGGATGTTTTTGCTAAACTGAAAGAGCAAGATCATGGTGGTGTTGGGATATATTACAGAGAGAATGTAAAAGCTGCTTTAGTTGATGTGTCATGTTTTAACATGGAATGCCTAACATGCAAGATTGAACATTTAAACACAAATGTTGCAGTTGTTTACAGACCATCATCATATAACATGCCATTGTTTAGAGAGAACTTGGTTAAATTAATTATTCAGATGAACAGTTTACCAGGTGGCAAAATAATTCTTGGAGATTTCAATGAAAACCTTCTGAATAAATCCACTATTTGTGATGTCATGCAGGATTTTGGTTTCAAACAAGTAGTTGAAAGTGTAACAACTGAAAGTGGCACATTGATTGACCATGTTTATATAAAAGATATTGATCTGGATAAAATAAAGATTGACATAATGCCCACATACTTTAGTTATCATGACTGCATTGTGCTGAAGTGGCTATTTTAATGTGCCAGAAGACAAAAACTTTGCAGAATTATGAAATCTTGTAAGGGTACACAAAAAAAGATGAAGCAGTGCTTTAAGAAAATGTTTTTATTCATAAACAATGTGAAACAGGTGATAGTACTTAAAGTACACATTTATGCAACCAATGAAGTTGAGGAACATAACATAAAATTTTGAAAAAAGCGATTTAGATAAAACAGAAAGTGTTATCATGCATGCAGACTTCTGTTCACAACATGGAAATGGTTATTGTGATCGTCCAACATGATGGGGGGAGGGGGATACAGGGGTACAGGATAAAAGGTGGACGGCCCCTGTGGGATTTTCTGCTGCCTTCACATGCTATCGGAATTATGGTCAATATGAGCTTTTTTATTTATTTATTTCCCTATTTATTTATTTATTTATTTATTTATTTATTTATTTATTTATTTATTTATTTATTTATTTATTGAGTGAATATTTCTAACAACAAAATATTGATCAAATAGATTTTCTAAAGAAATCACACTGCCTTCTACTGAAATTTCTATTTTTCTGGAAAAACAAAACATATGAACAAAGGTAAATCTTACAGTCCCAGTGAAAGTAAAAATTACAAATGCTACTTTTGTAAAAAAAAATCCATTATGTATTATAAATACCTTATCAGAGTTGGTCATTTTCTTTTTATAATTTTTGTGCCCTCATAATCTTCAGTTAAAATCAAGTGGCTATCCATCTCAGATGAGTTTGGTTAAACAGCTTGGGCAGAGCATCTGTTAACTCCTCACCTTCAGCTGTCAGTCTGCTACCTGTTCATTTTCAAGATGCAATGCCTGTTTTAAAAAAATCTAATCAATTCACACTGAAAAACACTGGGTGTGTGGGCTGTTGTTTTTGTTCCATTTTAATTTTTGTGTTACTCAGAACTACACCAGAATACCAAAGTAAAATCAAACTCTACTTTTGGTTCACAGGGACTTTAAGAAGTAAGGGGTCGATCACATTTTGTGTGTAAAACCGCAGGGATAGCACAAGCTGTGCTCCTTTCTCATTTTATCATAAGCATTTGGGTGATTGCACTCTCTTGGTGTTGGTTGTTCTTAAGCAACAATTGCCCAAACTTGCCGTTAAGACGAATTTGTAAACCATTTCCGGTAGCATGTGAAGGCAGCATTGGGCATTTTAATTGTTTCTATGATTAGTGGGTGTTAGGCCATGTAGATTTTTCCTATCTTAATGTTTTTATTTTGTAAACATAAAATAATACAGTTGATTCAATGGCCTTAACACCTATTGATATTTTTTATTACCTTTCATTGAACTGTTTTTCTTTCTGGTTCATTATTCAATGATTATTATATTTCATTTTATCCTTCATTCATTCATTCATTCAAGTATCATGTCTGTTTCTTTATTTCATTTATTCTTTTCAAAATGTCTCTTTAATGCCATGTACATATCAAAAATGGGTATGTAGAATTACAACAGTAAAATGAAGATATATTAAGGAAAAAGGAGGGAGAAGAAAGAAAGGGAGAAATATGAACTTTGAAAAATCATGGTCAATCTTTATGGCTTTCATCTCATCTATCTTACAACACTTCAAGAAGTGATAAACAGGTAAGATTTTTTTATCTTTTGTCTTTTAGCCATGCCTTTATTAAATTAACCATTTAACGCTATAACATGTTTGTTGTACAAATATATGATGTTTGAATATAAAACATTTTGCTTATATTGACCGTTTATTACTGTAACATTCCTATTGTATAGTAGGCTTTAAATTGTAAAAAATATTATTCCAATCAAAATCTCATTATCTACAGATACACCTGATGTCATATGCTGCTTTGATGACCACATCATCTTCTCCATGAACTTTTGACATTCCCCTTTTCTACTGAAATCAAGGAACAGCATTTTGACAACATAGAACATTGGACTTATTGTTAAATCAAAGTCATCATCTTGGACTGTCACAACAACATTCCATTTTACTCAACTCCATGTACATTGGACATCGCATTTTCTACAAAAATCAAGGAAGAGCTCTTTGACAACAGAGAAGATTGAACTTATTGTTACATCACCAACATCATCTAGGACTGTCACAACAACATTCCATTTGACTCAACTCCATGTACATTGGACATCGCATTTTCTACAAAAATCAAGGAAGAGCTCTTTGACAACAGAGAACATTGAACTTATTGTTACATCACCAACATCATCTTGGACTGTCACAACAACATTCCATTTGACTCAACTCCATGTACATTGGACATCGCCATTTTCTACAAAAATCAAGGAAGAGCTCTTTGACAACAGAGAACATTGAACTTATTGTTACATCACCAACATCATCTAGGACTGTCACAACAACATTCCATTTTACTCAACTCCATGTACATTGGACATCGCATTTTCTACAAAAATCAAGGAAGAGCTCTTTGACAACAGAGAACATTGAACTTATTGTTACATCACCAACATCATCTTGGACTGTTACAACAGCATTCCATTTTACTCAACTCCATGTACATTGGACATCGCATTTTCTACAAAAATCAAGGAAGAGCTCTTTGACAACAGAGAACATTGAACTTATTGTTACATCACCAACATCATCTTGGACTGTTACAACAGCATTCCTATGGACTCAACTCCATGACCAGTGGATATCGCCATTTTCTACAAAAATCAAGGAAGAGCTCTTTGACAACAGAGAACATTGAACTTATTGTTACATCACCAACATCATCTAGGACTGTCACAACAACATTCCATTTTACTCAACTCCATGTACATTGGACATCGCATTTTCTACAAAAATCAAGGAAGAGCTCTTTGACAACAGAGAACATTGAACTTATTGTTACATCACCAACATCATCTTGGACTGTTACAACAGCATTCCATTTTACTCAACTCCATGTACATTGGACATCGCATTTTCTACAAAAATCAAGGAAGAGCTCTTTGACAACAGAGAACATTGAACTTATTGTTACATCACCAACATCATCTAGGACTGTCACAACAGCATTCCATTTTACTCAACTCCATGTACATTGGACATCACATTTTCTACAAAAATCAAGGAAGAGCTCTTTGACAACAGAGAACATTGAACTTATTGTTACATCACCAACATCATCTGGGACTGTTACAACAGCATTCCTATGGACTCAACTCCATGACCAGTGGATATCGCAATTTTCTACAAAAATCAAGGAAGAGCTCTTTGACAACAGAGAACATTGAACTTATTGTTACATCACCAACATCATCTAGGACTGTCACAACAACATTCCATTTTACTCAACTCCATGTACATTGGACATCGCATTTTCTACAAAAATCAAGGAAGAGCTCTTTGACATCAGAGAACATTGAACTTATTGTTACATCACCAACATCATCTAGGACTGTCACAACAACATTCCATTTTACTCAACTCCATGTACATTGGACATCGCATTTTCTACAAAAATCAAGGAAGAGCTCTTTGACAACAGAGAACATTGAACTTATTGTTACATCACCAACATCATCTTGGACTGTCACAACAACATTCCATTTGACTCAACTCCATGTACATTGGACATCGCATTTTCTACAAAAATCAAGGAAGAGCTCTTTGACAACAGAGAACATTGAACTTATTGTTACATCACCAACATCATCTTGGACTGTTACAACAGCATTCCTATGGACTCAACTCCATGACCAGTGGATATCGCCATTTTCTACAAAAATCAAGGAAGAGCTCTTTGACAACAGAGAACATTGAACTTATTGTTACATCACCAACATCATCTAGGACTGTCACAACAACATTCCATTTTACTCAACTCCATGTACATTGGACATCGCATTTTCTACAAAAATCAAGGAAGAGCTCTTTGACAACAGAGAACATTGAACTTATTGTTACATCACCAACATCATCTTGGACTGTTACAACAGCATTCCTATGGACTCAACTCCATGACCAGTGGATATCGCCATTTTCTACAAAAATCAAGGAAGAGCTCTTTGACATCAGAGAACATTGAACTTATTGTTACATCACCAACATCATCTAGGACTGTCACAACAACATTCCATTTTACTCAACTCCATGTACATTGGACATCGCATTTTCTACAAAAATCAAGGAAGAGCTCTTTGACAACAGAGAACATTGAACTTATTGTTACATCACCAACATCATCTTGGACTGTTACAACAGCATTCCATTTTACTCAACTCCATGTACATTGGACATCGCATTTTCTACAAAAATCAAGGAAGAGCTCTTTGACAACAGAGAAGATTGAACTTATTGTTACATCACCAACATCATCTAGGACTGTCACAACAACATTCCATTTTACTCAACTCCATGTACATTGGACATCGCATTTTCTACAAAAATCAAGGAAGAGCTCTTTGACAACAGAGAACATTGAACTTATTGTTACATCACCAACATCATCTAGGACTGTCACAACAACATTCCATTTTACTCAACTCCATGTACATTGGACATCGCATTTTCTACAAAAATCAAGGAAGAGCTCTTTGACAACAGAGAACATTGAACTTATTGTTACATCACCAACATCATCTTGGACTGTTACAACAGCATTCCTATGGACTCAACTCCATGACCAGTGGATATCGCCATTTTCTACAAAAATCAAGGAAGAGCTCCTTGACAACAGAGAACATTGAACTTATTGTTACATCACCAACATCATCTTGGACTGTCACAACAACATTCCATTTGACTCAACTCCATGTACATTGGACATCGCATTTTCTACAAAAATCAAGGAAGAGCTCTTTGACAACAGAGAACATTGAACTTATTGTTACATCACCAACATCATCTAGGACTGTCACAACAACATTCCATTTGACTCAACTCCATGTACATTGGACATCGCATTTTCTACAAAAATCAAGGAAGAGCTCTTTGACAACAGAGAAGATTGAACTTATTGTTACATCACCAACATCATCTAGGACTGTCACAACAACATTCCATTTGACTCAACTCCATGTACATTGGACATCGCATTTTCTACAAAAATCAAGGAAGAGCTCTTTGACAACAGAGAACATTGAACTTATTGTTACATCACCAACATCATCTTGGACTGTTACAACAGCATTCCTATGGACTCAACTCCATGACCAGTGGATATCGCCATTTTCTACAAAAATCAAGGAAGAGCTCTTTGACAACAGAGAACATTGAACTTATTGTTACATCACCAACATCATCTTGGACTGTCACAACAACATTCCATTTTACTCAACTCCATGTACATTGGACATCGCATTTTCTACAAAAATCAAGGAAGAGCTCTTTGACAACAGAGAACATTTGACTTATTGTTACATCACAATCCTCATGTTGGACTGTTACAACAACTTTCAATTGCACTGAACTCCATGTTCAGTAGACATCGCCATTTTCTATGAAAATCAAAGAACAGCATTTTCACTGCAGAGAACAATGGACTTATTGTTACATCATCATCTTGGACTGTTACAACAACATTCCATTGGACTCAACTTCATGACCAGTGGATATCGCCATATTCTGACAAAAGTCAAGGAAGAGCAGTCTAATTACTGAGAGCATTGGACTTATTTTTAGGAGAGAGGAAATTCTTTATGCAGTACTGTTACTGTCTGGATTTTTCATTTAATCAATCTATGTGTCTTCTTGTATCCTGACCGAACTGTACAAACTGCTCATCTTGTGAGATTTTTATGCACAACAATTATATTAATGATCATGATACTGTCTGCATCAGTGACAAGGAAAATACTAGCCCCACTTCCAACCCAGAACCCAGCCTTCCTTCAGTGATACCTACAGAAAATCAGTCACAGCCCACTGCAGAGTCAGAGCCTGGACACTGTACAAAATCGCCTGACTGTTTGTGAGGGGCCAATTTCATCCCAGATCCCAAGCACATTGTGAAATCTGAGCACATGCATGAAGTGTCAGTAGTGTCTGTGATACAGCATATATAGAAGCCATTCTTCTGCAAGGACTGCAGCAAAGGCCACACTGCTGTGACCGAAAATTCTGCCATGAGTTGCCCACTGAATTATTGTTATGTGATGAACTGGATTATATTTAAGATGCATATGTCCACTGTTTCAGAGCAGTTCCAAGGCATCTTTATCTCTGCTGGTTTAGGACAGTCCGAACTTGTCTCCATTGCTACTGTTCTCATCCAGGACGAGGTGGTCTTACCTAGATCCAAGTGTAATTAGTCAACATCTACATTTGAATCCACACTGTTGACAACTTAACCTATGTCAGACAGGCCCCTGGTTTCATCCTACCCTGCCTCTGATCTCCATCAGGTCTGCCCTTGATCCTAGATTTACTTCGAGTCAAACTCTGCATTATTCCATCATCAGATCTTTCCTGCTTTCCTCATGATTCTGCTCATTTTGTGCTGTTATATTTTGGTTTCCATGGGTTAAATTTTTTTATACATTGAAAATTAATTAATGAATAAATAAATTGACAAAAGAGCCTTTTTATTTTCTTTCACTTATCTTAAATTGCAGATTGTAAAAAAATAAGCATGTTTTTCATCAAGTGGAGTACATGCATACAAGCAGATGACACAATTTTACTAAAATATCAACCAGCCCAGCCACATACCTCCTTATGGCATCAAGGTAATTTTTTGTTACCTAACAAAATATTCAAATTTTTGTTAAATGCCAATTTTTAAAGTTTGTAAAACAATACAAACTTGAAATGAAAAAACTTGAAAATTAAATAATATAACTTTTATGTACATGTGGAAGCTTCAGATGATTAAATGCACTATTTCTTGAAAATGTTTTGTTCTTTCAAAATGCAATAAATGATTTGATTTACAGCAGTTGTTCTTGAAGAAAAGTTGTTCAGCATAACTACATCTAACAAATGATATAAACATATTCATGATTAAAAAAATCCTGAGGATACGTTTGAAAGGAAAATCCTACAAATAACTAGAAAATGCCAATATGTTGTCCCATACTGCCATCTAGGGGTAAAAAATTAAAGTTTTTGTCAATATACATAGAAATAAAGGTATTTTTTCACCTTCTTATATTTTATTAAAGCACTGTTTGCCCAATCTTTACCACACTTACCATGCTGGTTTTAAGTCATATCATCATATGATATAAAGGCATATATAATCTACTTAGCTACTTCGAAACAGTTATAGCCATTTAAGTAAAAGTCCCTCTGCCCACTTCCAACATTTTGGTGTCCTTTACAACCGTGAAATACTTAACTTCTCTTTTGGAAAACTATAGGAATGGTGACTCAAAATACTATTTCCTCTAGTCGTTTGGTTTTTAGGACTTTTTCAGAAAATTAAGTTGTCGTCAAAACCCAAAAGGATGCAAAATAGCTTTCCATTAAGGAGAATAAGGTTAACAGATTTATTTTGTCGATAATGTGAAGAGATTCCAGTGGATTTCAAACTAATTTATACTGACACCAACCATTAACCATTGACAGCTCAATGGCGGATAGACAACAGCATCAAATACTTGAGCTGCACATTTCAGAAGACATCTCATGGATCTCCAAACCGACAGCACCAGCAATGTCTTCGTCTAAAAAAGCAAGTCTTACTTTTTCCATCTTTAATTATGTAACATGAGTTTGTCTTTAATCTGCCACAATAGACTAACATTTACAAAATAATAAAATAAAACGTCATGTAAACAGAGTGAGTGAATGATGACAGTATTTTTTACATTTCTTACTGGTACGAATGCAATCCATTATCCAATCAAATACATGCTTGTTTAATATCATCAGATGTATATTTGTCCTTAATATCAAGTCGATCGGAGTATTCTTTACAGAGTTAAAGGCGTTCAGGTACACTTGGTCACATAATTTTATAAAAGACCCTATAATACAAATGTTATGTTCAACACATTTTTGATAATGAATAATGTAAGCAGTTCAGACATTTTTTTAACAATCACTGATAACACAACTGTTATTCTTAAGAGTAAAGTTGTTCAGAATTACGAGAGCGTTCATAAGATATCAATACTTTGTAAAAGTTAAACGTGACGTGATACAAACGGTCCTCTACTGCCATCTTGTGGTTACGATAGACGAGTTTGAATAAGCCATTTATATGAGTGATATTTCATCTTTTTGACTCTTATGAAGGCGTACCTCTTCCGATGATCGTCATATTTTGCATGCTTGTTTAGTGTAATAATATGTATAATAGCACTCAATGGCAAGTCAGTTGGATTATCTGTTAAACAGCTTTGAGGTACAATTTTAGACAACCAAAAGACCTTTTTTTAGACAACCAATTTTACTGTTAAAGCGCCACCTAGTGACCAAACGCCACGTTCTTTTGTTCATGATCTCAGAGTTATGTTCTACACATATTTCCAAGCCCCACAAACATATCTCAAATAGTTCTCGAGTTGTGGCTATTTCATTTAAAAATGCTACTTCCGTGTTGGATGTTTTTGCGCCTCCATGAGACCATGAATCGAAATTTCAAAGCAAATTTAAACGCTGTGTTTTAAAACTTCTCATTTGGCGCCATCTAGTGGAATGCATATTAGTTCATTAGGTGAAATAAAGCATGTTTAGTTATCCTTGTACATTTTATTTTAAATAAAATATAAAATGTTCAGATGGCAAGATGAGACAGATTCATAGACAAAAATACTCAGACTGCAATTTACTGTGATGGTCTTTTTAATGTCATCTTTAAGTTATAAACTGTGGGTCTCATTTCATTCTGTACTCCACAACAACAGACAAATATGACATGACACATATAAATGATTAATATCAAGATCTTCAACATATTCATATTACATGCAATTAAACTAGTGTACATAATAAATTGGTGTTGTATATATATATATATATATATCAACACTGCATCATAAAACCAGCCAGACATGTGCTATATTTATAAATGTATAAATAAGGACCAACGTTTAATGTGTATTACATTTAATTTCTATCACTGTCGTCCTGTGAGACATATTTCATTCCACACACATGCACAGTCTCAATCACACACACACGACACCCAGAACTATAAAGTACATTCACACTCTTATGAAACAGAGAGAACTAATATCCATAAATACACACACACACACAGGATATGTAATACATACGCACGTATGCACATATAATACACACTGCAGTGCACGATAAGGCGCTACAGTGGACAGTGCATGGAACTACATGCATTGTGATCTGTTGACTATAAAAAAGCCATTGAAACGAATGATATTTCACCTTTTTGACTCTTTTGAAGGAATGCCTCTTCCAATGAGCATCACATTTTGCATGCATGTTCAGTGTCATAAGATGTATAATATTACTTAATGACAAGTCAGTTGGATTATTTCTTAAGGAGTAGCAAGCTTTCAGGTAGACTTTTTTGAGGTTGATATAATAAAGGACCCTGTTATTGTCACACAATTGAAAAAGTTCAACATGTCTTTGATAATTAGTTATCTAGAGAGTCCAGAGAATTGTTCTGTGGTGGAAATTTTGAAATTGCTTGAAAGACCTAAAATTTGTATACAAAGATACGTCTTTAACATCATCACCAATAACTTGCGAACCGTTTGATTGACATCAATGGATCAAGAGGCAAAGTTGTTCAGAATGAGGAGAACTATCATATGATTATATTAGTTTGTGTAAATGACAAATGTCACGTGATAAACAATTGTTTAAGCAATGAAATACGCATAAATTTAGCAATTTTTGCTGTTATAGCGCCACCTAGTGTCCAAACGCCATGTTGTTTTGTACGTGACCTCAGAGTGATGGTCTACACATATGTTCCGAGGCCCATGATGATGTGTTAAACCGTTCTGGATTAATAGGCATGTTAATTTGATAGGCTCCGCCCATTTTTTTATTTTGGCGCCCCTATGCAACCATGAAAGAAAATTTCAACTTTTTTTTGATAATTATTAACCTTCACACTCCACACAAGTCATTTGCATTGTTTTGGTTCTGATCGGTCGAAAAACCAACGACTAGTTCGCGAAAGTAGGTTTTTTACATCATCAGCGATAACTCACGAACCGTTTGATCGACAGAAGTGGTTCCAGAGGCAAAGTTGCTCAGAATAAGGAGAGCTATCATATGATACCATAAATTTGGGTATATGTCAAATGTCACGTGATGCACAATTGTTAAAGCACTCCTAAAACGTTATTTCGCCCCCCGGTGGCCAAATGAGTTCACATTTCTTACAGACCTTCAGGACCACGAGACGAATAAGCCCAGCGAGTGTCGTTTTGATCGGCCTCAGTTAACCCGGTGTAATGAGCGCTCAAACTTCATTGGCCAATGGCGGCCATGTTTTTTTACATACGCCAATGTCCTTTTAGATATTCATGTAGAATGAGACAAAGACCCACCATACCAAATATGAAGTCAATCGGGCAAAGGGTTGCGTAGTTATAGCTATTTTCTAGCTCATTCAAATTATAGCGCCACCTAGTGGTCAAACGCCGCAGTTTTTTTATTGTGACCCCGGACTGAGGGTCTACACATATGTTCCAAGCCCCATGAAGATATCTCAAACAGTTCATGAGTTATGGCCATTTTTGTTAAATATGTCACTTCCGGTTTGGACGTTTTAGCGCCACCTAGCGACCGTGAATGGAAAATTCAACTTTTTTTTGATAACTATTTACATTCACACTCCAAAGAATCCAACAGCGTTGGTTTGGTTTCGATCGGGCAAAAATCCAGGGACTAGTTCATTTTTTTTGTTGATGCATAAAATGCAAATTAGCGAAAAAATTTGCATACCGGAAATGAAATCGGAGATATACATTTTTTAAGTTTTGAGCCAATGATTACTCTGATATAAGACACTTGGGTGTGCGACAAACGGTTTACGCGTTGCGCAGGCTAACGCGTGCGGCATCGCTGTAGCGCCACCTATGGGTCGATTTGGCTGGTTCCGTGTATCTGAGTAGCGAGCAAGACTACTACCATCTGACCAAGTCTCAGCTCTGTCGGCCTTACGGTTTAGGCTGCAGTATGAGTTTTACCGGAGAAAAATAATAATAATAATAATAATAAAACCAACAAATACAATAGGTTTCTAGCCCTTCGGGCTCGAACCCTAAATATAGCTGCAAGCAGCAATCATCGGGTTCGAGCGGACTAAGAGGTCTAAGGTCGGCTGCTTTCGCTGACTACGGTCAGGAAACGCACCATAACACATCCGCAACGGATGACACTTACCCATAACCTGAAAAATTAAAGAAATGGTCAGCAAAGGGTAATACAGAACACGCATGCTAACACTCATATGCAAAAACAGGTGTAAACCGTTCATACCTACGGTACGAGTGAAATGAACATAAATACATACACACAGAATATGTAATACATACGCACGTATGCACATATAATACACACTGCAGTGCACGATACGTCGCTACAGTGGACAATGCATGGAACTACATGCATTGTGATCTGTTGACTATAAAAAAGCCATTGAAATGAATGATATTTATCCCATTTTGAATGTTATGAAAGGCATGCCTCTTCCAATGAGCATCACATTTTGGATGCTTGTTTAGTGTCATAAGATGTATAATAGTACTTAATGAGAAGTCAGCTGGATAATTTCTTAAGGAGTAGCGAGCTTTCAGGTAGACTTTTGAGGTTAATAAAATAAAGGACCCTGTTATGCTCACACAAATAAAAAATTTCAACATGTCTTTGATAATTAGTTATCTAGAGAGTCCAGAGAATTTTACTGTGGTGAAAATTTGGAAATTGCATGAAAAAAACCAAATTAGTTGCAAAAGTGCGTCTTTAACATCATCACCAATAACTTGCCAACTGTTTGATTGACATCAATAGATCAAGAGGAAAAGTTGTTCAGAATGAGGAGAACTATCATATGATTATATTAGTTTGTGTAAATGACAAATGTCACGTGATAAACAATTGTTTAAGCAATGAAATACGCATAAATTTAGCAATTTTTGCTGTTATAGCGCCACCTAGTGTCCAAACGCCATGTTGTTTTGTACGTGACCTCAGAGTGATGGTCTACACATATGTTCCGAGGCCCATGATGATGTGTTAAACCGTTCTGGATTAATAGGCATGTTAATTTGATAGGCTCCGCCCATTTTTTTATTTTGGCGCCCCTATGCTACCATGAAAGAAAATTTCAACTTTTTTTTGATAATTATTTACCTTCACACTCCACACAAGTCATCTGCATTGTTTTGGTTCTGATCGGTCGAAAAACCAACGACTAGTTCGCGAAAGTAGGTTTTTTACATCATCAGCGATAACTCACGAACCGTTTGATCGACAGAAGTGGTTCCAGAGGCAAAGTTGCTCAGAATAAGGAGAGCTATCATATGATACCATTAGTTTGGGTATATGTCAAATGTCACGTGATACACAATTGTTTAAGCACTCCTAAAACGTTATTTCGCCCCCCGGTGGCCAAATGAGTTCACATTTCTTACAGACCTTCAGGACCATGAGACGAATAAGCCCCGCGAGTGTCGTTTCGATCGGCCTCAGTTAACCCGGTGTAATGAGCGCTCAAACTTCATTGGCCAATGGCGGCCATGTTTTTTTACATACGCCAATATCCTTTTAGATATTCATGTAGAATGAGACAAAGACCCACCATACCAAATATCAAGTCAATCGGGCAAAGGGTTGCGAAGTTATAGCTATTTTCTAGCTCATTCAAATTATAGCGCCACCTAGTGGTCAAACGCCGCAGTTTTTTTATTGTGACCCCGGATTGAGGGTCTACACATATGTTCCAAGCCCCATGAAGATATCTCAATTAGTTCACGAGTTATGGCCGTTTTAGTTAAATATGTCACTTCCGGTTTGGACGTTTTAGCGCCACCTAGCGGCCGTGAATAGAAAATTCAACTTTTTTTTGATAACTATTTACATTCACACTCCAAAGAATCCATCAGCGTTGGTTTGGTTTCGATCGGGCAAAAATCCAGGGACTAGTTCATTTTCTTTATTGATGCATAAAATGCAAATTAGCGAAAAAATTTGCATACCGGAAATGAAATCGGAGATATACGTTTTTTAAGTTTTGAGCCAGTGATTACACTGATATAAGACACTTGGGTGTGCGACAAACGGTTTAGGGGTTGCGCAAGCAAACGCGTACGGCATCGCTGTAGCGCCACCTATGGGTCGATTTGGCTGGTTCCGTGTATCTGAGTAGCGACAAGGACTACTACCATCTGACCAAGTCTCAGCTCTGTCGGCCTTACGGTTTGGGCTGCAGCATCAGTTTTATGGCAGAATAATAATAAGAATAATAATAATAATAATAATAAAACCTACAAATACAATAGGTTTCTAGCCCTACGGGCTCGAACCCTAATAAATAGCTGCAAGCAGCAATCATCGGGTTCGAGCAGACTAAGTGTTCAAAGGTAGACTGCTTTCGCTGACTACGGTCAGGAAACGCACCATAACACATCCGAAACGGATGACAGTTACACATAACCTGAAAAATTAAAGAAATGGTCATCAATGGTTAATACAGAACACGCATGCTTACACTCACATGCAACAACAGAAGTAAATCGATAATACCTAAGGGACGAGTGAAATGAACCAATTCTAATGTCTCTACGATGATCTGTTCCAGAGATATAGATCTTGCTTTATGGTTGCTGAGCTAACCTGTTTGGTTGCGGCATGGCACCTGCCGATTGATAGCACACTAAGCCACAACTGAAACAAACTAAGCCCCGTGCCACTACGATGTTCTGATGCAGAGATGCAGGTCTGTCTAAACGGTTGCTAAGGTAATATGTTTGGTTGCCATGGGCGTGGCTTGTCACCTGTCACATTATAATACACGTAGCCATGAATTAAACAAACCAACCCCTGTGTCTCTACAATATTCTACTGCAGAGATGTAGGTCCGGCTAGGCCGTTGCTAAAGTACTCTGTTTGGTTGCTAGGCAGTGGATTGTAGCTGCCAATTAATTATTCACCGACCAATAAGTGAAACATACCATACACCAAGTCTCTATGATGTTGTGATGCATTTACATGGAGCTTGCAAAACGGTTTCTAATGTATGCTATTTGCTTTCATGGGAGTGGACTGGCAGTTTGATTATAGTAGCCTATATATTGTATATATAGTATATATATTGATTATAGATCAAATGCTTTATGCCAGAATGAAGGATAAACCAACCCCCATGTAACGATGACGTTCAGATTTAAACATTTCCGTTTGGGTTTGATCAGCAATCAGCAATTGTTGCTAGTATATGGATATTATCCAATGTAAACTTTCATGGACTGTGCTCCAATCAGTTAAACACTCCCAAAAAACTCCAGGACGCGGATGATTAATTTCCATAAAGTTTACCGAGATTATTGTGAAACTGCAATACAATACAGAAGAGATAATTCTACATATTGATATTAAATACAAATACAAGTGTCAAAAACAACACGGGTAATCTACGTCATTAGATGCAATCGAGCTGATAAACAATTGGCAGTAATAGGCATGAAGCTAACTTAGCCACAACTTTACCATGAACAAAATAGAGAATACCTAAATATTAAATGATAAGAAGTACTCACAGACGTTGTTTAGCAAAGAGGAGAAAAGAAAAAGAGATCGCTCTAGAAACGGAAGACTGAGAGCACTCGCAGTCTGCTGCTACCACTGCCGCTTGCGTGAAAGACTTCCGGATACATCACGTGAGCCGGTACTACATGACTAAAGTAACTGAGCCACGCAGATCGCGCTATACTAATAAAACAAGAGAAAATACACATGTCTCAGGCAACACAACATAAACACTTAAAGCTTTAAATTGATTAAGAAATGTATCCTCAAATAATACTTAATCATCAAAAAGATGAACGCAATAAACTGAGCAAATCCGAGGAGTTTCAACACAGAATCAATCAAGCACGTCAGATTTCACAATGTCCAAACACACATCACCCGCTTCAATATCATCAACCATCACGATAAAATTACCCAGATAACTTTTACACAAGTGTTACAACTTTAGATAAAACATCATTCATGCATTTTAAACAAGGATGGTAGTTATATTTGCCTTTTAATCCGCATTGCTGAAAGAAATCACCTGCTTCCCGGTAAACGTCAAATTAGTGGAGTAACATCAAACAAGCGCCTTAATTTTAAAATAAAAGTCACACTTGAGTTATTTTTAATTATATAAAAATCCATGATGAACAATGATTGAGTTTACACCTATTATTGCTTATATGTGTTTAGTGACAATACAATGATTTACAATTGTATGTATGAAGAGTTTAATTACAAAATGAGAAAACTCCGTTTTTTTATTTTTTTAATTGACAGCAATGTTTTTGGTGATAAAGTTTTTCGGAATGAGGAGAGCTATTATAATATGTCAAGAGTTTGCGTAAATGTCAAATGTCACGTGATACACAATTTTTCAGGCAACAAAAAGACATGTCAATTTGCCATTTTTGCTGTTATAGCGCCACCTAGTGTCCAAACGCCACGTTCTTTTGGATATGACCTCGGAGTGATGGTCTACACATATGTTCCGAGGCCCATGAGTATATCTTATACAGTTCTTAAGTTATAGCTATTTAAAGTAAAAATGCTACTTCCGGGTTGGATTTTTTTGCGCCCCCTTGGGACCATGAATCGAAATTTCAACGTTTTTTTGATAATTATTTACATTCACACTCCAAACAATTCATCAGCGTTGGTTTGGTTCCGATCGGGCGAAGAACCAGGGACTAGTTCGAAAACGTGTAAGGTGCATAAAATGCTAATTAGCGAAAAACTTTTCCAGGCGCAAATAAAAACGGAGATATACGTTTTATTCAGCTTAAGCCTCCGATTCCAATGATACCAAACACTTGGTTGTGCGACAAACGGTTTAGGAGTTATGAGCCTAAACGCGTTTGTCATCGCTGTAGCGCCACCTATCGGCCGATTTGGCTGTCTTTATGTCTCCCAGTAGCCAACAGGAGTACAACCATCTGACCAAGTATCAAGTCTCTAGGCCTTACGGTTTGGGCTGCACGATCAGTTTTAGGGGGAAAAATCTGCTCTGTGAGCAATTATAAATAACAATATAGCTGCAAGCAGCAATCATCGGGTTCGAGCAGACTAAGAGGTCTAAGGTCGGCTGCTTTCGCTGACTACGGTCAGGAAACGCACCATAACAAATCCGCAACGGATGACACTTACCCATAACCTGAAAAATTAAAGAAATGGTCAGCAAAGGGTAATACAGAACACGCATGCTAACACTCATATGCAAAAACAGGTGTAAACCGTTGATACCTACGGTACGAGTGAAATGAACATAAATACATACACACAGAATATGTAATACATACGCACGTATGCACATATAATACACACTGCAGTGCACGATACGTCGCTACAGTGGACAATGCATGGAACTACATGCATTGTGATCTGTTGACTATAAAAAAGCCATTGAAATGAATGATATTTATCCCATTTTGACTGTTATGAAAGGCATGCCTCTTCAAATGAGCATCACATTTTGGATGCTTGTTTAGTGTCATAATATGTAAAATATTACATAATGGCAAGTCAGTTGGATTATTCATTGAGGAGCAGCGAGCTTTCAGGTAGACTTTTGAGGTTACTATAATAAATGACCTGTTATGGTCACGTAAATGAAAAAGTTCAACATGTCTTTGATAATTATTTATCTAGAGAGTCTAGAGAATTGTACTGTGGTGAAAATTTGGAAATTGCATGAAAAAACAAAAATTAGTATGCAAAATTACGTTTTTAACATCATCACCGATAACTCGAGAACCGTTTGATTGACATCAATGCATCAAGAGGCAAAGTTGTTCAGAATGAGGAGACCTATCATATGATGTCAATGGTTTGCGTAAATGACAAATGTCACGTGATAGACAAATGTTTAAGTAATGAAATACGCACCAATCTTGCCATTTTTGATGTTATAGCGCCACCTAGTGTCCAAACGCCACGTTCTTTTGGAGGTGACCTCGGAGTGATGGTCTACACATATGTTCCGAGGCCCATGAGTATATCTTATACAGTTCTTGAGTTATAGCTATTTAAAGCAAAAAGGCTACTTCCGGGTTGGATGTTTTTGCGCCCCCTTGAGACCATGAATCGAAATTTCAACTTTTTTTTGATAATTTTTTACATTCACACTCCAAACATTTCATCCACGTTGGTTTGGTTCCGATCGGGCGAAAAACCAGGGACTAGTTCGAAAACGTGTAAGTTGCATTAAATGCTAATTAGCGAAAAACTTTTCCAGGCGCAAATAAAAACGGAGATATACGTTTTCTTCAGCTTAAGCCTCCGATTCCAATGATACCAAACACTTGGTTGTGCGACAAACGGTTTAGGAGTTATGAGCCTAAACGCGTTTGTCATCGCTGTAGCGCCCCCTATTGGCCGATTTGGCTGTCTTTATGTCTCCCAGTAGCCAACAGGAGTACAACCATCTGACCAAGTATCAAGTCTCTAGGCCTTACGGTTTGGGCTGCACAATCAGTTTTAGGGGGAAAAATCTGCTCTGTGAGCAATTATAAATAACAATATAGCTGCAAGCAGCAATCATCGGGTTCGAGCAGACTAAGTGTTCAAAGGTAGACTGCTTTCGCTGACTACGGTCAGGAAACGCACCATAACACATCCGAAACGGATGACAGTTACACATAACCTGAAAAATTAAAGAAATGGTCATCAATGGTTAATACAGAACACGCATGCTTACACTCACATGCAACAACAGAAGTAAATCGATAATACCTAAGGGACGAGTGAAATGAACCAATTCTAATGTCTCTACGATGATCTGTTCCAGAGATATAGATCTTGCTTTATGGTTGCTGAGCTAACCTGTTTGGTTGCGGCATGGCACCTGCCGATTGATAGCACACTAAGCCACAACTGAAACAAACTAAGCCCCGTGCCACTACGATGTTCTGATGCAGAGATGCAGGTCTGTCTAAACGGTTGCTAAGGTAATATGTTTGGTTGCCATGGGCGTGGCTTGTCACCTGTCACATTATAATACACGTAGCCATGAATTAAACAAACCAACCCCTGTGTCTCTACAATATTCTACTGCAGAGATGTAGGTCCGGCTAGGCCGTTGCTAAAGTACTCTGTTTGGTTGCTAGGCAGTGGATTGTAGCTGCCAATTAATTATTCACCGACCAATAAGTGAAACATACCATACACCAAGTCTCTATGATGTTGTGATGCATTTACATGGAGCTTGCAAAACGGTTTCTAATGTATGCTATTTGCTTTCATGGGAGTGGACTGGCAGTTTGATTATAGTAGCCTATATATTGTATATATAGTATATATATTGATTATAGATCAAATGCTTTATGCCAGAATGAAGGATAAACCAACCCCCATGTAACGATGACGTTCAGATTTAAACATTTCCGTTTGGGTTTGATCAGCAATCAGCAATTGTTGCTAGTATATGGATATTATCCAATGTAAACTTTCATGGACTGTGCTCCAATCAGTTAAACACTCCCAAAAAACTCCAGGACGCGGATGATTAATTTCCATAAAGTTTACCGAGATTATTGTGAAACTGCAATACAATACAGAAGAGATAATTCTACATATTGATATTAAATACAAATACAAGTGTCAAAAACAACACGGGTAATCTACGTCATTAGATGCAATCGAGCTGATAAACAATTGGCAGTAATAGGCATGAAGCTAACTTAGCCACAACTTTACCATGAACAAAATAGAGAATACCTAAATATTAAATGATAAGAAGTACTCACAGACGTTGTTTAGCAAAGAGGAGAAAAGAAAAAGAGATCGCTCTAGAAACGGAAGACTGAGAGCACTCGCAGTCTGCTGCTACCACTGCCGCTTGCGTGAAAGACTTCCGGATACATCACGTGAGCCGGTACTACATGACTAAAGTAACTGAGCCACGCAGATCGCGCTATACTAATAAAACAAGAGAAAATACACATGTCTCAGGCAACACAACATAAACACTTAAAGCTTTAAATTGATTAAGAAATGTATCCTCAAATAATACTTAATCATCAAAAAGATGAACGCAATAAACTGAGCAAATCCGAGGAGTTTCAACACAGAATCAATCAAGCACGTCAGATTTCACAATGTCCAAACACACATCACCCGCTTCAATATCATCAACCATCACGATAAAATTACCCAGATAACTTTTACACAAGTGTTACAACTTTAGATAAAACATCATTCATGCATTTTAAACAAGGATGGTAGTTATATTTGCCTTTTAATCCGCATTGCTGAAAGAAATCACCTGCTTCCCGGTAAACGTCAAATTAGTGGAGTAACATCAAACAAGCGCCTTAATTTTAAAATAAAAGTCACACTTGAGTTATTTTTAATTATATAAAAATCCATGATGAACAATGATTGAGTTTACACCTATTATTGCTTATATGTGTTTAGTGACAATACAATGATTTACAATTGTATGTATGAAGAGTTTAATTACAAAATGAGAAAACTCCGTTTTTTTATTTTTTTAATTGACAGCAATGTTTTTGGTAATAAAGTTTTTCGGAATGAGGAGAGCTATTATAATATGTCAAGAGTTTGCGTAAATGTCAAATGTCACGTGATACACAATTTTTCAGGCAACAAAAAGACATGTCAATTTGCCATTTTTGCTGTTATAGCGCCACCTAGTGTCCAAACGCCACGTTCTTTTGGATATGACCTCGGAGTGATGGTCTACACATATGTTCCGAGGCCCATGAGTATATCTTATACAGTTCTTAAGTTATAGCTATTTAAAGTAAAAATGCTACTTCCGGGTTGGATTTTTTTGCGCCCCCTTGGGACCATGAATCGAAATTTCAACGTTTTTTTGATAATTATTTACATTCACACTCCAAACAATTCATCAGCGTTGGTTTGGTTCCGATCGGGCGAAGAACCAGGGACTAGTTCGAAAACGTGTAAGGTGCATAAAATGCTAATTAGCGAAAAACTTTTCCAGGCGCAAATAAAAACGGAGATATACGTTTTATTCAGCTTAAGCCTCCGATTCCAATGATACCAAACACTTGGTTGTGCGACAAACGGTTTAGGAGTTATGAGCCTAAACGCGTCTGTCATCGCTGTAGCGCCACCTATCGGCCGATTTGGCTGTCTTTATGTCTCCCAGTAGCCAACAGGAGTACAACCATCTGACCAAGTATCAAGTCTCTAGGCCTTACGGTTTGGGCTGCACGATCAGTTTTAGGGGGAAAAATCTGCTCTGTGAGCAATTATAAATAACAATATAGCTGCAAGCAGCAATCATCGGGTTCGAGCAGACTAAGAGGTCTAAGGTCGACTGCTTTCGCCGACTACGGTCAGGAAACGCACCATAACACATCCGCAACGGATGACAGTTACACATAACCTGAAAAATTAAAGAAATGGTCATCAATGGTTAATACAGAACACGCATGCTTACACTCACATGCAACAACAGGTGTAAACCGATAATACCTGAGGGACGAGTGAAATGAACCAATTCTCATGTCTCTACGATGTTCTGTTCCAGAGATATAGATCTTGCTTTATGGTTGCTGAGCTAACCTGTTTGGTTGCGGCATGGCACCTGCCGATTGATAGCACACTAAGCCACAACTGAAACAAACTAAGCCCCGTGCCACTACGATGTTCTGATGCAGAGATGCAGGTCTGTCTAAACGGTTGCTAAGGTAATATATTTGGTTGCCATGGGCGTGGCTTGTCACCTGTCACATTATAATACACGTTGCCATGAATTAAACGAACCAACCCCTGTGTCTCTACAATATTCTACTGCAGAGATGTAGGTCCGGCTAGGCCGTTGCTAATGTACTCTGTTTGGTTGCTAGGCAGTGGATTGTAGCTGCCAATTAATTATTCACCGACCAATAAGTGAAACATACCATACACCAAGTCTCTATGATGTTGTGATGCATCTACATGGAGCTTGCAAAACGGTTTCTAATGTATGCTATTTGGTTTCATGGGAGTGGACTGGCAGTTGTCAATTGATTATAGATCAAATGCTTTATGCCAGAATGAAGGATAAATCAACCCCCATGTAACTATGACGTTCAGATTTAAACATTTCCGTTTGGGTTTATAGTGTGATCAGCAATTGTTGCTAGTATATCGATATTATCTAATGTAAACTTTCATGGACTCTGCTATAATCAGTTAAACACTCCCAAAAAACTCCAGGACGCGGATGATTAATTTCCATAAAGTTTACCGAGATTATTGTGAAACTGCAATACAATACAGAAGAGATAATTCTACATATTGATATTAAATACAAATACAAGTGTCAAAAACAACACGGGTAATCTACGTCATTAGATGCAATCGAGCTGATAAACAATCGGCAGTAATAGGCATGAAGCTAACTTAGCCACAACTTTACCGGGAACAAAATAGAGAATACCTAAATATTAAATGAGAAGAAGTACTCACAGACGTTGCTTAGCAAAGAGGAGAAAAGAAAAAGAGATCGCTCTAGAAACGGAAGACTGAGAGCACTCGCAGTCTGCTGCTACCACTGCCGCTTGTGTGAAAGACTTCCGCATACATCAAGTGTGCCGCTACTACATGACTAAAGTAACGGAGCCACGCAGATCGCGCTATACTAGTAAAACAAGGGAAAATACACATTTAAATTCTCAGGGAACACAACATAAACACGTAAAGCTTTAAATTGATTAAGAAATGTATCCTCAAGTAATACTTCATCATCAAAAAGATGAACGTAATAAACTGAGCAAATCCGAGGAGTTTCAACACAGAATCAATCAAGCATGTCAGATTTCACAATGTCAAAACACACATCACCCGCTTCAATATCATCAACCATTACGATAAAATTACCCAGATAACTTTTACACAAGTGTTACAACTTTAGATAAAACATCATTCATGCATTTTAAACAAGGATGGAAGTTATATTTGCCTTTTAATCCGCATTGCTGAAAGAAATCACCTGCTTCCCGGTAAACGTCAAATTAGTGAAGTAACATCAAACAAGCGCCTTAATTTTAAAATAAAAGTCACACTTGAGTTATTTTTAATTATTTAAAAATCCATGATGAACAATGATTGAGCTTACACCTATTATTGCTTATATGTGTTTAGTGAAAATACAATGATTTACAATTGTATGTATGAAGAGTTTAATTACAAAATGAGAAAACTCAGTTTTTTTAGTTTTTTTATTGACAGCAATGTTTTTGGTGATAAAGTTTTTCGGAATGAGGAGAGCTATCAAACGATATCAATAGTTTGTGTAAATGTCAAATGTCACGTGATACACAATTTTTCAGGCAACAAAAAGACATGTCAATTTGCCATTTTTACTGTTATAGCGCCACCTAGTGTCCAAACGCCACGTTCTTTTGGAGGTGACCTCGGAGTGGTGGTCTACACATATGTTCCGAGGCCCATGAGTATATCTTATACAGTTCTTGAGTTATAGCTATTTAAAGTAAAAAGGCTACTTCCGGGTTGGATGTTTTTGCGCCCCCTTGAGACCATGAATGGAAATTTCAACTTTTTTTTGATAATTATTTACATTCACACTCCAAACAATTCATCCACGTTGGTTTGGTTCCGATCGGGCGAAAAACCAGGGACTAGTTCGAAAACGTGTAAGTTGCATTAAATGCTAATTTGCGAAAAACTTTTCCAGGCGCAAATAAAAACGGAGATATACGTTTTATTCAGCTTAAGCCTCCGATTCCAATGATACCAAACACTTGGTTGTGCGACAAACGGTTTAGGAGTTATGAGCCTAAACGCGTTTGTCATCGCTGTAGCGCCCCCTATAGGCCGATTTGGCTGTCTTTATGTCTCCCAGTAGCCAACAGGAGTACAACCATCTGACCAAGTATCAAGTCTCTAGGCCTTACGGTTTGGGCTGCACGATCAGTTTTAGGGGGAAAAATCTGCTCTGTGAGCAATTATAAATAACAATATAGCTGCAAGCAGCAATCATCGGGTTCGAGCAGACTAAGAGGTCTAAGGTCGGCTGCTTTCGCTGATTACGGTCAGGAAACGCACCATAACAAATCCGCAACGGATAACACTTACCGATAACCTGAAAAATTAAAGAAATGGTCAGCAAAGGGTAATACAGAACACGCATGCTAACACTCATATGCAAAAACAGGTGTAAACCGTTGATACCTACGGTACGAGTGAAATGAACATAAATACATACACACAGAATATGTAATACATACGCACGTATGCACATATAATACACACTGCAGTGCACGATACGTCGCTACAGTGGACAATGCATTGTGATCTGTTGACTATAAAAAAGCCATTGAAATGAATGATATTTATCCTTTTGACTGTTATGAAAGGCATGCCTCTTCCAATGAGCATCACATTTTGGATGCTTGTTTAGTGTCATAAGATGTATAATAGTACTTAATGAGAAGTCAGTTGGATTATGTTTTAAGGAGTAGCGAACTTTCAGGTAGACTTTTGAGGTTAATAAAATAAAGGACCCTGTTATGCTCACACAAATGAAAAAATTCAACATGTCTTTGATAATTATTTATCTAGAGAGTCCAGAGAATTGTACTTTGGTGAAAATTTGGAAATTGCATGAAAAACCAAAGATTAGTATGCAAAAGTACGTCTTTAACATCATCACCAATAACTCGGGAACCATTTGATTGACATCAATGCATCAAGAGGCAAAGTTGTTCAGAATGAGGAGAACTATCATATGATATCAATGGTTTGTGTAAATGATAAATGTCACATGATAGACAATTGTTTAAGCAATAAAATAAGCATCAATCTAGCCTATTTTGATGTTATAGCGCCACCTAGTGTCCAAACGCAACGTTCTTTTGGAGGTGACCTCGGATTGATGGTCTACACATATGTTCCGAGGCCCATGAGTATATCTTATACAGTTCTTGAGTTATAGCTATTTAAAGTAAAAAGGCTACTTCCGGGTTGGATGTTTTTGCGCCCCCTTG
Source organism: Triplophysa bombifrons (assembly GCA_029783895.1). Classification (NCBI taxonomy): domain Eukaryota; kingdom Metazoa; phylum Chordata; class Actinopteri; order Cypriniformes; family Nemacheilidae; genus Triplophysa; species Triplophysa bombifrons. The sequence goes on from CM056452.1 coordinate 18,507,614, forward strand.
AGACCATGAATGGAAATTTCAACTTTTTTTTGATAATTTTTTACATTCACACTCCAAACAATTCATCCACGTTGGTTTGGTTCCGATCGGGCGAAAAACCAGGGACTAGTTCGAAAACGTGTAAGTTGCATTAAATGCTAATTAGCGAAAAACTTTTCCAGGCGCAAATAAAAACGGAGATATACGTTTTATTCAGCTTAAGCCAACAATTCCAATGATACCAAACAATTGGGTGTGCGACAAACGGTTTAGGAGTTATGAGCCTAAACGCGTTTGTCATCACTGTAGCGCCCCCTATTGGCCGATTTGGCTGTCTTTATGTCTCCCAGTAGCCAACAGGAGTACAACCATCTGACCAAGTATCAAGTCTCTAGGCCTTACAGTTTGGGCTGCACGATCAGTTTTAGGGGGAAAAATCTGCTCTGTGAGCAATTATAAATAACAATATAGCTGCAAGCAGCAATCATCGGGTTCGAGCAGTCTAAGGCGTCTAAGGGGTCGACTGTTTGATTGACATCAATAGATCAAGAGGAAAAGTTGTTCAGAATGAGGAGAACTATCATATGATTATATTAGTTTGTGTAAATGACAAATGTCACGTGATAAACAATTGTTTAAGCAATGAAATACGCATAAATTTAGCAATTTTTGCTGTTATAGCGCCACCTAGTGTCCAAACGCCATGTTGTTTTGTACGTGACCTCAGAGTGATGGTCTACACATATGTTCCGAGGCCCATGATGATGTGTTAAACCGTTCTGGATTAATAGGCATGTTAATTTGATAGGCTCCGCCCATTTTTTTATTTTGGCGCCCCTATGCAACCATGAAAGAAAATTTCAACTTTTTTTTGATAATTATTTACCTTCACACTCCACACAAGTCATCTGCATTGTTTTGGTTCTGATCGGTCGAAAAACCAACGACTAGTTCGCGAATGTAGGTTTTTTATATCATCAGCAATAACTCACGAACCGTTTGATCGACAGAAGTGGTTCCAGAGGCAAAGTTGCTCAGAATAAGGAGAGCTATCACATGATACCATTAGTTTGGGTATATGTCAAATGTCACGTGATACACAATTGTTTAAGCACTCCTAAAACGTTATTTCGCCCCCCGGTGGCCAAATGAGTTCACATTTCTTACAGACCTTCATGACCATGAGACGAATAAGCCCAGTGAGTGTCGTTTTGATCGGCCTCAGTTAACCCGGTGTAATGAGCGCTCAAACTTCATTGGTCAATGGCGGCCATGTTTTTTTAAATACGCCAATGTCCTTTTAGATATTCATGTAGAATGAGACAAAGACCCACCATACCAAATATCAAGTCAATCGGGCAAAGGGTTGCGAAGTTATAGCTATTTTCTAGCTCATTCAAATTATAGCGCCACCTAGGGGTCAAACGCCGCAGTTTTTTTATTGTGACCCCGGACTGAGGGTCTACACATATTTTCCAAGCCCCATGAAGATATCTCCAACAGTTCACGAGTTATAGCCATTTTTGTTAAATATGTCACTTCCGGTTTGGACGTTTTAGCGCCACCTAGCGGCCGTGAATGGAAAATTCAACTTTTTTTTGATAACTATTTACATTCACACTCCACAGAAGCCATCAGCGTTGGTTTGGTTTCGATCGGGCAAAAATCCAGGGACTAGTTCATTTTTTTTGTTGATGCATAAAATGCAAATTAGCGAAAAAATTTGCATACCGGAAATGAAATCGGAGATATACATTTTTTAAGTTTTGAGCCAGTGATTACTCTGATATAAGACACTTGGGTGTGCGACAAACGGTTTACGCGTTGCGCAGGCTAACGCGTGCGGCATCGCTGTAGCGCCACCTATGGGTCGATTTGGCTGGTTCCGTGTATCTGAGTAGCGAGCAAGACTACTACCATCTGACCAAGTCTCAGCTCTGTCGGCCTTACGGTTTAGGCTGCAGTATGAGTTTTACCGGAGAAAAATAATAATAATAATAATAATAAAACCTACAAATACAATAGGTTTCTAGCCCTACGGGCTCGAACCCTAAATATAGCTGCAAGCAGCAATCATCGGGTTCGAGCAGTCTAAGACGTCTAATAGGCTCGGGAGTTACACCATTACACATACACGACAGATGACACTCTCCTACACGAAGAAAATGGTCAAAAAAGGTCAGCAACTGTCAATAAAGACTACACATATTCACACACTCAATCAAAAACAGGTTTAAGTGATAATACATAAGGGACGGGTAAAATGAGGCAATTCTCATGTCTCTATGGTGTTCTGTTTCAGAGAAATAGATCTTGCTAAACGGTGGTAAAGCTAACCTGTTTGGTTATCATTGACGTGGAATAGCACCTTTCAATTAATAACACATCAAACCAAAAGTCAAACGAAGCAATCCCAGTGTCTCTAAAATGTTCTATTAATTCTTATATATGTAGTAAATAATTCAACAAAACATTTCAATACATTTGAATGAAAAATATTTCACCTTTTTGACTGTTATGAAGGCATTTCTTTTCCACTGACCCTCACATTTTGCATGCTTGTTTTGTGTCAAAATACGTATAAGAGTCCTTAATGACAAGTCAGTTGGATTGTTTATTAAGGAGTAGCGACCTTTAACGTACATGTTTCACGTTAATATATTAAAGGACCCTGTTAGGGTCAAACAACTAAAAAAACTCGACATGTTTTTGATAATTATTGACCTTGAGTGTCCAAAGAATGGAACTGTGGCATACATTTTGAAATTGTTTGAAAATCCTTAAACTAGTATGCAAAAGTATGTCTTTAACATCATCACCGATAACTCGAGAACCGTTTGATTGACATCAATGGATCAAGAGGCAAAGTTGTTCAGAATGAGCAGAACTATCATATGATATCAATAGTTTGTTTAAATGACAAATGTCACGTGATAGACAATTGTTTAAGCAATGAAAAACGCATCAATTTAGCAATTTTTGCTGTTATAGCGCCACCTAGTGTCCAAACTCCACGTTCTTTTGGAGATGACTTCGGAGTGATGGTCTTCACATATGTTCCGAGGCCCATGAGTATATCTTATACAGTTCTTGAGTTATAGCTATTTAAATTAAAAAGGCTACTTCCGGGTTGGATGTTTTTGCGCCCCCTTGGGACCATGAATCGAAATTTCAACTTTTTTTTGATAATTATTTACATTCACACTCCAAAGAATTCATCAGCGTTGGTTTGGTTCCGATCGGGCGAAAAACCAGGGACTAGTTTGAAAACGTGTAAGGTGCATAAAATGCTAATTAGCGAAAAACTTTTCCAGGCGCAAATAAAAACGGAGATATACATTTTGTTCGGCTTTATCCAACAATTCCAATGATACCAAACACTTGGGTGTGCGACAAACGGTTTAGGAGTTATGAGCCTAAACGCGTTTGTGATCGCTGTAGCGCCCCCTAGAGGCCAATTTGGCTGTCTTTATGTCTCCCAGTAGCCAACAGGAGTACAACCATCTGACCAAGTATCAAGTCTCTAGGCCTTACGGTGTGGGCTGCAGGATCAGTTTTAGGGGGAAAAATCTGCTCTGTGAGCAATTATAAATAACAATATAGCTGCAAGCAGCAATCATCGGGTTCGAGCAGACTAAGAGGTCTAAGGTCGGCTGCTTTCGCTGACTACGGTCAGGAAACGCACCATAACAAATCCGCAACGGATGACACTTACCCATAACCTGAAAAATTAAAGAAATGGTCAGCAAAGGGTAATACAGAACACGCATGCTAACACTCATATGCAAAAACAGGTGTAAACCGTTGATACCTACGGTACGAGTGAAATGAACATAAATACATACACACAGAATATGTAATACATACGCACGTATGCACATATAATACACACTGCAGTGCACGATACGTCGCTACAGTGGACAATGCATGGAACTACATGCATTGTGATCTGTTGACAATAAAAAAGCCATTGAAATGAATGATATTTATCCCATTTTGACTGTTATGAAAGGCATGCCTCTTCCAATGAGCATCACATTTTGGATGCTTGTTTAGTGTGATAATATGTAAAATATTACATAATGGCAAGTCAGTTGGATTATTCATTGAGGAGCAGCGAGCTTTCAGGTAGACTTTTGAGGTTACTATAATAAATGACCTGTTATGGTCACGTAAATGAAAAAGTTCAACATGTCTTTGATAATTAGTTATCTAGAGAGTCCAGAGAATTGTACTGTGGTGAAAATTTGGAAATTGCATGAAAAAACAAAAATTAGTATGCAAAATTACGTTTTTAACATCATCACCGATAACTCGAGAACCGTTTGATTGACATCAATGCATCAAGAGGCAAAGTTGTTCAGAATGAGGAGACCTATCATATGATGTCAATGGTTTGCGTAAATGACAAATGTCACGTGATAGACAAATGTTTAAGTAATGAAATACGCACCAATCTTGCCATTTTTGATGTTATAGCGCCACCTAGTGTCCAAACGCCACGTTCTTTTGTAGGTGACCTCGGAGTGATGGTCTACACATATGTTCCGAGGCCCATGAGTATATCTTATACAGTTCTTGAGTTATAGCTATTTAAAGCAAAAAGGCTACTTCCGGGTTGGATGTTTTTGCGCCCCCTTGGGACCATGAATCGAAATTTCAACTTTTTTTTGATAATTATTTACATTCACACTCCAAAGAATTCATCAGCGTTGGTTTGGTTCCGATCGGGCGAAAAACCAGGGACTAGTTCGAAAACGTGTAAGTTGCATTAAATGCTAATTAGCGAAAAACTTTTCCAGGCGCAAATAAAAACGGAGATATACGTTTTGTTCGTCACAAGCTACCAATTCCAATGATACCAAACACTTGGGTGTGCGACAAACGGTTTAGGAGTTATGAGCCTAAACGCGTTTGTGATCGCTGTAGCGCCCCCTATCGGCCGATTTGGCTGTCTTTATGTCTCCGAGTAGCCAACAGGAGTACAACCATCTGACCAAGTATCAAGTCTCTAGGCCTTACGGTTTGGGCTGCACGATCAGTTTTAGGGGGAAAAATCTGCTCTGTGAGCAATTATAAATAACAATATAGCTGCAAGCAGCAATCATCGGGTTCGAGCAGACTAAGAGGTCTAAGGTCGGCTGCTTTCGCTGACTACGGTCAGGAAACGCACCATAACAAATCCGCAACGGATGACACTTACCCATAACCTGAAAAATTAAAGAAATGGTCAGCAAAGAGTAATACAGAACACGCATGCTAACACTCATATGCAAAAACAGGTGTAAACCGTTCATACCTACGGTACGAGTGAAATGAACATAAATACATACACGCAGAATATGTAATACATACGCACGTATGCACATATAATACACACTGCAGTGCACGATACGTCGCTACAGTGGAAAATGCATGGAACTACATGCATTGTGATCTGTTGACTATAAAAAAGCCATTGAAATGAATGATATTTATCGCTTTTTGACTGTTATGAAAGGCATGCCTCTTCCAATGAGCATCACATTTTGGATGCTTGTTTAGTGTCATAAGATGTATAATAGTACTTAATGAGAAGTCAGTTGGATAATTTCTTAAGGAGTAGCGAGCTTTCAGGTAGACTTTTGAGGTTAATAAAATAAAGGACCCTGTTATGCTCACACAAATGAAAAAGTTCAACATGTCTTTGATAATTATTTATCTAGAGAGTCCAGAGAATTGTACTGTGGTGGAAATTTTGAAATTGCTTGAAAGACCTAAAATTAGTATGCAAAGGTACGTCTTTAACATCATCACCAATAACTCGGGAACCATTTGATTGACATCAATGCATCAAGAGGCAAAGTTGTTCAGAATGAGGAGACCTATCATATGATGTCAATGGTTTGCGTAAATGACAAATGTCACGTGATAGACAAATGTTTAAGGACTGAAAAACGCATCAATATTGCCATTTTTGATGTTATAGCGCCACCTAGTGTCCAAACGCCACGTTCTTTTGGAGATGACCTCGGAGTGATGGTCTACACATATGTTCCGAGGCCCATGAGTATATCTTATACAGTTCTTGAGTTAAAGCTATTTAAAGTAAAAAGGCTACTTCCGGGTTGGATGTTTTTGCGCCCCCTTGAGACCATGAATGGAAATTTCAACTTTTTTTTGATAATTATTTACATTCACACTCCAAACAATTCATCCACGTTGGTTTGGTTCCGATCGGGCGAAAAACCAGGGACTAGTTCGAAAACGTGTAAGTTGCATTAAATGCTAATTAGCGAAAAACTTTTCCAGGCGCAAATAAAAACGGAGATATACGTTTTATTCAGCTTAAGCCTCCGATTCCAATGATACCAAACACTTGGTTGTGCGACAAACGGTTTAGGAGTTATGAGCCTAAACGCGTTTGTCATCGCTGTAGCGCCCCCTATTGGCCGATTTGGCTGTCTTTATGTCTCCCAGTAGCCAACAGGAGTACAACCATCTGACAAAGTATCAAGTCTCTAGGCCTTACGGTTTGGGCTGCACGATCAGTTTTAGGGGGAAAAATCTGCTCTGTGAGCAATTATAAATAACAATATAGCTGCAAGCAGCAATCATCGGGTTCGAGCAGTGTAAGAGGATTAAGGTCGACTGCTTTCGCCAACTACGCTAAGGAATCGCACCATAACACATCCACTACGGATGACAGTCTCCCACATCAAGCAAAATTACAGAAATGGTCAGCAAAGGGTAATACAGAACACGCATGCTAACACTCATATGCAAAAACAGGTGTAAACCGTTGATACCTACGGTACGAGTGAAATGAACATAAATACATACACACAGAATATGTAATACATACGTACGTATGCACGTATAATACACACTGCAGTGCACGATACGTCGCTACAGTGGACAATGCATGGAACTACATGCATTGTGATCTGTTGACTATAAAAAAGCCATTGAAATGAATGATATTTATCCCTTTTTGACTGTTATGAAAGGCATGCCTCTTCCAATGAGCATCACATTTTGGATGCTTGTTTAGTGTCTTAAGATGTATAATAGTACTTAATGAGAAGTCAGTTGGATAATTTCTTAAGGAGTAGCGAGCTTTCAGGTAGACTTTTGAGGTTAATAAAATAAAGGACCCTGTTATGCTCACACAAATGAAAAATTTCAACATGTCTTTGATAATTAGTTATCTAGAGAGTCCAGAGAATTGTACTGTGGTGAAAATTTTGAAATTGCATGAAAAAACCCAAATTAGTATGCAAAAGTACGTCTTTAACATCATCACCAATAACTTGCCAACTGTTTGATTGACATCAATGGATCAAGAGGCAAAGTTGTTCAGAATGAGGAGACCTATCATATGATGTCAATAGTTTGTGTAAATGACAAATGTCACGTGATAGACAATTGTTTAAGCATTGAAAAAAGCATCAATTTAGCAATTTTTGCTGTTATAGCGCCAACTAGTGTCCAAACGCCACGTTCTTTTGGAGGTGACTTCGGAGTGATGGCCTACACATATGTTCCGAGGCCCATGAGTATATCTTATACTGTTCTTGAGTTATAGCTATTTAAAGTAAAAAGGCTACTTCCGGGTTGGATGTTTTTGCGCCCCCTTGGGACCATGAATCGAAATTTCAACTTTTTTTTGATAATTATTTACATTCACACTCCAAAGAATTCATCAGCGTTGGTTTGGTTCCGATCGGGCAAAAAACCAGGGACTAGTTTGAAAACGTGTAAGGTGCATAAAATGCTAATTAGCGAAAAACTTTTCCAGGCGCAAATAAAAACGGAGATAAACGTTTTGTTCGGCTTTATCCAACAATTCCAATGATACCAAACACTTGGGTGTGCGACAAACGGTTTAGGAGTTATGAGCCTAAACGCGTTTGTGATTGCTGTAGCGCCCCCTAGAGGCCAATTTGGCTGTCTTTATGTCTCCCAGTAGCCAACAGGAGTACAACCATCTGACCAAGTATCAAGTCTCTAGGCCTTACGGTTTGGGCTGCAGGATCAGTTTTAGGGGGAAAAATCTGCTCTGTGAGCAATTATAAATAACAATATAGCTGCAAGCAGCAATCATCGGGTTCGAGCAGTCTAAGAGGATTAAGGTCGACTGCTTTCGCCGACTACGCTAAGTAATCGCACCATTACACATCCACTACGGATGACAGTCTCCCAGATCAAGCAAAATTACAGAAATGGTCAGCAAAGGGTAATACAGAACACGCATGCTAACACTCATATGCAAAAACAGGTGTAAACCGTTCATACCTACGGTACGAGTGAAATGAACATAAATACATACACACAGAATATGTAATACATACGCACGTATGCACATATAATACACACTGCAGTGCACGATACGTCGCTACAGTGGACAATGCATGGAACTACATGCATTGTGATCTGTTGACTATAAAAAAGTATGAATGATATTTATCCCATTTTGACTGTTATGAAAGGCATGCCTCTTCCAATGAGCATCACATTTTGGATGCTTGTTTAGTGTCATAATATGTAAAATATTACATAATGGCAAGTCAGTTGGATTATTCATTGAGGAGCAGCGAGCTTTCAGGTAGACTTTTGAGGTTACTATAATAAATGACCTGTTATGGTCACGTAAATGAAAAAGTTCAACATGTCTTTGATAATTATTTATCTAGAGAGTCTAGAGAATTGTACTGTGGTGAAAATTTGGAAATTGCATGAAAAAACAAAAATTTGTATGCAAAATTACGTTTTTAACATCATCACCGATAACTCGAGAACCGTTTGATTGACATCAATGCATCAAGAGGCAAAGTTGTTCAGAATGAGGAGACCTATCATATGATGTCAATGGTTTGCGTAAATGACAAATGTCACGTGATAGACAAATGTTTAAGTAATGAAATACGCACCAATCTTGCCATTTTTGATGTTATAGCGCCACCTAGTGTCCAAACGCCACGTTCTTTTGGAGGTGACCTCGGAGTGATGGTCTACACAAATGTTCCGAGGCCCATGAGTATATCTTATACAGTTCTTGAGTTATAGCTATTTAAAGCAAAAAGGCTACTTCCGGGTTGGATGTTTTTGCGCCCCCTTGGGACCATGAATCGAAATTTCAACTTTTTTTTTGATAATTATTTACATTCACACTCCAAAGAATTCATCAGCGTTGGTTTGGTTCCGATCGGGCGAAAAACCAGGGACAAGTTCGAAAACGTGTAAGTTGCATTAAATGCTAATTAGCGAAAAACTTTTCCAGGCGCAAATAAAAACGGAGATATACGTTTTATTCAGCTTAAGCCTCCGATTCCAATGATACCAAACACTTGGTTGTGCGACAAACGGTTTAGGAGTTATGAGCCTAAACGCGTTTGTCATCGCTGTAGCGCCCCCTATTGGCCGATTTGGCTGTCTTTATGTCTCCCAGTAGCCAACAGGAGTACAACCATCTGACCAAGTATCAAGTCTCTAGGCCTTACGGTTTGGGCTGCACGATCAGTTTTAGGGGGAAAAATCTGCTCTGTGAGCAATTATAAATAACAATATAGCTGCAAGCAGCAATCATCGGGTTCGAGCAGACTAAGAGGTCTAAGGTCGGCTGCTTTCGCTGACTACGGTCAGGAAACGCACCATAACAAATCCGCAACGGATGACACTTACCCATAACCTGAAAAATGAAAGAAATGGTCAGCAAAGAGTAATACAGAACACGCATGCTAACACTCATATGCAAAAACAGGTGTAAACCGTTCATACCTACGGTACGAGTGAAATGAACATAAATACATACACACAGAATATGTAATACATACGCACGTATGCACATATAATACATACTGCAGTGCACGATACGTCGCTACAGTGGAAAATGCATGGAACTACATGCATTGTGATCTGTTGACTATAAAAAAGCCATTGAAATGAATGATATTTATCCCTTTTTGACTGTTATGAAAGGCATGCCTCTTCCAATGAGCATCACATTTTGGATGCTTGTTTAGTGTCTTAAGATGTATAATAGTACTTAATGAGAAGTCAGTTGGATAATTTCTTAAGGAGTAGCGAGCTTTCAGGTAGACTTTTGAGGTTAATAAAATAAAGGACCCTGTTATGCTCACACAAATGAAAAATTTCAACATGTCTTTGATAATTAGTTATCTAGAGAGTCCAGAGAATTGTACTGTGGTGAAAATTTTGAAATTGCATGAAAAAACCCAAATTAGTATGCAAAAGTACGTCTTTAACATCATCACCAATAACTCGGGAACCGTTTGATTGACATCAATGGATCAAGAGGCAAAGTTGTTCAGAATGAGGAGACCTATCATATGATGTCAATAGTTTGCGTAAATGACAAATGTCACGTGATACACAATTGTTTAAGGACTGAAAAACGCATCAATATTGCCATTTTTGCTGTTATAGCGCCACCTAGTGTCCAAACGCCATGTTCTTTTGTAGGTGACCTCAGAGTGATGGTCTACACATATGTTCCGAGGCCCATGATGATGTCTTAAACCGTTCTGGATTAATAGGCATGTTCATTTGATAGGCTCCGCCCATTTTTTTATTTTGGCGCCCCTATGCAACCATGAAAGAAAATTTCAACTTTTTTTTGATAATTATTTACCTTCACACTCCAGACAAGTCATCTGCATTGTTTTGGTTCTGATCGGTCGAAAAACCAACGACTAGTTCGCGAATGTAGGTTTTCTATATCCTCAGCAATAACTCACGAACCGTTTGATCGACAGAAGTGGTTCCAGAGGCAAAGTTGCTCAGAATAAGGAGAGCTATCATATGATACCATTAGTTTGGGTATATGTCAAATGTCACGTGATACACAATTGTTTAAGCACTCCTAAAACGTTATTTCGCCCCCCGGTGGCCAAATGAGTTCACATTTCTTACAGACCTTCAGGACCATGAGACGAATAAGCCCAGCGAGTGTCGTTTTGATCGGCCTCACTTAACCCGGTGTAATGAGCGCTCAAACTTCATTGGCCAATGGCGGCCATGTTTTTTTACATACGCCAATGTCCTTTTAGATATTCATGTAGAATGAGACAAAGACCCACCATACCAAATATGAAGTCAATCGGGCAAAGGGTTGCGTAGTTATAGCCATTTTCTAGCTCATTCAAATTATAGCGCCACCTAGTGGTCAAACGCCGCAGTTTTTTTATTGTGACCCCGGACTGAGGGTTTACACATATGTTCCAAGCCCCATGAAGATATCTCAAACAGTTCACGAGTTATGGCCGTTTTTGTTAAATATGTCACTTCCGGTTTGGACGTTTTAGCGCCACCTAGCGGCCGTGAATGGAAAATTCAACTTTTTTTTGATAACTATTTACATTCACACTCCAAAGAATCCATCAGCGTTGGTTTGGTTTCGATCGGGCAAAAATCCAGGGACTAGTTCATTTTCTTTATTGATGCATAAAATGCAAATTAGCGAAAAAATTTGCATACCGGAAATGAAATCGGAGATATACGTTTTTTAAGTTTAGAGCCAGTGATTACACTGATATAAGACACTTGGGTGTGCGTCAAACGGTTTAGGAGTTGCGCAAGCAAACGCGTACGGCATCGCTGTAGCGCCACCTATGGGTCGATATGGCTGGTTCCGTGTATCTGAGTAGCGAGCAAGACTACTACCATCTGACCAAGTCTCAGCTCTGTCGGCCTTACGGTTTGGGCTGCAGCATCAGTTTTAGGGAAGAATAATAATAAGAATAATAAAACTAACAAATACAATAGGTTTCTAGCCCTACGGGCTCGAACCCTAAATATAGCTGCAAGCAGCAATCATCGGGTTCGAGCAGACTAAGAGTTCTAAGGTCGGCTGCTTTCGCTGACTACGGTCAGGAAACGCACCATAACAAATCCGCAACGGATGACACTTACCCATAACCTGAAAAATTACAGAAATGGTCAGCAAAGGGTAATACAGAACACGCATGCTAACACTCATATGCAAAAACAGGTGTAATCCGTTCATACCTACGGTACGAGTGAAATGAACATAAATACATACACACAGAATATGTAATACATACGCACGTATGCACATATAATACACACTGCAGTGCACGATACGTCGCTACAGTGGACAATGCATTGCGATCTGTTGACTATAAAAAAGCCATTGAAATGAATGATATTTATCCTTTTGACTGTTATGAAAGGCATTCCCCTTCCAATGAGCATCACATTTTGGATGCTTGTTTAGTGTCATAAGATGTATAATAGTACTTAATGAGAAGTCAGTTGGATAATTTCTTAAGGAGTAGCGAGCTTTCAGGTAGACTTTTGAGGTTAATAAAATAAAGGACCCTGCTATGCTCACACAAATGAAAAATTTCAACATGTCTTTGATAATTAGTTATCTAGAGAGTCCAGAGAATTGTACTGTGGTGAAAATTTGGAAATTGCATGAAAAAACCCAAATTAGTATGCAAAAGTGCGTCTTTAACATCATCACCAATAACTTGCCAACTGTTTGATTGACATCAATAGATCAAGAGGAAAAGTTGTTCAGAATGAGGAGAACTATCATATGATTATATTAGTTTGTGTAAATGACAAATGTCACGTGATAAACAATGGTTTAAGCAATGAAATACGCATAAATTTAGCAATTTTTGCTGTTATAGCGCCACCTAGTGTCCAAACGCCATGTTCTTTTGTAGGTGACCTCAGAATGATGGTCTACACATATGTTCCGAGGCCCATGATGATGTGTTAAACCGTTCTGGATTAATAGGCATGTTAATTTGATAGGCTCCGCCCATTTTTTTATTTTGGCGCCCCTATGCAACCATGAAAGAAAATTTCAACTTTTTTTTGATAATTATTTACCTTCACACTCCACACAAGTCATCTGCATTGTTTTGGTTCTGATCGGTCGAAAAACCAACGACTAGTTCGCGAAAGTAGGTTTTTTACATCATCAGCGATAACTCACGAACCGTTTGATCGACAGAAGTGGTTCCAGAGGCAAAGTTGCTCAGAATAAGGAGAGCTATCATATGATACCATTAGTTTGGGTATATGTCAAATGTCACGTGATACACAATTGTTTAAGCACTCCTAAAACGTTATTTCGCCCCCCGGTGGCCAAATGAGTTCACATTTCTTACAGACCTTCAGGACCATGAGACGAATAAGCCCAGCGAGTGTCGTTTTGATCGGCCTCAGTTAACCCGGTGTAATGAGCGCTCAAACTTCATTGGCCAATGGCGGCCATGTTTTTTTAGATACGCCAATGTCCTTTTAGATATTCATGTAGCATTAGACAAAGACCCACCATACCAAATATCTAGTCAATCGGGCAAAGGGTTGCGTAGTTATAGCTATTTTCTAGCTCATTCAAATTATAGCGCCACCTAGTGGCCAAACGCCAAACTTTTTTTATTGTGACCCCGGACTGAGGGTCTACACATATGATCCAAGCCCCATGAAGATATCTCAATGAGTTCACGAGTTATGGCCGTTTTAGTTAAATATGTCACTTCCGGTTTGGACGTTTTAGCGCCACCTAGCGGCCGTGAATGGAAAATTCAACTTTTCTTTGATAACTATTTACATTCACACTCCAAAGAATCCATCAGCGTTGGTTTGGTTTCGATCGGGCAAAAATCCAGGGACTAGTTCATTTTCTTTATTGATGCATAAAATGCAAATTAGCGAAAAAATTTGCATACCGGAAATGAAATCGGAGATATACGTTTTTTAAGTTTAGAGCCAGTGATTACACTGATATAAGACACTTGGGTGTGCGACAAACGGTTTAGCGGTTGCGCAAGCAAACGCGTACGGCATCGCTCTAGCGCCACCTATGGGTCGATTTGGCTGGTTCCGTGTATCTGAGTAGCGACAAGGACTACTACCATCTGACCAAGTCTCAGCTCTGTCGGCCTTACGGTTTGGGCTGCACGATCACTTCTAGGGAAGAATAATAATAAGAATAATAATAAATATAGCTGCAAGCAGCAATCATCGGGTTCGAGCAGTGTAAGACGTCTAATAGGCTCGGGAGTTACACCATTACACATACACGACAGATGACACTCTCCTACACGAAGAAAATGGTCAAAAAAGGTCAGCAACTGTCAATAAAGACTACACATATTCACACACTCAATCAAAAACAGGTTTAAGTGATAATACCTAAGGGACGGGTAAAATGAGGCAATTCTCATGTCTCTATGGTGTTCTGTTTCAGAGAAATAGATCTTGCTAAACGGTGGTAAAGCTAACCTGTTTGGTTATCATTGACGTGGAATAGCACCTGCCAATTAATAACACATCAAACCACAAGTCAAACGAAGCAATCCCAGTGTCTCTAAAATGTTCTATTAATTCTTATATATGTAGTAAATAATTCAACAAAACATTTCAATACATTTGAATGAATAATATTTCACCTTTTTGACTGTTATGAAGGTATTTCTTTTCCACTGACCCTCACATTTTGCATGCTTGTTGTGTGTCAAAATATGTATAAGAGTCCTTAATGACAAGTCAGTTGGATTGTTTATTAAGGAGTAGCGACCTTTAACATACATGTTTCACGTTAATATATTAAAGGACCCTGTTAGGGTCAAACAACTAAAAAAACTCGACATGTTTTTGATAATTATTGACCTTGAGTGTCCAAAGAATGGAACTGTGGTATACATTTTGAAATTGTTTGAAAATCCTTAAACTAGTATGCAAAAGTACGTCTTTAACATCATCACCGATAACTCGAGAACCGTTTGATTGACATCAATGGATCAAGAGGCAAAGTTGTTCAGAATGAGGAGAACTATCATATGATATCAATAGTTTGTGTAAATGACAAATGTCACGTGATAGACAATTGTTTAAGCAATGAAAAACGCATCAATTTAGCAATTTTTGCTGTTATAGCGCCAGCTAGTGTCCAAACGCCATGTTCTTTTGGAGATGACTTCGGAGTGATGGTCTACACATATGTTCCGAGGCCCATGAGTATATCTTATACAGTTCTTGAGTTATAGCTATTTAAAGTAAAAAGGCTACTTCCGGGTTGGATGTTTTTGCGCCCCCTTGGGACCATGAATCGAAATTTCAACTTTTTTTTGATAATTATTTACATTCACACTCCAAGGAATTCATCAGCGTTGGTTTGGTTCCGATCGGGCGAAAAACCAGGGACTAGTTTGAAAACGTGTAAGGTGCATAAAATGCTAATTAGCGAAAAACTTTTCCAGGCGCAAATAAAAACGGAGATATACGTTTTGTTCGGCTTTATCCAACAATTCCAATGATACCAAACACTTGGGTGTGCGACAAACGGTTTAGGAGTTATGAGCCTAAACGCGTTTGTGATCGCTGTAGCGCCCCCTAAAGGCCAATTTGGCTGTCTTTATGTCTCCCAGTAGCCAACAGGAGTACAACGATCTGACCAAGTATCAAGTCTCTAGGCCTTATGGTTTGGGCTGCAGGATCAGTTTTAGGGGGAAAAATCTGCTCTGTGAGCAATTATAAATAACATTAAAGCTGCAAGCAGCATTTAGCGGGTTCGAGCGATTTAATGCATCTAAGGTACGTCTGCCATCGTCGACCAGATTCAAGAATCGCACCATAACAGATCAAGGACAGACGACACTCTAGCGCACCAAGTAAAATGTCAGAAACGTTTAATTCAGTTGCAGAGATATAGATCTTGCTAAAAGGTTGCTAAACTAATCCGTTTGGTTGCTATGGGCGTGGAATGTCACCTGCCAATTAATAACACATCAAACCACAAGTCATGCGAAACAACCCCAGTGTCCCTGCGATGCTCTATTGCAGAGATATAGGTCTAACCTAATGGTTGCTAAGTTAACAGTTTAGTTGCTATGGGTGTGGTATGGCACCTGCCAATTTATAACACATTAAGTCACAAGTGAAATTAACCGAACCCCTGTGTCCTTACCATATTCAATTAGAGAGATATAGGTCTGTGTAAATGATTGTTAAGCTAATCTGTTTAGTTGCTATGAGCATAGCTTGTCACCTGTCATATTAAAATACACTTTTCCATGAGTAGAACGAAGCAACTTCTTTGTCTCTATGACATTTGAATGCAGAGATATAGGTCTATTTTGTTAATTTAATGCATATTTTTCAAAATAGCCTCTTTTGTGTTTTACGAATTAATCTTGAATAAAAAAATCTAGGACCATTTTAAATGGATACATTGATTCATATTCATGAATACATTGTGGTCAGTAGGAAATTGACATTGTCTGCAATAATATTTTAGAAGGCCGTGCCATTTAAATTATGTTTCTATGGTAAACATACCTCACATGATATATCCCATTTCTTCTCAATTTTGATGTTTGCCCTGAACTTCAGGAAGTCATGTTTACCATGTCTAAATGCCTAAATGCATTGAGCTGCTGTCATGTGACTGGCTGAGTAGCAATTTGGGTTTACATGCAATTAATCTGGTTTTATCTCATAAAGTTGTGTTGTATATATATCTATCAACACAGCATCTTAAAACCAGCCAGACATGTGCTATATTTATAGATGTGTAAATATGCAGCAACGTTTAATGTGTAATACATTATATTTCTAACACTGTCTTCCTGTGTGACACATTTCATTCCACACACATGCACATATATACAGAGAGACATAATATCCATAAACACAGACACACTATGTAATACAGACACAGTTATGCACATATAATACACTCTGCAGTGCACCAGACTGAAAAGCCCTGAAGTGGACGGTGAACACAGCTGCAAAAACATTTGTTTCCCATTCCCCTTTATCCAGCACATATTTCTTGTTCCTTTAGCAAAGCTACATGCATTGTTATCTGGTGACTATAAAAAAGCCATTGAAATGAATGATATTTCACCCTTTTGACTCCTATGAAGGCATGCCTCTTGAAAAAACCATCACATATTGCTGGCTTGTTTCGTGTCATAAGATGTATAATAGTACTTTATGACAAGTCAGTTGGATTGTTTCTCAAGGAGTAGCGAGCTTTCAGGTAGACTTTTGAGGTTAATATAATAAAGGACCCTGTTATGGTCACATAATTGAAAAAGTTCAACATTTCATTGAAAATTAGTTATCTATAGAGTCCAGAGAAATGTACTGTGGTGGAAATTTTGGAATTGCTTGAAAGACCTAAAATTAGTATGCAAAAGTACGTCTTTAACATTATCACCGATTACTCGCCAACCATTTGATTGACATCAATGGATCAGGAGGCAAAGTTGTTCAGAATGAGGAGTCCAATCATATGATATCATTAGTTTGTGTAAATGAGAAATGTCACGTGACACACAATTGTTTAAGCAATGAAATGCGCAGCAATGTTGCCATTTTTATTGTTATAGCGCCACCTAGTGTCCAAACGCCACGTTCTTTTGTAGGTGACCTCAGAGTGATGGTCTACATATATGTTCCGAGGCCCATGATGATATGTTAAGCCGTTCTGGATTTATAGCCATTTAAATGTGATAGGATCCGCCCATTTTTTTTATGTTGCCGCCCCAAAGCAACCGTGAAAGGAAATTTCTACTTTTTATTGATAATTATTTACAATCACTTTCCACACAAGTCATCTGCATTGTTTTGGTTCCGATCGGTCGAAAAACCAATGACTAGTTCGCGAAAGAAGGTTTTTGACATCATCAGCAATAACTCACGAACCGTTTGATCGACAGAAGTGGTTCTAGAGGCAAAGTTGTTCAGAATAAAGAGAGCTATCATATAACACAAACAGTTTGGGTATATGTCAAATGTCACGTGATACACAATTGTTTAAGCACTCCTAAAACGTTATTTCGCCCCCCGGTGGCCAAATGAGTTCACATTTCTTACAGACCTTAAGGACCATGAGACGAATAAGCCCAGCGAGTGTCGTTTTGATCGGCCTTAGTTAACCTGGTGTAATGAGCGCTCAAACTTCATTGGCCAATGGCGGCCATGTTTTTTTACATACGCCAATGTCCTTTTAGATATTCATGTAGAATGAGACAAAGACCCACCATACCAAATATGAAGTCAATCGGGCAAAGGGTTGCGTAGTTATAGCTATTTTCTAGCTTATTCAAATTATAGCGCCACCTAGTGGTCAAACGCCGCAGTTTTTTTATTGTGACCCCGGACTGAGGGTCTTCACATGTGTTCCAAACCCCATGAAGATATCTCAAACAGTTCACGAGTTATGGCCGTTTTAGCTAAATATGTTACTTCCGGTTCAGACGTTTTAGCGCCACCTAGCGGCCGTGAATGGAAAATTCAACTTTTTTTTGATAATTATTCATATTCACACTCCACAGAAGACACCAGCGTTGGTTTGGTTCCGATCGGGCAAAAATCCAGGGACTAGTTCTTTTTTTTTTTTTTTGCATAAAATGCAAATTAGCGGAAAAATTTGCATACCGGAAATGAAATCGGAGATATACGTTTTTTAAGTTTTGAGCCAGTGATTACACTGATATAAGACACTTGGGTGTGCGACAAACGGTTTAGGAGTATCGAGCGCAAACGCGCTGTTCATCGCTGTAGCGCCACCTATGGGCTAATTTGGCTGGTTCCGTGTATCTGAGTAGCGACAAGGACTACTACCATCTGACCAAGTCTCAGCTCTGTCGGTCTTACGGTTTGGGCTGCAGCATCAGTTTTAGGGCAGAATAATAATAAGAAGAAGAAGAATAATAAAACCTACAAATACAATAGGTTTCTAGCCCTACGGGCTCGAACCCTAAATATAGCTGCAAGCAGCAATCATCGGGTTCGAGCAGACTAAGAGGTCTAAGGTCGGCTGCTTTCGCTGACTATGGTCAGGAAACGCACCATAACAAATCCGCAACGGATGACACTTACCCATAACCTGAAAAATTTAAGAAATGGTCAGCAAAGAGTAATACAGAACACGCATGCTAACACTCATATGCAAAAACAGGTGTAAACCGTTCATACCTACGGTACGAGTGAAATGAACATAAATACATACACACAGAATATGTAATACATACGCACGTATGCACATATAATACACACTGCAGTGCACGATACGTCGCTACAGTGGACAATGCATGGAACTACATGCATTGTGATCTGTTGACTATAAAAAAGCCATTGAAATGAATGATATTTATCCCATTTTGACTGTTATGAAAGGCATGCCTCTTCCAATGAGCATCACATTTTGGATGCTTGTTTAGTGTCATAAGATGTATAATAGTACTTAATGAGAAGTCAGTTGGATAATTTCTTAAGGAGTAGCGAGCTTTCAGGTAGACTTTTGAGGTTAATAAAATAAAGGACCCTGTTATGCTAACACAAATGAAAAATTTCAACATGTCTTTGATAATTAGTTATCTAGAGAGTCCAGAGAATTGTACTGTGGTGAAAATTTGGAAATTGCATGAAAAACCCCAAATTAGTATGCAAAAGTGCGTCTTTAACATCATCACTAATAACTTGCCAACTGTTTGATTGACATCAATAGATCAAGAGGAAAAGTTGTTCAGAATGAGGAGAACTATCATATGATTATATTAGTTTGTGTAAATGACAAATGTCACGTGATAAACAATTGTTTAAGCAATGAAATACACATAAATTTAGCAATTTTTGCTGTTATAGCGCCACCTAGTGTCCAAACGCCATGTTGTTTTGTAGGTGACCTCAGAGTGATGGTCTACACATATGTTCCGAGGCCCATGAGTATATCTTATACAGTTCTTGAGTTATAGCTATTTAAAGTAAAAAGGCTACTTCCGGGTTGGATGTTTTTGCGCCCCCTTGAGACCATGAATGGAAATTTCAACTTTTTTTTGATAATTTTTTACATTCACACTCCAAACAATTCATCCACGTTGGTTTGGTTACGATCGGGCGAAAAACCAGGGACTAGTTCGAAAACGTGTAAGTTGCATTAAATGCTAATTAGCGAAAAACTTTTCCAGGCGCAAATAAAAACGGAGATATACGTTTTATTCAGCTTAAGCCAACAATTCCAATGATACCAAACACTTGGGTGTGCGACAAACGGTTTAGGAGTTATGAGCCTAAACGCGTTTGTCATCACTGTAGCGCCCCCTATTGGCCGATTTGGCTGTCTTTATGTCTCCCAGTAGCCAACAGGAGTACAACCATCTGACCAAGTATCAAGTCTCTAGGCCTTACGGTTTGGGCTGCACGATCAGTTTTAGGGGGAAAAATCTGCTCTGTGAGCAATTATAAATAACAATATAGCTGCAAGCAGCAATCATCGGGTTCGAGCAGACTAAGAGCTCTAAGGTCGGATGCTTTCGCTGACTACGGTCAGGAAACGCACCATAACAAATCCGCAACGGATGACACTTACCCATAACCTGAAAAATTACAGAAATGGTCAGCAAAGGGTAATACAGAACACGCATGCTAACACTCATATGCAAAAACAGGTGTAAACCGTTGATACCTACGGTACGAGTGAAATGAACATAAATACATACACACAGAATATGTAATACATACGCACGTATGCACATATAATACACACTGCTGTGCACGATACGTCGCTACAGTGGACAATGCATGGAACTACATGCATTGTGATCTGTTGACTATAAAAAAGCCATTGAAATGAATGATATTTATCCCATTTTGACTGTTATGAAAGGCATGCCTCTTCCAATGAGCATCACATTTTGGATGCTTGTTTAGTGTCATAATATGTAAAATATTATATAATGGCAAATCAGTTGGATTATTCATTGAGGAGCAGCGAGCTTTCAGGTAGACTTTTGAGGTTACTATAATAAATGACCTGTTATGGTCACGTAAATGAAAAAGTTCAACATGTCTTTGATAATTATTTATCTAGAGAGTCTAGAGAATTGTACTGTGGTGAAAATTTGGAAATTGCATGAAAAAACAAAAATTAGTATGCAAAAGTAAGTTTTTAACATCATCATCGATAACTCGAGAACCGTTTGATTGACATCAATGCATCAAGAGGCAAAGTTGTTCAGAATGAGGAGACCTATCATATGATGTCAATGGTTTGCGTAAATGACAAATGTCACGTGATAGACAAATGTTTAAGTAATGAAATACGCACCAATCTTGCCATTTTTGATGTTATAGCGCCACCTAGTGTCCAAACGCCACGTTCTTTTGGAGGTGACCTCGGAGTGATGGTCTACACATATGTTCCGAGGCCCATGAGTATATCTTATACAGTTCTTGAGTTATAGCTATTTAAAGCAAAAAGGCTACTTCCGGGTTGGATGTTTTTGCGCCCCCTTGGGACCATGAATCGAAATTTCAACTTTTTTTTGATAATTATTTACATTCACACTCCAAAGAATTCATCAGCGTTGGTTTGGTTCCGATCGGGCGAAAAACCAGGGACTAGTTCGAAAACGTGTAAGTTGCATTAAATGCTAATTAGCGAAAAACTTTTCCAGGCGCAAATAAAAACGGAGATATACGTTTTATTCAGCTTAAGCCTCCGATTCCAATGATACCAAACACTTGGTTGTGCGACAAACGGTTTAGGAGTTATGAGCCTAAACGCGTTTGTCATCGCTGTAGCGCCCCCTATTGGCCGATTTGGCTGTCTTTATGTCTCCCAGTAGCCAACAGGAGTACAACCATCTGACCAAGTATCAAGTCTCTAGGCCTTACGGTTTGGGCTGCACGATCAGTTTTAGGGGGAAAAATCTGCTCTGTGAGCAATTATAAATAACAATATAGCTGCAAGCAGCAATCATCGGGTTCGAGCAGACTAAGAGGTCTAAGGTCGGCTGCTTTCGCTGACTACGGTCAGGAAACGCACCATAACAAATCCGCAACGGATGACACTTACCCATAACCTGAAAAATTAAAGAAATGGTCAGCAAAGGGTAATACAGAACACGCATGCTAACACTCATATGCAAAAACAGGGGTAAACCGTTGATACCTACGGTACGAGTGAAATGAACATAAATACATACACACAGAATATGTAATACATACGCACGTATGCACATATAATACACACTGCAGTGCACGATACGTCGCTACAGTGGACAATGCATGGAACTACATGCATTGTGATCTGTTGACTATAAAAAAGCCATTGAAATGAATGATATTTATCCCATTTTGACTGTTATGAAAGGCATGCCTCTTCCAATGAGCATCACATTTTGGATGCTTGTTTAGTGTCATAAGATGTATAATAGTACTTAATGAGAAGTCAGTTGGATAATTTCTTAAGGAGTAGCGAGCTTTCAGGTAGACTTTTGAGGTTAATAAAATAAAGGACCCTGTTATGCTAACACAAATGAAAAAGTTCAACATGTCTTTGATAATTAGTTATCTAGAGAGTCCAGACAATTGTTCTGTGGTGGAAATTTTGAAATTGCTTGAAAGACCTAAAATTTGTATGCAAAGATACGTGTTTAACATCATCACCAATAACTCGGGAACCGTTTGATTGACATCGATGGATCAAGAGGCAAAGTTGTTCAGAATGAGAAGACCTATCATATGATGTCAATAGTTTGCGTAAATGACAAATGTCACGTGATACACAATTGTTTAAGGACTGAAAAACGCATCAATATTGCCATTTTTGCTGTTATAGCGCCACCTAGTGTCCAAACGCCATGTTCTTTTGTAGGTGACCTCAGAGTGATGGTCTACACATATGTTCCGAGGCCCATGATGATGTGTTAAACCGTTCTGGATTAATAGGCATGTTCATTTGATAGGCTCCGCCCATTTTTTTATTTTGGCATCCCTATTCAACCATGAAAGAAAATTTCAACTTTTTTTTGATAATTATTTACCTTCACACTCCACACAAGTCATCTGCATTGTTTTGGTTCTGATCGGTCGAAAAACCAACGACTAGTTTGCGAATGTAGGTTTTTTATATCATCAGCAATAACTCACGAACCGTTTGATCGACAGAAGTGGTTCCAGAGGCAAAGTTGCTCAGAATAAGGAGAGCTATCATATGATACCATAAATTTGGGTATATGTCAAATGTCACGTGATACACAATTGTTTAAGCACTCCTAAAACGTTATTTCGCCCCCCGGTGGCCAAATGAGTTCACATTTCTTACAGACCTTCAGGACCATGAGACGAATAAGCCCAATGAGTGTCGTTTTGATCGGCCTCAGTTAACCCGGTGTAATGAGCGCTCAAACTTCATTGGCCAATGGCGGCCATGTTTTTTTACATACGCCAATGTCCTTTTAGATATTCATGTAGAATGAGACAAAGACCCACCATACCAAATATGAAGTCAATCGGGCAAAGGGTTGCGTAGTTATAGCTATTTTCTAGATCATTCAAATTATAGCGCCACCTAGTGGTCTAACGCCGCAGTTTTTTTATTGTGACCCCGGACTGAGGGTCTTCACATATGTTCCAAACCCCATGAAGATATCTCAAACAGTTCACGAGTTATGGCCAATTTTGTTAAATATGTCACTTCCGGTTTGGACGTTTTAGCGCCACCCAGCGGCCGTGAATAGAAAATTCAACTTTTTTTTGATAACTATTTACATTCACACTCCAACGAATCCAACAGCGTTGGTTTGGTTTCGATCGGGCAAAAATCCAGGGACTAGTTCATTTTTTTTGTTGATGCATAAAATGCAAATTAGCGAAAAAATTTGCATACCGGAAATGAAATCGGAGATATACATTTTTTAAGTTTTGAGCCAATGATTACTCTGATATAAGAAACTTGGGTGTGCGACAAACGGTTTACGCGTTGCGCAGTCTAACGCGTGCGGCATCGCTCTAGCGCCACCTATGGGTCGATTTGGCTGGTTCCGTGTATCTGAGTAGCGAGCAAGACTACTACCATCTGACCGAGTCTCAGCTCTGTCGGTCTTACGGTTTGGGCTGTGGTATGAGTTTTAGGGGAGAAAAATAATAATAAATATAGCTGCAAGCAGCAATCATCGGGTTCGAGCAGTCTAAGGCGTCTAAGGGGTCGACTGTTTGATTGACATCAATGGACCAAGAGGCAAAGTTGTTCAGAATGAGGAGACCTATCATATGATGTCAATAGTTTGCGTAAATGACAAATGTCACGTGATACACAATTGTTTAAGCAATGAAATACGCATAAATTTAGCAATTTTTGCTGTTATAGCGCCACCTAGTGTCCAAACGCCATGTTCTTTTGTAGGTGACCTCAGAGTGATGGTCTACACATATGTTCCGAGGCCCATGATGATGTGTTAAACCGTTCTGGATTAATAGGCATGTTAATTTGATAGGCTCCGCCCATTTTTTTATTTTGGCGCCCCTATGCAACCATGAAAGAAAATTTCAACTTTTTTTTGATAATTATTTACCTTCACACTCCACACAAGTCATCTGCATTGTTTTGGTTCTGATCGGTCGAAAAACCAACGACTAGTTCGCGAATGTAGGTTTTTTACATCATCAGCGATAACTCACAAACCGTTTGATCGACAGAAGTGGTTCCAGAGGCAAAGTTGCTCAGAATAAGGAGAGCTATCATATGATACCATTAGTTTGGGTATATGTCAAATGTCACGTGATACACAATTGTTAAAGCACTCCTAAAACGTTATTTCGCCCCCCGGTGGCCAAATGAGTTCACATTTCTTACAGACCTTCAGGACCATGAGACGAATAAGCCCAGTCAGTGTCGTTTCGATCGGCCTCAGTTAACCCGGTGTAATGAGCGCTCAAACTTCATTGGCCAATGGCGGCCATGTTTTTTTACATACGCCAATGTCCTTTTAGATATTCATGTAGAATGAGACAAAGACCCACCATACCAAATATGAAGTCAATCGGGCAAAGGGTTGCGTAGTTATAGCCATTTTCTAGCTCATTCAAATTATAGCGCCACCTAGTGGTCAAACGCCGCAGTTTTTTTATTCTGACCCCGGACTGAGGGTCTACACATATGTTCCAAACCCCATGAAGATATCTCAAACAGTTCATGAGTTATGGCCATTTTTGTTAAATATGTCACTTCCGGTTTGGACGTTTTAGCGCCACCTAGCGACCGTGAATGGAAAATTCAACTTTTTTTTGATAACTATTTACATTCACACTCCAATGAATCCAACAGCGTTGGTTTGGTTTCGATCAGGCAAAAATCCAGGGACTAGTTCATTTTTTTTGTTGATGCATAAAATGCAAATTAGCGAAAAAATTTGCATACCGGAAATGAAATCGGAGATATACATTTTTTAAGTTTTGAGCCAATGATTACTCTGATATAAGACACTTGGGTGTGCGACAAACGGTTTACGCGTTGCGCAGGCTAACGCGTGCGGCATCGCTGTAGCGCCACCTATGGGTCGATTTGGCTGGTTCCGTGTATCTGAGTAGCGAGCAAGACTACTACCATCTGACCAAGTCTCAGCTCTGTCGGTCTTACGGTTTGGGCTGTGGTATGAGTTTTAGGGGAGAAAAATAATAATAATAATAAAACCTACAAATACAATAGGTTTCTAGCCCTACGGGCTCGAACCCTAATAATAAAACCTACAAATACAATAGGTTTCTAGCCCTACGGGCTCGAACCCTAATAAAACCTACAAATACAATAGGTTTCTAGCCCTACGGGCTCGAACCCTAAATATAGCTGCAAGCAGCAATCATCGGGTTCGAGCAGACTAAGAGCTCTAAGGTCGGCTGCTTTCGCTGACTACGGTCAGGAAACGCACCATAACAAATCCGCAACGGATGACACTTACCCATAACCTGAAAAATTAAAGAAATGGTCAGCAAAGAGTAATACAGAACACGCATGCTGACACTAACATGCAAAAACAGGTGTAAACCGTTCATACCTACAGTACGAGTGAATTGAAACAATTGTAATGTCTCTTCAGTGATCTGTTGCAGAGATATAGGTCTATTTTAATGGTTGCTAAATTAACCTGTTTAGTTGCTATGGATGTGGCATGGCACCTGCCAATTGATAATACACAAAGGCACAAGTCAAACGAAACAACCAGAGTTGGTCTACGATGTTCTATTGCAGAGATATAATTCTTGCTTAATGGTTGCCAATGCACTCTGTCGGTTGCTAGGCAGTGGATTTGCAGCTGCCAATTTATGATCCACCAACCTATTGGTATAAAGAATCATACATCACGTCTCTATGATGTTGTGATGCATCTACATAGAGCATGCAAACGGTTTCTAATGTATGCTATTTGGTTGCCAGGGAGTGGGCTGGAAGTTATCAATTGATTATAGATCAAATGCTTTATGCCAGAATGAAGGATAAACCAACCCCCATGTAACTATGACGTTCAGATTTTAACATTTCCATTTGGGTTGATAGTGTGATCAGCAATTGATGCCAGTATATGTATATTATCCAATGTAAACACTTAAAGCTTTAAATTAATTAAAAACAGCTCACATTATTTTATACAAATAATATTTTATTTTAAATTATTAAAAATTATAAAATTTAAATTAAATCAGTTGTGAATACTCAATCGCAATATCTTTGACAGGAAATGTAATCATCGTATTCCTGTAAAATGATAATATATTATATTTAATCTAAACTCACACGAGTGAAACGGTTCACAGTCAAATAGAACAAAGGCGCAAACGTGTGGCAGAAATATGTCCTTTAAGTCACAAACGATAAATCCAATGAACACAATGAATATAAAACTAACTGGTTGTAGGAGAAGTTGGTACTAAATGTTCAACAGAACAACAATCAATGTGATACTCAGTGGTGAGGTAATTTGAGCAAAATACCAATAGGTAGGGATGACATCCATTGGTGATGAAAGATAAGGCACTGATCACTTGATGAATCACAGAATTTATTCTTCTCATCCGTTTTAAGGTTATTTAGCTGACCGGGTCGCCCTCTCAGCTCCACATCTTAGTTCAATCTCAAAAAAAACAAAACATGACCTGTTTGTTAGACACCAATCAATGATCAAGTCAATTAATCACAATCAAGCAGGACAAATATTTTTTAGATCAACTTAAACGGAGTGAAAATACTACTTTGAGCAGTTTTGTAACTCCATATATAAAGAAGCATTTACATAATTGATGACAGCCATTTTTTTAGATCTTCTGTAAACAATGCACACAGTTTCCATACATTGTACATTTCTTCACATTCAACTTGAAGAAAACAATTCGAAACATCACTACAATGTGTTAATACTTAATCATCAAAAAGATGAACGTAATAAACTGAGCAAATCCGAAGAGTTTCAACACAGAATCAATCAAGCACGTCAGATTTCACAATGTGAAAACACACATCAACCGCTTCAATATCATCAACAATCACAATAAAATTACCCAGATAACTTTAACACAAGTGTTACAACTTTATATTATACATCATTCATGCATTTTAAACAAGGATGGAAGTTATATTTGCCTTTTAATCCGCTTTGCTGAACGAAATCACCTGC
Organism: Triplophysa bombifrons; assembly: GCA_029783895.1. Classification (NCBI taxonomy): domain Eukaryota; kingdom Metazoa; phylum Chordata; class Actinopteri; order Cypriniformes; family Nemacheilidae; genus Triplophysa; species Triplophysa bombifrons. Next base: position 18,535,039 of record CM056452.1, read on the forward strand.
TTCCCGGCAAACGTCCATCTCAAATCAGTGACGTCAAACAAGCGCCAGTTTTAAAATAAAAGTCACAATTGAGTTATTTTGAATTATTAAATAATCCATGATGAACAATGATTGAGCTTACACCTATTATTGCTTATATGTGTTTAGTGACAATACAATGATTTACAATTGTATGTATGAAGAGTTTAATTAAAAAATGAGAAAACTGCGTTTATTTTTTATTGAAAGCATTGTTTGTAGGGATAAAGTTGTTTGGAATCAGGAGAGCTATCATACGATATCAATAGTTTGCGTAAATGTCAAATGTCACGTGATACACAATTTTCCAGGCAACAAAAAGACATTTCAATTTGCCATTTTTAATGTTATAGCGGCACATAGTGTCTAAACTTCACCAACTTTTAAACGTGATCTCGGAGTTATGTTCTGCGCATATATTCCACGCCCCACGAACATATCTCAAATAGTTCTCGAGATATAGCTGTTTCATTAAAAAATGTTACTTCCGGGTTTGATGTATTTGCGCCTCCTTATTTAAAAAGCTTAAAAGCTATACCTTATTTGGAATATCCAGTGTCTTATGGCCCACTATATAAAGATGTTTCTTCTACATAGTTCTATACCTTATTTGGTATAACAGGTGTCATATTGTCCAATTATATAAGGATTTGTTTTCCCTGAAATAAATGAGTTCAAAAGCTGGATGCCATTGAGTCTAGTTCTTGTGCTCCCAGATCTGCAGAAGAATTCTCTCACAACATCCAACCTATTTCTGATTTGAGTTAAGGATAATCCAGAACACAGAAAGAAACTTAGTGTTCGAAAGGAACCTGAAGTTTAACAGTTTTTTTAGTTAATACAATGCACATTCTTCAAAATAGCTTTTTTGTGTTCTGAAAAATTAATCTTGAATGGATACATTGATTCACATTCATGTTTGCTGGAAGAAGCCATTCACACATGATACTCAAAAGTATACAGTGCAACCACATTCTTATAATAAAGATGAAAATAATATGGATAAATACACACACACACACACACACACACACACACACACACACACACTCACACAGGCCACAAAACACAGGCACACAACACACACTCAGTGAATGCAAACAATTGTGGACAGTACACAGGCTCACACACACATGCATAAAACAAAGACATACAGATATGCACACAGCACTGCACGGGACATAACATTCACACAATGACACAAAGAGACTGTGCACACCAAATAAGAGAAGATAAAAAAAAACATAAGGTAATATGTTAAGCAGACCATTAATTCTTATATGAGCAGTAAAAAATTCAACAAAAATGATACATTTAGGATAATAGTAAGCACATTGTAAGTCAGATTCTAAGGTTGGTTCGCAATTGAATGCCTAAACAGTAAATTAACATTGTGGAGAAAAATAGATGATGCTGTTTATTTATCAAGCATTGTAGCTTAGCCTCATGTATGTTTCTTTTTGCATATGCGCCTGAGTAGGCTATGTTGGTAGAAAAAAGGAAACACTGTTTACTAAAATGATTATTGATGTTAACCTTGTGTTTTAGTTTACAGTTTTTTTCAATTGCTAAACACAAAATGTTTACTTGTCACACAATTTCTGACATTCACACAGAAACCTGACATTCAAACACCAGTACCACACACCCAATCGGAAAAACCATACACTAATTTTCGACCTTTGACCATATTGATTTCCTTTTTCAAACATAACTAATCAAAATGCCACACTAAGTCATCACACTAATGTTAGTTAGTCCATCCCGAGGTAGGAAGAAGTTCCACCATGTGCAGACGACCGAAAGATCCCCATCTCCACCTAGAGATTACACCAGCTACAGCTGCAGACTGACTGACCATCCCAGCTCCATCTAAGGCAATTCCACCACCAGCCAAGAGAAATATGACCATCGGACCATCCCAGACCCCTACATCCCCAACCAAGAGCAAAGACGGACTACTTGTCACACTAATGCTGAAGTTACAATACTTGGTATTTAATGCTAAACTTACATTCCATGTCAGCAGTTTGAGTGCAGTTATGACACATCAGAGGGGATCTGCACAGCAGGGCAGTGTTGGCCTGGTCACCGGGAGACTGCATTTATTTATTTATTAGATATTATGTATTAGAATGATCTTACTCGTTGTATAAATACCATGCACTGTGCTGTGTTTTACTTTTTCTGTTTTTCCTGTTTGCCCCTGTAAAGCTGCTTTGAAACAATACACATTGTGAAAAGCCCTATATAAATAAACTTGAATTGAATTGAATTTACGGGTATAATTCAAACCCTTTTAAATGAGAACAGGTATGTAAAAATCTACTGTTACAGTTTGTACACTTGTTCTAATGTGCACATACAGTATTAGATATTTCAGCATGACAAACAGTTGGCTATAACAAATATGTTTGGTACACATTGGTCACAGTCTGGTGAGGAATCAAACAGTACAAAATTACATCAAACTGTAAGACATTCTGACCATATTGTATGCGTAAAAATTATATTATTTTACAGTTTACGGTACACACTCACACTGTTCCTGAATCTTCTACAGAGTGGTAAGGTGAAGGTTTCATGGTGGGCGAGGTCACATGTTCACAGAAGAGCAAAAGACGGCTATTATGAATTTGGTTTTGGCCAACAATGCTTTCAAAATAGCATTTCGTAATTCGTGAAATACGCGACCAAATGATGCAATAATTATTGCTAACATAAATGCAGTGAGTCCTTTAACTATACACAGTGTGAAAGGAACTGTGACAGAGTCAAGAACCTTCGACATGTCATGATTGAATTTATGCATTTCTACAATATATTACATTTTCAACAACAAAGTCAGGCTGTTAGATTGTGCATAAATTGATCTACATATTCTGTTGTCTTTATTTACAGTTTTTTCCAACTGCAACAAATGTTTATTGTTGTTTTTGTTTGCTACTGTATGCAACAGTAATGTTTGGTCTAATAAATATTTTCTGTTTCTACATTGCATTGGTTTTCACAGTGTACTTTATACCACTCTCAGAAAGACCAAAGAGCTTTAGATATAGAACAACAGGGTCTACATGGTATATCCAAACATTTACTATTATGAAAGAAGTGTTTGCCATTTGATGCAAATGCTTCATAACGACATGTATTTATGGCATTTTGAATACAGCGTTACATTTTCAAGGAGAGGCATTTTGCATTTTATGTGTAGAGTTTTGGGAATTGTGTGTAGAGTTTTGAAAAGGTGTAGTTTTGATAACGTGTGCAAGCAGTTCAAAAAATCGTAAGTGAGCGAATGGCTTTATGTAAGTTGTTGTTTTGTAAAATGACCACTAGATGGTAGCATAGGCTTATGTTTCTCTCTTTTAGACAAACGTTTAGAAAAGACAAACTGTTATTGAATAATTGAGTGTACAGTATGTAAAAGGTTCTCCAGTAAAAGAGCTAAAATGTATTAGCAGTAAAGAAAACTTACGTTATTTATTAAAAACACAGAACTTTCACAGAACTTTCACAGAACTTTCACAGAACTTTCACAGAACTTTCACAGAACTTTCACAGAACTTTCACAGAACTTTCACAGAACTTTCACAGAACTTTCACAGAACTTTTACAGAACTTTTACAGAACTTTTACAGAACTTTAACAGAACTTTAACAGAACTTTGGGGGGTATCAGTATGGCACGGAGGTCGCATGCGGACTCGTCCGAGTTCACCAAGACGAGGAGATGGCCAGTCTAGCGAAAGTACGAAAAGGGGGGAAGACGCTGTTGAAGGGTTCATCCACAACGTTTCGCCCAGAAGGCAGTTGAAGAACAACTCGCCGTATTTCACAATCCTACCATAGAGTTGTGGTCTTCTAAATCGAATAGCAAGCGACGTTCACCCAGGCTGAGAAGAACGGCAACGCGGTTGTATGCCAGTCCACTGATTTACTGATTTAACCAGGCCGACTGTGAGCTAAGGGAGGTGAGAATCTCCGACGGGACGGGCGAGGTCAAGGTGACGCTCTGGGACAGCTTCGTCGGCCAGGTCCTACGCCTTCAAGAACCAGTCTACGCGGGACAGAGATGGCTTCATTAGCTCCATCGAGGAGATCGCAGACTTGGACGTTCTGGAGGAAGGAGGGGCGAGCAGAGCGACACCTCAAAGGCGCATTTCAGACCGTAGAGCTGTGGGACACCGACGAGGCAGAGGACGGGCTGTCGGTGTTGTACCCCTGAAAAGGGGAAGATGATTAAATAACAGAAAACTCGCAATCGCCGTTTCTCCACTGGAAGCTTTATGTAGAATGCCTTTGTAATAATGGACATTAAACAGTTCTTTTTTAAATCTACCTCATTGACATCTTTCTCAACATACATTCAACAATTTTTACCGTACATATTTAATTAAATGAACTTTATAATAGGCTATTTGAAAACCATACTCATATAAAGTATACAAAAATAATACAATAAAGCATTTAAGATTTAAGCATTAGGCATTTACAGTAACCTGAGAATCAACTCTTTTACGTATTTCTCTTTTTAGTTATAAATGAGTATTAACTACATGACAAATCAGTCATAAGCAAGTGCATTTACTATTTCAGCTAGATATTTTATCTGAAACTGCATCTAAAATTCTCAATTCACTTTTCATACAAGTCAACAAATCGACACTAAATAAACAGGATTACACCTTAAATGCACAGATATCTGAAATATTGAACATACTCGAGCTTCGCTCCATATTATATAGGCCTAACGCCATGACCCACGTGCTTAAAATGGAGTCCTGAGCTCGCGCATTTCTAAACCAACAGTTTCAAACATTTCTAACACACAAACAATAATATACTCGCGTCTGCATACTCTTTAAACTTATTATAACATCATTTCAAAGTATTAACTAATTCTTATACTTCTTACCTTAAAAGGGGAAGATGATTAAATAACAGAACACTCGCCATCGCTGTTTCTCCACTGCAAGCTTTATGTAGAATGGAGAAATCCCGCGAGCTCTCCCCCCAGTGTTCACGCAGACCAGAACAATCGATCGTCCAACTTGTCGTGCTAATTAACTGATCACAGATAAACTCAGAATAACCATAAACAACTAATTTATATTTTATAGACTTCTCTACATATTCAAAATAGCAAATACATATTTATATGTATAATATAATTATATATTTCAGTGTACACAGACTTATGCGTTTTTAAAATACAAATGTTCCTTTTTCAATCCGTCACACCGGCAAAGGAAGGCCAAGCGGAGCAAGGCGGGACGGCGGCTTGAAGAAAGTGTTGTTCATGCGTTCGTGTGAACAGCCGATATGTTGCAATTTTCTTTATTAATGTGTTGGCCCTGTAGATATTTGTAATAAGTGGTCAATAAACGTTTCCTGTTTTCCTCAATCCTATTTTCGCGGTCTGTTGATAAATGTTTTTAAAACTAATTTGTGAAAAGGAGAAAACAAAAATAATATTAAAAGTGAAATTAACATCTTGTCGAAAAAAATAGACGACGCAGAATTTTTGCAGCCTCTAAAGCAGTGGTCACCAACGCTGCTCCTGGAGATCTACCGTCCGGAAGATTTTATCTCTAACCCCAATCAAACACACCTGAACTATCTAATCAAGGCGTTCAGGTTTGCTTAATAATTAGAGACAGGTGTGCTGAAGCAGGGTTGGAGCTACAGTCTGCAGGAAGGTAGATCTCCAGGAGCAGCCTTGTTGACCACTGCTCTAAACTTAGCCCCGTAAATATTTCCTTTCGCGTAAGCGCCGGAGTTTGCTATTCGGACAATTCGTTGACGTTCTGTACATGTCCCACTTAATATTTCACTTACACACGCACTATTATACACATTACAATAATAACTTACGTTTTAAATAATACAACTTATGTGATACATAATTTACCTTATTATTGATGCAATATTTTCAGGTTTTAAGCACTAGGTGGCGTGTCTTTTGTTGTAACAGAGAACGTCTTCCGGTGATGCCCGGAACAGGAGTCCATTTTCTGTTCTTCCTTTCAAGGTAAGCCACGCGATTAAGTAGCTGTGTTATAATATTAAATATCGATGGTTTCATGTTAGTAATTTAGAATGGCTTTAGCACAATGTAAGTTGTTAAGTGTTTGTTTGTATATTTTGAGGATAAATTTTGAAAATAGTGTTTCCATCGATCTACATGTTTGATTGTCTTTGTTCAGCTGATTAATCGGTTATCATCAGAAGATATGAAACAGCGTCACAAACACTCTTTACAGAGTACATTTGCGTTATTTCTCCGATAAATGATTACAGAAGTTCTGGTGATAAAGAGAAGTTGCCAACTAGCAATCATGAGACGCACGTGTTCACAAGACCCGACGCACGTGTTCACAAGGCCCGACGCACGTGTTCACAAGCGCTGCTCAAATTTATCACGCAGACAAAAAGTAGGCCTAAATACAGCATAACAGCAAAACTGCTCGTACAATTGACTTTCAGGATTGTGTTGTTATAGTCGTGATTCGCATTTTAACTGGACAGTTTAGGAACGAAATTTGCATTTATATTTCTTTACGGAATGTTAGTGTTAGTAGTTCAAGTTTTCTCAGATGCTCAGAAGGTATAGTAATGGTGGACTGCGTCACACGTTTTTCTCCTCGAATGTTTTTCACACGATAATTAATATCACATTCACGTTTTCAAAAATAGTTCACAAAGAAGTAAATTGTAATGAATTCACCGTTATTTATATTGGGGTGGCCAAAATGAATTCTATCCATATACATGTGACTTTGTAGTGTACCGCTGTAACGTTGGTTTGACGTTTGAATTTGTATTTGAGACGAAAATCAATCCGCGAATGACGTCAATAGATCTGAAGTGTATGACAGTAACAGTGTAGTAAAAGGTAATATTGATTTATTTAAACGAGTAGTCGATACAGATTACGTTTTTTTTTATCTGCTTTAATGCACTGGGGTTTATACATGCTCAAATACAGCCTTTCTTGCGATTAGACTGGTTAGGGGCGGTCTGCAAACTACGTGAAACGGAAAATAAATGCATGCTGAAAGTAACAAAGACTAAGATTAATAATGTATTTTAAGTCACTGATTGTGTAATGATTATATTATAATGAATTTACACTCTTTAAAAGAACGAAATTGTTTTAATAGAATATTTAGACATTAAATTGGAATGTAAATAATTACTGAAGATTATTTCTTAAAAATAAATAAAATAGACTTCCCGTCCTTAATAATGATTGGTTGATTTGTTTTACAAGCTTTTGTTGTTAGATTCAGGATATATTAAAATTTAGTCCCTTTAAAGAGAAGATGTGTTTCGCTTTGACACGAAGTTGATTACTATTCTGAAGTGGCTTTATTTGTCAAGAAAACACTATAACTTCTATTACACTCAGTGCCCCGCTATCCTGTGCTCATACTGTACTTTACCATTGGCACAAAAGCACAGTGTGATGTGACTGCTTTGAATCAAATTAAAGCAATCCGATCTCTCTCAGCATAATGTTCAGTTTGTGGTTTCTTAGGTATGTTTAAGTTCATGCATGGCTGTTCAGACCGAGCAGCTTATGATATCATAGTCATACAAAAAAAGATAGAAGAGTAAACTGCCTATGCTGCTTTTAAATCACCCTTGTGTACTTTTTTTAAGCATAAACTAGTCAATCATGAAACCAGGCTTTACTTTGATTGGGACAATTTAAGGAGGCAGGTCCTATGTAGGGCTAGACCAAAAAAAACAAAAAATGGATTAATCATTGTTTTAAACGGATCAACTCATTATCTATTCTCAAAAGATAGCAATAGATTTTTTTCTTTCATATTTATGCAAGCACTGAACATTGATTAACGTGAATGTTATTGCTACTATTATCCACTAGATGTCACTCTTCTTTTTACAACTGGTGGATGATATAGCAGGGAGATATCATTCATTGCTTTATTAACATGGTGGATGCCATCAGCTTTACATAAAAGGCGGTTCACATGATTGTTGCCTCTCTTTACAGCTAATTTTGTGAAATGTTCTTTTCTCTAATGCATGTTAAGTGTGAAATAATCTGTTCTCTTTCAATATACCCAAACGTGTTTAAAGTTTAATATACAGGTTTGTGGGTCTTCATTTCATTTTTAATTCACCGTTGTGATATTTACTAGGGCTGGGCTGATACCACTTTTTCATACCAGATACCTTAACCTTGAGTATCTGTCCATACTGATCCAGTACCATATCCATCGCCCTTTAATCAATTACACTTAATAACACATTTGTCACGGCAAATCTTTTTTTTAACATTGATTCAAAGGTTTGCTTGTTGTAATCATTGACTTGAATCGAGGATCGAATCCAAAGCTTGTGTATCGGAATCATATTGAATCGGAACATCAGAATCGATATCCAGCCCTAGTCCTATTGTGTCTGTCTATTTTATTGTAGTATTGTTTTTGTTGGTTTATTAATTTTTTCTCTTTTATGTTGCAGAAGACGTGAGAGCTGATTTGAGGTAACCTTTGTCTTTTTGTTTAAAATGTTTGTCAACTTTTAAAAGATCTCTTTCTCTATCAATGTATAAGTGTTCTTATTAATGCAAGTAGTATTATTGAAAGTGGTAAAAGAGTTGTCTGATCACAATAATGGTATAATCAGGTGAAAAAGTGATATTGTAATTAACATATCAATTTTTTTAACATTTATTTAATGGTTACTTGCTATTTGGGTATCAATGACTCGAATCGAGAATCGACTCAAATCAGAGCTTGTTAATTGGAATCGAATCTAATGCCGAGCCCAAGTGTTATGCCTATTTTATTAAAACATTTTGTTGTCTTTTATGTTGCAGAAGACGTGAAAACTGATTTGAGGTAAGATTACCCCTTTGTGTTTTTGTTTATAGATACTTTCATAATGTAACTAAGTCAGGTCCGGGACTGCAAGTAACCATTCAGTCAAAAGTGTTTTATCATTTTTTGGAAATGAAGAACCCAGTCAAGATAACATTATTTATTAAATGGGTTTCCACTCTAATAATAATAATGATATAGTAATCCAGAGTAACGTTTCCCTTTTAAAGAAAAAAATAAGCCTTATTCTAGGTATTAAAGCAAGAGCACCGCCATCTTGCAGTACTATCGATGGTGACGTTACCGGGTTTTTTGCATGCTAGGAGCCATGAAGAAGTGTTGTACTGTTTTAATGGGAAGATTGCATGGCTGCACAAAGCTTTTGATAGCATTTTTTAGCTTCATATGTTGATACTTTTTATTCTATTCATTTAATGTTTGCGTACGTTTTATTATTTCCCTTAAGTTACAGCACTGGTTTCATCTTTCACTGTAGTATTAGAGTACTGGTAAGATATCATCTTGAAACATCATCACCAGATCTCTTTTAATACAGTACCCAAGTCTAATAATAAAATACATCTAGAGGACAGCCGATTTCACTAAAGTAGGTTTTGTGAAATTTGATGATGTAATGATTCACTTGGCTCATGATGTGATGCGATTCACTATACTGATCTCACGATACGAAGACTATTTTTACAAAATGAGTTCAGACGAATTAGAAACGAACAACTGCCCTTTTCTCAAATGTTGCACATTTCTTTGTGAAATAAAAAATCATTCATGTCAAATAACAAAATTAGCTGTAATTTTAAACCAATTCCAAAACAAATAATAAATGAATAATACACAAGTCACTTTAATATGAACAAACTGCATTGATAGGATTTTTGTATGTATAAGGAATATCAGTAGATCCACGTTGTCCAAGTTTCCAGTAAACACCTGCTGCCCCCTGCTGTTCAACTCATGTATTGTGATTCATATAACATCTCAACCCGCTTAAATTGCCACAAATTATAATAGATTTACGACCAGTTTACGGTGAATCTTTTCATCCCTAGCATAAATGGCTGTTGTAAAAGTGATTCATTTAATGAAATTTAGGTTAAAGTTGTTTTACTTTAATCCAATAGTGCAATTGATTATTTATCTATATATTTCCACAGTAGCATAGATTGTAACCTAAGCAAACACAAATTATATCGTCAGAGTTTCAGTAATATAATGTAAAGTTATAAAATACCAAGCCAAACATGACTGCCCATAACTTAATTCTAATAAAATTTGAACTTTTCTTTAACATTACCTGCTGGTGCAAAAGTGATTAATTTAATGCAATTAAGATTGATACTATACATCTGTACATAAAGGATGTATTACCGGCTGTATTAAAGGGATAGTTCATCCAGAAAAGAAAATTGTCATCATTTAATCAGTCTTTTTATTTAAAACCTGTATGACTTTCTTTCTTTAGCACTACACAAAAGATATTTTGAATGAAGTTGGTAACTGCGAACAGCAGTGGCAGTCATTCACTTCTATTGTATATTAACAAAACTAATGCAAGTGATTAGGTGCCAGTTAACAACATTCTTCAAAATATCTTCTCTTGAGTTCTGTTAAAAAAATAACGTGATTCAGGGTTGAAATGACAATAGGATGAGTAAATAATGACATTTTCATTTTTGGGTGAACTATATTTCAAAATTTCTGTGCTGGAAATTATTTTTTAATTTGTTATGAATTTCCATGCATAACACATTTATAATGATTTGTATGGAGTAATGTGTCATTTTATGTGTTTTTATGTATGCAGAAATGCCCAGGACAAAGCAGTCAAGGCGCTCGGATGCAGCAAAGAAGAGGATTTTTGACCGGGTGACTGCTGTTCCTGAAGAGGCTCTGCCACCTCTTAAAAAATTGGCAGAACTTACCCCACGTTGTGTACATCACAATGTTCATAAAGTACGCCCTCAAAAGCGTTATGAAAAGCCTTGTCAAAAGTGTTGTCAAAAGCCTTGTCAAAAGTGTTGTCAAAAGCCTTGTCAAAAGTGTTGTTCAAACTCTGAACCGAAGCCTGTTCCTGAACCAGAGCCTGTTCAACAACCTGAACCAAAGTCTGTTCAAACAACTGATCAAACGCCCGTTCAAACACCTGAACCAACGCCTGTTCATCGTCCTGTACGAAAGCCTGTTCAAACGTCTGAACCAAAGTCACAGAAACATTCTAAAATGACCATGAATGCTGTTCTTGATGTGTGTCCACAGAAACCCTACATCGCAGGCTCTTTCCATCAAGGAGATGCTCGTTTTGTCAATTATGGCAAGCAATGTGGTGTTAACAGTTTAACTGCAATTCTGATGTGTAAAATGAAAAATGTGTTGCAGTGGAGCACCAGTGATATTAATTCTGTCTTAACACATGGGGACCAGTTTTATTCAGATATGAACCGTGCAGGAAAAATCAGTGATGACATCAATGGTTACGTATATGTTGAGGAACTGCCTAAAACACATACACTGAATGATTGTCCTTTTTCAATAAACTATGGTACAACCATTTCTGGCGTCTTTGGTGTTCACAAGTATGACAAATCTCTGCGTGATGTTTACATGTCTTTAGATAAAGCAGTGACTCGAGCATTTCAGAGTTTTGATGCGTGTTTGGTGAATATACAGCATAACATATGTGCAGCAGTCAGACAAGGCTCCTGGTATGCAGTGTTTGATCCACACTCAAGGAATTCTGATGGCACACTTGCATGTGAGGGTAAGAGTGTAGTGGTTTTCCATCGTGACATCAGGTCTCTGTGCACACATTTCAATAAACTTGGAGCATCAGTGAAAGCAGAAGGTACGTCATTTGAAGTAACTGGGGTGAATGCTGTCAGGATTGACGTGGATCGTTTCTCTGTGTGTAGTCCAGTAGTCGTGGAAAATGCTGTGAAATCTGAAATGGAAGCTGATGTTAGCTGCGATGACTGTTTGATTGATCTCACGAGCACAGAGGAAATGTCAACAGAAAAGACACCTGTGGTACCTTGTCTGGAGTCCACTTATGAAAGTACAGCTGATGTTGAATTTATTTCTCAAACTGTCAATGACTCTTTCCGGTTTAGTCCGTTAACAGTGCAGCAACGAAACAACATTTGCTTGAAGATGAATATTGTTAACATTGTAAGAGAACAGAACAATGTAAGTGATGTTATTGAAATAGCTGAGCCTTGTGAAACTGAAAGTATTGTTGCTGACGGAAATTGTTTCTTTAGATCTATCAGTTTCGCTATAAGTGGAAGTGAAGGAGAACACGGAAAAGTAAGACGTGCTGTTGTTACACACATTCTGAAGAACGAATCAAAATACATCCAGTGTCTAAGAGAAGGAAACACTTCTGTATCAGATTATATTGCCAAATCAAGAATGAAGTATCTGGGCAGCTGGGCTACAGAACTTGAGATTCAGGCTACGTGTGATTTAATTGGTGTTGACATATTTACATACAGTCAAGACAAATGGCTGAAATATTCATCCTCCAGTGTATTATCACGGCAACGTTACTATCATCATGGAGCGATTTACTTGAAACATGTTAATAGCTGTCATTATGAAGTTGTTGTGTGTGTCAAAACCAAGGACAATACCTGTGCCTGCCTTTGTCAATCACCATTTCAACAATCACCATTTAAGGTACAGGTAAATGCATCTTCAAACGTACGTGAGCTTTATAGGAAAACACTTAAATACAATAATAATCCTGAACTGAAAGAAGGAAAGCAGACGAAAGCAAAGAAAAGATATCATGAGGATGAAACGTACAAAACTTCAATTATGAATTCCAGCATTGAAAAATACAAGAAAAATGAAAAGCATAAAGAAAAAGTCAAGATATATAGCATGGACAAATACCAAACTGATCCTTCACACAGGGACCTTGTCAAGAAATGTAGTGTTGACAAATACAGTCAGAATGAGTTGCACAGGGACGCTGTTAAGAAATGTAGTGTTGACAAATACAGTCAGAATGAGTTGCACAGAGACGCTGTCAAGCAATTTAGTGTTGACAAATACAGTCAGAATGAGTTGCACAGAGACGCTGTCAAGAAATTAAGTGTTGACAAATACAGTAAGAATGAGTTACACAGAGAAGCTGTCAAGAAATTTAGTGTTGACAAATACAGTAAGAATGTATTGCACAGAAATATGGTAATTGACTACAACATGCAGAAATATAAAAATGCAAACATAAAAAGAAAAGAGATTGACTGTGTGATTGAACAGTTTAAAGAAAAAATATCTACAGGTCCTGAATATGTTTGTTCAGTATGTCACCGCTGTTGCTTCAAAATGCAGGTCAAACATTGCAATGGAAGAAATTATTTTCAAAAATCAATCCATGCCGGCAATATTGCAGAAAAATGTATAACACTGAATTATCTGCATGAATGTAATAAAGACTGTAGTGAAGACTGTGTTTATAAAAACAGCCCTGCTGCATCTCTGTGGATTTGTCACACATGTGATAGGAAGATTTCTCAAGGAAAAATGCCTGCTGAAAGTGTAGCAAATAATCTTGTTCTGGATCCTATTCCTGCTGAACTGAGCTGCTTAAACTCTCTTGAGCAACATCTAATAGCAAAGCACATTCCATTCATGAAGATGCTGGCTTTACCACGTGGAGGACAGAATGGTGTTCATGGACCAGTGACTTGTGTTCCATCTAATGTTACAGATGTTGTGAATGTTTTGCCAAGATCAGAAAATGATGATCTGATGATTCGTGTAAAGCTAAAGAGGAAATTAACATACAAAGGACATTATGAGTATAAATTTGTGCATACTGATAACATAAAGACTGCTTTGACATATTTGAAACAAAATAACAAATGGTATGCAGATGTACAATTTAATGACAGTTGGATAAATCCTTTGTGTAAAATAGAAGAAATGATCCATGATGAAGGTGATAATGAGCGTGATTTGGAGAATTGTAAAGACATCTGTGTTGATAAAGAGAACAATACTGAGAATCATGACAATGAGATCACTGAGGACGACACACTTCATGATAGACAACAGCATGGTTTATTCATGGATAGCTGTTTGCAACCAGTGGACATCGCACAAGAATTCCTCGACCAGCAGTTTGAAAGCATTATGGCTGTTGCGCCAGCAGAGGGCAATAATCCAGTGAGAATGTTAATGGATGAAACTAATGAAGCCAAATGTTTTCCAGTTCTGTTTCCAAAAGGCACAGGAACGTTTCATGACTCACGACCTGTAAAATTAACACTCTCAAGGTATCTGAATAATAAAATCCTAAACGCAGACGGACGTTTTGCTCAAAATCTTGACTACATATTTTATGGACAATATTTGTCTGAGCTGAATCAAGTCATTTCAAATGTATCTATTGCTTTAAGGAAAGGCTATAACACAGGCAACAAAAGACAAATCACTTCAGAGACTTTGACAAATAAAGAATCACTTCAAAAGATTTTGAATTTTGATCAGGGGTACAAATTCTTAAAGCCCATTAGAGGCAGTCCTGTTTTTTGGCAAGCGGTTCAGAAAGACTTGTTTGCAATGGTGAGACAGTTAGGAATACCCACCTGGTTTTGTTCGTTCTCTTCAGCAGACTTGCGATGGACAGAGCTAATGCAAACTATTGTAACACAAGAAAGATGTGATAAACCTCTGGATGAACTGGACTGGTCTGAGAGATGTGGAATGCTTAAACGTAACCCAGTAACTGCTGCTCGTATGTTTGATCATAGATTTCACTGCTTTCTGAAAGATGTCATTATGTCACCAGCTCAACCAATCGGAAAAGTAATTGATTATTTCTATCGAATCGAATTTCAACAACGCGGATCACCTCATACACACTGTCTGTTTTGGGTTGAAAATGCCCCTCAGGTTGACAGAGATGATGATAAAGATGTTGTTGCATTTGTTGATCAATATGTCACCTGTGAAATGCCATCTGAACAAGAGGAAACGCATGAAATTGTGAGCAGTGTCCAACAACACAGCAAAAGACACGCAAAAACATGTAAAAAGAAAGGTACTACATGTCGATTTAACTTTCCACGCCCACCAAGCAAAAACACCTTCATCACAAGAAGCAGTAAGACTGACAAGGATACAAAAGGAAGTGATGAACAAGAAAATCAAGGCCAAAAGTCTAATGACTGTAATCAAATACCACAAGACTTTGCTGAAGCTGTAATGAAACAAGTTAAAGAATGTTTGTTGAACACTGATGCTGTCTTTGACTCAGTCGACTCTTTGTTTGCATCTATTGGTATAAATCAACAGATCTTTGAAGCTGCTTATAGCAAAATGACAAAGAAAACAAATGTTGTTTTAAAAAGAAAACCAAGTGACGTGTGGGTGAATCAGTATAATCCAGATCTTTTACGGTGCTGGAATGCAAATATGGACATACAGTTCGTGATCGACGCATACAGTTGTATTGTGTATATTGTTTCCTACATTTCTAAAGCAGAGAGAGAAATGGGATTGCTGCTGGCTAACGCTCAAAAAGAAGCTCACAATCAGGGCAATATGGATGCAAAACAGGCTTTAAGAAAACTTGGAAGTGTGTTTTTACATAATCGAGAGGTGTCAGCTCAAGAGAGTGTTTATAGATTGACTAACATGAGACTAAAAGAGGCGTCAAGAAAAGTTGTTTTTATTCCAACTGGTCCCAATACAGTAAAAATGAGTTTACCATTAAACATCATACAGAAAAAAGCTGAATGTGCAGACAATGATGATGATAACATATGGATGAAAAGCATCACAGACAGATACAGAGCTCGTCCAAAAACTGAAGAATTTAATGAAATGTGTTTAGCAAGCTTTGCATCACAATACAGAGTTTTGAGTAAATCTGAAATGTCTTGTTCAAACAGAGTAACACTGGAAAATGACATGGGCTTTGTGAGAAAAAGAACACGCACAGACTGCGCAGTTGTACGATATGCTCGTTTCTCGCCTACAAAAAATCCTGAAAATTATTTTCAAAGCATTTTAGAATTGTTCTTGCCTCATTTTATGCAAAGTCAGTTGAAACCTGTTAATTTTACTTCCCATCAAGATTTTTATGAGACCGGCTATGTGACAATGTTTGAGACGCTTGATTCAGTAAAAAGTATTGTGGACACAAACATGGCAAAATATGAAAAAGAAGCAGACACGATACAAAGAGCTCAAGATGCTTTAGAAAAACATGGACCAATGGAAGATGCTTGGGCTGAAATCTGTCCAGAAGCTGAACTTGAGCGCTTAGAATGTCTGGAGAATAAACAACAAATAGAAGCAGAGGAAGGTGATGATGTCATACCTGATCTATTACCAAACGCAGGTGTTTCCAGAATAGAAAACAATCCTTCTGCTATGACAAAGCAAGATGCTATGGCTTTACTGCGTTCTTTGAATGAAAAGCAGTCGCAAATCTTTTACAAAGTACGTGAATGGTGTTTAGCAAAAGTACAAGGTGAGAATCCAGATCCGTTTCACTTGTTCATATCTGGTCCAGGAGGCGTGGGAAAGTCTGTTCTGATTAAAGCAATCCAGTATGAAAGCAGTCGCATCCTGTCAAAGCTGTCAGAGAATCCAGATGAGACACACGTGCTGTTAACAGCGCCCACTGGTGTTGCTGCTTATAATATAAACGCTGCTACAATCCACAGCACTTTCTCTATCGGGACAAATGCTTCACTGCCATACGTACCACTTGGAGATGAAAAAATTAATTCCTTGAGAGCGAAATTGGGAAAACTGCAACTATTAATAATCGATGAAATTTCAATGGTTGATCATAAACTTCTTGCATATATTCATGGCAGATTGAGACAAATTAAACAAACAGGTTTGTCAGATTATTCACCATTTGGTAAAGTCTGTGTCATCGCTGTTGGAGATTTTTATCAGCTGTCACCTGTCAAAGGAAAACCACTTTACACTGAACCAATGAACAGTGTGAATCTTTGGGAAACTAACTTCAGTTTCGTTGAGCTTACAGAGATTATGAGACAGAAGGACAAACACTTTGCAGAACTTTTAAATCGTTTAAGAGTACATAAGAAGGGAGAAGCAATGCTTGAACAAGATGTTACAGTGCTTAAACAATGTGAAACTGGTGAAGGAGATGATAGCACAGATATCCACATTTATGCAACTAACAGTGAAGTTGATGAACATAACATAAAGATGTTGTGTAAGTTGTGCTCTGACACAGTTACTGTAAATGCACAAGACTTTGAGAGAAATGCTAAAACTGGCCGGATGGAAAGAAAAGACGGTTTTCATTCAAGAGTTCATAACAGTTCTTTGGAGAAATCTCTTGAGTTAGCTGTTGATGCACGAGTGATGCTGCAGAAAAATATCAATGTTTCTGACGGTCTTGTGAATGGAGTTTTTGGGACAGTAAAAGAATTCTGTTATAATGATGATGAAACATTTCCATCTAAAATATATATCGAATTTGATGATGAGAGAGTTGGAAAAGAAGCCAGAAGTAAAATACCATGTTTAAAACCTGGACTGGAGAAAAGTACAGCAATAGAACCTGAAGAAGACAAAGTGTCAAGTATGGGTGTCAGACGACAGTATCCACTTCGACTAGCGTGGGCTTCAACCGTTCATAAAGTACAAGGTCTGACTGTGAAGAAAGCTGTTGTGTCATTGAAAAAGATATTTGCTCCAGGACAAGCGTATGTTGCTTTAAGTCGTGTGACTTCTCTTGATGGACTGATCATAGAAGATTTCAAAGAAAAAGTAATTTATTCTAAAGATGACATTGAGCAATCATTACAGAGTATGCCTAAATTCATTGATCCATGTGAAACAACAGAAAGCGTCAAATTTCAAATGATGTTACACAATGTGCAAGGGCTCATTCCACATATCTTAGATATAAGACAAGATCAGAGATATTTTCAAGCAGATATGATTTGTGTAACAGAAACATGGCTAAAACCAAACTGTTTTGAGAATGATGTCAGACTTACTGGATACCATTTCCATGACAAACCACGAAGTGTTTCATATGACATAGGCCAGGATGTTTTTGCTAAACTGAAAGAGCAAGATCATGGTGGTGTTGGGATATATTACAGAGAGAATGTAAAAGCTGCTTTAGTTGATGTGTCATGTTTTAACATGGAATGCCTAACATGCAAGATTGAACATTTAAACACAAATGTTGCAGTTGTTTACAGACCATCATCATATAACATGCCATTGTTTAGAGAGAACTTGGTTAAATTAATTATTCAGATGAACAGTTTACCAGGTGGCAAAATAATTCTTGGAGATTTCAATGAAAACCTTCTGAATAAATCCACTATTTGTGATGTCATGCAGGATTTTGGTTTCAAACAAGTAGTTGAAAGTGTAACAACTGAAAGTGGCACATTGATTGACCATGTTTATATAAAAGATATTGATCTGGATAAAATAAAGATTGACATAATGCCCACATACTTTAGTTATCATGACTGCATTGTGCTGAAGTGGCTATTTTAATGTGCCAGAAGACAAAAACTTTGCAGAATTATGAAATCTTGTAAGGGTACACAAAAAAAGATGAAGCAGTGCTTTAAGAAAATGTTTTTATTCATAAACAATGTGAAACAGGTGATAGTACTTAAAGTACACATTTATGCAACCAATGAAGTTGAGGAACATAACATAAAATTTTGAAAAAAGCGATTTAGATAAAACAGAAAGTGTTATCATGCATGCAGACTTCTGTTCACAACATGGAAATGGTTATTGTGATCGTCCAACATGATGGGGGGAGGGGGATACAGGGGTACAGGATAAAAGGTGGACGGCCCCTGTGGGATTTTCTGCTGCCTTCACATGCTATCGGAATTATGGTCAATATGAGCTTTTTTATTTATTTATTTCCCTATTTATTTATTTATTTATTTATTTATTTATTTATTTATTTATTTATTTATTTATTTATTTATTGAGTGAATATTTCTAACAACAAAATATTGATCAAATAGATTTTCTAAAGAAATCACACTGCCTTCTACTGAAATTTCTATTTTTCTGGAAAAACAAAACATATGAACAAAGGTAAATCTTACAGTCCCAGTGAAAGTAAAAATTACAAATGCTACTTTTGTAAAAAAAAATCCATTATGTATTATAAATACCTTATCAGAGTTGGTCATTTTCTTTTTATAATTTTTGTGCCCTCATAATCTTCAGTTAAAATCAAGTGGCTATCCATCTCAGATGAGTTTGGTTAAACAGCTTGGGCAGAGCATCTGTTAACTCCTCACCTTCAGCTGTCAGTCTGCTACCTGTTCATTTTCAAGATGCAATGCCTGTTTTAAAAAAATCTAATCAATTCACACTGAAAAACACTGGGTGTGTGGGCTGTTGTTTTTGTTCCATTTTAATTTTTGTGTTACTCAGAACTACACCAGAATACCAAAGTAAAATCAAACTCTACTTTTGGTTCACAGGGACTTTAAGAAGTAAGGGGTCGATCACATTTTGTGTGTAAAACCGCAGGGATAGCACAAGCTGTGCTCCTTTCTCATTTTATCATAAGCATTTGGGTGATTGCACTCTCTTGGTGTTGGTTGTTCTTAAGCAACAATTGCCCAAACTTGCCGTTAAGACGAATTTGTAAACCATTTCCGGTAGCATGTGAAGGCAGCATTGGGCATTTTAATTGTTTCTATGATTAGTGGGTGTTAGGCCATGTAGATTTTTCCTATCTTAATGTTTTTATTTTGTAAACATAAAATAATACAGTTGATTCAATGGCCTTAACACCTATTGATATTTTTTATTACCTTTCATTGAACTGTTTTTCTTTCTGGTTCATTATTCAATGATTATTATATTTCATTTTATCCTTCATTCATTCATTCATTCAAGTATCATGTCTGTTTCTTTATTTCATTTATTCTTTTCAAAATGTCTCTTTAATGCCATGTACATATCAAAAATGGGTATGTAGAATTACAACAGTAAAATGAAGATATATTAAGGAAAAAGGAGGGAGAAGAAAGAAAGGGAGAAATATGAACTTTGAAAAATCATGGTCAATCTTTATGGCTTTCATCTCATCTATCTTACAACACTTCAAGAAGTGATAAACAGGTAAGATTTTTTTATCTTTTGTCTTTTAGCCATGCCTTTATTAAATTAACCATTTAACGCTATAACATGTTTGTTGTACAAATATATGATGTTTGAATATAAAACATTTTGCTTATATTGACCGTTTATTACTGTAACATTCCTATTGTATAGTAGGCTTTAAATTGTAAAAAATATTATTCCAATCAAAATCTCATTATCTACAGATACACCTGATGTCATATGCTGCTTTGATGACCACATCATCTTCTCCATGAACTTTTGACATTCCCCTTTTCTACTGAAATCAAGGAACAGCATTTTGACAACATAGAACATTGGACTTATTGTTAAATCAAAGTCATCATCTTGGACTGTCACAACAACATTCCATTTTACTCAACTCCATGTACATTGGACATCGCATTTTCTACAAAAATCAAGGAAGAGCTCTTTGACAACAGAGAAGATTGAACTTATTGTTACATCACCAACATCATCTAGGACTGTCACAACAACATTCCATTTGACTCAACTCCATGTACATTGGACATCGCATTTTCTACAAAAATCAAGGAAGAGCTCTTTGACAACAGAGAACATTGAACTTATTGTTACATCACCAACATCATCTTGGACTGTCACAACAACATTCCATTTGACTCAACTCCATGTACATTGGACATCGCCATTTTCTACAAAAATCAAGGAAGAGCTCTTTGACAACAGAGAACATTGAACTTATTGTTACATCACCAACATCATCTAGGACTGTCACAACAACATTCCATTTTACTCAACTCCATGTACATTGGACATCGCATTTTCTACAAAAATCAAGGAAGAGCTCTTTGACAACAGAGAACATTGAACTTATTGTTACATCACCAACATCATCTTGGACTGTTACAACAGCATTCCATTTTACTCAACTCCATGTACATTGGACATCGCATTTTCTACAAAAATCAAGGAAGAGCTCTTTGACAACAGAGAACATTGAACTTATTGTTACATCACCAACATCATCTTGGACTGTTACAACAGCATTCCTATGGACTCAACTCCATGACCAGTGGATATCGCCATTTTCTACAAAAATCAAGGAAGAGCTCTTTGACAACAGAGAACATTGAACTTATTGTTACATCACCAACATCATCTAGGACTGTCACAACAACATTCCATTTTACTCAACTCCATGTACATTGGACATCGCATTTTCTACAAAAATCAAGGAAGAGCTCTTTGACAACAGAGAACATTGAACTTATTGTTACATCACCAACATCATCTTGGACTGTTACAACAGCATTCCATTTTACTCAACTCCATGTACATTGGACATCGCATTTTCTACAAAAATCAAGGAAGAGCTCTTTGACAACAGAGAACATTGAACTTATTGTTACATCACCAACATCATCTAGGACTGTCACAACAGCATTCCATTTTACTCAACTCCATGTACATTGGACATCACATTTTCTACAAAAATCAAGGAAGAGCTCTTTGACAACAGAGAACATTGAACTTATTGTTACATCACCAACATCATCTGGGACTGTTACAACAGCATTCCTATGGACTCAACTCCATGACCAGTGGATATCGCAATTTTCTACAAAAATCAAGGAAGAGCTCTTTGACAACAGAGAACATTGAACTTATTGTTACATCACCAACATCATCTAGGACTGTCACAACAACATTCCATTTTACTCAACTCCATGTACATTGGACATCGCATTTTCTACAAAAATCAAGGAAGAGCTCTTTGACATCAGAGAACATTGAACTTATTGTTACATCACCAACATCATCTAGGACTGTCACAACAACATTCCATTTTACTCAACTCCATGTACATTGGACATCGCATTTTCTACAAAAATCAAGGAAGAGCTCTTTGACAACAGAGAACATTGAACTTATTGTTACATCACCAACATCATCTTGGACTGTCACAACAACATTCCATTTGACTCAACTCCATGTACATTGGACATCGCATTTTCTACAAAAATCAAGGAAGAGCTCTTTGACAACAGAGAACATTGAACTTATTGTTACATCACCAACATCATCTTGGACTGTTACAACAGCATTCCTATGGACTCAACTCCATGACCAGTGGATATCGCCATTTTCTACAAAAATCAAGGAAGAGCTCTTTGACAACAGAGAACATTGAACTTATTGTTACATCACCAACATCATCTAGGACTGTCACAACAACATTCCATTTTACTCAACTCCATGTACATTGGACATCGCATTTTCTACAAAAATCAAGGAAGAGCTCTTTGACAACAGAGAACATTGAACTTATTGTTACATCACCAACATCATCTTGGACTGTTACAACAGCATTCCTATGGACTCAACTCCATGACCAGTGGATATCGCCATTTTCTACAAAAATCAAGGAAGAGCTCTTTGACATCAGAGAACATTGAACTTATTGTTACATCACCAACATCATCTAGGACTGTCACAACAACATTCCATTTTACTCAACTCCATGTACATTGGACATCGCATTTTCTACAAAAATCAAGGAAGAGCTCTTTGACAACAGAGAACATTGAACTTATTGTTACATCACCAACATCATCTTGGACTGTTACAACAGCATTCCATTTTACTCAACTCCATGTACATTGGACATCGCATTTTCTACAAAAATCAAGGAAGAGCTCTTTGACAACAGAGAAGATTGAACTTATTGTTACATCACCAACATCATCTAGGACTGTCACAACAACATTCCATTTTACTCAACTCCATGTACATTGGACATCGCATTTTCTACAAAAATCAAGGAAGAGCTCTTTGACAACAGAGAACATTGAACTTATTGTTACATCACCAACATCATCTAGGACTGTCACAACAACATTCCATTTTACTCAACTCCATGTACATTGGACATCGCATTTTCTACAAAAATCAAGGAAGAGCTCTTTGACAACAGAGAACATTGAACTTATTGTTACATCACCAACATCATCTTGGACTGTTACAACAGCATTCCTATGGACTCAACTCCATGACCAGTGGATATCGCCATTTTCTACAAAAATCAAGGAAGAGCTCCTTGACAACAGAGAACATTGAACTTATTGTTACATCACCAACATCATCTTGGACTGTCACAACAACATTCCATTTGACTCAACTCCATGTACATTGGACATCGCATTTTCTACAAAAATCAAGGAAGAGCTCTTTGACAACAGAGAACATTGAACTTATTGTTACATCACCAACATCATCTAGGACTGTCACAACAACATTCCATTTGACTCAACTCCATGTACATTGGACATCGCATTTTCTACAAAAATCAAGGAAGAGCTCTTTGACAACAGAGAAGATTGAACTTATTGTTACATCACCAACATCATCTAGGACTGTCACAACAACATTCCATTTGACTCAACTCCATGTACATTGGACATCGCATTTTCTACAAAAATCAAGGAAGAGCTCTTTGACAACAGAGAACATTGAACTTATTGTTACATCACCAACATCATCTTGGACTGTTACAACAGCATTCCTATGGACTCAACTCCATGACCAGTGGATATCGCCATTTTCTACAAAAATCAAGGAAGAGCTCTTTGACAACAGAGAACATTGAACTTATTGTTACATCACCAACATCATCTTGGACTGTCACAACAACATTCCATTTTACTCAACTCCATGTACATTGGACATCGCATTTTCTACAAAAATCAAGGAAGAGCTCTTTGACAACAGAGAACATTTGACTTATTGTTACATCACAATCCTCATGTTGGACTGTTACAACAACTTTCAATTGCACTGAACTCCATGTTCAGTAGACATCGCCATTTTCTATGAAAATCAAAGAACAGCATTTTCACTGCAGAGAACAATGGACTTATTGTTACATCATCATCTTGGACTGTTACAACAACATTCCATTGGACTCAACTTCATGACCAGTGGATATCGCCATATTCTGACAAAAGTCAAGGAAGAGCAGTCTAATTACTGAGAGCATTGGACTTATTTTTAGGAGAGAGGAAATTCTTTATGCAGTACTGTTACTGTCTGGATTTTTCATTTAATCAATCTATGTGTCTTCTTGTATCCTGACCGAACTGTACAAACTGCTCATCTTGTGAGATTTTTATGCACAACAATTATATTAATGATCATGATACTGTCTGCATCAGTGACAAGGAAAATACTAGCCCCACTTCCAACCCAGAACCCAGCCTTCCTTCAGTGATACCTACAGAAAATCAGTCACAGCCCACTGCAGAGTCAGAGCCTGGACACTGTACAAAATCGCCTGACTGTTTGTGAGGGGCCAATTTCATCCCAGATCCCAAGCACATTGTGAAATCTGAGCACATGCATGAAGTGTCAGTAGTGTCTGTGATACAGCATATATAGAAGCCATTCTTCTGCAAGGACTGCAGCAAAGGCCACACTGCTGTGACCGAAAATTCTGCCATGAGTTGCCCACTGAATTATTGTTATGTGATGAACTGGATTATATTTAAGATGCATATGTCCACTGTTTCAGAGCAGTTCCAAGGCATCTTTATCTCTGCTGGTTTAGGACAGTCCGAACTTGTCTCCATTGCTACTGTTCTCATCCAGGACGAGGTGGTCTTACCTAGATCCAAGTGTAATTAGTCAACATCTACATTTGAATCCACACTGTTGACAACTTAACCTATGTCAGACAGGCCCCTGGTTTCATCCTACCCTGCCTCTGATCTCCATCAGGTCTGCCCTTGATCCTAGATTTACTTCGAGTCAAACTCTGCATTATTCCATCATCAGATCTTTCCTGCTTTCCTCATGATTCTGCTCATTTTGTGCTGTTATATTTTGGTTTCCATGGGTTAAATTTTTTTATACATTGAAAATTAATTAATGAATAAATAAATTGACAAAAGAGCCTTTTTATTTTCTTTCACTTATCTTAAATTGCAGATTGTAAAAAAATAAGCATGTTTTTCATCAAGTGGAGTACATGCATACAAGCAGATGACACAATTTTACTAAAATATCAACCAGCCCAGCCACATACCTCCTTATGGCATCAAGGTAATTTTTTGTTACCTAACAAAATATTCAAATTTTTGTTAAATGCCAATTTTTAAAGTTTGTAAAACAATACAAACTTGAAATGAAAAAACTTGAAAATTAAATAATATAACTTTTATGTACATGTGGAAGCTTCAGATGATTAAATGCACTATTTCTTGAAAATGTTTTGTTCTTTCAAAATGCAATAAATGATTTGATTTACAGCAGTTGTTCTTGAAGAAAAGTTGTTCAGCATAACTACATCTAACAAATGATATAAACATATTCATGATTAAAAAAATCCTGAGGATACGTTTGAAAGGAAAATCCTACAAATAACTAGAAAATGCCAATATGTTGTCCCATACTGCCATCTAGGGGTAAAAAATTAAAGTTTTTGTCAATATACATAGAAATAAAGGTATTTTTTCACCTTCTTATATTTTATTAAAGCACTGTTTGCCCAATCTTTACCACACTTACCATGCTGGTTTTAAGTCATATCATCATATGATATAAAGGCATATATAATCTACTTAGCTACTTCGAAACAGTTATAGCCATTTAAGTAAAAGTCCCTCTGCCCACTTCCAACATTTTGGTGTCCTTTACAACCGTGAAATACTTAACTTCTCTTTTGGAAAACTATAGGAATGGTGACTCAAAATACTATTTCCTCTAGTCGTTTGGTTTTTAGGACTTTTTCAGAAAATTAAGTTGTCGTCAAAACCCAAAAGGATGCAAAATAGCTTTCCATTAAGGAGAATAAGGTTAACAGATTTATTTTGTCGATAATGTGAAGAGATTCCAGTGGATTTCAAACTAATTTATACTGACACCAACCATTAACCATTGACAGCTCAATGGCGGATAGACAACAGCATCAAATACTTGAGCTGCACATTTCAGAAGACATCTCATGGATCTCCAAACCGACAGCACCAGCAATGTCTTCGTCTAAAAAAGCAAGTCTTACTTTTTCCATCTTTAATTATGTAACATGAGTTTGTCTTTAATCTGCCACAATAGACTAACATTTACAAAATAATAAAATAAAACGTCATGTAAACAGAGTGAGTGAATGATGACAGTATTTTTTACATTTCTTACTGGTACGAATGCAATCCATTATCCAATCAAATACATGCTTGTTTAATATCATCAGATGTATATTTGTCCTTAATATCAAGTCGATCGGAGTATTCTTTACAGAGTTAAAGGCGTTCAGGTACACTTGGTCACATAATTTTATAAAAGACCCTATAATACAAATGTTATGTTCAACACATTTTTGATAATGAATAATGTAAGCAGTTCAGACATTTTTTTAACAATCACTGATAACACAACTGTTATTCTTAAGAGTAAAGTTGTTCAGAATTACGAGAGCGTTCATAAGATATCAATACTTTGTAAAAGTTAAACGTGACGTGATACAAACGGTCCTCTACTGCCATCTTGTGGTTACGATAGACGAGTTTGAATAAGCCATTTATATGAGTGATATTTCATCTTTTTGACTCTTATGAAGGCGTACCTCTTCCGATGATCGTCATATTTTGCATGCTTGTTTAGTGTAATAATATGTATAATAGCACTCAATGGCAAGTCAGTTGGATTATCTGTTAAACAGCTTTGAGGTACAATTTTAGACAACCAAAAGACCTTTTTTTAGACAACCAATTTTACTGTTAAAGCGCCACCTAGTGACCAAACGCCACGTTCTTTTGTTCATGATCTCAGAGTTATGTTCTACACATATTTCCAAGCCCCACAAACATATCTCAAATAGTTCTCGAGTTGTGGCTATTTCATTTAAAAATGCTACTTCCGTGTTGGATGTTTTTGCGCCTCCATGAGACCATGAATCGAAATTTCAAAGCAAATTTAAACGCTGTGTTTTAAAACTTCTCATTTGGCGCCATCTAGTGGAATGCATATTAGTTCATTAGGTGAAATAAAGCATGTTTAGTTATCCTTGTACATTTTATTTTAAATAAAATATAAAATGTTCAGATGGCAAGATGAGACAGATTCATAGACAAAAATACTCAGACTGCAATTTACTGTGATGGTCTTTTTAATGTCATCTTTAAGTTATAAACTGTGGGTCTCATTTCATTCTGTACTCCACAACAACAGACAAATATGACATGACACATATAAATGATTAATATCAAGATCTTCAACATATTCATATTACATGCAATTAAACTAGTGTACATAATAAATTGGTGTTGTATATATATATATATATATATCAACACTGCATCATAAAACCAGCCAGACATGTGCTATATTTATAAATGTATAAATAAGGACCAACGTTTAATGTGTATTACATTTAATTTCTATCACTGTCGTCCTGTGAGACATATTTCATTCCACACACATGCACAGTCTCAATCACACACACACGACACCCAGAACTATAAAGTACATTCACACTCTTATGAAACAGAGAGAACTAATATCCATAAATACACACACACACACAGGATATGTAATACATACGCACGTATGCACATATAATACACACTGCAGTGCACGATAAGGCGCTACAGTGGACAGTGCATGGAACTACATGCATTGTGATCTGTTGACTATAAAAAAGCCATTGAAACGAATGATATTTCACCTTTTTGACTCTTTTGAAGGAATGCCTCTTCCAATGAGCATCACATTTTGCATGCATGTTCAGTGTCATAAGATGTATAATATTACTTAATGACAAGTCAGTTGGATTATTTCTTAAGGAGTAGCAAGCTTTCAGGTAGACTTTTTTGAGGTTGATATAATAAAGGACCCTGTTATTGTCACACAATTGAAAAAGTTCAACATGTCTTTGATAATTAGTTATCTAGAGAGTCCAGAGAATTGTTCTGTGGTGGAAATTTTGAAATTGCTTGAAAGACCTAAAATTTGTATACAAAGATACGTCTTTAACATCATCACCAATAACTTGCGAACCGTTTGATTGACATCAATGGATCAAGAGGCAAAGTTGTTCAGAATGAGGAGAACTATCATATGATTATATTAGTTTGTGTAAATGACAAATGTCACGTGATAAACAATTGTTTAAGCAATGAAATACGCATAAATTTAGCAATTTTTGCTGTTATAGCGCCACCTAGTGTCCAAACGCCATGTTGTTTTGTACGTGACCTCAGAGTGATGGTCTACACATATGTTCCGAGGCCCATGATGATGTGTTAAACCGTTCTGGATTAATAGGCATGTTAATTTGATAGGCTCCGCCCATTTTTTTATTTTGGCGCCCCTATGCAACCATGAAAGAAAATTTCAACTTTTTTTTGATAATTATTAACCTTCACACTCCACACAAGTCATTTGCATTGTTTTGGTTCTGATCGGTCGAAAAACCAACGACTAGTTCGCGAAAGTAGGTTTTTTACATCATCAGCGATAACTCACGAACCGTTTGATCGACAGAAGTGGTTCCAGAGGCAAAGTTGCTCAGAATAAGGAGAGCTATCATATGATACCATAAATTTGGGTATATGTCAAATGTCACGTGATGCACAATTGTTAAAGCACTCCTAAAACGTTATTTCGCCCCCCGGTGGCCAAATGAGTTCACATTTCTTACAGACCTTCAGGACCACGAGACGAATAAGCCCAGCGAGTGTCGTTTTGATCGGCCTCAGTTAACCCGGTGTAATGAGCGCTCAAACTTCATTGGCCAATGGCGGCCATGTTTTTTTACATACGCCAATGTCCTTTTAGATATTCATGTAGAATGAGACAAAGACCCACCATACCAAATATGAAGTCAATCGGGCAAAGGGTTGCGTAGTTATAGCTATTTTCTAGCTCATTCAAATTATAGCGCCACCTAGTGGTCAAACGCCGCAGTTTTTTTATTGTGACCCCGGACTGAGGGTCTACACATATGTTCCAAGCCCCATGAAGATATCTCAAACAGTTCATGAGTTATGGCCATTTTTGTTAAATATGTCACTTCCGGTTTGGACGTTTTAGCGCCACCTAGCGACCGTGAATGGAAAATTCAACTTTTTTTTGATAACTATTTACATTCACACTCCAAAGAATCCAACAGCGTTGGTTTGGTTTCGATCGGGCAAAAATCCAGGGACTAGTTCATTTTTTTTGTTGATGCATAAAATGCAAATTAGCGAAAAAATTTGCATACCGGAAATGAAATCGGAGATATACATTTTTTAAGTTTTGAGCCAATGATTACTCTGATATAAGACACTTGGGTGTGCGACAAACGGTTTACGCGTTGCGCAGGCTAACGCGTGCGGCATCGCTGTAGCGCCACCTATGGGTCGATTTGGCTGGTTCCGTGTATCTGAGTAGCGAGCAAGACTACTACCATCTGACCAAGTCTCAGCTCTGTCGGCCTTACGGTTTAGGCTGCAGTATGAGTTTTACCGGAGAAAAATAATAATAATAATAATAATAAAACCAACAAATACAATAGGTTTCTAGCCCTTCGGGCTCGAACCCTAAATATAGCTGCAAGCAGCAATCATCGGGTTCGAGCAGTCTAAGGCGTAAGGGGTCGACTAGGCTCGGAAATCGCAGCATTACAATCCACGACGGATGTCACTCTCCCACACCAAGAAAAATGACGGAACCAGTCAAACCATTTTTATTTCCATTGACTTTAATTGGTCAATAGTACTTAATGGCAAGTCAGTTGGATTATTCATTGAGGAGCAGCGAGCTTTCAGGTAGACCCTATAATTGTCACGTAAATGAAAAAGTTCAACATGTCTTTGATAATTAGTTATCTAGAGAGTCCAGAGAATTGTACTGTGGTGAAAATTTGGAAATTGCATGAAAAAACAAAAATTAGTATGCAAAAGTACGTCTTTAACATCATCACCAATAACTCGGGAACCGTTTGATTGACATCAATGGATCAAGAGGCAAAGTTGTTCAGAATGAGGAGACCTATCATATGATGTCAATAGTTTGCGTAAAAGACAAATGTCACGTGATACACAATTGTTTAAGGACTGAAAAACGCATCAATATTGCCATTTTTGCTGTTATAGCGCCACCTAGTGTCCAAACGCCATGTTCTTTTGTAGGTGACCTCAGAGTGATGGTCTACATATATGTTCCGAGGCCCATGATGATGTGTTAAACCGTTCTGGATTAATAGGCATGTTAATTTGATAGGCTCCGCCCATTTTTTTATTTTGGCACCCCTATGCAACCATGAAAGAAAATTTCAACTTTTTTTTGATAATTATTTACCTTCACACTCCAGACAAGTCATCTGCATTGTTTTGGTTCTGATCGGTCGAAAAACCAACGACTAGTTCGCGAAAGTAGGTTTTATACATCATTAGCGATAACTCACGAACCGTTTGATCGACAGAAGTGGTTCCAGAGGCAAAGTTGCTCAGAATAAGGAGAGCTATCATATGATACCATTAGTTTGGGTATATGTCAAATGTCACGTGATACACAATTGTTTAAGCACTCCTAAAACGTTATTTCGCCCCCCGGTGGCCAAATGAGTTCACATTTCTTACAGACCTTAAGGACCACAAGACGAATAAGCCCAGCGAGTGTCGTTTTGATCGGCCTCAGTTAACCCGGTGTAATGAGCGCTCAAACTTCATTGGCCAATGGCGGCCATGTTTTTTTACATACGCCAATGTCCTTTTAGATATTCATGTAGAATGAGACAAAGACCCACCATACCAAATATGAAGTCAATCGGGCAAAGGGTTGCGTAGTTATAGCTATTTTCTAGCTCATTCAAATTATAGCGCCACCTAGTGGTCAAACGCCGCAGTTTTTTTATTGTGACCCCGGACTGAGGGTCTACACATATGTTCCAAGCCCCATGAAGATATCTCAAACAGTTCACGAGTTATGGCCATTTTTGTTAAATATGTCACTTCCGGTTTGGACGTTTTAGCGCCACCTAGCGGCCGTGAATAGAAAATTCAACTTTTTTTTGATAACTATTTACATTCACACTCCAAAGAATCCATCAGCGTTGGTTTGGTTTCGATCGGGCAAAAATCCAGGGACTAGTTCATTTTCTTTATTGATGCATAAAATGCAAATTAGCGAAAAAATTTGCATACCGGAAATGAAATCGGAGATATACATTTTTTAAGTTTTGAGCCAATGATTACTCTGATATAAGACACTTGGGTGTGCGACAAACGGTTTACGCGTTGCGCAGGCTAACGCGTGCGGCATCGCTGTAGCGCCACCTATGGGTCGATTTGGCTGGTTCCGTGTATCTGAGTAGCGAGCAAGACTACTACCATCTGACCAAGTCTCAGCTCTGTCGGCCTTACGGTTTGGGCTGCAGTATGAGTTTTACCGGAGAAAAATAATAATAATAATAATAAATATAGCTGCAAGCAGCAATCATCGGGTTCGAGCAGACTAAGAGGTCTAAGGTCGGCTGCTTTCGCTGACTACGGTCAGGAAACGCACCATAACAAATCCGCAACGGATGACACTTACCCATAACCTGAAAAATTTAAGAAATGGTCAGCAAAGGGTAATACAGAACACGCATGCTAACACTCATATGCAAAAACAGGTGTAAACCGTTGATACCTACGGTACGAGTGAAATGAAAATAAATACATACACACAGAATATGTAATACATACGCACGTATGCACATATAATACACACTGCAGTGCACGATACGTCGCTACAGTGGACAATGCATGGAACTACATGCATTGTGATCTGTTGACTATAAAAAAGCCATTGAAATGAATGATATTTATCCCATTTTGACTGTTATGAAAGGCATGCCTCTTCCAATGAGCATCACATTTTGGATGCTTGTTTAGTGTCATAATATGTAAAATATTACATAATGGCAAGTCAGTTGGATTATTCATTGAGGAGCAGCGAGCTTTCAGGTAGACTTTTGAGGTTACTATAATAAATGACCTGTTATGGTCACGTAAATGAAAAAGTTCAACATGTCTTTGATAATTATTTATCTAGAGAGTCTAGAGAATTGTACTGTGGTGAAAATTTGGAAATTGCATGAAAAAACAAAAATTAGTATGCAAAATTACGTTTTTAACATCATCACCGATAACTCGAGAACCGTTTGATTGACATCAATGCATCAAGAGGCAAAGTTGTTCAGAATGAGGAGACCTATCATATGATGTCAATGGTTTGCGTAAATGACAAATGTCACGTGATAGACAAATGTTTAAGTAATGAAATACGCACCAATCTTGCCATTTTTGATGTTATAGCGCCACCTAGTGTCCAAACGCCACGTTCTTTTGGAGGTGACCTCGGAGTGATGGTCTACACATATGTTCCGAGGCCCATGAGTATATCTTATACAGTTCTTGAGTTATAGCTATTTAAAGCAAAAAGGCTACTTCCGGGTTGGATGTTTTTGCGCCCCCTTGGGACCATGAATCGAAATTTCAACTTTTTTTTGATAATTATTTACATTCACACTCCAAAGAATTCATCAGCGTTGGTTTGGTTCCGATCGGGCGAAAAACCAGGGACTAGTTCGAAAACGTGTAAGTTGCATTAAATGCTAATTAGCGAAAAACTTTTCCAGGCGCAAATAAAAACGGAGATATACGTTTTATTCAGCTTAAGCCTCCGATTCCAATGATACCAAACACTTGGGTGTGCGACAAACGGTTTAGGAGTTATGAGCCTAAACGCGTTTGTCATCGCTGTAGCGCCCCCTATTGGCCGATTTGGCTGTCTTTATGTCTCCCAGTAGCCAACAGGAGTACAACCATCTGACCAAGTATCAAGTCTCTAGGCCTTACGGTTTGGGCTGCACGATCAGTTTTAGGGGGAAAAATCTGCTCTGTGAGCAATTATAAATAACAATATAGCTGCAAGCAGCAATCATCGGGTTCGAGCAGTCTAAGAGGATTAAGGTCGACTGCTTTCGCCAACTACGCTAAGTAATCGCACCATTACACATCCACTACGGATGACAGTCTCCCAGATAAAGCAAAATTACAGAAATGGTCAGCAAAGGGTAATACAGAACACGCATGCTAACACTCATATGCAAAAACAGGTGTAAACCGTTCATACCTACGGTACGAGTGAAAGGAACATAAATACATACACACAGAATATGTAATACATACGCACGTATGCACATATAATACACACTGCAGTGCACGATACGTCGCTACAGTGGACAATGCATGGAACTACATGCATTGTGATCTGTTGACTATAAAAAAGCCATTGAAATGAATGATATTTATCCCATTATGACTGTTATGAAAGGCATGCCTCTTCCAATGAGCATCACATTTTGGATGCTTGTTTAGTGTCATAATATGTAAAATATTACATAATGGCAAGTCAGTTGGATTATTCATTGAGGAGCAGCGAGCTTTCAGGTAGACTTTTGAGGTTACTATAATAAATGACCTGTTATGGTCACGTAAATGAAAAAGATCAACATGTCTTTGATAATTATTTATCTAGAGAGTCTAGAGAATTGTACTGTGGTGAAAATTTGGAAATTGCATGAAAAAACAAAAATTAGTATGCAAAATTACGTTTTTAACATCATCACCGATAACTCGAGAACCGTTTGATTGACATCAATGCATCAAGAGGCAAAGTTGTTCAGAATGAGGAGACCTATCATATGATGTCAATGGTTTGTGTAAATGACAAATGTCACGTGATAGACAAATGTTTAAGTAATGAAATACGCACCAATCTTGCCATTTTTGATGTTATAGCGCCACCTAGTGTCCAAACGCCACGTTCTTTTGGAGGTGACCTCGGAGTGATGGTCTACACAAATGTTCCGAGGCCCATGAGTATATCTTATACAGTTCTTGAGTTATAGCTATTTAAAGCAAAAAGGCTACTTCCGGGTTGGATGTTTTTGCGCCCCCTTGGGACCATGAATCGAAATTTCAACTTTTTTTTGATAATTATTTACATTCACACTCCAAAGAATTCATCAGCGTTGGTTTGGTTCCGATCGGGCGAAAAACCAGGGACTAGTTCGAAAACGTGTAAGTTGCATTAAATGCTATTTAGCGAAAAACTTTTCCAGGCGCAAATAAAAACGGAGATATACGTTTTATTCAGCTTAAGCCTCCGATTCCAATGATACCAAACACTTGGTTGTGCGACAAACGGTTTAGGAGTTATGAGCCTAAACGCGTTTGTCATCGCTGTAGCGCCCCCTATTGGCCGATTTGGCTGTCTTTATGTCTCCCAGTAGCCAACAGGAGTACAACCATCTGACCAAGTATCAAGTCTCTAGGCCTTACGGTTTGGGCTGCACGATCAGTTTTAGGGGGAAAAATCTGCTCTGTGAGCAATTATAAATAACAATATAGCTGCAAGCAGCAATCATCGGGTTCGAGCTGACTAAGAGTTCTAAGGTCGGCTGCTTTCGCCGACTACGGTCAGGAAACGCACCATAACAAATCCGCAACGGATGACACTTACCCATAACCTGAAAAATTAAAGAAATGGTCAGCAAAGAGTAATACAGAACACGCATGCTGACACTCATATGCAAAAACAGGTGTAAACCGTTCATACCTACGGTACGAGTGAATTGAAACAATTGTAATGTCTCTTCAGTGATCTGTTGCAGAGATATAGGTCTATTTTAATGGTTGCTAAGTTAACCTGTTTAGTTGCTATGGATGTGGCATGGCACCTGCCAATTGATAATACACAAAGGCACAAGTCAAACGAAACAACCAGAGTTGGTCTACGATGTTCTATTGCAGAGATATAATTCTTGCTTAGTGGTTGCCAATGTACTCTGTCGGTTGCTAGGCAGTGGATTTGCAGCTGCCAATTTATGATCCACCAACCTATTGGTATAAAGAATCATACATCAAGTCTCTATGATGTTGTGATGCATCTACATAGAGCATGCAAACGGTTTCTAATGTATGCTATTTGGTTGCTAGGGAGTGGGCTGGAAGTTATCAATTGATTATAGATCAAATGCTTTATGCCAGAATGAAGGATAAACCAACCCCCATGTAACTATGACGTTCAGATTTTAACATTTCCATTTGGGTTGATAGTGTGATCAGCAATTGATGCCAGTATATGTATATTATCCAATGTAAAAACTTAAAGCTTTAAATTAATTAAAAACAGCTCACATTATTTTATACAAATAATATTTTATTTTAAATTATTAAAAATTATAAAATTTAAATTAAATCAGTTGTGAATACTCAATCGCAATATCTTTGACTGGAAATGTAATCATCGTATTCCTGTAAAATGATAATATATTATATTTAATCTAAACTCACACGAGTGAAACAGTTCACAGTCAAATAGAACAAAGGCGCAAACGTGTGGCAGAAATATGTCCTTTAAGTCACAAACGATAAATCCAATGAACACAATGAATATAAAACTCACTGGTTGTAGGAGAAGTTGGTACTAAATGTTCAACAGAACAACAATCAATGTGATACTCAGTGGTGAGGTAATTTGAGCAAAATACCAATAGGTAGGGATGACATCCATTGGTGATGAAAGATAAGGCACTGATCACTTGATGAATCACAGAATTTATTCTTCTCATCCGTTTTAAGGTTATTTAGCTGACCGGGTCGCCCTCTCAGCTCCACATCTTAGTTCAATCTCAAAAAAAAAAAAAAACATGACCTGTTTGTTAGACACCAATTAATGATCAAGTCAATTAATCACAATCAAGCAGGACAAATATTTTTTACATCAACTTAAACGGAGTGAAAATACTACTTTGAGCAGTTTTGTAACTCCATATATAAAGAAGCATTTACATAATTGATGACAGCCATTTTTTTAGATCTTCTGTAAACAATACTCACAGTTTCCATACATTGTACATTTCTTCACATTCAACTTGAAGAAAACAATTCGAAACATCACTACAATATGTTAATACTTAATCATCAAAAAGATGAACGTAATAAACTGAGCAAATCCGAAGAGTTTCAACACAGAATCAATCAAGCATCAATCAAGATTTCACAATGTGAAAACACACATCAACCGCTTCAATATCATCAACAATCACAATAAAATTACCCAGATAACTTTAACACAAGTGTTACAACTTTATATTATACATCATTCATGCATTTTAAACAAGGATGGAAGTTATATTTGCCTTTTAATCCGCTTTGCTGAACGAAATCACCTGCTTCCCGGCAAACGTCCATCTCAAATCAGTGACGTCAAACAAGCGCCAGTTTTAAAATAAAAGTCACACTTGAGTTATTTTGAATTATTAAATAATCCATGATGAACAATGATTGAGCTTACACCTATTATTGCTTATATGTGTTTAGTGACAATACAATGATTTACAATTGTATGTATGAAGAGTTTAATTCAAAAATGAGAAAACTGCGTTTATTTTTATTTTTTTATTGAAAGCATTGTTTGTAGGGATAAAGTTGTTTGGAATCAGGAGAGCTATCATACGATATCAATAGTTTGCGTAAATGTCAAATGTCACGTGATACACAATTTTCCAGGCAACAAAAAGACATTTCAATTTGCCATTTTTACTGTTATAGCGGCACCTAGTGTCTAAACTTCGCCAACTTTTAAACGTGATCTCGGAGTTATGTTCTACGCATATATTCCACGCCCCACGAACATATCTCAAATAGTTCTCGAGATATAGCTGTTTCATTAAAACATGTTACTTAATGTTAGGTTTGATGTATTTGCGCCTCCTTATTTAAAAAGCTTAAAAGCTATACCTTATTTGGAATATCCAGTGTCTTATGGCACACTATATAAAGATGTTTCTTCCACATAGTTCTATACCTTATTTGGTATAACAGGTGTCATATTGTCCAATTATATAAGGATTTGTTTTCCCTGAAATAAATGAGTTCAAAAGCTGGATGCCATTGTGTCTAGTTCTTGTGCTCCCAGATCTGCAGAAGAATTCTCTCACAACATCCAACCTATTTCTGATTTGAGTTAAGGATAATCCAGAACACAGAAAGAAATTTAGTGTCGAAAGGAACCTGAAGTTTAACAGTTTTTTTAGTTAATACAATGCACATTCTTCAAATTAGCTTTTTTTGTGTTCTGAAGAATTAATCTTGAATGGATACATTGATTCACATTCATGTTTGCTGGAAGAAGCCATTCACACATGATACTCAAAAGTATACAGTGCAACCACATTCTTATAATAAAGATGAAAATAATATGGATAAATACACACACACACACACACACACACTCACACAGGCCACAAAACACAGGCACACAACACACACTCAGTGAATGCAAACAATTGTGGACAGTACACAGGCTCACACACACATGCATAAAACAAAGACATACAGATATGCAAACAGCACTGCACGGGACATAACATTCACACAATGACACAAAGAGACTGTGCACACCAAATAAGAGAAGATAAAAAAAACATAAGGTAATATGTTAAGCAGACCATTAATTCTTATATGAGCAGTAAAAAATTCAACAAAAATGATACATTTAGGATAATAGTAAGAACATTGTAAGTCAGATTCTAAGGTTGGTTCGCAATTGAATGCCTAAACAGTAAATTAACATTGTGGAGAAAAATAGATGATGCTGTTTATTTATCAAGCATTGTAGCTTAGCCTCATGTATGTTTCTTTTTGCATATGCGCCTGAGTAGGCTATGTTGGTAGAAAAAAGGAAACACTGTTTACTAAAATGATTATTGATGTTAACCTTGTGTTTTAGTTTACAGTTTTTTTCAATTGCTAAACACAAAATGTTTACTTGTCACACAATTTCTGACATTCACACAGAAACCTGACATTCAAACACCAGTACGACACATCCAATCGGAAAAACCATACACTAATTTTCGACCTTTGACTATATTGATTTCCTTTTTCAAACATAACTAATCAAAATGCCACACTAAGTCATCACACTAATGTTAGTTAGTCCATCCCGAGGTAGGAAGAAGTTCCACCATGTGCAGACGACCGAAAGATCCCCATCTCCACCTAGAGATTACACCAGCTACAGCTGCAGACTGACTGACCATCCCAGCTCCATCTAAGGCAATTCCACCACCAGCCAAGAGAAATATGACCATCGGACCATCCCAGCTCAGACCAATACACCCCCAACCAAGAGCAAAGACGGACTATTTGTCTTTTTAATGCTGAAGTTACAATATTTGGTATTAAATGCTAAACTTAAATCACATGTCAGCAGTTTGAGTGCAGTTATGACACATCAGAGGGGATCTGCACAGCAGGGCAGTGTTGGCCTGGTCACCGGGAGACTGCATTTATTTATTTATTAGATATTAGATATTATGTATTAGAATGATCTTACTCGTTGTATAAATACCATGCACTGTGCTGTGTTTTATTTTTTCTTTTTTTCCTGTTTGCCCCTGTAAAGCTGCTTTGAAACAATACACATTGTGAAAAGCCCTATATAAATAAACTTGAATTGAATTGAATTTACGGGTATAATTCAAACCCTTTTAAATGAGAACAGGTATGTAAAAATCTACTGTTACAGTTTGTACACTTGTTCTAATGTGCACATACAGTATTAGATATTTCAGCATGACAAACAGTTGGCTATAACAAATATGTTTGGTACACATTGGTCACAGTCTGGTGAGGAATCAAACAGTACAAAATTACATCAAACTGTAAGACATTCTGACCATATTGTATGCGTAAAAATTATATTATTTTACAGTTTACGGTACACACTCACACTGTTCCTGAATCTTCTACAGAGTGGTAAGGTGAAGGTTTCATGGTGGGCGAGGTCACATGTTCACAGAAGAGCAAAAGACGGCTAATTATGAATTTGGTTTTGGCCAACAATGCTTTCAAAATAGCATTTCGTAATTCGTGAAATACGCGACCAAATGATGCAATAATTATTGCTAACATAAATGCAGTGAGTCCCTCAACTATACACAGTGTGAAAGGAACTGTGACAGAGTCAAGAACCTTCGACATGTCATGATTGAATTTATGCATTTCTACAATATATTACATTTCAACTACAAAGTCAGGCTATTAGATTGTGCATAAATTGATCTACGTATTCTGTTGTCTTCATTTACAGTTTTTTCCAACTGCAACAAATGTTTATTGTTGTTTGTGTTTGCTACTGTATGCAACAGTAATGTTTGGTCTAATAAATATTTTCTGTTTCTACATTGCATTGGTTTTCACAGTGTACTTTATACCACTCTCAGAAAGACCAAAGAGCTTTAGATATAGAACAACAGGGTCTACATGGTATATCCAAACATTTACTATTATGAAAGAAGTGTTTGCCATTTGATGCAAATGCTTCATAACGACATGTATTTATGGCATTTTGAATACAGTGTTACATTTTCAAGGAGAGGCATTTTGCATTTTATGTGTAGAGTTTTGGGAATTGTGTGTAGAGTTTTGAAAAGGTGTAGTTTTGATAACGTGTGCAAGCAGTTCAAAAAATCGTAAGTGAGCGAATGGCTTTATGTAAGTTGTTGTTTTGTAAAATGACCACTAGATGGTAGCATAGGCTTATGTTTCTCTCTTTTAGACAAACGTTTAGAAAAGACAAACTGTTATTGAATAATTGAGTTTACCGTATGTAAAGGTTTCTCAAGTAAAAGAGCTAACATGTAAAGCAAAGAAAACTATTGTGTTATTCATTAAAATAGCCTACAACAGGCTGTATCACTGCCAATGCCCATTTCTTTATTATTTTATTACAAGGACCTCCGACCATTTCGCACATAAGTACACAAGTTCATAGGCTTTCTTAAAAATCTTAAAAATCTTAAGCATATTTGTCTATGGATTCTTTTGTCTTTTTACGTTAAGTTTAAGATGGCGTTCAAGACTGTTTAAAATACTCTACTTAAGACGAAAATAATTGTTTGGAAACACAGAAATCACAGAACTTTGCCCGTTTCAAGCCTTCATAGTTTTATTGTAACGGCTTCCGACCATTTCGGCACATAAGCACACAAGACGCCTCCTTAAAAATGAATGTGAGGCATGTTTGTCTACACATTCTTTTGTCTTTTTGCGCTGTGTTTAAGACGGCGCTTAAAACTGTTTAAAATACTCTTTTAAAGGAATTGTTGCGAAGCACAGAAACCTCAGAAAGTCCAGACAAGGGCCAGGCTACACGCTATTCCGACACTTTGTTCACGGTCCGTCCATCTCATACTTGTTAAACTCGGACGGTTTGCTGATTTTTGTGATTGGCCGTGATGATTTTTTTTTTCAAAGTGCCCGCGCAAATGCACAGTTGCCCGCCTAAACCTGATTTGCATAGTATAACTATGGCCCCGAAAGGTCGTTCATTTGAACAGCTGATATGTTGCCGTTTGCTTTGTTAATGTTTTTCCCTTGTACATAGTTTTGAAAAGTGTTCAATAAACGTTTCCTTTTTTCCTCCATCCTATTTTCGCTGTCTGCTCATTTCACTAAAAGAAGGGAGTTGAGAAATGTTTTAATGCTAATGTGTGAAAAGGAGAAAACAAAAATAATATTAAAAAGTAAATTAACATCTTGTGGATGTGCAATTCGTAGACGTTCTTTACATCAATATTTCATGCTCACGATTATACAAATTATACTAATATCTTATACGTTTTAAATAATACAACTTACATGTGATACGTAATAAACCTTATTATTTGTGCAATATTTTCAGGTTTTAAGCACTAGGTGGCGTGTCTTTTGTTGTAACAGAGAACGTCTTCCGGTGATGCCCGGAACAGGAGTCCATTTTCTGTTCTTCCTTTCAAGGTAAGCCACGCGATTAAGTAGCTGTGTTATAATATTAAATATCGATGGTTTCATGTTAGTAATTTAGAATGGTATTAGCACAATGTAAGTTGTTAAGTGTTTGTTTGTATATTTTGAGGATAAATTTTGAAAATAATGTTTCCATCGATCTACATGTTTGATTGTCTTTGTTCAGCTGATTAATCGGTTATCATCAGAAGATATGAAACAGCGTCAAAAACACTCTTTACAGAGTACATTTGCGTTATTTATCCGATAAATGATTACAGAAGTTCTGGTGATAAAGAGAAGTTGCCAACTAGCAATCATGAGACGCACGTGTTCACAAGGCCCGACGCACGTGTTCACAAGCGCTGCTCAAATTTATCACGCAGACATAAAGTAGGCCTAAATACAGCATAGCAGCAAAACTGCTCGTACAATTGTCTTTCAGGATTGTTGTAGTCGTGATTCGCAGTTTAGGAACGAAATTTGCATTTATATTTCTTTACGGCATGTTAGTGTTATTAGTTCAAGTTTTCTCAGATGCTCAGAAGGTATAGTAATGGTGGACTGCGTCACACGTTTTTCTCCTCGATTCTCCTCGAATGTTTTTCACACGATAATTAATATCACATTCACGTTTTCAAAAATAGTTCACAAAGAAGTAAATTGTAATAAATTCACCGTTATTTATATTAGGGTGGCCAAAATGAATTCTATCCATATACATGTGACTTTGTAGTGTACCGCTGTAACGTTGGTATGACGATTGAATTTGTATTTGAGACGAAAATCAATCCGCGAATGACGTCAATAGATCTGAAGTGTATGACAGTGACAGTGTTGTAAAAGGTAATATTGATTTATTTAAACGAGTAGTCGATACAGATTACGTTTTTTTAATCTGCTTTAATGCACTGGGGTTTATACATGCTCAAATACAGCCTTTCTTGCGATTAGACTGGTTAGGGGCCGTCTGCAAACTACGTGAAACGGAAAATAAATGCATGCTGAAAGTAACAAAGACTAAGATTAATAATGTATTTTAAGTCACTGATTGTGTAATGATTATATTATAATGAATCTACACTCTTTAAAAGAACGAAGTTGTTTTAATAGAATATTTAGACATTAAATTGGAATGTAAATAATAACTGAAGTTTATTTCTTAAAAATAAATAAAATAGACTTCCCGTCCTTAATAATGATTGGTTGATTTGTTTTACAAGCTTTTGTTGTTAGATTCAGGATATATTAAAATGAACTCCCTTTAAAGAGAAGATATGTGTCTCGCTTTGACACGAAGTTGATTACTATTCTGAAGTGGCTTTATTTGTCAAGAAAAAACTAACTTCTATTACACTCAGTGCCCCGCTATCCTGTGCTCATACTGTACTTTACCATTGGCACAAAAGCACAGTGTGATATGACTGCTTTGAATCAAATTAAAGCAATCCGATCTCTCTCAGCATAATGTTCAGTTAGGGGTTTCTTAGGTATTTTTAAGTTCATGCATGCGCTGTTCAGACCGAGCAGCTTATGATATCATAGTCATACAAAAAAGATAGAAGAGTAAACTGCCTATGCTGCTTTTAAATCACCCTTGTGTACTTTTTTTAAGCATAAACTAGTCAATCATGAAACCAGGCTTTACTTTGATTGGGATAATTTAAGGAGGCAGGTCCTATGTAGGGCTAGACCGAAAAAAACAAAAAATGGAATAATCGTTGTTTTAAACGGATCAACTCATTATCTATTCTCAAAAGATAGCAATAGATTTTTTTCTTTCATATTTATGCAAGCACTGAACATTGATTAACGTGAATGTTATTGCTACTATTATCCACTAGATGTCACTCTTCTTTTGACAACTGGTGGATGATATAGCAGGGAGATATCATTCATTGCTTTATTAACATGGTGGATGCCATCAGCTTTACATAAAAGGCGGTTCACATGATTGTTGCCTCTCTTTACAGCTAATTTTGTGAAATTTTCTTTTCTATAATGCATGTTAAATGTGAAATAATCTGTTCTCTTTCAATATACCCAAACGTGTTTAAAGTTTAATATACAGGTTTGTGGGTCTTCATTTCATTTTTAATTCACCGTTGTGATATTTACTAGGGCTGGGCTGATACCACTTTTTCATGCCAGATACCTTAACCTTGAGTATCTGTCCATACTGATCCAATACCATATCCATCGCCCTTTAATCAATTACACTTAATAACACATTTGTCACGGCAAATCTTTTTTTTTAACATTGATTCAAAGGTTTGCTTGTTGTAATCATTGACTTGAATCGAGGATCGAATCCAAAGCTTGTGTATCGGAATCATATTGAATCGGAACATCAGAATCGATATCCAGCCCTAGTCCTATTGTGTCTGTCTATTTTATTGTAGTATTGTTTTTGTTGGTTTATTAATTTTTTCTCTTTTATGTTGCAGAAGACGTGAGAGCTGATTTGAGGTAACCTTTGTCTTTTTGTTTAAAATGTTTGTCAACTTTTTAAAAGATCTCTTTCTCTATCAATGTATAAGTGTTCTTATTAATGCAATTAATTGAAAGTGGTAAAAGAGTTGTCTGATCACAATAATGGTATAATCAGGTGAAAAAGTGATATTGTAATTAACATATCAATTTTTTTAACATTTATTTAATGGTTACTTGCTATTTGGGTATCAATGACTCGAATCGAGAATCGACTCAAATCAGAGCTTGTTAATTGGAATCGAATCTAATGCCGAGCCCAAGTGTTATGCCTATTTTATTAAAACATTTTGTTGTCTTTTATGTTGCAGAAGACGTGAAAACTGATTTGAGGTAAGATTACCCCTTTGTGTTTTTGTTTATAGATACTTTCATAATGTAACTAAGTCAGGTCCGGGACTGCAAGTAACCATTCAGTCAAAAGTGTTTTATCATTTTTTGGAAATGAAGAACCCAGTCAAGATAACATTATTTATTAAATGGGTTTCCACTCTAATAATAATAATGATATAGTAATCCAGAGTAACGTTTCCCTTTTAAAGAAAAAAATAAGCCTTATTCTAGGTATTAAAGCAAGAGCACCGCCATCTTGCAGTACTATCGATGGTGACGTTACCGGGTTTTTTGCATGCTAGGAGCCATGAAGAAGTGTTGTACTGTTTTAATGGGAAGATTGCATGGCTGCACAAAGCTTTTGATAGCATTTTTTAGCTTCATATGTTGATACTTTTTATTCTATTCATTTAATGTTTGCGTACGTTTTATTATTTCCCTTAAGTTACAGCACTGGTTTCATCTTTCACTGTAGTATTAGAGTACTGGTAAGATATCATCTTGAAACATCATCACCAGATCTCTTTTAATACAGTACCCAAGTCTAATAATAAAATACATCTAGAGGACAGCCGATTTCACTAAAGTAGGTTTTGTGAAATTTGATGATGTAATGATTCACTTGGCTCATGATGTGATGCGATTCACTATACTGATCTCACGATACGAAGACTATTTTTACAAAATGAGTTCAGACGAATTAGAAACGAACAACTGCCCTTTTCTCAAATGTTGCACATTTCTTTGTGAAATAAAAAATCATTCATGTCAAATAACAAAAGAAGCTGTAATTTTAAACCAATTCCAAAACAAATAATAAATGAATAATACACAAGTCACTTTAATATGAACAAACTGCATTGATAGGATTTTTGTATGTATAAGGAATATCAGTAGATCCACGTTGTCCAAGTTTCCAGTAAACACCTGCTGCCCCCTGCTGTTCAACTCATGTAT
Source organism: Triplophysa bombifrons (assembly GCA_029783895.1). NCBI lineage: Eukaryota > Metazoa > Chordata > Actinopteri > Cypriniformes > Nemacheilidae > Triplophysa > Triplophysa bombifrons. The sequence goes on from CM056452.1 coordinate 18,579,679, forward strand.
TGTGATTCATATAACATCTCAACCCGCTTAAATTGCCACAAATTATAATAGATTTACGACCAGTTTACGGTGAATCTTTTCATCCCTAGCATTAATGGCTGTTGTAAAAGTGATTCATTTAATGAAATTTAGGTTAAAGTTGTTTTACTTTAATCCAATAGTGCAATTGATTATTTATCTATATATTTCCACAGTAGCATAGATTGTAACCTAAGCAAACACAAATTATATCGTCAGAGTTTCAGTAATATAATGTAAAGTTATAAAATACCAAGCCAAACATGACTGCCCATAACTTAATTCTAATAAAATTTGAACTTTTCTTTAACATTACCTGCTGGTGCAAAAGTGATTAATTTAATGCAATTAAGATTGATACTATACATCTGTACATAAAGGATGTATTACCGGCTGTATTAAAGGGATAGTTCATCCAGAAAAGAAAATTGTCATCATTTAATCAGTCTTTTTATTTAAAACCTGTATGACTTTCTTTCTTTAGCACTACACGAAAGATATTTTGAATGAAGTTGGTAACTGCGAACAGCAGTGGCAGTCATTCACTTCTATTGTATATTAACAAAACTAATGCAAGTGATTAGGTGCCAGTTAACAACATTCTTCAAAATATCTTCTCTTGAGTTCTGTTAAAAAAATAACGTGATTCAGGGTTGAAATGACAATAGGATGAGTAAATAATGACATTTTCATTTTTGGGTGAACTATATTTCAAAATTTCTGTGCTGGAAATTATTTTTTAATTTGTTATGAATTTCCATGCATAACACATTTATAATGATTTGTATGGAGTAATGTGTCATTTTATGTGTTTTTATGTATGCAGAAATGCCCAGGACAAAGCAGTCAAGGCGCTCGGATGCAGCAAAGAAGAGGATTTTTGACCGGGTGACTGCTGTTCCTGAAGAGGCTCTGCCACCTCTTAAAAAATTGGCAGAACTTACCCCACGTTGTGTACATCACAATGTTCATAAAGTACGCCCTCAAAAGCGTTATGAAAAGCCTTGTCAAAAGTGTTGTCAAAAGCCTTGTCAAAAGTGTTGTCAAAAGCCTTGTCAAAAGTGTTGTTCAAACTCTGAACCGAAGCCTGTTCCTGAACCAGAGCCTGTTCAACAACCTGAACCAAAGTCTGTTCAAACAACTGATCAAACGCCCGTTCAAACACCTGAACCAACGCCTGTTCATCGTCCTGTACGAAAGCCTGTTCAAACGTCTGAACCAAAGTCACAGAAACATTCTAAAATGACCATGAATGCTGTTCTTGATGTGTGTCCACAGAAACCCTACATCACAGGCTCTTTCCATCAAGGAGATGCTCGTTTTGTCAATTATGGCAAGCAATGTGGTGTTAACAGTTTAACTGCAATTCTGATGTGTAAAATGAAAAATGTGTTGCAGTGGAGCACCAGTGACATTAATTCTGTCTTAACACATGGGGACCAGTTTTATTCAGATATGAACCGTGCAGGAAAAATCAGTGATGACATCAATGGTTACGTATATGTTGAGGAACTGCCTAAAACACATACACTGAATGATTGTCCTTTTTCAATAAACTATGGTACAACCATATCTGGCGTCTTTGGTGTTCACAAGTATGACAAATCTCTGCGTGATGTTTACATGTCTTTAGATAAAGCAGTGACTCGAGCATTTCAGAGTTTTGATGCGTGTTTGGTGAATATACAGCATAACATATGTGCAGCAGTCAGACAAGGCTCCTGGTATGCAGTGTTTGATCCACACTCAAGGAATTCTGATGGCACACTTGCATGTGAGGGTAAGAGTGTAGTGGTTTTCCATCGTGACATCAGGTCTCTGTGCACACATTTCAATAAACTTGGAGCATCAGTGAAAGCAGAAGGTACGTCATTTGAAGTAACTGGGGTGAATGCAGTCAGGATTGACGTGGATCGTTTCTCTGTGCCTAGTCCAGTAGTCGTGGAAAATGCTGTGAAATCTGAAACGGAAGCTGATGTTGGCTGCGATGACTGTTTGATTGATCTCACGAGCACAGAGGAAATGTCAACAGAAAAGACACCTGTGGTACCTTGTCTGGAGTCCACTTATGAAAGTACAGCTGATGTTGAATTTATTTCTCAAACTGTCAATGACTCTTTCCAGTTTAGTCCATTAACAGTGCAACAACGAAACAACATTTGCTTGAAGATGAATATTGTTAACATTGTAAGAGAACAGAACAATGTAAGTGATGTTATTGAAATAGCTGAGCCTTGTGCAACTGAAAGTATTGTTGCTGACGGAAATTGTTTCTTTAGATCTATCAGTTTCGCTATAAGTGGAAGTGAAGGTGAACACGGAAAAGTGAGACGTGCTGTTGTTACACACATTCTGAAGAACGAATCAAAATACATCCAGTGTCTAAGAGAAGGAAACACTTCTGTATCAGATTATATTGCCAAATCAAGAATGAAGTATCTGGGCAGCTGGGCTACAGAACTTGAGATTCAGGCTACGTGTGATTTAATTGGTGTTGACATATTTACATACAGTCAAGACAAATGGCTTAAATATTCATCCTCCAGTGTATTATCACGGCAACGTTACTATCATCATGGAGCGATTTACTTGAAACATGTTAATAGCTGTCATTATGAAGTTGTTGTGTGTGTCAAAACCAAGGACAATACCTGTGCCTGCCTTTGTCAATCACCATTTAAGGTACAGGTAAATGCATCTTCAAGTGTACGTGAGCTTTATAGGAAAACACTTAAATACAATAATAATCCTGAACTGAAAGAAGGAAAGCAGACGAAAGCAAAGAAAAGATATCATGAGGATGAAACGTACAAAACTTCAATTATGAATTCCAGCATTGAAAAATACAAGAAAAATGAAAAGCATAAAGAAAAAGTCAAGATATATAGCATGGACAAATACCAAACTGATGCTTCACACAGGGACCTTGTCAAGAAATGTAGTGTTGACAAATACAGTCAGAATGAGTTGCACCGAGACGCTGTCAAGAAATGTAGTGTTGACAAATACAGTCAGAATGAGTTGCACCGAGACGCTGTCAAGAAATGTAGTGTTGACAAATACAGTCAGAATGAGTTGCACCGAGACGCTGTCAAGCAATTTAGTGTTGACAAATACAGTCAGAATGAGTTGCACAGAGACGCTGTTAAGCAATTTAGTGTTGACAAATACAGTCAGAATGAGTTGCACAGAGACGCTGTCAAGAAATTAAGTGTTGACAAATACAGTCAGAATGAGTTGCACAGAGACGCTGTCAAGAAATTAAGTGTTGACAAATACAGTCAGAATGAGTTGCACAGAGACGCTGTCAAGCAATTTAGTGTTGACAAATACAGTAAGAATGTATTGCACAGAAATATGGTAATTGACTACAACATGCAGAAATATAAAAATGCAAACATAAAAAGAAAAGAGATTGACTGTGTGATTGAACAGTTTAAAGAAAAAATATCTACAGGTCCTGAATATGTTTGTTCAGTATGCCACCGTTGTTGCTTCAAAATGCAGGTCAAACATTGCAATGGAAGAAATTATTTTCAAAAATCAATCCATGCCGGCAATATCGCAGAAAAATGTATAACACTGAATTATCTGCATGAATGTAATAAAGACTGTAGTGAAGACTGTGTTTATAAAAACAGCCCTGCTGCATCTCTGTGGATTTGTCACACATGTGATAGGAAGATTTCTGATGGTAAAATGCCTGCTGAAAGTGTAGCAAATAATCTTGCTCTGGATCCTATTCCTGCTGAACTGAGCTGTTTAAATTCTCTTGAGCAACATCTAATAGCAAAGCACATTCCATTCATGAAGATGCTGGCTTTACCACGTGGAGGACAGAATGGTGTTCATGGACCAGTGACTTGTGTTCCATCTAATGTTACAGATGTTGTGAATGTTTTGCCAAGATCAGAAAATGATGATTTGATGATTCGTGTAAAGCTAAAGAGGAAATTAACATACAAAGGACATTATGAGTATAAATTTGTGCACACTGATAACATAAAGACTGCTTTGACATATTTGAAACAAAATAACAAATGGTATTCAGATGTACAATTTAATGACAGTTGGATAAATCCTTTGTGTAAAATAGAAGAAATGATCCATGATGAAGGTGATAATGAGCGTGATTTGGAGAATTGTAAAGACATCTGTGTTGATAAAGAGAACAATTCTGAGAATCATGACAATGAGATTACTGAGGACGACACGCTGCATGATAGACAACAGCATGGTTTATTCATGGATAGCTGTTTGCAACCAGTGGACATCGCACAAGAATTCCTCGACCAGCAGTTTGAAAGCATTATGGCTGTTGCGCCAGCAGAGGGCAATAATCCAGTGAGAATGTTAATGGATGAAACTAATGAAGCCAAATGTTTTCCAGTTCTGTTTCCAAAAGGCTCAGGAACGTTTCATGACTCACGACCTGAAAAATTAACACTCTCAAGGTATCTGAATAATAAAATCCTAAACGCAGACGGACGTTTTGCTCAAAATCTTGACTACATATTTTATGGACAATATTTGTCTGAGCTGAATCAAGTCATTTCAAATGTATCTATTGCTTTAAGGAAAGGCTATAACACAGGCAACAAAAGACAAATCACTTCAGAGACTTTGACAAATAAAGAATCACTGCAAAATATTTTGAATTTTGATCAGGGGTACAAATTCTTAAAGCCCATCAGAGGCAGTCCTGTTTTTTGGCAAGCGGTTCAGAAAGACTTGTTTGCAATGGTGAGACAGTTAGGAATACCCACCTGGTTTTGTTCGTTCTCTTCAGCAGACTTGCGATGGACAGAGCTAATGCAAACTATTGTAACACAAGAAAGATGTGATAAACCTCTGGATGAACTGGACTGGTCTGAGAGATGTGGAATGCTTAAACGTAACCCAGTAACTGCTGCTCGTATGTTTGATCATAGATTTCACTGCTTTCTGAGAGATGTGATTATGTCACCAGCTCAACCAATCGGAAAAGTAATTGATTATTTCTATCGAATCGAATTTCAACAACGTGGATCACCTCATACACACTGTCTGTTTTGGGTTGAAAATGCCCCTCAGGTTGACAGAGATGATGATAAAGATGTTGTTGCATTTGTTGATCAATATGTCACCTGTGAAATGCCATCTGAACAAGAGGAAACGCATGAAATTGTAAGCAGTGTCCAACAACACAGCAAAAGACATGCAAAAACATGTAAAAAGAAAGGTACTACATGTCGATTTAACTTTCCACGCCCACCAAGCAAAAACACTTTCATCACAAGAAGCAGTAAGAATGACAAGGATACAAAAGGAAGTGATGAACAAGAAAACGAAGGTAAAAAGTCAAATGACCCTAAAGAAATACCACAAGACTTTGCTGAAGCTGTGATGAAACAAGTTAAAGAATGTTTGTTGAACCCTGATGCTGTATTTGACTCAGTCGACTCTTTGTTTGCATCTATTGGTATAAATCAACAGATCTTTGAAGCTGCTTATAGCAAAATGACAAAGAAAACAAATGTTGTTTTAAAAAGAAAACCAAGTGACGTGTGGGTGAATCAGTATAATCCAGATCTTTTACGGTGCTGGAATGCAAATATGGACATACAGTTCGTGATCGACGCATACAGTTGTATTGTGTATATTGTTTCCTACATTTCTAAAGCAGAGAGAGAAATGGGATTGCTGCTGGCTAACGCTCAAAAAGAAGCTCACAATCAGGGCAATATGGATGCAAAACAGGCTTTAAGAAAACTTGGAAGTGTGTTTTTACATAATCGAGAGGTGTCAGCTCAAGAGAGTGTCTATCGATTGACTAACATGAGACTAAAAGAGGCGTCAAGAAAAGTTGTTTTTATTCCAACTGGTCCCAATACAGTAAAAATGAGTTTACCATTAAACATCATACAGAAAAAAGCTGAATGTGCAGAAAATGATGATGATGAGATATGGATGAAAAGCATCACAGACAGATACAGAGCTCGTCCAAAAACTGAAGAATTTAATGAAATGTGTTTAGCATGCTTTGCATCACAATACAGAGTTTTGAGTAAATCTGAAATGACTTGTTCAAACAGAGTAACACTGGAAAATGACATGGGCTTTGTGAGAAAAAGAACACGCACAGACTGCGCAGTTGTACGATATGCTCGTTTCTCGCCTACAAAAAATCCAGAAAATTATTTTCAAAGCATTTTAGAATTGTTCTTGCCTCATTTTATGCAAAGTCAGTTGAAACCAGTTAATTTTACTTCACATCAAGATTTTTATGAGACCGGCTATGTGACAATGTGTGAGACGCTTGATTCAGTAAAAAGTATTGTGGACACAAACATGGCAAAATATGAAAAAGAAGCAGACACGATACAAAGAGCTCAAGATGCTTTAGAAAAACATGGACCAATGGAAGATGCTTGGGCTGAAATCTGTCCAGAAGCTGAACTTGAGCGCTTAGAATGTCTGGAGAATAAACAACAAATAGAAGCAGAGGAAGGTGATGATGTCATACCTGATCTATTACCAAACGCAGGTGTTTCCAGAATAGAAAACAATCCTTCTGCTATGACAAAGCAAGATGCTATGACTTTACTGCGTTCTTTGAATGAAAAGCAGTCGCAAATCTTTTACAAAGTACGTGAATGGTGTTTAGCAAAAGTACAAGGTGAGAACCCAGATCCGTTTCACTTGTTCATATCTGGTCCAGGAGGCGTGGGAAAGTCTGTACTGATTAAAGCAATCCAGTATGAAAGCAGTCGCATCCTGTCAAAGCTGTCAGAGAATCCAGATGAGACACACGTGCTGTTAACAGCGCCCACTGGTGTTGCTGCTTATAATATAAACGCTGCTACAATCCACAGCACTTTCTCTATCGGAACAAATGCTTCACTGCCATACGTACCACTTGGAGATGAAAAAATTAATTCCTTGAGAGCGAAATTGGGAAAACTGCAACTATTAATAATCGATGAAATTTCAATGGTTGATCATAAACTTCTTGCATATATTCATGGCAGATTGAGACAAATTAAACAAACAGGTTTGTCAGATTATTCACCATTTGGTAAAGTCTGTGTCATCGCTGTTGGAGATTTTTATCAGCTGTCACCTGTCAAAGGAAAACCACTTTACACTGAACCAATGAACAGTGTGAATCTTTGGGAAACTAACTTCAGTTACGTCGAGCTTACAGAGATTATGAGACAGAAGGACAAACACTTTGCAGAACTATTAAATCGTTTAAGAGTACATAAGAAAGGAGAAGCAATGCTTGAACAAGATGTTACAGTGCTTAAACAATGTGAAACTGGTGAAGGAGATGATTGTACAGATATCCACATTTATGCAACTAACAGTGAAGTTGATGAACATAACATAAAGATGTTGTGTAAGTTGTGCTCTGACACAGTTACTGTAAATGCACAAGACTTTGAGAGAAATGCTAAAACTGGCCGCATGGAAAGAAAAGATGGGTTTCATTCAAGAGTTCATAACAGTTCTTTAGAGAAATCTCTTGAGTTAGCTGTTGATGCACGAGTGATGCTGCAGAAAAATATCAATGTTTCTGACGGTCTTGTGAATGGAGTTTTTGGGACAGTAAAAGAATTCTGTTATAATGATGATGAAACATTTCCATCTAAAATATATATCGAATTTGATGATGAGAGAGTTGGAAAAGAAGCTCGAAGTAAAATACCATGTTTAAAACCTGGTCTGGAGAAAAGTACAGCAATTGAACCTGAAGAAGACAAAGTGTCAAGTATGGGTGTCAGACGACAGTATCCGCTTCGACTAGCGTGGGCTTCAACAGTTCATAAAGTACAAGGTCTGACTGTGAAGAAAGCTGTTGTGTCATTGAAAAAGATATTTGCTCCAGGACAAGCGTATGTTGCTTTAAGTCGTGTGACTTCTCTTGATGGACTGATAATAGAAGATTTCAAGGAAAAAGTAATTTATTCTAAAGATGACATTGAGCAATCATTACAGAGTATGCCTAAATTCATTGATCCATGTGAAACAACAGAAAGTGTCAAATTTCAAATGATGTTACACAATGTGCAAGGGCTCATTCCACATATCTTAGATATAAGACAAGATCAGAGATATTTTCAAGCAGATATGATTTGTGTAACAGAAACATGGCTAAAACCAAACTGTTTTGAGAATGATGTCAGTCTTGCTGGATACCATTTCCATGACAAACCACGAAGTGTTTCATATGACACAAGTCAGGATGTTTTTGCTAAACTGAAAGAGCAAGATCATGGTGGTGTTGGGATATATTACAGAGAGAATGTAAAAGCTGCTCTACTTGATGTGTCATGTTTTAACATGGAATGCCTAACATGCAAGATTGAACATTTAAACACAAATGTTGCAGTTGTTTACAGACCATCATCATATAACATGCCATTGTTTAGAGAGAACTTGATTAAATTAATTCATCAGATGAACAGTTCACCAGGTGGCAAAATAATTCTTGGAGATTTCAATGAAAACCTTCTGAATAAATCCACTATTTGTGATGTCATGCAGGATTTTGGTTTCAAACAAGTAGTTGAAAGTGTAACAACTGAAAGTGGCACATTGATTGATCATGTTTATATAAAAGATATTGATTTGGATAAAATAAAGATTGAGATAATGCCCACATACTTCAGTTATCATGACTGCATTGTGCTGAAGTGGCTATTTTAATGTGCCAGAAGACAAAAACTTTGCAGAATTATGAAATCGTGTAAGTGTACACAAAAAAAGATGAAGCAGTGCTTTAAGAAAATGTTTTTATTCTTAAACAATGTGAAACAGGTGATAGTACTTATAGTACACATTTATGCAACCAATGAAGTTGAGGAACATAACATAAAAATTTGAAAAAAGCGATTTAGATAAAACAGAAAGTGTTATCGTGCATGCAGACTTCTGTTCACAACATGGAAATGGTTATTGTGATCGTCCAACATGATGGGGGGAGGGGGATACAGGGGTACAGGATAAAAGGTGGACGGCCCCTGTGGGAATTTCTGCTGCCTTCACATGCTATCGGAATTATGGTAAATATGAGCTTTTTTATTTATTTATTTCCCTGTTTATTTATTTATTTATTTATTTATTTATTTATTTATTTATTTATTTATTTATTTATTTATTTATTTATTTATTTATTTATTTATTTATTTATATATTTATATATATATTTATTTATTTATTTATTTATTTATTTATTGAGTGAATATTTCTAAAAACAAAATATTGATCAAATAGATTTTCTAAAGAAATCACACTGCCTTCTACTGAAATTTCTATTTTTCTGGAAAAACAAAACAGATGAACAAACGTAAATCTTACAGTCCCAGTGAAAGTAAAAATTACAAATGCTACTTTTTGTAATAAAATATTCCATTATGTATTATAAATACCTCATCAGAGTTGGTCATTTTCTTTTTATAATTTTTGTGCCCTCATAATCTTCAGTTAAAATGTAGTGGCTATCCATCTCAGATGAGTTTGGTTAAACAGCTTGGGCAGAGCATCTGTTAACTCCTCATCTTCAGCTGTCAGTCTGCTACCTGTTCATTTCAAGATGCAATGCCTGTTCTTTAAAATCTAATCAATTCACACTGAAAAACACTGGGTGTGTGGGCTGTTTTTTTTTTTATTTTAATTTTTGTGTTACTCAGAACTACACCAGAATACCAAAGTAAAATCAAACTCTACTTTTGGTTCACTGGGACTTTATGAAGTAAGGGGTCGATCACATTTTGTGTGTAAAACCGCAGGGATAGCACAAGCTGTGCTCCTTTCTCATTTTATCATAAGCATTTGGGTGATTGCAGTCTCTTGGTGTTGGTTGTTGCTAAGCAACAATTGCCCAAACTTGCCGTTAAGACGAATTTGTAAACCATTTCCGGTAGCATGTGAAGGCAGCATTGGGCATTTTAATTGCTTCTATGATTAGTGGGTGTTAGGCCATGTAGATTTTTCCTATCTTAATGTTTTTATTTTGTAAACATAAAATAATACAGTTGATTCAATGGCCTTAACACCTACTGAAAGTTTCAATTACCTTTCATTGAACTGTTTTTCTTTCATGTTCATTATTCAAAGATTTTTTTTTTCATTTGATCAATTATTCATTCTTTCATTCATTCAAGTATCATGTCTGTTTCTTTATTTCATTTATTCTTTTCAAAATGTCTCTTTAATGCCATGTACATATCAAAAATGGGTATGTAGAATTACAACAGTAAAATGAAGATATATTAAGGAAAAAGGAGGGAGAAGAAAGAAAGGGAGAAATATGAACTTTGAAAGATCATGGTCAACCTTTATGGCTTTCATCTCATCTATCTTACAACACTTCAAGTAGTGATAAACAGGTAAGATTTTTTTATCTTTTGTCTTTCAGCCATGCCTTTATTAAATTAACCATTTAACGCTATAACATGTTTGTGGTACAAATATATGATGTTTGAATATAAAACATTTTGCTTATATTGACCGTTTATTTATGTAACATTCCTATTGTATAGTAAGCTTTAAATTGTAAAAAATATTATTCCAATCAAAATCTCATTATGTACAGATACACCTGATGTCTTATGCTGCTTTGATGACCACATCATCTTCTCCATGAACTTTTGACATTCCCCTTTTCTACTGAAATCAAGGAACAGCATTTTGACAACAGAGAACATTGGACTTATTGTTAAATCAAAGTCATCATCTTTTACTGTTACAACAACATTCAGTTCCACTGAACTCCATGTTCAGTAGACATCGCCATTTTCTATAAAAATTAAAGAACAGCATTTTCACTACAGTGAACATTGAACTTATTGTTACATCACCAACATCATCTTGGACTGTTACAACAGCATTCCAATGGACTCAACTCCATGACCAGTGGATATCGCCATTTTCTACAAAAATCAAGGAAGAGCTCTTTGACAACAGAGAACATTGAACTAATTGTTACATCACCAACATCATCTTGGACTGTCACAACAACATTCCATTTTACTCAACTCCATGTACATTGGACATCGCATTTTCTACAAAAATCAAGGAAGACCTTTTTGACAACAGAGAACATTTGACTTATTGTTACATCACAATCCTCATGTTGGACTGTTACAACAACATTCAGTTGCACTGAACTCCATGTTCAGTAGACATCGCCATTTTCTATAAAAATTAAAGAACAGCATTTTCACTACAGTGAACATTGAACATATTGTTACATCACCAACATCATCTTGGACTGTTACAACAACATTCCATTGGACTCAACTTCATGACCAGTGGATATCGCCATATTCTACAAAAGTCAATGAAGAGCAGTCTAATTACTGAGAGCATTGGACTTATTTTTAGGAGAGAGGAAATTCTTTATGCAGTACTGTTACTGTCTGGATTGTTCATTTAATCAATCTATCTGTCTTCTTGTATCCTGACCAAACTGTACAAACTGCTCATCTTATGAGATTTTTATGCACAACAATTATATTAATGATCATGATACTGTCTGCATCAGTGACAAGGAAAATACCAGCCCCACTTCCAACCCAGAACCCAGCCTTCCTTCAGTGATACCTACAGAAAATCAGTCACAGCCCACTGCAGAGTCAGAGCCTGGACACTGTACAAAATCACCTGATTGTTTGTGAGGGGCCAATTTCATCCCAGATCCCAAGCACGTTGTGAAATCTGAGCACATGCATGAACTGTCAGTAGTGTCTGTGATACAGCATATATAGAAGCCATTCTTCTGCAAGGACTGCAGCAAAGGCCACACTGCTGTGACCGAAAATTCTGCCATAGGTTGCCCCTGAATTATTGTTATGTGATGAACTGGATTATATTTAAGATGCATATGTCCACTGGTTCAGAGCAGTTCCAAGGCATCTTTATCTCTGCTGGTTTAGGACAGTCCGAACTTGTCTCCATTGCTACTGTTCTCATCCAGGACGAGGTGGTCTTACCTAGATCCAAGTGTAATTAGTCAACATCTACATTTGAATCCACACTGTTGACAACTTAACCTATGTCAGACAGGCCCATGGTTTCATCCTACCCTGCCTCTGATCTCCATCAGGTCTGCCCTTGATCCTAGATCTACTTCGAGTAGCTTATCAGAGTTGGTCATTTTCTTTTTATAATTTTTGTGCCCTCATAATCTTCAGTTAAAACGTAGTGGCTATCCATCTCAGATGAGTTTGGTTAAACAGCTTGGGCAGAGCATCTGTTAACTCCTCACCTTCAGCTGTCAGTCTGCTACCTGTTCATTTCAAGATGAAATGCCTGTTCTTTAAAATCTAATCAATTCACACTGAAAAACACTGGGTGTGTGGGCTGTTGTTTTTTTTCCATTTTAATTTTTGTGTTACTCAGAACTACACCAGAATACCAAAGTAAAATCAAACTCTACTTTTGGTTCACTGGGACTTTATGAAGTAAGGGGTCGATCACATTTTGTGTGTAAAACCGCAGGGATAGCACAAGCTGTGCTCCTTTCTCATTTTATCATAAGCATTTGGGTGATTGCAGTCTCTTGGTGTTGGTTGTTGCTAAGCAACAATTGCCCAAACTTGCCGTTAAGACGAATTTGTAAACCATTTCCGGTAGCATGTGAAGGCAGCATTGGGCATTTTAATTGCTTCTATGATTAGTGGGTGTTAGGCCATGTAGATTTTTCCTATCTTAATGTTTTTATTTTGTAAACATAAAATAATACAGTTGATTCAATGGCCTTAACACCTACTGAAAGTTTCAATTACCTTTCATTGAACTGTTTTTCTTTCATGTTCATTATTCAAAGATTTTTTTTTTCATTTGATCAATTATTCATTCTTTCATTCATTCAAGTATCATGTCTGTTTCTTTATTTCATTTATTCTTTTCAAAATGTCTCTTTAATGCCATGTACATATCAAAAATGGGTATGTAGAATTACAACAGTAAAATGAAGATATATTAAGGAAAAAGGAGGGAGAAGAAAGAAAGGGAGAAATATGAACTTTGAAAAATCATGGTCAACCTTAACGGCTTTATTCTCATCTATATTACAACACTTCAAGTAGTGATAAACAGGTAAGATTTTTTATCTTTTGTCTTTCAGCCATGCCTTTATTAAATTAACCATTTAACGCTATAACATGTTTGTGGTACAAATATATGATGTTTGAATATAAAACATTTTGCTTATATTGACCGTTTATTTATGTAACATTCATTTGTATAGTAGGCTTTAAATTGTAAAAAATATTATTCCAATCAAAATCTCATTATGTACAGATACACCTGATGTCTTATGCTGCTTTGATGACCACATCATCTTCTCCATGAACTTTTGACATTCCCCTTTTCTACTGAAATCAAGGAACAGCATTTTGACAACAGAGAACATTGGACTTATTGTTAAATCAAAGTCATCATCTTTTACTGTTACAACAACATTCAGTTCCACTGAACTCCATGTTCAGTAGACATCGCCATTTTCTATAAAAATCAAAGAACAGCATTTTCACTACAGTGAACATTGAACTTATTGTTACATCACCAACATCATCTTGGACTGTTACAACAGCATTCCAATGGACTCAACTCCATGACCAGTGGATATCGCCATTTTCTACAAAAATCAAGGAAGAGCTCTTTGACAACAGAGAACATTGAACTTATTGTTACATCACCAACATCATCTTGGACTGTTACAACAGCATTCCAATGGACTCAACTCCATGACCAGTGGACATCACCATTTTCTACAAAAATCAAGGAAGAGCTCTTTGACAACAGAGAACAATGGACTTATTGTTACATCATCATCTTGGACTGTCACAACAACATTCCATTTTACTCAACTCCATGACCAGTGGATATCGCCACATTCTACAAAAGTCAATGAAGAGCAGTCTAATTACTGAGAGCATTGGACTTATTTTTAGGAGAGAGGAAATTCTTTATGCAGTACTGTTACTGTCTCGATTGTTCATTTAATCAACCTATCTGTCTTCTTGTATCCTGACCAAAATGTACAAACTGCTCATCTTATGAGATTTTTATGCACAACAATTATATTAATGATCATGATACTGTCTGCATCAGTGACAAGGAAAATACAAGCCCCACTTCCAACCCAGAACCCAGCCTTCCTTCAGTGATACCTACAGAAAATCAGTCACAGCCCACTGCAGAGTCAGAGCCTGGACACTGTACAAAATCGCCTGACTGTTTGTGAGGGGCCAATTTCATCCCAGATCCCAAGCACGTTGTGAAATCTGAGCACATGCATGAATTGTCAGTAGTGTCTGTGATACAGCATATATAGAAGCTATTCTTCTGCAAGGACTGCAGCAAAGGCCACACTGCTGTGACCGAAAATTCTGCCATAGGTTGCCCCTGAATTACATTTACATTTACATTTAGTCATTTGGCAGACGCTTTTATCCAAAGCGACTTACAGTGCACTTATTACAGGGACAATCCCCCTGGAGCAACATGGAGTAAAGTGTCTTGCTCAAGGACACACTGGTGGTGGATGCTGGGATCGAACCAGCAACCTTTGATTTACCAGTTCAGTGGTTTAACCCACTAGACCACCATCCCACTAGACCACCATCTCCAATTATTGTTATGTGATGAACTGGATTATATTTAAGATGCATATGTCCACTGGTTCAGAGCAGTTCCAAGGCATCTTTATCTCTGCTGGTTTAGGACAGTCCGAACTTGTCTCCATTGCTACTGTTCTCATCCAGGACGAGGTGGTCTTACCTAGATCCAAGTGTAATTAGTCAACATCTACATTTGAATCCACACTGTTGACAACTTAACCTATGTCAGACAGGCCCATGGTTTCATCCTACCCTGCCTCTGATCTCCATCAGGTCTGCCATTGATCCTAGATTTACTTCGAGTCAAACTCTGCATTATTCCATCATCAGATCTTTCCTGCTTTCCTCATGATTCTGCTCATTTTGTGCTGTTATATTTTGGTTTCCATGGGTTACATTTTTTTATACATTGAAAATTAATTAATGAATAAATAAATTGACAAAAGAGCCTTTTTATTTTGTTTCACTTATCTTAAATTGCAGATTGTAAAAAAATAAGCATGTTTTTCATCAAGTGGAGTACATGCATACAAGCAGATGACACAATTTTACTAAAATATCAACCAGCCCAGCCACATACCTCCTTATGGCATCAAGGTAATTTTTTGTTACCTAACAAAATATTCAAATTTTTGCTAAATGCCAATTTTTAAAGTTTGTAAAACATTACAAACTTGAAATGAAAAAACTTGAATATTAAATAATATAACTTTTATGTACATGTGGAAGCTTCAGATGATTAAATGCACTATTTCTTGAAAATGTTTTGTTCTTTCAAAATGCAATAAATTATTTGATTTACAGCAGTTGTTCTTGAAGAAAAGTTGTTCAGCATAACTACATCTAACAAATGATATAAACATATTCATGATTAAAAAAATCCTGAGGATACGTTTGAAAGGAAAATCCTACAAATAACTAGAAAATGCCAATATGTTGTCCCATACTGCCATCTAGGGGTAAAAAATTAAAGTTTTTGTCAATATACATAGAAATAAAGGTATTTTTTCACCTTCTTATATTTTATTAAAGCACTGTTTGCCCAATCTTTACCACATTTACCATGCTGGTTTTAAGTCATATCATCATATGATATAAAGGCATATAAAATCTACTTAGCTACTTCGAAACAGTTATAGCCATTTAAGTAAAAGTCCCTCTGCCCACTTCCAACATTTTGGTGTCACTTTACAACCGTGAAATACTTTACTTCTCTTTTGGAAAACTATAGGAATGGTGACTCAAAATACTATTTCTGCAGTCGTTTGGTTTTTAGGACTTGTTCAAAAAATTAAGTTGTCGTCAAAACCCAAAAGGATGCAAAATAGCTTTCCATTAGGGAGAATCAGGTTAACAGATTTATTTTGTCGATAATGTGAAGAGATTCCAGTGGATTTCAAACTAACTTATACTGACACCAACCATTAACCATTGACAGCTCAATGGCGGATAGACAACAGCATCAAATTCTCGAGCTGCACATTTCAGAAGACATCTCATGGATCTCCAAACAGACAGCACCAGCAGTGTCTTCGTCTAAAAGAGCAAGTTTTACTTTCTCCATCTTTAATTATGTAACATGAGTTTGTCTTTAATCTGCCACAATAGACTAACAATTACAAAATAATAAAATAAAACGTCATGTAAACAGAGTGAGTGAATGATGACAGTATTTTTTACATTTCTTACTGGTACGACTGCAGCCATTATCCAATCAAATACATGCTTGTTTAATATCATCAGATGTATATTTGTCCTTAATATCAAGTCGATCGGAGCATTCGTTACAGAGTTAAAGGCGTTCAGGTACACTTGGTCACATAATTTTATAAAAGACCCTATAATACAAATGTTATGTTCAACACATTTTTGATAATGAATAATGTAAGCAGTTCAGACATTTTTTTAACAATCACTGATAACACAACTGTTATTCTTAAGAGTAAAGTTGTTCAGAATTACGAGAGCGTTCATAAGATATCAATACTTTGTAAAAGTTAAACGTGACGTGATACAAACGGTCCTCTACTGCCATCTTGTGGTTACGATAGACGAGTTTGAATAAGCCATTTATATGAGTGATATTTCATCTTTTTGACTGTTATGAAGGCTTACCTCTTCCGATGAGCGTCATATTTTGCATGCTTGTTTAGTGTAATAATATGTATAATAGCACTCAATGGCAAGTCAGTTGGATTATCTGTTAAACAGCTTTGAGGTAAATTTTAGACAACCAAAAGACTTTTTTCAATTTTGCCTTTTTTACTGTTATAGCGCCACCTAGTGACCAAACGCCACGTTCTTTTGTTCATGATCTCAGAGTTATGTTCTACACATATTTCCAAGCCCCACAAACATATCTCAAATAGTTCTCGAGTTGTGGCTATTTCATTTAAAAATGCTACTTCCGTGTTGGATGTTTTTGCGCCTCCATGAGACCATGAATCGAAATTTCAAAGCAAATTTAAACGCTGTGTTTTAAAACTTCTCATTTGGCGCCATCTAGTGGAATGCAAATTAATTCATTAGGTGAAATAAAGCATGTTTAGTTATCCTTGTACATTTTATTTTTAATAAAATATGAAATGTTCAGATGGCAAGATGAGACAGATTCATAGACAAAAAAACTCAGACTGCAATTTACTGTGATGGTCTTTTTAATGTCATCTTTAAGTTATAAACTGTGGGTCTCATTTCATTCTGTACTCCACAACAACAGACAAATATGACATGACACATATAAATGATTAATATCAAGATCTTCAACATATTCATATTACATGCAATTAAACTAGTGTACATAATAAATTGGTGTTGTATATATATATATCAACACTGCATCATAAAACCAGCCAGACATGTGCTATATTTATAAATGTATAAATAAGGACCAACGTTTAACGTTTATTACATTTAATTTCTATCACTGTCGTCCTGTGAGACATATTTAATTCCACACACATGCACAGTCTCAATCACACACACGACACACAGAACTATAAAGTACATTCACACTCTTATGAAACAGAGAGAACTAATATCCATAAATACACACACACACACAGGATATGTAATACATACGCAGGTATGCACATATAATACACACTGCAGTGCACTATAAGGCGCTACCGTGGACAGTTCATGGAACTACATGCATTGTGATCTGTTGACTATAAAAAAGCCATTGAAATGAATGATATTTCACCTTTTTGACTGGTATGAAGGTATGCCTCTTTCAATGAGCATCACATTTTAGATGCTTGTTTAGTGTCATAAGATGTATAATAGTACTTAATGAGAAGTCAGTTGGATTATTTCTTAAGGAGTAGCGAGCTTTCAGGTAGACTTTTGAGGTTAATAAAATAAAGGACCCTCTTATGCTCACACAAATGAAAAAGTTCAACATGTCTTTGATAATTATTTTTTTAGAGAGTCCAGAGAATTGTACTGTGGTGGAAATTTTGAAATTGCTTTGAAAGACCTAAAATTAGTATGCAAAGGTACGTCTTTAACATCATCACCAATAACTCGGGAACCATTTGATTGACATCAATGGATCAAGAGGCAAAGTTGTTCAGAATGAGAAGACCTATCATATGATGTCAATAGTTTGCGTAAAAGACAAATGTCACGTGATACACAATTGTTTAAGGACTGAAAAACGCATCAATATTGCCATTTCTGCTGTTATAGCGCCACCTAGTGTCCAAACGCCATGTTCTTTTGTAGGTGACCTCAGAGTGATGGTCTACACATATGTTCCGAGGCCCATGATGATGTGTTAAACCGTTCTGGATTTATGGGCATTTTAATGTGATAGGCTCCGCCCATTTTTTTATTTTTGCGCCCCTATGCAACCATGAAAGAAAATTTCAACTTTTTTTTGATAATTATTAACCTTCACACTCCACACAAGTCATCTGCATTGTTTTGGTTCTGATCGGTCGAAAAACCAACGACTAGTTCGCGAATGTAGGTTTTTTATATCATCAGCAATAACTCACGAACCGTTTGATCGACAGAAGTGGTTCCAGAGGCAAAGTTGCTCAGAATAAGGAGAGCTATCATATGATACCATTAGTTTGGGTATATGTCAAATGTCACGTGATACACAATTGTTAAAGCACTCCTAAAACGTTATTTCGCCCCCCGGTGGCCAAATGAGTTCACATTTCTTACAGACCTTCAGGACCATGAGACGAATAAGCCCAGTCAGTGTCGTTTCGATCGGCCTCAGTTAACCCGGTGTAATGAGCGCTCAAACTTCATTGGCCAATGGCGGCCATGTTTTTTTACATACGCCAATGTCCTTTTAGATATTCATGTAGAATGAGACAAAGACCCACCATACCAAATATGAAGTCAATCGGGCAAAGGGTTGCGTAGTTATAGCCATTTTCTAGCTCATTCAAATTATATCGCCACCTAGAGGTCAAACGCCGCAGTTTTTTTATTGTGACCCCGGACTGAGGGTCTACACATATGTTCCAAGCCCCATGAAGATATCTCAAACAGTTCACGAGTTATGGCCGTTTTTGTTAAATATGTCACTTCCGGTTTGGACGTTTTAGCGCCACCTAGCGGCCGTGAATGGAAAATTCAACTTTTTTTTGATAACTATTTACATTCACACTCCAACGAATCCAACAGCGTTGGTTTGGTTTCGATCGGGCAAAAATCCAGGGACTAGTTCATTTTTTTTGTTGATGCATAAAATGCAAATTAGCGAAAAAATTTGCATACCGGAAATGAAATCGGAGATATACATTTTTTAAGTTTTGAGCCAATGATTACACTGATATAAGACACTTGGGTGTGCGACAAACGGTTTACGCGTTGCGCAGGCTAACGCGTGCGGCATCGCTGTAGCGCCACCTATGGGTCGATTTGGCTGGTTCCGTGTATCTGAGTAGCGAGCAAGACTACTACCATCTGACCAAGTCTCAGCTCTGTCGGCCTTACGGTTTGGGCTGCAGTATGAGTTTTACCGGAGAAAAATAATAATAATAATAATAATAATAATAATAAAACCTACAAATACAATAGGTTTCTAGCCCTACGGGCTCGAACCCTAATAATAAAACCTACAAATACAATAGGTTTCTAGCCCTACGGGCTCGAACCCTAAATATAGCTGCAAGCAGCAATCATCGGGTTCGAGCAGTCTAAGACGTCTAATAGGCTCGGGAGTTACACCATTACACATCCACGACAGATGACACTCTTCTACACGAAGAAAATGGTCAAAAAAGGTCAACAACTGTCAATAAAGACTAAACATATTCACACACTCAATCAAAAACAGGTTTAAGTGATAATACCTAAGGGACGGGTAAAATGAGGCAATTCTCATGTGTCTATGGTGTTCTGTTTCAGAGAAATAGATCTTGCTAAACGGTGGTAAAGCTAACCTGTTTGGTTATCATTGGCATGGAATAGCACCTGCCAATTAATAACACATCAAACCAAAAGTCAAACGAAGCAATCCCAGTGTCTCTAAAATGTTCTATTAATTCTTATATATGTAGTAAATAATTCAACAAAACATTCAATACATTTGAATGAATAATATTTCACCTCTTTGACTGTTATGAAGGCATTTCTTTTCCACTGACCCTCACATTTTGCATGCTTGTTGTGTGTCAAAATATGTATAAGAGTCCTTAATGACAAGTCAGTTGGATTGTTTATTAAGGAGTAGCGACCTTTAATATATTAACGTGAAACATGTACGTTAAAGGACACTGTTAGGGACAAACAACTAAAAAAACTCGATATGTTTTTGATAATTATTGACCTTGAGTGTCCAAAGAATGGAACTGTTGTATACATTTTGAAATTGCTTGAAAATCCTTAAACTAGTATAAAAAAGTACGTCTTTATCATCATCACCGATAACTCGAGAACCGTTTGATTGACATCAATGGATCAAGAGGCAAAGTTGTTCAGAATGAGGAGAACTATCATATGATATCAATAGTTTGCGTAAATGACAAATGTCACGTGATAGACAATTGTTTAAGCAATGAAAAACGCATCAATTTAGCAATTTTTGCTGTTATAGCGCCACCTAGAGACCAAACGCCACGTTCTTTTGGAAATGACTTCGGAGTGATGGTCTACACATATGTTCCGAGGCCCATGAGTAAATCTTATACAGTTCTTTAGTTATAGCTATCTAAAGAAAAAAGGCTAATTCCGGGTTGGATGTTTTTGCGCCCCCTTGGGACCATGAATCGAAATTTCCACTTTTTTTTGATAATTATTTACATTCACACTCCAAAGAATTCATCAGCGTTGGTTTGGTTCCGATCGGGCGAAAAACCAGGGACTAGTTTGAAAACGTGTAAGGTGCATAAAATGCTAATTAGCGAAAAACTTTTCCAGGCGCAAATGAAAACGGAGATATACGTTTTATTCAGCTTAAGCCTCCGATTCCAATGATACCAAACACTTGGGTGTGCGATAAGCGGTTTAGGAGTTATTAACCTAAACGCGTTTGTCATCGCTGTAGCGCCCCCTATCGGCCGATTTGGCTGTCTTTATGTCTCCCAGTAGCCAACAGGAGTACAACCATCTGACCAAGTATCAAGTCTCTAGGCCTTACGGTTTGGGCTGCACGATCAGTTTTAGGGGGAAAAATCTGCTCTGTGAGCAATTATAAATAACAATATAGCTGCAAGCAGCAATCATCGGGTTCGAGCAGACTAAGAGATCTAAGGTCGGCTGCTTTCGCTGACTACGGTCAGGAAACGCACCATAACAAATCCGCAACGGATGACACTTACCCATAACCTGAAAAATTAAAGAAATGGTCAGCAAAGAGTAATACAGAACACGCATGCTAACGCTCATATGCAAAAACAGGTGTAAACCGTTCATACCTACGGTACGAGTGAAATGAACATAAATACATACACACAGAATATGTAATACATACGCACGTATGCACATATAATACACACTGCAGTGCACGATACGTCGCTACAGTGGAAAATGCATGGAACTACATGCATTGTGATCTGTTGACTATAAAAAAGCCATTGAAATGAATGATATTTATCGCTTTTTGACTGTTATGAAAGGCATGCCTCTTCCAATGAGCATCACATTTTGGATGCTTGTTTAGTGTCATAAGATGTATAATAGTACTTAATGAGAAGTCAGTTGGATAATTTCTTAAGGAGTAGCGAGCTTTCAGGTAGACTTTTGAGGTTAATAAAATAAAGGACCCTGTTATGCTCACACAAATGAAAAACTTCAACATGTCTTTGATAATTAGTTATCTAGAGAGTCCAGAGAATTGTACTGTGGTGAACATTTGGAAATTGCATGAAAAAACAAAAATTAGTATGCAAAAGTGCGTCTTTAACATCATCACCAATAACTCGGGAACCGTTTGATTGACATCAATGGATCAAGAGGCAAAGTTGTTTAGAATGAGGAGACCTATCATATGATGTCAATAGTTTGCGTAAATGACAAATGTCACATGATACACAATTGTTTAAGGACTGAAAAACGCATCAATATTGCCATTTTTGCTGTTATAGCGCCACCTAGTGTCCAAACGCCATGTTCTTTTGTAGGTCACCTCAGAGTGATGGTCTACACATATGTTCCGAGGCCCATGATGATGTGTTAAACCGTTCTGGATTTATGGGCATTTTAATGTGATAGGCTCCGCCCATTTTTTTATTTTGGCGCCCCTATGCAACCATGAAAGAAAATTTCAACTTTTTTTTGATAATTATTTACCTTCACACTCCACACAAGTCATCTGCATTGTTTTGGTTCTGATCGGTCGAAAAACCAACGACTAGTTCGCGAATGTAGGTTTTTTACATCATCAGCGATAACTCACGAACCGTTTGATCGACAGAAGTGGTTCCAGAGGCAAAGTTGCTCAGAATAAGGAGAGCTATCATATGATACCATTAGTTTGGGTATATGTCAAATGTCACGTGATACACAATTGTTTAAGCACTCCTAAAACGTTATTTCGCCCCCCGGTGGCCAAATGAGTTCACATTTCTTACAGACCTTCAGGACCACGAGACGAATAAGCCCAGCGAGTGTCGTTTTGATCGGCCTCAGTTAACCCGGTGTAATGAGCGCTCAAACTTCATTGGCCTATGGCGGCCATGTTTTTTTACATACGCCAATGTCCTTTTAGATATTCATGTAGAATGAGACAAAGACCCACCATACCAAATATGAAGTCAATCGGGCAAAGGGTTGCGTAGTTATAGCTATTTTCTAGCTCATTCAAATTATAGCGCCACCTAATGGTCAAACGCCGCAGTTTTTTTATTGTGACCCCGGACTGAGGGTCTACACATATGTTCCAAGCCCCATGAAGATATCTCAAACAGTTCACGAGTTATGGCCGTTTTTGTTAAATATGTCACTTCCGGTTTGGACGTTTTAGCGCCACCTAGCGGCCGTGAATGGAAAATTCAACTTTTTTTTGATAACTATTTACATTCACACTCCAAAGAATCCATCAGCGTTGGTTTGGTTTCGATCGGGCAAAAATCCAGGGACTAGTTCATTTTCTTTATTGATGCATAAAATGCAAATTAGCGAAAAAATTTGCATACCGGAAATGAAATCGGAGATATACGTTTTTTAAGTTTAGAGCCAGTGATTACACTGATATAAGACACTTGGGTATGCGTCAAACGGTTTAGGAGTTGCGTAAGCAAACGCGTACGGCATCGCTGTAGCGCCACCTATGGGTCGATATGGCTGGTTCCGTGTATCTGAGTAGCGAGCAAGACTACAACCATCTGACCAAGTCTCAGCTCTGTCGGCCTTACGGTTTGGGCTGCAGCATCAGTTTTAGGGAAGAATAATAATAAGAATAATAAAACTAACAAATACAATAGGTTTCTAGCCCTACGGGCTCGAACCCTAATTAAAGCTGCAAGCAGCATTTAAGCGGGTTTCGAGAATTTGCGCCATTCTATGCAGCCATGCATTCACGAGTAGGCTAAGGGGTCAAATCCCAATGAACCCACGACGGATCAAAGTCCCACACACACTGAAAAATGATAGAAATGATCAGTATCAGCTCAAAGACGCGTTGCATGCTTGCACACTCATGACTAGCTGTTTCCTCTCAATAAAACAACAAAATAAACTAATTCAAAGTTGGTTGGTGTCAGGTAATGATGTCATAAAATACTGCCAGCAGGCATAGCCTTTGTCCCCTAGCAGGATTCCATCATAGTCACCTGTATAATAGAAAAATGCAGTTTTGTTAGGCTCAAAATTAGTAATCCAGTTAGTTTGTAAAGTCTATTTGTCTTGCCACGTTCAAATAATGTGCATAACTCTCTGAAGATACTTGAGTCGTGCACAGAGCCTGGCCATTTCGCTACCACATTTATAATGTGGAACATAGTCACACACCATCTAAGAGATTTGTTTTATAATTTAATACATTACCTTGAATAATTATCAAACTAAATGTTATAAATGTTTACTGGCATGGTCATTTCATAATCTTTATGGTCAATTTTAATGTACCTGTAATAGAGAATTTTGAAATCGCTTAAAAAATCAAAGAACTAGTTAGCAAAAGTCAGTTTTAAACACCATCACAGATAACTCGTGAACCGTTTGTTTGACATCAATGGATCAAGAGGCAAAGTCGTTCAGAATGAAGAGGAGGACTATCGAATGATATCATTAGTTTGTGTAAATGTCAAATGTCATGTGATACACAATTGTTTAAGAAATGAGATACACGTCAATTTGGCCATTTTTACTGTTTTAGCGCCACCTAGTGTCCAAACGCCACCTTCTTTTGTAGGTGACCTCGGAGTGATGGTCTACACATATCGTCCGAACCCCATGATGATATGCTAAGCCGTTCTGGATTTATGGCCATTTTAATGTGATAGGCTCCGCTCATTTTAAGTTTTGGCGTCCCTAAGCAACGATGAAAGGAAATTTCAACTTTTTTTCAATGATTATTTACATTCACACTCCACAGAAGCCATCTGCATTGGTTTGGTTCCGATCGGTTGAAAAACCAAGGACTAGTTTGCGAAAGAAGTTTTTGACATCATCAGTGATAACTCACGAACTGTTTGATCGACAGAAGTGGTTTTAGAGGCAAAGTTACTCGGAATGAAAAGAGCTATCATATGACACAAATAGTTTGGGTATATGTCAAATGTCACGTAATACACAGTTGTTTATGGACTCCAAAAGCGTTATTTCGCCCCCCGGTGGCCGAATAAGTTCATGTTTCTTACAGACCTTCAGGACCATGAGACAAATAAGTCCGGTGAGTGTCGTTTTGATCGGCCTCAGTTAACCTGGTGTAATGAGTGTACAAACTTCATTGGCCAATGGCAGACATGTTTTTTGAGAAACGCCAAAGTCCTTTTATACAGTCAAGGTTCATGACACAAAGACACACCTTACCAAATAATAAGTCAATCGGGCAAACGGTTGCGTAGTAATATCCTTTTTCGAGTTATTTGCTATTATAGCGCCACCTAGTGGCCAAACACCGAGTTTTTTTTACTGTGACCCCAGACTGAGGTTCTAAACATATAGTCTAAGCCCCGTGAAGATATCTCAAACCGTTCTCTAGGTATAGCCATTTTCGTGAAATAGGCTACTTCCGGTTTTGACGTTTTGATGCCCCCTAGCGACCCTGAATCGAAAATTCAACTTTTTTTCAATGAATGTTTACATTCACACTCCACAGAATTCATCAGCGTTGGTTTGGTTCCGATCGGGCAAAAATCCAGGGACTAGTTCATTTATTTTATTTTATATAAAATGCAAATTAGCGGGAAAATTTGCATACCGGAAATGAAATCGGAGATATACGTTTTTTAAGTTTTGAGCCAATGATTACACTGATATAAAACACTTGGGTGTGCGACAAACGGTTTAGGAGTAACGAGCACAAACGCGTTCAGCATCGCTGTAGCGCCACCTATGGGCTGATTTGGCTGGGTCACTGTATCTGAGTAGCCTGCACAGATACAACCAACTGACCAAGCCTCAAGTTTCTACGACTTACGGTTTGGGCTGGGCGACCGGTTTTAAGGCGGAAAAATAATAATAATAATTAAAGCTGCAAGCAGCATTCAGCGGGTTCGAGCGCTCAAATGGCTCTTAGGTAGGTTTGCCTGTTAAAAAAATTGCAATGACAATCCATCAATTGCAGATGAAGTCGTGAGCCTGCAAATAGGTTAACGACTGAGGGGTTTTGCCAAAGTTGTCATTTTCACTGTTATAGCGCCACCTAGTGTACAAATACCGCGTTCTTTTGAATTTTACCTCGGAGCGATGTTGTACACAAGATTTCCAAGCCCAGTGATGATATGTTAAGCCGCTCTTGAGTTGTGGACATTTGAATGTAATAGGATCCGCCCATTTTACATTTTGCCGCTCTTAAGAGACCGTGAAAGGAAATGTCAACTTTTTTTCAATAACTATTTACTTTCACACTCCAGAGAATCAATCTGCGTGGTTTTGGTTTCGATTGGGCGAAAAACCAAGGACGAGTTCGCAAAAGTAGGTTTTTATCGTACCACCGATAACTCCCGAACCGTTCGATTGAGAGAAGTGGTTCTAGAGGCAAAGTTGTTCAGAATGAGAAGATCTATCGTTTGATATGAATATTTTGTGTGTGTATCAAACGTCACGTGATAAACAGTCAATAACACACTAAAAATAAGTTGTTTCGCCCCCTGCTGGCCGAGTGAGTTTTTACTTCTTACAGACCTTCAGGACCATGAGTCGGATGAGCCCAGCGAGCGTCGTTCCGATCGGCTTCCGTTAACCTGGTCTAATTAGCGCTCAAACTTCATTGGCCGATGGCGGCCATTTTTTTTTGCGAAACAGCAAAATCGTTTTAGGGATTTGTGGTACATGACTTAAAGACGCATCATAACAAGTATCATGTTAATCGGACCAACGGCTGCTTTGTTATGAGCATTTTACAGTTTTTTCGTGTTATAGCGCCACCTAGTGCCCGAACGCCTAGTTTTTGATAATTTGAACTCGGATTATTCATATATAGTTGTGTTTTCAGCCCCATGAAGATATCTTAAACCGTTTACGAGTTATTTACATTTTCCCTTAATTGGCTACTTCCTGTTAGGACGTTTTGGCGCACCCTGGCAACAGTTTATCGAAATTTCAACATTTTTTTAATAATTATTTCCATTCACACTCCAAAGAATTCATCAGCGTTGGTTTGGTACCGATAGTGCAAATATCCAGGGACTAGTTCATTTTTTTTTTTTTGCATAAAATGCAAAATAGCGGAAAAATTAGCATACCGGAAATGAAATTGGATAGATACGTCTTTTAAGTTTAGAGCCAGTGATTACAATGATATGGTTTTCTTAGTTGTGCGACAAACGGTTTGGGAGTATCGAGCACAAACGCGCTTTTCATCGCTGTAGCGCCACCTAGAGTCCGACATGGCTGGCTCCGTGTATCTGAGTAGCGAGCAAGACTACTACCATCTGACCGAGTCTCAGCTCTGTCGGTCTTACGGTTTGGGCTGTGGTATGAGTTTTAGGGGAGAAAAATAATAATAATAATAATAAAACCTACAAATACAATAGGTTTCTAGCCCTACGGGCTCGAACCCTAATTAAAGCTGCAAGCAGCATTTAGCGGGTTCGAGCGCTCAAATGGCTCTTAGGTAGGTTTGCCTGTTAAAAAAATTGCAATGACAATCCATCAATCGCAGACGAAGTCGTGAGCCTGCAAATAGGTTAACGACTGAGGGGTTTTGCAAAAGTTGTCATTTTCACTGTTATAGCGCCACCGTGTGTTCAAACGCCACGGTGTTTTGTGAGTAACCTCCGAGTGACGGTCTGCATGGGAGTTCCAAGCCCCATGACGATATGTTGAGCCGTTCATGAGTTATGGACATTTTAATGTTATAGACTCCGCCCATTTCACATTCGGCTCCCCTAAGAGACTGTGAAAGGAAATTTCCTCTTTTTTTCAATAACTATTCGCAATCACACTCAAGAGAAGACAGCTGCGTTGATTTTGTTCCGATCGGGTGAAAAATCTTTGACGAGTTCGCTAAAGTAGGTTTAAACATCATCACTGATTACTCACTAACCGTGCGATCGACATCGATCGTTCAAGAGGCAAAGTTGTTCGGAATCAGGAGAGCTATCATATGATATCAATAGTTTGCGTAAATGTCAAATGTCACGTGATGCACAATTGATTTGGTTCCAAAAGATGCGTAAATTTCGCTATTTTTAACTGTTATGGCGCCACCTAGTGTACAAATACCGCGTTCTTTTGAATTTTACCTCGGAGCGATGTTGTACACAAGATTTCCAAGCCCAGCGATGATATGTTAAGCCGCTCTTGAGTTGTGGACATTTTAATGTAATAGGATCCGCCCATTTTACATTTTGCCGCTCTTAAGAGACCGTGAAAGGAAATTTCAACTTTTTTTCAATAACTATTTACATTCACACTCCAGAGAATCAATCTGCGTGGTTTTGGTTTCGATTGGGCGAAAAACCAAGGACGAGTTTGCAAAAGTATGTTTTTATCGTACCACCGATAACTCCCGAACCGTTCGATTGAGAGAAGTGGTTCTAGAGGCAAAGTTGTTCAGAATGAGAAGATCTATCGTTTGATATGAATATTTTGTGTGTGTATCAAACGTCACGTGATAAACAGTCAATAACACACTAAAAATAAGTTGTTTCGCCCCCTGCTGGCCGAGTGAGTCCTTACTTCTTACAGACCTTCAGGACCATGAGTCGAATGAGCCCAGCGAGCGTCGTTCCGATCGGCTTCCGTTAACCTGGTCTAATTAGCGCTCAAACTTCAATGGCCGATGGCGGCCATTTTTTTTTGCGAAACAGCAAAATCGTTTTAGGGATTTGTGGTACATGACTTAAAGACGCATCAAAACAAGTATCATGTTAATCGGACCAACTGTTGCTTTGTTATGAGCATTTTACAGTTTTTTCGTGTTATAGCGCCACCTAGTGCCCGAACGCCTAGTTTTTGACAATTTGAACTCGGATTATTCATATATAGTTGTGTTTTCAGCCCCATGAAGATATCTTAAACCGTTTACGAGTTATTTACATTTTCCCTTAATTGGCCACTTCCTGTTAGGACGTTTTGGCGCACCCTGGCAACCGTTTATCGAAATTTCAACATTTTTTTAATAATTATTTCCATTCACACTCCAAAGAATTAATCAACGTTGGTTTGGTACCGATAGTGCAAAAATCCAGGGACTAGTTCATTTTTTTTGTTGATGCATAAAATGCAAATTAGCGAAAAAATTTGCCTACCGGAAATGAAATCGGAGATATACGTTTTTTAAGTTTAGAGCCAGTGATTACACTGATATAAGACACTTGGGTGTGCGACAAACGGTTCAGGAGTATCGAGCGAAAACGCGCTTTTTTTCGCTATAGCGCCACCTATAGGCCGATTTGGCTGGTTCCGTGTATCTGAGTAGCGAGCAAGACTACTACCATCTGACCGAGTCTCAGCTCTGTCGGCCTTACGGTTTGGGCTGTGGTATGAGTTTTAGGGGAGAAAAATAATAATAATAAAACCAACAAATACAATAGGTTTCTAGCCCTTCGGGCTCGAACCCTAATAAAACCTACAAATACAATAGGTTTCTAGCCCTACGGGCTCGAACCCTAAATATAGCTGCAAGCAGCAATCATCGGGTTCGAGCAGACTAAGAGGTCTAAGGTCGGCTGCTTTCGCTGACTACGGTCAGGAAACGCACCATAACAAATCCGCAACGGATGACACTTACCCATAACCTGAAAAATTAAAGAAATGGTCAGCAAAGGGTAATACAGAACACGCATGCTAACACTCATGCAAAAACAGGTGTAAACCGTTCATACCTACGGTACGAGTGAAATGAACATAAATACATACACACAGAATATGTAATACATACGCACGTATGCACATATAATACACACTGCAGTGCACGATACGTCGCTACAGTGGACAATGCATGGAACTACATGCATTGTGATCTGTTGACTATAAAAAAGCCATTGAAATGAATGATATTTATCCCATTTTGACTGTTATGAAAGGCATGCCTCTTCCAATTAGCATCACATTTTGGATGCTTGTTTAGTGTCAAATTATGTAAAATATTACATAATGGCAAGTCAGTTGGATTATTCATTGAGGAGCAGCGAGCTTTCAGGTAGACTTTTGAGGTTACTATAATAAATGACCTGTTATGGTCACGTAAATGAAAAAGTTCAACATGTCTTTGATAATTATTTATCTAGAGAGTCTAGAGAATTGTACTGTGGTGAAAATTTGGAAATTGCATGAAAAAACAAAAATTAGTATGCAAAATTACGTTTTTAACATCATCACCGATAACTCGAGAACCGTTTGATTGACATCAATGCATCAAGAGGCAAAGTTGTTCAGAATGAGGAGACCTATCATATGATGTCAATGGTTTGTGTAAATGACAAATGTCACGTGATAGACAAATGTTTAAGTAATGAAATACGCACCAATCTTGCCATTTTTGATGTTATAGCGCCACCTAGTGTCCAAACGCCACGTTCTTTTGGAGGTGACCTCGGAGTGATGGTCTACACAAATGTTCCGAGGCCCATGAGTATATCTTATACAGTTCTTGAGTTATAGCTATTTAAAGCAAAAAGGCTACTTCCGGGTTGGATGTTTTTGCGCCCCCTTGGGACCATGAATCGAAATTTCAACTTTTTTTTGATAATTATTTACATTCACACTCCAAAGAATTCATCAGCGTTGGTTTGGTTCCGATCGGGCGAAAAACCAGGGACTAGTTCGAAAACGTGTAAGTTGCATTAAATGCTAATTAGCGAAAAACTTTTCCAGGCGCAAATAAAAACGGAGATATACGTTTTATTCAGCTTAAGCCTCCGATTCCAATGATACCAAACACTTGGTTGTGCGACAAACGGTTTAGGAGTTATGAGCCTAAACGCGTTTGTCATCGCTGTAGCGCCCCCTATTGGCCGATTTGGCTGTCTTTATGTCTCCCAGTAGCCAACAGGAGTACAACCATCTGACCAAGTATCAAGTCTCTAGGCCTTATGGTTTGGGCTGCAGGATCAGTTTTAGGGGGAAAAATCTGCTCTGTGAGCAATTATAAATAACAATATAGCTGCAAGCAGCAATCATCGGGTTCGAGCAGACTAAGAGGTCTAAGGTCGGCTGCTTTCGCTGACTACGGTCAGGAAACGCACCATAACACATCCGCAACGGATGACACTTACCCATAACCTGAAAAATTAAAGAAATGGTCAGCAAAGGGTAATACAGAACACGCATGCTAACACTCATATGCAAAAACAGGTGTAAACCGTTCATACCTACGGTACGAGTGAAATGAACATAAATACATACACACAGAATATGTAATACATACGCACATATGCACATATAATACACACTGCAGTGCACGATACGTCGCTACAGTGGACAATGCATGGAACTACATGCATTGTGATCTGTTGACTATAAAAAAGCCATTGAAATGAATGATATTTATCCCATTTTGACTGTTATGAAAGGCATGCCTCTTCCAATGAGCATCACATTTTGGATGCTTGTTTAGTGTCATAAGATGTATAATATTACATAATGGCAAGTCAGTTGGATTATTTCTTAAGGAGCAGCGAGCTTTCAGGTAGACTTTTGAGGTTAATAAAATAAAGGACCCTGTTATGGTCACGTAAATGAAAAATTTCAACATGTCTTTGATAATTAGTTATCTAGAGAGTCCAGAGAATTGTACTGTGGTGAAAATTTGGAAATTGCATGAAAAAACCCAAATTAGTATGCAAAAGTACGTCTTTAACATCATCACCAATAACTCGGGAACCGTTTGATTGACATCAATGGATCAAGAGGCAAAGTTGTTCAGAATGAGGAGACCTATCATATGATGTCAATAGTTTGCGTAAATGACAAATGTCACGTGATACACAATTGTTTAAGGACTGAAAAACGCATCAATATTGCCATTTCTGCTGTTATAGCGCCACCTAGTGTCCAAACGCCATGTTCTTTTGTAGGTGACCTCAGAGTGATGGTCTACACATATGTTCCGAGGCCCATGATGATGTGTTAAACCGTTCTGGATTTATGGGCATTTTAATGTGATAGGCTCCGCCCATTTTTTTATTTTTGCGCCCCTATGCAACCATGAAAGAAAATTTCAACTTTTTTTTGATAATTATTTACCTTCACACTCCACACAAGTCATCTGCATTGTTTTGGTTCTGATCGGTCGAAAAACCAATGACTAGTTCGCGAATGTAGGTTTTTTATATCATCAGCAATAACTCACGAACCGTTTGATCGACAGAAGTGGTTCCAGAGGCAAAGTTGCTCAGAATAAGGAGAGCTATCATATGATACCATTAGTTTGGGTATATGTCAAATGTCACGTGATACACAATTGTTAAAGCACTCCTAAAACGTTATTTCGCCCCCCGGTGGCCAAATGAGTTCACATTTCTTACAGACCTTCAGGACCATGAGACGAATAAGCCCAGTCAGTGTCGTTTCGATCGGCCTCAGTTAACCCGGTGTAATGA
Organism: Triplophysa bombifrons; assembly: GCA_029783895.1. NCBI lineage: Eukaryota > Metazoa > Chordata > Actinopteri > Cypriniformes > Nemacheilidae > Triplophysa > Triplophysa bombifrons. The sequence continues at coordinate 18,611,930 of CM056452.1, forward strand.
GCGCTCAAACTTCATTGGCCAATGGCGGCCATGTTTTTTTACATACGCCAATGTCCTTTCAGATATTCATGTAGAATGAGACAAAGACCCACCATACCAAATATGAAGTCAATCGGGCAAAGGGTTGCGTAGTTATAGCCATTTTCTAGCTCATTCAAATTATAGCGCCACCTAGTGGTCAAACGCCGCAGTTTTTTTATTGTGACCCCGGACTGAGGGTCTACACATATGTTCCAAGCCCCATGAAGATATCTCAAACAGTTCACGAGTTATGGCCATTTTAGTTAAATATGTTACTTCCGGTTTGGACGTTTTAGCGCCACCTAGCGGCCGTGAGTTGAAAATTCAACATTTTTTTGATAACTATTTACATTCACACTCCAACGAATCCATCAGCGTTGGTTTGGTTTCGATCGGGCAAAAATCCAGGGACTAGTTCATTTTTTTTGGTGATGCATAAAATGCAAATTAGCGAAAAAATTTGCATACCGGAAATGAAATCGGAGATATACATTTTTTAAGTTTTGAGCCAGTGATTACTCTGATATAAGACACTTGGGTGTGCGACAAACGGTTTACGCGTTGCGCAGGCTAACGCGTGCGGCATCGCTGTAGCGCCACCTATGGGTCGATTTGGCTGGTTCCGTGTATCTGAGTAGCGAGCAAGACTACTACCATCTGACCAAGTCTCAGCTCTGTCGGCCTTACGGTTTAGGCTGCAGTATGAGTTTTACCGGAGAAAAATAATAATAATAATAATAATAAATATAGCTGCAAGCAGCAATCATCGGGTTCGAGCAGACTAAGAGGTCTAAGGTCGGCTGCTTTCGCTGACTACGGTCAGGAAACGCACCATAACAAATCCGCAACGGATGACACTTACCCATAACCTGAAAAATGAAAGAAATGGTCAGCAAAGAGTAATACAGAACACGCATGCTAACACTCATATGCAAAAACAGGTGTAAACCGTTCATACCTACGGTACGAGTGAAATGAACATAAATACATACACACAGAATATGTAATACATACGCATGTATGCACATATAATACACACTGCAGTGCACGATACGTCGCTACAGTGGACAATGCATGGAACTACATGCATTGTGATCTGTTGACTATAAAAAAGCCATTGAAATGAATGATATTTATCCCTTTTTGACTGTTATGAAAGGCATGCCTCTTCCAATGAGCATCACATTTTGGATGCTTGTTTAGTGTCATAAGATGTATAATAGTACTTAATGAGAAGTCAGTTGGATAATTTCTTAAGGAGTAGCGAGCTTTCAGGTAGACTTTTGAGGTTAATAAAATAAAGGACCCTGTAATGCTCACACAAATGAAAAATTTCAACATGTCTTTGATAATTAGTTATCTAGAGAGTCCAGAGAATTGTACTGTGGTGAAAATTTGGAAGTTGCATGAAAAACCAAAAATTAGTATGCAAAAGTACGTCTTTAACATCATCACCAATAACTTGCCAACTGTTTGATTGACATCAATGGATCAAGAGGAAAAGTTGTTCAGAATGAGGAGAACTATCATATGATTATATTAGTTTGTGTAAATGACAAATGTCACGTGATAAACAATTGTTTAAGCAATGAAATACGTATAAATTTAGCAATTTTTGCTGTTATAGCGCCACCTAGTGTCCAAACGCCATGTTGTTTTGTACGTGACCTCAGAGTGATGGTCTACACATATGTTCCGAGGCCCATGATGATGTGTTAAACCGTTCTGGATTTATGGGCATTTTAATGTGATAGGCTCCGCCCATTTTTTTATTTTGGCGCCCCTATGCAACCATGAAAGAAAATTTCAACTTTTTTTTGATAATTATTTACCTTCACACTCCACACAAGTCATCTGCATTGTTTTGGTTCTGATCGGTCGAAAAACCAACGACTAGTTCGCGAATGTAGGTTTTTTATGTCATCAGCAATAACTCACGAACCGTTTGATCGACAGAAGTGGTTCCAGAGGCAAAGTTGCTCAGAATAAGGAGAGCTATCATATGATACCATTAGTTTGGGTATATGTCAAATGTCACGTGATACACAATTGTTAAAGCACTCCTAAAACGTTATTTCGCCCCCCGGTGGCCAAATGAGTTCACATTTCTTACAGACCTTCAGGACCATGAGACGAATAAGCCCAGCGAGTGTCGTTTTGATCGGCCTCAGTTAACCCGGTGTAATGAGCGCTCAAACTTCATTGGCCAATGGCGGCCATGTTTTTTTACATACGCCAATGTCCTTTTAGATATTCATGTAGAATGAGACAAAGACCCACCATACCAAATATCAAGTCAATCGGGCAAAGTGTTGCGAAGTTATAGCTATTTTCTAGCTCATTCAAATTATAGCGCCACCTAGTGGTCAAACGCCGCAGTTTTTTTATTGTGACCCCGGACTGAGGGTCTACACATATGTTCCAAGCCCCATGAAGATATCTCAAACAGTTCACGAGTTATGGCCGTTTTTGTTAAATATGTCACTTCCGGTTTGGACGTTTTAGCGCCACCTAGCGGCCGTGAATGGAAAATTCAACTTTTTTTTGATAACTATTTACATTCACACTCCAAAGAATCCATCAGCGTTGGTTTGGTTTCGATCGGGCAAAAATCCAGGGACTAGTTCATTTTCTTTATTGATGCATAAAATGCAAATTAGCGAAAAAATTTGCATACCGGAAATGAAATCGGAGATATACGTTTTTTAAGTTTTGAGCCAATGATTACTCTGATATAAGACACTTGGGTGTGCGACAAACGGTTTACGCGTTGCGCAGGCTAACGCGTGCGGCATCGCTGTAGCGCCACCTATGGGTCGATTTGGCTGGTTCCGTGTATCTGAGTAGCGAGCAAGACTACTACCATCTGACCAAGTCTCAGCTCTGTCGGCCTTACGGTTTAGGCTGCAGTATGAGTTTTACCGGAGAAAAATAATAATAATAATAATAATAAAACCTACAAATACAATAGGTTTCTAGCCCTACGGGCTCGAACCCTAATAATAATAATAAAACCTACAAATACAATAGGTTTCTAGCCCTACGGGCTCGAACCCTAATTAAAGCTGCAAGCAGCATTTAGCGGGTTCGAGCGCTCAAATGGCTCTTAGGTAGGTTTGCCTGTAAAAAAAAATTGCAATGACAATCCATCAATTGCAGACGAAGTCGTGAGCCTGCAAATAGGTTAACGACTGAGGGGTTTTGCAAAAGTTGTCATTTTCACTGTTATAGCGCCACCGTGTGTTCAAACGCCACGGTGTTTTGTGAGTAACCTCCGAGTGACGGTCTGCATGGGAGTTCCAAGCCCCATGACGATATGTTGAGCCGTTCATGAGTTATGGACATTTTAATGTTATAGGCTCCGCCCATTTCACATTTGGCTCCCCTAAGAGACCGTGAAAGGAAATTTCCTCTTTTTTTCAATAACTATTCGCAATCACACTCAAGAGAAGACAGCTGCGTTGATTTGGTTCCGATCGGGTGAAAAATCTTGGACTAGTTCGATAAAGTAGGTTTTTAACATCATCACATATTACTCACTAACCGTGCGATCGACATCGATCGTTCAAGAGGCAAAGTTGTTCGGAATCAGGAGAGCTATCATATGATATCAATAGTTTGCGTAAATGTCAAATGTCACGTGATGCACAATTGATTTGGTTTCAAAAGATGCGTAAATTTCGCTATTTTTAACTGTTATGGCGCCACCTAGTGTACAAATAGCGCGTTCTTTTGAATTTTACCTCGGAGCGATGTTGTACACAAGATCTCCAAGCCCAGTGATGATATGTTAAGCCGCTCTTGAGTTGTGGACATTTTAATGTAATAGGATCCGCCCATTTTACATTTTGCCGCTCTTAAGAGACCGTGAAAGGAAATTTCAACTTTTTTTCAATAACTATTTACATTCACACTCCAGAGAATCAATCTGCGTGGTTTTGGTTTCGATTGGGCGAAAAACCAAGGACGAGTTCGCAAAAGTAGGTTTTTATCGTACCACCGATAACTCCCGAACCGTTCGATTGAGAGAAGTGGTTCTAGAGGCAAAGTTGTTCAGAATGAGAAGATCTATCGTTTGATATGAATATTTTGTGTGTGTATCAAACGTCACGTGATAAACAGTCAATAACACACTAAAAATAAGTTGTTTCGCCCCCTGCTGGCCGAGTGAGTTCTTACTTCTTACAGACCTTCAGGACCATGAGTCGGATGAGCCCAGCGAGCGTCGTTCCGATCGGCTTCCGTTAACCTGGTCTAATTAGCGCTCAAACTTCATTGGCCGATGGCGGCCATTTTTTTTTGCGAAACAGCAAAATCGTTTTAGGGATTTGTGGTACAGGTCTTAAAGACGCATCAAAACAAGTATCATGTTAATCGGACCAACGGTTGCTTTGTTATGAGCATTTTACAGTTTTTTCGTGTTATAGCGCCACCTAGTGCCCGAACGCCTAGTTTTTGATCATTTGAACTCGGATTATTCATATATAGTTGTGTTTTCAGCCCCATGAAGATATCTTAAACCGTTTACGAGTTATTTACATTTTCCCTTAATTGGCTACTTCCTGTTAGGACGTTTTGGCGCCCCCTGGCAACAGTTTATCGAAATTTCAACATTTTTTTAATAATTATTTCCATTCACACTCCAAAGAATTCATCAGCGTTGGTTTGGTACCGATAGTGCAAAAATCCAGGGACTAGTTCATTTTTTTTTTGGTTGCATAAAATGCAAATTAGCGAAAAAATTAGCATACCGGAAATGAAATCGGAGATATAGGTTTCTTAAGTCTTGAGCCAAGGATTACAATGATATGGTTTTCTTAGTTGTGCGACAAACGGTTTAGGGGTAGCGTACGCCAACGCGTTCGGCATCGCTGTAGCGCCACCTAGAGTCCGACATGGCTGGCTCCGTGTATCTGAGTAGCGAGCAAGACTACTACCATCTGACCGAGTCTCAGCTCTGTCGGTCTTACGGTTTGGGCTGTGGTATGAGTTTTAGGGGAGAAAAATAATAATAATAATAATAATAATAAAACCTACAAATACAATAGGTTTCTAGCCCTACGGGCTCGAACCCTAAAAATCCTAACAAAAACAATAGGTTTTCAGCACTTCGTGCTCGAAACCCTAATTAAAGCTGCAAGCAGCATTTAGCGGGTTCGAGCGCTCAAATGGCTCTTAGGTAGGTTTGCCTGTTAAAAAAATTGCAATGACAATCCATCAATTGCAGACGAAGTCGTGAGCCTGCAAATAGGTTAACGACTGAGGGGTTTTGCAAAAGTTGTCATTTTCACTGTTATAGCGCCACCGTGTGTTCAAACGCCACGGTGTTTTGTGAGTAACCTCCGAGTGACGGTCTGCATGGGAGTTCCAAGCCCCATGACGATATGTTGAGCCGTTCATGAGTTATGGACATTTTAATGTTATAGGCTCCACCCATTTCACATTTGGCTCCCCTAAGAGACTGTGAAAGGAAATTTCCTCTTTTTTTCAATAACTATTCGCAATCACACTCAAGAGAAGACAGCTGCGTTGATTTTGTTCCGATCGGGTGAAAAATCTTTGACGAGTTCGCTAAAGTAGGTTTTAAACATCATCACTGATTACTCACTAACCGTGCGATCGACATCGATCGTTCAAGAGGCAAAGTTGTTCGGAATCAGGAGAGCTATCATATGATATCAATAGTTTGCGTAAATGTCAAATGTCACGTGATGTACAATTGATTTGGTTCCAAAAGATGCGTCATTTTCGCTATTTTTAACTGTTATGGCGCCACCTAGTGTACAAAAACCGCGTTCTTTTGAATTTTACCTCGGAGCGATGTTGTACACAAGATTTCCAAGCCCAGTGATGATATGTTAAGCCGCTCTTGAGTTGTGGACATTTGAATGTAATAGGATCCGCCCATTTTACATTTTGCCGCTCTTAAGAGACCGTGAAAGGAAATTTCAACTTTTTTTCAATAACTATTTACATTCACACTCCAGAGAATCAATCTGCGTGGTTTTGGTTTCGATTGGGCGAAAAACCAAGGACGAGTTCGCAAAAGTAGGTTTTTATCGTACCACCGATAACTCCCGAACCGTTCGATTGAGAGAAGTGGTTCTAGAGGCAAAGTTGTTCAGAATGAGAAGATCTATCGTTTGATATGAATATTTTGTGTGTGTATCAAACGTCACGTGATAAACAGTCAATAACACACTAAAAATAAGTCGTTTCGCCCCCTGCTGGCCGAGTGAGTTCTTACTTCTTACAGACCTTCAGGACCATGAGTCGAATGAGCCCAGCGAGCGTCGTTCCGATCGGCTTCCGTTAACCTGGTCTAATTAGCGCTCAAACTTCAATGGCCGATGGCGGCCATTTTTTTTTGCGAAACAGCAAAATCGTTTTAGGGATTTGTGGTACATGACTTAAAGACGCATCAAAACAAGTATCATGTTAATCGGACCAACGGTTGCTTTGTTATGAGCATTTTACAGTTTTTTTGTGTTATAGCGCCACCTAGTGCCCGAACGCCTAGTTTTTGATAATTTGAACTCGGATTATTCATATATAGTTGTGTTTTCAGCCCCATGAAGATATCTTAAACCGTTTACGAGTTATTTACATTTTCCCTTAATTGGCTACTTCCTGTTAGGACGTTTTGGCGCACCCTGGCAACAGTTTATCGAAATTTCAACATTTTTTTAATAATTATTTCCATTCACACTCCAAAGAATTAATCAGCGTTGGTTTGGTACCGATAGTGCAAATATCCAGGGACTAGTTCATTTTTTTTTTTTTGCATAAAATGCAAATTAGCGAAAAAATTTGCCTACCGGAAATGAAATCGGAGATATACGTTTTTTAAGTTTAGAGCAAATGATTACACTGATATAAAACACTTGGGTGTGCGACAAACGGTTCAGGAGTATCGAGCGAAAACGCACTTTTCTTTGCTATAGCGCCACCTATAGGCCGATTTGGCTGGTTCCGTGTATCTGAGTAGCGAGCAAGACTACTACCATCTGACCGAGTCTCAGCTCTGTCGGTCTTACGGTTTGGGCTGTGGTATGAGTTTTAGGGGAGAAAAATAATAATAATAAAACCAACAAATACAATAGGTTTCTAGCCCTTCGGGCTCGAACCCTAAATATAGCTGCAAGCAGCAATCATCGGGTTCGAGCAGTCTAAGACGTCTAATAGGCTCGGGAGTTACACCATTACACATCCACGACAGATGACACTCTTCTACACGAAGAAAATGGTCAAAAAAGGTCAACAACTGTCAATAAAGACTAAACATATTCACACACTCAATCAAAAACAGGTTTAAGTGATAATACCTAAGGGACGGGTAAAATGAGGCAATTCTCATGTGTCTATGGTGTTCTGTTTCAGAGAAATAGATCTTGCTAAACGGTGGTAAAGCTAACCTGTTTGGTTATCATTGGCATGGAATAGCACCTGCCAATTAATAACACATCAAACCAAAAGTCAAACGAAGCAATCCCAGTGTCTCTAAAATGTTCTATTAATTCTTATATATGTAGTAAATAATTCAACAAAACATTCAATACATTTGAATGAATAATATTTCACCTCTTTGACTGTTATGAAGGCATTTCTTTTCCACTGACCCTCACATTTTGCATGCTTGTTGTGTGTCAAAATATGTATAAGAGTCCTTAATGACAAGTCAGTTGGATTGTTTATTAAGGAGTAGCGACCTTTAATATATTAACGTGAAACATGTACGTTAAAGGACACTGTTAGGGACAAACAACTAAAAAAACTCGATATGTTTTTGATAATTATTGACCTTGAGTGTCCAAAGAATGGAACTGTTGTATACATTTTGAAATTGCTTGAAAATCCTTAAACTAGTATAAAAAAGTACGTCTTTATCATCATCACCGATAACTCGAGAACCGTTTGATTGACATCAATGGATCAAGAGGCAAAGTTGTTCAGAATGAGGAGAACTATCATATGATATCAATAGTTTGCGTAAATGACAAATGTCACGTGATAGACAATTGTTTAAGCAATGAAAAACGCATCAATTTAGCAATTTTTGCTGTTATAGCGCCACCTAGAGACCAAACGCCACGTTCTTTTGGAAATGACTTCGGAGTGATGGTCTACACATATGTTCCGAGGCCCATGAGTAAATCTTATACAGTTCTTTAGTTATAGCTATCTAAAGAAAAAAGGCTAATTCCGGGTTGGATGTTTTTGCGCCCCCTTGGGACCATGAATCGAAATTTCCACTTTTTTTTGATAATTATTTACATTCACACTCCAAAGAATTCATCAGCGTTGGTTTGGTTCCGATCGGGCGAAAAACCAGGGACTAGTTTGAAAACGTGTAAGGTGCATAAAATGCTAATTAGCGAAAAACTTTTCCAGGCGCAAATGAAAACGGAGATATACGTTTTATTCAGCTTAAGCCTCCGATTCCAATGATACCAAACACTTGGGTGTGCGATAAGCGGTTTAGGAGTTATTAACCTAAACGCGTTTGTCATCGCTGTAGCGCCCCCTATCGGCCGATTTGGCTGTCTTTATGTCTCCCAGTAGCCAACAGGAGTACAACCATCTGACCAAGTATCAAGTCTCTAGGCCTTACGGTTTGGGCTGCACGATCAGTTTTAGGGGGAAAAATCTGCTCTGTGAGCAATTATAAATAACAATATAGCTGCAAGCAGCAATCATCGGGTTCGAGCAGACTAAGAGGTCTAAGGTCGGCTGCTTTCGCTGACTACGGTCAGGAAACGCACCATAACAAATCCGCAACGGATGACACTTACCCATAACCTGAAAAATGAAAGAAATGGTCAGCAAAGAGTAATACAGAACACGCATGCTAACACTCATATGCAAAAACAGGTGTAAACCGTTCATACCTACGGTACGAGTGAAATGAACATAAATACATACACACAGAATATGTAATACATACGCATGTATGCACATATAATACACACTGCAGTGCACGATACGTCGCTACAGTGGACAATGCATGGAACTACATGCATTGTGATCTGTTGACTATAAAAAAGCCATTGAAATGAATGATATTTATCCCTTTTTGACTGTTATGAAAGGCATGCCTCTTCCAATGAGCATCACATTTTGGATGCTTGTTTAGTGTCATAAGATGTATAATAGTACTTAATGAGAAGTCAGTTGGATAATTTCTTAAGGAGTAGCGAGCTTTCAGGTAGACTTTTGAGGTTAATAAAATAAAGGACCCTGTAATGCTCACACAAATGAAAAATTTCAACATGTCTTTGATAATTAGTTATCTAGAGAGTCCAGAGAATTGTACTGTGGTGAAAATTTGGAAGTTGCATGAAAAACCAAAAATTAGTATGCAAAAGTACGTCTTTAACATCATCACCAATAACTTGCCAACTGTTTGATTGACATCAATGGATCAAGAGGAAAAGTTGTTCAGAATGAGGAGAACTATCATATGATTATATTAGTTTGTGTAAATGACAAATGTCACGTGATAAACAATTGTTTAAGCAATGAAATACGTATAAATTTAGCAATTTTTGCTGTTATAGCGCCACCTAGTGTCCAAACGCCATGTTGTTTTGTACGTGACCTCAGAGTGATGGTCTACACATATGTTCCGAGGCCCATGATGATGTGTTAAACCGTTCTGGATTTATGGGCATTTTAATGTGATAGGCTCCGCCCATTTTTTTATTTTGGCGCCCCTATGCAACCATGAAAGAAAATTTCAACTTTTTTTTGATAATTATTTACCTTCACACTCCACACAAGTCATCTGCATTGTTTTGGTTCTGATCGGTCGAAAAACCAACGACTAGTTCGCGAATGTAGGTTTTTTATGTCATCAGCAATAACTCACGAACCGTTTGATCGACAGAAGTGGTTCCAGAGGCAAAGTTGCTCAGAATAAGGAGAGCTATCATATGATACCATTAGTTTGGGTATATGTCAAATGTCACGTGATACACAATTGTTAAAGCACTCCTAAAACGTTATTTCGCCCCCCGGTGGCCAAATGAGTTCACATTTCTTACAGACCTTCAGGACCATGAGACGAATAAGCCCAGCGAGTGTCGTTTTGATCGGCCTCAGTTAACCCGGTGTAATGAGCGCTCAAACTTCATTGGCCAATGGCGGCCATGTTTTTTTACATACGCCAATGTCCTTTTAGATATTCATGTAGAATGAGACAAAGACCCACCATACCAAATATCAAGTCAATCGGGCAAAGTGTTGCGAAGTTATAGCTATTTTCTAGCTCATTCAAATTATAGCGCCACCTAGTGGTCAAACGCCGCAGTTTTTTTATTGTGACCCCGGACTGAGGGTCTACACATATGTTCCAAGCCCCATGAAGATATCTCAAACAGTTCACGAGTTATGGCCGTTTTTGTTAAATATGTCACTTCCGGTTTGGACGTTTTAGCGCCACCTAGCGGCCGTGAATGGAAAATTCAACTTTTTTTTGATAACTATTTACATTCACACTCCAAAGAATCCATCAGCGTTGGTTTGGTTTCGATCGGGCAAAAATCCAGGGACTAGTTCATTTTCTTTATTGATGCATAAAATGCAAATTAGCGAAAAAATTTGCATACCGGAAATGAAATCGGAGATATACGTTTTTTAAGTTTTGAGCCAATGATTACTCTGATATAAGACACTTGGGTGTGCGACAAACGGTTTACGCGTTGCGCAGGCTAACGCGTGCGGCATCGCTGTAGCGCCACCTATGGGTCGATTTGGCTGGTTCCGTGTATCTGAGTAGCGAGCAAGACTACTACCATCTGACCAAGTCTCAGCTCTGTCGGCCTTACGGTTTAGGCTGCAGTATGAGTTTTACCGGAGAAAAATAATAATAATAATAATAATAAAACCTACAAATACAATAGGTTTCTAGCCCTACGGGCTCGAACCCTAATTAAAGCTGCAAGCAGCATTTAGCGGGTTCGAGCGCTCAAATGGCTCTTAGGTAGGTTTGCCTGTTAAAAAAATTGCAATGACAATCCATCAATTGCAGACGAAGTCGTGAGCCTGCAAATAGGTTAACGACTGAGGGGTTTTGCAAAAGTTGTCATTTTCACTGTTATAGCGCCACCGTGTGTTCAAACGCCACGGTGTTTTGTGAGTAACCTCCGAGTGACGGTCTGCATGGGAGTTCCAAGCCCCATGACGATATGTTGAGCCGTTCATGAGTTATGGACATTTTAATGTTATAGGCTCCACCCATTTCACATTTGGCTCCCCTAAGAGACTGTGAAAGGAAATTTCCTCTTTTTTTCAATAACTATTCGCAATCACACTCAAGAGAAGACAGCTGCGTTGATTTTGTTCCGATCGGGTGAAAAATCTTTGACGAGTTCGCTAAAGTAGGTTTTAAACATCATCACTGATTACTCACTAACCGTGCGATCGACATCGATCGTTCAAGAGGCAAAGTTGTTCGGAATCAGGAGAGCTATCATATGATATCAATAGTTTGCGTAAATGTCAAATGTCACGTGATGTACAATTGATTTGGTTCCAAAAGATGCGTCATTTTCGCTATTTTTAACTGTTATGGCGCCACCTAGTGTACAAAAACCGCGTTCTTTTGAATTTTACCTCGGAGCGATGTTGTACACAAGATTTCCAAGCCCAGTGATGATATGTTAAGCCGCTCTTGAGTTGTGGACATTTGAATGTAATAGGATCCGCCCATTTTACATTTTGCCGCTCTTAAGAGACCGTGAAAGGAAATTTCAACTTTTTTTCAATAACTATTTACATTCACACTCCAGAGAATCAATCTGCGTGGTTTTGGTTTCGATTGGGCGAAAAACCAAGGACGAGTTCGCAAAAGTAGGTTTTTATCGTACCACCGATAACTCCCGAACCGTTCGATTGAGAGAAGTGGTTCTAGAGGCAAAGTTGTTCAGAATGAGAAGATCTATCGTTTGATATGAATATTTTGTGTGTGTATCAAACGTCACGTGATAAACAGTCAATAACACACTAAAAATAAGTCGTTTCGCCCCCTGCTGGCCGAGTGAGTTCTTACTTCTTACAGACCTTCAGGACCATGAGTCGAATGAGCCCAGCGAGCGTCGTTCCGATCGGCTTCCGTTAACCTGGTCTAATTAGCGCTCAAACTTCAATGGCCGATGGCGGCCATTTTTTTTTGCGAAACAGCAAAATCGTTTTAGGGATTTGTGGTACATGACTTAAAGACGCATCAAAACAAGTATCATGTTAATCGGACCAACGGTTGCTTTGTTATGAGCATTTTACAGTTTTTTTGTGTTATAGCGCCACCTAGTGCCCGAACGCCTAGTTTTTGATAATTTGAACTCGGATTATTCATATATAGTTGTGTTTTCAGCCCCATGAAGATATCTTAAACCGTTTACGAGTTATTTACATTTTCCCTTAATTGGCTACTTCCTGTTAGGACGTTTTGGCGCACCCTGGCAACAGTTTATCGAAATTTCAACATTTTTTTAATAATTATTTCCATTCACACTCCAAAGAATTAATCAGCGTTGGTTTGGTACCGATAGTGCAAATATCCAGGGACTAGTTCATTTTTTTTTTTTTGCATAAAATGCAAATTAGCGAAAAAATTTGCCTACCGGAAATGAAATCGGAGATATACGTTTTTTAAGTTTAGAGCAAATGATTACACTGATATAAAACACTTGGGTGTGCGACAAACGGTTCAGGAGTATCGAGCGAAAACGCACTTTTCTTTGCTATAGCGCCACCTATAGGCCGATTTGGCTGGTTCCGTGTATCTGAGTAGCGAGCAAGACTACTACCATCTGACCGAGTCTCAGCTCTGTCGGTCTTACGGTTTGGGCTGTGGTATGAGTTTTAGGGGAGAAAAATAATAATAACAAGCAGCAATCATCGGGTTCGAGCAGTCTAAGTCGTCTAAGGGGTCGACTAGGCTCGGGAATCCCAACATTACACATCCACGACGGATGTCACTCTCCACCACCAAGAAAAATGATGGAACCATTCAAACCATTTGTATTTCCTTTGACTTTAACTGGTCAATAGTACTTAATGACAAGTCAGTTGGGTTTATTTATTTAGAGGCAGCAAGCTTTCAGGTAGACTTTTGAGGTTAATATAATAAAGGACCCTGTTATGGTCACACAAATGAAAAAGCTCAACATGTCCTTGATAATTATTTATCTAGAGAGTCCAGAGAATTGTACTGTGGTGAAAATTTGGAAATTGCTTGAAAGACCGAAAATAATTATGCAATAGTACGTCTTTAACATCATCACTAATTACTTGCCAACTGTTTGATTGACATCAATGGATCAAGAGGCAAAGTTGTTCAGAATGAGAAGAACTATCATACGATATCAATAGTTTGTGCAAATGACAAATGTCACGTGATACACAATTGTTTAAGCAATGAAATACGCATAAATTTTGCCATTTTTGTTGTTATAGCGCCACCTAGTGTCCAAATGCCACGTTCTTTTGTAGGTGACCTCAGAGTGATGGTCTACACATATGTTCCGAGGCCCATGATGATATGTTAAGCCGTTCTGGATTTATGGGCATTTTAATTTGATAGGCTCCGCCCATTATTTTATTTTAGCGCCCCTAAGTGACCATGAAAGGAAATTTCAACTTTTTTTGGATAATTATTCACTTTCACACTCCACACAAGTTATCTGCATTGTTTTGGTTCCGTTAAGTTGAAAAACCAATGACTAGTTCGCAAAAGTAGGTTTTCGACAACCTCAACAATAACTCACAAACCGTTTGATCGAAAGAAGTCATACCAGAGGCAAAGTTGTTCAGAATAAGGAGAACTATCATATGATATAAATAGTTTGGGTATATGTCAAATATCACGTGATACACAGTTGTTTATGGACTCCAAAAGCGTTATTACGCCCCCCGGTGGCCGAATAAGTTCATGTTTCTTACAGACCTTCAGGACCATGATACGAATAAGCCCAGTGAGTGTTGTTTTGATCAGCCTTTGTTAACCCGGTGTAATGAGTGCTCAAATTTTATTGGCCAATGGCGGCCATGTTTTTTGAGATACGTCAATGTCCTTTGAGATATTCATGTAGCATGAGACAAAGACCCACCATACCACATATCAAGTCAATCGGTCAAAGAGTTGCGTAGTTATAGCCATTTTATTGCTCATTCAAATTATAGTGCCACCTAGTGGCCAAACACCGCAATTTTTTTATTGTGACCCCGGACTGAGGGTCTACACAAATGTTCCAAGCTCCATGAAGATATCTCAAAAGGTTCACGAGTTATGGCCATTTTAGTTAAATATGTCACTTCCGGTTTGGACGTTTTAGCGCTAACTAGCGGCCGTGAATAGAAAATGTAACTTTTTTTGATAATTATTCATATTCACACTCCACAGAATACACCAGCGTTGGTTTGATTCCGATCGGGCAAAAATCCAGGGACTAGTTCATTTTTTTTTTTTTGCATAAAATGCAAATTAGCGAAAAAATTTGCATACCGGAAATGAAATCGGAGATATACGTTTTTTAAGTTTTGAGCCAATGATTACACTGATATGAGACACTTGGATGTGCGACAAACGGTTTGGGAGTATCGAGCGCAAACGCGCTTTACATCGCTGTAGCGCCACCTATGGGCCGATTTGGCTGGCTGCTTGTATCTGAGTAGCGACAAGGAGTACTACCATCTGACCAAGTCACAGCTCTGGCGGCCTTACGGTTTGGGCTGCACGACCAGTTGTAGGGCAGAAGAATAATAATAAGAAGAAAACCTACAAATACAATAGGTTTCTAGCCCTACGGGCTCGAACCCTAATTAAAGCTGCAAGCAGCATTTAGCGGGTTCGAGCGCTCAAATGGCTCTTAGGTAGGTTTGCCTGTTAAAAAAATTGCAATGACAATCCATCAATTGCAGACGAAGTCGTGAGCCTGCAAATAGGTTAACGACTGAGGGGTTTTGCAAAAGTTGTCATTTTCACTGTTATAGCGCCACCGTGTGTTCAAACGCCACGGTGTTTTGTGAGTAACCTCCGAGTGACGGTCTGCATGGGAGTTCCAAGCCCCATGACGATATGTTGAGCCGTTCATGAGTTATGGACATTTTAATGTTATAGGCTCCACCCATTTCACATTTGGCTCCCCTAAGAGACTGTGAAAGGAAATTTCCTCTTTTTTTCAATAACTATTCGCAATCACACTCAAGAGAAGACAGCTGCGTTGATTTTGTTCCGATCGGGTGAAAAATCTTTGACGAGTTCGCTAAAGTAGGTTTTAAACATCATCACTGATTACTCACTAACCGTGCGATCGACATCGATCGTTCAAGAGGCAAAGTTGTTCGGAATCAGGAGAGCTATCATATGATATCAATAGTTTGCGTAAATGTCAAATGTCACGTGATGCACAATTGATTTGGTTCCAAAAGATGCGTCAATTTCGCTATTTTTAACTGTTATGGCGCCACCTAGTGTACAAAAACCGCGTTCTTTTGAATTTTACCTCGGAGCGATGTTGTACACAAGATTTCCAAGCCCAGTGATGATATGTTAAGCCGCTCTTGAGTTGTGGACATTTGAATGTAATAGGATCCGCCCATTTTACATTTTGCCGCTCTTAAGAGACCGTGAAAGGAAATTTCAACTTTTTTTCAATAACTATTTACATTCACACTCCAGAGAATCAATCTGCGTGGTTTTGGTTTCGATTGGGCGAAAAACCAAGGACGAGTTCGCAAAAGTATGTTTTTATCGTACCACCGATAACTCCCGAACCGTTCGATTGAGAGAAGTGGTTCTAGAGGCAAAGTTGTTCAGAATGAGAAGATCTATCGTTTGATATGAATATTTTGTGTGTGTATCAAACGTCACGTGATAAACAGTCAATAACACACTAAAAATAAGTTGTTTCGCCCCCTGCTGGCCGAGTGAGTTCTTACTTCTTACAGACCTTCAGGACCATGAGTCGAAAGAGCCCAGCGAGCGTCGTTCCGATCGGCTTCCGTTAACCTGGTCTAATTAGCGCTCAAACTTCATTGGCCGATGGCGGCCATTTTTTTTTGCGAAACAGCAAAATCGTTTTAGGGATTTGTGGTACATGACTTAAAGACGCATCAAAACAAGTATCGTGTTAATCGGACCAACGGTTGCTTTGTTATGAGCATTTTACAGTTTTTTCGTGTTATAGCGCCACCTAGTGCCCGAACGCCTAGTTTTTGATAATTTGAACTCGGATTATTCATATATAGTTGTGTTTTCAGCCCCATGAAGATATCTTAAACCGTTTACGATTTATTTACATTTTCCCTTAATTGGCTACTTCCTGTTAGGACGTTTTGGCGCACCCTGGCAACCGTTTATCGAAATTTCAACATTTTTTAAATAATTATTTCCATTCACACTCCAAAGAATTCATCAGCGTTGGTTTGGTACCGATAGTGCAAAAATCCAGGGACTAGTTCATTTTTTTTTTGGTTGCATAAAATGCAAATTAGCGAAAAAATTAGCATACCGGAAATGAAATCGGAGATATAGGTTTCTTAAGTCTTGAGCCAAGGATTACAATGATATGGTTTTCTTAGTTGTGCGACAAACGGTTTGGGAGTATCGAGCGCAAACGCGCTTTTCATCGCTGTAGCGCCACCTAGAGTCCGACATGGCTGGCTCCGTGTATCTGAGTAGCGAGCAAGACTACTACCATCTGACCGAGTCTCAGCTCTGTCGGTCTTACGGTTTGGGCTGTGGTATGAGTTTTAGGGGAGAAAAATAATAATAATAATAATAATTAAAGCTGCAAGCAGCCTTTAAGCGGGTTTCGAGAATTTTCGCCATTCAATGCAGCCATGCATCAACGAACAGGCTAAAGGGTCAAACCCCAACGAACCCACGATGGATCAAAGTCCCACACACACAGAAAAATTATAGAAATTATCAGTATCAGCTCAAAGACGCGTTGCATGACTACACACTCATGGCTAGCTGTTTTCTCTTAATAAAAACAACAAAATAAACTATTTCAAAGTTGGTTGGTGTCAGGTAATGGTGTCATAAAATACTGCCTGCAGGCATAGCCTTTGTCCCATAGCAGGATTCCATCATAGTCACCTGTATAATAGAAAAATGCAGTTCTGTTAGGCCCAATATTAGTAATCCAGTTAGTTTGTAAAGTCTATTTGACTTGCCACGTTCAAATAATGTGCATAACTCTCTGAAGATACTTGAGTCGTGCACAGAGCCTGGCCATTTCGCTACCACATTTATAATGTGGAACATAGTCACACACCGTCTAAGAGATTTGTTTTATAATTGAATACATTCCCTTGAATAATTATCAAACTAAATTGTATGAGTTTCACCTGCACCTTTATACTGTGAACCCCATTTTGGCCACACTGCATCAGGGTATTTGCAGTATTTTTTCCTTCTTTTTCCTCATTTTTTTCCCATGCTCGTGGGGGATTTAATGGCCACGACCATCATTACCAGCCTCAGTGTGTTAACACATTTTATAATGTCTGCTTTGAGGCTCTGTTCCATTTTATACCTTAATTTGTCTGCAGAATATTTTTGTTTTACCTACATGATCGTCCAGCTATTTTGACGCTCGCCACAAAGGTACTAAAGCTCTCAAAGCAGAAGTGATTTGGTCAGCCCAATGTCAGTTTAAAAATAGGCAATGGGCTGCTGATTATGTGTTTTGTGGGGCGGGCCGGTTTTTGTGGTAAAAGAAGCAATGCAGTGTTTTTTACATACCCAAATTAAAATTATTTGAAATGCAGCACTGTGTGGAGACATATCAGAAATGTCAGTGTATCTAAAAAGAGAAATTAGCTTTGCCATATTGGATTAAATTACAGGCCATAATAATGTTCACCTGTGTATAGGAGCACTTGTTGACAGTTAGGAAACAATAAAAACAAGTGGGAAAGGATTTATATGACTATAAATAAAGTGGAAAATGAAACTTAAATGAATATAAAATTGTTTGATGAAGTAGCCTAGCTGTATTTTCAATGTTGATTTAGAACTAAATAAAAAAATTAAACATGGGATGGGCCTGTATTAAACATATTACATAGGTTTGTGTCATACATGTTTAGCTGATGAAATAGTAGGCTACAACATCTTGGTTGTATGTCATGAATTTAATACAAAAGTAAGGTGCCTGAAAGAAGAACTTGATAATATATAATGTATGGATTTTTATAAATATTACTTAAATTTGTATGCTGTATTTTCGATGACAAGTAGGTGTGGTATTGACATTTGTTAGGGACCGTAGATTATAGATAGATAGTCTAAACGCTGCAACACACTAGGTGGCGCTATTCACTATTAAGTTGGTTCACATCTCGTCATAAAATAACAGGAACAGGACCTAGGGCTGCCGCATAATATTAAGCACGTGTATAATGGCGTCCCATTTTCGAAAGTTGATTGTGGTGTAGATGACACCATTTGCAGTTATATACACAACGTTAGTCCGGTAAAAGTTGTACAGAATAAAATAAATAAATACTTTCATGCTACTATTCAAGGTAGTCGGGAAAAGTTCAGCCGCGTGGTAGTGTTTGCATCAGACAAACACAAAGTGTTTATTCGTGCTGAAAAAAAACAAGAGCCCTGTAAAGTTAACGAACATCAAAAAATGTGTCAGTAAGTATAACTTTAGATCCAATTGTTTTCTTCAGATATTGACGTAATTGTTTTAGTATGGGGAGAGCGTAACAAATGTGTTGAAACGCTTTTTAGAGAATTACAATGTCCACATTTATCACGACTGAGCTTGTTTTAGCCTTTCACAAGTAATTAAATTTTTTTGAAATGACACCGCAATGTGAGTTTTTTTAACAAGGCAAAATTTGATCGTATCACTTTAATGTTTCCATGGCGACGCGGGATTGCATCATGTGACAGAAGCGGGCGCTACCATGTTTGATTGTGCCTCAGTTCAGAGAATAGAATCTGTCGGATGAGCTGTTTAACCTGAGCGATGAAATCATTGATCGGCGCACATACATAGAGCGCTATGGAAAATTTAGGAAGAATAAACGAGTATTTACCGATATTGTGGGACATGCGTATTGGAGACGTTTCATATTTCTCCGTAGAGATACATATCGAAATATCGATATTTCTGACAACACTAGTTTTAATTATGATTTTATTTATGTACTATTTTAGCTAATAATTGTGCAATATAAAAAATCCTCTTTTATATTAATATTTTTGTGTTTTGTTGTCCTGCCATCACGTGACTGGATTATCGTAGTGTAAAATATAGAAGCATCGAGTGGATTCTTAACATAGAATAGTATTTTGTACTTTTTTGTTCGAATAATCTGTTATTAATTCTATTTTCCGGTAATAATTTATGGCATACATTGTATGTTTGCAAATTCAGTTTATTACAGTATTAAATAAATATATACTTGTTTTAGAATATGTAATTTTTAACATGCACAAAATTAATAACAGGCACATTTAGAGCAGAAAGCATAATATATTTAAGTTGTTTCTTAAAAATATTTTGAGATTTAGCATATTAATGATGCATTTATATGATAAATTATGACATTTTATCTAAAGGAAATTTAATGTCAGTGAATGCTTATAAAAGTATGAAGTATTGATATGTGTAATATTTCCTCTGTAAGTACTTGGCATCGGATCAATTCCAAAATGTACAGTATTGCCCATGACTAATGTGCAGCTACAGAGCCGTAACATATAATTTCCTGTAAGTTCAGCTTTACGCAGTTTTACTTTAAATGTAATGCATTAATGTTCTTGTGCAGTTTACTTATTTATTTTGTAAAATACATTCAAGTCATGAGGTTTGATTTATTAAATGAATTGTATTGTCAAAGAACTAGTGGTTATGTTGCTGGTGTTTATGCTCGTGCAAACATGTATTAATTGTATTATTTTTACATGTGTCTGTTTCATAGGTTGTGATGGAGACGACTTTGATGTTCAGTGTGGCAGAAGCAATGATGTCATTATCACTGATGTTGACTTCACTGTAAAAGATCCACCTGAACGTTTAAAGAAAAGTGTTGAAGAGATCAATTTAATGGCGCCAAAACAGCAGGTGAGCATATTGGCTGTGTACAAATTTGCTACAGTGTATTTAAATTATTTGTTTTATATTATTGTAAAATAATATATATTTTAGTGTGTAGCAAAACAATGGTTGTATTTCAATTTCAAGAAAGCAAAAATAGACTCAAGTCTCATTTGGTAATTTCAAAGTGTTGTATTTGATGTCTCAAGAACATTTAAAGGAAAAATTTGGTCTTGAAACTTTTACCATATTTTACTAATTTTTGAGACATTTCGTTAAAGATTGAATAAAGAAAGGATGTTGTCATGTGAAGGTGAGGTAAATTCGATGACTGCTTGCGGAAATATGTAACAAAAAAATCTATTCATGCCTTTTGAGACTTGATATTGAATCGATTTCATTATAAAAAAACGATTATTCTTTTTTTGGATTGTTTTGCCCAGCTCTAATTAATAACATTATGAATAAGATATTTTTGTTAAACAAAGACATTGAGTCACTTTAGAGGACCTTGTTCATGTCAAGGAGCCATGTTGAGCAGTTATTTGAACCTGGTGTGTTGGTGGTATTGATTTTTATGAAAATGAGATTCTTTTTTTATTTTTAGGTTCCAAAATTAAAACAGACTTTCATTCTGGTAGTGGTGTGCAAGTCTCTTTAAACAATTTATTTCTATAAATATTTGCAGAGTTTTAAAGTGTTTTAATGATTCATGTTTGAAAGATGTATGTGGGACTGTATAATATTCTAATTTTACAAAAAGAAAAGATTTTGTTGTTATGATTTATACAAATAGAGGTTTTTAAAAGAGTTAGTGTTTGGAAAAACATTTATGTAGAATATTTTGCATAAAGAATCATTATAAATGTTTAATTAGTTTTTAAAACATTAATATTGTTAGACAATGTTTAAATGTACTTATTGTAACACTAAATGTTGTTAGTAATTTTATGTATTTTCTATGCTTTGCATTTAGGTTGGCTGTTTTGAAGGTTTGGTTGTTCATGTGAGTGAAACTACAGAAATGATAGAGTTTCAAGGCAGGCAATGTGAAATGCAATCTTGCCATGTGGAAGATTCCACTGGAAATATAAAGGTCCAGTTATGGGAAGACCAAGTGGGATGTTTGATCAATGGAAACACATACAAAATATCCAATTTAAGCACCAGATCATTTGGTGGAAATTTGTATTTGACAACCACATTAGATACTCAATTCAACAAAATTGCAGCTTTGCCTGGTGTCACTTGTAACAACACAGCATTCAGTGTTGCTGATAAAGAGGTGTTATCAGTCATTGGAAGTATTAGTGCTCTGGTCATGAATGTGGCACACAAGTGTGGAAAATGCCAAATGTGGCAAACTAATTTTGATGATAAAGTTAAGTTTCATCGTTGCCAAAGATGTGGCATGTTACAGAAGTCATTGAATTACCAGCCAACAGCCAATGGCAAGATGACCATTGATGGAGGGGGCATGGAGTACGATGTATCCATTTCAAATTCCTATTTGAAAAGATACTTGGAAAAATGTGGCCTTTTGTCGTTGCTGCTGGATCATCAAGATTTGGAAGAACATTTCTTGGACATTGGACAGTTACAATTTTTAATTCAGGGCAATGCAATTACTTCAGTGGAAAGTGTTTGTTCTGCATCAGTGGTTGGACAGCCTGAAGTAGGAGCTGGAGGTCTGGAAGAACTGGAAGAAGATCTTGAAGCAGTGAGATTTACATCAACAATAAATATTGTTTGATTTTTAAATTAGTTTTGTTACCATCAATTTTTTTTCATTAAGTTTTTTGAACCAGCGGCCGGACGTTGCCCCGAACAAGCGGCCGGACGTTGCCCCGAACCAGCGGCCGGACGTTGCCCCGAACCAGCGGCCGGACGTTGCCCCGAACCAGCGGCCGGACGTTGCCCCGAACCAGCGGCCGGACGTTGCCCCGAACCAGCGGCCGGACGTTGCCCCGAACCAGCGGCCGGACGTTGCCCCGAACCAGCGGCCGGACGTTGCCCCGAACCAGCGGCCGGACGTTGCCCCGAACCAGCGGCCGGACGTTGCCCCGAACCAGCGGCCGGACGTTGCCCCGAACCAGCGGCCGGACGTTGCCCCGAACCAGCGGCCGGACGTTGCCCTGAAACTGTGAGACATGACTCAACTGCAAACTAATGTGAGATTTCAAAGTTCATTTTGTGGTAAGATTTTATTTTTTTGTGCCTATGAAGGTTACTGAACCAGCAGGAGCCAGATGCCCCAAAGCTGCGCCCAGACGTCCCAAAGCTTCGAAACTTGAATGAACAGTAAATTAATGTAAGATTTTAAAGTTATTTTTGTTTCCATTAAGTATTTATTTTAATAGGGATGTTTTTTTGTTAGTGTCAATGCAAAACAACATTGGATAAATTTCTAATGGTGTGTATGAATTTGCATCACTACACAGAACACAAAAATATTAGAATATAAATATTTGGTAGTCAATAGGAAAAGCCATATTAATACAGTAAATAAAATTGTATTCCATTGCATTACAATGGATTGAACACATGACAAATACACTAAAATACTTTTTTTTCTTAAGTATTAATACTTAAAAAAACTTTTTTGAGAAGTTTTGCACATCCATATGCTTTATTTGAAATAAAATATTTGTATTGTCTTTCAGGTTGTTCTTGTTGTTGCAAAACTTTGGGATTTACCTTTATGCAGATTTCAGATCACTGTTATCTTTTTTGTATTTAGTGGTTTTGTTTAATTTTGAATTAAACTTGTAAACACTTGTGCTTTTAGTTTGTTGAATACATGCAGATTATTCAGTCTGTAATTTTATAATATGTAAAAAGTTGTTTAAACTATGTTCAGCACTTTATTAAAAAACTTAAGAATAAGGATATTATAATAATGTCATTTAATTTTTTTAGAGGCATTTATTTTTTGTTTTACAGTCAAAAATGTTAAACATGTTAGGTGTGTGGTTGTCTAGCTATAATGAAAGTTTTATATGCACTTTTTGAAGTTTGTGAAGTTGTTTTTTATTAAAAGATGTAGTTTATGTGCAACTGAGTCCTGTACTTGATTGATTGAGTTCAGGATGACTTTTGGGGATTGTTATATTATCATTTCTAAGATTGTTCATTTACAAAAAGTTAGCATGCTAATAAAAGTCAATAACTGTTTACTTAACCATTTTTAATAAATGTTCAAATATGCTCCATTGATGTTCTTAAACTTATAGACTTGTAATTTTTATGTTTCAATAATGTGTTATCATGTGTGCATTCATTACTTATGGCATGAGAATGTTTTTATTATGGTTCCATCATTAATAATGGTCGTTACAACATCTGTGGCTTTCAAAACCATGTATTTTTTGTATTGATCATTAAATTAAACTTAAAATTAAATTTTATTCCTAAAGTTAAGGCGGTTTTCAGATAACATTCACTTTTGGTTTACATTAATATTGTAATTCTTTCATGTTACAGTTAATGGTGTTTGTAATGGTCAAACTAGCAGGTTAATTTTTACACAGCATTAATAACGTCTTTGAATACTCTATAAAAATGTTTTACTTTAAAATATAATTTAGCAGCATTTTCATGTTTTATCCACTAGGGGGCACATGTTTTGTTGTTACAATAGACTTCTTTCCGTTTTTGACCGGAAGAAAGGAAATCCATTTCGACTCTTTCTACACAGGTAACGCACGTGTGTGTTTCTCTTTGTATTGTAATAATGTTGGCTAGTATATTCATTTCAAAACGAAATAAACTGCTTTTCGATTACAGGTTATGTTGTAATACTGATAGTACATGTTGTGTTAGATATTGAGAAGGAATCGTAATTGTTGAGTGCGTCACGCATGTAAGTGTAAATTTGCGTTCACGTTTGATGTTGTTATTATACGGATGTTTAGACGCGAACAATGTCAAAATAATTTAAGCTTTATAAACATTGGCTTATATATAATGTATACGTTTACACAGATGATAGTTTATTTGTTGATAGTTAGGGAACGTCTGCAAACAACATGAAACTGAACAAAACACTATCAATGTTTTAACATTAGATTTTTTCATTGTTAACAAAAAACAAGCATAAATTGTGCCATTGAGTACAGATACACCAGCTTAATGTTTAATAAACAGAATAATCATATCATAATGTATGTCCTACTGCACCGTGTTGGAATGTATTTTTTTAACGGTGCGGGGATCATGCTTCTGCGTTGGTCTTGCGGCGTAGCCTACGCAGTGACGCGTACCCTTCGGCGTAGCCCGACGCTCACCGGTCGAAAAATGTAACAGCGCGTCAACCCTACGCAGAGTGCAAGCTCTGTGATTGGTCGGCTTGTACCCCGACCTTCAGATCAAAACCCCCACGATTGCGTCGGCTTTACTTATACGCATTAATGTGTGAATTATCTAAATAAACAACATATTCTGCTGTAGTTAACATATCAAGCTGAAAAAGTGATTTTTTACTGCCGCTATAACCGCTAATGCTTCTCAAACAGCGTACACAACCAGCCGCTTCTTCTTTGGCTCTTGTTTTGGTTACACAAACAACTCGCCTGGTGACACTGACGCCTAGTGGCCATTGCTTGTCGACGAGGACAACGACGCACAAGTATAAAGGAAAACCGGCGCGTTGCCTGCAATAGAGTCTGATTGCAGAGTGCAAGACAGAGGCGTAACTGGTAATGGGCGGAACCTGTAATTGTCCAAATCACACGGGACAACGCGAGATATCAAACGTGAGATGTTGGCAAGATCACCTTCTTATTTTATGCCTTAATAGTATGTACTGGTTTGTGACAGAAAAAGTAGATATTTTTAACACCGGAGCAAATGTGTGCACTGTTACAAACGCGAAACTAAAGTCACAACTGTTTCCTTAGGACACTATAATTATTAACAAAGACAAACAGCAACTTGTTTTTACATTTAAGCATTTCTTTATTAATCATTTATTATGTATTATTGCGTGATATCCTTTGTGACACACCGTTACGAGACAGGAAGGAAATATTAACTCTGGGTTTATTTACATGTGGAACATAAGACCATCTGTGACGTCTAACACCCGACTTCCACCGGGAACACTCTTCAAGGTTGCACAGGAGTACAGAACGACATGATAGTAAAATACGTCCTCTACTGGCCACCTACACCTTACAACACTACATTATGTCACAGTTAATATGTGACACAAATTTAGTTTAATAAACAAATAAATGAAAAATGTTGCGTTTGTTATACACAATTTCTGAAGATGTAAGAGATCTAAATATTTCAGCATACTTTAACAAATCTGCATTTAAGAAACACACAATGCTTTCATTTATTAATTGTTTATTATTAATTTATACATTTCTTTATTCTTTTTCACTCATTCACTTCCCCACCCATTCACTCTCTACTCTTTCGACCATGGCATTGACCCCAAGCCGTATTCGTCAACACAGATTGACAAAAATGTTTCCATGTCTTTGAGATGTTGAAACACAAACAAAAGTTATCTCTGTTTTCTGGGAAATGACCCTCCAGGACCTTCTTGAGTGCATCTTCTTGTTCGTTGAAACTCATCCGCAAAAAGGCAGGCTCCGTCACCTCCTCAATGAACAGGTCTGTGTGGCTCTGAACCCAATTCCAACATGTAAGGCTAGACAAAGGATGTCAAATCTAACGGATGCTGCGTTAAATATTTTTTCACGGGTTCATTAGAAAAAATGAATTGCTTGCGTTAACAGCCCTAGTTTTAATATATTGTCGACGAAACGATACCAATATGTGCGTTACCCTACTATTGCATGAAAATTACTTTACAAATTAAATTTAAACTTTTATCTCGGGAAATATCCTTACCGCTTTATCTATACGACCCGCCATCTTGCCGACAATGTGACGTTTTTTATATCTCGCGTTGTTCCGTGTGATATGGACAATTACAGGTTACGCCTATTACAAGTTCCGCCCATTACCAGTTACGCCTCTGTCTTGCAGTCCGCAATCAAACCCCACTCGTTGCCTGCGGCGTAGCCCCGACGCACAAACATGAAGCTTGAGCACGTTAAATGGGATGATCTGGTTATTACTTATTCTGCTTACGATATACTGGAGCAATACCATGGTAACTAGCAATTATGCTTATAAATTCCCCTCTTGTACTTTATTACAATAAAGCTGATTGTTACAGAATATTAATAGCATATATTAATTTGTTTTGGGTGCGAATAGACAGGACTGCACGTGGACATGCGTTCTGTATCATATATGTTTTAAACACATGTAATTATGAAACATGTATGTTATTATTCGTGTTAAGTATATATATTTTTTTATGTTGCAGAAAAAGGTGAAAGCGAATTTTAGGTAAGATTTAATCAATGTATTTGTTTTGTTTATATATATTTCATAGTGAATAGTAAACTCACAGAGAGCAAGTGATTATTTGGTCAATCGAGATAATAGATGCACTTTTGTCAATGTTTTTTCATTGAATCAGTATTACTTTTGCACTCAGTGATGTCTAAAAGTATGAAATTATATGACAGCACATTTATGTTGTTAATTAGGTCCATGGTTCTATGGCAAGTACTTGTTTAATAATGCTAAATTTTATTATGCGTAATGGTAAGATTACAATGGGAGATATTTGCCAATGGAACTTAGAGTAAAGATTGAGACATTTCATATTAAAAGTGTTGTTTTGTCAAGGTTCATTTCATTAAATCGGTATAACTTTTACACCATAAGTTGATGTTAAAAAGTAAGAAAATGTATGTAGTTCAGTTATTGATTTAGTTGCGCTATTAAAGTTTATGGTTCTTTGGTAAAAACATGATAGGTTGGATTTGTTTTAAAACAAAAGTGAATTGTATTTAAATATTGTTCATAATGATGATTTTGCATATTTTATGGTTCATTTAAATTCAGGAAACCAGACGTGTCTGTTTTTTGTGACATTGCTATAAGCACAGGATTTCAGGTGTGTTCTCCTGAAGTTGTGTTTCTGGGGATGCATGAATACAAAATATGTTTTAAGCCATATTCAGATGGTAATTGTTTCTAATAGGGACTTAATATATTTTCACCATTTATGGAGTGATTTTATTGCTTTCTGACTACAGAATGTCTGCAATTTAGTCCCACCAACCACGTAAAAATCCCCAGCCAATATAGCTACTCTTTTTTAAGTTTGTTTGGCAATTAAATTGCTGTCTAAATCCACATGTCAGAGTTTACAACAGGTGTTAATTCCAAAATATACTTTGTACCTCTGTCTGACCATTTTAAATCATGTATAATGTTGCTTTTCATGAGATTTAGTTATTATATTGTGATGCATTAAATGTAGTAAATGGCAGCATCAATGTCACAATACGACATGCATTGCATGTGCACCTGCAGCACTTTTGCGAACTGAGAGAGCTAATGTCACCAATGGATCAAGATTGTTGCTTCACTGCTTAGAATGGGAGATGATAAAAACAGAAACAAGACAAAATAAATATAAAAACATTTGAAATAAGCATTTTTAAATAATGATTTTATTCCATTGTAATTTTTATTTTTTTTATTTTAATTCATTGTAAATTTTGTGTATGCAATATTATAAATTCAAACGTCTATTGTGAATTTATGTCTGTCCATGCGGATTTATTTTACAAACCTCTTCATGAGAAACATTATTGTCTGAATAGGGTTTTTGGCACATCAGGAAAACCTACATGTCATGCATCATGTCAAAACATGTGCTTCACATAGATGTGTCTTTTGGGTTAATGACAAAAGATGTGCATTTGCTAGATGTTTTCTTGATTTCATGTTGATTTAGAATGAAGTGTTAAGTTACGTTTTTGCAAGTATCTTTTAAACACAAGATTATCATAAAGCATGAACATATTTTGACATCATGCATGACTTGCATAGGTTGGCATAATAAGTGCAAAATACACATTTTGTATTTTTGAAAATTAAGAAATGCAACATCAGAAGGTTGCAGGTGAAATGCATATTATATCCCTGAGCACAGACACATCTGGTCACTTCATGCTGAAAATCTAATGAAACTAAAACAAAAAATTGTAATATTAGGCATTGCATTATGTAAAAAAATGTAATCTAGTATTTGTGATGATATATTATATTTTACTCATGTGTCACTTTATTTGTTTGTGTGCAGAATGCCGCGTACGAAGCAGAGCTTGCGGTCAAAGATGGCCAAGAAAAGGATGGCGGACCGGATGGCTGCTGATCTTGCAGAGGTTGTGCCACCTCTTAAAAAAATGGCACAGATAACTGAACATTGTGTGTATCACAATGGGCCTACTCAAAAACCTTCTGAAATACCTATTCAAAAACCTATTCAAAAACCTACTCAAAAACCTACTCAAAAACCTTCTCAAAAACCTTCTCAAAAACCTTCTGAAAAACCTACTCAAAAACCTACTCCAAAACCTTCTCAAAAACCTTCTCAAAAACCTTCTGAAAAACCTACTGAAAAGACTGTCCAAATGCCTATTAATAACTGTGATCAAAATTCTAACACGAATGCTGTTTTTGATTTGTTTCCTCAGAAACATTACATCACAGGTTCTTTCCATCAAGGAGATGCTCGTTATGTCCAGAATTATGGGAAGCAATGTGCTGTTAACAGTTTAACTGCAATTCTGATGTGTAAATTGAAAAATGTGTTACAGTGGAGCACCAGTGACATTAATTCTGTGTTGTTGCATGGTGATCAGTTTTATTCAGACATCGAAGCTGCTGGAAAGATCAGTGACCGCATCAACGGCTACATGTACGTCGAGGAGCTGCCTGACACACACACACTGAATGATTGTAGTTTTGCAATAAACTATGGGACAACTTTAAGTGGTTTCTTTGGTGTTTATAAATATCAGAAAGCTATGCGTGAGGTTTACATGTCTCTAGATAAAGCACTGACTCGAGCATTACAGAATTTTGATGCATGTTTGGTAAATATCCAGCGGAGCATATGTGCAGCAGTCAGACAAGGCTCCTGGTATGCAGTGATCGATCCACATTCACGAAATCCTGACGGAACATTAGCATGTGAGGGTAAGAGTGTAGTGGTTTACCACCGTAACATGAGATCACTGTGCACTCATTTTAAGAAGCTTGGAGCATCACTGGAAGCTGACGGTACTCCCTTTGAAGTAACTGGGGTAAATGTAAACTTGAGTGACGTGCCTTCTGTCTCTGTGTACAGTCCAGTAGTCCAGACAAATGCTGAAGCTGAACAAGAGGTACAAACTGAAATGGAAGTTGATGTTCGCTGCGATCAGTGTTTGATTGATGTCACAAGCACAGACGAGCTATTTGTAAATGAAACATGTGTTCAGCACACACCTGAAGTAATTTGTGAGGAGTCAACAAATGAAAATACAAGTGATGTTGAATTTATTTCCCAAACTATCAATGAAACTTTTCAGTTTAGTCCATTAACAGTACAGCAACAAAAAAGTATTTGTTTAAAGTTGAACATTGTAAATATTGTCAGAGAAAAGAACAATGCAAGTGTGGCTGATGAAATGTCTGAGCCTTGTGTAACTAAAAGTATTGTAGGAGATGGAAATTGTTTTTTCCGAGCAGTAACCTATGCTGTATCTCAGGATGAGACAGAACATCGTAGAATGAGACGAGCTGTTGTCACACACATACTGCAGAATGAATCGAACTACACACAGTATCTCCGAGAAGGACACAGTTCTGTAGCAGACTATATTTCCACATCAAGGATGAAATATCTCGGTGTTTGGGCAACAGAATTTGAGATTCAGGCTACTAGCGATTTAATTGGTGTTGACATATTTATATACAGTGATGATAAATGGCTTAAATATTCATCCTCAAATGTCTCATCAAATAGACGTGGTTGTCAAAGCAATGGAATTTACCTGAAACATGTCAATAACTGTCATTATGAAGTCGTTCTGTGTGTGAAAACCAATGATAGTAGCTGTGCCTCCTTTTGTAAATCACTATCGAAACATGATTCATTAAAACGTACACCATATTCACGTAAGCAGTACAGGGAGAAACTCCAATACACCACCAATAATGACTTTCAACAGAAGAAAAACATCACTGGTAAGAAAAGATATAAAGAGGATGAAACTTACAAAGATAAACTGATGAAATTCAGCACTGAGAAATACAAGACAAATGAACAGCATCAAGAAAAGATCAAACAATATAGTAAAGATAGATATAAATTTGATGATTTGCATCGTGAGGTTGTGAAAAAGTTTAGCACAGAGAAGTATGCTAATGATGAAATACACAAACAAGCTGTGAAAGAATTTAGCCACCGAAAATACAATGAGAATGAAATACATAGAAACAGTGTTATAGATTATAATATACAGAAATATAGAAATGATGATGGCTTTGCCAATAGCATTAAAATAAGAAACACTGAAAGACGATGTGAGACACAGATGAATAAAAAGGACATTGACTTTGTGATTGAGCAGTTTAAAGATAAAATTTCTACAGGTCCTGAATATGTTTGTTCAGTTTGTCATCGCTGTTGCTTTAAAATGCAGGTTAAACACTGCAAAATAGATACATACTTTCAAAAGTCAGCACAATGCAGGTATGTTGCAGAAAAATGTGTAACATTTAATTATGTACATGAGTGTGATCAAGACTGTTGTGAAGACTGTGTTTATAAAAACAGCCCTGCTGCATCTCTGTGGATCTGTCACACATGTGATAGGAAGATTTCTGATGGTAAAATGCCTGCTGAAAGTGTAGCAAATAATCTTGATCTGGATCCTATTCCTGCTGAACTGAGCTGTTTAAATTCTCTTGAGCAACATCTAATAGCAAAGCACATTCCATTCATGAAGATGCTGGCTTTACCACGCGGAGGACAGAATGGTGTTCATGGACCAGTGACTTGTGTTCCATCTAATGTTACAGAAGTAGTGAATGTGTTACCAAGATCAGAAAATGATGATTTGATGATTCGTGTAAAGCTCAAGAGGAAATTAACATATAAAGGACATTATGAGTATAAATATGTACATACTGATAAGATAAAGACAGCGCTGGCATACTTAAAGGATAATAACAAGTGGTATACAGATGTGGACTTTAATGAAACTTGGATTAATCCTCTGAGTAAAACAGAAGAAGAGATTGTTGAGGAAATTGACAATAATGAGCAACTTTCAGAGAATTGCCAGGACATGTGTGTTGAGACAGAGAAAAAAACTGAGAACGAAGATGATGAGATGACTGATGAGACACTTCATGATAGACAACAGCATGGATTATATATGGACACATGCCTTCAACCAGTGGATATTGGACAAGAAATTTGTGATCAGCATTTTGATGGCATTATGTCACTTGCACCAGCAGAGGGCAGTAGTCCAGTGAGAATGTTAATGGATGAAACTAATGAGGCCAAATGTTTTCCAGTTCTCTTCCCAAAAGGAACAGGTACATTTCATGATTCTAGACTGGAAAAACTAACAATTTGTAAATACTTGAAAAATAGAATCCTAAACGCAGACGGACGTTTTGCTCAAAACCTAGATTACATATTTTATGGCCAATATTTGTCTGAGTTGAATCAAGTTATTTCAAATGTATCAATTGCTTTAAGGAAAGGTTATCATACTGATAACAAAACAAAAATTACTCCAGAGAATCTTACAAATAAAGAATCACTTCAAAAGATTTTGAATTTTGATCAGGGTTACAAATTCTTGAAGCCAATAAGAGGATCACCGAGTTTCTGGAGCTCCTGCCAACGAGACCTTTTCGCAATTTTGCGTCAACAAGGCCTTCCATCGTTTTTTGCGTCATTTTCATCAGCTGATTTGCGCTGGCCAGAGCTAATGCAGACTATAGCGAGACAAGAGGGCTGTGAAACTCCTATTGATGAACTGGACTGGTCTGAGAGATGTGGAATGCTTAAACGTAATCCAGTAACTGCTGCTCGTATGTTTGATCATAGATTTCACTGCTTTCTTAAAGATGTGATCATGTCACCTGCTCAACCAATCGGGAAAGTAGTTGATTATTTTTATCGTGTAGAATTTCAGCAGCGTGGATCGCCTCATACACATTGTCTTTTTTGGGTTGAAAATGCACCTCAAGTGGACAGAGATGATGATAAAGATGTTGTAGCATTTGTTGATAAGTATGTCACTTGTGAAATGCCATCTGAGGAAGATGAACTGTATGAAATTGTGAACAGTGTTCAACAACACAGCAAAAGACATTCAAAAACATGTAGAAAGAAAGGAACTGTGTGTAGATTTAACTTTCCACGTCCACCGAGCAAAAATACTTTCATTACAAGAAGCAGTCGCACTGATAAGGATGAAAAGGGAGCAAATGATAAAAAACATGAAAATACAAACAACTGTAAAGAAATATCAAGTGAGGTAGCTGAAACTATATTAAAACAAGTAAAAGAATCTTTGTTGAATAGTGATGTTGTATTTGACTCAGTTGACTCTATGTTTGCGTCTCTTGGTATAAATCAAGAAATATTTGAAGCAGCGTACAACAAACTGACGAAGAAAACAAGTGTTCTGTTGAAGAGAAAGCCAAGTGACGTGTGGGTGAATCAGTATAATCCCGATCTGTTACGCTGCTGGAATGCAAACATGGACATACAGTTTGTTGTTGATGCTTACTCTTGTGTTGTTTATATCATTTCCTACATTTCCAAAGCTGAGAGAGAAATGGGATTGCTGCTGGCTAACGCTCAAAAAGAAGCACACAGTCAAGGTAATATGGATGCAAAACAGGCTTTAAGAAAACTTGGAAGTGTGTTTTTACATAATCGAGAGGTCTCGGCTCAAGAAAGTGTTTATCGGTTGACAAACATGAGATTAAAAGAAGCATCAAGGAAAGTTGTTTTCATTCCAACTGGTCCTAATACAGTAAAAATGAGTTTGCCCTTAAACGTAATGCAGAAAAAAGCTGAATGTGCAGAAAACGACAGTGATGACATATGGATGAAAAGCATCACAGACAGATACAGAGCTCGACCAAACACAAAACAATTTACTGGAATGTGTTTAGCAACTTTTGCTTCAGAATACAGAGTTTTGTGTAAATCTGAAACCTCATGTTCAGACAGAGTAAGATTGGAAAATGACATGGGCTTTGTGAGAAAAAGAACTCGCACAGGCTTTGCTGTTGTACGATACGCACGTTTTTCACCCACAAAAAATCCAGAAATATTTTTTCAAAGTATTTTGGAATTATTTTTGCCTCATTTTTCTCAAAGCCAACTGAAACCACCAACTTTTACTTCCCATAAGGATTTTTATGAGACTGGATATGTAAACATTAATGATGAGCTTGATTCAGTAAAAAGTATAGTGGACACAAACATGGCAAAATTTGAAAAAGAAGCAGACACGATACAAAGAGCTCAAGATGATTTAGAAAAACATGGACCAATGGAAGATGCTTGGGCTGAAATCTGTCCAGAAGCAGAACTTGAGCGTTTAGAATGTCTTGAGAATAAACAACAAATAGAAACAGAGAAAGATGATGATATCATACCCGATCTATTACCTAACGAAGGTGTTTCCAAAATAGAAAAAAATCCATCCGCTATGACAAAGCAAGATGCAATGGCTTTACTACGATCATTGAATGAAAAGCAGTCACAAATCTTTTACAAAGTACGTGAATGGTGTTTAGCAAAAGTACAAGGTGAGAACCCAGATTCATTTCATGTGTTCATATCTGGTCCAGGAGGTGTTGGAAAGTCTGTATTGATTAAAGCAATGTATTATGAAACGTCTCGCATCCTGTCAAAGCTGTCAGAGAATCCAGATGAGACACACGTGCTGTTAACAGCGCCCACTGGTGTTGCTGCTTATAATATAAACGCTGCTACAATCCACAGCACTTTCTCTATCGGAACAAATGCATCACTGCCGTATCAACCGCTTGGAGATGAAAAAATTAATTCCTTGAGAGCCAAATTTGGAAAACTGCAAATTTTGATAATTGATGAAATTTCAATGGTTGATCATAAACTTCTTGCATATATTCATGGAAGATTGAGACAAATTAAACAAACAGGTTTGTCAGATTATTCTGCATTTGGAAAAGTCTGTGTCATCGCTGTTGGAGATTTTTATCAGCTGTCACCTGTCAAAGGAAAACCACTTTACACTGAACCAATGAACAGTGTGAATCTTTGGGAAACTAACTTCAGTTTTGTTGAGCTTAAAGAGATTATGAGACAAAAGGACAAAAGTTTTGCAGAATTATTAAATAGGTTGAGAGTACATAAAAAAGGTGAACCACTGCTTAAAGAAGATGTTGCTATGCTTAAACAATGTGAAACTGGTGAAGGAGATGATAGTACAGCTATCCACATTTACGCTACTAACAGTGAAGTTGATGAACATAACATAAAGATGTTGTGTAAATTGTGTTCTGACACAGTTACTGTAAATGCCAAAGACTTCGAGAGAAATGCTAAAACTGGCCGGATGGAAAGAAAAGACGGTTTTCATTCAAGAGTTCATAACAGTTGTTTAGAGAAATCTCTTGAGTTAGCTGTTGATGCACGAGTGATGCTGCTGAAGAATATTCATGTTTCTGATGGGCTTGTGAATGGTGTTTTTGGAACAGTTAAAGAGTTCTGTTATGATGATGATGAAACATTTCCAGCCAAAATTTATATTGCTTTTGATGATGAAAGAATTGGTAAAGAAGCCAGAGGTAAAAACCCATGTTTAAAACCGGGATTGGAGAAATGTACACCAATTGAACCTGCAGAAGAAAAAGTCACAAGCGCTGGGGGCATCAGAATACAGTATTCCCTGAAACTTGCTTATGCATGTACAGTTCACAAAGTACAAGGTCTCACAGTGAATAAAGCTGTTGTGTCAATGAAGAAGATATTTGCTCCAGGACAAGCTTATGTTGCATTGAGTCGTGTGACTTCTCTTGATGGACTGATCATAGAAGATTTTCAGGAGAAAGTTATTTTTGCAAAAGATAACATTGTACAAGCTTTGCAGAGTATGCCACCATTCATTCTTCCATGTGAAACAACAGAAAGTTCAACATTTCAAATGATGTTACACAATGTGCAAGGGCTTATTCCACATATCTCAGACATTCGACATGACAGTAGATATTTTCAAGCAGATATGATTTGTGTGACAGAGACATGGCTAAAAACAAACTATTATGATAATGATATCAGTCTTGATGGATACTATTTTCATGACAAAGCACGAAGTGATGCATATGACACAAGCCAAGATGTTTTTGCTAAACTGAAAGAGGAAAATCATGGTGGTGTGGGTGTATATCACAGAGAGAATGTAGAAGTTACTGTACTTGATTTACCATGTATTAACATTGAATGTCTAATGTGCAGGGTTGAACATTTAAACACAACTGTTGCAATCGTGTACAGACCTCCATCATATAATGTACTGTTGTTTAGAGAGAACTTGATTAACTTGATCAATGAAATCAACAGTTTACCAGGAGGCAAAATCATTCTTGGAGATTTCAATGAAAACCTTCTCAATAAATCAACTATTCATGATGTCATGCAGCAGATTGGCTTCAGACAAATAGTTTACAGTGCTACAACTGAAAGTGGCACATTGATTGATCATGTTTATATAAAAGATGTTGAGTTGGATAAAATAAAAATTGACATAATGCCCACATACTTTAGCTACCATGACTGCATTGTGCTCAAGTGGCTAATTTAATGTGCCAGAAGGACAAACATTTATGAAATAACATGAAGCTAAACAAAAAAGGTGAAGAAATACTTAAAGAAAAGGTTACTATTATTAAACACTGTACACATTTATGCCACTAATGAAGTTGATGAAGATAATATAAAGGTCTGAAAACATTAACTTGGATAAAGTAAACAGTGATGCATATTTACTTACATTATAAAGGTATTGCACTGAAATGTTTAGAATAAAAAAATCGTCCGACAGTATGGGGGGGAGGGGGATACAGGGGTAGGGCTTAAAATATGGATGGCCCCTGTGGGAGTTTTTGCTGCCTTCACATGCTATCAAATTATTGTGAGTATGAATTTAATTTATTTATTTTCTTATTTAGTTATATAGTTTTGTATTATTCTTTTCAAGAAAATATTTTTAGTCAATTTATCTTAAACTAAAAAGTATAAGAATATTTTCTAAAGAAATAGCTAAAAACCATCCTTCCCTTCATTGAGTTGCCAATATTACTGCACAACTAAACAATGAAACATGCCTAACTGTTAAAGTTCCAGTAGATGAAAAATGACATAAACTCTATCTCAGATGAGATCAGTTAGACAGCTTGAGCAGAGCATCCATTAACTGATGCCCAGTATGCTGCCAGTTCCTTTTATATCATGTGTCTGTTGTTGCTAAGTAACCATGATTTGTATGTAAACCTGACAATAACTCTGCTAGTAGATTTATTTAAGCTGTGATCATCTGTGTCTTCATCTTTACTAAGCTTATCATTCTGAAAACTTGACATATCCTTATGGTAATGTGCTGCTGATGCACCTAGAAAAACTCTGCATTTAAAAATTACTTGTTTAAAAGACTGTGAATAGCCATTTATTTATTATTTAAATCTTTTCACTGCACATAACAAACCACAACAGATAGAAGAAAAGTCATTCATTATAAAACATCACATATGGGCTATGTGTGATGACTAACTGCATATGTGAATATGTGGATCCGATCAGATTGTTGGATGTATTTACAAAACTTGCACATAAGCAACTATACTGCATATGATCAACCAACCATAAGAAATGTATTTCCCTGTACTCCAATCAAATGATCATATGATCAAACGATCTATGATGTAACCTATATAAACTTCAGTAATTTTACTGCATAGGCCTACAATCCGCTGACCAGAAGTTAAGTATTTTCCTGTACTGCAATTAAATGACCATATTACATACTACTTTTTTGTTAAACGTGTGCAGTGAAAAGGCAGCATGAGCAGCACATTTCCGGTAGCATGTGAAGGCAGCATTGGGATTATTTTGTTTCTATGATTACAGGTTGTTAGGGTCATGTAGATTTATATTTTCCTATCTGAATATTATATATTTTTTAACCTAATATAATAAGGTAATTACCTATATAAATAACCTTTACCAAATTTATATAACACTCAAATATTGTACTACTATTCATTGTATTCTTTTATGTTTTTGTTAATTATTATTTCATTTTTATTTGTATTTTTCATTCATTCATTCATTCATTCATTGAAGTATTATCTTTATTAATTTGTTTTATTTTATTCTTCAAAATGTATGTGTAATGTCTATCTACATATCATGAATGTATATGTAGTCTTAAAGCAGAACAGTAACATCAACACATAAAGGAAGGAGAAAAACAAAAGGAGAAATGTGAACTCAGAAAAATCTTTGTCAAAATCTGTTGGTTCATTGGCATCCATATCCCATCACTTCAAATAGTTATAAACAGGTGAAAATATATTTTATCTTTTTGGCCATGACTTTTATTATATTAAGATGTCCAATGTATAACATAAGTTTGTGTTACAAATATATTTTGAACAAATCTGTATATTGACCATGTATTAATGCAACATAGATGTATATAGTAGGCTTTACATAAAAAAATTCTAATCAGAATCTCATTTTCTACAGATACACCAAATCTTCTATGCTTTTTTGATGACAACATCATCTTTGTTAACAACTTTCCATTGTTCACAACTCCATAACCAGCAGACATTGCCAGTTTCTATAAAATCAAGAAAAAAGAGTTTCATTGCACAGAATATTGGACGTATCACTTCATCACCACCATCATCTTGGACTGTTGACTGAAGGCAAGTTTGGTTGATAGATTTACATTCCAGTTACAAAATATTGACTTTACAGTACATCTGTGTGACTCCGTTTAGTAGCAGAAGACAAACCTAGGTTTTTCCAAATTATCTGAATGAATGACGTTTGGCTCATTGCAGCTTTTGATTTTTATTCATGACTCTCAGAAGAGGAAACCAGCACAATTTTGTCCTGTTACATTATTACACTAATTTTAGTGTAATATGTCAAATAATCTGTTAGGGTTGTTAAATGCTCACTGACTTTTATTCATCTAATTTTTTTCACTTTTATTCACAGTCTCCATTGATTCAAACCAGTTCCAATGCTTCTTCAGCTCTGCCAATTTAGCACAGTCCCAACTCATCTTCAATGCCACTGGTCACACCAAGTATCAAGATATCTTACCCAGGTTAAACTGTCATTCACCATCACGTTCATTTAGAACAACGCTGTTCTCAACTTTACTTACATCACACAGAGCTGTGGTTACACCCTAACGTACTTCTAATCTGCATCAGGTCTGCAATTGACCTTCATCCGGGTCCTGCTCTGAGTCGTCCTTTGCTTTCTTCCTACTTTCATCATGTATCTGTTTGCATTGTGGTTGTGTATTTATGTGTACTTTAATTTTTTTCAATACATTGGAAATGAATGAATGAATAAAAAGCATTTTTTTTTATTTCATCCAATGGGGTACCTCCATATGGGTATATGATGTACTTCCACTTAAATATTAACCAGATAATCCACTTTTGTTCTAATAGCACTGAGATTACTTTTCACCAAGTGATAATGATATGTTTACCAACAAAACTTTCAGCAAACTGACAACACCACTGTTCAGCATTTTTGATCAAGCCTCAAGTACTTAGTATTATTTGTAAATGTGGTATTAAATGTATAGCTTACTAAACGCTCTTCTTTATAGTCGGTGATGACATATTGGTTGGATAATTCAACTCATCTTGTTAACCCCAATCCTGGATGTATTTTCAAGCAACTGAGTGAAAACACTTTTGTTCCTCATGTATCTATGTGCTCGATGTAACAAAGGTGGATAAGATTTGAGCAAACAAACACCATTGCCCTGTTTGCATAATCCCTGTAATATATTTCTTTAAGTGTTTAAAATTCCACATTTATGAATGAATATGACAAATGTCCCTTTTTTCTTTCCTTATTATATATTTTTGAAATTACATAAGACATGAAGAAATGCATTTTTGTTTTTTCAACTATTTTCATTAATTATTATAATTGTACTAAACCATTATTGATCTTTCAGTGTTTCTGTTTGATTTCTTTTATAAATTTCTATATTCTGTCATTAAAAATATTTTCATAGACCACAATTGGTTTGATTTAATATGTAGTTATATCTATTAAAACAAACACTTTGCTATGTCAATACATGAACAATTAAAATCCTTGATATTGTGTCCTTTGATGTACCCAGCAGTTTTGTTAAGATTTAAAATAAATGAAAGCTTTTAATACTATTATTTTGCAATTTTTTCTTGTTATTTATTGCTTCACAAAAAAGAAGAAAAAAATGCATTAATTGTTTTTTTTGCAATCACATTTATATAAATACATATTTTAATACATCAGTAGTTTTTTAAGTAACAATATATTTGATGGGCTGGATTGTGTGTCCAGAAACACATGTGTCTAGAAGAATAGATTTTAAAGAATATTGGTAACCAAAAATGTTGGCTTCCTATTGACTTGCATCAGTTTTGTGTTCATACAATGAGGACCAACTTGTTTTAAATATAAACATTCTTCAAAATACCTTCTTTTGTGTTCTGAAGAAGAAGAAAAAAAATGGCGAAATAACATAAACATAAATACAAACACTAGTTCAGGCCCGGTCCTCTCTCCTCGACGGTCCGGTCGCTCGTTACTTTTATATGCTCCCAATCTCCTACGAGATTCGAGCCCGGTGTGCGCACAGCTGGCGCTCATTCACAATTACTCACCGGACACGAACCACGGTCTCGCCCCGCCTACTCTACTGCAACGCCCCCTAGCAACCCTGAATTTAAATGTAAACTTTTTTGCAAGTACTTTTTATGGTCCCACCCCAAAAACTTCATCTGCGTTGGTTTGGCTTTGATCGGGCAAAAACTCAAGGACTAGTTAGCAAAAGTACGTTTTTACCATCGTCACTGATAACTCGTGAACCGTTTGATTTGGATCAAGAGGCAAAGTTGTTCAGAAGGAAGAGGAGGACTATCATTTGACATCATTAGTTTGTGTTAATGTATAATGTCATGTGATACACAATTGCTTAAGAAATGAGATACACGTCAATTTTGCCATTTTTACTGTTTTAGCACCAACTAGTGTCCAAACGTCACCTTCTTTTGTTGGTGACCTCTGAGTGATGGTCTACACATATCTTCCGAGCCCCATGATGATATGTTAAGCCGTTCTGGATTTATGGCCATTTTAATGTGATAGGCTCCGCTCATTTTAAGTTTTGGCGTCTTTAAGCAACGGTGAAAAGAAATTTCAACTTTTTTTCCATGATTATTTACATTCACACTCCACAGAAGCCATCTGCATTGGTTTGGTTCCGATCGGTTGAAAAACCAAGGACTAGTTCGCGAAAGTAGGTTTTTGACATCATCAGCGATAACTCATGAACCGTTTGATCGACAGAAGAGGTTTTAGAGGCAAAGTTGCTCAGAATGAAAAGAGCTATCATATGATATAAATAGTTTGGGTATATGTCAAATGCCACGTGATACACAGTTGTCTATGCACTCCAAAAGCGTTATTTCGCCCCCCGGTGGCCGAATAAGTTCATGTTTCTTACAGACCTTCAGGACCATGAGACAAATAAGTCCGGTGAGTGTCGTTTCGATCGGCCTCAGTTAACCCTGTCTAATGAATGCTCAAACTTCATTGACCGATGGCAGACATGTTTTTTGAGAAACGCCAATGTCTTTTTATACAGTCAAGGTTCATCACACAAAGACACACCTTACCAAATAATATGTCCATCGGTCAAACGGATGGGTAGTAATAGCCCATTTTGAGTTCTTTGCTATTATAGCGCCACCTAGTGTCCAAACGCCACCTTCTTTTGTAGGTGACCTCGGAGTGATGGTCTACACATATCATCCGAGCCCCATGTTGATATGTTAAGCCGTTCTGGATTTATGGCCATTTTAATGTGATAGGCTCGGCCCATTTTAAGTTTTGGCGTCCCTAAGCAACGGTGAAAGGAAATTTAAACTTTTTTTCAATGATTATTTACATTCACACTCCAGAGAAGTCATCTGCATTGGTTTGGTTCCGATTGGTCGAAAAACCAACGACTAGTTCGCGAAAGTAGGTTTTGGACATCATCAGCGATAACTCACGAACCGTTTGATCGACAGAGGCGTGTCCAGAGGCAAAGTTGTTAAGAATGAGAAGAGCTATCATATGATACCATTAGTTTGGGTATATGTCAAATGTCACGTGATACAGAATTGTTTATGCACTCCAAAAGCGTTATTTCGCCCCCGGTGGCCGAATGAGTTCATATTTCGTACAGACCTTCAGGACCACGAGTAAAACAAGCCCAGCAAGTGTCGTTTTGATCGGCCTCAGTTAACCCTGTCTAATGAGTGCTCAAACTTCATTGGCCGATGGCAGACATGTTTTTTGAGAAACGCCGAAGTCCTTTTTTACAGTCAATGTGCATGACACAAAGACACACCAAACCAAATAATAAGTTGATCGGTCAAACGGTTGCGTAGTTATAGCCATTTTCGAGTTCTTTGATGTTATAGCGCCACCTAGTGGCCAAACACCGAGTTCTTTTTATAGTGACCCCGGACTGAGGGTCTACACATACGGTCTAAGCCCCGTGAAGATATCTGAAACCGTTCTCTAGGTATAGCCATTTTAGTGAAATAGGCTACTTCCGGTTTTGACGTTTTGATGCCCCCTAGCGACCCTGAATCGAAATTTCAACTTTTCTTCAATGAATGTTTACATTCACACTCCACAGAATTCATCAGCGTTGGTTTGGTTCCGATCGGGCAAAAATCCAGGGACTAGTTCATTTTTTTTATTTTATATAAAATGCAAATTAGCGGGAAAATTTGCATACCGGAAATGAAATCGGAGATATACGTTTTTTAAGTTTTGAGCCAGTGATTACACTGATATAAGACACTTGGGTGTGCGACAAACGGTTTAGGAGTAACGAGCACAAACGCGTTCAGCATCGCTGTAGCGCCACCTATGGGCCGATTTGGCTGGGTCACTGTATCTGAGTAGCCTGCACAGATACAACCAACTGACCAAGCCTCAAGTTTCTACGACTTACGGTTTGGGCTGGGCGACCGGTTTTAAGGCGGAAAAATAATAATAATAAAAATCCTAACAAAAACAATAGGTTTTCAGCACTTCGTGCTCGAAACCCTAATAATAATAATAAAACCTACAAATACAATAGGTTTCTAGCCCTTCGGGCTCGAACCCTAATAAAACCAACAAATACAATAGGTTTCTAGCCCTTCGGGCTCGAACCCTAATAAAACCAACAAATACAATAGGTTTCTAGCCCTTCGGGCTCGAACCCTAATAATAAAACTAACAAATACAATAGGTTTCTAGCCCTACGGGCTCGAACCCTAAAAAACAAGTAAAGCCCTGTAGATGATTCTAGGATGCAATTTCATAGCACTATCACTTGTGCTCCTATTTATGTAATTCTGAGATTCTGATATATTGTGTGTTTATGTTTTCTGAATGAGCACATGGTTATCCTTTTGCAAAATGAGGAGGTTTTTGTGTGGGGTTTTGCAGAAATCGCTAAAAGAATTGAAAATGTGAGTGAAAACAAGTGAAATGTTTTGAGAAATATGTTATTTTTTTGAGAACTGAATGAATGGTTTGGAAAATAGTTTTTGTGTGTCAGCAATCGAGAAAAACTGTTAGATATTTTTGTAATCATCAGGTTTCAGAATAATAACTGTGCCATTGAAAGTAAAAGACCATAATGTTATTTTCCTCAAATATTAGGAGTGCGCAAAAGAAAAATGTAATTCAAGAGAGAGTAAGAGAAGAACACGAGAATAACAAAATAAATGAAATGGAGGAAGAATATGAAAAGGAGGAAAGAGAAAAAATGGCCTTGGAGATGTATGACAAATGGATGGTATGTTACAGTAAATATATACTTGAGAAATTTGCAGATTGCTGCCTTTCAATTTATAACAAACCATTTACAAAATATTGTGAGTAGCCTACATGCTGTAATACATGCTTGTCTGTGTATATATAGCAATATGTTTGGTGACACACTAGAAGCGTCAAGTTTTTTATCATGCTGATGGTGATTTTTGTGGTCTTGACCATTTTATCACAGAGAAGAAAAGAGTTTCAACAAAAAAGAGAGAGAAAAGAAAAGAAGATACATGCGATTCTGCTGGATGAGCCCCCTCCACCATGGAGCCCCCCTAATAAAACCATTCCGTTTGGAAAATAAGCTTAATTAATGGTAATATCTCCATTTTTAGAAGCTATGAAATAATGTTAAAATATGCAATTTGTCACTACTACAAGACGTTATCATCAAGGTGTCTTTAAAAGTGCTTTATGTCAGAAATTAGTTTTTATATTTGTATATTGTTTAACATGTAACTTAAAATAATTCAGTGCTGTTTATAGCATAATTTTAAAGATTTGTCGAAGCGATTTAATTTTAAATATAGTATTATAGTTATGTATATTTTATTGGATTTATTTAGACGTTGACAAAATATTCAGAGTTTGAACCATTTTAGTGCTTGTTCTGTTTGGTGATCATAACAATTCTGTTTAAACTCTGTATTTCTTTTTGCAATTCTAGTTTATATGCAGATGCATGTAAAGTAAATTAACCATATGAGTCATGCTGACTTTGTATATTC
This sequence comes from Triplophysa bombifrons, assembly GCA_029783895.1. Taxonomy (NCBI): domain Eukaryota; kingdom Metazoa; phylum Chordata; class Actinopteri; order Cypriniformes; family Nemacheilidae; genus Triplophysa; species Triplophysa bombifrons. The sequence goes on from CM056452.1 coordinate 18,655,819, forward strand.
TGCTCGAGTGATTTGTACTGTACATTTTCCTCTCAATAATTTATTTAGAAGCAACCTTTTGTTTTACCAAGATGATTCCCTAATTCTTACAATGTTACCACCTAATCTAAAATATGCTGAAAAAAAGAATAGTAGAATAACTTTTATTTAACCCTATGTGAAGGGGAATTGCAATGTTGCAGCCCAAAATGTAACACTAAAGCAATGACAATTCTACTGAAATTGGGGAGATGAATAATAGGAACTACCTTAAAGTAATTTGGTCCCTGGAGACCAGAGCAGTTTTTGCTATTCAGCAAAGCGTGACCATGAGAACATTTCTAGTCATGCTGAAGCTAAAAGCCATCTGCTTGAAATAAAATCCCTAATGCAAGTCTAAAGATGTATGTCAGATGATAAATAGTTTTGTGTGGAGATAGAAATTCATTACTGTAGATAAAATGCTAGAAGCTTTTTGGGGGACATACAATAGAAGACATTAAAGTGACAGGATCAATACTTTGAGACCCTCACGTTCTCTTTTATATGTTGTTCTCTTGTACCAAATGAGTATTGACTGCTCAGCCTTTTTTCTCTCGGATGATTGATCTTCCATGGGCTGGTGGCTGATCAGAATAAGGTATTTATAAACCAATTACATCTTTTTGAAGAAATATATTCCTTAATGTTTTAGTGAGAATTCATTTCTCCATAGTGTTTGATGTTGTCTGGGTATTACTTTTTTTTTCAAGCATGGTTTGTATCCCATTCCATATTACTAATTCAACTGCACATTAGACAAAATGTGATCATCTAAGAATATTGGAGTTTGTCACTGCACATGTAGTCTACTAAATCTTCTGTTTTGGCCTCCCTTCCAGACAGATTTGAATTTGCCATATCATCTTATGTAAAATAAAGAAATTTTCGATTGGTAAATTTGAGGTCTTCTTAAAATAATAATAGATCTTTATTATGTTTTTGTGTAGATTTGTAGATTTGTATTACAGTTTTTCTTGGCTCAAAACCATTCAAACTTAGTTTACACTACTGTAAAGTAGATGAAGTAGATGATCTTATAAGACAAGAAAAGTAACATAAAAAAACAAAGAACAATATGAACTGGTCATGCAACACAATACAGTATACAACTGCACAAATAACATTTACATTCAAGCATTAAGCAGATGCTTTTATCCAAAGCGACTTAAAGAGAAGAAAATTGAAACCATACAGCAAGCGATTACTCAATAGAAGGCAATGTAAAAAATATGGCATCCTACGCACCTTTGGCCCAATTTCCTAAAAATGTACTTTAGAAGATTTTCTTTACGTAATCTGTAATCTCTGAATTCTACAAAAATACGGAACAGGTAAAAAAGGCTGCAAATACAAATTTTTAACTTGACGATCACAAATTTTAGGGTGTACAAGTGCTAAAGTTTACTGGATACAGAATAGTGACATTTCTCTCATATAAAGTGTGTACTGTTATTATACTGTATGTTTAAGTAGTATAAAGCCCAGTAGATGATTCAAGGAGGCACAATTATACCTGTGCTCATATTGATATGATCCCGAGATTCTTATTGATGTGTTATTAGTTTTGCTAATGAATGTTAACTGATGGATAAATGCTATTTGAGTTTGCATCTTGACACTTCAGTTCATTATTATATGTTTGTGTTTTCTGCATGAGAACATGGTTTAACCTTTGCAAAATTATATTTTTTTGTTCTGAGAATGTGTCTATAGTTGTCAGAGAATGGTGAATTGTTTCATGATTTGTGTGTTAGCATCGAGAAAAACTAATTAGTGGAAATTAAACCCTGGAATCAAAATGGTCCGATCTTTAACAGCTTGTGAACTAGGAGACCCTGTGGTACACAGTGTAAAGGCTTGTCTACACCGGCACAATAGTCGCACACGCTTATCACCAGCATTTTTCGAGACCTTTTTCAACGTTCCCAAGCAATTTTCACTGTCGATGAGCCGAGTGAACGTGCAAATTCACTCCCTGATATAAATGGCGCTCATTGAAACACAGAAATACAACAGTACACAAGGTAGCGCTGCGCAACTTTATGCTTGTTTTTGTGGCAACCCTACTCAGAGAGAATGTTACACAAACATTTAGGCATACATTTCAACGTTATACATACAGTATCTGCAAAAGGACATTTATTTTAACAGGAACTTAAAATTACAACTCTTACAATGCAATTCAAAACAATACATTGATTTCATTACATGATTATGAACTAAAACAAATATTAATTTAAAATAAATAGCAATATAAAAAATAATTAAGCGACATAATCACATACAAATATGTTAAAAATGTTACCAATTAAATATTACATTGCATTAAAACGCACAACAAAATTTTCATCTCACTTTGTTAACACTTTTCCAATTTATGTATTCTTTTATATTGTGAAGTTGTACAAACCAAATGGCCATTACAGTGCATTTTCCTGTGTAAATGTAACATCGATTTGATTTTGCTCCTTGCGTGCTGTACATTCTTGTCTCACTGCCTCACTGCTAAAAACTCTTCTCAGTCTGTTTAACCTGCCACACTTAAACACAGCCACAAAGGATTTTCTATAGTTCCTGTTCATCCAGCCATAGAGAATAGGATTGGCAAAAGTGGAGCACATGGCCATAATATGGAAAGCTGTGTAGAGCAATTTAAAGTCTTTCATTCCCAATACACTGCTATCAATATCCACAGCCAGTTGAAAGGCGTGAAAGGGAAGCCAACTGATGGTGAATACCACCACTACAGCTACCAGCATTTTCGTTGTTTTCTGTCGCCGTTGATGGCGGTCGCTACGGCCTCCACCAGGACTAATGTGATTTCTTAGCTTGTTCCAGATCTGAATGTAGGCAAATGAAAGTATACACAATGGCAGGCCATACTGTAGTAAAAACATGGCAATGCTGTAGATGGTTCCATCTGCACTGCTTCCAGGCCACTTTTCGGCGCAACCCTGAATCGACTGCTCAGGTGTTAGGTCAAAGGTCACGTATTCGCGAAAAATCGCCAGTGGGCTGGCAAGGATGGCGCTTGCAACCCATGTGACCACAATAACGACTCCACACATGTCTTTGGACATCTTGGTTTCCGTGTGATGGACAATGCTACGGTATCTGTCCAGTGCTATTACATTGAGTGTGATGGTAGAAACATGCACTGCTAAGCCTTGTGCGAATGGCAGCAAGTAACACATTACCTGTCCAAATTTCCACTGTCCGTATAGTGTGTACATCAAAGTAAAAGGTAGACACAATGTGTTGACCATCAAGTCAGCCACAGCCAAGTTGACAATGAAATAATTAGTAACTGTGTGTAATGTTCTGAATTTGTAAACAACATATATGACCAATGAGTTCCCAGTCACACCACAGAAAATAATGGTGCTGTAAGCCAAAATCAAGATCAGTTGAACACCCACTAGATTTGTACTGTCTTCCAAACCATGTAGTAAGTCGTCCTTAACATGGATAGCGGTTGGTGTGCAACAGTTTGTGGACTCAAACTGGGGGCTCAGCATTTTGTCTTCAGATATGTTTATTTCAGTTCTTCTATCCATATTTATATCAATTAAGTCACTTAGTCTGAGAAAAAAGAAAAAAACATTCACCGTAAGTTTCTGATCAAAAGTTAATATTATGTCATTTGTGGTATGTTAAATTGACATATCAGTACTGTCCTTCTGAAACCTGGTGTCTCCATATTTTGAGATTTTTATGTTTGGAATAAATCATAATTTGTAATGACCCTTTTTGTTTGTCACTAAATTATGCAAATATCTTACCAAGAAAAGGTACAGCCTATTATAAAGTGCTTGTCAGCTTGACAACACAGTATTTTATCATTTTAAAAAGGTAGTGTTTTTCCATTTCCTGAAAAACAATTGTTTTGAGACATCTGAGGTTTTGGAAGGACAGCGATGATTTAATATTAACATATTATTTAAGAAAAAATCAAATCAGGATCCTATTATTGTAATACACTGTGATCAGTGCATTACAATGAAATTAGTCAGCACATAATAAAGTATAACAATTTAATTATTAATCTTCAGTAAACGGATTAAATTATCTACATTTATTTAAAAATTCTATTTCGGTGGAAAATCCTGTTTCAATAGAGACGAATCCAACATTCCATACTCTTACCTTTAGATTGTTTAATCCCATTGACGCTCTTGACCTTGTAGAGAAAAGTAGAGCAAGTCCATACCAAAATGATCGTGCACACTTTCTAAAAACGTCTCCAAGTAATCACATCAACACGAGTAGTTACACAGACACAGCGTCTCAAAAGCGTCTGCTGTGGGGACGAACCCTTTCATGAGCTTTACATGCGCAGTTCAGCAGTGCGCGCTATTCTGACATCGGTCTCCTGATCACACAATATAAATTAAGCATTCATTTCCGATACATTAACCGTTTTACAAGACAAAGGATTGTATTAATTAAAACATTGCATAATGCTTTTGTAAACTTGAACAAATTAAAATACAGGTAAATTCAGGCTACATATTTTAAATTTTCAAGCACAAGCGTTTAAACTAATTTTGCTTAGGCTCCACTCAAATCAAGGACAATTTAAGAAATCATAGTAGTACTATTTTCCAAAATACTTTTTTGGGTTTGACCGCGTCGGCAGGGGCACCAGTCCAATAATTTGAAACATCGATTGATCCGTTTCAAAAATCGTTAAACCGTCGTTCTTGTTACGCTTTCGATGATGATAAATATATATTTCACTATAACGTCTCTCCAAGCAATGGCTTGAAAATAAAATGTTCAGAGTGTGTTGTTAAAGACAGTTAAATCAATAACATAATTGTTTCCAGTGTTTTTAGCTCTCCTCATACAGTCAGTTGTGTTGCTATAGCTCTACTGGGGCACAGGCCCCCATTACTTTTTCTGTCACCTTTTTATTAAAAAAACCTGTTTTGTGTAACAGAAGTATCCAACACAAGGCACTTTACAAACTTCTCTTGCTGGAACCACTATTCCTACAGTGCAGCAATACTGGGGAAGATAAACCTTTATGTATTTAAAAATACTGAAGTATCTTTAACATACTTACCATAAACCTTATTAACATAGTTGCATGCAAATAAAGTATTAAAATAATGAAATCAGAGATACATTCTTCTTGCACATCTGCCTTCATTCTACATTGCACAATGATAACAATCAATAATTACATCTTTTCAAGAATTTACAATTACAATATTTCAAGAAACCAGTCATTTTATCACTCCAACTTATATAAATATTTTATCTTAAAAAAACAAACAATATCCAAACAAGGTTTATTATTTTTTAACTCAATTGTAGTGCATTAAACTATCTATAATAGCACATAGTTATCTCAGCCATAGTTACTGCCAACTTTTTGTCCTAAACTAGAGCTAGTACATTAAATATCAATTTCATTTCTGCAAGTACAAAACACAAATGGTTTTCTAAGCAACAATGCAATTTAACAGACTTGACAAAGGTTTTCCTGAGACACTTTCCTCTGAGATCTGTCTGCGCAGCTCACGTTGTATAAAGAAGACGCACCTCACTTTATTGAATAGGCCTACAACAGCAAAATAACAATACAATCAAGCCTCAATTTATAAATGTGAAGCTCGCGCTGTACAGATGCCTTAATTGATAATTGCCCAGCTCGTGCTGTTTAAAGATGTGTGTCTGCGTAGGTCGTGCCAGAGGCGCCTCGTTTTAAAACGACGCAGTGCGATGTCATCGTCCACCACGTTTCACTGTAGCGATCCACTAGATGCCAATCTGGTAGACATCCCCCAACCCAAATTCACCTTGCCTTAAAGTGGCCATAACTCCGACCGTCTTGCATATCTGGTGTTAAGTTTGAGTATACTTACAGAATTGAATCACGCCCCTAACATTTCCCGTAGAGTCTTTAGTTTAAAGCAGCCATCACACCTGATTTCAAATTTAAAACTTTAGTTATTGTGTAATGTTGCTGTTAGAGCATAGGGCCTGAACAATAGCTGCAAAATGATAAAGCCCGAAGTTCAATGGCAAGCCAGAAGTTGTCTTTAACAGAATTCCCAAAGCACTATGCCAAAAATAGGCCTTCCTTCAAGAAGAGCCGCTGGAGTAATGTTTGGTTTTCAGAGATTGTAATTTGACTCAGCTGTGCACTTCATTACTTTCACTTTCATCACAGTCCTACAGCTGTTAAAAATAATTCAACTACACACATTCTAAGATAACCAAATGTCAAATGACAGCTTGCATAGCTGTGAAAGCCGATATTGTGTCTATGTTAGCATACCTCTAAAACACTTTTATGAAACGTCGTTTGAAGTCCTGCTTGCGAATGTCTTCTAGTCAATCTGCATGTTTTATTCTCCAACTCGGGTCCAGTATAAAAAGGCAAAACTAACGCTTCTGTTAGTTTTAATTAATATAACCTCTATGACCCAATCGGTCTGGTGTCATTTCCCTCGCCTGAGTAGGAAATAAGCGCAATCTCTTACAAAGATTGACGTATGCACTAGCAGACCTCCATTACACTTATCAATCCACATGTTTTTAACTTATGAATATGAAGTGAAGTTGATGGCATTGTTTCTGTTTATTGGTAAATGCCAAAGCTTATAAATACAGGTGCTCTGAGATGGGGACCGAACAATCACAACAGCCTGAGAAGCAGAAGCTAGCTGATATGGCGTGGGCAGGGTTGCCAGGTCCAAGAAATATTTCCAGCCCAATAACCCCTCAAAACCCGCCGAAAAGGAATAAAAACTAGCCCATTTTTTTCCCTGTGTCAAATCCAAGTTTACAACTGCCTAAAGACGCTTCTATTGCCATATTTTTTCATCTGAATGGTTTCCTATGTATTGTATATCTTGTTTTGGTCTGTTGAACACAAAATAAGTTTTGGGATATTTAGGAAAGCAAACAATTCTGGGTCACGTTTGACTACCATTTATTTTTTTCTGCTGTGGTAGTCAATGATGCCAAAGAATTTGCAGCAGCTAACATTCTACCATTTATACAGGTTTAGAAACAACTCGTTTCATAACAGAATTTTCATTTTTGGGTGGAGTGTCCCTTTAAAAATATCCCACGTGCACGTAAATGGACGAGAAACATGTTTTCTCTTCGTAAGACATGCAGAAACTTGGTTAAGAAATACACATGGATACATTTATTGCATAAAGTAAAATGTGTACAAGCACGTCAATGATTTAGTTGTTATAGAGTACATATAGCGCTGATCAAACGTGATATTTGGCAGCCGGGAGAATCAAGTGTTGTACACTCACGAGTGATTTCTTCCATTGTGCAACGTGACACTCACCTGATGAAACATTGGTCTAAACATAATTCTGATGTACTGTGTCTTATACCACCGCTAATTTCTCCTCTTCGGTTGAGATGAGCTCCCGCGTTCCTCCCTGTACTGTAGCCTGTCTGTCAGACTCGTTCTCCACGCTTTTAAGACCGGGCCGGTCCTTGAGTTGCCAGGTATTCATTCGGAGTGTGAATATACATTAAGAAACTCATCAATTAACATTTATCCTTAGAATATAAATAAACATTTTGGCGGCCACGGAACATTATGAAAGTAGCCCAAAAATCCGCAACCCGCGGCTCCATAATTTTTCCCGCAATTGCGTTCTCAAAATAGCCCAATTGTGCGGGAAAACCGCGTACCTGGCAACACTGGGCGTGGGACATCTTCAGACACGTGCTCTTAGCAGCGAACCAATCACGACAGACCGGGTCAGCTCTACCAATCAGTGCGTTTCGGACGGAGGGACTTTATTTAAACCGGAAAAAAATCCAGGTGTTTTGTGAGAAGAGGGATGCCGGTGAACAATAGAATTGAAATTTGTGAAATATAAAGCAGTTTTTAAACTAGAAACATGAACATCCACTGTTAAACACCCAAAAAACATAATCAATGATTCTGGTACACATTCGCAAACAATAGAGTGTTTGTTATCTACAAGTTGTATATTATTTCTGATAAAGAGAAACCGAGAAGAACCGTTACTTGGCTAAACTTGTCTCTCCAATATTTAGAATTTAGACTGCGATACAAGCTAAACCAATGTATGTCAATTTACCATAGGGTTTCTTTTAATGTGACCAAACTAGGACCCATTCAACAAATTGTTAATTAATAAACTGAATATACAACAAAATTTAGCAAATTGTAATACCATTATTATACAATAAAAATAATAATAATTCATATTAACACGAACTAAATAAAATATAAATAGTTATATTGTTAGAAACTAGCCAAACACAGACCAGAAGTCCGTCCAGACGCATACGATGAAACGGTCTATATATGGGCTAGAAACTTAGGTCATGATTGCGATGTCAAAATCAAGAAACTCTGGAAATGCAGTATATAGAATGGTATGGTCTATTAAAAAGATATTTAATTTGCACATTTTTGATGATGTTGTTGTAGATCAGCTAGTTTATGGCAATCATCAAAATTAAATTGAAATGGATTACAGAGAAATAAACTGTGCCATTACTCCTTTAAAAATAATGATCGGGTCGTTCTTACGTCCTATATAAGGAAATTATAATAATTGTTAAAAAAATTGAAATCTCTCTTAAATTTCAGTGTGAGGGTTTCTTATACCTTAAAAGCTGACTTCTTCAGACATTTACAAGCTGTGTAATAAATTGATATGGATTTTCATTCCCTTCCTGAAGAAAATGTCCAGTCACACTAATTGACACAATAAGCAGTAGTACAACAACACTCCACAACAACACTCCACAGAACACAAAGACAGAAATAACCTGCTCTCTGAGGTGATGCTTCTGATTGTAAATCTTATGAGTGGTAGTGTTCTCAGCTGTTTAGGGTAAGAATATTAGCAAAACATAAGAAGACTTGAATGGAAGAAGAGAAACATTGCTGTTTGTACATTTTGTCTTAAGTGCTTCTTGCAATAAAATATATTAAAACATGAAGTATATTATTTATTATTATTGCATAGTAATGCTAAATTAATGAAAAAAATTGTAGTATGTGCTAAATAAACAATAAATGTTTAATTGAAGAAAAACGTTTATTTCATATTATTCTTAATCTTATTACTATTATGTTTTCAGCTTTTTAAATGCATGAAAAAAATAAATGCTTAACAATGCATTCTGCCAGTGCATGTAGGAAATGAAATGATAAAGAAATGTCCTCATTAGTTTAGTTTTTCTTACCTTTAGTCCCTTCAAAGTTAGTGATAGATGTAATGCCCTCTCAGCGTATCAGATTATCTCTATCTGTCTTTGTTCTGATCATTCTAGGCCTAGGGCATAAATTCTAGTATGGGCAATGACAGATGTCCTCCAGTCTTGGAGTAATTAAAATCTCAGGTCACTGAAGTTCAGTGTGACTGAACAACAGTGTCATTTCCTCAATTTCACGTTTTAAAGAACCTAGTAAAGGTATAGTATACTGTATGTACCAAAGTACATAGTGGCATCAATGTAGAAATTTGCATTTTTGTGTCTGCATGAGCAAATAACCAACTTCACACATTTCTTATCTGCAGTGATAGACTGACAGACCATCATATATCATTTTGTTAATCTACCATTAAAACATACTTTAAGTTATTTAAATGTACCAAACAAATGCTTGTATTATAGAATTATTATATGTGATGCTTCCACATGCCATATCTCCATTAATTGTTTCACAATCCATCATTTCATCAATCTTTGTCACATGTTTTAAAGAACCCACATTGTCCATTTTTTTATTCATCAATAGATTTGTTAGTAAGGTTAATGTTCTGATGATTTTGTTGCTGTTTCTAGATCGACAGCGGAGGACAGACTCCACCCGAAGTGTCTTCAAGATGCCATGCAGATGGTTGAAAGATTAATGACAGTTGGAAGGATGTGAGGGCTGACATAGTGACTTGATAAAAAAAGGACAAAGACTCCAATCATAACTGACAGGAAACCCACTTCCTTATGAACAGGGTCATCCTTAGAGTAAAAGAAAACATAGCAATAATATATGTCGCAAGTTTATCCTTTATCATTTTATATCTTTCCACTAGATGGTGTTGTTGTATCAAAATTAATTTATAAATAAATAACTTTCTCAGTCTTCATGAAACTCAGAATGTGGACTCTCTACCACAATCAAAGGGTGTTGTGAGTATACATTAACTACAGTTTTTTCTGTTATTAACATTTGTTGATGTTGTCTTGTGAAACTAGTTGTATAAATTCTACCAATCTATCTGTTTGATCAGGCACTACATGATTATTTGTGTGGTACCCATAACCTGGGAAACACTTTGGTACCAAATACAAGATCTGTCTTTATAGCTCAGTTAATTTTTGTGATGTGAAAATAATCCTGTAGGTTTAAGATTTATCTGTTTTATATTTAATCTGATTTAGCAGCCTTTTACAGAGGGTTACTATAAAAAACTATTTCAGGTCTGTTAACTGAGAATTGCCCGAGGAAACCCAGATCACTGACATACCCTAATAGTTCACAAGCTGTGCTCGTTTAGGAGGAAATTGTGAAATCCTGTTTGGTAAACACAAATTTTAATCTTAAAACTCAAGGGGGTGCATTATCGGACAGGGTTTAACCTAGTTCCAGAATAATTTAAATGTTAGAGGTGTCTTAATCGAAAACTATTTGCACTAACATATCTTAAAATATATCAGTGTGATTGTTTTGTCTCAAGATGACCAGTTATGTTTTATTTGTAAAGTATGTTTTTAAATTTATATAAATATCCTAATTTAACCAAGACCTTGTCCTGTTTTTAAACTAATCGCTGTCCGGGAAACTGCCCCAAGGAGTTTAAATTTAGCAAACATTCTTGTTTGTTTTTATTACCCGATAGTTCTAAAAGAGAATTGCATCACCCTAAAGTAGCAACATTACATGCTGTGCCAGGATAAGATCCAGTCACCTTTTTGACAATTGTGTCATGTCCTCTCCTTCGAGGCTGTAATATGAGAACTAAGCTGCTTAAACTGCACATGAAGGGTGTATTTTGACCTTAAATACCTAAATCACTGTCATTCGTCATCATCCAAGTGTTGACTTTTACAATAATTCATTATTTTATTTTAATTCACTCATTATTAATTTTTAATATAAGAGTAAACTCATGAAAACTATGAAATTACACAATATAAAAAATCAAAACCATGTTTTATTTTGATATATTCAATATAAACACACTTTTTTCTAGAAATAGCTAAATCTACCTTTAACAACCAGCTTTATAAACAGTACTGAAGGTTTTCACATCTATTCTTCGCTCTTATTCATAGATTTTTTTATTTACTTTTATACTTGTAATACTTTTATCTCAAAAAATATTTATTATATTGATATTTAACATTTAGATTTTTTTAAATGGAAGTGATGTTCTTGTTTATTTGAACTCATCTGGACTGTTTAATCTGTCTAAGATGTGCAGAACCTATATAACAGAACCAAAAGCAAAATCCAAAGGTTCAAAGACAGGTCATATATTTAGAATATTTTTAGTTTAAGTCTTATGTACATTTTATTTTTAAGATTTAGCAAAAAAAATCAAATCAGTTGTGTACAAGCGGAAAGCTAGAATGATTATAGTATTTACCAGTCATTTCGATTAAAAATCATCTAAATCTTGATTTTCCTCAAAATTATTCTAATTAAAGACAGAAGAATGTTAAAGTATCTATACTTAATAATATTTTCTGTACATACTCTCAGAAGTGCTGTAAGAGATTTTACATCATAATATTGTCAAATTCATAATATTAAAAACACTTTCATGAAATTCATATATTCTGTAATCTACTTTATGCTTCACAATAATGGCTCTATAAATGATCGATATGTAATTTAAATTGAAAAACATACAGCACGGCTGTAAATACTCTAGAGTTAATAAAGAAACTATATAGAGAAATACTCTCCATAAATATTACATTAAATTATAATTTACAAGTATAGACCGTTTCATCGGACGTGCGCACGCCTGACCCCCAGTTAACTTCCGGTTTGGCTTTTGTCTAACTATTTATATTTAATTTAATTTAATTTATGTAACTATTCATTTGTATTATTATTTTACTTTATGCTACGATAACTATGTAAACGATTGGTTCAATTTTGCTGTATGTTCATTTGAATAAATAACTATTTGTTTAATGGGTTCTTTATTTCGGTCACATTTAAACAAACCGTATGGTAAGCTACGTTAACATCTAGCGGCTGGGTTTGGGATCGGAGTCTTAATTAGGAATATTGGAGAGACAAGATAGCCAAGAAACAGTTCTTCTCGGATTCTTTGGATTGTTGAAATGTACCGGAAGTTCAGTTGGGGTCACAAAAGTGCGCATGCGCAGTTACATTTGTTTACGTTGTTAAGATGAAACCGTCTATAGTTGCAAAATGCAAACCGTAATCAAACATTGATCAGAATTTATAGTGGATTAGATATACATGTATTCATGTATTATTGTGTAAATGTCCCAAGCCCAGGCTGTGTTCTGCTATGTTCTCTCAGCCTGCCATCCACATAGTGAAAAGAATAAGGATTGTGGGTAGTGTAATTGAAGGTGCCAGTCCAAAGCAGATGGTGTACGTCATTCCCAACAGAACAGTTATGGCCACACTTCTCTGGTCTCGGATGATGGATTTTAGACAGCTGCAGAACTGTTACAACAAAAATAAAGTTTGGGGGCTATTTAATTTTAAAAGCACTATTCTTGCAACATTTTTCAAGAATATGAAAACAAAATATTTTATATAAATATTATTAATAAAATTAAAATGTAACAAGTCTTTTTTATTATATTTTGGTGTATCTTTTTTATACTATATTATATCTTTTTTACTATTATAAAATATGACTATATATGAACTAAACTAATATCATGGTTTGGCTTAAATAAAACTTACCCTCTCTGTCTGCCGGCTCACAGGTTTCCCATACCTGCAGTACGTCACAAAATGTTCGCAGTTATTCCATAATAAGCTGTACCGGATCGAACCGATCAGTTTCTCGGCTCTTCTCGCCACGTCCTCGTTCGCCAGAGGCAGACACTTTATTTGCATATCCATATCATTCACCAGAATCTGAGCACCGTATGCGAAATCTTCAACCGAATCAACACGTACACTCGCGATTTTGTAAATGCATCCTAAAATGAGTCTTTTGTTGGTGACGACTGGTTTAATGAGCTGTTTGTTGTTGGTTAATACAGGCATGATGTCGGGCATCAGGTGCGCCACTCTGTTCTCGCCCAGATAGATGCCGAAATGAGTGAAGAGAGTGCGAGGAACCTCCAGCAGATCTCCTCTCCTAAACACAGAGCATCTCACTGGACTCTTCTCCTCCAGCTGCCATATACTTTGAAAAAGTTTAAAATTTGAGAAAAGCAAGAATTTCTCAAAAAGGAATGTTAGTGAGTCTAGCATTTTAGTGTTTTTCTGAAAGAAAGCGAGGTCTTCAAATCGATGGAGAATTTATATGTATGTGTTTTGGGAGTGAGGAGGTCCCCAAGAATCTGATTGGCTGAAAGTTTCCCACACTAAAACATTAGACTGCTTTAACTCTTATTACTAAATCTTGACTTGTTTTATCAAATGATTAATTATTGGTAATACACCATAATTGCTTTAATGAAAACATTTAGGAAAGGAATAGCTTTTACATTAGAACTCTTACATCTTTACATCAATCACAGATCTATACATCATAAAATGCTTGCATTCATGGAAAAATGTTACCAGTTTTGTATCATAGATATTTTTAGCAGTTATAATTCAAGTTTATGCCCTTAGCTGAAAGTGCACGTGTCTTTTTGCGTTGTGTGTTCTGTGAAATGTCACTTATAGGACGGTCTTCATGTTACAAACATCTGTAATATGAAGTATCCTTTTCCTTTTCCACTTTCTATTTCTTTTCTTTGCTATTGTTGTTTCTTTTGTGTCAAATATTTGGAACTGTGATTAACAGCCAGTCTGAGGTCAAAAGGGTAGATGTAAAAATGTGGTCACAACAGGGCCACACTCAAAGTGATGGCCGCTGAACTTATGCTTCCCTTGCTATAACCTCCCCTCATGATTTCACTGGGATCATATTTTCGGCTTGCAAGATAAGAGCCCTCTTGAGAAAATAAATACACTAAACTTGACCATGACTACTGAACTTGTGTGACCTACTAATCGTGCATTCATTCACTGTTCCATTTTAGACAATACATTTAAACCTGTTTATGAAATTTTTAAGCGAATTATGCAAACTTTCTAAAAATATTTTGTTTTAACATAATTCAAATGAATAAAAGACATAAACCTGAGCAACTGCATTGCAGATCTAAAACATTCATTAAGGTATAGAGCATTAGTTAGGTCATTATGAATGCAATCATCACATGGACATGGGGATTTGCTTGGGTCTTGATAGGGTATAGCTGTGTTGATATTTATCTTTACACCACAAAGCTGATCCATGAGCCTCACCATACAATATCTTCTTTGTAAAAGCATTTCAAACAAAAGCATATAAATATTTAAAGGTTTGCAGTATTATCCTAATTGTTGTGTCCCAATGAAGCGTAGCATCAGTTCTGGCAGGTCACGTCATACGTCACATCAGGTGCAGCTAATCAACATTAACCAATAGTCATACAACACATCCTACATTGCATCCTATTTAAGTTACCTTTCTTTGCTCCTTATCAGGTGCTTAATCATGGCGCACTCAAAACCCAGCTCTATCCCCATCTCCTCCATGTCTGCCTGTATCTATCGGATCATTTTAATTTAATCCTGTTACGCATAATGAACTTTTCTGGTTCCCCGGGAGGGGGCATGTATTGCATGGGGAGGCGGAGAGTTTGCCCAGAACAGTTTCATTCCACGAACCTTAAATATTGCTTTTCTTTAAATATTTGACGACAGGGGTCCTGATTGAAGTTTGATATTGTATGTACTGCATTGATGCTTAATTCATTCAGTCATTACACAAAATAACCTTAAAGTAACCCTGAACCTTTTGTACAGTTTGAAATGCAATGAACTCCCATGCTCACTGCAAAGGCTGTGACATTTTTATCTTTTGGGAGTCTGGAGATTTGGCACGGTACTTCTTGGACTTGTGAAATGAAGACAGCTCTCCATCTGGTTTTAAGAGAGGTTCAGGCAGAGTTCAGAGCTGTTTAAGTTCACAGAGGCTGAAATTGACTATCAGGTCAGTCGTGCCTTGTTGTGCTCTCTGTTGACAACAGAATTCAGTATGGTTCCATTCTATGAAATCTGGCCGAAATCTGTTTAGATTAATGATGATATTAATGAAAATAAACAGAAAATACTCTCACTCTCTCTCCAGTGTTCCTGCCCTAGTTATCTTAACTAAAAGTTGTAAATCTACATCCGAGAAAGGAAGTTATCCCCCAAGTACTATTTTTGTCCTCTCTGTGAAAATATTCTGGTTTTAGATGTTTCCTCACATGTTGTTTGTTTATACACTGAAACCTGTAGTTGTATGTCTTGAAGTCTTAGGTGCTTTCGCAGGCATAAGCCCCCCCGGATGCCAGTCCTACATGTCGCCACGCAGGATGTGGGCTGACACCGGGTTTTAGTGCAGGTTGTTAACCCTTGCAAAGGTGTTTGGGCGTAGCCCAACCCGCAGCTCTACAGATGTCTGCTAGGCGATTCTGGCCAGTGCCCCGGAGGTGGCTATATCCCTTGTGGAGTAAGCCTTCACTGCCAGTGGGCATGGGAGAATCTGAGATCGGAATGCCGTCGCAACGGCATCCACGACCCAGTGCTCCAGCCTCTGCTTGGAGACAGCCTTCCCCTTCTGCTGTCCTCCAACACAGACAAGGAGCTGGTCAGAGCTACTGAAGCTCTGCGTGCAGTCCAGGGCACAACATGGATGGGGTAGGGTCTTCCTCCCCGATGGGGAGCGCCTGCAAGTCCACCACTTGGTCCCGGAAGGGAGAAGTGGGAACTTTGGGCACATATCGGGGCCTGGGTCTCAAGATAACCTGAGAGTTTGCCAGTGCCAAATTTAAGGCAATCCGGAAACACAGAGAATGCTTGGAGGTCCCCTACCCTCTTGAAGGAAGCGAGCCCCCACAGGAGGGCCGACTTACTCGTCAGGCGAGGAAGATCGGAACCTCCGAGGGGCTCTTGGATCCACGTTAGTGTCCCAAGTGGGTATGGATCGGAGATGAGGCGGATTCCGCCCTCTCGCGCCCATTAGGAACCTGGTGACCAGGTCGTGTTGCCCTAGAAACTTTCCATCCACTGAGTCCTGATGAGTGGCGATAGCGTCTACATACACATTCAGTGTGGAGGGGAGATGTTAGTCCCCAGTCTTGTAAGAAGGACAACACAATCCTGATCGAGCACCTTCATGGGTCTTTCTCGTTGAGAGAGACACCAAGACGAGAAGAGGCGCCGTCTAGAGGCGTGTAACCGCCTAGTAGATGGGGCCCTAGCCTGGGTGATGGTCTCTGCCGTAAAGGGGGAGTAGCCAACTCAGGATCTTCTCGTCCCGTCTAGAGACTAGACATGGGTGTTCCAGAGGTCTGATCTGGGATGTCAGAACGTGTCCTTCCCCTGAGAGAGCAGGTCCTCTCTCAGGGGAATGGTTCAGGGGGAGTCGCTGTCCAGAGCATCAACTCTGAAGCCAAGTGCGGTTAGATCAGTGTAACCCATAACACTTGGTGCTCCTCTTCCCTGACCTTGCACAGTGTCTGTGCAAGGAGGCTCCTTGGGGGACGCCCGTCCCGCGATCAGCTGTGCACAAGGTTATCCATGACGAGGGGGGCCTCGGGAAGAGATTACCAAAGCGGGCAATGGGTGTTGTCGTGAGAGGCAAAGAGGTCTACCTGTGCCTGTCCGAACAGCACCCAAATGAAGTGGACTGCGCAGGGGTGGAGTCGCCACTCTCCGCAAGGCGTATACTGACAAGAGAGCGCGTCGGCTGTCAGGTTCAGTTCGCCTGGGATGTGTGTGGCCCGCAGGGAGCAGATTACCTGCTGACTCCACAGGAGGAGGCGTCGGGCAAGTCGTGTTAGCTGCCGTGAGCGTACTCCACCCTGGCGATTGATGTACGCTACGGGTGTCGTGCTGTCCAGGCGGACCAGCACATGCTTGCCCTGCACTAGAGCCTTCTTTGTGTTGACAAAATGTTAATATGCTCTCCAACTTTTAAGTCGCTTTGGATAAAAGCAGGGTTGAAAATGGGGGGGGGATTGCGGTGAGACGGGTGCATCGTGTGGGCCTCACCCCTAAACATTTAGAGGAATTGCAACTTTTATTAATGAAATAGCCTCTAAACATATTGCACTTTTCTTACATTAATATGGTTTCCTGCATCTATGGTTTAAAAAATGGATAATTTAACTACAAGCAATTAAGATCCCACTTTAAAACATCCCCTGGCAAAGAGTTATTTTTAAACATACAACACGGGTCAATCTACACATAGAACACCACTTCTACCTCTGGTCCCACCACAAACACTATTGGTACATAAAAATATGATAATTTATTACCATAAGCGTGTTTTAAGTCTTAAACACTAAGCAGGTTTGAACACGGTCTTAAAAGAGATTGTTTACTGAGGTTTCATCAACTGAAAATCTTCCAGATTGCAAAACCGTCTCGGTATAAACAAAAGAAATTAGTCAGATGCCAAATGTTTCCAAAAAAAGAAACATTGGGTTTTATGTTTCCAAAAAAAGTAATAAATGCTAAACAATCAAAAATACATATATTTCCCCAAAGTACATATAAAACAGACCCAAGACAAGGTAGATGGAACAAGCTCTGAAATCAAGACCATCTAACAGACCAGAAAAAAAACCCCACAAAGCAAAATATTCCGTATAAAGGAACAGAACAGATGAAGTTACTAAATGGGTAATAATCCGGCAAACAGAAAGAAATCAAAAAACACATTCTGACAAAAAGACTGAAGAAGACCATGAAGTAAATGATCAGCAATACAAGCAATGTGCTCAAATATTCACTCAAAAAAAATGCTAAATCTTTCTTAGTTTCCTGTAACTGCAGTATTTGGAGCATAGTGCTAGCGACGTCAAAATCATGGGTTCGATTCCAGTGATTGCACATACTCTGATACAAATGTATAGTATAATTCAATGTAAGTCGCTTTGGATAAAAGTGTCTAACAAATGCATAAATGTAAAATCAGAAGAGTGCACAAAGCCAAACTTGAAACAAGAGAACAGTAAGGTGAACACATGATCAAAAAACAAACCATGAGCTCAACATGAAAAAAAAACCCATTTAGAGGACACGACAAGTCATCTCTCCTCTCAAGTAAAAAGCTACCAAAGAGATGTTTGAACAATTAAGCAAAATAGTATATGGGTCTTTCAGAGGCAGTATTTAAAGTATGTTTGGACCCTCATACTTGACAAGATACAATGACTGGCACATTTGATATCACCATTAATTTTACTGTAGCATTGTGCTGTTTGTACACTTATTTTATTAATGGTCTTTATTTCTCAATAATAATAGTAATGAAAACAGATTTGTTTACTTAAACTGACACAGCTATCATATGACTCACTGATGTCAGTGTTTGTACTGACATGAAATTTTTGTTGTTATTTAGGTGGTGAGGATAAAAGTATGACAGCATATGTGTCTACTGAAGTGAAATGTTGAAATTGTTGTGAAACTATTACAATAGAGCAAAGACTGACCCATAAGCTCAGCAGAAGTGCGATGGGTCTGTGTCATGGTAAACTATCTGTTTGTCTTTTTAGTTTGCCCCTTTATTTTGAATAATAAACATTTTAAACAAGCAGTGAAATGGTTAACATGTGTACCTACAGTCTATTCAATGAGATATTTTGGCTATCTTCAGTAATAAAATTCTTCATTCTGCTGCCTTCCCTATTTTCGTACATTACTTTGTACTTGGACATTACCAAGGACATGTTGACTTAAATGCTGAAGCATTTATGGTTGGTTCTGAGTCACGCAGTGAGTATGACGGGAATGGTGATATCTCCTGTTTGTATAGTGGACCGTTATCTCCATCTCCGAGTAGGACCTTGATCGGATAAATATACAGCGGTAGTCAACGGTCACTCACAATCGCAAGGATACAGCACACAGACTGCAGGACCAACATGGCCCAGTTCATACATGTGGCAGCTTTTATTCTTCTGCTTTCCACAAAATCGACAGCGGTAAGCAACACAGGATTTTGCTTTCACTGCAATGAGAAATTTGTTGTAAGGTTTATTTGCAAATCTTCTTTTTCTTGCTTTTTCACCCTAAGCAACCGAGAGGGGACTATATCCCATCACAAGAACAATGTAACCCCAGCGATGGTTTTGTAAGTACTGCATAAGTCATCTATTCCGTATTCCACTTAAAATATTCAATTCCGTATTCCACTTAAAATGTTCCGTGTATCTGTCAGTGTTTTTAATTGTGCTCACCTTTTTTTTCTTTCTCTTGAAGGGGAAATACTGCCCAACCACATGTGGAGTCGCTGATTACCTGCACCGGTACAAACCTGATGTGGACAGACAGCTGGACCTAATGGAACAAGATCTGGAGGAAATCGTCAACCTTACCAGAGGAGCACAGGACAAAGTGATCTACCTGAAAGACTCAGAAACACAAGCTCAAAAGCAATCACCAGGTAGCAACCTTTCATATTTCATAGTGGGAAAAAAACCTACCTTTTAGATAATATCTCAGATTCCTCCTATAAAATAATACAGTACATAAAGGCAGTCTAGTTCTAATCTTTGAATTATTTCTCCTTGTTAAGTATATGGTTTGTTTTTTAAGTTTTATGTTTATGAGAGTAACGTTAATTTGTTTATCAGATACATACATCAAAAAATCCTCAAGCATGCTGGATGATATACTACGGTTTGAGAAGAGCATTGTCGCTCAGGAGGATCAAATATAGTGAGAACCTTTTGATACCTTGTTTTAGTCCTATTTAATAAACAGGGGTCACTTAACAAATCACAATCCTAATGGATTTTTTCCATCTGCCTAGTCAACTGCAGACGACCCTCCAAGCTAATGAGAATAAAATGGTCGATCTAAAGCAGATGTCTCTCCAGCTGGACCAGATGTGCAAAGAGCCCTGCAAAGACACTGTGGAAATTCAGACAATAACAGGCAAAGGTAAAAACATTGATAGATGTTGAAACGCTGATTGAAGCATTTTTACATAAGAGTAGAGAGCTGTAGCAAATTTTGTACACTTTGTCCCCAGACTGTCAGGACATCGCAAACAAAGGCGGTAAGGTTAGTGGACTCTACTACGTGAAACCAGCCAGAGCTCAAGAACCATTCCTGGTCTACTGTGAGATAGACAGCTTTGGAAGAGGATGGACTGTCCTTCAGAGGGTACACATTTTCTATAGAAACACTCAGTTATTTGAAAAAACAGTGTTGAATTTCAATCAAAATTAATTGGTTAAATGTTTTTCAGAGACGTGACGGGAGCGTTGACTTTAACAAAAACTGGATACAGTATAAGGAAGGCTTTGGGTACCTTTCGCCAGATGACAGAACAGAGTTCTGGCTGGGCAATGAGAAGATGCATCTTTTGTCAGTTCAGTCTAGTGTGCCTTACGTCCTAAGGATAGAAATGGTCGATTGGGAAGGCAACAAAAAGTAATGAATTATAGAAAACCCTCACACACCTTCCTTTCTAATGCTGTCAAAGTTTCAGGGAGTAATGTGGAACTCCTCACTTCATTTAGTCCTAGTAGCTAATGTTTTATATATTTGGAAGGATCTTGCACACCTGAGCATTCAATTTGAAGGGATAGTTCACCCAAAAGCGAAAATTCTGTCATTATTTACTGACCATCTTGTCATTTCAAACCTGTATGAATTTCTTCTGCAAAACACAAAAGTTAATTAAAGAATGTTGTAACCAAATAACGGCAGAACCCTTTGACCTGCATTAGTTTGGTGTCCATACAATAGAAGTGAATGGGTACCGCCATTGTTGGGTAAAAAACATTCTTCAAAATATCTTCTTTTGTGTTCTGCAGAAGAAAGAAAGTCATGGATGTTCGAAATAATAAGATGGCTAGACAGAATTTTCCTTCTTGGGTGAACTGTCACTTAGATCTAAAGTAAACTAAAAAAAATTGTTGTAGTTACACAGGACTTTGTTCTGCTGCCATGTTTTTTTTCCAAGTAACATTGCATGACCTCTTCTCAGATCAAACATGTTGCAAAATATCAGGAAACACAATCAATAGAAATAGAGTATAATCGGTTGTTCAACATTTTCCTCTTGTTAACATCTCTTGTCAGGTATGCTGATTATGCCACATTCAAAATTGGACCAGAAATCGATGCATACCGTTTGACATATGCTTATTACTTTGGTGGAGATGCTGGGGATGCTTTCGACGGCTTTGACTTCGGGGATGACCCCAGTGACAAATTCTACACGTCTCACAATGGCATGCAGTTCAGTTCACCTGATAAAGACAATGACAAGTTTCATCAAAACTGTGCCTTGGAGGAGGGATCTGGTTGGTGGATGAACCGTTGCCACGCTGCTCATCTCAATGGAAAATACTACACAGGTAAACCCATGACTTTCATATAGACTTTATTAGTAAACCAGTTGTAGGTGGTGGTTAGAGAATCTTGAACTGTAATTTGTCAAGGGTAAATAATAATTGACAGTCTGCTTCTTACACAACTTATGTCAATAAAGGACAGAATAGTTTTTTACCTCTTTTCTGAGGTATTGTTTTTCTCTTTACAGGTGGTAAGTACACAGAGAAGGACAGTCAGAATGGACATGATAACGGCATTATTTGGGCCACATGGCATAGTCGCTGGTATTCTCTGAAGGAGACCACCATGAAGATCATTCCCATAAACAGAATTGGTGCCGGAGGCCAGCAGAGTGGTGTCAAGCAGTTTGGAGACATTTAAAGACCTTACCATTGCATTTTGCTTTTGCAAATCTAATTTTGAAATACAGGAATGACATGACATGAAGTTTCAAGTGAGTGTGGACATCTGTCTGTTGTAATGAGATTTTTCCATTATGTTATTTGTATAACGATATCCTAGACGTAATTGTTTTCTATATGGAAAATTCATACATACACCATGTTGTTAAATTTCAACTTGTTTGAATTGCAACTCGTCTAAGGCACTGCACCTGACAATAAATGAATAAATGTTTCTTCTCTAGACCTCCTGACTTTACAATATAAGTGAGATTGAACACTAATGAATACATGGGACCATTGAAACTGAGGAGATAAGAAGTGGTTTTACATTACTGAAAAATTCTATGTTTGTTTGCATGTTAGTTTAAAGCAAACTAGAGATTGCAAATTGTTAGTGAAAGTATTCATAAGCCCTATTAAATAAATGGTGGAGTGTGCTGGTGTGTTTGTTTTTCAGGTTAAGTGTGGGTGTCTCAACCTTTGTGTAGGAGTTGTAGCGGGGAACTTGGTCAATAAGTCAATATTGCCTGACTTGCGTTGATAAAACACTCCAATGGTATCTACCAGGATTTCATTCTAAACACTGATGTTCTCTGGCGCAAATATATTTCATAATATTTGCTGTGGTGCAGAAGTCAATAAATACATACTCAGCCATTTCAAAACAGGATAATACCTTCCCCTAATGGAATAATGAACTTAAAAATACTAGTGTAGAAAATGATTTGCAATGGCTCAATTATTAGCTCAAGCATTAGTTCAAGCATGGTACCTTACATGGAATTATTAAGCAAAACCATATTTAAATTCAAGTTCTGTTGTTTATCGAGTTGAAACCAAAGTCTGCCTGTTTGCTCGAAAGTGACACTTTCTAGGAAGGAAAAACAAATATGAGACTGTAACTTGTAAAACAGTTCTTTTACTGCCCAACAGCGACACCCGTGGATAGTTTCAGATCTAGTCCTCACTCAAGCCTTACTTAAAAAAATAATTGTATCAATATAAATAAGATAAATGCACATTTTAAAACCACACAAACATTATTCTTTTGATTAAACTCCAGCAAAATCCAAACCAGCTGTATGAAATGTTTTATTGCTGAATAGCTTTAAATTCTACATATCATGTATTTTTCATTTGTGTTTTCAAGACTTTATATACATTTAAATATTGTTTTAGTGTACTTTTTAAATTGTGCAAGTATCGATGTCATATTGTAACTACATAATAATTCTGTTTTTTGATTGCAAATGTCTTTGAAAACATGTAATACTGCAGAAACATCAATAAACAAATAATAGCTTGAAATAATTTTAACAAGCACGACTTTTCCCTGTTTGTGGAGATCATATTTACAATGACACAAATAAAAATATTTCACTTTTATTTTATTTTTTAGATTAATTAAACGTTTTTAGAAGTGCTTTGAATTTGAAATATTTCTCATGTGTTGGCCATTGTGCTAAAAATTACTTATTAATAATTTGTATTTTCTTTTTAAAACTAAATACAGGAATTGATGATGGTCAGTTTAACAAGCAAACGGTTTGTTGTCTGGATTCCAGAGTTCTTTATTTTACAAAATTGTTGTAGCAAATGTCAGATAATACAACATTTTTACAGACAAAATGTTATTTTTTCCTTTTAATGTTTTCTGAATTATTAAACATAAAACATTGAAGTAGAAAATAGTCAGATGTTGAGTTCACTTACACCTGGCAAACATGTACATGTAATGTCATTAATATCAATCATTAATATAACTGAATTCTAAAAGATGAACATGCACAAATGAAACAATACTCGTTTTATTTGTATCTCTGCGCATTTGAATCCTAATGGTTAACAATGATCTGTTAGAAAACAGAACAGTTAGCATTCAAACTTGTGAAGAATTTCTTGAAAATCAAAATGAACAGTTGAAAGGACTGGCCATGCACACCAACACTTTTTGTTGTAACTTTCATATTGTTAAATAGGCAAATAGAAGCAGAATGCAACACCTTATGGAGAGTTGTTTCACAATTAGTGTGCCATTTACATTCATGGTACAAGCAAACAGCATATTGGAAATCATCTGACAAAATTTAAGTTTAAGCAAAATGAAAGGTTCCAATAAAAAAAACTAAAATCTTTTCCTCTTCAGAATCTCTGGTTTCCAATTAACAGGGTGGGATTCTTCCGTCTAAAAGAGAAAGGAAAACATTAAAAAGAAAATCCTCAGGAAAATAAAAAACATCCACATTTTTAAAAACAAAATTCCTAAAAATAATTTGGTGCCATGCACACATATAACCATTATGACGCATCTATAATTCATTTAGATCACAAGAATTTTGCTTTTCAGAACTATAGAACTTTAAGACTTTTAATTATTAGATTCCAGTAAGCATTAGTAGTGAAGGGAGAGTGTCTTACCGCTGTGTCATCCTCCTTGTAGACTTTGATAGTTTTGTCTGCCTCTGCTGTTATGAGTCGACTCTCAGACTGATCGAACACACAGGCGAAGATTCCGGACTCACTGTCCAGAGAACCGGGCTGCACCGCAGCATGAATCCTCTGGAAGTTATAGCCAGTTCTCCAATCCCACATATGAATTGTGCCATTATCAGCTAAAGTAGTAAGAAGTTAGGAGTTAGAAATGTTATTGTTCATGTTAGGAATGCAAGGGAAAAAAATGTATAGGGTGACAGTAAAACAACAGGACACAACACAATAGATCCTAATAGATCTATAAACATTACATATTATCTTCACATAAGTAGTCAGACACAGCATTTCAAATTAACTCCTGATAAAAATTATACGACAAAAACATTCACACAAACCTTTTAATTAAAAGCACAGCCTAAACTAAGTGCACAATACACAATTAACATTAAAAATGACAAAAAGCTAAATAATGTGTTGGTAAATATCTATAATGGAATGACGGTAAATACAAAAGCAAAATATTTTTTAAAGTCGCTTTGTAACACAAAATGCGGGTTGTATTTTACCTCCTGACACCAGTACACCATCTGAATTGACAGCCAGCGTGTTGATGATAGCGTTGTGTCCTGAAAGATTCTGGATGAAGTTTCCGTCAGGAAATTTCCATTGCTTAATATTGTCAGGAGAACCAGATGCAAAAGTGTATCTGTAAAATGAAGAAAATGGTGTACATAACAACTCCAGAAAGCTTCACTAAAATCACTGGTTTTTAATTGAACAAAGAGTGACTGGGATACCTTCATTCTGTTTACAAATGTATTATTCTGTTCATGTTAGTTAGTTGTGCTTTTTAAACAGAGCAACCATTTCACATAGTGACTTACTGTCTGGGATGGAGCACCAATGCTCTGACAGATTTTTTGTGATTGGTCAGTGTGGCTCTTGTCTTGCCAGCAATCAGATCCCAGAGTCTAATAGTTGTGTCGTGACTGCCTAAAGGAGTAAAGCACATAGAAAACAGAAAACCATCAGTTAAATCCATGAAAAATGTTCGATGAAGATTTTTTTTAAGCACTTCTGCTAATTCTGTCTAACAAGTTTTACAGGCAGGATCTGAATGACATGAATGCTTACCTGTAATCACCTGTGGTTCAGCGCTTTGACATTTGACTGTAGCTACTGTGTTAGTGTGTCCAGTTAGGGTGTGGACATTCGCCTTGGTCCTGATATCCCAAACCTAGAACACAGAAACAACATATCTACTACTTTGGTACAGCAGATTCATTGTAAATCATTATCATCAAGACAATTTCAAAACATGAGGCATTAGGGATTGCATGATGGCTTACTCTTGCGGTGGCATCTCGACTGCATGTCACCAACACATCAATGGTAGGGTGGAGGTCAATGTCATAGACTGCACTCAGATGACCATGATAGTGTCTTATAACCTTATATTGGCAACAAAAAAATACATATAACAACCGTCTGCATAGAAGAACATTAACACAGCACATGGATTGTTCCAAGTATGATTGGAGACACGCTTTATTGACATTTTATGATATGTAAAATGAACATTTAAACGGATTAGAAATAGTGTATACCTTGTTATATTCTAGATCCCAGCATTTAACCTGTTTGTCCTCCCCACAGGAGAAGAGGTATGGGCTACGTGTGCTTACGGCCACACCTCTCACTGTGCTGATGTGACCCGTCAGAGACAATTTAAGCTTTCCACTGGCGAGATCCCAGATCTGTCATAAGAGAATAAAGGATGCTTTAATCCAAAAAGCACTTGAGGTGCGTTCAAGATCTACATTCAGTTGTCTGTTTCCTATGCATTAAACCCATGACCTACACAATGCACTAGAGAAACTACTGTATAAGGCATCTATTTTTAAACTGATCTGATTTACTGAGGTGATAGTATATACACGCAAAATGAGTCACTTAAAAAAAAGACAGAAATAAATTCTGTGGAACAAACCAAGGTAATCACTCCAGCTTAAGGCGATTTTAAATTCTGCGTCAGACTAACGCCATAGCCTCTATGCTGCACACAACGAGCCGGTTTTCGTTTATAGTTTGCCCGCGTTGACAATAGACACTAGGCGTCAGTGTCCACAGAATTATTGCTTTTGTAACCAAGACAAGAGCTGAAGTGGTTCGTTGTGTACGTTGTCTGAGAAGCATTTAGCAGTCATAGCGGCAAGAAACACTTAATTTATGTAGATAATTAATTTGGAAATGCTTATGAGAAACTGGTTATGAAACTGGATCCTATGGCACAGTTTTTTGACCTGAATGTAGGGGGTTCAAGCAGACCAATCACAGCGCTTGTGGTCCGCGTCGCATTGACGCGCGGCAAAATTTTTTGAGAGGTGCGCATCAGGTTTATAATCTGATACCAGGTAAAAGTAAAATGACAAGTTAAAAGTTTCATTTAAACAAATTAACCTTTCATAAATCTTTTTATTTACTTTAAAGGACAGCTGGTTTTAAATATTGCAAAAGCATTTCTGTCTTATTTTGGGGAAATAGTCTTAACTTGCACTGAAGAATGGAGCTCACCTTTATAGTTCTGTCTGCTGATCCAGTCACAAACCACTGATTACCAGGCTCCACTGCTATAGATCTGACCCAACCAAGATGCCCACTGATGACCTGAGAGGCACAAAAGGATAAGATCAGTATTATGAACTGGAAACAGTGTCCACTGAAACACTGCCATTGTAAAAACATTGTAAACACAGTATTTTTACATGTAAAGATTTATAGTCTTTAAAAAGTGCGTCCTTTTTACCAGCATGCAAAATTCACAAAGACCAGAAGTTCCCCTTCATTAGCAAATGAATGAAATGAGGGTCAAAGCCGTTACTTTAACATGTCCCCATCAAAAGAAATTTCACATAAGTTATTTTATATCCATAGAAAGCACATTAAATGTTAGTAAAATGTCTCCTTTATGGTTTTAACTACGTTTTTGGAGAATAAAATGTCAAAAAAAAAAAAAATGTTGTACTAATAATTAGCATTTGTGGTGAAAGTAATTAGTCTTTTAGGGCCTGTTTCCCATACATGGAGTATCTTAAACCAGGACTATGCCTTAGTTGAATTAAGATATGTGTGTCGCTTTTATGAAAATGCCTTAGAAGAATACATTACAGGTGAACATCTTGAGACAAAACAATGGCACTGATATCTTTTAAGAGATTTCTGGGCAAGTTATATTCAGCTAAAACAGGTCACATATTCCTTTTAGTCTGAGACTAGCCTTAAGCCTTGTCTGTGAAACCAGGTCTTAATTTCATAAATAGATTTTTGTTGTAAATATGCCTGACAAGATTGTTACACTGAATGACACTTTAGTGGGCGTCTTCTGTAAATCAAGGAAACATTTATGATGTTTATATTTACGCAAAAAAACAAAAACAATTCAATTAAACAGAAAACTTTCCAAGCACACAATTTAAAGCAGTTTGACACATTAAAAAACGTGCTAAACAACTCAGCACAACTCTTGGAGTGCGCTTACTCTGAAGAGTTTCCATGGTGGATGCCACTGAGGTTTGGGCATTGTAGGAGCTTTTCTTGGCACCAGCACAGTATTCCTGGTGCCTCCTTCTACAAGAGACTGTCAAGGAGTGAAAAACAAATGTAATACATAATTAAAACAACATCCATTTACATAACTAACAATGAGAAGATAACAATGGACTGCTGATATATAAAACAACATGTGACAAAATAAGTGGAATTAAAACGTGAAAAGCTTTTAAGGGACGAAAAGCTTTTAAGGGACAAAAATGGCAATTTTGGATATAGGATGTGCTTACCAGTGCGTGTTGTGGAGGCAGAGATCTCTCTGCACCTCCCGCATGTCTGTGAATATCTGCCACACTGGCCGCAGTTCGACTTGCATCTTGCCTGCAGAACAAAAAATAACATTTGAAACATTAATCTACCAATACAGGGCTCAAAGGAAACTTTTAAAAAAAGTTATTTTGAAAGACTATTTTTGAACATCCTAGAACATTTTCAAAGATATGACAGACAGGAACTGAAGTTTTCTTTTTTTTGGAAAGAGAGAAAACAGAAATTTGAGAAGAGTGTTTACATGTACCTTGCTTGAGACGGAGGAAGCGCAAGAGCCATGGTGTGAACACTTGCTTCACTGGGCATCTTCTGCATCAGTGTGCCTGCAGTGAGGGTGACTCCTGATGACATTACAAATAAATTAAATTAGACCTTTGAAGAATACCATTTTGAGCTATGCACTTAAAACTATATTACATTTTGAGACCGAGATCATACACTTGTCAGTGGCAGAATATAAATGCAACCTGAGACTTACCAGGAGCAGAAGGATATGGATGTGTTCCTGTCACCAAGTAATCTGGAGTAGAATCTGGCATTGAAGCAACATGTTATTATGCATTGATGCGCTGGTTAATCACTTTAAAAGCATTAATGTATCAAAACTTTGGTTTGTGTGCAGTACTACATAAAGAAGAAGTACCTGGCAGGGGATATCCTATCTGGCCATAGGGGTCAGAAGCGTCGAGTGGCCCTTTATCTCTCCCCTCTTTCAAAACTGGCATGTGTAACACAGGTCCATACTCTGTTCGCATCTTTACTGCCATCTTCATCTTGTAGCTATAGAATATGTGAAGTGAAAAAAAAAATTATATAAGAACCTAAAGGACCAACGAAGTTCGTCGTCTTGTAGGTAATATCAATGCGATTTCATTTTCGCGACCGTTTACCTCTGCTCGTCCAGCGCTATCTGTTTGGCTTGATCCGACACAAACATATCATGAGTCCTCTTTAACGATCGAAACACAAGCGTGTGCACCGAGTGCTTCTGTACATCCTGTAGAGATAAAACAAAACACA
This sequence comes from Triplophysa bombifrons, assembly GCA_029783895.1. Taxonomy (NCBI): domain Eukaryota; kingdom Metazoa; phylum Chordata; class Actinopteri; order Cypriniformes; family Nemacheilidae; genus Triplophysa; species Triplophysa bombifrons. Next base: position 18,685,159 of record CM056452.1, read on the forward strand.
CAATCAATCTGTTTCCGTTCAGGCAGAAATGTGATATCTTGCATAGATGCACACGAGCACACATGGACTGAAATAAAGCGCGCCGCGTTCCTTCCTATACACGTTGTTAAGTAACGTTAACGTGACTCACAACAACAATTAATATGAAGACCCGTTAATCAAAGCTCAGTTACCTCAGTCATGTTCGCTTTAACTCCTTAAACAAGATTGCGGCGATTAAACTGAAATATAAAAACTTCACACATCAAACAATCACAAACCGTCCGGATGTAAAACAGCAATACTTCCGGAAAAGAAACATAACTTCCGGAAGAGCGGAAGTCAGAAACACGATTTGGCCAGTTTACATAAAAATTGTAAAATATTGTTTACGCGGGAACTAATTTGATGTGTATAAAAGGTATGGTAAAAATTGGTAAGAAATAGAATTGGACGGGACACCTTTGTTATAAGCAGACTCATGGGACTTTTATATGTAAAAGTTGATTCATCCACATGCCGAATATTACTTTATAATTTAGTGAAAATGTATTTATGGTTAATTAAACTTATTAATTAATTAATTTGGGGATTATAAACTAAATGTTAGCGCATTCGTGAAAGGTCTTCATCTAACCCCTGTGATATTTTTACAGTTTATCTTATGTTTCAAAGATTAAAAACGTTTCACTTCGCAAGAAAATATATTCCGAGTAATACGAAAAAAATATTAAGGCTAATTTGTATTACCAGAACAAGATATCTGTCGGTCTGTGATAGGTCGTTAAAAGCATACAAGCTTGTTATGTGTCTTTACTTGTTCGTGCCAGCAGGTGGGACTGTTGTCAACAAACAGATTAAATTTACTGGAAGAGCTGGTGGAGTAATAATAATAAAACTTTTCTGCGAAATCAACAGTTTATTTATATATAATTGATGAATAATTTTGACATAGCATTTTTGTAATTTGGCTGAATTAAATAACTTTCATGGATTACATATTACTTAACCAGCAACAGGGGATAACTTTCCTTTTTCTTTTTTGACCTGTCTGAACAGGTTGTAAAACTGGATGTATGCTTGCTAACATCTTATTGGTATACAATCTAATGTGTGCTGGGATCTCGATTGTCCAGATAATTAACTAAGCCTACTAAAACAATATATCAAGGGCATGACATTATTTATGAATTTAATGATGATGACGAAGATATGTATAGGTATGTAAATCATGTTCTCAGGGGGGCCTATCTATATTCTAAGACTAGTAACACTCGCATCTCATGGAAAAACAAATTGAAAGAATAATGTATTTGGTATTTTATGTCAATTTCTGCCATCTTTCAACTATGAAATAAAATACATCATGCATTTGAAAATTAAACTCTTAAGAAAAATGGTTCCCATTTGTACCAAAAAAGGTTATTTGGCTTATAATAATACCAGAATCCTTTTTGGTGCTATATAGAACCCTTTGTATAAGGTTCCATAAAAAAACGTACCATGAAATGTGCTGTATAGAACCTCAGTGGTACTATAACGAACAATTGTATTATCTGAAGACATGAAAGGTTTTATTTAGTTGTTTTTAATTTATTTATGATATTAATCAATTTATTTATTCTCATTGTTATTTATTCTGTTAGATATTTATCTGTTTCTTTTTCCAGCATTTTAAGATTTTTTTTGCAGATTTAAAACAAGAAATGTAAATGAAATGTAAACCAAATAATACTTTCATTTCCTACTGCTCAGAACATAAAACATATAATGCATTGGTATATATTTATACATATTTACTTTGTGTTCCTTTCACAATTTTGCATTGTTCCAAAGCAGCTTTTCAGGAAAAAAAAACATATAGCCTACGTTTTACCGCATTTAAGCTCAAATGCGTAGAACGGTAGAAAAACTGGCAGTCGCGATTTCTTTAAGACTGCAAGGGAAGCTCAGCTTCCCCTATAATTGTCAAAAAATGAATGGTCAAATATATGTAAACAATTTCGTTCAGAATCAGCTACTTAGGTCGGCTGACTCGATTTCCTTCTCATTCATTCCCGTAGCGTACAGTGCATTACTCTGTTGAAGCCCAGCGTCCATTGTCTTCAATGGGGCTGCTTTAAACAGTTTTTTTCACTTCTTAGAAACAAGACGGTCATTGGATAATGCTGCGATTATGTCCCGCCCACGGACGCTCAGCGTCTCTGATGAATGGAGGAGTGGGCTGGCCCGGACTCCGAGCTACTGCGTGATGATTGGAGGGTCTGTCGAAAGATTGCGTCTCCTTTTGATTGACAGCAATTTTGTTCTAAAAAAAAAAAAAAAGTCGCTGATGAAGCTATTCGATCTCAGTCCCATTGCGGATTTTGCAAGTGTAGTCGAAAGACAAACTGCTGCAACCTATTTCTTGGTACTTGCTTTCCGAAATTTCTAGCCAATTTTCATCATACATTTCACACAATTATACACCACACTCCTTGTTTCAGTTTAATGTAATTCCCACCCCACATTACCTCCGTCGAGTTTAATATCTTTTTTTAGATCGTTTGTTCATTCATTCATTGTGAAATGAGCTTCCCCACTTTGAAAGACCAGCAGCCGCCACTGGATAGGTTACATGTAAATTATAACTATAAAAAATATAAAAATCCATTACAATTGAAGTTATCCGAGCTTCAAGTTTATAATGCAAGCAATCCAACCAGGCAGTCAGACAAGCAGTAAAATTATGACATCGTGTATTGTTTGATGTGTTAAGTGGCAGATACATCCATTGTTTTTGTGTGGAAATTTGATGTTGAGTTTATGCTAAATAGAAGTCTGGGTGTGTTTTCAGGAGCCTTAAGATGAAACATAGAGATGAAACTAGCTGATTTTATCGTAGACTTTGATGCAGGACAAACCACCAATCAGGAGGCAGCTTCTAAATAACTCATTTAATTTAAACTGATAAAGGCTGGAATAAAAAACCCTCTCCCAATAGAAAGAACCAAGAAGACATGGTTCTACTTATAAATAGAACATTTAGCATCAACAAAGAGTGTATGCTATAGGGTTGCATTGTGCATCACACCCATGTTTTTCATGTGAATGATTATTAATAAATAGCCTACCTGGATGGTCTACCCCAGGGGTCTTCAGAATTCTTCATACCAAGAACCCACAAATATAATTAACCTTTTAAGAGGGACCCCTTTCTAATATACATATCTATATTTTTAGAAACATTTTAACTGTGTGATATTATTAAGACAATATATTGTTTGTGAAAAGGAAACTGTAAACGTAAAAAAACTGAAACAGTAGTTAGTAGATTTTTACTTTTTGTTGCTGTCTTTTATTTGAAAAATAAATCTGGGGACCCCTTAAAACATTCTGAAGGACCCTGGTCTACCCTACGAATATATATGAATCAAATATGTTTTTGTGACTATTCCTTTTTTACATAATATGATAAAAATTCTAGAGGCCACAGCCCACAGCATTGCGTTGAGTGGACACCCGCTGTATACTGCTCCGCGTCACGTGACTCACAGAGATTGTCAAAGTCATCAGACGCTGGTGCCGCTTGACTTTACACTAGTAGACACCGTTCTTGCCGTTTTTCGTCTCTTCTGTTGCATAAACAACTTAACTTTGTATGCGACATTCAAATGTTTTTTATTTCACAAGCAGAAAAATACAGCGATGATTGAGGAGCCTGGAAAGACACGGAGGAAATGCGCTCCTGAGAAATAAAACAGCTTTGGAGAGTGAACTTCACCTCGACGATAGTGTCAAGACATCCTCGTTATAATGAATGCCTAAAACTTAAAGAATGTAATTAATGCTTTTCGGTGTTTTCTTAAAAAATGGGGTTTGATTCACGGACTTTGCTGCGGTTTCTCGTAGCGACAATACTGTGTGCTAGCTGTTGCGCGCAGGTGTTTAATCTCAGTCTCTCCATAGAGGAAGGATTACCTGCAAAAACTATTGTCGGGGATATAGGAGCTGGACTACCTTCGAAAATTCGCAATTTTGGATTCTTCATATCTGAGAGCAAAGATTCACATGTGTTCAGAGACTTGGAGATCGATGGAGACACCGGGATCATTTCTACCGCCGTGGTGTTGGACCGAGAGCGCGTAGAGAAATACGAGTTTTCGGCGGCCACTTTTACAGGAGACGTTATAAAAGTTATAATTGAGGTCAAGGATATAAACGATAACTTCCCCGTGTTTCCCGTGGAAACAATCCAGTTGAATGTGTCTGAATTAAGTCCCCCTGGAACACGGTTTGAGCTAGAAGGAGCTCAAGATCAGGATAAGGGTGATTATGGCATTCAGGGCTACAGAATTAAAGATACAAGGAACATTTTCAAAGTTGAAAATCGCAAGAGTGGGGATAATGTGTTCAATTTAGATCTTATTCTACAAGGACGATTAAACAGAGAAACTATAGACCTCTATAGTCTCACAATTCAGGCATTTGATGGTGGGTTACCACCGAAAACAGGTCAGTTACATGTGCATGTTACCGTATTGGATGAAAATGACAACAAACCAGTGTTCAATCAGTCTGAGTATAATGCTGTCATATTGGAAAGTTCCCCATTAATGACATCTGTGTGCCAGGTATTTGCAACAGATCCAGATCTTGGCAGCAATGGCAAGGTTACTTACAACATTAACCGCCGTCAGAGTGACCCGAATGAGTTTTTTATTATTGATAGTTCCTCTGGAATCATTAGTGTAAACAGGCTTTTGGACTATGAAAAACAGAAATTTTTTGAGCTCATTGTGACCGCATGGGATTCTGGGACTCAGCCTGAATCCTCAAATACTTTTGTGGTTATTAAAGTCCTGGATGTCAATGATAACCACCCACATATTAGCATTTTGTTTTTTAATGAGGCTGGAGCACCTGAGGTATCAGAGGGAGCGGAACATGGAGAATATGTTGCCAGGATTGCAGTCTCAGACCCTGATTTAGGAGAGGTCAAGAAACTCAATGTTCTTCTTCAAGGTGGGACTTCGATGTTCACTCTCAAACCCATTGATGACTTTCTTTATGTTCTCTGTGTGGATGGAGAACTGGACAGGGAGGTCAAGGACCTGTATGAGCTCACTGTGATTGCTTCAGATTTTGGCTTACCTCCCCTGAGGACTGAGACAACGTTTCAAGTTCAGATCACTGACGTGAATGACAATCCACCCATTTTTGAGCAAAACACATATGAGGAGAGTATTGCCGAGGATGTGCATGAGGGAGTGGCTCTCTTACAAGTGAAGGCCACGGATAGAGATCAAGGAAGGAACTCTGTAATTGTGTACTCTATTGTACAGTCAGAATTGGAGCATCTTTTTGACATCGATCCAGCATCGGGTGTCATTACTGTTGCTGCAAGCTTGGACTATGAGAAACAGTCAGAGCTGAAGTTCTTGGTGGTGGCGACTGATTGTGGTTCTCCATCTCTTTCCACCACAGCCACTGTGACTACCCACTTAGAGGATGTCAATGACAATAAACCCGTATTTCAACAACAATTATACAACTTAACTATCAAAGAACACACAGCCATTGAGACATGCCTCTTACAGGTAAAATTATTACATTTCTCATCATGATAGAAATATTCTTAAAGGGACAGTTCACCCCGCCACAAAAGTTGTCATCATTTATAGAAATGTATAATTTCTTTGTTCTGATGAACACAGAGAAATATATTTTGAAGAACGCTTGTAAGCAAACTGTTCTTGGCCATTATTGACTACCATAGTAGGAAAAAGGACAATGGTATCAAAAAAAGGTCCCGAGAACGGTTTGCTTTCATACATTCTTCAAAATATCTTCTTTTGTGTTCAATAGAACAAAGCCATTTTCCTAATATGGTAGTCAACGGTGGCCAAGAACTGTTTGGTTACAAGCATTCTTTCAAATATCTTTGTCTGTGTTTATCAACAAAAAAAAATTGGGGGGTAAACTACTCCTTTAAATACAATGTACAGCAATTATCCAGTAAGATGGTGATAATAATATGGTACTGTTATTTTTGTGTGAATTTGTTCTGTAAAAATGTTCAAGTTATTTCAAACAAAAAGTGTCAGAATTAAATGCCAAGTTAGTTCAACATGGACGAGAGTGAGATGCTTTTCAGTAAGCACTAAGCAGTTTAACACAATAGCTTAGCTATTGTGGATGAGGCGAGTGTACAACAAATAAAGCATTGAAGGTGGTCACAAGGCTAGAAGAAACACCCTTACTCTCCAAAACACAGACTGTACTGGGCTTTAACTGCATACACAAAGACACTAGTGTCGCAGACAGAGTAGCCACAACACACTGCTCCCTACTTTGCCTCTCTGTGTGTACAACATATGTACAAAACTGCTACCTGGTGCACGTATACTTGTCATAAAAATATAACTGTATGTCCTTCTGGACATCAAAGCTGGGATCTGTTTGTTTACCTGCTGCAATTCAGATTTTATCTTCTCAACACATTCATACATACAGTAACAATCAGCTTTGCGTGCAGAAAGTTTTCTCAAAGTTCAAGTTTAGGCAATTTCTTTTAGACTTTGATCCAGTCCTACTAACAATTTAGATCATAAATGCTAGGTGATGTTTTATGACAGCAATGCTGCGATCATAAAGTTCTGCCGACAAATGATATGGGCCAGTTAAAACGTTATGACAATTAGAAATAATAGCGAAAATAACAAATCTGTGAAACTCTTAAGAATCAAAAACTTTTAGCAAAAATCACCAATAATCTCACTGGTGCGAAAGTGTTTCTGCTTTGTATAAATTGTTCATTTTAATTATTTATACTTTTGTTTACATTTACATTTAGGCATTTGGCAGACGCTTTTATCCAAAGCGATTTACATTGCTTTATCCTATACATTTTACATGGGTATTTGCAATCCCCTGGGATCAAACCCACAACCTTGCGTTGTTAACGCAATGCTCTTACCACTGAGCTACAGGAAAGCTTTTAACATTGTTTATTTGTATTATTAGTTATTTGTATGAAAGATCACTTAATGTGTACTCCATTTTTACTATGGGGTGGTTTCCTGGACAAGGACTAGATTAAGCCAGGACTAGGACTTAATATAGGAGAAAAACAGGACTTCGAATGAAACTGCAATAATTATATTTGATAATCATGAAGAATTACATTTTATGTTCTACATCTCTATTCAGTTCATCATCGGTAAATAATATACCATCTGTTTGCAGTAATTGGGATTTGGCACTCCAGCTGTTGGAAAAGACACATTTACAATACATTTTAAAATTAGTGTCTTAGTGCCATGTTAAACACACAAAGCGCTTTATACAGAGTCTTGCAGCACCTGAAGATTACTCTGAATTCTGCATTGTGCTGGTTTTCAATGGTGGTCCAAGAGCTTTTGGATCTTTTGCTGTCGTGACAAGTTCTCTTGATTCTCCAGGTGGTTTATAATGGGCTTCTTGTTTGAAAAGGTCAGGTATAAAGGACAGTTCACCAATTAACTTTTTACACTTATGTTAAATGTGTTTTGGTTTTAAATATCAATACAAAGTTTTTTCATTATGTATGGTACTACCCTGACTAGAACTTTTTCTTTGATGGGATATTAAGTAATTCCTAGTAGTGTTGGATACCAAAGAAATAGGATAAGATTGGCCTACATGATGAAATTTCCATGTGAACCAGGTCACTGCCACAGATGCTGATGATGCTGAGTTTGGAAGAGTGCAGTACTTCCTCTGTGATGGCTACAGCAGCAAGGATGCCCATCCTCTCTTCAAAATAAACTCTGTTACTGGTGAAATCTGTGTGGCCCAAGACATTGACTACGAAGATGGCATTGTGACCTTTGACCTCCTGATTAAAGCTGAAGATCAGGTATGTATATAATTATTGCTATTGTAGAATTTCAGCTTCCCCATGAAATCAAAGTTTATTTGTTGTGTTTAGTATGAGTCTGTTAGCCTATAAGCTAATGTGCTTCAAAGTTATGACAAAATTCACATTAAGAGGATATAAGCATTCAAATCTTACAGTTTATCATGAGCTCCAAAGAGTTGAAATTACGTCAAACACATCAAATAATGCTGTATGTTCCAAGGCACTTCAGTGGTCCTTTAAATAAAAAACTGTGTTGTACTTTTTTCTCAATAGGATGGTCTCAATTCACAGACATTTGTTCACATCGATGTGGAGGATGTGAATGATAATGTTCCTGTTTTTACTCCTGAGAGATATGCCACGAGTTTAAGCAACCATGCCCAACCTGGCACCAAGGTCCTCAGCGTGTTTGCCTCTGACCAGGATTCTGGCAACTATGGGGAAATCACCTATGAGCTGCTGCCAGGACATTCTGCTTCTTTATTCAATGTGGATCAGTCGACCGGTAAAATTCTATATCACTTAATCGGGACCGAAAAGTTTAGATATAACATACTGTTCTATTATGCTGTATATAGCCACAGAAAAAAGTCTGTTTTTCTGAATTTACTATTTATAGGTTTGTGTTTAGGTAAAATTATCATTTTTGTTACAGTCTGTGAAATACAGTACTAACAATATTTCTCCCAAATGTCATATAAAGATTTTGTTCCTATTTGCATTTATTTACAGAAACTAAAAACTGGAGATACCGGTAACAATAACAGAATGCAGCACTGTATTTTTCAGAACTCAAATACTGCAATCTTAATAAGTTCCTATTCACTTTAAAAGATGAGGTAACACACGCAGCTTCTGCCAATCCCATATTAATCTTGAGTACCTATACAGTATTGCATACTTCGAAGAGTATGTATGAGCAAACAAACACAGCTAAACTTCCATCAGCCGACTGAAGAGGCATTGATAGGCGTGCTCTTTCTCACGCTGGCTGGTTGAAGCGTGGGTGTGCTCTTTTGCTAGCTGGATGATTCGTGGGCATGCATTTACAGGAGAATTGTCCATTATGAAATGGGAATCCATGTTAAAAATACTTTCTGAAACCTTTACGAACCCTGGTGGAGTGAATTGAGCACAGAAATACTACGTCATATGTCTCGTTTTTTGACAAGTTGACCATGTTAAAGGAGCGATTCTTTTGCTGTTTTTGAAGCTTTGATTATGTTTTCTGGGAGTTTAACAATGGATGTTCATATTTCTAGTTTAAAAAAAGCGTTATACTGTATTTCACATAATTTTCAAGTCTATTGTTAACCGCTGTCCCTCTTCTAACAAAACGACTGGCTTTCTTCTGGTCTATATAAAGTCCCTCCTTCCGAAAAGCTGATTGGTAAAGCTGACAAGGTCTGCCGTGATTGGTTCCTCGCTTAGAGTGTGTGAAGATGTCCCACTCGGCAAGCTTCCACTTCTCAGGCTCTTGTGATTGGTCGTTCCTCCTCTTAGTGTGCACGTGAATTCATAAGCCTTGGCTTTTAGAAATAAACAGTATCAATGGCGTCAACTTCACTTCATCAGTTAAAAACATGCGGATCGATCGAAGTGTAACCGAGGTCTGCTAGTGCATGTGCAAACGTCAATCTTTGTAAGAGATTGCAATTTGTTCCCTACTATGGCGAGGGAATTGACACCGGACCAATTGGGTCATAACGGTTTTATTACTTAAAACTTATAACAGAAGCAATAGCTTTGCCTTTTTATATTGGACCCGAGTTGGATAATAAAACAATCAGATAGACTGGGAGACATTTGCAAGCAGGATATCAAAGGATGTTTCATAGAACTGTTTTAGAGGTATGCGCACACACATACAATATCAGTGTGTTACACAGAACAGCTTTCACAGCCGATGTTAAAGTCATGGAAGATGTTATTTGACCGATGGTTATCTTAGAATGTGTGTAGTGAAATTCTTATTTCCAGCTGTAGGACTGTGATGAAAGTGAAATTAATTAAGCGCGCAGCTCATTCAAATGTTTACAATGTCTGATAACCAAACACTACTCCAGTGGCTCTTCCTCTTTTCTAAGGAAGGCCTCGCCCCTATTTGGTGTATTCCTTTGGGTGGAGGTTTACATTACACACTAACTATAAATTGGCATCACGGGGAATGGCCGCTTTTAGCTTGAGAAGCCAGAACGTTTAACAGTGTAAAGAATTCAGAATGCATGAAATATCATGTTACTTCCGCTTTAAGCACTACAATAGTAATATTAGTACATGTATTGAAAAGTATGTTGAAAATTATTTTTTTATGCGAATACCTCCATTTTCATGTCTTGTCATGATGTCAGTATTTCACATTGCTGTTGGATGACTTTGTCACTCCTGAGCAAGGCCGTAACCAGGGTTTGAAAATTAGTGAGGTCCAAAGAATAAGAAGATAGATAGATAGATACACTGTATGAATATGAGGTACCGTATAAGTAACCTTAGGTAAGGTAGCAGTTCCAAAATAGTTTTTGTTAATAGTTGGTATGTGTGACGAGACCACAGTCATTTAGAAATACATTACAAAAACACAGTGAAAATAAAGTAGCATTTTGAGGGTTAAGGTCTGTTACCATGGTAAATTTGCGCGCAACGAGCACAGTAGCCTATGACTGACAGGACTGGAAAGTTCGTTTTTTTTTAGGTGAGGGAATTTTTATTTTATAACAAGTTATAAAATCGTTAGAATAATGACACCGATATAAAACTCGACAACATCTCATTTGACCGTAAATACTGAATGAGGAAAAAGCGTTTTTGATAGTCAACCGCTTTCACGCACGTCTGTCAAAATAAAAGTCTAGCGTCAGAAAAAAACAGAATTACGTTTGTTGTTTCTTTGAATGCACACTCCGCAACCCCTCAAACCACGTTTTTGCGACCCACCAGTTGAAAACACTGCTTTAATTTATGTTTTTTGATGACTTAAGGTTAACTAAAGAGCATGAGACGTCATCCTGCTGGTCAGTAACGTTATTTGGCATAGCCTATTTCATTCTGTAACAAACATATTTGTATTATGCTATTGTTTTTGTTGGTGTTAATCATTTCTTTCAGATATTAACGATGATCACTGCGTTTGTCTTACCAATGGTGGTATCTTCCTGTCAGCAATTAAGTTACAGTTTGTCTGTAAGCTTTTTTTTATTAATGTACAATGTTGCCAGATATTGCTATGAAAAAGATATCCGAAATAAGTTCAAAGCTTGTGTTTTGTGAATAAGATGAATATATCACTAACACTAACGTTCAACTTTACACTTTATAAACGTCCCAAGACTCCCAAAGTGTCACAATAAATTGGAAAAACGAGTAAAAAAACACGTATAATAGCTGCATCTGGCAACAAATGGAGGCATACCCGCGCTCTCACTCAACGCGCTCTCAAGCCCCGTTCACTGCGCTAGCTTCTCGCAGCAACATGATGAATTGCAAACACTCATATGATATGGGGTGGTTTAAATGGCAAAATAATCATTCAGAGAGCTTGACATTTTATTTTTGAATATAAAAAAATGACCGAGGTCCGGACCTCGGTGACCTCATAGCTGGCTACGGCCGTGCTCCTGAGGTTTGATTTTGTTGAAATCCAACAGACACTGGACTGGAATAACCACAATACATCTAGATATGCTGATTAAATGACAAATGAGATGGTTTCTTATTTTTTTCCGCGGCTGTATATGCATAAAATTAGACTTCATGTGTGACTTTCACTCTTGAATTTGTCAAGTCTTAATCCTGGGTAGGGTACTACTGTCTTATCTTTTTCCATGTTTACTATGGGTTAATTGCTCGGTAAGTGCTGAGTATTAAGGTTTGTCTTGAGAGAGGGACTAAAGCTCAGTGTATACTCGTACGTATACACTGTAGCCTACTCGGAGCCGTATATCCTACGCCGTAGCCTGACGCGCACCTCTCAAAAAATGTAACAGTGCTCCAACTCAACTCAATGCGGACCCTTTGGTCTGCTTGACCCCTCCCTTAGGTCAAAAAACTCTGCGATAGCATCATGTTTAGTCAAACACATTTCCGAATTAATTATCTAAGTAAATTATTTGTTTTTATGTTTTTAACATCTCAAGCTGCAACTAAAGTGACTGTTTACTTGCTGCTATGACTGCTAATGCTTCTCAAACGAGCTGCTTCTAATTCGGCTCTTGTCTTGGTTACACAAGCAACACGCACGTGGACACTGACGCCGAGTGGTCATTGCCTGTCGACGCGGACAACGACGCAGAAGTATAAATTAAAACCTACACGTAGGCTACGGCGCAGGTCCTACACATGAGTATAAACTGAGCTTAAGAGTTATCTGTACTAGATACAGTAATCACTTATGTCACATCCCAGCAGGAGGCCTATGGATTTATATAGCACATTTCTAAATCCATACTAGACATGACTGCAGACTGAGATTGGAAGACATACAGCACTAAATGCCATTGGAGAAGCGTGCTTAGTCTTTATATTGTGCCTCTTATTAAGTACACACAGTTTTTTATTTCTTGACTACAGCAAGAATTTCCAATTAGATTAGTATTTATCATTTTTAATATTTATAATTGAATAATTCATTTGATTATTCTGTACTATAATGAGGCAGGCAGACTCTTCTTTATTGTTCAGTAATACCAATAATGTTTCACAATAAAATATACACTAAAATGTGTAAAAACTTTAAAGCAACATTTTGTTTCTTTCATATTTAATTGGATTTAATTTGTAATGCTTCATGAGATTTTTGTCTATTCTTTTCTTAAAAATGTGACATTATATCGCAGATGTGAACAACTCATTTCTGTGAATATGGAGGCCAATCATATCAGAGAAATTATTGTGAAAGCAAAGTCCCTCCGAAAATGTCACAATATCCGATTTTCACTGCAGAGAAAAGAATTAACAAGAATGATATTCTCATATAAATATATGATATAAATTTAAAAAGAATAAATAAAAGATGCTGTCATTCAAAATTATCTTAAAGTTTTGTTATTCTGTTCATGTAGTGTACCTCAGCATGATGTTAGTGTAGTGACAAAGACAGGGATTAAACGGAGACCGAGGCTTTGGATTGTAAGGTAGAACAAGGTGACAGAATCTAACTGGGCCTCCACCATCTGTCAGAAGTACAAAGAAACAAACAGATCCCCTGTTTCACAGATTTACTGATGCTCAATGATCTCCCAATATACCAATAAAGTCAAATACCAGTCAAATCTACCTACATATCAGCTGTGACATCAAATGTAAGGATATTGGGTTTATCCTACTCCATCTGGATTCTTATGCTGTAAACCTATATGTATAAAATATGTACCCCTTTTCTAAGTTGACGGAACAGCAGTGAAGTAATGTATTTACAATGATTAATACATTACATTATTGACCCAGCATATTTGCACATATGCTATAAGATGTTATTGTGTCTATTTCCCAGGAGATGTCTACCTGAACTCTACACTGTCTCAGGTGCGTAGTGGCAGTGTGAAACTGTCTGTCTCCGCTCGGGACGGAGGAGGGCTGTCGACCATTAATCCTGCTAACATCACCGTGAACATCCTACACAGCCAACAGCCCCTAGCCCTCTTCCAAAGGCCTCACTACACCTTCTTCATTTCTGAGGATGCACCTGTGGGATCCTCTGTTGGTTCAGTTCAGGCTGTTACACCTGCCAGTGAGTTTATTACCATCCTTCTGATGTTTCAAACTAAATTATGTTTTTTAAAGAAAGACAATGGTTTGGATTGATTATTAGATATATACTATGTATACAGTATATTATTTATCAAAGTTTGTTTATAATCAGGGATGCACATAAGTGGTGCGCAGGTGCAGATGAGCACCCAAAATAAAAAATGCACTCTGTAAATAAGTTTAGACCGCTCATTTGCGTACTGACATGGTTGAAAGCTTTTAATGCACAAGTACAATCACAAGCACTGTTTTAGACGGCCTAAATGTATTACTGGATAAGATTTACGTTAGAACTGAATGCTGCTAAAACGTATGTGGTTTGTTCCCCGTGTTAAACGCACCCTGGGTCTAAATGATGACAAACCGGAGTATGTGTAACTCCGCCTTTATCGGTGCTGCTCTCGTTCATAGAGAAGCACGCGGCAGGCGCAAACTCTGTGAATTTCTAGATTTGCACTGCTCTGGCAGGGACTGGCGGCTGCCATACCTTGACTGTCTGATCAGGTCAAGTAATATTTTATTATTTTATACAGTTTTGACTCTGCGGCAAAGCAAGTTTGAATCTGCCGAACACACACTACTAAATTTTCACATCATATATCAGATCTGCTTCCATTTGTTTTTTCAAACTATATGGTGTTTACATCAAAAGACTATTTAAAACATGATGTGCTTTTTAATTTATTAAATGATAAAAAGCAGTAAATAATCAGTAAAAGCAGTAGCACCATGTATGATAGGGTCAGGAATTAATAAATATATTATGTGACCTTCATGTCGAGGGACAGTATGACTTCACGAGAGTCTGCCATACCTTGGCTTTAGGTGAATTTACGCCACTGCTTATGCACATACAGACATATGACTCAGGTTCACTTACCGTGTGACCGGCATCTTTTAATGATTTTATTTAAATGTAAAAAAAAATTGCTACTGTAAGCGAAAGTAAAAATATTTCTTTAGCAAACATATGCTTATTTTTCAGTTGGACACATCTTAAAAATAGAATGACTGTTTTAAATATATAAAAAAACACAGAGCGTGAGACGTTAAATTAGTAATTTGAATCAGTCCATTTGTTTCAAGGTATGGGTCATATGGTTGGTCTTTTGCTTGAATGGCAGACAGTTATCTGAGGTTATCATTTAGATTAACTGATTAACCCTATCTTCAAGGTCAGATGAAGAGACAGAATTTCTAAACTTCTTAGTGAGAGAAAGAGGCAGATCCCTTAATCTTTGTGGATTTTGATTGTCTGTCTAAGCTTTGAAATTTTAATTCTGCCATTAGTTACTCAAACAAATGTTACCCTGGACAACAAAACCACTCTTGTGGGTCATTTTCTCGAAATTGAGATGTTTACATAATCTGAAAGCTGAGTAAATAAGATTTCTATTGATGTATGAGTTGTTAGAATATGACTGTGTCTGGCAGAGACACAACCGTTCAAAACTAAGGAATCTGAGAGTGCAAAAAAATCTAAATATAAAAAAAAAATGCCTTTGAAGTTGTTAATCAGGGGCACTGTAGCAGGCCATTCACTCACAAGTTTTATATTTTTAAGGTAGGAAATTTACAAAATATCTTCATGGAACATGATCCTTACTTAATATCCTAATGATTTTTGGCATTAAAGAAAAATCGACAATTTGGACCAAGTATTTTTTTCTTTTATAAAAAAAATTCCAGTGCTACTTAAGATTGGTTTTGTGAACCAGGGTCACATTACTGTCATTTTAAATCTGTATGCTGGTATTTTTCCTGTGGAACATGGGGAAAAAGAATCAGGAGAATTTCCTTTAAAGCTCCAAACAGGAAAAAAAAGTCACTTTGCAAGTAAAAGCCATAAACCTTGTGAGAAAGAAATGAAACAGAAATGTAAATCTTTATTTATTAAGAACTTGCTCTCTATTGTACCTCTCGAGTGTCAGTCTCCATTTATCATACTCAGTATGGGGCGTCACGTTCGGTTACAGCTCGTTCTGAATGAGAAGCAATATGTGTTTGGTGATAATGACGTCTAATTGTGACGTTTCTTTATCTGAAAACTGGGAATGAAACATTCTGTAAAAAGCTAAAAAAGTTATATGTTCTTTATGCAAAGCTTTTGTGTGACTTTATAAAACTAACATATAGCACAAATTTCCTTATATGGTGCTTTAAAGTATTTCTGTCCTATTTGGGGATAGATGAACGTGTGGTTACTATACATTTTTTCAACTGTGTGAAAGTTAAAAATATTTATTTTGTATTCCAAATGACAAGGGGTGATTTCAACTTTTAGTAACCTCTTTGTTTAATTACCATAAGATATATTTATGTCAAAATTTTGTTGATTCAGCTGAAAATTTAAATTTTCCTTCGAATTGCAGATTCAGTGGAGGTAGTCTCATACGTTGTATCCTCTGGTGATCCACAGGGGCTTTTCACAGTAGATACCCACACAGGCATCATCACCACAAACAAACTTTTAGACCATGAGTCCATCTCTCGTGTTCTCCTCACCTTACAGTTCCACACAGGAACCCTTCCTATCTACAGCAGTTCTCAGGTCAATATCTCCATCACAGATGTCAACGACAACCCCCCTGTATTCCCCAAGAACTCAGAACGCATCAACTTATCCCATAACACCCCTCTAGGGACACCACTCTTCCTTGCACATGCTGAAGATAGTGACAGCGGCCTTAATGGCAGAATTAGTTACGTGTTGCATCCTGAGAGCCAACTGTTTACCATTCACCCACATCTCGGGACTCTCACTCTGAACAACGACCTCTCTGGCGATCCTCGACAGAGGTACGAGTTCACTATTATAGCCAAAGATGAAGGTCAACCTTCTTTGAACTCAACTCTAGATCTTATAATAGAGATGGACAAATCAGATCTGGCAGAAGACACACTAGCCTTTGAAACATTGGTGTACCAGGTGGAAATTGGAGAAAGTGCCCCGAAAGACACCAGAGTGATTCAGGTTTGTGCTTATAGTTCAAGAATCCAGAGCAGAGGAACCCCTGCCTTAACATCCCCTGTCATCACATACTCTCTTGAACCCATCACTGGGGTCCCACCTTTCAGGATCCACCCAGAGAGTGGATGGATGTTTGTTTCTCAGCGTCTTGACTACGAAACTCAACCCAAGTACAGATTCAGCATCTATGCAACAGTGCAGGACGGTTCAATGGAGGCCACTGCCACGTCGACTGTGGTTGTTGAGGTTCAGGATGAGAATGACAATGCACCTGTATTTAGTAGGGATGTGTATTTCTTTAGCGTGCAAGAAGGACCAGCCCCTCATGGGCTAATAGGAACAGTAAAAGCCACAGACAGAGATTCTCAGAATAATGGAATGTTATCCTACATCCTGTTGTCTGATGGAAAATACTTTAGCATCAACTACAGAACAGGTAAGAATTACTTTCAAATTAATATCGAATCTCATTCAGGTGATTTTTTGTATTTTACTTTATTTTACAAAATTAGCTCCTATGATCTTATTTTGAGCACAGATGCCTGGAATTCTTTGTTATTTTTAATGAAGATGTGTATACATGTTTTTGAAAAGTGGTCTATATTCTCTCTCTCTGGCTATAGGAGAGATCATTAACCTGCTGGCCTTGGATCGCGAGGAGCAGGCTCAACATGTGCTGAGGGTGATGGTGACAGATCAGGGTCGACCTCGTCTCAACACCACAACTGTTGTTCGCATTCTAGTCACAGATGTCAACGACAACCCCCCACAGTTCATGCACCTGCCTGCAACTAAAAAGTTATCTGTACAGGTCAAAGTCACACTTATTCTACAGGACACAGTCAGTACAACATCACTTTACCAATATTACCAATACATTTAAAATCAAATGGAGACAAAATAATAAAGAAATAGCACCCAAAAAGCACAGATAGTTCGGTACAGATAGTTCGGTAACAATTTTATAATAAGGTTGAGTTTGTTAACAATAGTTAATGCATTAAAGGAATAGTTCACCCAAAAAATGCTAATTCTGTCATCATTTACTCTCCCCCGGGTTGTTCTAAACATGAATACATTTCTTTGTTCTGCTGAGCACAAAGGAAGAATGTCAGAACCCAAACAGATCCCGTCTTCCATGTACTGCTATAGAAGGGAAAATAAATACTGTAGGAGTCAATCGATTTGTTTGGTTAATTTTGGGGTGAATTATACCTTTAACTAACATTTTTTTGTGTAAATTAGGAAGTAAACATGAACTAAGATTAATAAATGTTGTAGAAGTTTTTTTCATTGTTAGTGATTGTAAAGTGTTACAGATACTTCAATACATTTTAATACTGTAAGCACCCCAGTGTGAGACCTCAAGAAACTGGATGATAAAAATGTTTGCAATGCATTTTACATTTTTGTAGTTACAACATAATTCTCATAGATATATTTGTGTTTTCTGTAGGTATAGTGAGTTAATACAATGGGGCAAAATATCCATAAAGAATGGGTTTGTGACCTGGCCTAGATATACATATATGTTTTCTGTAGCTTATGAGATTACATCCTTAGTGGAAAAGGTGTAGTTATGGTTTATGCAGTTTCTGAAAGATGTAAAATGGCGCATGCATATCATACTTTTTACGAAGCAGATTTTTTGCATGTTAGTACAACTGGTATGGCATGGTTTTAGCCACACCAAGGTCATGAGGTTAATATCAAGAGCACACAACTTATAAACATCTATATCTTTCTTAAATGCACTGTAAATGCATTCATTTCTACAGGTGTGGGCAGGCATTCCAGTGGGTTCCGTTATAATCAGTATGTTTGCCAAAGACCTGGATGCTGCAGAAAATGGAACTGTAAGGTTTCTCATAAAAGGTAAAGTGATACAGCGATTGCAGTTGTTGTACAGCTAAATAGCAAATTAATGACGTTTGAATCTGCATTGTATTTCATCTTCATACCTTTAGATGATCACATGGGCCACTTTAGTAGTGACAGCCGCAGTGGGGATATCAAGGTGACAGAGCGATTTTCCTCAAACCCGCAGATGCATTACACCCTGAAGGTGGTTGCCATAGACGGTGGCTCTGTACCTCTGGAGGAGACTGCAGTTGTTCACATACAGGTGCTCAAAGTTATGAAAACACAGATGTGTGTGTCACATTTTAAATAACATATAACCTAAAGAAAGGTGTTGGAGAGCTGGCCAGTTCATAAAAGTGATGTTGTTTTATTGTCTGTGTTTAAAGTGCATTTTAAGTGAATTTGGATTTAAGTTTTTGGTAAAATAGTTATGTATTTATTCCTTAATTAATCTTTATTCTTCTTAAAGACAGTGTCTGAAGCTTTTCTTTATTACAGGTTTATGCTGATTTTGAAGGCCTCAGACACTTTACCCTTCAAGAAGATGTAAAGATTGGAACTGTTATTGGATCACTTGGGATTTCTATGGCCCCAGATACACAGTTGCGATACTCTATTGTGGAGGGCGATGGAACGTCGCAGTTTAGTATACAAAGTGGCGAACTCTACGTGGCGCAGCATCTGGACTACGAAGTCACACAGCGATACTTTTTGGTTGTACTTGCAGAAGCCCTGCCCACATTCAATTCCACCATATTTGTTGCAATCAGCGTAACTGATGTCAATGACCACACCCCCTGGTTCCCATATAATGACAACATTGTAGCATTCGGTGTCCAGGAGGACATTGTCAATGGATCAGCGGTGTATGTCTTTAACGCACGTGATGGGGACGGAAGCCTGCAAAACAGTGAGCTTTTTTATTCTTTGACCTTTGACCCTGATCTTTCCAATGAGGAACTGCCTTTTCACATCAACCCTCACACTGGAGTCCTCATGACAAACACGCAGCTGGACCGCGAGCGTAGCAAAAGCTACATATTTAAAGTGACTGCCAGTGACCACATGGGTGACCCTAACAATCAGAAATATCCCTCTGTCATAGCTCAGGTGATTCTGCTGGACGTCAATGACAACAGCCCAACGTTTGTGTCTGTGGATACAGTTTGTGTCTCAGAAGATGCAGAGTTGGGACTGTTGTTTCATCACATGAAGGCCAAAGATGAAGATGAAGGAAGTAACGGACATGTGATTTACAGCATTTTATCAGGAAATCAAAAGGGCTACTTTCACATTGAAGAGACAGGTAGGATGCCTGTTATGGGATAGATTTAAGTGAACATGATTGACAGCAACACCTGTGATTATTCAATTTGATATTTTAGCAAGACCAAAAATAAAGCAAAGATGTCTAATTTATGTCACATATATTTGTATTTATTTGTGCAATACTGCTCTCTCTCTCAGGGCATCTGTACCTGAACACTTCTCTGGATTATGAATCCCAGCATGTCCACATCCTCACAGTCCAGGCCACAGACAACGGCATTCCATCTCTGTCTTCTACTCAGATACTCACCGTCGAGGTTCAGGATGTTAATGATCAGCCTCCTGTTTTCCAGCAGCAAGTTTACAATACCACAGTAATGGAGAACAGAGAACGAGGAGAGGTCGTTTTCACGGTCACCGCAGTTGACATGGACTCAGGTACCACATCAAAATCTAACCAAAAAAATTTGTATAACCCAATCCAGTTAGAAGGAATAGTTCATGTTATAGAAAGTTTACCTAAGAATGAAAATGTAGTCATCATTTATTTACCTTCATGTCATTCCAAACCTGTATCCTGTGTCATGGAATTCAAGTCGCTATGCTATTAAGAAAACAACACAAAAATGTAGAAAAGCATTTCTACAAAATAATGCATTATTAACTCAACTTATAACTGTGAAAAAAAGTAATATATTTCCTTTAAATATAATAAAAATATAGAAGTTAAAACGGGTACTCAAGTGCTTCTGGTCATTTTAAGATATGAGGTTGTTGCCGACAGCTCAACTACTATAGATGGCAGTATTGTTACTTACAATTTGCACCACTTCATTACACAAAGCTTCCATACTCTCCCAAGCTTAAAATATTTAAAAGACATTTTTCTTAGGTTAGTCATAACTTAGATTTGCATTATATTCAGTCATATTGGTTCATTGTTTTCTAGTTAATTGTATCATTGACAAAAACAATTTAATTAATTAGTTTATTAAACTTTAACTATGCAGACAGTGTATTGCATTTTACATCAATATTTTTGTATCATAATAGTACATTATAGGACTGTTGTATAGTACAGTACAGCCATTTCTACTCTGTAATAATCACCCCTATAATAGTAACTTGGAAATTTCTTCAATTTGGGCGTGAACCTTTCAAAAAGAGAAACCTGAGATTTTGCTTTTACGTATTGTCCATCATGATTTAAGTCTAGAGAAGCAGACAGCCTTGGTCATCAAGCTTGACATTTATTTAGTTAGCGCACCGCGGTTAAAACCTTCATCCACCTGAATCATGTTTTGTTGAACTTGATTGCTAACATAAATCAACAGGTCTTTGTGTTCTTTTTCGCCCACTGTGTGTTATTCTGTGCGCCTTGACCCTAGTCCAAATATTCACAAATCTATCAGGCCCTTTTAAAATACCTCAGCCGCAATATCAGTGTCTGCCCGTCTCTGCCTTTCTGACATTATCCTAGAACAGCAGTCAGGTCTCCTGCAGGATATTTGAAATTGTGTGTGATGATTCACTAACTCAAGCCATCTGTGCTAATAAAAGGCACTTATTTTTTCTCGAATTCACTTCTTTCAGCAGTGTGGTCTATGGTTTGTTCTTTGATTTTAATCTTCCATTACGTGGAACTCCACAAAACCAGCATGCCAAATGCTCCTGCCTGTCAGGTGGAGATTAATACTGTTAGTAATTGATTCAACTATCTCAGTTACATTAATGCTATTCGACTTTAGTACAGCCGTAAAGCTGATGGATATATTAGTGGCTGGTGATAAAGTTCTCTCAATCCGTGTGTCTGTTTGTTTTTCTGAATGTGTGTCTGTCTGACTGAATAAGTGTAACCGTATGCATATTCTAGTATATGTGTCTCTCTCTGTATTTTATGTCTGATCTGAGTGTGTCTGTGTGTGTTCACACTTCTGTTCTACATTGACCCTGAATCCAAATTCTCCACCAGCCGCCCAGCTCTTGTTTCCTTTTCCTCTTTATCATTGTCTTTTCGTGAGAATGCTGTAGATTGTATACAGTTTTATTTCTTTAGTACTGTTTCCATCTCAAAGATCAGATAAGGATCAGAAATGGCATTTTGCGAGACAGGATGGTAAACAAAGACTGAACTCAAACAGCCAGAGCACAGCTCTCCTTATTTTTTGGCCGCTGTAGCACAAAGGTCCAGAAAGACGCACATAAAAAGAAGCGGATTACTTGTAGTACTTAACCACACTGTCACGATGTCATGCAGTCTACAATTATATGTCAGTGCTTCTTGCAGACAAGCAAACACTCTGACCTGATGAGTCATTTGACTAGAATTGACCGTGTTTGTTTCCCGCAGAAGACAACGCTGCCGTGACCTACAGTCTGCTGCCCGGTTTAGGATATGAGCTGTTCGTGATAAACTCTCACACCGGTCAGATCAGCACCTCCACACAGCTGGACCGAGAGATCCAACCCAGATTTACTCTCAGAGGTGATGTCTTCTTCCTCTCTACCTACCACTGCAGTTCATTCAGCCCTCTAGAAAAACAAACACTTTTTGCAGCGTTTTGTTGTTTGATCACTTACAGAAGTTTTTCTTTTGAGAACATTTCAGCATAATAGAACACAATTTGAATGACAAGTTCATTGCATTGACGTCATCTCATTTTGGACCCCCCACATCTGTTTTCATCAAACTGTAGAGAGTATTTTGAGTTTTTTTTCTAACTTGGCTTTGTGGTTTGTTTTTTTAATAAACTCAAATCCATCATTTTAGAGTCTAGTGTTTTTTAGCAGTTGGAAAGAATTATTGCTTTACTTACTTTTTGCTTGGTCTCAGATGTTTTGCATGTTATTGTTTGACTGCTTATGAACTATTCCTCAAATAAAATAATATAAATCGCTAGGATAACATGAAAATAGATCTAGTATTGGAATAATTACTGTGAAAAACAAATGGAAATCAATTTTTATTTGTTTCAGCACATTTAATATCAATCTGGCCACCTCATTCCATATTTGTTGCCTTTTTTACAGTTCAGGCAGAGGATAGTGGCACACCCTCTCTCTCCAGCACCGCCACAGTCTTCTGCTTTATTCTTGATGACAACGACAACACTCCACAATTTTTCCAGCCTGACTTGCACATAATAATTCCGGAAAATTTGCCTCCTGGAGTCATTCACAATGTCAAGGCCTCAGATATTGATAATGGACGAAATGGAACAATTCAGTACTTATTAGAAGGTAAATAAGTTCAACTAACTTATTTTATTTTTCAATTATAGTTTAAAGGAATGGTTCACCCAAAAATGAAAATTCTGTCTTTGTTTACTCTTTACTCTTCCAAATCTGTATACATTTATTTGTTCTGATGAACACCGAGAAAGATATTTGGAAGTATGCTTGTAACAAAAAGCAGCAGTGTTGTGCACTATTTCGCTACAAGTAGTCATTTAATTACATTTCTCAGTAGTGTGGTGGTAGCGTTGCTGTTTTCTGAATCAAATAGATTTTTTTGATCAAGTAGTGCGGTAGCATCCACAAATAATACATTTCCCCAAGCATTTCCAAACCTCAGCCACAAATCAGAAATCCGAAAGAAGGATCACTTATCATGGATCAGCAAGTGATGCCACCAGCATACACAGATACACTGAGTGACATCCAATTGGCCACCATTGGTGCTACCCCAACATTTTATTTGCTACTGATGGTGTGATTTCACCTCTCTTAAACAAAGCTTTTGTTTTGATTTTCGGCGGCAGCCAGCGCAGCTGCACGGGACACACAAAAATGAAGCACTGTATTTTAAGTTTTAAGCCTTGGGTTTAGGGTTCCTGAACAACTTTTCATTGTGTACGTGAACGTTAGGCTCCATTAGCAGATAATGATAAGATTAGAGAGATAGGTTCCTAACATGCATTGTGTTAACATACTCGGAAATTAATAAGGCTATGGAAAAATGACACCAAGGTGAACAAAATGCCATCCAAATCCAAGATATAAGATATAAGATATTCAAACTTACTACGACAGTCACAATCTAAAAAACGAACAAATGTCGATTACAAAATTACATTTTGATCTGCTACTGCGGTGAGCATTACAACTAGTCACAGTTGAGCATATGAATATACTGGCCAATCAAAGGCGTCTATATAATTCACAGACGAATGAGAGCCGTGAAGTGCACTGCAGTCACGTTGCTTGCTTATAAACAGGTGATTACGTACACGATGTAAGTGAGATTTAATGTGCTGAGTAGCAAGACTCTTTCAGGTATAACCTTAAGTCATTGTGTGTTTTGGTGGTGTTAAATGTTCTTTGATAGTGTTCTTTGTATTCTCGTATATTCTGGTTACAATGAATGATTTTGGTTGAAACGAGTGCCTGCTGTTATATATTTATTATATGTCTTGTGCTCTTTAGACTAATTTCAATTTAAAGACAAATCAGCCTAACACTTTTTTTCCTTTTTATTATTCATATTTTAAAAATGTACTTTTTGCACTTAAAATTATATCTCACAACAATATACAAGTGTTGTATTAACAGTTATGGCACATTTGAGCAGCATTAAATAGTCTTTGTAATAAGCCATCACAGATGCAACCTCTGCAGGTTTTGTTGATGTTGATAATATTTTACTGTCTACATGTCATTATACTTCTTTGTTGAACTAATTGATTAAATGTACTGTAAGTATTAGTTATACAAGACAATGCACTAACATTACTAAAAATGACCTTATGAAGAAAGAAAAACTTTCAAAATGTGCCCCTTACTTGAAAACTTTGTTTCTGAATGATTATGCAAATCTGTTTGACAGAGTTTTGTTGATTACTGAGATAACATTTGGAAAGAAGTCGGTTCAAAATAAAAATAAGAATTTAAAAAAGTAGCTTAGATGTAGTAAGCTACATTTTCCATATTGTTGTAGCTTAGTTTAGCTACACTTCCCAGGGTGGTAGCTTTATTGTAGTGAAGCTTAATTTAATGTTGAGTAACTTTTAGCTTCACTCACTACATTTTCCAAGTAGCTTGCCCAACACTGCCAAACAGTTCTTAGCCACCATTGACTTTCATAGTATAAACACTTCTTTGTAAATTTCTTTGCTATGTTCAACACAAAAGAAGATATTTTGAAGGATGTAGGAAAGCAAACCTTTCTGGGACACATTTGGCTACCATTGTAATTTTTCCTACTATGGTAGTTAATGGTGGCTAAGAACTGTCTGGTTACAATCATTCTTCCAAATGTCTTTCTGTTTGTTCATCAGAACAACGAAATGTATATAGATTTCGAACAACCTGAGATTAAGTAAATGATGACAGAATTTTAATTTTTGGGTGAAGTATTCCTTTATCACACAGGCCTTTACTGATTTGACAATTCTGTTTACTTTAGTGATGCTGTTTTACGCACAACTATATCAAAGTTTTACTTGTCATGTATTAATCCTTTTAAATCACCATTTTTTCTCTTTTTTATCATCTGTTGTTAGAAAATGCAAACAGATATTTTAGTATTGATAGTGTGTCTGGGGCAATAAACACCACTAGAGTCTTGGACCGGGAGGAACGATCAAACTACACCCTCCTCATCACTGCATCAGACAGTGGGCATCCACCCCTGAACTCCACGGCACTCCTGCACATTACCCTCTCCGATGAAAACGACAACAGCCCCACATTCACACGGAAAACTTACCGTGCCACCCTTAGAGAGGATCTTCCTGTTGGTTCTGAGATCATACATCTCATTGCACGGGATGCAGACGAGGGGTTCAATGGTATAGTCACATACTCTTTGGTGGAGGAGAATTCTGGAAACTTTCATGTTGATGGCTCCACTGGCGTGATACGACTGGCGAGACCTTTGGACCGCGAAACACGTTCTCAGCATGTTTTTCGTGCTGTAGCTACAGACGGCTGCAGGCAGGGCCCACGCAGCTCAGTCGCTATAGTAATGATACAAGTAGAAGATATTAATGACAACCCACCGTCATGTTTTGAGGACAACATGAGGGTGTCAGTGGCTACCATGAGCACACGTCTCCATCAGCCCATATTAACTGTTGTAGCCCGGGATCCAGACCAAGGGGACAATGGGAAGGTGGTGTTTAGTTTAGCAGAAGACGATGAGCTGTTTCTGGTTGACAGGATTTCTGGAGCCGTGAGGTTGAAAGCTCCCTTGAAGAATGGGGTTTCAGGAACACACCTCCTCCGTGTGCAAGCTGAGGATCTGGGTAGACCTTCTCTCACCTCCAATTGTCTGTTGCTTGTTCAGCTGAACGGAAATAAAGCACAGTTGCAGTTTACAGAAGAGCTCTATGAAGTCACCATGTTGGAGAACAGCAAGACAGGTGGGCTTTGAGAAACATGGTCTCATTATTGTCGGTTTAGTTTCACAAGGGATTTTAATGGTCTGTGTTTGACAATGTATTTGTAGTATTGGTTATGACTTAATGTGTTTTCATTTGTAAGGCTCTTGGGTGGCAAATGTTTTAGCTCATGACCAGACAGCAGAAGATGCAACAATCAAGTACAGTATTTTCAGTGGCAATGAGAATGAAGCCTTTACTATAAACCTGAGTACAGGTGAGAATTTCTATTAAAATTGTATAAAACTCTTAAAAGGATAGCTCACCTAAAAATGGAAATTCTGTTATCATGTACTTACCCTCTAGTCATTTTTAAATCTGTATGGATTTCTTTTGTTCTGCAGAAAGATATTTTGAAGAATGTTGGTAACCAAACAACGTATCTTCTGTGTTGTACTGCAGAAGAAAGAAAGCCACACAGAGGTTGAGCAATTGACTGCAAAATTTAAATCTTTGGGTGAACTATTACTTGTTCAAATCCCTTTTCAGAATGGGTTGAGCAGAATATATGTTCAAAATATAAATATTACATTATCGTATAATCCGTTACATTACATTTCACACACTTTAAGTCCCTGTGGCACTCGAAGGCACTCGAAACTTTACTAAGTAAAAGTAACAAATAGTGGTTATAGAAAAATAAACAATATCATGCTCTGTAGTATAAAGTATAAACATCCTTTTCTTTGTGGTCTAGTGGCATTGGAATTTTTTCAGACTTATTTCTCTTAAACAAAAAGGGCAGTCGTACTAACAGAGAGATAATACAACAGTTGAATTCACTCTTTCGCTCTGACAGGAGATATCACAGTTAGGGAACAAAGACTGCTGGACTTCGAGGTAGAGCGTACAATTTATCTTGTGGTTCTGGCTGATAATGGACACCAGACAGCTTATGCCAGAGTGACCATCACTATGCAGGATGTCAATGACAATGCACCAGTGTTCAAGCAAAGCTACTACAGATCAGCTGTTTGGGAGGGACAAATTCACAACACATTTGTTATGCAGGTAAAGATCTTAAGCTTTTGTTTATCCATGCCTTTTTTATTTGGTAATTGTGCTTTAAAGGGATACTTCACCCAAACTAAAAATTCTGTCATCATTTACTCACCTTCAAGGTGTTCCAAATGTGTCATGATTCCGCCATCATGTCATGTTTATTCTTGGTCTTGCGGTGGAGTCATGGCATAGCCTTAGGTTTTATGTGGAGAGTGATTTTGACTCTCTCTGTCTTCTATACTCTCTCTCCGGTCGTCGTCTCTGTTCCCGCCATCTTGTTTCCTAGTTAGCTTTCCTACAGTGTTTAATCCCCATCACCTGGTTCTTGTCATTGTCCTTTGTTAGTCTACTCTCAAATGGCCTTCTCGTTTCTTGTCCTGTGCAGCTCGTTTCGTCTCATTCGTCTCCCATGTCTCTGATTCAGGATCTTTGTTCATGCCTGTAATTCTCGAGCCAAGTAAGTTCAGTGTAGTTTATGTCAAGTGTCTTGTTTTCCCCCCGTGGGTTTTGGTTTTGCCTTTTTGTGTAGTATTTTTGTAGTTAATAAATATCTGTTAAAACCCCTTCATAGCTGCTGCTTCGCTATTGGGTTCTTCTCCTAGTGTTTCATGACACAAATCAGTATAATTGTCAGGACAAAACAGTTCTTGGGAACTTTTGACTACCATTGTATTTTTTTCTACTATGGCAGTCAATGGGGGACAAAATCTTTTTGGGAATAAGCATTCTTCCAGATATTTTCTCATCAGAACAAAGAAATGTATACAGATTTGGAACAACTCGAATAAGAGTAAATGACAGAATTTTGGGTGAAGTATCCCTTTAACATTATAATCTTGCACTAACAAAAAATATTTTTGTTTTGAAACTTTGTATCAAAATGTTTCAAGTCAGAGTTTTGTAGTGATGTGGCAATTGTAATTAAATAAAAACACATTTTGTATGTTTGTCGGTTTGTTTAACACTGTTTTGTCAATGTTTGCCAATGTTTACAGTTCTAGAAGCCATAAACATTTTTTTTTAATAGATAGATATGTTTACTTCACCTCAATTACAAGCAACATAGACACACCCCTATATGGTATTTGTCTTTTACATTAAATCACATTTATGAAAGAATGTGATATTTGTTTTTCCCCCTTTTTGTTTAAAGAAAAATGTAGTAAAGAAGTAAAATCTATGACATTGTATAAAAACATGTTTATCTTGAACAAATTTACCTGATTGAGATTGAAAAAACTTTTTATTAAACGCTGAAAACAGATGTACACCCAAATACAACTCCATCACCATTTTATTTATGTTATTTTATAGGTGTTAGCCACAGATTCTGATAGTGGTGCAAATGGACAGATTAGTTATTTCATTATGGATGGGAACCATAATAATGCCTTCGTCATCGACTCTGTTCGTGGGATTCTTGCCACCAATACAGTACTGGACAGAGAGATTGTTCCCTCATACAAGTATGAAATACCCTCTTTGCTTTCTGTCCTTCCACAGAATTATAAGTATATGTTTTAGGAAGTTGTTTATTGAGCAGTTATAGAAATTCATTTATTTTTATGCTAATGTAGTGTAAAAATATAAAGGATTTCTGATATTTAAACAGACAGCGAGGAAGCATGTCTGTTTTATGGTTCAGTGTTTAAAAGTAATTTTATTTTAATTACAGGTTAATTCTTCAGGCCATAGATATGGGAAGTCCCCCCCTTACAGGCACCTGCACTGTCCGTGTCCAGGTTGTAGATGTCAATGATAATAGCCCTACGATACCGTTCATGGAACAAGTGACCATTGCAGAAAGTAAGCAACTTATTTAGATAATACAATAGTAGTGACTTTAATAGTGACTTAAGAGCAGGGGCTTTCACCGTCTGCAAATCAATGTCTTTGTATCATCCCGCTTTGAAACGAATCCTGGTTTTTAAGCATGCTGGTGGCATTTCGCAGTACTAGGGACATTGAATGTGATTAGGTGTTGGCTCCTCACTTGGTGAGCTGGAGTAACTGGCATCACGGTGCCAGTCAATTCTCTCCCTCTAAATGTAAACAAAACCTTGAAGCTAGTTGATGAGGAGGCAGCAATGGATGTTCACCCTACTCAAGAGCAGTGGGACCCCAGTAGTGAGAGTGAACAGCTTCCAGTACCTTACAGTGCACATCTATAGTGCACAACTACACTGCACTTTGTTGTGCTGCTCTATGTAATTTCCTTCCTTATGCAAATTGTTAGGTTTGGAAAGCCTACAGAGAAACCAAATCTACATTTTACTGCTGGTTTTATATTTATATAACTCACCTGAAACATAGCGCTTTGGCCACCATTGCGCCGAATTGTTCTCGTTGTTTAACCTTTCCTCTCCGTGCCGATCCATGCCAGCCAGTATGTAGATGGTTTTATTTTCCACCACAGGGCTGGTAACAGAAGTTTTTAGAATGTAAACACAAAAGCGTCCCGCGCTGCTTTGGTAACAAATGAGACTGAGCTATAAGGCCTCTGCGCGCACTCATTAGCATGATTCAGCACAGTTAGACAACCGTGATGAAAATTCCGACCCGAGAAGTGTTTGTAATTGTGCCGTGTCATACCAGGCTCACGTGGAAACATAACTGTCTCAACAGACAACCCAGTCTCACGGGAATTCGTGAAATTGTCACAAAATGTTTATCTATTAATTTGTTAATTGATATCAAAAGAAGTCGCAAATACTTTAGGAGTTGGCTAAACAACACCTCAACTCAAACCCTAAAATTACTAAAGGCTAATTTAGCTAAAAATGCTAGTTTCACAAGGTGGCAAAGCAATGATAAATGGCTCCCCTAACTCCGTCCCTATACCTAACGTCACAGGGCAAAAGTCATATCATTACAAAACATACGAATAAGATCGTAGGAAATAGGATTCACACGAATGAGCCCCTTGGTAAAATAGGTATGAATTCCCACCAGACTGCGTTGATATATATTTATACATATGAAAGATTTCGTGTATTAAAGTACTTTTGATGGGAAGTCGTGCTGGGTGACACGCAAAAATTGCGTGCTGACTGACACGAAAAAAGGGGGATATTCGTGTTGATGAACACAAATTAATAGATTACGGTTTGTGACAATTTTACAAATTCCCGTGTTGCAACAGAAATGATGCAGTGTCTCCTTCCCTTCTCAGGGAACCGGGTTAACATGTAACCTGAGAGATTTATTTAAACGTTTTCTAAAATATGTTTCCAGCCGTAAATATTGTTTTATTTTACCCAACAAGGTGAACACATAGGAGGAAGTTGTGCGTTACATCTGAATATCTAAGAGCATAAATCAAGCAAATTTGAATGTTAAAATGTAAATAGACCATTCACAATGATAAATGCACATTCAAGATGAAAAGAAGACCATAAAAACACACAGACTAATGTGGCAGAACAAAGGGCAGGTGTAAATAATCAGGACAGGAACTTAAAAGAAGTAAACAAATTTTATACAGCAGTCTGTAAAGCGATTCACTTTCACAAAATAAATTGACCAGTTTGTTTATTTAAAATCAACCAGAAGCAAGAAGCTTTGACTTTTAGGCGGTGGGCACTAAATTCTTCCTACATGGCTGAAAAGCCTGCTTAAGCGCTTTTTCAGTCCAGATACTTTGCTTCAAATTATATGAAATATCTGCTGAAGTACTCTATTATTAGTTTTAGCAAGTAGATTGTTTAATCAATAAATATTAATAAAAAGATCTGGCATGAATCTCTAGATGGCGCAGTCGTGGCAGTGCAGCGCGCTTCAGAAACCATCCTCCTTCCCCAACTCCACCTGTTTAGATCTGCTACAAGGTGATCATGTATTCTATACGAGTGTGTTTCGTATATGTTATATGTGCAGCAGCAGCATTCCTTACATGCACACAGCAGCATGCTGGGGATGTATTGGCAGTAGAAAGTCTCTGTACTTGCTCCGCCGCAGCAGAGTAGCATATCTATTCTGCGTAAACCAAATAAATGTATATGTTATGTACACTACCATGCTAAACGCTCCAAGAGTTGTCATGACATTAATATTTTTGGAGCTTCAGGATTTTATCTTGTACATAGTATATGTTTACTCAGAGATAGATATTTTAAAGAGTAAGTAGCATATGATTTTTAAGGTCCTACTTTGGTTTATGGAGTGTCCAATAACAAGTTTATGTACATAGAAGGTGTAAAAACACTATTATGTCGTAATAATAGGAAGTTATTCTTACCCTACTTCTTGACTGACTCTCAAATGATTTGTTGCGCGATTAATCCGTCTAATCCCCTCCTATCCGTTAGCCTAGTGTCATGTGATTGGTCAAATGTTGTGCCGCAAAAGGAAACTCTATCATCATTACAGGATTACAGTTTACAGGTGGTTGGATATTATGTACAGTGTATAGATAGAGAAGGCAGGGATTTTACCTTACCAGTTTGAGGCCGAGTCTGATGAAGAAACATCCGTAGACATAACAGACTGCATGAAATGTAATTTTCATGATCTAATGTTACTCTTTCACTTTTTTTTTTTAACATCCGTAGATGGTTAAGAAAAACGTTACTTTCCCATTGTGAACAACTGTAAAAGTATGCTTGTCTCGAGCAAAAAGGCTTTGGTGGGCACTCAACCTTAAAGCCTCCCCCACTCTTTCTGTTTTGACACATTATCCTTTCTATTTCCCATTGCCCAAACTGTTGAATGATTGTTAGGTTTATAATAATATGTCAAATGTTTAATGAACAACATACTGAGAGTATTTCTTATTTGCTGTCTTCTTAGATCTTCCTGTTGGTTTTATTGTCACTCAAGTGATTGCAAATGATGTTGACCTTAGTCCTGCAGCAACATACAGATTTATAGAGATGGATGAGGCAAGCTTTGCAATTGACCAGTACACAGGAGTGATTACCACGACTAAAAGACTGGACTATGAGAATCAAACGGACTATATACTGAGAGTGGAAGCATCAGACTCTGTCCATCCAACAGTGGCTGAACTCTCCATACACGTGCTGGATGTCAATGATAACCCCCCAGTCTTTTCTCAGGAGTCTTATCAGGTATTAATGTGTTTGTGCAACAGTCGCGATTTCTTTAAGACTGCAAGGGAAGCTCAGCTTCCCCTATAATTGTCAAAAAATGAATGGTCAAATATATGTACTATTATGTTAACATTTTATTGACTAAAAATGCGTTAAACACGTTCATCTCGAATGAAAAAAAATTCGTTCAGAATCAGCTACTTAGGTCGGCTGACTCGATTTCCTTCTCATTCATTCCCGTAGCGTACAGTGCATTACTCTGTTGAAGCCCAGCGTCCAATGACTTCAATGGGGCTGCTTTAAACAGTTTTTTTCAGTGCTTAGAAACAAGACGGTCATTGGATATTGCTGCGATTATGTCCCGCCCACGGACGCTCAGCGTCTCTGATGAATGGAGGAGTGGGCTGGCCCGGACTCCGAGCGTCTGCGTGATGATTGGAGGGTCTGTCGAAAGATTGCGTCTCCTTTTGATTGACAGCAATTTTGTTCTATAAAAAGTTGCTGACGCTGAAACTATTCGATCTCAGTCCCATTGCGGATTTTGCAAGTGTAGTCGAAAGACAAACTGCTGCAACCTATTTCTTGGTACTTGCTTTCCGAAATTTCTAGCCAATTTTCATCATACATTTCACACAATTATACACCACACTCCTTGTTTCAGTTTAATGTAATTCCCACCCCACATTACCTCCGTCGAGTTTAATATCTTTTTTTAGATCGTTTGTTCATTCATTCATTGTGAAATGAGCTTCCCCACTTTGAAAGACCAGCAGCCGCCACTGGTGTGCATAGAATTGTATAATACGGCCATAATTCACAAAAAAACAGGTTTCATTTTAAAATTACATGCAAGAGTAAATTTTGACAGTATTCACATTCTTATATTAGATATTTTCATTATTACTGTTGCAAGTCGCTTTGGATAAAAGCGTCTGATAAATGTAAATTTTAAATTATTTTCTGTCTGACTATTATTACCATCTAGGTTGTGTTGCCAGAGTGGACACCAGCACACTCGTATGTTGGGACTGTATCAGCAACTGATAGAGACTCTGACCTAAATGGAAAAGTTTCTTATAAGCTTCTTTTCTCCCCAATGAAAGGCTTCTACATTGATGCAGAAAACGGTAATGCACACAGTATGCTTACAAATCACTGTATCTCACTTACGCAACTAACACATCTTCCCTCTCAATACTTTAAAGAAAACAAGATTTTAAACAGAGTTGATATAACTTTTTGACTTATGGTCAAGAAATACTGCAGATAAGAAACTAATTTATTCATCCTTATGTTAGTCCAAAGCTTTACATTTATTCTGTGGAACACGAAGGAAGATATTTTGAGAAATGTCACTGTGGTTTTGTGGCCATAAAATTTAAGTTAATGGCAGCCTATGTGGTTTCGAGGCCAATATTCTTCAAAATATCTTCCTTTTTGTTGTGCAAAACAAATTACACAACATGAGGGTGAGTAAATGTAAGAATTGGGTAAACTATCCTTTTAAAAACGTTTACATTAGACAGACACAAACATAACAATTAGTCACAAACATATTCAATAATATCTACAGTATCAACAAAAAGGTTTGATGTAATGCTTTAAAAGAAGACATAAGACACCATGCTGTACTGATGCAATGTGCCATTAGTCTACCTATTGATCAGTAACAGATTGGAATGAATTTTCTACTGTCTGCAGGTTCAGTGTATACAAACAAGCCTCTGAAGTATATTGCAAATGGAAACATGCTGCGGCTTCTGGTGGAAGCACGGGACAGTGGTGACCCAAGCCTATTTACTGTCACTTCTCTGGACGTCGAGGTGACAGACTCTAATGATCACTCCCCTTACTTTACACAGAACTCATACCACATTAATGTTCCTGAGGATGTGTCTGTTGGAAGCACTCTCCTCATTCTGTCTGCAGAAGACAAGGACTATTCAAATGAAAACACTTATTTGGAGTATGCAATTGTGGGTGGAAATGACGAAAGGTGCTTTTGCCTAGATGCTGTTAGCATTCAGACCATAGAAGCCCATAGACAATATATTGGCCAGGTGGTGCTTTGTGATAGTCTGGATCGAGAGATCGCTGACACTTACTCCTTAACTTTGATGGTACGAGACAGGGGAACGCCTCCGCTTAACAGCTCAACTGTTGTGACAGTCAATGTGCTTGATATTAATGACCATGCGCCTGTTTTTAGCAGTACAGAGTACTATGCGCAGGTCAGTGAGAACAGCCCCCTTGGTACTGTTCTTATCCATGTCTCTGCTCATGATCCCGATCTAGGGAACAATGGCACGGTAAAATACGACATCATCTCCGGTAACAGCAAGGGCCTGATCAGACTAGATCCTACAACAGGTGTCATTGATGTTATTGGGACACTTGACTATGAAGAGGACATTAAATTGACCCTAATAATCCAAGCCTCAGATGACGGGGCACCAAGTGACAGAAAGGTGTCTTTTGCTTGTGTATACATATTCGTACTGGATGTGAATGACAATTCCCCATTCTTTGTGTTCCCTACTATCAACTGCTCAGTGGCTGAAAACCTACCGGCTTTTAGTCCCGTGTGCACAGTACATGCTGTCGATGAAGATGCAGGAAATTTTGGATTACTGACCTATTCCATGAAAACTCCCTGTTTCACGGACTATGATAGTACAGACCTGGACAAAAAGGAAGCGTTTGCTATTAATGCACTTACTGGAGACATCTACACAAAACAGACGTTTGACTATGAAAGAGGGAGTGAATTTTGCTTTGTGGTAGAGGTGCGTGACAAAGGAGATCAGGTTGCAACCTTGAGAGTACTGGTTAATATTACAGGCATTGATGAGTTCAGCCCTATATTTACTCAGAATGTGTACCATTTCTCTTTGCCAGTTAATGCCAAGGTTGGCCAAAGCATAGGTTACTTGATGGCCATGGATCGCGATGGGGGTCTGGATGGCTTGGTGGAATACTCTTTGGTCAACCCATCCCCATTTTTTAACATCAATAAAACAACTGGCAGTTTATTTATTTCAAACCTAGTGTATCAGAGACAAAGTTCCATCTCTAAAGACACAACAGAGAACTTTTTTGTTTTGGCAAGCAGCCCCAAACTGGACTCCAGGTCGTCAACTTGCCACGTAGTTGTGAATGTATCCAATTCCGCAAAGGCACTGTCAAGGGCTGCTCTCCGTGTCCAGATCACCAGTGTCATTGTGTCATTAATTGTATTCTTCCTACTTTTGTTAAGCTTCATTGCACTTGTCATTAGGTACAAATCCAAAGAGAGGTCGGTCAAGAAGACAGCTTACGTTACTGCTAACCTCAGCCACGAGACGGACACTTTTGGTAGGATAGGTGGCCGTCTTCACTGCAACATAGACAATATTAACCTCCAAGATTTACAAGCACCATTAGACATGTGGATAAAAACTGATCATGCGAACCCATTGAGGAACTCTGACTCAAGTGGAAGAGGATCTGCAGAGGATGAGACTACTGAGGATCAAGAAATCAAGATCATCAACAAATTTCCATCCTTCAAACCTCTTGGAACAAACACAACTCAACAGCCATTAAGAGTCTCAGACTTAGGGATCCACAAGGGCTCAGGACAGCGCTGTTATCGCTCTTCAAATAAAGATCTGCCTTCTTGTGCCAATATGGGAATAGTACAAATAGTGGACATGTCTAGTTCAGAGAGTCTCCACAATTTCAAGGAAGAAGGTGGAGGTGAGGGGATGCTCCCTCAGGTGGTCAACATGAGGGACATGGAGCAGGTGATGAAAAGATGCATGTCCATGCCTGGTGACCAGGGTTCAGATGAGGGCTCTCTTGCTAATCTGATTAACTCCGAGGATCAACTACGTGGCAGCTATGATGGGGACTACTTTTTTAGCTGGCAGCCACGCTTCCAATCTTTGGCTGCTGTTTTTACAGACATTGGCATGCTTCCAGATGAAGATATTAGGTATAGTGACGTGGAACAAGAGTCTCACAGCCTCCTGCACCCACCGCCTCTCATCACAACAGTTGCCCATCCAGGAATACGTCCTGTACCCCCAAGGATGCCACATGAAGGACCTACCCTATTACACAGTAGAAGAACAGAATTGACCCATTTAGAAAAGACTCCCAGTTTCTCGCCCTCTCTGTCACTGCTTACTGTTAGGACACCCAGTACCTCTCCAGTGGTGTCAGAAACAGGGCTGGGACACTACACAATAATATCAACACTGCCCAGAGATGTCTTAGAAGATGTAGAGATTCAAGTGTAGTATTTTTTTTTAAATAATTACAAAATATGCACCGCTGTGAGTTTTTTACTTTGTTAGGACAGTTATTTAATGAAATAATGCTATTAACCAAAGCACTAGGAAAAAACAGTTCACACTTATATTATGTTAATGTTTTATGTTTTGGTTTATTGAAAACACACCTTTTATTTTATTTTACCAAATGTTTTACAAAATTTCTGCATTGGTTCAATTAATATACATTCAGTATATTTAAGAAATCAAGCACTTTATTGTACATGGAGTTCATGTGTGATATGATATTCCTAAATTAAGAATTTTATAATTTTTTTATCAAACAGTGTTACACAAAGAAATCCTTTTTGCTTATAATTTTAGTAACTGTATTATAAGTCAATATGTCAAACTAAATGAAAAGCATAAAAGGAGAGCTTGATGCTCTCAGCTTGCTGTTAAACTGTTTTGGCACTCGAATATGAGTGAAATAACCAGACAAATCTTGAACCAGTACTTTTATTACACATAGAACATGGACTTAAACTGGCGTGATTTTTTATTATTAATTGCTGATGTCTGACATATTTTTAAATGCCGTAACCTTACTAATGGAACTTGTGCCCAGCCGGCTTTTGTTGAGAAAACAATTATTAACGTGAATAAGTAAAAAATTAATCTTTTTTTACAGTTTTAAGAATTTCCATGAAATACATCTACTAATTTTTTATTCTTTTACATTACATACAATTATTTGCAATAATTGAAAGTTTGTACTGTGTTTCTTAACTTTGTCTTATACCTTATCCAGGTTGGAGACATACAATAAAAAACATACAATATACGTTTAACATACAATTTCAACTTTCTTTCAAAAGTGTATTTTGCATTTGAAATGTGCATACAACATTCGTAAATGCTCTTTTAGAGCAAGATAGCAAGGGGGAAACTTGCTCCCCATTTTGTCCATGCAACAAATTATTTGTTACTGGCACAATATAATGCTTAAATGTCTTTCACACTTTATTCTACATTTTACATGACAAAACTAAACCAAATGAATAATTATTTGTAAGAAATGGAACTAAAGACTTGTTGGAACTTGGAACACAGACACAGAGTAACACTCAATTATAAAGTTATTAAACTAATGTTTGCCCATTTAGGGTTCCAGGGCCATGGCAAGGGCTTTCAAAACCACTAGTGAGGTAGCAGCTATGGTTTAGCCAGATTTACAACCCCTAAAATCCAAACTTGATAAAAACCCATGACTGCAGGTCCCACATTCATCTCTTACCGTCTTGACAACATTCATACCAGCAGAAGATCAGCTTCAGACAGTAAACTAAATACATTCATTGTGTGCAGATAAATGTCAATACAAGAGTGTAATAAACACTTTAAATTCATTGTCATTCTTTTCAGAACAAACCAATCCTTTTATGTAAATGAATGGATAGATTTAGGTAACACTTTATAATAAAGGGATACTTCTTCCAACAAACAAATTTCCCGATGTTTTACTCACCCTCAAGGCATCCTAACTGAATATGACTTTCTTCTTGAAGAATAATGCAGTCGGAGTTAAATTACCACATATCCTTTTTATTCCACGCGGTAGAATGAGAGTGAATGTGGGGCAAGTTTTTGAAGCTCCTAAAAGTGCATCCATCTATCAAAAAAGTGCTCGACACGGCTCTTTGGTCTTAACAAAGGTCTTCTGAAGCGAATCAATGCGTTTGTTTAGGAGAAATACCCATATTGACAACGCTATTAACGCTTATGTCTACATTCCATTATTACATTCTGTGCATGAACCAGAGTATTGTTTTCAGGCAAATGCCGCAGTAAATTCCGTTTTGTTCCAATAAGATACCGTCTCCTCTGTGCGGGAGCTTTCGTGCATGGTCATTTTGCGGAAAAACAAGCTTCTGGTTCACGTGCAGCCAATGGATAGTGGAGGTCAGGCATTATCCTTAATATCCACATTTACATTTGGCATTTTGATTCTGACTATGTGCAAGCCCCTGGGATCAAACCCATGACCTAGGCATTGCTAGCGCCATGCTCTGTCCACTGAGCTACAGGAAAGCTGTATAACTCCAACATGGAAATCTCTTAAACAATTGAATCAATTCGCTTCATAAGACCTTTGTTAGACCATGGAGCAATTTTGAGCAACTCTTTGATCGATTAATGCACTTTTACCGCTTAGAAGAAAAAGGATACATGGCCTTGAGGGTGAGCAAAACATGGGGAAATTTGGTTTCTTGGCTAAATTATCCCTTTAACACCATCATTAAATATAAATCAAGCACATGGGATTTAAGGCCACCTAATATAAATTGTGACCAAAGTTTGTTATTTGGAGTTAAAAAAAAACGTTTTTTACTAGTGTAAATACTACTTACACAATAAATAAGTATTTATTACACCCTCAATGTTTTTTCTTTTGTGGTCTTAATAGACCTAAAAACAGCATCTGTGATGTTTATCACATCTGGTCATTACAGAAGATAAACAAAGCATGGTCTTTGGACATCATGAAAGCTGAGCTTGACTGACCCATATAGGATTTTCCTGTGTGTTAGTGCGTGTGTGTGTGTTTTATGTAGCATTTCTTCAAAAGTAAGTGTGTAAAGTTGCTTTGCACTGTGTTTACATCATATCACCAATAGTGGTCCAATAAATTGAATTAGGCACAAAGAACTGGCAGTTTTTATGGTCAGCAGATCATAATGTGTGAACTCAGTTATGGCTGATTTTCCTCTTGTCTGTTCAAAACTAATTTTCTCTGTGTGAATTACACTATAAAAGGACTTATATATAACACACTAATCTCAACAAATGTGAGGAAAGTGATTCAATTCCAGTACGGTAAAATGAAATTGTCATGGTCTTCATTTGTCACTGATAGGAGCAAAAATTCATTTTTATGATGCTACACTGGCCCCAATGCATAATGCACTCAACAAAACTCTTTAACTGTCAACAGATGTGGTCCTAGTAAAGTGAAATAAAGATTATTTTCAGGCTTGGGTGGACTTAAGAAATAATTATGCGTTCAAACATACTGAAGCATCATAAAGAAACATCTGGGAATGTTTGTTCTTTTTCAGAATTATTGTATTCCTATTCCATACCAAACCTCATGCCTCAACTCCATACCTCAATGTACAAGATTTACTGAGATCAACCATTGATGTTGTTTAATGACAAGTTGTTAAAAATTAGCCTAATGTTCCAACATTCTTCTTGCCATTCCCGAAACACTTCAACCAAATTAACTGGAGTTGGTTAATCTGATATTTATTTGATTTTGTGACATGTGAATTGTGGGTTCATGTAGTTTGAGAAAAGTGCTTTTGGGCTACTCATTGTGGTGGATCATGAAGAGAAAACAGTAAACAGCTCAGATAAATCAAATTAAGCTTGAAGAACAAAATATTGTCTACAATAAGCTGCATTTCATATTACCTTAATAGAATAAATTACAGACCAAAGATTTTAATCGTTTAATGCCTAAATCCATTCATTAATCCCCAAAAAATCTGATATCCGGTTTTAACTCTCCCTTCCATGAAATCCCGTAATTTAATTTCAGTTTGTCCAGAATCCCTCTAGAATTTATTACACATTTAATGCATGAACGTTGTCCCACTTGGCAACAATGCTAAAAATTAAGGTTTGCAATCCCAGAGCATTAAGTATTCAGCGTGTCTACAAAATTCCAGGGTCTTAAAGACAAAGCAGCCAAAGAACATGAAAAAAATGGAAGACTACACATCTGTGTTAGATTTAACTCAGTTTAGAGTTATACATTGAATGCAGATAAATGACAGACAGCAGACTTTACAGCAGACGCAGTTCTCTGTTTTATGTCTCTCAGCACTACAGTAGAACCCACTGCATAAATGATGGCCATCTATTCATCACCAGTGAACAGTCTCTATAACACCAGACATTAAGGGAAATGGCGACGGGGTCATATGTTTGCCCCAAAGTTCCAAGGTTCATTTGAGGTTTATTTGTGTTGGTTCTGTTTAGGTCCCCGTTAAGTATCAGTTTTTGGTTTGGCCTCCTTCCATAGCTGAAAGAAGTTTATATATAGGCATCTTATTATGTATGAAGGTACCAAAAATATATATGAAATTTATTCTTTCAGGATTAACGCTGAAACCAAATAATACCATTTTATTAAATACAAACACAAATATAAAAGTTTTATCATTCTTCTTTTTAATAACATTCCAATGAAAATCTATTCTGAAGGATTATTTTGTATTTCATGTAACAAAATTATTTTTCACAATAGTTACAGTACATAAGACAAACCTTTCCTCTTGATTTGTGATGCATTGCATCTCTGTGGAGATCTGTTTTGACTATGTATTTTTGTATAATGCATGGAGTCATAAAGGCTCGTGCAGCCCCACTAAATGCTGACAACACAGAGGCAAGTCTTCTCTCTGCATCAGGCCTTATCAAAACCATGTGGTACACGGCCTCTATGATTTTCAGATGTGTTCCAAAACTTCTGTGCGTTGCAGGCAAGATTTTTTTTTAATTTGTTGTACAAAATGATGTTTAAATAACACAAATTAATGTTTAAACAAACTCACTTGACACAGTTAAATAGCAAAACATTTATTTTCAAAAAAAAAAAATTCTAATTGTAATTTAACATTTGGAACAAACTGGTTTATAAAACATTAAAAAATATATTGATAAAAATATTGATTATATAAAAATTATTATAATGCAACAACCAGATTAGTCCTTTGTTCACATTCTCACTTCTATTTTTTTATTGTCTTTTACAGCTATAATAAGAAAATCTAAATGAACTGTTGGCATGCAACATTTCAAGTATTTCAGCTAGATTTGTTACTTTTTTGACAGAGAAAACTTTTACCAGTATTTCATCTTATCAACATTATCAAATGTTACTGCACACGCACACTTTTATTTCTACACTGTTACATAACAATAGAAAGAAACCGAAAAGAACCGTTAATTTGCTAAACTTGCCTCTCCAGTATTTTGAATTTAGACTCCGATACCAAGCCCAACCGCTTGACGCGATGTACCATACGGTTTGTTTAAATGTGTCAAAATTACAAGACCCATTCAACAAATAGTTTATTTATTTAATTACATGAACATACAACAAAATTCCACAAATCGTATATTCAATACACTAAATTTACAGTAAAATTATAATACAAATTGATTATATTAAATATAAATAGTTATATTATTAGACTGTAGCCAAATACAAACAGGAAGTAACTGGTGGTCAGGCACAGGCACTTCTGATGAAACGGTCTAGGAAAGATCGGTTTCTTATATACCAAATTCGGGAGCCAATAGAATCCTCAGCCAGGTAAAAACTGAAAAAATGGCTCAGAGCTACCAAGAAGGACTACTCTGTACAAATAGATTTTTAGCAATCCATCGGATTAGGACTATGAAGGACCTGCAGGGGTATACAAACAAAAAACTGCTTCAGGTCCGATCAGATGCTTGCTGAT
Organism: Triplophysa bombifrons; assembly: GCA_029783895.1. Taxonomy (NCBI): domain Eukaryota; kingdom Metazoa; phylum Chordata; class Actinopteri; order Cypriniformes; family Nemacheilidae; genus Triplophysa; species Triplophysa bombifrons. The sequence goes on from CM056452.1 coordinate 18,727,091, forward strand.
ATTATTGAACATTTGATTGACCAAACCACAACCCTATTGTGTCCCGTTGTTGAAGCCCAGCATTCTGTGGATCTTCCTGACCCCATCAACAGTTGACAGGCAAAATAAATAGGAAACCATCCATCCCAAACTGTCTTTCTCAATCCTCCTTGAAGCACTTTGTTGATGACCTATGAACTCTTCCTACATGTTTTAACTGTGCCCAAAGCAAAATACAAGAAACCTGAAGGAATATAAACCTTCTTGAAGGAAAATTACTTATACTGTTGAATTATTTTGAAAGATTGGCCCAGGTGCTGGACTTCCAAAAAGCTATTTGTCTACATGTGTGCAATCTAAACTTTCTCGACTAAGTCTTCTTAAAACCACCATTAACTGATGTTCTGACAAATAACAATGGTAAAGCAGTGATGAAAACTAATTCTCTCTGGTTTTAATTTCTGCTTTTATTTTGGGAACGGAATGATTCATATTGTGGAAAACGGACCTGATAGATTAATGGTCACTGACAATTACTCAGATTAGGGCCACTACACATTTATCACACTACTGAAGTGCACCTTTTTTTGATTTAGGCAGCAAATGGGGCCATATGTCTGTAAAAGGAGGAGAATTTTGTCTTTGGGGAGTCCCACTAACATTTATCAGTGTCATGCATACTGGGATTCCTAAACGGACCCATATACTCCAGCTTTTAGCAGGCAGAATGAATTTGAAACAGAGTGTTAACAGGTCAAGGCCAGCTAGCTTTTGATTTACGCCCCACCAGCTCACAGTTCAAATGGGTTGCTGGATAGAGCGTATGTTGACATGTGACTGACGTGGGTCATGAGTGCATGGGCCCACAATGCCTAGTTTAAGCAGGAAACTATCCATATGTTACATTCTGTGGAGGGTCACAGTCTCCATACACAGTTTATGTCAAGTTGTTCAAAGTCTCCCAGCGGATACCCATGGCGACTTAAGGAATCATTTTCCAGAAACTTATTGGGACATGGTGCAGAACGAAGAGCAAGTTTCATCTTTCCAGTGCATGTGGAGGCATAAGACCGCAGCTTGGCCGGTATTAATCACTGATGCAAATGCAGCATTGGGTCTTTGTTTGAAGTAACATATGCTCTTCAGCTCTTTGTGCGATTTTAAGCAAAAAACTACATTCCAAAGGAAAGACGCTGTTATCATAAGTAATTCGTGCTGTACTTAATCGTTATTAGCTTCTGACTTGAATGAAGGGAGAGGGTGAAACAAGGACTTAATTTACCACATGTTCCCTCGCTATATAGAGGAGGAAAACAATTTTTTTGATTGGTTACACATGCACCTTGTTACATAAGCTTGGCTTAGCAACCTCACACAGGACCCCAGCTCTTTGTTTGTTCCTTACTTCATATAGTTCTTGACTAAATAAGTTAATTTAGCGACAGAACTCGTCAACAAATAAAGCTTTTGAAAGAACCAGTCTGTAGACTGAAAATGATTTAGATTTGGTTCAGAAACCAGTATTCCTGCTGTCAATTAATTTTTTTAATTTTCTGTTACTCAATAAAAAATAAACTTTTGTTAGAGAAATGATCCCCGAATGTCACAAAAGATTTGAAAACAGTGTGGTTTCTTAAAACAAATATGCAGCCTTGGCATAAACTTCTGTACATGCTCAAAACTTTCTGCACACTATGCATGGCTCAAATGTCACTATGCCTGGAATCAATAAAGCTAAAACATTTTGCAAAAAGACTTCAGAACTGAACTTTTGGCGATCTCACACATAGTCAGACCCTTAGTACCCATGTTAATGGGCAATGAACATTGTGTGACTATGAGGTCACAACGTTTTTATGATGTGATACCTTGTTTGTGTCGTCATTGGATTGTATGAAAATTAAACAGGCTTAGAGTCCAATACTGCTTGTTTAAGAGAGTTCAACACTAATACTCTATACATTTCATCATTCAGCATGTGTAGAGGGTTAAATCTGTTTAGAAGTTTGTTCCAATCTTCACTTAAAAAACAGAGTTGAACACACACACTCTTTCTGTGCCAAAATTACCTAACAAAAAACAAGCAGAGGGAAAAACCGCTTATTAATAATTTAAATTGGTGGTTCTTTTACATGTTGTGAGCATATGAGAAATAGTTAACATTAAATTATATTTATTTCACATAAAAAAACAAGTCAGACCAGTCTAACATGGACACATAATTCCCAGGCTAAATGTGTCCTTAACCAGCACAAAGAGACAATTAAACAATATTTGCAATCAATTGATTCGTGTTCTTGGACACAAATTTCCCCCTTTTTCCATGTCAGTCAGCACGTATCAAAAGAAGTCATACATACTGTATTTCAGGAGGTGGCTAACCAACACCTTACCTCAGCCCAAACCCTAAAATAACAACCGCAAAGGCTAGTTTCACGAGGTGGCAAAGCAACGACAAATGGCTACCCTAACGCCACCCCTGAACCTAACGTCAAAGGGCCCAAGTGAAATCATAACAAAACATATAAATGAGATCCTAGGGAATAAAAATTCTCACGAATGAGCCACCTTGTAAAATAGGTATGAATTCCTATCAGATTGCGTTGATATATATTGGTATCGAGTATTAATATATGTTAGACTGAAAGTCGTGCTGGGTGACACAAAAAAGGGCGAGATTCGTGTTTATAAAAACAAATTAAAAAGATTGCAGATCGTGAATATGTACCGAATTCCTGTGAGACTGTAAAATTTCAGTACATAGTATTACTCAGTCACTCACTGGTGTTTCAAAACATAGTTTAATCTGTTGTCTACAACTGTAAAACATAAAACACATCTGGCTGGGAGCTGGAGCAAGACATGCCAAGTTTAAAGGACACAATGAAACCATTTACTGTATACAGTATGAGATCACACTGAGAAGTTCCAGGAAAACAGATATTTGAGCTATTATTCCTAAATAATAGCTATTATTTAAAAAAACAGAGCATTGCTTCCAGCATTATCCAAAATCCATTTTTGCACGTTTTGAATGTTTCTTTAGCATTTATTTAGTATGGGATGATTGATACAGTAGATAAGAAAAATGCAATGTCTTATTTTATGAGCCTAAATTTCATTGAAAAAATCAAATCAAATATTAAACTGCATATACATATCTTGGTTTAGGTGAGATTCCATGTTGAGACGGTTTGCAATATTTTGTTGCATCTTGTTGAGATTTACATACTTGCTTACTATTCTGATTCTAACCTATGTTTACTCTTGCCTTGTGTGAACTTGGTTATTTCCTCTCTCGTACCCTATTTGTAGTCCTTTGTAGTTATTAATGTTGATTAGTCTACCCATGTGTATTGTTAGCTTCTCTTGTTACTTTGTTAGTCAGTGTATAAATGAGTCACTGTCCTGAGTCGTCTCGTTTGCCTTGGATTACCAAGCTTGCATGTGTATTCTCTAGTTTCACTTCATCTCTGCCTCAGTGTTACAGAACCACTTGACCAGTTGAATCCAGCAGCACAAATTGTTCATGTCTGTCAAGGAGTTCGGCTTATTTAGGATTACGTGAAGGACTTTGTAGAGATTGCTCACCTGACTTGTATGGACAAAGTATGCTTAATGATATTTTTTCGGGGAGTGCTATCCGAACCGCACCGCTCCCTTATGCCACTGAATGACCCCAGCTGGTCTATTGAATAGTATATTGATCTTGCACTGCAACTGGGCGGCTCTGCTTTTAACGTGGGTGTTGTGGAGAAGGCACACAACAGTCATGCAGTAGCCGCCTCACCAGAGGCAATTTACAAGATGGCCTCCAGTCCAGAGCCCGCTCGCAAGATGGCCTCCAGTCCAGAGCCTGCTCGCAAGATGGCCTCCAGTCCAGAGCCTGCTCGCAAGATGGCCTCCAGTCCAGAGCCTGCTCGCAAGATGGCCGACAGTCCAGAGCCTGCTCGCAAGATGGCCGACCGTCCAGAACCTCCATTCATCATGGCTGCCACACTAGAGGTCCCAGAGTAGTCTGAGGTGTGACCCCTTTCCACTTTATTTCCTGTTGTGGCTACAGCTCTGTGGTTTGTGTGGTCTTCACTCTTTCCCCAGTCTCCCCAGTTTTTGCTGCAGCACATGAACCTGATCCAAGAGTTTCTCCTGAGCCCAGCCAAGCCCAAGGAGTCCTTTCCCGAGCCCAGCCAAGCCCAAGGAGTCCGTTCCCCTTCCCGAGCCCAGCCTAGCCCAAGGAGTCCGTTCCCCTTCCCGAGCCCAGCCAAGCCCAAGGATTCCGTTCCCGAGCGCAGCCAAGCCCAAGGAGTCCGTTCCCGAGCGCAGCCAAGCCCAAGGAGTCCGTTCCCGAGCCCTGCCAAGCCCAAGGAGTCCGTTCCCCTTCCCGAGCCCAGCCAAGCCCAAGGAGTCTATCCCGAACCCAGCCAAGCCCAAGGAGTCTGTTTCCGAGCCTAGCCAAGCCTAAGGATTCCGTTCCCGAGCCCAGCCAAGCCCAAGGAGTCCATTCCCGAGCCCCAGCCAAGCCCAAGGAGTCCATTCCCGAGCGCAGCCAAGCCCAAGGATTCCGTTCCCGAGCGCAGCCAAGCCCAAGGAGTCCGTTCCCGATCGCAGCCAAGCCCAAGGAGTCCGTTCCCGAGCCCTGCCAAGCCAAAAGAGTCCGTTCCTGAGCCCAGTCAAGCTCAAGGAGTCCGTTCCCCAGCCCAGCCAAACCCAAGGTGTCCGTTCCCCAGCCCAGCCAAGCCCAAGGAGTCCGTTCCCCAGCCCAGCCAAGACCAAGGAGTCCATTCCCGAGCCCAGCCACGCCCAAGGAGTCCATTCTCGAGCCTAGCCAAGCCCAAGGAATCCGTTCCCAAGCCCAGTCAAGCCCAAGGAGTCTGTTCCCGAACTGTGTTTTATTGACACACTTGCTCAACAATTCATCATGTTATATCTGCACAAACAAGACTGAAAACAAGAGACTTGTAGTGTGCATAGATCCACCATTCCAATCTGGAGTGCTTAGAATCAATCATAAGAAAATTCAGACCTCTAGTTAAAAAAATAAAAAAGCAATGTAACCACTCTGCCAAGCAGCTTTAATATGCTGTAGAACGTCAAGGCACTGCAAAATCATTCATCATGCCTTGTCAAAATAACCAGACAAGCACTTTAGCTCAAACATTTCAACATGCTGCTGTAACTTGATGAAAGCAAGTTTTATTATGTGTATCATTTTGCTTGCAATGATACTGAAAAAACTGGGTGACCTTAAGATAGCACTTAGCATGAACATTGATTACAAAAGATTGTTCTTAAGATTAGAAATGTCATATGAATCTGACATATTTAAACCGGTTTAGTCTGACACACAAGTTCTAAAACTGCAATAAACCTTGACTTGCTTGACACATCTTGTCACACAAAACCCAACCACTCTTTTAACTGAATTCAAGACAGTGGATATGGTGTAGAAATGTATAGACTACATTTTATTTGCAACTTAATGTGTGTAGTTCTGATGCTGATAGAACTGCAGTAGAAAAAATCTAATGAAAACCAAAATATTTATTTCCCTGTATATAAAACCCTTGTGTGATTTTTATAGAATAATTCATTGTTCTTTCATATTCAACTGATTAAAACAGAAAAAAATGATTTTTATTTTATGTTCCAATGACAATATAACATCCTTGCATTCCTCCTTGACTTTTAATAAGAAATGGCTGGTTCCACAAAGATTTTTATCTTGCTGAGCTTTTGCCGTTGTCTCAACCTCTGTTGTTAAAAAACATTTTTCTCTGCTATTTAAACTTTTACCTGTTAGCATAACAGTAAGATCTTTATTAATATATCAATCTAATGCAGAATACATCTGTTAATGCAATGATGAATGAACGTGCTGTCAGCATCAAGCCATGTGTATTTAGATTATATTATGGTGTAGTTTTGTTTCAGATGTACATGTGTTAGACAGTGGGCGGGATTGCATAGTGTCTGTTTTGTCTCATGTATCACCAGGTTATTTGGCCGACGCCTGTAAACCCTTTTTGCCACAAGTCAAGCTCGGGATGCCAGGCTTTATTTACCCGCAAAGCGATTCTCTGGAATGCCCCAGGTCAACAAGGGTCACTTACACAGCCCACATTACACATCTCAGATGCAGTGGATTTTGTTGAACTTTGGCCTTCACTTTGTATGAATTATATGTAGCTGTAGCATAGGGACAACTGTAGAAAATTGCAACAGACTATTTCATTTATACTGAATATTGCAGGAAACAGAGACTAGAGAAAAGGAAATAGCCAAATCTTTGATTTTATCAGATCACATCACGAATATTGTGGCCGAAATATTGCTATAAATAATCCTATTACTGAGATTCATCTTTAATTTAGTTTATTTTGTGTTTCAGTTTTTTTCTTCAATGATTTGCACTCAAAACATTAGTGTTAGGAGAGAGAGTTTGTAAGCATTGTGGCTCTTTAGTAAAAAAAATTAAATGATGCTATATCACCATGCTATTCAACACAGAAACATATTCACACTTTTTCATTATTCCAGCATGGGCCAGATTTCGATACAAAATAAAACGATCAAACAAAGACTAACTAAAACCAAGAATTCTGAACTATGGCCTGCTGTAACACATTCACACATTCAAGTCTTTAGTCACTCATTCGATACTGTCATTGGATACATGCTGACTAGATTACTTCCCAGTCAGTATGTTTTTGAAATACACATGTAAGTACAATCTGCATGATTATATGGAACTTCAGTTACATTAATAAGTTTGCAGTGTGATTGAATTCTTCAACTCAAGCTGTGCAGAGTTGGTACTGAATCTAATAAGCTTGTTAGTGCTGTAGCACATTTTTCTCTCTAAACTAACTTTTACCTTCCCAGCAGGAGAGAAACAGTAAAAGAACTTAAGACAGCGTGTTAGAGCTCTGTGCAGAAGATTTAGGCTCTGTGACCCCATTTACCCATTACAGAAACATTCATTGTGCTTGTTAATTGTTCATTCCTGCATTGTCAATGGTCATTTAGACAAAGCCAACCGTTGGGTTAAATTAACCTATATGTTTAGCTATATGTTTTATATTTGATGCAACCTTTGGTTAAAACATTTTGGACTTAAACAACCCAACAGTTGGGTTCATCACTTTTTGACCCAGCTGGGTTAAAATTAAGCTAGCATTTGTAGTATTTCTATTCAAAGACAAATAACAGCAAGTTGTGTTTTACAGTACATAAAGTTCTTTACATTATATACAAATAATGTCAGTCATTAGAATAAGATTAAATCATCAAAAACTCTTTGGTTTCATACAAAAGTAATATGCATTCTGGCAGTATGAGCTCTGAATGACAATGGCAAAGTGTTATAAAAATAATTATAGACAGTTAGTTTTTAAGGTCAATATTGACTTAATGGGAATGATGTGTATAGGCTGAGTTTATGTAGAAAACCATAAATCACAAAAAAGGACTTTAGCTCAGTTTCACAGACAGGGTCCCATATACTGTACACAGTATAAATGGGCAACCAAAGGACACAGATCTACTAGAGAGCAAAAGTTCCTGTTCAGAGTCAGATCGTTGTCTAGCATCACAGAGACCAAACGCTATAACTTTACATCCAGATACAAGTCTGTAAATGACAAAGAGAGGAAACCCCAGAAGCTAACCTGTATTTAATGGGGGCATCTGAACGTATGACCTTTCGAAGCCTTAGGGGAATTTCTCTAAGAGGACCTTAAGAGAAACTGTTACCCAGTAAATCTGGTGACAAGAAAGATACAAAGGAACCACTAGGCTCCTAATATCGCTTTACAAACACTCACATTTATAAACATTTTTCTTGAACACTTAACAGATCACACATGCTCCAGCCTGACACAATGAATCGGTGGTTCAGATTTGTAGCTATTCACTGTATGTTTCCTTTAACTTTAAAAGAATGAAGGTAGGAGTCTGTGAGAGATGAAAGATTTGGTGGTTAGCAGTATCAAACGAGACCCTTACAGAGTGATGAATGATACAGGGACCAGACCTACTGCCGCAAGGAGTTCAGTTTCAATCGGCTCTCTTTATCTGTCTCTCTCTCTCTCTCTCTCTCTTACACACAGACAAGCACACACACACACACACACAAACACACACAAACACACAGGAGAATGCATAAATCTGTATATTTGTTGTAGATTCTGCAATATGTTAATAAGATTTTATCACATTCTTAAGCAGATGTTTTATAAAATAATATAAGAATTATATAAAATTTGTTATAAAAATGCTCTTTTATTTATCACCTCTAATAAGTTGTTCCAAACAACATAATCGTACATATACTATAAAAGACAATATATGAATTCATAGAAAAGGGCAGTAGATAGAATTTTAACTTTTCATTAAAAACAAAAATTATATAAAAGTTTTTAAAAAGTTTTATTTCTATAGTAGCATATAACATGAAAATAGTTTAACATTTTGTATAAGCATTTTGTACACCACACATCACAAGAATAGTTTCATGCATCCAGCTGTCAAAAGAACTGCAAGTCATGAAGCATAACGTGAATTAGGTTGTCATATTAACAATTGTTATAAAACTGTCATTACTTATCCTAATCAAGTAACATTAGGAATAAAAATCCTTAAGCAATGTAACAGTTTGGTTTTTAAATCAAAATGTACAATAAACACAACATAAATGTAGCGTAGAGCATTTTTCTTTATATTTTTGAAAAAAATGTCATCTTACAAAAATCATGAGTATACAATCAACTTTTTAATGCCTTTTTTTGTGACGACGTGTGGCCAAAAACGGTCTCTTGTGGGTGGCTACTAAGTTTTGAACACAGCCTATGCAGGAAACAGGGCAAATTCTAGCAGTGGACATCAGATCGCTCCCTTTCGCTCCGCCCAGGCTAGTGAGAACAGGTTTTGGCACAGAATAGAGTCCAGTTATCCATAACTGAGAGAATAACGCTGAGTGTTAAGCAGGCATTTTTGGAAGTAACTTCTCCCTGTTTTGCCTCTGCTCAAGTGATATAAAGATGCGGGCATATATGGCGCTTCTGGTAACTCTTACCTTGCCTGAATATCTGGATGCGTTTCACGGAATATACGCCTTCGGTCAGTCCGAGCTCTTCCAGAAAAAGAGTAACTGCAAACCAATTCCCGCAAACCTTCTCTTGTGCCACGATATCGAGTACACGGACATGCGTCTCCCCAACCTCCTCGGACACGAAACCATGAACGAAGTTGTGCAACAGGCTTCCTCCTGGATCCCGTTGGTGCAGAAGCAGTGTCATCCGGACACCAGAAAGTTTCTCTGTTCGCTCTTCGCTCCGGTGTGTCTGGATGATCTAGATGAGCCGATTCAGCCGTGCAGGTCCCTGTGCGAAAGCGTGATGAACGGCTGCGCTCCGGTGATGGCTGCGTTTGGGTTTCCTTGGCCGGAGATGCTGAACTGCGAGCGCTTTCCTATGGATAATGACCTGTGCATACCACCTGGTGGTGGTGATGCTTTAGTGCCCGTCACCAATGAAGGTAGGAAGGCTTTGGTTTTATTTGTTTTTAAAAAAACGTTCACACTTAACTTTGTTGATCTTTCTTTGCACAGTGCCGAAGGTATGTGACGCATGCAAAGAAAAACCTGAGAATGACAATGGAATTGTGGACAGCTTTTGCAAGAATGACTTTGGTAAGTCCTTATTTTATGGTTCTTTTACACACATTGTTTAAACTTTGATATTTATGCATTTGGCATACGCTATTCTTAGGGGAAGGTTGTTTTCTTGTACTAACTTGTACGTGTGACAAAATAAGGTGCTTTTAAAAACTATTTAATTAAAACCAAGGCACAATAATTGTGCACTAGAACATTACGTATACTAAAAAATACAATTTTCAAAGAACCACAATAAAAAAGAAATGGAAAAGAGCAACATCTCCAACCTTAAACTCTGCTCATACATGTAAACCAGAAGTTATTTAAGGTGGTGCATTCCTAAATTTGGTTCACGCAGTTATTTTTCTCCTTTGTCCAAATTCTCACCCTAACACTATCTTCTATCTTGATGAAATACTAGCTTTAAAGATCAAGGTCAAGGAGATCTCCTACATGAATGGTGACACCAAGATCATTCCGGAAACCAAGAGCAAGACTGTCTACAAGCTGAACGGTGGCGTCACCGAGCGTGACCTCAGAAAAACCGTGCTTTGGCTGAAAGATGGCCTTCAGTGTGTGTGTGATGAAATGAATGACATCAATGCTGCCTATCTGGTGATGGGCCAGAAGATGGATGGGAATTTGGTTATAAAATCTTTGAAGCGCTGGCAGAAGGGTCAGCGTGAGTTTAAGAGAATTTCTCGTAGTATTCGCAAGCTTCAGTGCTAGGACTGTGCAATCAAATAATATTTTGAAAGTAATAGCCTGTATTATTAATTAGTTACAGTATATACCTATTAAAAATGTCAATGCCATCTAGAGAACAGTTCAGTCAGGGGGACATTACAGTAACTGTAAGGAAGCATCTACAGTACTATAGGTTTAGCACAGATCCACTTGTTCCTCTCCTTGAACGCTTTAAAATGTCATTAATCTCGGACAGATGCTGTACTGTCTGCTATCATAATTATGGAACAAAGCCGCGTGTCTGTTTTTTAATGCAGAGTTTTTGTAACTGGAGTGATGACAGCAGGTGAAGGTCCAAGATTCATGCTGTGCACACATTGAGATGAATGTTAATGAAGTATTAGATGAGATGTTGGCAGAAAAATGAAATTACTGCAAAATCTTTCCCTGATGTCCATTTTGATTTATTAATAACATGCCACATACAAATGTAGATTTTGTACAGAGCCGAATCATGACACAGATGCATAGCTGTCTTTTTGATGTAGTTCCTGATGGTTACAGTAAAGAAATTTGTTTTTCAGCAATGCAATGACTCAATCTACCAACAGTAGTGTGTTTGTGGGGGTGTTTTTCAGCACAATGAGATAGCTGGATCTATTCTCAATGTTTAATAAAATGTCCCATGTGAGACCAGCCTCTAAAATATGATTATGTTAATGTGAATGATAAAACTTCTGCCCAGACTATATAAAGACAGTGTGGAACACAGACAAATGCATGATTTTTATAACCCGATGATTTTGTCTACTTTGTATTTACATGTAGCCTAAACATTGCACTTTTCCTATGTTAAACCGTTTGTTTGACTTTCAATTAGCAAAAATATATAGTGTAGGAGCAACCAGTATTTGTTTATTTCCTTTCATGTCAGTTATAATAATAATTATTTCTGTTTCTTGTTATAGTCTCAAAGTCGATTGTATATTATTGTGTCGAAGTTGGTTAGTTGAAAAGGCACATGGCAATTTCAAGACATTTTGATCCTCTGTAAATATCCAGATATTCAGATTTTTATTCTTGTACATATCAAAACTTGTAGTAGTTCATGTTTTAATCTCAGTAGTAGTATGTGATTATTTTGCAAGTGTTAAGAGTATTTGTGCATTTATTCATGTAATTTAATTTGATTATTGATGAGTTATACTGAATCACTAGTCTCCGACGATTCCACAATACAAAAGAGCAAATACATTTGTAATGAAAATCTCAATTGGTGTGTTCTTGTCTTTACAATAAATAAATAAAAGCTTATATTTGGTGGATGTTTTTGACAGTATGTACACAAAGTCCACTACAGGATATACTAAAATAAGATATATAATACTTAAAATTGCATTTGTAAACACATTATAACGGAATAAAATGACCAAATGTATCATTTAATACATGTTAGAAGCTTTTTAGTTACAATTCTGCCAGCAACTCTTCTAAAGGACATCACAACTAAAGTATGTTGCATAATAACATGAATCATTACACACCCTTTACACCTACTCTTAAGTTGTTTTCGGGTTTTCTGATTAGAATTTGACAGTGCAAAAGATAGGTGTCAAGATGTATAACACCTGTTTTACAAGATACAACCAGGCCACAATAAACAGAAACAGATGAAAATGTGTATAATGGTTTTACACATGTAATTGCAACATTTCTTTTAAAACGAAGAAAAAAAACTTTATGCCATGTTAGATTCCTTTCATCAGATTTCAGCTTTTTTAGTTACAAACATTTTCTGCAAAATAATGTCTACGTTGTTGCTTAATTAAGAAGTTTTCAGGGTTTCTTTGTTTTACAGTTTTCGAAAATTGTGACTTTTGTGGGTGTGACATGGGATACTGAAATGATGCAGATGTTTCTTTTTGAAAACTGTATAAATCTGTGTATTTAAATAAACAATACCGCAACAGGCCGCCGCTGTCTGCAGAACTTGTGGTCTTTAGTTCCCCCTAGTGTATAAAAATATTGATGCTTAAATTTTCTTCGTTTCCTCTAACATAGATCTCAAAACAAATTACATAGCCATCTAAAAGCCAGGAATGTAATTTGATGGTACAATTGGGAAGTGACAATGGGGAAAAAGAAAAGAAAAAAGAAAAGAAAATAATTTATATTCTCATGAAATTTCCTGTGTCTATTATATAACTTATTATCATCCTTCTGAATTTTTGTCTCAGTGCGGTTTCTTTGATATTATGATCCCCTTACAATTGTTCTGTCGGTGTTTTGTTGCCATTGTTGATTTGACCGCTAGGAGACAGACGTGCTGTGGATCTAGTATATGAACTGACACACTCGTCCTCTTCCGGGTGTTTTCGAAAAGACTTTCACTGAGCAGTGGAGGGACTCAGTGTGCTCGAATGATACAAACATTAACTCCAACTCAATCAAGATCATTTATATGAAAAGATCCCTGCAGCGACAAAGAGAGCGGTTGTGAACGTAGTGCAGGTGAGTGCTGTTGAACAGGACCAACTGTTGCATTGGTGCTTATGAATAATGGCAGGGATGATGGCTACATTAACGCTTATACTCGTCAGGTTTAATCCTTCGGCACGAGGAAAAGTGAGTTGAGGAAATTCAATCTACCGGACTATAGAATTGGATCATGTCACATCTTAGATCAGAAGATCCAAATACATTAACTTAATGTCAAACAGTTGTATTTATAAGATTCAAAGTGGGCATGATCGAGGAAATGCAGAGCATGTTGGTGGTACAGAGTGTAAAAGCACAGGAACATAGAGTTTTGAAACATAAATCGACCGAAGTGTTTCTAGCATAGGAAGTACTGTAACTCAATCGCAACTTTATGACGTACTGGCGCAACAATGTTGCAACGTTCAAAGATGAAATCCCAAATTAAAGAAAAAGGAAGTGTAATCAACCAGCAAAACTTGAATTTTAGGAGCGGGTGTTTCATAGTTTTATATATATATATATATATATATATATATATATATATATATATATATATATATGTTTTATATAGAGATTGTTTTGCGTTTGGGTGTGTAAATAAACAATTGCTCTACATTGTAAAGTAGAAAACGTTTACGTGTCCGTGACGCCGGTGAAAGTAAACTACTATGGAAAAGGTTGGTTCATGAACAGTAAATGGATCACGTGACTGGACGCTCAAACGAAAGATAAAGAGCATGACCTGATTAAAATATTTGGGTTTGCCTGTGTTATAGTGGGGTTTGTAATTTCTTGTCTAGGACCGTCGTTTCCTCATTTTGCTCTTAAAGGGACAGCTGACTTGTTCCTGCAATTGTCTATGACGTACCCTCCTTTAACATTCATTTTCTTCAGTTTTGTTAACAAAATACACCTTTTTCAAACTTTCTTTACAGGATATTTATATCACAGATTTGATAAAACCGTTAATGACAATCAACGCTGGGGCACTTTTCGATTCTGGAATTCACTTCTAGAAAATTTGATATGTTTAATGACATTATTAAATTAAATAAGTAAGAACTCATTTTTAGAAAACCTCTTTGAGCTGATGTACGTTTTTTAGCACACATTATACCAAACCTGAATTTATTGGTACATAAGTGTTATGGGCATGTCCATGTGTGCACAGACCATAAACACAGTTTTTTGCTAAATAGATTTTGGATTATCATGAGCTGACTATGGTTTTGTTATGTTTACTTTATAATAAACGTGTTAAAACCTTTTCTCAACCATACTTTTGGTTCTTTATAGACTTGAGTATCGCTTGAGAGCGAAACCCTCTCGTCTCTGGGAAGACTTGGTCAGTTGCTCACATGTATGTTTACTTTCAGGAATGTCAGAAGCTAGTTTTGAGTCAGAGAAGAATGCCTCACAGGATAATGAGTTGGACCCGAAAGAACAGGGCCCTCAAAATACCGCTGACTCTCAGAGCCAGTCAGAGGCTAGTGAAAACAGCCTGGATGAAACACACATGACTGAAATTGACATCAATGAAAACAAGGAAGCTGGAAACCACAGCCATATTGTGAATGATGATGATGGTGATGAAGATGATAATGAGGATCAGGCCAAGACAAAAACTAGAGAAGCCCTTAAAGACGTAAAGGAAAATGCTGATGTTAAAAGTACCAGCAGTGTGGCATCTGTGAAGACAGAAGCTGATGTTAAGGTGACAATAATGATATCTATTTAGAACTTGTAGCTTGGGTAATAGTTGATTTCCTTCATATGTTGCTGTGATTTCAGGTATGAGATTATTTAAAAGTGGAAAATATTCTTTGAGTTAAAGAAATTGGCCCTAAATTAAGAAGAAATGAACCTCTGCCTGAATGCTACAACATAACAAATAATGTGACAGTGAAGATTTTTTCTCTTTCAATCTTTTTGTTAGGTGTTTCTTATATCTTTACTTATTCTAGTAAATCTGGTGTGGCTGTTGCTGCTTTTAAGCATTTTGGTGATGGGAACATGTTATTTGTAAAATAAGAATCATCTAAAATCATGCATGGTTAATTTAAACAGAAATTTATAATTTATTATTATGAAGTTTGTATTTTTGTGCAGGTTGACATTAACGTGTAAAGGAACATTTAGGTTAAACAAAACTTTTATGAAGTGTGATTAAGGTAAAGCAAGCATTTTAAAGGGATAAAAATGCTCGCAAAAAATCTGACATCCTTTCTCACCCTTGAGTTCTTCCAAATCTGTATAATTCTTTTGTTCTGATGAACACTGAGAAAATATTAGGAAGAAAGCTTGTAACCAAACAGTTCTTTGCAGCCATTGACTAGGAAGAATTACAAGTCCTATTATGGTAGGACCATTTCTTCTAGTTACTGTAAAGGTACAGTCTTTGCTTTTTTGTATGAGCTTCTTTACTTCAAGAACCCCAAGTTAGGCCCTTCCTCAAGACGTCACTGGGAAACACTTAAAGGGATAGTTCAGCCAAAATCTTGTTTATTTACTCACCTTCAGGCCATCCGAGATGTAGGTGACATTTTTTCTTGAGCGGAACCATAAAGAAGATTGTTTGGTAAATCCGCAGCCCTCTCTGCTTCATATAATGGGAGTCTATGGGGTCCACCTGTCTAACAGTTCCTAAAGCACATAATTCCAAAAAGCCGCTCCTGGCGACATGTTGATGTTTCCTGAAGCGAATCGTTTGATATTTTCATAAAACTGAACGTCATTTTTAATAATATTAGCCATAATGTGCAGCCTCTGCACACAATCGCAATCTTTTTCTTGTAGTATTTGGTGGCGAATGGCATACCAGTGTCTGGGACGTTTAGCGCCACCTGCAGAAAGGGAGTGTTGAGTCTGTACAGTATGGCTAATATAATTAAAAATGACGTTCAAATTTATGAAAATATTGAGCGAGTCACTTCACGAAACGTCAACATGTCACCAGGAGCCGCTTTTTGGAATTAATTGCTTTAGGAACTCTTAGAACGGCCGACCCCATATACTCCCATTATATGAAGCAGAGAGGGCTGCGGATTAACCAAACAAACTTCTTCATGGTTCTACTCAAGAAAAATTGTCACCTACATCTCGGATGGTCTGAGGTTGAGTAAATAAACGGCAAATTGGAGTTTTTGGCTGAACTATCCCTTTAACTGTGCATCAAATAGCATTTGTTCATCTTAATTAAAGGATTTGCTGCAAATCTTTGTCTGAGACGTATAGTAGCAGAACTATGCATTTTCTTTCCTCTTTATTTAATATTCATTAGACATACTGTATTTCGCTTAGCATTTATAAAGAGATCAAGATAACACCTGTCTTCAGTATGACTGATCGGATTGCTGATGTTTCTGTTGTTCTCTTTGTTTGTACGTATCTAAGCAACTCAACTCTGGGGGACTCTTATACTGGGCTTGACCGTGAGTGCTGCGATCGTCAATGCTGCTTTAGAGGCAGATCTGCTGGTAGCAAACGGCTTGGAAAGAAGGGATTTTCATTTATGTAAGGGGTAGATTTGACAGGAAAAGACAACATTGGCAGTCAAATGAACCCTCTTATCTTAAAACGTAATGATGATTCTTAATCTATTTAGATTTGTTTTAAGAGTAACCTGCAAGATCTGCATTGGTCAGTTGGTTCATTTGAGAGGGATTTTCAAGACATTGACCTCCTGGCGGGATGGCATCAAGTGGCTTTGAAATATTCATGCTCTGTTATTGGACACTGTGTTCTGTTTTCACCAGCCAGACAAATAATAGACCTGTCGAGAAGATTCAAATCACTGAGACGTGAACCTCAGAGATCTTTTTTTAGTTCTAAACTTCAACTTTCATTCTAAATTTCTCATGACACATTTAATTGATATCTGTAACTATTTTACAGAACACTGTATGCTTGGATTACTTATTCACTTAAATGGTCATTGCTTCTTTAAACACTTCATGTGTTTTCCGACCTTAGACTGACCTATAAAAGTTTCTTGTTTTATTCAGCTTTTTTAGTAAAAAATAAATATCAATATATGTTTTACTTTGATTCTCAGGCTTTATTGATAGGACAGTGACAGACACTTAATTAGGGGACACCAGCCTTTTATTAGATACCTTTATTACAGATCAGTGCTGGAAGTCAGTAGGCCTTTTCACACTTGAAATGGTTAACCCCGGGTTATTCTTAATCCCAGGTAAACAGAATCCTGGGTTATCTGTTTCACAACTCACACTGCTTATGATTTTCCAGGGGTTTAGATAACCTGGTTTTTCACACTGTACTTCACTAAACCCTGGGTTAACATTCTTAATTGCATATTTGCCGTGTCAACACGGTCATGATCGGATAAATACTGCAGTGTCAAATCGACTGAATAAAAATAGTGCGTGGTCCCTTTAAATAACCTCTTGCATCCGGGGGAAAATGACGCCTCGCAAATCCTTTTTGGCTGTTTTAAGCCTCCTAGGACGTTACTTACTCAAATAAAAAAAAAATCAAAGGATTGGTTAAACAGTTTCTGTGACTGGCACAGCTTGTGAAATGAGGTAAGCACTGTTCAGTTTTTGATTGGGTGTCCGTTGCTTCTTGTCGTATCATTCTTCACCTGCTTCATTCCACACTGCACATGTTGGCACTGCACCGCAAAGTGGTTTTTACATTCAAAAACATCCAAATCAATAAGTAATAGGCTATTATTTTACCCGGCTTTTGAGGCCGGCTTGACAAATGATCGTTCCGAATGGTCGTTCCTAATGGTCGTTCCACCATGAAGACTTGGAAGTAGATGCCCACTGCTATGATTGGATAGCAGTTTGCGTAGTAAACTTAGTTGGAGCCTTCTGTGAATTTGGTTAGAGACGTAATGTCAGGTTACACGTTTGCCCTATTCGCACAGGATTAGTATTATCTGGAGACCTCGTGTGATTTATAAATTACCTCCCCACATTCGCACGGGATAAATGAAGCCTGTGATTTTGCACAAATTTACTGACTTATTTTCTGGATGTGATGGCAAGGCTTTGCATATAGTTTATATAGCCTATAGTTGTACGGTGTTTAATAATATCAGTAGCTGTCAGCATTTGAGGCCCCTGATTGCAAATCTCAAATGTTACGGGAGTTTCCACGATAAATAAACAATAACACCATTATACCAAAATAATACCAAAACACTTCAAATCTGCCTCCATTATTTGTAAACGGTGGATAAAACCTTGAAAAATTATATATGAGCACCCCAATCACAGAGATGCTGATTCGCACGGGACTAATATTATCACAGGACCTCGGTGTTCGTCTAAATATGGTAGGTCATTTGTGGGGGAATTTTTACTTGAAAAATTACAGACATGGCCGATTCGCACGCGATTAAGATCACAGACAACCTCTGCAAGTATTACAAATGATTAGAGGTCCCCAGGTAATACTAATCCTGTGCGAATAGGGCTCAGGGTATATCAAGCGATCTCTAATAAAGCAAAATATTATTAAAAAATAAATTGCAAACATGAATTACGAAGGAAGTTTATGCAGCGAATGTGTTTTTCCACAACCAGGCACTGACTCCACAATATTTTGCGATCTTTAACGGCATGTTTATTGCTTGCTCGCTCTTTCTGGTTCCGTGCAACTTCTGTTACTTCACTACTGTCATACGCAATTTATTTGTCTTGTAGTATTGTTATACTATTGGGCAGGGCTAGAGAAGTAGTTGTTAAATTTTTCTGTGGAGGCAGTGTTCAACTTATCAATGCATCACAGATAGGTGCATTCCAGAACCTGGTGTTCGCTGAGCTCAATAACAGTTGTAATATCAGTAACAAGGGTGTTTTCAGTTCTGACACTTACATGATGTTCGTTTGAGTACGATTAACTCTAATATAACAAAAGCTTGGGTTAACATTGAGGTCTTAATTCACTTTAATAGTGGAATAGCAGGGGGTTTGTTAGTCAATTAATTTGTGAAAAAGTTATTCTTTTGGTCTTGTCTGGTCAATATTAAGTTCTCTCTAGTACTTAACACGATTGTAAATTTGTGCTTTTTCTCAAAAGCAGTTATGTTAAAAAAAGATGTACGTTGAATCAGTTTGTGTGTTCTCTGGTGATTGAACTCATGAGTCATGACCTTGGCATTGCTATCTTCAGACGTGTTATTTAAAGTGATAGTGCAGAACAAAAATGTCTGTAATCAATCAAAGGTAGTGCAGATTAATTTCTTTTGTACGGACACAAAACCAATACAAGTCAATGGGTACCACTGTTGTTTGATTGCCAACATTCTTCAAAATATTTCTTGTATGTTCTGTAGAAGAAAGAAAGTGATATAGGCTAAATGTTGGAAATAACTAGAGGATGAGGAAATCATGACAGGTTTTTCATTTTTAGGTGAACAATCCTTTTCCAGATATTAACAGAATAGAACAGATTAAGATTCTCTAGATTAAGAATGGGTAAAAGTACTTTGAGGCATTGCATATATGGCTACCTAGCAGGATGACTTCCCTTAAACTAGGTTACTTGGACTCATAACTCATAATTGCTTTAGTGTGACTTTTACTGCTTTACAGCATGTAAAACCATCAGGAATTTTAGTCGGACCATTGTCAGTTTGTAGTTTTTATAATAATCACTTAGATTGATCACTTCTAGGTCAGAATTATGCCTAATTATGTGTCTGTCTGAAAAAATTTACCTCATATTTGTTTATCTCTATTCTGTTCATATATACTTACTATTAGTATTCTGTTTAGTGTGTGTAGCTCCTTCTCTTTAAAGGGGAGATATCAGTTTATCATTGATTGAAATGATCACCAGATGGCAGCAGTGTAGTTAAACTAATATGTTTTGTACCTGGTTAGTATCCTGTCATTGTTGAATCAATGTCACAAAGCAACTGCTTATCTGTATTCTGTAATACATTTGGTTCTTAACCATTCTATTTTTTTTATTGGCTGTGGTGCTTATTTGCAAAGCTTTCTGGTGGAGGTATTGCTCTGCATTGAAGCGTCTCAATCTTCCAGCTTTTGTGTTGTTTTTATGTCTTAGTTATCATGTTTATGTGTGTGTGTGTGTGTGTGTGTGTACTAAAGGAGGCTATGGCAGATGAGGCCCACAGAAGCCCAGCCGCTCAAATCTCAGTCACCAGAAACGGAGAGTCCGACAGGAGTCATGAGGATGTGTTTCAGAGGGTAAGATACTCTACCCATAATGCAGTTGCACCAGCGCACACAAAGACACTCAATCTGATCTGAACTAGGATCTTATTCACTTCCAATGTTTCTCAACGGTTCTTGTCCTGAACAGAGGCCAATGAATTAACAATACTGTCCCTAGTGTGAATGTTGCCAGTGTACTACATACTGATGAAAAACAATGAAATACATTCTGTTTTGATTGCGCGTTCCTCGCATGACTGTAATTATGTGTTTAATTATTAATGATGTGCAAACTATTATATAATTTACACAGTAAGTCACCAAACAGTATTATACGCTTTATACACTATGGCTACTGTATATCAGCAGAGTTGCTTGTTTGTTACTTATTTTATTGTTAGTTGTCATTTGTGACAAACTATGAAAAAAAGTAGAAAGGAAATGACACTAGTAAAAAAAGTAATTTATTGAGGTAACTTACTATCCTCTTTATTAACTATATCCTATTTAATTAACTATCCTCTTTATTTTCCTCTTAAGGATGTGCCATATGGTGTCTCCTCTGGACCAATGATGTCACACTCCCACAATTCACCTGAAAACTATGCAGTGACTGAGGGAGTGGTCGAGGTGGGGCCATACACAGGTACTGTAGAATTTACATTTAGTCATTTAGCAGACACTTTTATCCAAAGCGACTTACAAAGAGTTTAGGGAGCAATACGCGATATGTCATACAGGAGCAATAATACAATAGGTGCCAATACAAAGTTACTGGTTTCAACAAAAGCTAGACGACTACTTGTTGAGAGAATGAGAGGTTTAGTGTTTTTTTTCCCCCATTTGTCTGTCAAGTATTCACAGAAGAGATTAAATGTTGTGAGAGATGTGGTTGACCTGGCCGAGTTAGGAAGAATGTTCCACCAGGAAGGAGAGTATATTGTTTCCTTAAGCACGCTTAGGATTGTTTCCTTAAGCACGCTTTGTATATAGATATCCTGTTAAAACAAATTATTTTTCTCAAAGACTATTGAAATGTAGGGTTTTCATTAGGTTTGTATAGTGGAGAATGGTATCTTTACTATACTGTGCATCATAATATGAGCCAACAGTCTGTTATTTGTTTATCCATGTGGTAAGTGTGATGTGGAGAGGCAGCATTTGAATTTGAAAAGAAAGGTGTTCCTACCTCATTATGGATTCATCTGCTATCTTTTTATCTGTTTCCCCCTTTCATTTTTTTCTCATTCTCTGTGTGAATGATTTGTTGGTTGGAAACCTGGCAACCTGTTGGATGTTATGGCTGTCCATCCCTTTTTATTATTCAGTCGACATTTCCCTGTCACTTTTTAGCTTGGGAGGCTATGGAGCTTGTTTCCTTTTGCCTCATATGAGCTACTGATAGCGAAACTGATTTTGTTTGCTATAGAAGAAGAATTTTTATTTGAATTGTTATTTTCTTTCTCTTGATAAAGTATTTTTGACGCAATGCCTTTAAGTACTGAAGCCGCTAGGTGTCACCGGGCTGCAGATGAAGAAAACACATGCAAACCATAAAAACACCAGCAAATTCACAAAGCCTCTTCATTAGTTTGGCGACACATGCCCTGCAAACCCTCGCAACACAAACAAATACAGAAATGCGCTGTAAAGTGCCAGAAACAACAAAGGAAGTGTTTCCGGGGGACTAAAAAAACTGATACACCATGGCTGGGAAGCGTTTCATTTCACTGTGGCTATACTCGTCGATGGAGTTATCAACAAAGAACTTTTGTTCATCATGTCAAATATACTTAATAATTGATTAAACAACATGAAACTTTTTCGTCCTTCCACGTAAGTGACACTTATGAAAGCATGTAAGGCAGTACAATATGTTTCATGGTTTGTAATTGTTAAATTGTTCAAATCGGCTGGCTAGAATAAAAAAATGCATAAAACTGCGTTTAAACCAAGGGGCAATCTTTCGGTCTCTCTCGTGAAACCAACGCAGAAGTGACTAAGACTGCAATTCATCGACTGGCCGCTAGCGGTTGGCTCCAAAACAGAGCAGAATCTCATTGAGCCCCATGTTAAAATGACCAACTTTACAGCACAAAAAAACATGTTTACAGCTGGTACAAAAAATTATTTTGGTCTATATAGGAAATTTTTCCCTTCATGACAGCTTTGAGGGGGTGAATTTTTTTATAACTCATCCATTTAGATTATATTAAGCCTTAAGATTCTGCATAATTAAGGGCGTGGCCACTTGAGTGACAAGTGTCCATTTAGCTGGGGCATGCACATTTATTGCAAGAGTAAGCTGTAAACCGCTGTAAACGTTTAAATGTCAACCGCCAATACGTCGAGCTTGGTGGGCGTGGTTTGTTTAAGCAACCAGGCACGTCAGCTGCTCCACCCATGTCCTGCACCTTTGCCCATTTTCGATTATCCGGGAGTGACGCGCAAGGAAAGGATGCCAAGATGTCAACGTCCGGCTCCGCATACTTGAGGCTTCATTTTTACTCTTCACAAACCTAGGGGGGACGTCATGGAGTCTATGGTTTAAACCCATGCAGAGCAACGCATAAAGCAGATAGGACAAAAAAACTGACAAAAAATAAATGTTTATTGACAGCCAGTGGTATATGGTTTTCTTTAGTATTTTGTTTACATGTTCTTCATGAGAAACAAGCATTAACGCCTATTTTACTCTTTAAATTCTGTTCCTTAGCCTGTTATAGTAAAGCCAACAGCGGAGAAGACTTTTTCGTTGGTTTGTATTGTTAAATTGTTCAAATCGGCTGGCTAGAATAAAAAAATGGGATATTTAACGAATTCTTAAAAAAAAATGTTATGTGGTGATGTGAGCAGAGCATATCCAGGCGGCCCAATTGTAAACTTAAAATATTTAAATTAACTTGCTATCTGAGTGAACAAAGATAGGTATATAGCTACAAATTATTATGTGTATTATAAACAAATTAAAGATGAAGCAATTAAAGTCATGCACACCCCTACAATATACACATAACACCCATAATCAATATAATAAAAACAAATTATGCTTGTACTTATTTGACTGCTGCGTCTTTGCCTATTAGTATATGTGAAGCTATACTGTAACTCTCTAGCAATATGAAAATGCATTTTAATTTGGTCAACCATGTGAAGATGTGCAGTGTGTAGGATTCAACTCGTGCGCTTTTTTTTACATATGTCATAGTGCATCAGTTTTTTGAGTCCCCCGGAAACTATTCCTTTGTCCTGTGTGGCACTTAAATCGCGTTTCTGTATTTGTGTTGCTTGAATTTGCAGCGCGTTTCTTTATTTGTTTTTGTTACGAGAATTTGCATCGCGTTTCTGTGTTTGTTAGTGTTGCGAGTATTTGCAGGGCATGTTTTGACAAACTAATTAAAATGCATTCTGAATGTGCTTGTGTATTTTCTATGTGCATGTGTTTTCTTCCATTACAGCACGGTGACACCTAGCGGCTTCCGTATTTAAGACCTCCATATAACTGCAATTACTACTTTTTAAAATGTATTTAAATGTATGTATTTATGTACTTTTTAAAACTTAAATGTTAAACATTTGTTATGATTACCAAACATTCACATCAAGCATACAGTCAGTATCATTCAACAGGCTAAGCCGTGGTTATTACATACATGGCTGTATTTTACAAGAAGTCTTTCAGGCTTAGCGTATATAACATGAAATTCACCGTTGACCATTTTTAGGGGCGGCTGGCCAAGCCACCACACCTTCAGTTGTTCCCAGTAATGCGGCAGCCAGCCGGCTGGCTCGCAGCAACACCGATAGTCAGGTGGAGACACAGAAAGGTACCACAAAACAGAAGATACCTTCCTTATCTCCTTACTAACTGCACTGTCAGTTTTCTTTCAGTCTGTACCATCATAAAGACATTGTTTCTCTGTACCAGCTATTAGTGATGTGTGTTTAAGCGGAAGAAACACACGCAGTTTCTGCCAATCTCATATTAATCAT
This sequence comes from Triplophysa bombifrons, assembly GCA_029783895.1. Classification (NCBI taxonomy): domain Eukaryota; kingdom Metazoa; phylum Chordata; class Actinopteri; order Cypriniformes; family Nemacheilidae; genus Triplophysa; species Triplophysa bombifrons. Next base: position 18,751,043 of record CM056452.1, read on the forward strand.
ATTAATCTTGAGTACCTATAAATTATTATTGCATACTTTGTATCTTCAAAGAGTCGTTAGTTTGATCACATTTATAAATGATAGAAACAGCTGTATGATTATTTCAGGAAACAGTCGATGCAATGAAACAGTGCATTGGGCATAACTAAAACATGCACACACAATACATCATTGAATTATTATGTAAAGGAGACATCATACGAAAACCCCACTTTTTCTGTGTGTAAGTGCTGTAATCGGGTCCCCGGTGCATCTAGCAACCCAGAAAACGTAAAAAATATAAACCCAATAAGTTTGTTTTGGTGTGCCTTTTCCTGCAAGCATGTGAGAAATTGAGCCGTTCAGATTTCGTTCCGGTTGTGATGTCCAAAGCGGATTTTATTATAATGTTATTGCCCCTTATTCTACACAGTTCCACCCACTGTGCTCCACCATTGTTGTTTTCACAAGCGACAGCAGTGTACGTGACGCCATGGCTAAAGTTCGTGGACAACATGCAATGTAGGAAGAGTCCAAACCTAGGAGAAGACAGGAGTGGATTTATTTTATTTTTAGTGTAAATTCCTCAGAAACCATAAGAAAAAACCTGCTTGTTTGCACGAATCACTTCAAGCCCGAGTGCTTTTTCAACCTGGGACAGTACAAGCATGATTAGCTTCAAAGTTGTTCCTCAAGAGGGATCGAGACCGACTGAACGAGACAAAACTGCCGATGTGAGTAATATTTATCAACAGTCTAAATTGACGTAAATTTACCATATATATAACATTAGGAGGATAACGTTAGCATATCATAGCGAAGGGAGCTAAGTCAGTCACAGGCTAAATAGAACATTCAAGCTAGTGTTAAACTTACTAAGTGCAGATGAAAACTTGGAGTTTAACTGTGTGAATGTTAATACATTATGTGCGTTAATATGTTTAGCTGAGGCAAGCTGTTTGTTTTGCTAATGAACAGGGGCGAACACTGCAGGTTAGTTTCGTTTTAAACATCTAAATCATTCGTGCTTGGGCTGAAAAGTAATTCACATTGTGTGAATAATGTTATAAGCGCTTAAATCCATGTTATTTCGCTGAGATCTGCAGGTGCGCAATCCTTGGATTTTAGACAAGTGGTGTTGCTGAAGGATTTTTTTGGCTAGACGAACATGTTGTGTGTTGACATGCCTGACAGAAGGGGGGTGGGGTGTAACTCATTATCAATTATCATTTAAAGAGACATGCACTTAAACGGGTTGCTGTGAGCAGAGCTGTTTTCGATGAGCCAAGAAGGGTTTTGTTTACATAACTGTTGATTGTTTTTAAGCAAAATATGTTCCAGACATTTTATGAAGACCCTAATAAATCATTCCAACTTGCTCGTGTGAGGAAACCTTTAATATCTTTTGATTCACTATAAGTTTGTGTTGTTTACCTTAAGCACGTATGCGCCGACTGGCAACAAAACACAAACATATGACTCTGGTTCACTTACCGCATGCAGTTCGTGCGCTGGGACAGCTCCATCTTTCAGTTTCAAACGATCTGCAAATTCAGCGTTATATTCTCAATTTATGTAACATTCGTCATCAAAATGCAGTGAACAAACATGCATAGCTGCACTTTAGTACAACATTGTATGTCCTTGCACTTTCTCTCGCCGGTTGACGTGTGGGCGTGCTATTTCTCTCGCTCACGCTGGTTGACGCGTGGACATGCTTATCCGGGATAATTGTCAAATAAGGGACTAAAAAAGTGGTTAACGGAATATCATGTTAAAAAATCTTCCTGAAACATATACTAACCTTTGGGGAGTGTATTGAGAACTTGTTGTCTTGTTGACCATGTTAAGCATGAAAAGCCAGCACGTTTAACATTTTAAAGAAGTCAGAATGCATGAAACACTGTTGAACCCCCCAAACCCCTTCAAAAACAATGTTTATCTTCAAAATACATAAACTATAAGATTATTAAAACAGAACCTTGCAGCTTATATACATATGTGATTCTGTCAGGTATGGTAACTGACATTGATTTTTTTTACAGGTTTCTCGCTGTTGCTTGGTAGTGCAGTACATGCTTGATTAAATTAAATTAATTTATATAGCGCTTTTCATAATGTGCATTGTTCCAAAGCCGCTTTACAGGAGAAAATAAGAAAAACACAGAAAAGGTTAAACACAGCACAGTGCATGGTGTTTATAGAACAAGCAAGCTCATTCTTGTAAATAATATCTAATAAATGCAGTCTCCCGGTGGTTTATTTAGCATATTATGCATTAAGTGAAAGCTTGGTCGAAAAGATGTGTCTTTAATCTAGATTTAAATTTGGAGAGTGTGTCTGACCCTCAAATAATATCGGGAAGGGTATTCCAGAGTTTAGGTGCTACGTATGAGAAAACTCGACCCCCTTTGGTGAATTTAGTTATTCTAGGTGTTATCAAAAGTCCTGAGTTTTGAGATCTTAAAAGAGCGTGATGGGTTGTTATGTGAAAGAAGATCTGTTAAGTAGGTAGGGGCTAAACCGTTTAGAGCTTTATAAGTAATTAAAAGAACATTAAAGTCAATACGATACTTAATGGGTAGCCATCGAAGGGATAATAACATTGGGGTTATGTGATTGTATTTTCTTGACCTGGTTACAACTTTGGCAGCTGCATTCTGAACTAACTGTAGTTTGTTTATTGATGATGGAGGACAACGACTAAGTAGTGCATTACAGTAGTCAAGTCTTGAGGTCACAAACTTCTCTGCGTCAGCAACACATAGAATATTTCGTAATTCGGCAACATTTCTAAGGCGGAAGAAGGCTGTTTTTGTGACTTTTGAGACGTGATTTCCAAATGACAGGTTGCTGTCTAATATAAGTCTTCAACTGTATTTGTTAGAGTAACAGTGCAGCCTTCAATTTGCATGTTATAATCCGAAATATTCTCCTTACATGTCTTTGGGCCCATAAGTAATATTTAATTTAAGTTATATTAGAATTTAAAACAAGGAAATTACTAGTCATTAAATTTTTTATATCTTCAATGCAAATTGCTACCAATTTGGATAGCTGGAAGGAATCATCTGGTCTTGATGACATATATAGCTGAGTGACATCTACTTAACAGTGGAAGCTAATTCCATGTTTTCTTATAATGTTGCCATGGGGCAGCATGTATATGGAGAATAGCAAGGGATCTAAAACCGATCCCTGAGGTAATCCATAATTTACTTGCGTTAGATTTGATGATTCCCCATTTAAATGGACAAATTGATATCCGTCTGATAAGTAAGATCTGAACCATTGCAGTGCCTTTCTCTGAATACCAGTATACTTATCGAAGCGATCTAAAAGTATGTTATGGTCTACAGTATCGAACGCAGCACTAAGGTCAAGCAGGACTAGGAATGAGATGTCACTTTTATCTGATGATAACTTTATGATGCTTAACTTTTGCTCAACTTTTTGATGGTGTTTTTGTTTTTAAATCCTGCAGCGCTGTGATCTGATCTCTTCCCATTCTTGTACTTTCCTTTTTATTAACTTTAGGTTGGCGCTCATTCTGCTTCATTCGACCAACAACCTTATAACTTGATGATTGTCTGTTATAAATCATTTAGTCTTTTCCTGTAGGAGTTTACTAATGCAAACAATGCACAGCTTTTCTATTTTCTGACTAAAGGGACTCATGCTTTCTTTTTTATCTTTGCTCTAGGAAAATCATCTTTTTGCTCAATACTAGAATCGGATTTGTTCCATGTTCTCAAATTGTTTTTATGATTATATAAAAGACTGTGCTCTTTGTAGGACATTTGATTTTGCCTCATCACACTACACACTCATCACAAAACACTTATGCAAATGATTTTCGAAGCTTTACTCTGGGAATATGAGTAAAGTAAGATTTCATATTTTGATTTGCATGTCATTCTTTCATCAGGTGCTTTAAGAGAAGAGCAAAATGCAGGAGCTGTGGTCCTTGCTGATGACATGAAGAGTCCTGCCATTGAAAAACTGGAGCTGGTGAGGAAGTGGAGCATCAACACATACAAAGTGAGTAATCCATGTTGTGATTATGATTGCATCCATATATATAGGTACAATCTTAACAAAGTCTATAAAATGGGGGTAAAGGATATTGTTTTGGTTGAAGTTACTGACTTTTAGCAGACATTTGGCACAATATTAAATGGATTGTTGGAGAGGGTAGACCTAAATGCTCTCTCCCCAATCTATTCAGCATCATTAGATGTCCACCTTATATTATCATTGTCAAAAATTGGACAAAAAGCTTGTTTATTTATGTTCCATATGCACAGCTGCAGTAGTCTTTTGTTTTTATTTTTCTCATTTAGTTATGTTTTGTTATTCATAATACTGTATATATTATTTTCTATTTGTACTCTAAAAGACATGTATTATGTCACTCTCTACAGTGCACTAAACAGATCCTATCAGAGAAGTTAGGTCGTGGTTCCCGTACGGTAGATCTGGAGCTGGAGGCTCAGATCGAGATTCTTCGTGACAATAAACGCAAGTATGAACATGTGATCAAACTGGCCCAGACACTTGTCTCTCAGCTGGGACAGATGATGCTGACGCAGAGACAACTTGGAGACGCATTTGCTGATCTCAGTCTCAAGACACCCGAGCTACATGTAAGTATTCATATATAGTTTCATCTTAAGGCCATGTTATACTCACTATATATGTCCTCAAAGTATGTCTAGTATGTGGATACTTGTTATGACAGGTAAAAGGTGTTCAAATCAAGTTATGGTACAATTTTTTTTTTTTGCCAAAGTGAATACATTTTGCATTCCCTGTGATCGAACCCATGACCTTTGAACTGATGAACTTCCAGTTGATCAATTCAAAATTCATAATTGGACAATGTGTGTTTGTATAATGTATAAATGTACTGATGGTAAGAACAATAAAAGCAATTTTGACGATACAGTACAACTGCCGTCAGTGCAGTAATACTTAGTTTTCCACAACCACTATAAATACTTAATACTTTATGACCAGACTATAGCCAGTAAGTGACTTGATCCTTTAGGGAAAAGCATTAAATTGTTAAATGTTTAATTGTTTTATTAAATGTTTGCTGAAAATTTGATTTTGTTTTTTATTATTACCCAAATGCTGGCTGTCTAACTCATAAATACCCATTTAATCTTTATTTTCCTTTTGTGCTTCAGGAGGAATTTGGCTACAATGCCGACACCCAGAAACTTTTGGCAAAAAACGGAGATACACTTTTAGGAGCTATTAACTTCTTCATCTCCAGTGTTAGAACTCTAGTGGACAAAACCATAGAGGACACCTTGATCAACATTAAGCAATATGAGACAGCAAGGTGGGATACTATTTATACTATTAAATAAAACTGTACTGTACTTTTGGGGGAAATATTTAGCAAACTTGCAAATAATCCCTGCTGATATGAGAGGTCTGTCCTCTTTCTGTAGGATTGAGTATGATGCGTATCGCACAGATTTAGAAGAGCTCAATCTGGGTCCACGGGACGCCAACACACTGCCCAAGATTGAGCTGTCTCAACAGCTGTTCCAGATTCACAGAGAAAAATATGAAAGGATGCGTAATGATGTCTCGGTCAAACTTAGGTTTCTAGAAGAGAACAAGGTAGGTGAATGTAGCTTTTCAAAACTGTAATACTGTAATGGGTATGTGTTGTTCTTCTATTATAACACTAGTTCATTTACATAATTTTTTTACTGAGTTGGTTTACTTGTTACACAGCATTACCTTATTACTTTTAAATAGCCACTAGTGTGACCAAATGAAATTGGATGTTTTACAAACACTCCTTTTGCCAAAGATGTATACCTTTAAATGGATAGTTCACACAAAAATGAAAAAAAATTGTACTTACTGTCAAAATGTTCCACACCTACATAAATATAATTGTTCTGTTGAACACAAAGAAAGATATTGCCTGAATGATTGTAAACAGAGACTTCTAGGGCACAATTGACTGCCATAGTAGAAAAAACTACTACTAGGAAGGTAAATGGTGCCCCAGAACTGTTTGGTTTCAAACATTCTTCAAAATATCTTCTCTTGTGTTAAATAGAAAAAAGAAAGATATACAGATTTGACGGTAAGTACATTATCACAGAATTTTCATTTTTGGCTGAACCATCCCTTTAAATCTAAACTGTGACCTATACTAGTTCAGAGGAACCTTTCTAAGTTCACCTTCTGTGAAGAATCCCGACAGTTCTATTAAAATTCATCTTGTGATTGTTTATGTTTATTCACGTTTTTCTTCACATAGAATTCTATGTAAAGGCTTCTGATTTAGCTTGTAGCTAGCTTAGTAAAGAGATTTTTTTGCTTCAGAGCGATAGCCATGTACAGTCATCTAAACAAACAGAGCATTGTTTTGACAGCACCATAGCCACTGTGTTTACAAAACGTGTTTCATTCTCAAATATGGAAACTCAAACATTTATTAGAACATATTTTGACTCGATACCAATTAACATTAGACTTTCCTGGTTATATTTCAAGTACATGTACTTAATGGACTGATGTGACTTTGTGTGACAAAATAAAATACTGTATGAAACACTGTATCTGCTTATATAATATATATTCATACTTTTGAGTATTGCAGGTGATTTTGAATTAGTCATTGTGTTTTTATTCCCTTTTCTTCAGGTGAAGGTTTTACACAACCAGCTAATTCTCTTCCATAATGCTATCGCAGCATACTTCGCTGGCAACCAGCAGCAACTGGAACAGACCCTCAAACAGTTCCACATCAAACTAAAGTTACCAGGAGGAGATGCCCCCTCTTGGTTAGAAAGCAGCACCGACTGATCCCCCTTCCCCAAAGTAGTATCTGAGCGGATGGCAGAATGCTTGAAAGATGTACACTCCATAAGAAAACCAAAATGTTTTGCTATCATTCCTTTCCGTTTTTTACTCCGTTCAGGACACTAAACCTATCAGGAAAATGTTTAAGACAGGAAACCATTTTGATAAAGAAGAGCAATGTTTTGCCCCTCTTTATGCTATGTCTGACTTGACACTTGACATTTAATTTTAAATAAATGCTTTTTGGCTTCGCTGAGAGAGTTTACACTCTCTCTTGTGCAACATAAAATAATCTTGTTTCGCTATCAATTTGCCAGCACTTTATGCTATAGGAAAAACAAACAAATTAAAAGAAAGAAAGGACAATTCAGAACCAAACTGGTATTTGGCTAAAAACTGCTATCAGCTCTTTTTAGTTGATAATAAGAAACAATTATAGAGTTAAGTCTAAAATTTTCCTATTTTCTCATTTGTAGACTTCAGTAGTGCCCACCTCTCCCTAATCTTTATTTTCTAATAAAACCACATAATTGGAAGTTTTGTAAATCTCCATACTCCCTACTTCAAAGGAAGGTGGAATAGGGGATAAGGATAGTAATGTAGTACAGACTTGCAGCAGTTCCAGTATACTTTGTTAACTGTTGTATAAGAGGGAAAGAATGGGATAATCACAGGTTAAAAATGTCTAAGCTTTAATCTTTAATAGTTGCTGTACATTTTTAAAGTGAATCTTTTGTAGAGTGCATGGGAAATTTATGAGGTTTAATTTCTGACTCAATGTGCCTTTCTCTGTAAAATCGAATTCCGTGTTGGCAGGTGTTCTAAACATTACCATTACTATTTTACAGACCACAGAATGGACCAAAACACATATACTTGCAACCCAGAATAATCACACAAAGATATTTTATCTTCAATGCTTACCTATGTGCAAGAGAAGCAACTTCAATTTAATCTGCACTTGAAACAATCTCTATTATCTGTTTTTAGAAGTAATCACTTTTTGCATTCCATTTCCTCAATGAACAAGTCAGGAAGCTGTTTTTTATTAAATATAAACCAAATTGACTATACACATTGTACAGTACCTTGTCAGCTGCTTCTGTTGTTAATTTTTTTATTTAGGATTTGTTTTTTTAACCTTTCCTAAACCAAAAGAGCTCTTTAATTCACTACTCTCAGATTACTACATTGTCCAATCAAACTCATAAGTCTAAAACTCTCTATTTATACTATATTAAACTAGTATCTGCACAGATATTAATTGCATGTTCACATAGTAAATTTTGGCATTCAAAGATTTCTAGCATGAACCACGGACCTGTCTTACCAACTTTTTATTTAATTTACCGTTGTTTGTAACTTAGTTCTGTTCCAGCAGCAAACAAACACCAATGTACAGTAAATATGTAAGAGCTCACATGTATAGGCATAGAAACACATCTATATATTTGCAAAATCTTGTATATTACATCGGTATAAAATATTTCTTTTTTAATATTTGTTAAGTGATGATTTCAAGCGTTTGAAAGAAAAATCCTAAATGTTGTTTATGGGAGATTTTTTCCATTATTGAATCATTTATTCGATTTATTTATATTCATCCTATACTTGCATCTTGCACACCTTTAAAATTCAAGCATGTTGTGGCAAGTTACTATGGTCATGATTTATCATAAGCCTGAATATTTCCTACAGAGGGCACTGTTCCGTTTCATACAAGTTCGATTCACTTTATTCACATTGATCAGATGATGCTGTGAACGGGAAGAAGTGTTTTTTAATAAAGGAAATGGTGCCTTATTGTTCTTGTCTAATTGTCTTTTCATGATGTACCTCAGATCATCTTTAACGCACCCACACGTTGTTTAAACAACAACAAAATAACTTGTGTTCACTCTCTACGAAATTGTGTACAAAAGATAGCAAACATCTGCTATCCTGTCACAATCTTTCGTCTACTAATGTTGGTTTTAGGTTTCAATTCACAGGTTCGTTGCACACACAGAGTGCTTATAGGTCCTGGAAAATGTCTGCCTTCTGTTGTTTCCTTACAAGTCAAATTTATGCAAATAACTAGTGTTGAAATCATTGCTGGGTGTAGATTTAGCGTCAGAACTGAATTTAAAGTGCGGATTGGATTCGTAACTACGCCAAACTTGTGAATTATTTAATGCATTTCAGATAGTGGTTCTAAACTACCCTCGACTATTAATAATATCGTTCCCAAATAAATGGTTTCATCAACTCGTTGCAATGTCCTGTTTATGCTTAATAGATATTAACCGAAGTCAATCTATGCACTTTTGTCTGTACTACGTTTAATTTGGCACACATGGATCGAGGTCCCAAGAGTCGAGGGGAATGAGATTCACCTGTGAGTCGCAGCAGCACGGACTGCTCATGCGCGGGATCCCACCACATTGTGCGCATGCGGAGTTTGTCTGCTCGCTGTAATATACCGCAGCTTTGACCGTCGCTGCAGCGCTGGCCGCGCAGGATGTCGGTGATACAGACACACACCTTCCTCTGAAAAAACACACCTGCCGCACTGGGAGGAAAAACACAACGCATCTCATCTTAAACGGTAAGATGTGTTACGTTGTTTCGTTGTGTATTTAGTTCTTTGGACCTGTTATGTATTATATCGTTTCTAGTGATGCCCTTTTAACCATATCCCTGGTCTTTCTGAAAAGCATTTAAATATTTTTCCTGTGATACTCTCATGGTCGAACATTAGGCAAATGTTCCTGCTGACTCTTGGTAGTACTAGGTTGTAGTGCTAGATGTTTTTAGATAACTATATAATAGTTTTTAAAACGTGATAATTTAGTGGTTATTTATAATAAGGAGCAATTGGGTTGACAGACATTTTATTATATCGCCCGTCATTGATGTCTCTACAAATCGATCCCGTGATTCAGTCACATCAACACTCCGGTTTTATTTTGTAGCCTTTATTTCTGTCACATCATTGGACGCAAGATCAGAACCTCGATGTTCCCATGAGTCAGCACGTCTGTAATACGAACTTGTTGTACAGACTTAAAAAAGAAGAATAAACCTCAGTGCCTGCTTAAAAGCCTTCATTGCCTCCTTTATTTAGCTTGAGTGTGGATCATGGTCTGTAATCATTACATCATCAGAAATCCCTCACCTCTCAGTAGTTTATATATAATGGTGATTGAATGTAAACTGTTCTTTACAGATATTTTGTATTTTCAGTGCATCTGAACGTGTTCAGCAGTGTTGTTTTGCCCTGTAGCTGTAGGGACCCAAGAGGCTTTTACTAGAAGTGCTTTTGTGCTGCTTTGTCACAGGTTGTGATGTGCTTCATTGTCATCCTCTGAAGCCAGCTTCTTTAGTATCCCTTCGCATTTCTCATGGTGAGATGAATTGAAGACAGTCCTTTCACAAGTTCTGAAACAAAGGTTTGGGAAAAGTTTTCTCTTGGGCTAAGGTCAACGGGGGAGGGTGGTTGTCTGTTGCCACATTGCCACGGTAACACACCCTAAAGTAGAGGAACTAGGTTGAAGCCCCCCCCCAACACCCAGCTAAGGTCTATATAGATACATGACTTGATTGATTACCGTGGAAACACTTGACTCACACCCTGGTTGTTGATAGGGATTATACTTTGTGAAGTTGTAGATTGTGTAGGGTTCTGATTTTTGTTTAAAATTATTAGTTAAAGTTTTTGTATCACTTTTGGATCTTAAAGCAATACACATGTATTCTGTTCTCTGTTCACACACATTTTATTTGTCACAAACATTGTGTCTAAACAGAAAGTCCTTATGACAATTCCAATTGTTGTTGTAATTACTCTGTCATAATAATTCTAATGGGCTCTAAAGGGACTAAATCCACCAGTAAGCTTCTAGCTCTTGTGTTTGCTCACACATAAACATCAGGTGTTTGGGTTCCAGCTTCTAGTCCCACCTGCTGTCACCTTGGCAACCAAAGTGCGTCCTATTTGCCCGCTAGCTCATTCACTTCCTTTTTTTAATGACATGATAAATGAAATCATATAAATCTCCTTTGTATTTTTTGTTATATTTCTCTGGCAAATAAATCTACAGTTGTTTAACTCCATGATTTTCAAGTGATTGATTTGGTATTCTTTAATGTTTGATTTGAATGAAGCACACACACGTTTATGTATTTCACTGTTTACTATGACTGTCTGCACCTGAATTTGTATTGACTGTGGGAGTAACCGTGTCTGTTTGTGGTTGCGAGAAGCCGGGCAGTGACTACTGTAATATGAGTGTATGTGTGTGCGTGTGACTGTGTGTGTGTTTTGTCAGCCCCTTAGCTATCAACACATTTCCACCATATTATTATGGTAAACAATCAAGTCATGTATCTATATAGCAGGGGCAGTCATGGCCTCATAGTTAGAGAGTTTGACTCTAACCAGAGGGTTGGCGGTTTTATTCTCAGGGCCGGCAGGTAACGACTGAGGTGCCTTTGAGCAAGGCACCTCACCCCGGGTGTACGTGTGTTCATGACTCGCTGTGTGTATGTTCGCTACTCACTGGATGGGTTATATGCAGAGCTCACATTTTGGGTATGGGTCTCCATATCTGACAAATAGGTCACTTTCACATATGTGTGGGGGGTTTTTTGGAAGGAGAAAACTCTTAGGCAGACATAAAGTCAGCATCAGTGATTGACAGTGAAGTGAAGACCATTAACTTTAGAGCAGTTTCCTTGTCAGTACAGATTTCATGCTATATTAAGTGATTGTGCCATGACCTGAACGATGATCTTATTGGCTCCTACAAGTTCATAAAGGGACACTTATGAAATACTAACAGATTTTTCCAGAGACTTAGAAGACACATTTTCAGAGTTATTCTTCTCTTTTTACTTACATATACTCTATAAAAATATGATGGTTTATTTCAAACTAACATTGGGTCAATATTGGACAAATCCAAATGTTGGATTGTAGTGTTGTCAAAAATATCGATATTTCGATAAATATCGATACTGAAATATCTGAACGATACCAATACTAATTTCCCGAAGTATCGATACACCGATCCTAGCCGAGCTGTCACTTTCACTTATCTCCAAAGGCTCGTTGACAAACAGCACACGTGACCGCAGTGCCTGTCACGTGTCTCGTCTCATTCGCTCTGGCTAAATAGCAAAAGTGAAGTGAATATAAATATGGTGTGTGCGGCGCCTCCGCAACCGGCTTTGATTGATAAAGAACACAGCAGGAGTGCTATCTGGAAATATTTTAGATATATAGAAGCAAATGAACATGGAAAGCCGAAGGACACAAACAAGCCAATATGCAAGAGTCGCTACAGAGCAGTGCTAACAAAAGGCGCTAACACCTCTAATATAGCAATATGAGTGTTGTCTCGTTTTTCACCGTAATTCGTAAAGTCCGACTGAGGAATCTTTAACTGTGGTCAAATGTAAATTAACTTGTACTTAATTAACTTAATTAAAAAAAGGATTACTTCAATTCGGTAATTTGTCTTCATGTCGATCCAGTGAGCATTGTTTACGCGTGTGATGCACGCAAGTTTGCGTGTGTGGATCGGTGATATGTGAATCCGGCATTAAAATATGTTCATCAAATAATGTTATGTATTAACCAGCATTTATGAACGATGAGCAATGCAGGATATTTTAATCGTTGATGACAGTATGTAATAAAATACAACGGATCATGTTTGCTCTGGTCCAATGAAAAAAAATATTAAGAGATAGAACTTTGGATTTTAATTAGTACATGTATTAGTAAATGTCAGTTTAAATTAACTTTTAACTAAGATTAATACATGTTTAGGAAGTATTTTTCATTGTTTATTCATGTAACAAATATCTATTACCATTAACTTAAGTTCTCAGATTAGTTACATAGTTCAGTTCATTTTAAAAGTGTGGTCAAAAAAATATGTTTATTAAAGTTTAGCATTCTCTTGTAGCACCAGAAATAAGATGAGACCCGACCTGCAACAGTACATAATGCGTTACAACACACATTATGAAGAATTATAATGCATTTTACCCTTTAATAACTCTTTATAATACATTATACATGTTATATTTATCTTTAAATAATAATACAAAAAAAATTACCACCTTAATGTTGTGGCAGTTTTTTTCTCTGTGGTATCGAAAATGGTATCGAGTATCGATATTTTTCAAGGTATCGTATCGAAGTTAGAAATTCCAGTATCGTGACAACACTATTGGATTGTAAATTAACCTACACCTGGTTCCTTAAACCCAAAAACTGGCTTAAACGTTGATATAATGAAACATTTATTAGATTGTACCTTGAAATCCATGCTTCTTCAAAACACTATTGTTTTTACTCTGTTGGGTGTTGAAAATAACATCTCATTGCGAAATGAGATACTCTTTTATACCTTTATTGAGATTAACATGGAACTTTGGTTTGATTGAGCTCTTAACGCTGTCTTCTGTGCGATTCCTGAAGTCCTCCCGTTGCTATAGGTCGGACTATGTACTCTGTGATGGCCATTGCTAAATTGTTAGATGTTCGTTGTTAATGGTTCATTTACCTTCTGTAATCACACTTTACAATCAATAGAGATCACTAAGCAATGAATCTGGTGCTGACTGCTTTCCACCTCGCACTAGTTCAGTAATAATATGAAGTATATTAGAAATATATCAGAAACCCTCCTCCTTCCCATACATCACATGTATAGATCTGCTTCAAGGTGATCATGTATGCTATATGAGGGTTATTCATATATGTTTCTATTTATGAAGCAGCAGCATTCCTTAAGTGCTCACAGCAGCATGTTGTAAATGTATTGGCAGTAGCAAGTCTTTGTACTTGCTCCGCCGCAGCAGCAGCATAGCATATCTATTCCGCCAATACCAAATACATTTATATGTCATGCACACTACCATGCTAAACCCAAAGAGAGTTGTCATGACAAAACTGTCTTTATATACTGTAAAAGGAGCAGTCTTATTTTGTATGAATGAAAGGCAGGGTTAACTTTGACAGGGTTAAGTTGACATAGTAGTTATTTATCAGGTCTTTGTTATAAAGTTCCTCTCAGAGTTCCCTTGTAGATCATAACCACCAGTTTAGTCATATCACATTTGATTAACGTGTGATTCCAATCATAACCAACCTCTTTCTATATATCTTCTCTCATCCCTTCATTATTTTTCTTCCTCTCATTCTCCATTTGGGTACCCACATTGCCTACAGCTGTGGTTAATTTCAATTAGAAAATTCATAATAGCATTTAGTGAGAAATCGTGATTCTATTACACTACATAGAGAATCTACGTATAAATCATTCAACTTTTTTTCACCTGCACAATCAGAGAAGATATTTCTAAATGAAACTTATTTTTTTAAATAGCATATTTTCAAGATAAAAGATTGTTGTAAATCTTTGTTATAGTGGTTCAGTGAAGTCAACCAAACACGGTTGAATTTTGATAGGTTTTCATGTTTATTTGAATATTTTCAATAGTGATAAAGAATTGTGTCTCAACCACTGATAATAAACTGTAGTAAACTCCATGTACCTAACATATTTTTACATAGCTTACATTGCATATATAGGCTACAACTAAAAATGTACAGGAGTATTTCACAGCAAACAGAGAGTAAAGTATATATATAAAATATATTAAAATAATACAAATGAAGTGTTTTCATGAAGCATTTGCATAGCATCATTGCATGGCTCAGTATTGCTCTGTATCAAACAGAACAGTTTCTGTTTATTATTGTTCCTAAGTTTTAGGCCTTTTAGTTTGTGCATCTTTTCCTCGGATAGAAAAGCAGTTTACAGTAATTTCCTAAAAAACTGGTGTGTGTTTGGACTTTGACATATGGCTGATTTAGAGAGAAGACGGAATCCAAAGCACCATTGAGATTAACACTTGAATCTCCTGAAGTATTTCTTAATCTCTGTGTGTTTCCTCAAAGCTTCTTTGTTTTGGTGTTGTTCATCGCACCAAATGTTCTGCTGGAGGGATTATATGTCTGATGTGTGTGTTAGTGCCTTTTGCCTCGTTTACCAGACACATTCAAGCCGAGTATGTCAAACAGGTAGTATCAGTTGAATCATGACAGGATTTTGCTAGAAGAGTTGTGATAGGGTTACATTTGTCTCGGCCTGACACGACCATGAAAGTATGATCCAGTTGCAGGTGAGGCTACTGTTATGTAAACTGAAAATGTCTTCTGGATGATCAATTGCTCTGAGCCTTTTAAAATAAAATGAGAATACTTCTTGGGGTGGATTTTAAGTAATTATTTAGTAAATGTCAATTACAATAAACAGTAAATAAAACACATTTCTATCTGGCATTTTTTAATCACTAAGATTTTCCTCAAATGACTGTAACACTGTCTCATTCATTAAGAATGTTGTCAAAAATCCATCAAACATGCTTAACAATGTCTGTTGTACTCATTTGTGACTATAGTAGGCTAGGAGAATGTAGAATGCAGCTCTTATTTTGGAGTAAGATATGCATGAATAATATGTTTAAAGAAATTTTTAATTCCAAAAGCAGATTTCAAAAAAAGGCATTCAAAATTGGTATTATGTTTTTATGGGCGTGTGTGACATACGGAGTGAGAACAACGTGAAAAAACTATCAAAACTACTGAATTAAATATTAAATACTTCAATTAAATGTATTTATATTGTGCTTTTCAGAATGTGAAAATACTTCACACAAAAATTTAAATTCTGTCATCATTTAGTCACCTTCCAGTTGTTCCAAAAATACAATTTTCTTTGTTCTGATGAACACAGAGAAAGATAATTACAATAAAGCTTATAACCAAACACATCTCAACACCCATTGACTACTATAGTAGGAAAAATTACTTTACCACTTGTATTTTGAACACAGAAGACATTTTTAAGAATGTAGGACAGCCAACAGTTCTGGGGCATTTTTGACTACCATTGTTCCTACTATCGTAGTCAAAGGGTGTTGATATCTGTTTGGTTATAAGCATTATAAGACAGAATTTATGGGTGAAGTAACCATTTAGGTTTAAAACTACAATAGGAATCTCCATCAGTATTTTCTTTCATGTGATTGACCAAACATTCCATTCCATTCTCTACCGCTTATCCGAACTACCTCGGGTCACGGGGAGCCTGCGCCTATCTCAGGAGTCATCGGGCATCAAGGCAGGATACACCCTGGATGGAGTGCCAACCCATCGCAGGGCACACACACTCACTCATTCACTCACGCACTCACGCACTCACACCCTACGGACAATTTTTCCAGAGATTGACCAAACATTATATTTATTATTTTTTATGAATACTCTTTCATCAGTTACACTTCCTCTTGTCATGTCAAACCTGGATGACGTTCTTTCTTCTGCAGAACACAAGAGATGATATTTAGAAAAATGTTGGTAACAAAACAGCATATTCTTCAAAATATCTTCTTTTATGCTTGTGGAAGAAAGAAAGTCATACAGGTTCGTTATGAATCACTTAAATCTATTCTAGTGTGTGATATCTTATAAATTGATTTAAAGGTTCACTAGCGTTGTATTATAGATTTGCATCGAATCTCTCAGTCCAAACACGACGGGAGCCACCACATTATAAAAAGATGTCTTCGGCTGCGACAGTGTGTCTTCTCATGTTGATGCAGGGAAGAGATCAAGCAGGCTTTAGAAAGACTATAGTAAGAGTGATGTCTTATTTATTAAATAAAATAAAAGGTCTGTGGATTTTAAGTATAAAAGAAGGATAAAAGTCAGGCAGGAGCTAGGACCTGCGTTAATATTACAAAGACTTTCCATCAGAGATGCGTTAGGACCCGCGGTACTAAGGCTTTTATCAGAGATACTCATAGATATATAGGTAAATAGCATATGCTAAGGTATTACAAACATAACGGTTCATTACATAAGGTCTTTATAAACCTTTGAAGAAATAGTTTTCTATATTATATTGCAATTCTGTCAAGAGATCCTACTAAAACCCTGTATTGTTCCTTTGAATGTAGGTGATGAAAATGGAGAGATTTGATACTGAGAATCTGGGTGTGTATTGTAGTTTGCTATCACTGACATTGCAGCAGAGTCACCACTGAGGTGAAGGAGAATGTGTAGAGTTTGTTAACCCTTAACTCTCTTCTAGCATCAAGGAAGAAAGGAATCTTGCACAGGAAAGCTGAGACAGGAATGATGTCATGTAGGATTGGGACTTTAGAGTTTGATAGGCTGGTTACATACCTAGATTTTGCATTTCATTGTGAAAAAATTCTTGAGACATAAGTAGTTGTGCCACAGGACATGCATGTTAGAACCGCACCCATCATTTCCTAAAGA
This sequence comes from Triplophysa bombifrons, assembly GCA_029783895.1. Lineage (NCBI taxonomy): Eukaryota > Metazoa > Chordata > Actinopteri > Cypriniformes > Nemacheilidae > Triplophysa > Triplophysa bombifrons. The sequence goes on from CM056452.1 coordinate 18,768,204, forward strand.
AGATTACTCTAAATGGCAAGACATCCTTACTTTTACACATTAATTAATTATACATAGTAGGTTATGCTTAACTCAGCTCAGTTCAGCCAGCAAGGAACCAGATTCTTCCTGTGACGTCAAATGTCTTTTAATAAGTAAAAAACCTGGAGGATCGAATTAGACACTGTTCACAGGTTGTACTGTGGTGAGTTCTGGTTTGCAGGACTTGCTGTCTTTATTTTTTATCTTTTTACCAGTCCCACTAATAACTACATTAACATGCTGTTACAAACAACTCTGTCAAAAAAATAACAATACATGTTTTTTGCTTTGTCCACTGATCAGTCCCAGCATTAAGGTTACTTGTATACAAGAACATGGTTTATTGAAAGATTCAAATTTTTCCCATACCACGTTCACTTAATGTGCACTGTTGCAAACCTGTAGGCCTACATGTTCTGCAAAATATGAGAAAATTGTATTGGAAATATAAAAGCACTATGCAAAAGATTACCCATTGAGCAAATAGAGAACAAATACAGTGATCATAAAGAAAGAATTGTGAGTTAGTCTGTTGTGACCCTAAAGCATTTCCCAAAAGAGTGGTGTCAGTTTGAGATTGTCTGGTCCCAACAGACAGCAGTAGTATAGAGTACAGTAATGCAGAAAAGCCTCCTCATTGTAGTACTAAACAATTTCAATGGTTGAAAAAGTGCTTATCCATTTAAACTGCTAACAAGTCTCAAATAAAAGAGAACTAAAATGATCTCTTGTTTGTTACTTTGTCGAATATCTTTGCAATTCAGTCGAGCAGCAGCTTTTGATTGGTTGCTGGTCTCCCGGACAACCTCACTGTACTTTGAAGGTTCTGTGATGTTGGCTGATTTGCATATTCAAATAGCAGATGTGGTCATGACTGAATCACCAGTATGTAGACTCCTATAATTATGACATTCGGCCATGTGAGACTTAAATTCTCTGCTAACAAACAAATAAATAATAATATATAGGCAATGTACATCTTATGAAATATACCACCTTGATTAAATCTCAACACTTAGGGGTTATCTCCAATCTGATGGGCACCTGGGCAGGGCATTCAAAATGATCTCTCTGATGGCTGAAGGGCTTAGGCATCAGCGATTTGGCAATTTGGAACACCCCACATTAGGGCATATACTGTATCAATACCGCTTTAATTGAATATAAGTTGTAAAGTTGCCTTGATAAAACAGCACTAAAATTCTTGCCTATAGTTAATGTTGTTCTGGCAATTAAAACCTCATATATTGCCTTCTATGTCTTAAATTCATATTTATTTCAACTTCACACGCGTTATTTGGTAACATACAAGTATGTAAAAATAATTTTTCTGTTGATGTATTTCTAAGATGTATGAAAGCAACTGATGGTTTACCCACTAATCAGAAGTAAAGAACTGGATTGCACATGATCATAAAACACATGATCATCATATTGAAACCACTGCACAACCACTGCACCTGTTGGAAGACACAACTTTTTTTTTTAAATGAATGAGACATTTTTCAGATTTTAATAATAAAGCAGTACCTTACCAGTCACTGTTCTTATATTTAAAGTCTTCCTGTACATTCTTACAGCACAAACTTCCTCAGTATGTAGATAGAACAGTGAGTTATATTTATCAAATCAGCAGATGGAGGAGGCATCTCAACATAGGTATTACATGTGTTCATTCTGAAAACTCAATATACTTAAGATTTATGTTTTATGTACTCGTCGATATTTGATTAACTTCTGAAAGACCCATAAAGGAGTTCAGAGTAGAATCTTCTTCAGTTCCAGACAGTATGTATGTAACATACTAATATTTATAATAAGAATTAATCATTAATATAGTTATTAGAATTATAGAATTATACATTTTGATTCCAAATTATTTTGCTGCACAATTTACTTTTCCTTTTTAAGGTCTTTGTTTGAGTTTTCATTAGTGAAGATTTTACTCGTCTGTCAGGATAAATTTTACACAAAGCAGGTTGGGCTCAACTGCTTAAGCTGGACAATAGCAATTTGCCGTTTTCCTACTGTGAGCATTCCTTCAATGGACAATCACATTTCTTTTGATGTCTGTTACTTTCTCATTTCCTATGTTATTGTTCCTTCGCTTGACTGCACCTCAGTAATTGTGTGTTTTTGTCTTTTGTCCTGCAGTTCCAAGGCTTTGACCTCTGACCGAAAGTCTGAAGGTAACAGCACAGTATGATGGGACTCGGTGGTTGAAGTGAACTCATCAGAGTCAAGAGTTGGCAGCATTGTGAAATATAAGTTCTATATTCTTTGTGAAATCAACAACAAACTCCTCATGCATTCTCCTTGAAATTACCTTGTAATGACATCAAGACATCACACTGTATTTTAGCAAGGAGGCTGACCTGATTTGTGATTTGTTCAGTGGCCCTCCAGGACTGTGTCAATGCTAAAGTGATGCTTATCATGGCTAATGTGACATCTGCCGTGGAAGAGTTGGCAGGCGACCATACCAGACCTGCAGCAAGTCCAATGGATTTCCCAGAACCTTCTGTAAAATCCACAAATGTCCCAAGCCATGGAGGTGACAGCTTTGTCAGTCCACCAGAGGGACCCCCACCACCACCTCCACCTCCTCTACCGCTGGGCCATCCGGGTCAAACGCACGCTTCACGGAAGAAACGGCGGGTACGGAGTTTCTTCTGGAAAACCATTCCAGAAGAGAAGGTGCGGGGAAAACCTAATATTTGGACTATGGCAGTGAGACAGCAGCAATATCAAATTGACGTGAAGACGGTTGAGGAGCTCTTTGGCCAGCAGGAGCACGTTCGAACCAATACGGGCAGCGGACACCCTTGTGCTAGGAGATCCAGAGGCTCGTTTAAAGAGACCAAGGGTGAGGTAAGTCAACCCGAGCAGAACTGAATCATCACTAGGAATAGCTGCCATACAATAAAGTCTGGTGGATAATGTAACTTCTGTCATGACAACTCCTGGAGAGTTTAGCATGGTAGTGTTCATGACATATAAATGTATTCGGTCTTGGTGGAATAGATCTGCAAGGATGGGAAAGTACAGTGACTTGCTCCTTCCAATACATCCACAACATGCCGCTGTGTGCATGTAAGGAACACTGCTGCCGCACATATTACACATATGAATTACTTCTATATAGCGTACATGATCACCTTGTAGCAGATCTATACAGTTGGAGCTGGTGAAGGAGGAGGGATTCTTAAGCACGCTGCACTGCTACGACAATCACTAGCCAAGATTTAGACGTTGAGCAGCAAGCTCATTGGCTCCTGATATAGGAGGAACAAATCAGCTGCACGTGTGGTAAAGTTATTATGTTAGATTGGTTTAGACTATAAGACTAGACTTAATTCTCTGATAGAATTAAGCCAGTCGGTGTGTTAGCCAAGGCCCACATAGTCATACGCTATCAGTGTTAAATTAGTTAGAGCGGTGGCCAATGCAAACATAGTCATAGGATTTTCTGGTGGGCATGGTAGCCGTTGCACACATAGCCCATAGGTCGTTAGCGTTAGCTGCTCGGCATGGTAGCCCAGGCACACATAGATAGTAATACATGTGGTTCACATAGACCTTCAGGGCAGCAACTGTACATATGTCTTGCCGATCAATCTGTTGGGGGGGCGTTACTGCTTTCAGAAATGCCAAAGAAAGTTCTGGCACGAATCTCTAGATGGTGATAATTTGGACGGACATAGTCTAAACCAAACGGACATAATAACTTTATTTCACGACGCAGCTGACTGGTTTCTTCCGGATCAGAAGCCAATGAGATAGCTGCTCTACGTTTAAATCTTGGCTAGTAATTGTTGTAACAGTGCAGCGTGGTTCAGAAACCCTCCTCCTTCCCCAGCTCCACTTGTATAGATCTGCTACAAGGTGATCGTGTAAGCTATAATTCATCTATGTTATATGTGCAGCAGCAGCATTCCTTATTTGCACACAGCAGCATGTTGTGGATGTATTTGCAGTATAAAGTCTTATGTTTTATGTCATGTACACTACCATGCTAAACACTCGGAGAGTTGTCATGACAGAAATGGAAATAGGCATGTTGTAGTTGGGCAATAACATTTAATTAATGAAAAAACTCTCGCGGTAAATTACTGCTATTACAGTGCTCAACATTCTCCGATGGTAACCACAATATCAATACATATACTAGATAACATACACATGCACATATTTAGTTACATCAAGATATGAAACGTATTATACAGAGCATAAACATGCGCACAGAGATAAGCATTTAGCAAATTGTCTTCCTGTGTGCAACCCGATCAGTCCGTGTGAACAACAACTTAGGTTGCTAGTACAGGCTTGTACAGCAGTAAAAATACATACGACCGAGAGCGTTTATTCATTTAACCTGTTCTCATATCAGTAACTTTCAGCATATCTGAGCAATAACATGCTCCGGACTGCATGTTGCTCTAGCTGTACAAACTCAGAGGCGTAAATGCCACTGCCAATAAGCTTTATATTTATCTCAAGCTTACAATGCAAGACTGCTAACATACAAATATTTTAGACTTGTTATATGGTTGCTAATTTTTTAATGAATAAGGCAGACCACACATTATGCACAATGGTAAAAGATCATTTACTGATCTTAGATCCAGATGCTTTCTGAAGCATGCTGTACTGTTACGAAAATCACTAGCCAAGATTTAATCGATGACCAGCAAGATAATTGACTGATGCTTCAGAAGGAACCAATCAGCTGCCCCGTGTGTTAAAGTTACTATGGCAGATTAGTTTAGAACATAGGACTGTGCCATCTAGAGTTTCATTGCCAGATCTTGTCATTTGTCTCAACAGTGAAGCTTCCCTCGATAGTGGTACGGGTTTTGCTGATGCTCAGCATATTTCCGCTCCTACAGTAACAGTCTTTGGACTTCATACAGTATTTGATTTGAATTGATTTTTAAATGTGCTGGACTGAGTAGCATGTTTTAACACAACACTGAATTCTAGTACCCGACCAGGTTTGCGATTCTCCTTAATCACAGTCTTCACAAGAAGTGCTTCATCAGCTGTTGTTTTGTCATCATCTGCCTTAAGAGGTCGATGTAGATTGATTCAGTTAATCCGTAGAATGTTTTTTTTTTGAGGGGTGCAATTCACATGATTTCATTATCTTTATATATAATTATACAAAAAAGTACACACATTATCAAAGGTAGATAGTATCACATAGGTAGTAACATTTTGGAAGTACATTTTTAGTTTTTTTTTCTTTGTTATACTGTGTTACGTTCCTATCGTCACTTTTTTTCAAGTTTTACAAAATGCATAGTTTTTTCCAAGGTTGCGATTTCTTTTTACTGGGGCATTCTTAAATGAAAGAATCTTATGAGTTGACTCTTTTTTTAAAACCAAGGGTTAAACAATTGGCAAACCTATGTCTCTGCATGTGTGCTCGAAACGTCACTAGGTTTTTGAAAGAAATAAACTTTTTTAATATTTTTGAGGCTTAGGTGTGCCGACATTGTATACATTTTTTCATATGATTCGTTTTTGATCAAGCACCCATTTTAAGTTGATGTGCTTGCTTTTGCTTTGTTTTGCCAAATCTATATCTTTGCATCCCAATTCGCATATTCATCCTAAATACTATTCAAAATTAAAATCAGTATGTCCCAAGTCATAGTATGTTGAAAAACAATAAGTATTCCTAAATTACCGGGATGGTCTACTATTTTCGATAAAAATTTGAAATGTAGATCCATGGACACTACAATGGCTAACCGCAAGAGTGGGAAGTTTATTGATGCTGCGCTGCATTAATAAAATTACAGTGATGCTTCACTAAATTAACAAATTTTATAATACAGTCAACATTACATTGCAAATAATGACTGCAGAAATGCTTAAATCCAAGAAGGAGATTTATTTTGATTATTTTACTTTTATCGATCACAATGACGTATGTAACATGATATTTTTTTATTAAAGCGGCCCTGCAACGGTGTTTCATCCATTCTGACTTCTTTACAATGTTAAACATGCTGTCTTCTCATGCTTAACATGGTTAACTTGTCCAATAACGAGTTGTCCATATTACGTAGTATTTCTGTGCTTGATACACTCCCCCAGCGATTATACAGGTTTCGGAAAGTTATTTTTCGAACATATAAAACTGTTTCGTAACAATTTTTCTTAGTCCCTTATTGGACAATTATCCCGGAAAAGCACGCGGCAGCCAGGAGAGCAGGAGAAGAGCATGCCCAGACGTCACTTTCACTTGTGTGCAGGAGAGAGAGAGAGCGTACGTTCGCAAAGTTCAGGTGTTTGTTTGTTTACTGCATTTGGGTGATAAATGTTATATATACGGTGGATATAAAGCTGGATTTGGAGATTGATTAAAACTGATATATGGAGCTGCCCCAGCGCTTAAACATGCCGGACATAAACCGCATGCGGTGAGTGAAACTGATGTCTGTGTTTTGTTGCCAATGGGTGCGCACGTGCTTTAGTTCAGCCTACCCCTACCCGCACGCGCCGTATGAAACAATCGTAAAGCTGTATCTATCTTTAATAAATGTGATTAAACTAAATACTCTTCGAAGATACGAAGTATGCAATACTACTCTATAGGTAGTCAAGATGAATGTGAGATTGGCAGAAACCGTGTGCGTTAAATCCCACAATCCACTTCTAGAGAGACTATTATATATAACAAAAACATGTTAAACAAGTAATATTTAAATAAATATTCTATTATCAGTTAGTTACAGCTACAAAAGTAAGTTAACAATAACTTCCCTGAACTATTTGCATTGGTTATAGTTTAGATAAGATTATATTCATATCTGTTAGGTCTGATATGCAGTCTGATTTTCTGTGTTTTTATCAAATCTGTACACATTTCTTATCACGTACTGTAGAAACCATAGTTTGTTTCCCACCTCTGCATTAAACAAACATGTCGCTATTACTCAAAACATATGGTCCCTTGTAATTTTGTGTCTAAGCGACCAGCTGTGTTTTTCTGCTGTTTTGTGTGGTCGATGCAGGTCTGGTAGCTTTGTAATTATCCACGAAGGCACCCAGTGTACCTGTGCAGATCTAATGTAGCTTAGCTTTTGTTTGTTTGAGGTGGCGTGGGTCACGCGTGTGGTCTTATGTGTAATTTCAGACTCCGCCCTGTCCGTCCTTTGAGCTCCTGTTCTTTGAGCAGCACAAATTGCATGTATCACACACAAGCCATGTAAATGTGTTTGCTAGAAAGAGAGAGAGAGGCATCTTGTATGTCTGTTTAGTTGCCAATAAAACGCTGTGTCATGTTGGGTAATGATCTCACCGTATGAGTCATCACACTTTCCTGGCCCTGATACTATGTTAATTAGTTAAACAATATTGTGTTGCTTTGCCTTTTCTTCTAGGTATTTATATTTTTTTAAATAAAGTGAATATTTTTTATAGCAGAGGTACAATAATACTGGGAGTTTTATTGTACTACTGTGTTTTTATTGTAATACTGGGTTTTAATTAATATACTCCCTGTTAATAAGAGGCAATAATGCCTATTACAGTAATAAAAACTTATGTAACTTTTTAAATTTAAATCATTTTATAGCCCAGAAATCCAGGAGGCCCATGCTTTGTTTGAATGCCCATTGTTTGTGATCAAAACAGACATGCTCTGTCCTTCTGTGCATCCTTTCATTCAAATGAATTATCTTTCCATCCCTCTGTTCTTCCAGATCAGCATCCTGGATTCCAAGAGAGGAATGAACATTGGAATTTTCCTCAAACAGTTTAAAAAGTAAGTTTCTCAGAGAAGTCCTTTTATTAATGTGTTACAGCAGATAAATTAGATCTGGTGGTCAATGGAAACCCAATGCTTTTATGTAATGGTCGATAGCTTTTCGCTCGGTTTGACGCCTGAGTATTTCAGACAAGGATGTCACGTACATTAATTTTGAGATATACAATTCAGATAAAGCAGAAAATAAGATAAGCGTTTGTATATTCCATTATGAGGGGAAGTGGGCAGGTGGAGATGGATGTGTCTTGTGTAAACAGGGCAATTGTATGATTTGTTGAACTGGTATTTCCATATCTTAAAGCATGATTATAACTGGTTATACAAAATGACCAACTACGGTTTGCTCTGGTCACATTGTGATTTACATGTTTGTATATGGATGTTTTTTTGTTTCTATGTGTTTATTATGTGATTTATTAAATGATTTAAATTTTCATTTTGAAGGTGAACTACTACCTTAAGTTTTTAGATAGAAAAATCTAAAGTAATCTGTTAACCCCGTATCCATTTGAAAGGCACTGGTACATGTGTGTTTAAACATTCTTTATAAAATGATACAGAGGATGAGAATATCAGTCATGGACTGATGAGCAGTTGTGGCCTAGTGGATAGAGAGTCGGACTCGTAACCACTATGTCACCGGTTTGATTCTCAACTGACGTGCCATTGAGAAAGCACCTAACCCCCGTTTGCTCCCCAGGCACCGCATTGATAGCAGTATTCACTGTATGGGTTAAATGCAGAGGTCACATTTCGGTTATGGGTCACCATATCTGAAATATAGGTCACTTTCACAGACACTTATCTTTTCCACAATTTCTTAATTTTTATTATACATAATATTATCCAATATTTTTTATACATTTTGTCATTTGAGAAGATCAAGTAGAACAACCAGTTATTTTTTCAAACTATTTAGTCTGTTTAAATTACAAACAGACAAATAAGGGACGTTATGATAATTTCAACAGAAAAAGCAATACAATTTATCTAATGTTAAAATCATGATTTGTGCAAGGTAGAGAACAGAATTATCTTAACTATGACCATTTTTGGTGTAACCGTCTTATGTTTTATAATAAAAATCTTAACTGCCATTATCTTTCAGTCGTTTAGTGAGAATAACCCTATTTTGTGTGTATTTCTTTGGAGCATACTTTTTAAAATCCCGTTCATGTCCCCCTCACTTTCATATTGGTTTGTAAGGATTTTTAACCAAACGCCGTCATCGCCATGGAGAAGAATTAGGACCGAGCAGGACACAGAGAGTCTGCCTGTGTCGATGCGCACGTCGTGTGCACACTCTTAAAATAGAAAGATTGTTTTCAATCAAGTGGTTTTGATTTGAGTTTAATAGAAAATTGTTATAACGTGCTAGTTGTTTTGGTAGGCTATGTTAAGCTGTTTCCTTGTAATGGACTTCTTTGTGGAAGAAAAGCGTAACTTATTTATAATTGATTTATTATAAAAGATATTTAAAAAAAGATATTTAGCAGTTAGTGTTTATAACAAGGCTTGACATAAAAGTGGACTTCCCTGGTCGTTGTTTTAGGAACGTTAAACCTTGTTAAGCATGTTAGAAAGTCATCCGGCTAGTCTCCATCTGACCGCAGATTCAGGTTTACAAGCCATGTTTTCCTCCATTTCTCAATCAATACTCGTATTTCCCTCTTCATGAACATCAACTTTTGCTACACAATAAAAACACATTTGGGTTTCATGGTTTAATCAATGTATTAAAACAATCAAAAACAACGCAAAAACTATTGAATTTGTCAAAAACATTTCCCCCATTTTCTGCCCCCCCACTTCTCAAACCAAATTTACAACCTTGCATTGAAGTCTCATTTAGATTCTCAGTGGCTTTGTTGCCTGAGCAAATACATGATCGTCTGTTTTGTACTTGCTTTGCTCCCTCAGGTCCAATCATGAAATAGTAGAAGATATCCGTCTGGGCAACAGTAAACAGTATGGGGCTGAACAGCTGAAAGAACTACTCAAACTACTACCTGAGTCAGAGGAGGTGAGAAGACCTTTAAACCTCACCTGTACATCATATTCATAGAGGATGCATACAGTACATAGTGTATGAAAAGTTTTGGTGTAATTCATGTATGACTACAAATTTGAATCATAACACAATATTTATGGCTAGATCAAGAGATTGAGAGAATTCAAAGGAGATCCCAATAATCTGACACTGGTCGATTCCTTCATGTTCCTGTTGATTCAAGTACCATGGTAAGCAAACTCGCTTATCAATGAGACACAAACTTAAATGCTCATTTAACCCCTTGGAAAACAGGCAATTCTACTATTCTTATGTGTCCACTTTTAAAGCTTCGAGGTGAATATTGAGGCTATGGTACTCCAGGAAGAGTTCCATCCATCTTGTGCGTCCATGTGTCGTGAGATTAACATTGTGCGTCAGGCTACCGAAGGTAAGAACATAACACATTTTGTTACTGTTCTGACTCTTCTGTATTCGTAGTTTTGTAAATATTGTGTTTATGTAGAAAACATTATGCCAAATTGGCCAGAATATTTTGAGGGGAAATTATTATTCTTACATCTGTCTAATTTTGACCTCTGAACTAAAGATTTACAGTTGTGTTCAAAATTATTCAACCCCCAATGCTGTAAATGGTTTTAGGGAATTTAGTGTACATTTGTAATTGTATTCAGAATGAAATCCTACAAGGACTTCTTAAAGAACCATATGCAACTAAAATGACATCAATTAGTTTTGTAATACAGTAGTAAATGTTTCTTTTGTGAATTCTTCATTGACATAATTAGTCAACCCCTTAAAGACTACCACTCTGAAGAACAGAGGTTCAATGAAGTGTTTTCAATCAGGTATTGAAAACACCTGTGGATATCAGGGAGCAGCGATAAAGCCTAATAAGCACCAATTAGGCAGCTTTAAAATGACTGTGATACTCAGCTCCTTCTAGACATTTACTGGTGTGGTTACAAACATGGTGAGGTCAAGAGAATGGTCCAGGAAGACAAGAGAACAGGTGATTACTCTTCACAGGAAGGGCAATGGCTATAAGAAGATTGCAAAGATGTTAAACATACCAAGAGACACCATAGGAAGCATCATTCGCAAATTCAAGGCAAAGGGCACTGTTGAAACGCTACCTGGTCGTGGCAGAAAGAAGATGCTGACTTCGACTGCTGTGCGCTACCTGAAGCGTAGAGTGGAGAAAAGTCCCCGTGTGACTGCTGAGGAACTGAGAAAAGATTTGTCAGATGTGGGTACTGAAGTTTCTGCTCAGACAATACGGCGCACCCTGCGTAATGAAGGCCTCCATGCCAGAACTCCCAGGCGCACCCCCTTGCTGTCCCCAAAGAATAAGAAGAGTCGACTGCAGTATGCCAAAAGTCATGTGGACAAACCACAGAAGTTTTGGGATAGTGTTCTGTGGACTGATGAAACAAAATTAGAACTGTTTGGGCCCATGGATCAACGCTATGTTTGGAGGAGGAAGAACAAGGCCTATGAAGAAAAGAACACCTTGCCTACTGTGAAGCATGGCGGGGGGTCAATCATGCTTTGGGGCTGTTTTGCTTCTGCAGGTACTGGGAAGCTTCAGCGTGTGCAAGGTACCATGAATTCTCTTCAGTACCAGGAGATATTGGATGACAATGTGATGCAGTCCGTCACAAACCTGAGGCTTGGAAGACGTTGGACCTTTCAACAGGACAATGATCCCAAGAATACCTCCAAGTCCACTAGAGCATGGTTGCAGATTAAAGGCTGGAACATTTTGAAGTGGCCATCGCAGTCACCAGACTTAAATCCGATTGAGAACCTCTGGTGGGACTTAAAGAAAGCAGTTGCAGTGCGCAAGCCTAAGAATGTGACTGAACTGGAGGCTTTTGCCCATGATGAATGGGCGAAGATACCCGTTGATCGCTGCAAGACACTTGTGTCAAGCTGTGCTTCACGTTTAAAAGCTGTTATAACTGTAAAAGGATGTTGTACTAAGTACTAGGATTGAATGTCACTTGGGGGTTGAATAAAACTGATAATGATGTGAGCTCAGAAAAGACATTTGTGGTTATTTCATTATAAATGTTATGTTATATTTGTCTGACCTACACGTGCCTCTTTGATTTAATTGTAAGCAGGATGACTGAATGATCATAATCAATGTCAAACTCGACCAAAACAGTCAATTTCAGTGGGGGTTGAATAATTTTGAACACAACTGTACATGCATGAAACATGCAAACTTGATACCACGTGATAAAAATGTCAATGCTGATCTGCTTATGTGTTATACAGGGGACTGCGTTATCTGCTTTCGCAGGTTTTTCTAAATGAATATGTTATCTGAGGCGTGCAGAAATGTGTTCCCTGGAAAACAAACCTTCAACTTTTGCGCAGTTAATGCAATGCTCTAAATTTGAGCAACAGGAACCTTTATTCTTCGTTGCAATAATATAAGTGTGTCCAGCCTGTTTTTATACGTGACATTTGCTTATTGTAATTTGCAATTTGATAATTTGCTTAAACAACCAATTTATTAACCTTAACTGTTGACAGCCGAGTGAATTTTCATCAAGGCTCAGTTGTAGAAATTGAAGGTGCATTATGCTGAGTCACTTTCTATCTGTCAGCAATGTCTTTAGAGCAGCCTTTTCAGAAATCAATTGCGTATGCTTTTCTACAACTCGGCTGTACTTCAGTGTACAATAATAGCATAAGGTTTTGCACTCTGTTAATAATCATTTAACTAATGTTAAAAATAATCACTAATGTACTAATCATTACCAAATAGTCTAACATAAACTAGGACACATGGACAAGTGCATTTCTTAAACTATAGAGAGTAGGACACAAACAAATAAGTGTATGAATGTTGATTTCCGCTATTACAAAATTTGTATTGATTATTCCACAGAACTAATGACTTGTGAAGAGCTCCATGCCATTCTACATTTGGTTCTCCAAGCTGGAAACATCATGAATGCTGTAAGAATTGTCTCTGTCCATAGCTTTCTCCTCAGTTTTGTAGCATTGACCAGAGGATATTTTCCAAAATCGTAACTACATTTTTTCAATCAGAGGTCTTTTGTGAACAGGACCTTTTGTCAAATACCAACATGGTTATGATTCTCTGACGTCTGTTGAGTTTGAGCTAATCACATTTAGGGCCCTGTTTAAACGATCTAAGCGCATGGTCTAACTTACGGCGCAAACTTTGCTGTAGTTTTTGCAGCAGGTTTGCCAGTAACTTACTTTAGATTTAATTACTACTCAATATACTTTCCAATTAGTACTGTTTTCGATTACTTTAATCAAAATTAAAAGACTTTGACTTTTGAGATTCAAAATGAGCAAGAAGAGACTTGCATTAGTACAGCAGCACTGCAAAAAAACAACATTCTTCCTAGGCATTTTCCTCTTATTTTATGTCAAAATATTTAAAACTTCTTAAGTTACGATACATTTACATAACAAGAAGAGTGACCCAAGATATTTAGTCTTGTTTAATGAAAGAAAAATACATAAACTAGGTAAGTTTATGCTTAAAACAAAATTGTATAAATCTACAGAAAGTTTCTGGCAAGCCTGCTGCGAAATTTGAGCAAAGCTTTACAGTGTACCATTCCCTGCGCTCCCGCCATGGCAGATTTTCTATTTAGGAAGCAGAATTTGCAATAGGAAAGACTGAATGCTTTTCTAGTGAGGAAACAGCACACTTTATTATTGTGTAGATAAAGATAGAAATCGGTCTTGTAGTCATGATGTACATACATGTAGATGGTCAATACTAGAATTACCAGGCAGTCATTTTGACCGTTTTTAAAATTTGTAGTGCAACAACTTTTTTAATTAAAACCCATATAACCACAGTACCCTGACTTTTCTCAAATATATGTATATTTTATTCTAACGTTGTTGCTTTATTAAAATTACAAAACACAGACGAGTTCTGAGTATTTCTACCTCAAACTACCATGGCGGTCAAATTGACCGTAGTACTGACACTGTATAATTTCAGCGCTTTTTCTCACCATTGAAGATTTTTGCCACTGTTGCCTAGCAACTTATTATCTGGTGTTTTTTATGTTATTGCTAAGCCAAAACGTAGCTTACCCTAAAAATGTCATCAAAAAAGAAATATAGCTTACTAAATCAGTTTGTTATCCAACACGTTAGTGAATATTCTTTGTAACCGTTTTTGATGTTGCCAGTTTTGTCATATGTCCAAACGTGTCTACGAAGGTATTTACAATGCAATTGCATGCAAATGGTTAATTTTAGACTTCCCAAGGTTTAGACTTTCACCGCAGTGAAAATATTATTTTTGAAAGAACTTCGCTCTTCCGCCTGCCGGTGAATATGTCAACTGACATTCCAAGCTTCATTCTAAAATCTCAATAGAAGGAAATTAATGGAAATACTGCTTGGAAAATGATGTTCAGTACATTCTATTATGAGCGGTCAAAATGACGGCTTCGGCCATTCTTGTAGTGATCGATTTCAGGGAATTCTAGTGTTAACCTTGTGCACAAGCAGACCATTTAACCTCATAAGCAGCAACTACAGGACAAGTCTGGTTTTTATCTTAAAGTACACAATAATAATCTTTTACATCATGGCATGTTTGTGTGCTGCAGCACGTCCCTCTGTGTGTTATAAGAGTGTGTGCTAATAAATAACGCACTCTTTAAATAACCAAGAAAATATTGCTCCATTAGCGTCAGACTAGGTTTCAGTTGGTCAGTGGTGCAGATAATTTCAGTTGCCGCAAAATAGCAATGTGCCTGAACACACCTCGTTTTTAGGCCAGCACACCCATTAACGAATAAATAGTTGTCAATGCATTTGCCTTTTTAAACAACGTAGCGCAACGTGAAAATGAGAACTGCAGCAGGCTGAAACTAGAAAAAGATACTTGCCTGGCGCAGCATTGGCCAGTGTATGATAGGGCCCTTAATGTCAAAGAGTTTGAGTTAATAACACTAAGCTACTAGGTTATAGTTACTAAGCAACTGATACAATTACTACACATCAGTAAGTGGTAAGCCTCTATATTATTAATGCTATAGAAAAGAAATGATATTTACTGAAATGTTTAGGACAAAATAAAATAAAAAATTCTGGATTAAAAAGCTTTAGCTCTTGTGAATAGCCTAGTAGATGCAGGATTTTAGTTGGCTTCATGTTTTCTGTTTATAGGGTGGCTATGCAGGCAATGCTGTGGGCTTCAAACTGTCTTCCCTGCTTTCTCTGGCAGACAACAAGGCCAACAGACCTGGCATGAACCTGCTCCATTTTGTGGCACTGGTAACTAGAACCAAATGCAAATGTGGTGTACTGCAGTGTTTTTGCTGTTTTTATTTTACATTGACTTGCGACTTTTACTTTCAGGAAGCACAAAAAAAAGACGAGGCCCTTTTAAAGTTTCCAGAGAAACTAACATGTGTCCAGAGTGCAGCTAGGTATATTTCACTTTGTTTCTTAGATATGTCTGAGATGTTTTACCTTTATTTCCTCCATTTTATCCTTAACTTCTCATTACATCTCTGCTGCCTGTTCTCATCTTTCACTGCCTTATTTTTTCATTGTTGCAGAATATCAGTAGAAAACATTGAGGCAGAGTTTTCTTCTCTTTATGTGAAAACACGTTCTTTGGAGCAGAAAATCCAGGAGAACAATGAGCTGCAAAAGCAGCTTGATCCATTTTTGCAGGTAAATGAATTTTTCTTCCAATAAGAGTTTTATATTTCCATTTTTATTTGTTAAAGCTGCAATCCGTTATGATTTGGGTGTAAAAATAAACTAAATTACTTGAGCAAGTAAATACTGGACATGTCAGTTTGACATCTTTTGACTTCAGTTTATATAAAGATATGTAATGTTATCTGCAATTTTATAATTCAAACAGAATGGCAACATAGAGGCAAACGTCATCATTTGCAGATTAAAGCAATTTTATTGGTTGTTTTTGTTACCATTGTCATTATGTATTATTTTGTATGTTTTGGTCGTACACAACTGTGTTAACTCCAATATCTTATGTCATAATGGTACTATTAGTAAATATTGGATTTTATGAAAAGGATTTCCCTTGTCCTTCCCACTAATGTACATTTTTGTTCATTTGTAATTTGCTTTTTTATTTAATAGAGCGCTACACAAGCCCTGCAGGACCTTAAACGCCGCAGACTAGACTTGCGCAAGGAAGGCAATGCTCTCATTGACTTTTTCTGTGAAGACAAAGACACCTTTATATTGGATGAGTGCTTTAGAATCTTCCAAGACTTTTGTCTAAAGTTCAAAAAAGCAGTCAAGGTATGACATACCTTTTCATGAAAAAAATGAACAAGAAATAATAGAAATCAAGAGTTTATCTGTTTTTGAAATTACAACATGGATGCAATCATGTTCTGTGTAGTCATTCCCTCTTATTGCAGTCTCTTGTCTACTCTCCTGCAGGACAATCTGGACAGAGAATTAAAAGATGAAACCAGGCGGCGACGTTTACGGGAACTGGAGGAGAGGCGGTCTGCCTGGGGTGGAAATGAGAAAGGGGATAATGAAGGTTTTGGTCGGAGTAGTAGTGAAAATGATGTTGACATCCTAACAAAACAAGGTCTTTTGGACTTCTTGGTACATTCAAGACCTCAAAGCCCCCACAGTCCTTTAGGGCGCTCGGCTAGTGCTCGTCGCTATCATCACACGGTTGGTGACCGTGGCTATGTGGAGCGGGTCTCTGTGCCTTCAGCTACTGAGTATAACAAATTTAGCAGCCTTCCACGTTCAAGCAGGAACCATAAAAGAAAGACAATGCCCTGGCTTTTTCTACAGGATAATAATAGGGAGCTGAACCCACAAAGTCAAGCTTATCAAGAGGCGGACGCAACTTCAACAAAGGCTGAAACCGAACCGATCAGTCCTTTAGCTAGATACTCAACTTCTGGCCACAACATGAACAATGATCCCTACAATAATAATTATAACGCTTCTCTCTCAGAAGGTGGAGTTACCCCTCAATTAAGTAACTCAAAGAATGTTTTTCAGAAGACATCTGGACAAGGTGTTGGACACATGAGTGTTTGCGTAGAGAAACACACACTAGTTCCTGGCCTACAGCCCTTTGAAATAGCAGGCCAGATCAATAACAACAGTCATTTTACTTTAGACAACCCGTGTGAAGTTGTAGTGACAGATCTGGAAAGAGATGAAAACTATTCCAAACTATTTGTTCTTGATACCTCTGCATATAGTAGAAGTTCTGAGGAGGCACCCAAGCCTGAAAAACTATGTAACGATATGTCCGAGGAGGAGGAAGTGGATACAAGCACCTTTTCCTCAACAACGTGTGACACACCATTGCCCCTCGATCCATCTGCTTCCAATAAGAAACCTGTGTTAAATGTCATGGACTGCACTGAAACTGACTGTTCTGTTGTGTTGGACTGTTCTGAGATTGAGAGTTTTCCCATTAATAACGAAGTATCTGGACCTAAATCAAAGCCACAGGATGGCAACTTTTCAAGAATCCCTCAGGATGCCAATTCTCTTTCCTCCAATTTGGAGTCCATCAATGGTCACTCTGTCTCCGCATTAAGTGATGAATATCTTGCAGAAAATGTTGACCAAGAGGGTCCAGAACCAGTCAGTACATCTGTAACTACTGAAGAACCAGAGACGGACAGCTGTGACATAGCTGAGGGGCGTAAAGATGAGAAGGCAGTCCTAACCTTTAAACCCAAAGGGACCAGTCATGTCAAAACAAAGACTGTGTCCAAACCAGGGTCTACTCATGCCAGCCATCCCACAAGAACCCTCACAGCAACTGAGACGCAAAACATGCGTAAAGTGGTGCCCATTACGAGGCAGAATCGATCTGTTAGTAACTTGAGGAGGGTGGAAAAACGCCCTGGACATGAAAGTGCTGAACCCAGGCGTCCACTTCGTGACCAAAGTATGCCAGCTAGGAGAGGTGAGAGACAAAGCAGACCCGTTCGACATTCCAGTCTCCCTCCAGAGAATCCCAGGGCGCAAAGAGGAACACTGGCAAGCAACACCAACCCTCGCTGGACAAAGGAATCAACCCAACGCACACCCTCCCACAAGAAATCAAAACCCAAACCTATTCGTAACATCTCAAAACCAGCACCAGAAGAAAAGATGTGTCGTTCAACAATGCGAGCCTTGGCTCTAGCTCAGGCCCAAGAAACTGTGGAAGAGGTTAAAAGTGAAACTTTAAACAACAACCCCAAAGGTCCTTTGCCCAGTTTTGCTCGCAACACAGTAGCATCCTCTTCCAGATTTAAAAAAGACACCCCCGCACCAGGAACACCATCAAAGAGCTCCACCTCATCAAGAACTAGCTCTCAGAGATTGGCTTCTGTTGCTAGAACGGACTCGGTCAGTAGCGGACCTTTGCCAAGGGGTGAGGACAAACTAGGGGGATCTATAAGGAGGGTTCAGAGCGTCAGGGCTTCCAGTCGAAGCACTCAAGGAAGTGAAACAACACCTCTACAGTCCGGACGAGATCATTCCTTTAAAAGTAGCAGTTTTTCAGAGAGATCCACACAGAATAGAGACTCTGTTTCTGTATGCAGGACCAATAAACCAACATGGAAGTAGAGTGGACATATAACATACTAGGTATAAAAACAATGTTGAACATTGCAAAACAACTGTAATTTCTGCACGTGCACCAGAGTTACTAAAGAGGCACTTGTTGTCTCATATTGTCCTGAATGTATCTACAGCCTTTAGAATGTAGCTGAAATAGATGCTCTGCAAACGTTTTAAAAGTTATGTAAGCTACTGTCACCATTTGACAGCATATGTTAGAAGCACTTTCACATCCATACACGGATGGTTCTGATGGCCTTCGTGTACTTTACACATCATCAACTGTTGTGAAATCACAAATAGAACACGTCTATCACAAATTATACTTAGATTATATTTTTAGTAGTTAAACTTGTGAGCTGTTCTCACAAAGACAATTTGTCATATTTTGACATGCTCGCTTTATCTTATTAT
Organism: Triplophysa bombifrons; assembly: GCA_029783895.1. Taxonomy (NCBI): domain Eukaryota; kingdom Metazoa; phylum Chordata; class Actinopteri; order Cypriniformes; family Nemacheilidae; genus Triplophysa; species Triplophysa bombifrons. Next base: position 18,787,034 of record CM056452.1, read on the forward strand.
TATATTTAGTAAAAGCAATGCAAGTAGTACTGTTTACTAAGATAATATTTTCATTAAAACAAATGAAGGAAACAGATGTTCCACTTGAAGATTTACCACCAAATTGTTTTCTGTGCATGACAAATCAAGCTGAAGTGATAAATGTCTATGAATGTTTTCCAAATACATTTTAGCATAGCTGATGCAATGGAAGTTGAGAACAACACCTTATAGTTTAAAGCCTCTTCAGAAAATATCTTGGTTCCAAAATATATTATGTGTCTCTAAAACCAGTGCATTTACAGTATATAAGAGAAATCATTTGGTACGTGTTATGTGGGCACACTGTAATTTTTTTTACAGAATTTAGTTTTTTACAGATTTTCCACATATAATGACAAAAACCTGTCATTTTACGTAATTTTTTAACGAGATTACATGTATCAAAGTTTGATTTCAACCCCTATGATTTCATTGTCTGACATGGCATTACTCAGTTTATATAAAATATGTCAAGATTATATTTTGACAAATTTATGTGGAGAACTGTCAATCTAAAAAAATACCTTAATTGGGTTTTTCACATGCAAGGTCACATATGTACACAATAGATACATTGAATATAAGTAAAGCCACCTAATATAAAGTGGTTGCAGAGCAATTTCGGATTTCATTTTACTATAAAATGCTGTACAATCTTGCTGGTTTTGGCACTGTATATGTGACGGTTTTGCAAATATACTGCTATGTATTTGTAAAGCCATACTGTTAACCAGGAGTGGCAAAATATTGTGCTAGAGGGGAGACTATAGAATATTGTGAACATTGTCTTTGCGTTGTCTAAACATTTGAGAAAGCACATACACTGTATGCAATGTTCTCACAGTATGTGTTTGAGGAAGTAAAGGATGTTTACATACAATAGTAGCTGTGTTCTTAAAAACTAAGAAATCAGTGTTAGAATAAGTCTTATTAGGAAAGAGTGGAAAATGCTGTGTGCACTATACTGTCAATGTGCAGGGTACTGTCTGTGACAACTGCTGTTATGCCCTTGACCAAGGGCATAGCTTCACTACCATCAGCTTGCCACACAGCAAAGCTATCTATTTTTCTTAGCTTTCTACTTCTTTGTGTCTATAATGAAGCGATTGTGTAAAACAGCTATATTTAATTGTAATAATAAGTCAACACTCATAGAATGCTGTCAGCATGTTTTTTTTTATTTTTTGCCATGTATAATGCGCTAATTAAATGTAGTGCTATTTAATTAGTTCACACTATTACAACACAAAAGGCCTAAAATCATTCTACCTCTAGAATCATATTTGCCACCGCTGGTTCTGATATTCTGATGGTTCACTCAATATCATTTATCAAGTGAATCAATGGCTTTTCTGCAGGTGTACCTCAGTTACATTGTACAATGCCTTTTTCATGTTTGAGAAGTAAATGTACTGTATTGACATTTGTATTTAGTACTGATTGGTTAACATGCTTTAGAATGCATCCATGGCAATATGGGGAAATCTTGCACAATGGAATCCTTACTCCAGCTGTAGATAGCAGTTTAACCATATAAACAAGAAAAACACTACAATAGTCAATAGTCAAGGTTGTTGATTTAAATAACTTTGAGTGACTTTAAAATGAAAATGAAGTTGCATTTTCCCAGTCAGATCATTTTGAATATACAGTATGTCGATGTGTTAGTGCTGGAATGTTACTTTGGAGACTGTTTCTCTGTGATTGTATTATCACAATCAATATAAGCTAATCAATAAAAATCTATGTGAAAAATATTTTATTTATGAAGATTTCATGCACGTTTTTTTTTAATCGGCCAAATGACTTAAATACAAAAAAAATCTGTTGGTTGCATAATAGAATTTAAACCATTACATATATGAGATACCTTTACTACTAGGCCACAGCTTCAAAGGTCTGTGTGTGTTGTCCTGGTAAACCAAAAGATTGGAATTTATTTATGTCATGTTTGAGAGTTAGGTTTAGAAAATATTATTACAATCAATGGAAGTCAAGGGAATGTCCTGACTAGAACAGTAGCCTGTGTAGTTAAACAAACAAGTGTGTGTGTGTGCTTGTGTGATGCAAATTAAGTTTAGTCAGACAAACACAAAGAGAGAATCTATAAATCATTTAACCCACACAAATGCTAATAGTAGAAAACATGCGATCCATGCTATTGCCTTCTTTTCATTTGGTACATTTAGTTCAATATGACATGAAGTGGTCAATTTACCACCTTAACTGAGGGCCAACAGAGATCTTTTCACACTGATCTTGGAACAGCACACTGATCAAAGTTACTGCCCAAACTTTGTTTTTATTTCCTCTACTACAATGCCACCTGCTGTTCATTCTTTAGAGTAACATGAGGTTTGTCGATGTGAGGGCCTATCCCACTGACTGACTTTTATGGTGGTCTGTTAGCTGTTAGGTTTTCATAGCAATGTTTTTCAAGAAGAGAACAATTTCACTCAGACCTCTTATTTGTATCACATTTTGATCTGTTTTTCTATAAGTGAATAAAATATAAAAATAGCATATATCTTATAAAGCTACATATTGCATAAACATATATATTTGTTTTACTTTAAAATAAAAATATAACTTATTTTAAATGACATTTTAGTTTTATATTATATATATTTTTTATGTTAATCTAATTCTACTCATTCACATATACAGTTGTGTTCAAAATTATTCAACCCCCAATGCTGTAAATGGTTTTAGGGAATTTAGTGTACATTTGTAATTGTATTCAGAATGAAATCCTACAAGGACTTCTTAAAGAACCATATGCAACTAAAATGACATCAATTAGTTTTGTAATACAGTAGTAAATGTTTCTTTTGTGAATTCTTCATTGACATAATTATTCAACCCCTTAAAGACTACCACTCTGAAGAACAGAGGTTCAACGAAGTGTTTTCAATCAGGTATTGAAAACACCTGTGGATATCAGGGAGCAGCAATAAAGCGTAATAAGCACCAATTAGGCAGCTTTAAAATGACTGTGATACTCAGCTCCTTCTAGACATTTACTGGTGTGGTTACAAACATGGTGAGGTCAAGAGAATGGTCCAGGAAGACAAGAGAACAGGTGATTACTCTTCACAGGAAGGGCAATGGCTATAAGAAGATTGCAAAGATGTTAAACATACCAAGAGACACCATAGGACGCATCATTCGCAAATTCAAGGCAAAGGGCACTGTTGAAACGCTACCTGGTCGTGGCAGAAAGAAGATGCTGACTTCGACTGCTGTGCGCTACCTGAAGCGTAGAGTGGAGAAAAGTCCCCGTGTGACTGCTGAGGAACTGAGAAAAGATTTGTCAGATGTGGGTACTGAAGTTTCTGCTCAGACAATACGGCGCACCCTGCGTAATGAAGGCCTCCATGCCAGAACTCCCAGGCGCACCCCCTTGCTGTCCCCAAAGAATAAGAAGAGTCGACTGCAGTATGCCAAAAGTCATGTGGACAAACCACAGAAGTTTTGGGATAGTGTTCTGTGGACTGATGAAACAAAATTAGAACTGTTTGGGCCCATGGATCAACGCTATGTTTGGAGGAGGAAGAACAAGGCCTATGAAGAAAAGAACACCTTGCCTACTGTGAAGCATGGCGGGGGGTCAATCATGCTTTGGGGCTGTTTTGCTTCTGCAGGTACTGGGAAGCTTCAGCGTGTGCAAGGTACCATGAATTCTCTTCAGTACCAGGAGATATTGGATGGCAATGTGATGTAGTCCGTCACAAACCTGAGGCTTGGAAGACGTTGGACCTTTCAACAGGACAATGATCCCAAGCATACCTCCAAGTCCACTAGAGCATGGTTGCAGATTAAAGGCTGGAACATTTTGAAGTGGCCATCGCAGTCACCAGACTTAAATCCGATTGAGAACCTCTGGTGGGACTTAAAGAAAGCAGTTGCAGTGCGCAAGCCTAAGAATGTGACTGAACTGGAGGCTTTTGCCCATGATGAATGGGCGAAGATACCCGTTGATCGCTGCAAGACACTTGTGTCAAGCTGTGCTTCACGTTTAAAAGCTGTTATAACTGTAAAAGGATGTTGTACTAAGTACTAGGATTGAATGTCACTTGGGGGTTGAATAAAACTGATAATGATGTGAGCTCAGAAAAGACATTTGTGGTCATTTCATTATAAATGTTATGTTATATTTGTCTGACCTACACGTGCCTCTTTGATTTAATTGTAAGCAGGATGACTTAATGATCAATGTCAAACCGACCAAAACAATCAATTTCAGTGGGGGTTGAATAATTTTGAACACAACTGTACTAGGTTCTTACCCTATCACAAAACTAGATGGCGCTTGAATTGCTACTGTGGAAAATACAGGAAACGCTGCACGGTGTACCGGACCGATTTGCTACGGTAGCATCGCGATGCTAAAGCTTAAATATCCCCGAGATGCCGCTCTGTTTTTTAAACGGTATCGTAGTGCAGTAATGTTGCATATACGCATTAACGTGCATTTGAACACTTTCGTCTGTATTTTTGGAGTGTTTCTCTCCTAAATGAATCCGTAGCGTGTTTGGAACCACTCGGACGAGATAATGTTTCAGTGAGTCATTCATCAAGACACTTGCTTCGTTCTTGAATTAATCAGCTGTTTTGAACGAGTTGGTCGAATGATTCAAGAGATTCAAGATTCAAAGAAGCATTATCGGCATGATAAAACAAATTTTACATTGCCAAAGCACTGCAAAATGAAATATAAATATTCTGCACTAATACAGATTAAAAGAGAAATTAAATAAAAGTAAATAAATATCTGTATATACATATAAATATGAAGAGACAAAGAGCAAAGTATTGATCACAGTTCACAGTGAGGGTCAGAGGATCCTGTTCTAGGCCTACAGTGTAATTTAAGGTGTGTTGTGTCAGTCAGTGTTTTGTTCTGTTGTGCTGGTTGTTCTTTTGTTGTGGCAGGACTTGACATATCTTGCAGCTAACTTTGAGCTCATTGAGTTTTCTCTCAGTATGTATGAAATCTTCTCCTTTTGTTGAAACTGGCAACAGTCTTTGTGAAATTAAACTGGGGGAAAAATGTTTCTCTGATGTGTGTAGCTTGGACAAGAGATTAAAAAGTGCAGCTCTGTTTCCACTTGATTCTGTGTGCAGTGTGGACACAGTCGGTCTTCTCTTGGTGTCCATGTCTGTCTGTGCCTGCACGTCTCTACAGTGAGCTAGTGATCACCGAGTCTGTACATGCTCAAGACTTTTTTTAGTTTAGGGTCTGATGTATTATATGGCATTCTGCCAGATTATATTCTCTGTTTAATGACAGATAGCATTCCAATTTACTTTGCTGAGCTGTTGCTTCTGTAAAGTGTTTGAGATATTTCTCTTTTTGTGTTTTTATCATTTGGTTTAGTCTGGCTGGGTTTGGGGTTCGGTTAGGCATGTTTTTGGTTGTAGAGTTAGTTCTGATTGGATGAAGGGGCTTCTCTCTGGGTTCAGCTCTAGATGGCTTAAAGGCCACGTTCCCCGCGATCACATTTTTCAACCTTAAGTTAGTGTGTAATGTTGCTGTTAGAGCATAAATAATACCTGCAAAATGATAAAGCTCAAAGTTCAGTGCCAAGCGAGATATTGTCGTGTCCCATATCTATTGTCTAACAGAATTCACTTTTCAAGGACTTAAGAGAACGGCTGATGTCATGATGTCACCATTCCGAGTGCTTTTAAAAACCTTTGCCCAAGGGAATATGCAAAAAAATGGAGAAGTGGAAGAGCCGCTTGAGTATAGTGTTCGGTTATCAGATATTGTAAACATTTGACAGTGCTGCGCGCTTTCACTTTCATCACAGTCCCACAGCTGGTAATAAGAATTCAGCTACACACATTCTAAGATAACCAACGATCAAATAACAGCTTCCATGACTTTAACATCAGCTGTGAAAGCTGTTCTTTAATGGATTTTCATGTTTTTAACAGATAAAGTGAAGTTGACGCCATTGTTACTGTTTATTGCTAAAAGCCAAAGTTTATGAAAACACGTGTACTGACAGGGAAACCGACCAATCACAACAGCCTGAGAAGCGGAAACTCGCTGATATGGTATGGGTGGAACATCTTCACACACACACTCTTAACGGGGAACCAATCATGACAGACCGGGTCAGCTTTACCAATCAGAGCGTTTCGGAAGGAGGGACTTTATATAGACCGGAAAAATCAAGTTGTTTTGTTAGAAGAGGGACAGCGGTGAACAATAGACTTCAAATATGTGAAACATACTTTTTTTATTAGAAACATGAACATCTATTGTTAAACACCCAAAAAACATAATCAAAGGCTCAAAAACAGCAAAGACTGGCTCCTTTAAGGCTTTGTTATGGAGTGTCTTTGTATCGCTGTTCTTAAATTATGTTCTTAAATTTTATTGCTTTTTTATTTATTTAAATTTTTAGAGGAATTTGTCCTAATTCTTCTCTGCAGGCATCGTTTGGAGTTTTTCGCTCTACCCGTAGGATGTTTTTACACATTTCTGTTTGCAGAGTCTCTATTTGTCCCATATGGTAAATTCTTGGTTGGTGAGTGGGCCCCAATCCTCACATTCATACAGCGCGATCAGTTCTATAATTGATTGGATTATTTTCAGCCAGATTTCAGTTGGGATGTCAATTTTGATAATTTTTTTGATGCCGTAAAAGGCTCTTCATGCCTTCTTTCTCAGGTCATCAAGTGATAGGGCCGATGTTTGACAGAAAGTCTGCAGGGTGTCTAGATGTTGCTGTAGTCCCTCTTTTGAGGGTGACAGCAGTACCAGATCATCTGCAAACAGGAGGCTTTCACTGTCACAAAAAATTGCCGCCACCTACTGGCCGTTTTAGCCACATTTTAAGTAAACCTATCATTTTCCTTTATAAAAATTCACTAAAATGTATCCAATTACTACAGTTAATACTACAAATATTGAAGTGTGCAGTATAATACAGTTTACTAAATACATGTTTCATTTAGATCAGTGTATTAAGGAATTTTGTTTGTTTTGTAGATTTTAATTATGAACATGAAACAGCATCGCAAAACTACTTGATATCTTGATATTTCATAAGGTATAATATTGTAAGATATGTTTATGGTACCGTGACAACCCTACGTGAAAGTATTTCATATGGTATGTAAAGGTGCAGTTGTTTGTATAGACTGAGAAGAGCATTGGTCCCCAAGGGGTGCCAGTGCTGTTTTTGTGACTTGTATTTTTGCTAAGGTGATGAACCACAAACATAGGACTTCCTATCTATATATAAACCGGGTCTGATGCAGTCATTATAAGTTGTTAAAAGTGGTGAACCAAGCTGAACATACATTGTTCTACCTCGTTTTACTGTATTCTAAATTGAATCAAAAGTAATTTTAACATATTTTCTTTATATGCCAGTAGCAATTAAATATGCATTCTAAATAAATGTTTATCATCAGGTAAAAACTCCCGGCAGCGGTGTAAAATGTGAATGGGATCTCCCATAGGGGATCGACATCAGAACCGAGAACTAGTGATACACACGGGCCAGCAGGGGCGGCGCCAGTGCGATTTTCTTGGGGGTCCTAAGGGGGTGATTAACAGTTTAGAGGGTTGGCTAATAAAATGATTAAATTAATATATTCCTTAGCTAGACAACATGCAATTTTGCTGTTTAAATACAGAACAGCATTAGCCTACACACTGAAAAAAATATTCTTGAGGATTAGTAAATATTACCCATGCAAATCAGTTAAATTTTACTCACATATAATAGGTAGCAAAGTAAACTACATGCAAACTTACTGAATCTACTTAATAAATTTGAAGCAAGAATTTGCACTGAATATCTAGATTTTATTATATGTTTTTATGTAAAGAGTACCTGAATTTATCAGGTATAAGTCATGACACACTAAAATATATTAGATAAATTCTACCTAATATTTCTCAATATTAATTACTTCTAAAAATGTAGTTATATTAGTTTATATAACCAACAACAGTTCATCTACTTATTATGGATGATTAATATTGAAAAATTAAACAATAAATACGAATACGAATAAATAAGACTTATTCTTCCAAGCTTTAATTGACCTACAAATGGTCAGAAACAGGATATCACATCAATTGCTTTTATTGATCAAATATCAAACGTCTACAAAACCCCTTTTTGACAATGAACACAAGATTAATTTGATCATTTGACATTATTGTGATCGGTGTTCACTTTAGTTGGGCTCTTGACTCTTACGTTTTACATTTACACATATTTGTTATGATGAACACAGAGAAAGATATTTGGAAGAATGCTTATAACCAAAATGATCTTGCCCCCCATTGACTCCCAATAGTAGGAAAAATTTCGTTATCATTTTTGTTTTGCTCTGTTGAACACAAAAGAGGTCATTTTGAAGAATGTTGGACAGCAAACATTTCTCTGACACTTTTGACTACCATTGTATTTATGCTATTGGCTTTGGTAGTCAATGGGGGGCAAAATCTATCTGGTTATTAGCATTCCTCCAAAAATCTTCTTGGTTAATGTAGCACTTAGTTAATAGTTGGTTAAACACAGCTTTTGGTATTTCGTCACAAGTATTAAGCAGAAACAAACAAACAAAAAACAAGCCAAAATTCCTCAATAACACAACGTACATCCTTACATTCAGTGGAGCGCTCTGATTGGTCACTATATTAGGCTCCTCCCGTTTGCTTTTGACAGCAACCGACTGCGCTTTGAGTTTATATGATCCTCACCTCGACGATTCATTATAGGAAACTATTATGTGGACATACTGCGAAAAACGGACTGTTGTATTTGTTGGAATTGGCGGCTTGAGCAGACAACAATCATGGAGATCACGTATGTATTTTACAGTCGTTATAGAGAAAACGGAAGACTTGTCTCTAACGATGATTTAAGATTTTATTGAAAAATGTTATAATCTTCTGCGGTACCACCGACACTTATTTATTTACACCCTGATCTGTTGCACTAAATCCTATTCATATTTTAGACGGTTTGTAACTTAAATTCCTGTGATGGTGAATTTAGGTTTTTCAACTTTGAAACTCATTTATTGGCGTTTGGTTATTAAAAAATCCCACAAGAATCAAGAAAGCATTTGTGTCGACACCTACTTGAGCTTATCTGACTGCAATCTACTGTATGGCAGAATATGTAACGTTAGTCAGCTCACGGGCTACTTTATACTACCTAATATATACTGTATAAATGTATTGCCAACATTCTGGACCTATAACCTTGTTTTACCAATTGCCTGTCATACTTTTTTCATTTGATTAAATGGAATAGCACATCAGTGAAGAATAATACCTACAATAACCACAAAACTTAAATCCTATCATGATATGTATGGCCATCAGCATACGTTAACATATTTAAACAAAACTAGTTTTTTCTTACTGGGATGATTCATTGTAACTTCACTGATCTGCACCCTTCCTGCATGTCTGGAAAGAGTTTATCTTCGCTTGCAGATTGTGCACTGACGTCTATTCAAGGAAACTATGCCGCTGTGATATGGGTATACAGTTGTGTTCAAAATTATTCAACCCCCAATGCTGTAAATGGTTTTAGGGAATTTAGTGTACATTTGTAATTGTATTCAGAATGAAATCCTACAAGGACTTCTTAAAGAACCATATGCAACTAAAATGACATCAATTAGTTTTGTCATACAGTAGTAAATGTTTATTTTGTGAATTCTTCATTGACATAATTATTCAACCCCTTAAAGACTACCACTCTGAAGAACAGAGGTTCAATGAAGTGTTTTCAATCAGGTATTGAAAACACCTGTGGATATCAGGAAGCAGCAATAAAGCCTAATAAGCACCAATTAGGCAGCTTTAAAATGACTGTGATACTCAGCTCCTTCTAGACATTTACTGGTGTGGTTACAAAAGGTCAAGAGAATGGTCCAGGAAGACAAGAGAACAGGTGATTACTCTTCACAGGAAGGGCAATGGCTATAAGAAGATTACAAAGATGTTAAACATACCAAGAGACACCATAGGAAGCATCATTCGCAAATTCAAGGCAAAGGGCACTGTTGAAACGCTACCTGGTCGTGGCAGAAAGAAGATGCTGACTTCGACTGCTGTGCGCTACCTGAAGCGTAGAGTGGAGAAAAGTCCCTCTGTGACTGCTGAGGAACTGAGAAAAGATTTGTCAGATGTGGGTACTGAAGTTTCTGCTCAGACAATACGGCGCACCCTGCGTAATGAAGGCCTCCATGCCAGAACTCCCAGGCGCACCCCCTTGCTGTCCCCAAAGAATAAGAAGAGTCGACTGCAGTATGCCAAAAGTCATGTGGACAAACCACAGAAGTTTTGGGATAGTGTTCTGTGGACTGATGAAACAAAATTAGAACTGTTTGGGCCCATGGATCAACGCTATGTTTGGAGGAGGAAGAACAAGGCCTATGAAGAAAAGAACACCTTGCCTACTGTGAAGCATGGCGGGGGGTCAATCATGCTTTGGGGCTGTTTTGCTTCTGCAGGTACTGGGAAGCTTCAGCGTGTGCAAGGTACCATGAATTCTCTTCAGTACCAGGAGATATTGGATGACAATGTGATGCAGTCCGTCACAAACCTGAGGCTTGGAAGACGTTGGACCTTTCAACAGGACAATGATCCCAAGCATACCTCCAAGTCCACTAGAGCATGGTTGCAGATTAAAGGCTGGAACATTTTGAAGTGGCCATCGCAGTCACCAGACTTAAATCCGATTGAGAACCTCTGGTGGGACTTAAAGAAAGCAGTTGCAGTGCGCAAGCCTAAGAATGTGACTGAACTGGAGGCTTTTGCCCATGATGAATGGGCGAAGATACCCGTAGATCCCTGCAAGACACTTGTGTCAAGCTATGCTTCACGTTTAAAAGCTGTTATAACTGTAAAAGGATGTTGTACTAAGTACTAAGATTGAATGTCACTTGGGGGTTGAATAAAACTGATAATGATGTGAGCTCAGAAAAGACATTTGTGGTTATTTCATTATAAATGTTATGTTATATTTGTCTGACCTACACGTGCCTCTTTGATTTAATTGTAAGCAGGATGACTGAATGATCATAATCAATGTCAAACCGACCAAAACAATCAATTTCAGTGGGGGTTGAATAATTTTGAACACAACTGTATGTGTTTTTTTGTATTTCCCAACGATAATCAGCAGTTTCTACAGATCTCACTGGTGTTGTTTATTCTCCTAATGTAGATCACTCTTTTAACTCTAAAGATCAATCTGCTATATTTTTAGTCAAAGATGCGGGCATACATTCACACATGGTTGTGATAATGGCAGCTTTTGGTAACCCTGCATCATATTCAACCAGGGCCGGCCCTAGCATTTTGGGGGCCCTAAACTGATGACAAAATGAGGCCCTCCATCATCTAATGTACACAACATACTTACCTTACACAGATTATATTACACTGACAATCTGACAATGTCAAATTAACAACACAATATTATCCCTTTACAGCTTTCCTGTAGCTCAGTGGTTAGAGCATGGTTCTAGCAACGCCGAGATCATGGGTTTGATCCCAGGGATTGCACATACACAGAATGTATATTGTAATGCAATTACTATAAGTCGCTTTGGAAAAAAGCATCTGCCAAATGCATAATGTAAATTCTGATTTGTAAATACACACAACATAACTTAGAAAGCTTAATGTCTGCAATCAGTTTATTCAAAAGAAAGAGATTACAAGCAGAACATCAAAAGTAATAACATATACTACAGTCAGTTTTACTGTATTTGTGAATTAGTAAATTAATCTTTTAAATAAAAATTCTAAGGACACTGGAGGTTGTGGTGGAGGCAACAGATAAGCCGGAAGCAAGGCCAATGTAGGCTGAGACAGGGCCAAGACTGTCATGTGAGGCGGAGGCAGCTGCTGCACAAAATAGATGGAAAAACAGAAGTAAATTTGATCGCTCATTATGATAATTTAGTATTTTCGTGTTAATTTTTATATTTTTTATAATATGTTTTACTAATAAAGCTTTGTACATGTAGTATTGTTAATATAAAAAGGCTATTTTAGTTGCATTTGAGATCTATAAGAAAGTTATTTAACTGACCTGCATTTTCACCAGCTCTAAGTTTATTCTTTAGAAAATACTTCAAACGTGACCCTAAGGTGCAAAACACACCCACGTGCACGCACACACACGGACGCACGGAGACAAACACACAACACACAAATATTGTTCAAATTATTCTGTCCCCTTCCACACAATACACATCAAGCATATTTCATTTAAAAATAAAACTCCATTTAGTATGTTTACTGAGCGGATAGTCCTTGTACAGAACCTTTACAAGTACACACAGCTTATTTTCAACAATGTTTTATTTACAGTGTCTTGTTAAAATTGATTACATTTTTAATTGAACACTTACCCTTTTCTTGATCCTCTCTTTTCTCATCTTCTTTCCTCTTCTTCCTCTTCTTTGCACTAGACTGATAGTGCCGCTTTTTCATTCTTAATCTTTGCACAGTTTAAAACTAACGCACATGATGATTGACACTGACACAGCGAAAATTACATTTTCACGCACGGCAGGGGCCCCCTAGTGGCCACGGAGGCCCCATGCAACTGTCTAAATCGCTTATTAGGTAGGGCCGGTGTTACAAAATTTTCTGTTACCCGTGATATTTTGTGACCGCAGTAGGCGCTGTTGTCACTGTCGACAAATCTCTACGCAAAGAGCGTAAATCATGGCGAGAATGTATGGAAAGCCAAAGTATCCATAAATGCCTGGTAGGGCGTCTTCTTGCACAGTGGCGCGTCAAAAGCGTGCGTTTTGACACCTAACGCGCGTCATTGACGTGTGATTTTACATGTAAACGCACGTTCTCGACGTGCGCTTCGAGTTGTCGGGAAACGCGCGTCGAAAACGTGCGCTTTTTGTACCAAAACGCGCGTCCTTTACGTGTGATTTGCTATTGAAAACGCGCGTTCTCAACGTGCGCTTTGGAGCCACCAAAAACGCACGCTTTGAGCGCGCGTTTTATCCGGCCAAAAACGCCCGTTTTCGACGCCCGTTTTTGGCCGGATAAACGCACGTTATGAACGTGTAATCAGGTCAACAAAGCATGCAGTGGAAACGTGTGTTTCAAGTGGCCAAACAGGCGAAAAGAACGTGCTCTCTTCATGTCGAAAGCGTGTGCTCATTTTTTAGCGATTCAGTGTGTCATGTTTTGTCCGCTAGGTGGCGTAAGGACTCTTGTTGAAGACAACCAAAATAACATGGAATTATCGAGGACAACTGATTGTAATGATGCGAGTAATAAGAACGTAAAGTGGATCATGATTGTTCAGTTATAATAAGTATAATGTAGCTCCACAAAAAAGACAGATCCTAATGAGGCGCCGTATTGGGTTTAAATCAAACTGCGCTTATGAATACATATTTAAAAGCGTGCATACACATATATACATTGCTCATATATACATGTATACTTTTGGATGTTCAAGCAAACACATATGAAAAACATGTGCGCACTTATGTGAAATCCATACCAATACATCTTATGTTAGTAATGCATGCATATACACTGTTTCGCGCATACATATAAACTCGATGCGTGAAAACACACATACAATACTCGAACATACATATAAACTCTGCGTACACACACGTCTATGGAACACTCGCACATACATAAAACTATGCGTATATACACATCTTTTAAACACTCGCACATACATACAAAATATGACACGCTTTAGTTTGCATGCATAGTATTTTCTTATATGGATGTGCGTGATATTTTCAGTGTACACGGAAAGTAATTCAGTGTAAACGGAAGTCTTCTTCATTTAGATCAACATGAATCTGAGAGCGATAATAGCTTTAACGTTTTTTATTGCTTTGTTTGCTTTTGCACGTTGAAATGAAGATGACATAGCCGATTTCTTTAATAGCTTTTTAAAGTGCCTAACACCCTGTCCAATTTCAATTTTTTGAAATTATAATGGGTTCTAATGCGTTTCTGATGTCTTTTGTGGTGTCGCGTGATTTTTTTGCAACCAGAAAATAACGTTCCCAGAACGTTGCAGGCTGTTTTTTTAATTACCAGAAAATAAGGTTGCCTGATGGTTCTTTTTTAATGGTAAAAATAGTCAAAGCTGGAAAATGTCAGTGACATGTGCATTACAGAAAATATGAGATCACCTTAACACATGTTATACTAACCAAATTAAATGAATAAATGAACCCTTTAATGGCTGAAAATAATAAACTAGTTAAGCTAAATGAAAATACAATTATATACTGTAAATGCATGTGTATTTCTTAAGTGTGGTTGTCTGTGTTACTGTGTTTGCGCTCGAGCACGTGCTTTCCGCGCACTCCCGCCAGTTAAAAATAAGTGGTCATTTCGTTTTACCTCACCCACTAACACATTAGTTTAGCGGTTTATTTATTAATTTAAAAAATTTTATATTTATTTGACACATCTAAATCAACAGACCATGATTTAAGGACTAAAAGGCGGGGCTTTTGATTGTTATTTCTAAAGACGTACACTCTAAAAATGGCTGGGTTATTTTTTAACCCATACCGCTGGTTTGAGTCCGTTGGGTTGTTTTGTTGGGTTATTTTTCCACATGTTAAACACTTTTTGGGTAGTTTTAGTTTTCAAGGTGTTGGGTTAAACCCGATGGGTTAATGTGCTGGGTTGTTTCTGCTCACCGCTGGGTTATTTGAGGAGTCTCGCGCGCTTACCGCCCTGAAGACGTTGAGTGTACTTCGCAACTTTCATTTTTATAAAGAACAAAGGGGCAAAGTCACTGGCTGGAACAATTTAAAGCTACGTTTTTTACGTTTTAAGTGAATATTTATTGAAATAAGCATAATTTGTAATGTTTTGCAAGGCAACAGTGTCTTAACTAACATAAGTGATGTAATTTAGACGACCAGCATCTGTTACCTCAGATCATCATTACATAAATCGACCTCGCATAGTCCTGTGAAGATGCGCGAAAATGCGAATTAATACAATTATAGTGAACCCCATCACATGTAAGCTAAGTTTATGAACTTTAGTGAGAATTTAACAAAATTTGAGTCAAACCGGCGAGAGCCCCGCGAGCGCGGGCAAACATTCACGGTTCAGCAACCCCTCTCTCGGTGTCCACTCTGGATATTAAGCGGCCAGTCAATTATATTGCTCCCTCTGTTTTAAACCAAACATTTCAAGGTTTGTCCATATATGATGGTATCCTGTATTTAAGGAGTTGATTTGCTGCACGTGTGGTTTCTTAGTGTATTAAGTGGTGTAATTCATAATGTATTATACATCATTTATATGTCTTTAGTTATTTTTATGAATTGAGATTTGTTGCTACATATTGTAGAGTATGTTTATTAGTCATTTATAATGTTATTTATAATGCTTGTTAATGTTTGATATGAAACATTTTTATTTATTATAATTAAACTGTTTTCTTTTAATTATGCAAATCTAAAAATGTTGCTGTTACTGGGTGTTAAAGTTAACATTTTTATTAACAATTATTTTTACAGTCAAATAATTTTTTTTTTTTTTTAAATAAATGTCAAGTGTCTTGATTGACAATGAAGTACAGAATAAATTAAGAATAACCCAGCAAGAATAACCCAGAATTAAACACATGAATAGTTAAAATGACTACATTTGGGGTTTTTTCAATAACCCAGCATGCTGGGTTATCATGTGTAACCCAGTGTGCTGGGTTACTTTAACCCAGCATGTGTTCTGTCCAATATTTACCCAGCGCTGGGTTTCCAATTGGGTTGATTTTAACCCAGCCATTTTTAGAGTGTACTTCAGTAATGAAAACGGAATTAATAGGCGAAAATAATTATATAATGCATTGATTTCATCCTCCATATTGTGTGTGATGATTTATTTTAATTATTTTAATTAGATTAGACCAGCGAAAAACACAGCATGGATGTATTCATTACTGACGTGTAGTGAGGCCAAACGGACCCGAGAAAAATATTTTAGGCTAACGTTCTGGTCTCTTTCCCAGAAAGATTTTGGTTATCTTTACGGAAATAGAACGTTAGGTTCATGGTTTCTATAACGTTAGATTAACGTCCCAGAACGTTATGGGAACCAAAAACAAACGTTAGGGGAACGTTGGGAACCAATAATTGTTAGCTGGGTTGCACAAGCAAAGTAGGCTACTAATAAACGTCAAGACAATTATCTCCCTCAGATTAAAGGTGATCTAAATGAAGAAGACTTTCATTTACACTGAAATGCCTTCCGTTTACAGTGAGAAGTTCACCCACATCAACATATGAAATATGTATGCATGCATTACTAACATAAGATGTATTGGTATGGATTTGACATTAGTGCGCACATGTTTTTCATATGTGTTTGCGTGAAAATCCAAAAGTATACATGTATATGTGAGGAATGTATATATGTGTATGCACGCTTTTAAATATGTATTCATAAGGGCAGTTTTATTTAAACCCAATACGGCGCCTCACAGAGCCCGTCTTGCCTATGAAACATGAAACTTTTCTTTAAAACGGGCTTGGGGGAAGCCAGTGGATAAATATCTTTAATCAAACCCCACACTTTTTAAGGTAGTTGTGAGATACATATGTATAAGCCACATTTATGTTAACTTATTTCTCCCTGAGATTCAGCCTCTTTGCTGTGGTGCTTCGGCTCATTATAAAATAATATTATAATGCAATGCGGTGGTTAATGCCATTTAACACAACACTCTAATATAAGATAGAATGCGAGTCGCTTGTTACACATATGGTTCTCACGAGCAGGCGAGTATAATAATTGATAAACATATGTTACTTTTTTATTCTCACATAGATGAATTTCCTTTAGGATTTGGAAATCCTAAAGGAAATTGTAACGTTAACTTCCAGTTCATTAGATTAACCCAATTTAAAGCGATTTCTTCATCAGTCTGCTGTAGTCCTGTGAAACTCCTCTTTAATAGATTTGTGACCAGAAAACAATACAATCTCAGAGAGAGCGTGAGAGCGAGGCACAGTCTCCTCCGCATATACATCACACTTACAATGTTCTCTGCATCCACTATTTTATATATGGATATAAATAAGTAAAACAATAAAAAAATGTAAGTAAATATAAATAAACATAACAATATATGTATATACATACATATATATATATACAAATAAATATGGATACGTGGAAAAATCCTCTCCCGACGTAAATTTCACTCCCTACGAATTAATGCAGCCTACTCTAGGATCCTGTATAAAAATACATACCAGTCCGTGTCTGCTTGATGAAATGTGCAATAAATAAATGTAGAGACAATTTCTAGACATGTAAAAGAATAAAAAACGAACAAAAGTGAATTTTTTATTTTGAAAATAATTTGACAAATCTTGTTTGCGTTTTCTCGCATGAGTTTTACTTGTTTTAAGTACCCCAAACTCCACAAGACTAAATATTTTTCATATAGAAAACGCATTGGCCTAAGAATTTTTGATATTTGTTCTTGAAATAAGACAAAAAAACTCAGCAAGAAAAGCATTTTGCAGCGTGAATTAATCTTACGCTTAAAAAGGAGGAGACCGAAAGAAACCTTTGGTTTTCCGAAGAAAAACTTGCAACCGATAAAGCCGGATTCTCGAAACTGTTTTTAAGATTATGTAAAATTTTTATTAAAATGAATTAAAGAAAGTTTGTCAGAATGTTCATAAGTGCGACCCTAGAACATTTCATGATAAGTTCTCAATATTTTATAAAGAACATCTGTAATTATTGTAAGAATAGAAAAAGTAATTTATATTTTATCAATTATTATACTCGCCTGCTCTTGTGGACCATATGTGTAACAAGCGACTCTCATAGCTTATATTAGAGTGTTGTGTTAAAGGGCATTAACCACCGCATTGCATTGTAATATTATATTATAATAAGCCGAAGCACCACAGCAAAGAGGCTGAATCTCAGTGAGAAATACTAGAGGTCACGATAAATGTCGCTTATACATTTGTACCTCACAATTACCTTAGAAAGTTTTGGGTTTGATTAAAGATATTTATCCACTGGCTTCCCACACGGCCATTTTAAAGAAAAGTGTCATGTTTCATACGAAAGGCAGGCTCTGTCTTTTTTGTGGAGCTAAATTATACTTATAATAACTGAACAATCATGATCCACTTTACGTTCATTATAATTACTCGCATCCTTACAATCAGTTGTCCTCGATAATTCCATGTTATTTTGGTTATCTTCAACAAGAGTCCTTACGCCACCTAGCGGACAAAACATGACACACTGAATCGCTAAAAAATGAGCACACGCTTTCGACATGAAGAGAGCACGTTCTTTTCGCCTGTTTGGACACTTGAAACACACGTTTCCACTGCATGCTTTGTTGACCTGATTAAACGTTCATAACGTGCGTTTATCCGGCCAAAAACGGGCGTCGAAAACGGGCGTTTTTGGCCGGATAAAACGCGCGCTCAAAGCGTGCGTTTTTGGTGGCTCCAAAGCGCACGTTGAGAACGCGCGTTTTCAATAGCAAATCACACGTAAAGGACGCGCGTTTTGGTACAAAAAGCGCACGTTTTCGACGCGCGTTTCCCGACAACTCGAAGCGCACGTCGAGAACGTGCGTTTACATGTAAAATCACACGTCAATGACGCGCGTTAGGTGTCAAAACGCACGCTTTTGACGCGCCACTGTGCAAGAAGACGCCCTACCAGGCATTTATGGATACTTTGGCTTTCCATAAGAATGCGCCTTGTGTTCGTGCGCAGCTTTTTAATCTTGGGCAATAACGCGCTTTGTTCTCGTGCACGTTACTGTGAGCGGGCTTTTCGGAAAGTCTGTTGAGAGTACTGATGTGACGTGAGTGGCTGAACACGCCGATTGAACTGTACAAAGCAGGATCATTTAATTCGTTTGGAATTATTGTGATTCCCATGGTAATTGTTTTATAGCCAATATGTAGGTGTGTGTATGTGTAGAGATATATATATATATATATATATATATATATATATATATGAACACACGCACATATATATATTCAATTTTACCCTAATAATAGAACAGCAATCACGACAATTCTAAACATTGTCCATTTAAGAAACATGAACATAAATGAGCTTTGTGTTTTACATACATAAATGCATTATAGGCTATAAAATGTACATAAGAACATAATATTATAAAATGATATGTTTATATTGTACAGAGTAACCTTGTAGTCCTTCAGCAGGTCACCATATCTCACGATGCACGTTAACAGGCTAAAAAAATCAGTTACCTTCCCCTGTTTTACACAGAATAACCTTATTGTTCTTCATATTCACTCTTTTGACATCTAATGCCTTCTGTGTCTTATCCTGAAGAGCATTTAGCTGTGATGAGAACAGTGACTGTGGTACAGCAGGTCACCATATCTCACAATGCAAGTAACTTGGACTTTGATTGCACAATGGATTTTCGGGTTTTATTAAACTTAATAAATTTTATTTTTCAAAACGGCAAATAATTATAAAAAAAACTATCATGATAAATGTATACTTAATACAATTTTTACCCTAGCAGCTTTGTTTTTGGCTGTTGTCCTTCCTTGCCCTACATCCTTCTCCCACAATAGTGGCAAAGCTCACTGAAGTCATCTGGTCACCAATAAAACAATACAACTTAGTAATGGGCTTCATCTGTTAATCATTGAAATAATATATGATATTGTGAAAATGACAGAAGTACACCAATAATACCTGTCTCGTTTAGAAGTGCAGTCTTCACCACCTAGCTTCTGTTCTCTTTAACTGCAGAGTGGTGATTCAAAAATTGAAAAGGCTCTTAAGCAAGTATTTTAAGAAAGTGAACTATGCTTTATTGTAGTAAAAGTGTAATAGCGATCGATGCTTTGGCTGTCACAGTTGTTTTATGTTTTGTTTGGTTTTTTCCTCTCATTATTAGTTAATTAGTTTTCACTTGTGTTTTGTTATTAGTTAATTGTTCCCTTGCCTCTTTTCACTTGTCTCATTATTAGTTTATCCCCAGCACCTGTTGATCCCTCGTTATATGTTATAATTAAGTTCTCCTCTAAAGTGTATTCCTTGTCTGCTATTGTTTAATGTCAACGTGTGTTCTTGTTCCTGGTTTCCTGTTAGTTGTAGTTTTTGTTATTAAATCACCTTTTGGATTACACCCTTTGTCGTACGCTCTTGTCTGCCTGCAACACCTGTGACATTGGCTGATTTAAAACAACTTAAACACAAATACCATGGTTAACAGTTACTGTAGTAAGAATATATTTATAGTGGGGATAATGAATATTTGAAAAGCCTAGAGCCATACCCACTAGTGTACTTTTCTCGCAGGTGATAATTAAGGTTACATACCAATGATACGAAAGTTGTTAGCTATTCTTTTTAAAGTGTGACGCTGCTGTTTATCAGCATCTTTGGGATATTCCCCTTTCAAAAGAAAGTTCTTCTGCTCCAGCTGCATGTTACCATCCATTTTGCACAGATATAATATCAGGTGCTGATCACGTTGATCTGCTTTCCAGTGGGTGCAAACTAGCTAACGGAGCCCCCATGTGATTGGCCTGTGCGATATGGGGAGATGGGAAGAATATGAAAAATAAAATAAGAGACATGTGATTAAATCATCACAAAATTGATACTTTATACCTTCAAATGTTACATTACTAAAAAATAAAATGTAATAATTTAGTTATGTAACATTTGAAGGTATAAAGTATTAATTTTGTGTTGATTTAATCACATGTCTCAGCCAATAACGTTATGACTTTAGTGGCGCCAAATTTTGGCCATAGCCAGCAATGAGGTAAGAGAGGTCCAGATAGGTTTTTAATGCGCATAAAAAAATACAAAACATACATTAAACTGTTTTCAAGTGCATATACAACATACTGTCATACACTAAATCGAAAACATCTTTAACAATAAATTATTATCAATTACAATGTAGTTAACAAAAGCAAACACAGAACATTCCCCAAATGTTGGTTCCCATTTGGTTATTTTTGGGGAGCAAAAAAAGAACGTTCTAAAAATGTTCCACTCAGAAATTGGATCCAGGTAAAACTAAAAAAACAGAATATCATGAAAAAGGTCAATATTTTTTGTCACTCATTTCAGAAAGTGAAACCCATATATAGATTTGTAAACATAGAGTGAAATATTTAAAGGCTTTATTTTGATAAATGTGATGATAATGGCTAACCGATAATGAAAACCAGTGTCTCAAAAATCAGAAAATGACCTCAAAACACCTGCAAGGGTTTCCTGAGCCTTTAAATGGTCTCTCAGTCTAAATGGTGCTTTTCAGGACAAGACACAGAAGGCATTAGATGTCAAAAGAGTGAATATGAAGAACAATAAG
Source organism: Triplophysa bombifrons (assembly GCA_029783895.1). Taxonomy (NCBI): domain Eukaryota; kingdom Metazoa; phylum Chordata; class Actinopteri; order Cypriniformes; family Nemacheilidae; genus Triplophysa; species Triplophysa bombifrons. The sequence goes on from CM056452.1 coordinate 18,808,456, forward strand.
GTTATTCTGTGTAAAACAGGGGAAGGTAACGGATTATTTTAGGCCTGTAACTGTGCATTGTGAAATATGGTGACCTGCTGTACCACAGTCACTGTTCTCATCACAGCTAAATGCTTTTCAGGATAAGACACAGAAGGCATTAGATGTCTAAAGAGTGAATATGAAGAACAATAAGGTTATTCTGTGTAAAACAGGGGAAGGTAACGGATTATTTTAGGACGTTAGTGTGCATCGTGATATATGGTGACCTGCTGTACCACAGTCACTGTTCTCATCACAGCTAAATGCTTTTCAGGATAAGACACAGAAGGCATTAGATGTCAAAAGAGTGAATATGGAGAACAATAAGGTTATTCTGTGTAAAACAGGGGAAGATAACGGATTATTTTAGGCCTGTTACTGTGCATCGTGAGATATGGTGACCAGCTAGTGCTGTATCGTAAATAAGTTAAAGGGCTTCGTTACTATTAATTGCTACTGTTTATTTATATCAATATTTAGGTATTTATTAATGTATAGATGTATAGATTTGACTTGAACATACGCTAGAGCAGAAATATTCAGTCACCATTGTGTCTGCTTTTGTTGGTTGGATTGATGTGCTCACAGTGTTAGTCATCAGTCAAGTTGTGTAACGTTAATGTGGAGTTTTGCCAGGTCAGGTCATAAACAAAGATGCTGAGTTCATTTGTTTGAGGAGCACTGTGGTTTGATGGACTGTCGCTGTATAACAACACAGCAAAGCGGAGGTGGACTGGATGTTTGGGAGTAATGCTTTGCTGGCTGTATCCTGAAGAAACTAGGATTTGTCTATAATTGAGAATAGTGAGTAAGCCGACAGAAGTGTTTGCCAAAATGTATGCATTTGTATTTTGACACTCGTACTAACTGTGTTTCTGTGTTGTTTTCTTTCTTTTTTTATCGTTCCACAGAGAAATTGATGGTTAAAGGTTATAATCCCTACTGTAGTATCTGGATAAGAGGTAAATGTCATAGAAAAAGGATCTGTTAAAACTGTGGTCAGTCACCTTTATTACTATTTAACTTTTTGGCCCAGACAGATCTTGTTTTGGGGAGGAAGATTTGCTTAAAGGTGTGATAAACTGGGGTTGTTTAATGTTTTATACTGTTGTATGAGGTCTAATCATGACGTTTGCATGATTTTTACATTCAAAAACATCAAAATCAATAAGTAATAGGCTATTTCCTAACCGGGTTTAAGGCCAGCTCTACAAATGCTCGGTTTTGAAGACTTAATAAGTAAACGCCCACCGCTTTGATTGGATAACGTCTTGGGTACGTATGTAACCTCAGTTCCCTGATGGAGGGAACGAGACGTTGTGTCGAGAACGACAGATGGGTTTTGCCCTTGAGAACCAATCAACTCTGACTACTATAGAAAAGGCCAATGAAATTTGGCGAATGAAATTTGCATGCCGGTCTCCGCCATCGGATGTCCGGTATAAAAGGAAGCCGGCGTGCAGCATTCATTTACCTCTTGTTCTGAAGAGCCTGAGAGCCTCCCACGACTGCAGCAGAATACGATACGTGTTTGTGGCATAAGGGACACAACGTCTCGTTCCCTCCATCCGGTAACTGAAGTTACATACGTAACCAAGACGTTCCCTTTCTGTCGGTCTTTTGATGTTGTGTCGAGAACAACAGATGGGGTTGCCTATGGAAAACGCCACAACGTTGTATCGCGTCACAATCTCTAGCGAAGGGACGGTAACAGGACTGGGCGTGTCAGCTCGATGCTTTCGCGAAACTGTAACCTTCCAGTGTGGTGGTCGGGGGGTTCCAGAGCTTTCTAGGAGAAAGATGGGTACAGCCCTGACCGGTAACCTTTCACGGACGGAGGCCTTAGCTCTCTACTGGCGAGAGGCCGTCTGGCTCGGGTTTACACCGGGTAAGCGCAACTTCCTTAATGAGGGATTCGCTGCAGAGGACACCTCCTACCCGTGGAGAGGAATATGGTGGATATAGGTATGGTCTCGTCCTTGGAGGAGAACGCATGGAACGTGCGGACTGAGTAATTAACAGCGAGGTGGAGGTCTTCGTGAAGACAATCTTCGTGAAGACCCGTGGAGACAGGGACAGACCGAAAGGGAGGACTCTTTCAGGTCGATTGCCACGAACCTATCCTGACACCTGATAGATGTCAGGACGCGCCTCTTCGTGAGCATCCTGAACAGCAGCTTGTGAAGGTGCTTTGTTCAGGGTACGCAGACCTCTGGGGCGCAACCCGCCGTCTTTCTTGGGAACGATGAAGTGCGGGTTGTAACCCACTGAACATCTTGGTTTTGAGGGAAGAACTCGATACCTGTTTTGCCAGAAGGGTGGTGACCTCTACCTGAAGTATGTAGGCGTACCTGCCTCTGACAGAGGGAGAGATAATGCCCCTAAACTTGGGAGAGTCTCTGGCGAACTGGATCGAGTAACAAAGATGGACCGTCCTCAGTAGCCACCGAAACAGTGTGGGCAGCTCTCAAGCTCCCACTGTTACAGGGGGACCAAGGAGACGGTCTGCTTCACCATTCCCACGGAGGGTGGTTCGATGGCTGGCGGAACCAACCATGTCGCGGGGGGGACCCCGGAGGGAAGGTTGGCTCTGCTCACTTACTTGCCTGGCGGGACAGCTGCACGCACTGTCGGTTTGAGAGTGGTAGCAGCTGTCGTGTGTGTACGACCCTACGCCTCGCCAGGGCGTGAGGTCGAGTTTGCCGGGCACAGTGCATTGGTGCACAGATGCACTGCAGCCGCACGTTCCACCCGGGGGATCTCGACGTAGCCTTTGGCTGCCCCACCATCGAGGCAAGTGAGGGAGCCGGAGCTGGTTTGACTGGACATGATCGCGAACTGGACAAATGAACACCGCGATCGCGGGTCTCAAATGATACGAGAGTTTCCATGATAAATAAACAAATGGGAGACTCCCAGTAACTTATGGATATCACCCAGCACCCGAAATAATACCAAAACACTTCAAATCAGCCTCCATTATTCGCAAACGGTGGAACAAACCTTGAAAAATTATATATGTTCCCACCAAATCACAGAGATCCAGATTTGCATATGCCTAAATTGATAAGATCACAGACAACTTCTGCAATTAACACAAATGACTATAGGTCCCCATGTAAAACTAATCTCGTGCGAATAGTGCTCAGGGCACATCAGCGATCTCTAACAAAGCAATAGTGACGCACAGTACAAAAAGTTTTACTCACATATGATTGCTGCGGCGTTCCTATCGGATCCAATATTGACAGCACAGCATAGCTTTTTAATGTTAGCCTCCCCACAAATCCAGTGTCGACCTGTGCTTTGTTCACGAAGGAATCCTTGGAGTAATGAAACGAACAAACGCTTCATGTTTTTTCCACATGAGCAAGAACGTCTTTAAAAACTAAACCTTAACCACGCATTCCTAATTTCGAAATCCGAAGGAAGGTTATGCAGCGACTGTATTCTTGCACAACCAGGGATAGCACGATATTTAGCTTTCTTTAAGGGCATGTTTGTTTATTGCTTGCTCGCTCTATCTGGTTCCCCGCCACTTGTGTTTCTTCAGAATTGGCATGCACAAACTAGTGGGCGGGGCTAGAGAAGTAGTCGTTGATATTCTTTCTGTGGAGGTGGTGTTCAACCTATCAATGTCGTCAAAGATTGGTTCATTCCAGAACATGCCGTTCGCTGGGCCTGTCAATATCAATAACAGATGTAATCTAAGTTAAAAGGTCGTTTTCAGTTCGCGTGAATATGATTCCCTCTTATATAAAAAAAGCTCAGGTTAAAATTGTGATTTTAATTCATGGCTCCTTTAATTTAGCAAAATAGTCAAAAAAGTTGCCATTAATTGAGCTGATAGTATTGAATAGAAAGCATAGTAAAATTATGTGAATCTGTGTGAATTATGGCATTCCAGGCTTTCTGTGATACAGCAATTCCTAATACTGCTGTGAAAATCAATACATTTGCATATTATATGGTGTAGAATAACAACTGAACCTGATTTATGATGCAAATATACACAGAATAACGGATGAGCAAAATGTTATTTAAAAGCAGAAGCCAAACTTTGGCCTTGGTGTGCCTCATCATCGTTTCTTGTTTTGTGCATGATGCTATAGGCCATGTAGTTCTTGTGAGCAATAACATTATTAACTGTTATGAATTATAAACAATCATATAATATCTTGATTGTTGCTCTCTATTATTAAATTAATTTATATTGACCAAGCGTTCTTGCTTTGCCTTACTGTGAGTCAGTACTGATGATGTGTGCTGACAGAAGCATGTGTTTCATTGGATTGCTCTGTCTCTTACTTGCTCTCTCTCTCTCTCTATAAAACACACCCTTTTTTCTTCTGCATAAGTGCTCTGTGTAATCTTCTAATGTCCCATTGGCTGAGAAACTGACCCGTGTGGGCAGCATCTGCCATCATCCCCCCACCATCACCTTCTCTACAAAACTCTCAGGAATTACATCACAATCCCACAATGCTTTGCTGAGCATGCTGCAGTGAGTTAGCATTTAGAGAGTTGGAGGGGAAGGACTAAGAATTGACAAAAGAGTGAGTGTTACAAAGCAAACTGATGAATAATGTTGTGAGTGGACAAAATAATGTTGCTTTATTGAGGACCCTGAGAGAGTGAGTAAACGCACAGTACTGTCAGATCCAATAATTCAGCATGCTAGTTTGATATTTATTATCTCTCTTTTTTGATTGGCAATGCTTAAATATCCTCTCTGCTTGTCAACACAGAACTTATAAGTATCAACATGTGGAATTTTAGTAAAAAGATGTTCTGATGGAAAAGATGGATGATGCTGCAAGAGAATCTGTTCTTGATTAAATTTGATCTTGAAGTTTGGCTTTGCATTACAGCAAAATAGTTTTTTCTGTTGCTCATTGTTAGATAAAGCTTCTGTGTTTTCTAAAATATATTCTGTCAACTTTTTGTAAAAGTTACTTTTTAGTTTCAAGACCAATTTTCAAGTTTATAATGCACTCTGCATTGTCACAGGGATGTCTTACCAGATGTCTTATATTATATAAGAGGCGCCGTGTGTTTTAGCATGGTGTAGGTTTGAGAAGTAAATGTTTGAGGTAATATCATAAATTTCATGTTGCATGGATTTTTTTTTTTTCTCAATTGAAGGCTAAGGTTATTGGAGACTTCTGGGCTACAAGGTCGTAGCGCCATGTCAGTTGATTTGATTGGAAACTCCCAACAAGTGATAAAGATATTTTTATCTTTCAGGTTCACACAGTATCAAATAATTGTCTGTGAATCTACTACACATCTACATTTTTACATATTCTTATTTTTACATAATTTTATTCTTGATTTACTTGATGTAATGTCAGTCTTCTTTGTTGTGCAAATACCGGTTAAAAGGCTTTTTATGCTTGTATGTTCTTGTGTCCATGTTTTACTGCTGGCCTCCGTAAACTAGATTTTTATGATTGTCAAGTTTAAAAAAAAAGACATGTAACTCAGTGGATCAATAACAAAAACTATGGACCTGTTAATTGAATGAATCTGTGGCAAGTTAAACTTTGAATGTGTTATCCTTATGTGGAAATTAATGCATCTTTAAATACATGATGTAGGTAGCTGCTTTACGCGGAAGGTCATCCTTCTTATGCTCTGAATTACACTATGTGAAAATATATATTTTTATGCTCTGATTCAGATATTCACAACCACCTTACATTAAATGCTGTTTCTATGGAGATGTGGTCCAAGATTAGCTATTTTAAAGCAGAAATATGGAGGGGATGCCCTTGGGTGCTCGACTATCAGTGTGTCCTGCTTTTCTGCATCTCACTGATCTGCAGTTTTGACATGCCCTACATTGCAAACTAATCTGCTCTGAAAATGTCATGTGAACCATGTCTAATGTCTTAATCTCAGATCCAGTGTGTTGATGTTTTCTATACAATTTCTTGTTAGAACTATACGGCCTGAGGCCACCAGCCATTTTCTTTTAGAAGTTGTCAAGTAGTAAGGTTAAAAATTCAACACAATGTGATGAAATGCATACCTTGCATTGTTGCCATTTTGGACAATGTCTGTAATGCAAATGGTTTTCACCAGGGGAACATTGACATACCCCGGAACGCACTGCTGCATTAAATGATTAAACAAGAAATGAAAAAGAATTAAAACTGTCTTTCTGTAGTTAAATCTAAAACTTCACCACCTGGTATTTGGCTGAGGATGGCAAGTATTGTGCAAAAAATAATGATTTAAATTATATTTTTATATAATTATATAGTTTTTGTGGAGACAACCATTTGTAGTTGACATTACACCATTGTGTAAACTATAGCATGGACTCATTCACTTTCATAATGCACTACTACAATAATGAATGCACAACCCATGTATGCTTACTGGCAAGCCACTAGTAAATGCCCATCCACACTGATGTGAAACATAGTAAATGATTTCTCACCATTCCAGTCATGTGTACCTGTTCTTAATAATTTTGATGTGGTAACAATAAAACAACACATTTCCAAACAATAATTAAACCCAACGTCATCTGTACTATCCATTTTGTTTAAGTTCAAGTTGTGTTTTCCTGGGTCGGCTTTCTGCATCATATGCAATGTAATAAAAGCCTCATAAAATATTTAGTGCAAGTGTTATTTCTTTTCTTAGAAGTCCTGTAGCACACAACTCTTAGAGGTCTTACAAACCTGATAAAGATAACTATATAAAATATAATATGTTATAAAATAAAATTAATTCTTTAGGTTCAGGCTATAAAAATCACCAAGCCATTGTGCTTTAAATTGTTGCACTTTCTGCAATCCAATTTTCTATAAAGTATTACCAGGTTGATTTAATTAAATACAGACCTTATTTTTAATATTTCCGAGCTTTCTCTAGTTTGTAGGAAGCCTTAATCCTGACTTATTTGAGGTCTTTACATATTTATTTATTTATTGGCAGAGTAGACCAGATATGTAACATTTATTTTAAGTTGCATGATGCCATGTTCCTTGGCGGAGGTTGAACCGTGGTTTGCACAAACATATCCAAAATAAATTCAAATCACAAAAATGAATAAAAGTAGGATTGCAGTATATATGACAAAAACTTTTCCATTGCATTTTGCACTATTGTTTGTGTGCTTGTCCTCAGACTAGAAATGTATCTTGTTGGCCTTTCCCAGAAAACATTTAACCTGCATTTCTCTTTTATAATTGCCATGCATTTTATATACGGTAAATCCTCTGCTTTACTAATTTCAACAGGGTGCTGGCTGAGACAGTGTTAGGATGGCCACTGAAGCTTCTACCCTCCCCAGCCCTATGGTACGTCAGATCGACAAACAATTCTTGATTTGCAGCATCTGTCTGGATAGGTACAACAACCCCAAAGTCCTCCCCTGTCTTCACACCTTCTGTGAAAGGTACTTACATCCTGATGCCCTCTTATATTGCTCAGATTATTATGTATTTGTTTTGTAAGCAAAGCATGCAGAAATAGAGGTATGTTTTATATACTGTACGATGATTGGAAATGCTGTTGATTTTACAGTTACCACCACTGAGGTCCTCATTTTTATAACCCATTTGCCGTGCTCCAGGTGTCTACAGAACTACATACCCGCCCACAGTTTGACTCTGTCCTGCCCCGTGTGCCGTCAGACCTCCATCCTGCCGGAGAAGGGTGTGGCGGCACTCCAGAGCAACTTCTTCATTACCAACTTGATGGAGGTGCTAAAGAGAAGCTCAGACACTAACCTAGGCGAGGAATTCACAGAGACTATCAATGGAGTGACCACTGGACAACTACTTTCTTGTCCCAATCATGGAGGAAATGTAAGACTTGCAAAGTAACACAACATACGATAATACCCCACAAGGTCAATTACATATTAATCATAAGACCACAAATATGTTTGTCAAGAAATATTTTCCTTCAGGCAAGTAAAAACAATAACAAACCTCACATTTGGCATTCTTGTCATTTTCTTCTGCAGTTTGGTAAGAATTTTTTTCCAAGCTAGCAAGCATGATGTAAAATATTGTTGTGGGTTCCCTTTCTGTCGGTCTCTCGACGTTGTATCGACTGAATGGTGTTTGAACTTGAGAACCTATCCTCTCCCTGAGGAATTTCAAAATGTACTTGGAGAATGAGTCTCCCCACGTGCATACGGGTATAAAGGAAGATAGGGTGCCCATTCATTCAGATTTGTTCTTCAGAACCTTCAAGGCTATATTGTTGTATGCTGAGCATTTTTTCTCTTCAAGAATATCTGCTGGATCTACGACACGTGCAGCGGAGCTGTCCCTTCTTTTTTCAACAGAGTTCCCCTGGGCGTTTTGGCAGAAAGGCACCGTAGTCTAAGAGCAAATTTCCATTCTCTCCCACAGCCTGCGTTGTCTGATGGCAAGTGCGACTCTCATCAACAATCATGATACTTTCATCGCATGCTTGGGGCTCCAAGCATGCACAGGTTGCATTTGTCTACCCGACATGCTCCGTCTGCGAGAACATGTTGGTTAAGGTGTTGTGGTATGGCTGGCTACGTTCACTCTGAGTCTCCGTCTGCTTACTGTACGAAGTTGACTGCGCCTCGGTGAGGACGACTGCTTCAGCGAGTGATATGTGTTATGAACGACTCAAGAGTCAGATGCAGGAATAGGTAGGTTTTATTTGACCCAGCTCAAAAAGGCTCATACAGGGAAATAAAAGGCACAAATACAGAATGTCTGGAGATCAAAGCAGATAAGTCAATACAGGCTCTAGCGCTCGGCCGGGAAGTAAAGGGTAGTACACCGAAAGGTGCGTAAATCAGCAGGGGCAAAAATAGTAAATGTCTCAATGAACAAATCGAGGGAGTGTGCCCAGAAAGGGCCAAGGAAAAGTCCACCTGCTGCAGACAGGTTAAAAAAACCAAGAAAATTCCGCCCAGTGAGGACCAAGGATAATTCCGCCTGTTGAAAGCAGACCAAATCTGTAACTCCACCCAGCGAGGGCCAAGGAAGAATCCACTTGACGACGATTTGACTGAACGTAATTCCCTCCAGCGAGAGCCAAGGAGGAAATCCACTTGATGAGGGTCTGACTGGTGAAACTCCTTCCAGCAAGAGATTCGAGAAGAGCTGCTGTAACTACCTCGAGCGGGAGCTGATGACCACAGTCCTGGAGATCCCGTAAGCTTGACAGTAGGTTTGTAGCTTCAACGTAATTCCCTCCAGCGAGAGCCAAGGAGGAAATCCACTTGATGAGGGTCTGACTGGTGAAACGCCTTTGAGCAAGAGATTCGAGAAGAGCTGCTGTAACTACCTCGAGCGGGAGCTGATGACCACAGTCCTGGAGATCCCGTAAGCTTGACAGATTAGGTTTGTAGCTTCAATTCCCACAATCAACAGCCGGTAAAGAACAGAGGGGTAGGATGTCAGGTAGGCGATTTCACGTGTAGTAAACCAGTGAGCTTCCCAGGCAGCTGGAGGTATTAGCAAGGTCCCTTGATCAGAGGATATGGCAGTCGTTGTAATTCGGGTAAGCAGAGAGCAAGACACAGGTAGATTTTGGTAGTAGACAAACAGCTCTGGAGCCTGGACAAGACAAGATATCTATAATTTGCAAGACAAGACAAGACAAGACAAGACAAGACAAGACAAGACAAGACAAGACAAGACAAGACAAGACTAGGTTAGCGTGGACAACCCACAGGGAAAACCAAACGGACTGACATCGGACAAGAGGAGACACGGGAAATATAAGGAAAATAGGGCTGGAAGAAAACAAGGAACAGCTGGAGAAAATCAGGAATTCCAGGTGCAGAGTCTTAACTAATAATGAGGGAGTAAACAAGTTAACGAGGAGAGTGGATGAAATGCAGACACGTAAACTAGGAATAACAAAACCTACGTGCTCGAAAACCCCAACAAGACAAGTGTAACCACCTCACAACGCTAGACCAGAGACCTGACAGATATGAGGGTTCCCAAGGATGTCGCTCTGCCAGCCACGGCTTCATGGACCATCATATAGCATGCAGTGCAGAGAGATGATGGAGTGTCGGTCCCAGTATCAGAGACCTGCCTTTTGGCATCTGAGGCTGAGGATTCTCTGGAGCTCCTCCCCACCGGCGGTTGGGCACAAGAGGAGGCTGATGCAGAGATGTCAGCCATGCTTTGCCAGGCTGCAGTGTGCTGCACCGCCATCCCCACAAGGCTCGCGGCTGGATTTCTGGGTTCTGAGCGCAGGGTCAAGCTGCACATCGCCCACTTGAATTTTGTCCGGAAGTACACGAGGAGTAGGGATGCAACAATACAGTTAACACACGGTTCACGGTTCGGTTCTGATGGCATAACATAAAAAAACACTTAAAAATTATTTTATTGCCATTCCCTTTATTTTACTTATGTTATTCTCTTTAAGCAAAAATCAACTTCAACATTTTTGGTGTGTTGAATAATGTCATGATTCCACCATCATGTCATGTTTATTCTTTGTCTTGCAGTGGAGACATGTCTTGGGTTTTGTGTGAGAAGACATGGCTTTGTTTATATATTGGCTTGTCATGTGCTTTCTCGTGTTTCGTCGGTGTTTCCCGCCCTTTTGTCTCGATAGCCTTCCTTTAGTGTTTAACACCCATCACCTGTTCGTTGTTAATTATCCTTTGTCTGTATCCCCTTTAAATGATCCTCAAGTCTTTTGTCCTTTGCTCGTGGATTGTCTCTTGTGCCTGTATCTTGTCCTGTTCCTGGAAATCTGACGTTCTGTATCCCCTTGAAAATCCTTGTTCCTGTTTTTGTCACTGCTGTCTAGTCCTAGTAAGTTTTAGTTCAAGTCCTGTGTTGTTAGGTTCGGTTAATAGTCAGTAAGTCTTCGACCTGTTTTCTGTTTGTTTGGTTATACCCCATCGTGGGTCTTTGTTTTGTTCCTGTTTTATGTTTATCAATAAACCTTCGATTAACCCGTGAGTCCCCGCGTCTGCCTGGGTTTTTCTGCTCAAATCCCTGACAGAATCGATGAGCCAGAACCGAAACCCAGCAGGCAGGATGGAGCCAAGGTGATCGAGCCAGGCTTATCGCCTGTGTAGTTTGCGCCAGGGACACTCCGACGTCCTGGAGTTTGCCGACCGATTCTTTGAGACCGCAGGGGAGATGGTCGACAACGAGCAGGAACAGATGGTCCTGTTCAATGGCAGCCTCAACCAACCACTGGCGCGGTAGGAAATGCAGATGCTGAGACCGCTGGGATTCACAGACATGATCAGGTATGCCATGAATCGACCGGAGCCCAGGATCTCAGTCCAGCCCAGTTTTTCCCCCCCACTGGCCGCCATCCCAGAGTGTCATACCCTGCAGATTGGGGTGGTGGGCCTCTCCGCACCACCCGCCTCACCCCGTGTAGTCAGTAGTCAGTAGTCCCGTCTGGCATTCCAGCCGGGGTCCAGTCCTGCTGTCCAGCCGGGGTCCAGTCCTGCTGTCCAGCCGGGGTCCAGTCCTGCAGTCCAGCCGGGGTCCAGTCCGGCAGTCCAGCCGGGCCCAGCCCGGCATTCCAGCCGGGGACAAGGACAGCTTCCCCCAGAACTCCTCCTGTCAAGCCCTCCGGGGCTTCGCGCTCCCAAGCGCCACCCCGGACTAAGACTGTCCCGCTCCAACCCAACCAACTTCCCATGAACCCTTGTTTACCCCACCCCCCCTCCCATGTTTATTATTTCTCTTGTCCCAACCCATGTGTAATTTTGTACTGTTTACCGTTGATTTTGTTCTCTATGTTTTGTCTGTTTCCCAGTTGGTCTTGTCTTGTCAGTCTACTCCTTGATGAACACCTGGAGGTGTTCATTTAAGGGGGGGGTATACGCATGATTCCACCATCCAGTCATGTCTATTCTTGGTCTTGCGGTGGAGTCCTGGCATAGCCTTGGGTTTTGTGTGAGAAAGACATGGCTGTATTTATATATTGGCTTGCCATGTCCTTTCTCGTGTCTCATCGGTGTTTCCTGCCCTTTTGTCTCGTTAGCCTTCCCTTAGTGTTTAACACCCATTACCTGTTCCTTGTTAATTATCCTTTGTCTGTCTCCCCTTTAAATGATCCTAATGTCTTTTGTCCTGTGCTCGTGGATTGTCTCTTGTGCCTGTATCTTATCCTGTTCCTGGAAATCTGACGTTCTGTATCCCCTTGAAAATCCTTGTTCCTGTTTTTGTCGCTTAAAGTGTTTTAGTTTAGTTCTAGTCCTCTGTTGTTAAGTTAACAGTCAGTTAGTCTTCAACCTGTTTTCTGTTTGTTTGGTTATACCCCATCGTGGGTCTTTGTTTTGTTCCTGTTTTATGTTTATCAATAAACCTTCGATTATCCCGTGTCTGCCTGCGTCTGGGTTCTTCAGCTCAAATCCTTGACAGAATAATATAATATATATATAAGATTTGCACCGCCAGCTTACAGCTGTTCTTTGTTTACTGTTCATCAACAAATTTAAAATAACATAATGCAAAATGCTAATTTATTACTGCAAACACTACCGCTCAATGGGCTCTTCCTAGTGCAGAGCATCTCTTATCATTGCCTGGAACTGCCGTCTCACTGGCGTCTCACTGCGGTTGCACCCTAGCTCCTTGGATAGACATGTCCTTTCTCCAGGGTGGAGTCCCAATCGGGGAGGTTTTGCTGCGCATCGTGGTAACAACAGACGCCTCCCTGCTCGGCTGGGGTGCTGTGTGCAACAAGCACGATCTGGACAGATCCCTGCCTGCAATGGCCAACAAATTGCCTGGAGTTTCTGGCTGCTTGACTTGCTTTGAAGGATTCCTTCCTCTCATTCAGGGCAAGCACGTCCGGCTCCGTTCGGGCCGAGTGCCAAGAGTTCGGGCCAGTCGACTCCAAGGTGGTGCTGAGACCCCACTCTGGTTACGCGCCCAAAGTTCCCATCACTCCCTTCAGGGACCAGGTGGTGAACTTGCAGGCGCTCCCCCCTGGGCAGGATGACCTAACCCCTTCAGTGTTGTGTCCAGTACGCACCCTGCACCTCTACTTGGACCGCACGCAGAGCTTCGGAAGCTCTGAGCAGCTCTTTCTCTGTTTTGGAGGACAGCAGAAGGGGAGAGCTGTCTTCAAACAGATATTGCCGCACTGGATCGTGGACACCATCACCTTGGCATACCGATCCCAAGATCTCCTGTGCCCACTGGCAGTGAGAGCTCACTCTACCCGGGTTGGAGACTCCTCGTGGGCACTGGCTCAGGGCACCTCTCTGGCAGACATCTTGAGAGCTGCGGGTTGGGCTACGCCCAATACATTTGTGAGGTTCTACAACCTTACTCTGCTTTGGTTTTATGATCGGACTGGGAGGCAGTGTCTGTTGTGTGTGTGCAGCCCCGGTCCATTATTCCGTTGAATAGCACATACACGCGCCACGCCGATCATAATGCATATGTGTTATAATGATTTGTATTTGTATTGTTTGTTATTTTGATGAGAACTCTCTTGCTGTGCTGTTCTTCTTGTTGCATTTCAAGTCAGGAGTAGCATTGTAAATGTATCATGTGGTAAGTGTGCTGGTATAATGATGTATGCGCATGTAATATGTTTAAATAAAAGGAAGGAAGGAGGCGGGAACCGGCGAACATTTAAACCACTTTAATCAAAATAAATAAACAATAATTCGGAAGTAAATGGCCGGCAGCCACCTCATGGTCGACTGCCGGCTCCAAAAACACAAACTCAAACATGTCCAGGCCAGGTCCTCTCTCGTCAGCAGTCCCGTCGCTCGTACTCTTATGCTCCCGATTTCCTCTTAGAGATATGCCCCGCCTCACGGCTCTCGTCCCGCCTTCCTCACCACAGTGCATTTCTTTAGGAAAGCACAGTACGGTAAAATAACTTACTGTACTGCTGGATTTGTCTGCGTTGGGGCGGTGGCCCAGGCTCAAACGTCATGGTTGGCTACTGCCCAAAACCTTAGCAAGGTTTGACAACCTTCGACTGGAGCCAGTGTTAGCTCGTGTCTTACACGGTACAAACAGGTTAGAGCAACGGGTGGCTTGATGTACCCCTGCTTAAGCGCCTTCTCCCCTCCACAGATGAGTCAGTGCACTATCTAGCCTACCCTACTCTCCCCAATGGGTGAATTTTACATTTACATTTAGATATTTGGCAGACGCTTATATCCAAAGCAACTTGCATTGATTTATCCTATACATTTTACTAAGGAATTTGCAATCCCCTGGGATCGAACCCACAACTTTGCGTTGTTAACACAATGCTCTTACCACTGAGCTACAGGAAGTATGAGTTTAGGCACCATATCCATCACTAAGCACTTTTTCCTGGTGAAGGACTGGGCGGACGGTATGTTTACCAAGCCAGATTTTGGTGGAGTCATCCCTGGTCTAGGTGGACCCCTATACTTGGGCTAGTGCTCCATATGTATTGACTCCCCTGCTCCGGGCCATCCCATGTGATGTACTCTTCACTCTACAGTTCCCCTGTCGGTAAAAGCTGTGATCTTCCACTGGTGGACGGATCCACCTCTATTGTGTTCCCCCTCAGTGGGGCTCTCACACTATGTTCCCATGTAGGTCACTTCTACTGGTGAGACCATGCAGGCATCTCCACATGGATACCTCCCTTCAGCAGGATGTAGTCTCCGTAGCACGCTTCATCAGCAGAGGGAGAAGCGCTTTCCAGTGTCCCCTTACGGTGCCGGGCGGCTATCTCGCTGCTAGAGACAAGAAGGCCACCGTCTGTGACGACCGATGGTAAGAGCCTCTCACTGTACAACAAGTTGAAGCCTTACCAGACTCAATGGAAGGTTAAGGTTCACAGAAGCTCTCACTGGTGACTCGCCCAGGCCAGCTTAGCACTGTGGTGTTTTGTAAAGGGACCCCATTCTGTCAAAACAACGTCAAGAGACCGACAGAAGGGAAACATCTTGGTGACGCCTGTAACCTCTGTTCACTTATATAGGGAACGAGTCGTTGTGTCCCTCATGCCACAACTCTTTGCCATATGCTGCAGGGAAGCGATCCCAGGTTCCTAAGCAAAAAGCTGAATGAATTGGCACACCATCTTCCTTTAAACCTGTATGCTAGGGGCAGAGACAAGTTCATTGACCTTTTGAAATTACATTCGGAGAGCATAGGTTCTCAAGTCTTGGAGAGGATAGGTTCCCATTCTGTCGACAAAACATGTCATCCATCAGGGAACAGAGGTTACAGTCGTAACCGAGACATTGATATAACTGGATATATTATATGCAATTCATGCTGTTCCTTCTGCAGTTTGACCCGATTTACATGGCAAGTTAAGAAATTTTGTATTTTTCAATTTTGCTCTCAGGTAATGGAGTTCTACTGTCCACCATGTGAGACAGCCATGTGTAAGGAGTGCACCTGTGGAGAACATGCAAAACATGCTACGGTCCCACTCAAAGATGTTCTCGAACAACACAAGGCCTCCCTACAGGAGCAGCTGAATTCTGTCAAAAACAGGTGCGTACACGCACATAAACATTATTATTTTAAAGAGGACATTTGGCGCAATAAGTATTTTTCAGTGTCTTTGGTGTGTTTAAGTTGCCCATGCAATATTAGACACGTGAAATTTCAAAAATTGAAGTGCTGGAACAAAAGATGCATTGTCTCTTAAAGCAAATGCTCACCCAGACCTGCTTGAATCGTCTAGTGAAACCACACCCCCACAAATCTATGTCAGTTTGTGGTATGATTTGACAAAGACAGCCCAAATATATACAAAAGTAAGGTGGGCGTACCTGACAGCACAACTGCTTTTGAACCTGAGGTTCCAAATATGGTAAGAGGCGTCACATTTCCGTCACATGCTTGCAGTATTAGAACAATACGATGCACAGGTTAACTGGCCAATCACAACACACCTCACTTTTCAGAGCGATAAGCTTTGCAAAAAATCTGTGCGTTTTCGAGAGGCACAGCAAAGAAGAGATACAAACATGCACGGTAGGTGGAAAATACATTGTTTTTGAACCTTATATCATTTACACAAAAAATTTAATTACATCTAAAACAAACAAAAATATTCATTTTAGCTGTGTCATATGACCCCTGTAAGTGTCTTTAAGAAAGTCCCTTATCTCCTCCAGGACTTTTGTTAAAGGCCACGTCCCTTCGATCGCTTTTTTCAACCTTAAGTTAGTGTCTAATGTTGCTGTTAGTGCATAAATAATACCTGCAAAATGATAAAGCTCAAAGTTCAATGCAAAGCGAGATATTGTCTTTAACATAATTTGCTTTTCAAGGACTACAGAGAATGGCTGGAATAGGACTACAGGCCTCTACTTCCCAGGCACATGATGTCACTATTCCGAGTGCTTTTAATAACCTTCGCCGGAAGGAATATGCCAAAAAATGGGCGAGGCCGTCCTTAGAGAAGTGGAAGAGCTGCTGGAGTAGTGTTTGGTTATCAGAGATTGTAAACATTTTACTGAGCTACATGCTAAACTACTTTCACCACAGTCCTAGAGCTGGAAATAAGAATTCAGCTACAAACATTCTAAGATAACCTACGGTCAAACAGCTTCCAAGACTTTAACATTGGCTGTAAAAGCTGTTCTGAGTAATACACTGATATTGTGTGTGCGCTTACCTCTTAAACACTTCTATGTAAAATCCTTTGAAGTCCTGCTTGCAAATGTCTCCTGGTCAATCTGCTTGTTTTATTATCCAACTCGGGTTCAATAAAAAGACAAAACTAAAGCTTCTGTTAATATTGTTACTTAATATAACCGGTCTGACGCCATTCAGTCCGGTGTCATTTCCCTCACCATAGATTGACGTCACATGCACTAGCAGACCTCTATTACACTTTGATGGATTTTCGTGTTTTTAACTGATAAAGGGAAGTTGACGCCATTGTTACTATTTAGATTAGATTAGATTAGATTCAACTTTATTGTCATTACACATATACAAGTACAGTGTAACGAAATGTAGTTTAGGTCTAACCAGAAGTGCAATTAGCAAGTGCAGATATACAGTGTGAATAAATACAGAATACAATATTAGGAAAATAATTTACGATGGGCATGTACTATGAAAATATGACAATCGGTATGTACTATGAACAATATATACAGAAGGCTATATACTGTGAACATTAGTGTACAGGAGGTTATGAACAGATAACAATATAGACTATACAATAGTGCAAGTGACTTGAGTGTGCATTAGTTACAGACATTAGCTATTAAAGTTACAGTGCAGTAGATGAGTTAATGTGGTTATTAAAGGTACGGTGCAGTACATGAGTTAATGCAGTTATTAAAGGTACGGTGCAATACATGAGTAGATGCAGATATACAGTTACAGTGCAGTAGATGAGTTAGTGCAGTTATTGAAGCTATAGTGCAATAGATGAGTAGATGCAGTTAGTTATGCGATAGATGCAATGCAATAGATGAGTTAGAGTGCAGTAGGTGAGTTAGTGCAGTTATTGAAGTTACAGTGCAGAAGATGAGTTAATGCAGTTATGAAAGTAGTCCATTAGTGCAAATGAGCATTCAGTGTAATATTCCTGGTGTGCAAGTGAGCAGTATAGAGTGCAAATGATGCTGTGTGTGTGTAAACAGTCCGGTAGAGCAGATACATGAAGTATGAAGTACTGGTGTGTACAGTTCAGTCATGCATGGCAGCCCTGTAGTGCAATGTAAACATTGTAATAGCAGCATTAAGTTAAAGTTATGAGAGGTAGTGAAATCAGTGGGGAGCAGAGTTCAATAATGAAACAGCTCTGGGAAAAAAGCTGTTTCCTAGTCTGCTGGTTCTTGTCCGGAGGCACCTGAAGCGCCTACCGGAAGGCAGGAGAGTAAACAGTCTATGAGCGGGGTGAGAGGAGTCCTTGAGAATGCTGCGAGCTCGACGCAGACAGCATTTCTTCTGGATTTCCTCAATGGAAGGGAGTGTAGTTCCTGTGATGCGCTGGGCTGTTTTCACCACCCGCTGCAGTGCCTTGCGCTCAGCAACAGAACAGTTCCCGTACCAGACTGTGACACAGTTGGTCAGGATGCTCTCTATCGTGCAGCGATAGAAGTTCACCAGGATAGTTGAAGACAGTTGGTTCTTCTTCAGTGTCCTCAGAAAGAAGAGACGCTGGTGAGCCTTCTTGACCAGGCATGAGGTGTTGGTGGTCCAGGACAGGTCCTCCGAAATGTGGGTCCCCAGGAACTTAAAACTGGAAACACGTTCAACAGCCGTCCCGTTAATGTGGATGGGGTCGTGTGTGCCTCCTTTCGCCTTCCTGAAGTCCACGATGATCTCCTTTGTCTTGGAGGTGTTAAGGAGCAGGTTGTTGTTTGAGCACCATGTGGCCAGGTGCCGTACCTCCTCCCTGTAAGCAGTCTCATCGTTGTTTCGGATGAGACCGATCACTGTTGTATCGTCTGCAAACTTGATGAGGGAGTTAGATCCATTCACAGGCCTGGAGTCGAGTGTGAAAAGGGAGTAGAGAAAGGGGCTCAGTACGCAGCCCTGTGGTACACCAGTGTTGAGGGTGGTTATGGTGGAGCAGATGTTGCCTAACCTAACAAGCTGAGGCCTATTCGTCAGGAAATCCATAATCCAGTTGCAGGTTGAATTGTTAATGCCTAGGTTTCCAAGTTTGATGATTAGCTTGGAAGGGATTACGGTATTGAATGCAGAGCTGAAGTCTACAAACAGCATGCGTGCATAAGTGTCCTTATTGTCCAGATGTGTGAGCACGGAGTGCAGCGCCATGGACACTGCATCATCTGTGCTCCTATTGCTACGGTAGGCAAATTGGTATGGGTCCAGTGTGGATGGTAGAGAGTCTTTTAGGTGTGACAGGACCAGCCGCTCGAAGCACTTCATAACAATGGGTGTGAGTGCTACAGGGCGGTAGTCGTTCAGGCATGTCGGGCTGGAATGTTTCGGAATGGGCACAATGGAGGTGGATTTGAAACATGCTGGAACCACTGCTTGGGCGAGGGACAGGTTGAAGATGTCCGTGAAGACTCCAGCGAGCTGCTCCGCACATGCCCTGAGTACACGACCAGGGATGCCATCAGGGCCAGCAGCCTTGCGCGAGTTTATCCGGCTTAGTGCAGTGAAAACATCTGTGGAATTTACTGTGATGATTGGGTGGTCGGTGGAAGGTGTGAGCCTGGTGGCGGGTTCCTTATTGTCTCTCTCAAAGCGTGCATAAAAGTCATTAAGCTCGTTCAGAAAGGCAGCATCTGTGGTTATGGGGATGGAGTGGTTGGGTTTATAGTCACTAATGGCCTGGATGCCCTGCCACATGCGTCGAGGGTCAGAATTGGTAAAATGCTCCTCTAGCTTCAACTTGTAGCAGTGCTTGGCCTTTTTGATGCCCCTCTTCAGATTTGCCCTGGAGGTACTATAGGCCTGTGCATCACCTGATCTGAAGGCGGTGTTGCGTGCTTTCAACAGGAGGCGCACTTCCTTGTTCATCCATGGCTTCTGATTAGGGTATATGGTGATCTGCTTTTGAGTTGTGACACTATCAATGGTGGTATTGATGTAGTCCAATACAGAGGAGGTGTAGCTGTCTATATCCGTGTGAGAGCCACTGGTGGCCTGAGAAGCAAACATACTCCAGTCTGTGTGTAGAAACCTTTCCTGGAGTGTGAAGTCTGCCCCCGCAGGCCACACCTTGATGGTCTTCACTGATGGCTTCACACGATTAATGAGAGGTGAATACTTGGGGGTGAGGAACAAAGAAAGGTGATCAGATTGACCCAGGTGGGGGAGGGGGGTTGCGGTGTAAGCTTCAGCCATGTTTGTATAGACATTATCTAAAGTTTTGTTTCCTCTTGTGTGGCAGGAAACATGCTGATGAAATTTAGGGAGCACTGTCTTTAAGTTAGAGTGATTAAAATCTCCCGCAACAATAAATGCAGCCTCCGGGTGAGCAGTCTGTTGTTTACTGATGGCTGCATGAAGTTCTTTCATAGCAAGCTTGGCATCAGCATCCGGTGGAATATAAGCTGCCGTTATAATGGTAGAAGTGAATTCCCGTGGCAGATAAAACGGTCTACATTTAACCATGAGAAACTCCAGGTTAGCCGAGCAGTGTCTCCCGACAATAACAGAGTTCGTGCACCAAGCTTTATTGACATAAATGCACAGTCCACCTCCTCTTGTCTTACCGGATTCCTCTGCCGTTCTATCCGCGCGGTGTGTGTTGTAGCCCGCTAACTCAATAGCGTTGTCCGGTATGCCGCTGTGTAGCCATGTTTCCGTGAAGATTATGACATTGCAGTTCAAAAGTTTTTTGTTGTTGATGATGCGGAGTCGAATCTCATCCATTTTGTTCACTATTGATCGTACATTAGCAAGGAAAATGCTGGGTAAAGAGAGCCGGTGTGGTGTTAGCTGTAGCTTAGCTCTTAGCCCTCCGCGTTTTCCCCGCCTCTGTTTACGATCTCGGCGCCGCCGGCGAGCACTTCCGCCCGGCCGTGTGGGGTGCGTAGCATCGGGTGTTTTGGCGATCTCAGGGACGAGTTGAATGTTGCTGATATAACTTCCGGGAATGCGCAAACCGATATCCAAAAGCTCATGCCGGGTGTACGTTGTGAATGCACAACTGTTCTTAACGAACAGGCCCGAGATGAGCAAGAAAAACACTATATAATTGCTAAAACTGGAGAGACGCTGAGCCTCGCGATGTTCACGCGCCGCCATCTTGGTCGATTCGGGGAACCAATTTCGGGGAACCAATTCGGGGAACCATCTTGGTCGAAGCGGGGAACCAATTTATTGCTCAAAGCCAAGGTTTATCAATGCACGTGTACTGAGAGGGGCATCGATCAATCACAACAGCCTGAGAAGCGGAAGCTCGCTGATATGGAATGGGCGGGACATCTTCACACACACACACAGTGGGGAACCAATCGCTACATACCGGGTCAGCTTTACCAATCGGAGCATTTCGGAAGGAGGGACTTTATATAGACCGGAAAAAATCCAGTCGTTTTGTTAGAAGAGGTCCCGTGCTGAACAATAGGCTTGAAATATGTGAAATATAAAGCATTTATTCATTAGAAACATGAATATCCATTGTTAAACACTCAAAAAACATAATCATAGCCTCAAAAACAGCAAAGACTGGCTCCTTTAAACTTGCTGCATCACTCAGATGAGCATTAGCACTAGCTCCATGATCTTGTACCTGCATAGGAGAGCTGTTGCATATACATTTTATACCAGCAGTGCACCTCTTCTATTAAAGGAAGAGGGTGCAAGATCAAAACAACAACAATCCCGTAGCTTGATGATGCAGTGTAGAAGCATGGAATGATGGGATATGATGTCTTCAACTCCACTGCTGATGGTACCGCTGATACACCAATCAGACGGGAACAAGAAATCATGTTAGCGGAAGAGGTAAAGTAATTAAGTTTTATAAATGTTGCGTTTGATGTAGGGCTGTCAAAATTACCACGTTAATAACGCGTTAACGCAAATTCATTTTAACAGCATTTTTTTTACGTGCAATTAAGGCAGCGCACATTTTCTGTTTGACCCTTGGCCTTGCCTGTAGTTCGGGAAATGGACATGCAGCAGCAAACAGAAATGGAGAAAGAAAAAGGAAAATTCATATATAAAACGAAGTCTGATGGTTCTGTCGACAAGATAAAGGTTATCTGCGTTTATTGTCGATGTGAATTAAGTTATTACCGCAGCACGTCGAGTTTAAAATATCACTTGATGGCGAAGCATACAACTGATGCAGAGAGCTCTCCGCCCCCTCGCCAAAGTCATACAACACTTGATTGTTTTCAGCGGAGACGGATGGACAACTCCACAAGCAATAGACTCACCTCATCGTTAGCTAATTGGGTGGCTACAGCATGTAGGCCAGTTAATGTAGAGGAGGACGAGGGTCTACTTAAAATTATTTGCATCGCATCTAA
Source organism: Triplophysa bombifrons (assembly GCA_029783895.1). Classification (NCBI taxonomy): domain Eukaryota; kingdom Metazoa; phylum Chordata; class Actinopteri; order Cypriniformes; family Nemacheilidae; genus Triplophysa; species Triplophysa bombifrons. Next base: position 18,830,369 of record CM056452.1, read on the forward strand.
CGATTATACATATGAACTTCCTTCGAGAACCACTGTTACAAGCAAGATTCACGACTCCTACGAAGAGGAGAAAGCTAAAGTCAAAGAGGGGTTAAGACAGACAAACATGGTTGCGCTCACCGGGGATTACTGGACTTCCCTCAGTAACCATAGCTACCTGGGGGTCACGGTTCATTATTTTGACACACACTGGAAACTTCGGTCGCACGCTTTGACCGTTATGAAGACAGACGAGAGGCACTATGATGAGTACTTTCTGCAGGTAGCCAGACAGTGGAATATTGAACTCAAAATTAGCACACTGACTACCGATAGTGCACGCAAAATGATTGCAGCGGCCAGGCAGCTCCCGTTCGAGCATATTCCTTGCATTGCACACAGCCTCCACCGAGCTATCACAGTTTTGCTCCAGAACAGCCGGTTTGACAGCGCCTTGACAAAATGTAGGAAAGTAATGGGCCATTTCAAGCATAGCCCAGTGCCCTGTTGTGCGAAAATGTGAACAGGCTTGTGTAAGTAAATAACTGCAAAGAAAGAAGTAATGGAAACCTGTGGTTTTTCTATCTTCGATGACCTTTGAAACATGTCTTCATACTTATGTCCAGCATGGTTTCACTAATAATAAACAATGTTGAATAGAGTATTAAAGTCTTAAAAATTAATAATTTCAGGTTAATTTAGTACAGTTAAAAATGTGCGATTAATCACGCGTTAGCTCATGACAATCATGTGATTAATCGAAATTAAATATTTTAATCGATTGATAGCCCTAATTTGATGCAATCATTTTATTTCATTATAATTAATTAGACCCGAGTAATGTAAGGTTTAAAACTAAATTGTAGATAATAGATGTTTGAGTAATTGTCCAATTCAACAGTGTGATAACACCGCGCAGTTTTTAAATGTTCAAATCAATCATAGTAAAAGTTATTTTGAACCTTTCCACATCATTTGCAATAATGCTAGACGGACCGATGGTACAAACTACTTCTGTATCTTTCTACAACAGTGTCACTCGCTTGCTACGTCAGTAAAGGGGGTATCAAAGGTTAACGCGGATATAGGGCCATTGACTTGCAATTAAACAGCCCGGGTCCACTGTTTTAGAACGGATTTAAAAGCAGTTGGAAACATTTGAGATTTTGTATGTACTCAGGTGAAAAATATTGTAACATTGACCTGGTGGTTTTTGGATATTTTACTGCAAAATTCTTACAAACTGTACCTTTAATTCTTGCTTCTTTCATTAAAGTCCAGGTAAAGAGAATTCTGAGAATTTTTTCTAAACACATCCCAGCTAACACAGCTACGTTGCGATGTACCTGGAACGTACTCATATTCATCACGGCGACATACCAAAAACGTTTCTGGGACGTGATGAGCACGTCCTCATGACCAAACAGTCCTAACATGGAGCATTAAATGAATTTGTATTAATCTGTAATTAATTTGTAATTAATCTGTGCGTTAAAGATAAAATTGCATAATTGGAGTAATTTTCTAATCAAATATTTATAAAGCACAGCATAACAGTCATAAAACTCAAAACAGCACTGTACATCACAATCGGCTATTTTATTTATACTTATGCTGTAGTACATTCAATAAATAATCAAAGACTTCAACACAAAATTGAGGATTTAAAGCAGATATTTATTGAGAGATGAATAACAATTATGTTTAGGCTAAACATTATATTCTTGACTTACCACATAAGTTTAGGAGGTTGTCCGTTTTAAGAAAGAACAATCAAAAGCTTCTTTAGTCACACTCAATTAGGGTCTGTTCATTTAAATGCCCAAATCGATAGAAAATCGCTAAATGACTGTTAACGTTTCTATGATGTTATTTGCAGAACAAAGAAAGTGCGTGCATGCTGAAGACGCGCCTGCACATATGAGACGCACGTGCACAAAATAAATAGTTGTAATTGTGCGATCGAATTAAACTCCAGTTTAATAGCTGTCAGAAGTCAGATTAATAGCATTCTTCTTGACATTATATGACTATTTTATTTGTAGCGCTTTTTAAAATTGTCATTGTTACAAAGTAGCTGTACAGTAGATGAGACATATTGACTATAAGCAAATCAATTAAAGTTACATACCTGTAATAACAAGAAAAAGGTGGATACACAGAAGACAGACATACCCACATACAAATGCTCCACACACACAATATGTACACGTACTAACACACACAGACATAGAGACACACACACGGACGGACACATAGACAAGCATGCGCGCACGCAAACACACGCACAGTGAAAGCACACATTTAAGATAAAGGAGAGAGAAACACAGGTCAAATTTGAAACAGACTATAAATTCCTATATGCAATTTTTATTATCTAAAACTTTAAAATTCTTAAGCAGCCTCCCTGGCCAGGCAAATAGTGCAAAACAGTATGCACACGGTGACAAGGAACCCAAAACTCCAATCGAGAAAACAAAACTCTACCAGGGTAGACCAGGGTATTCCAGTTCCCCTCTGGCAAAAGCTGCTGCCTCTGCGCAAGCTTGACAGTGCTTGGCTTGCACAACAAGGCTAAATAAAAATAAATATTATCATTAATAATCAAATAGCATTTGAAATTTTGTAGTTAAGTCGTGTCAAGTCGCCGTGTCCTTCTATATCTAGCTCTTTCAACTCAGCTCTTTTCAGGTTGCCGCTTCCCATTCTCCGAACTGCCATCAGGTCTGGGGATGAACTGGATCCTGCTCGCTGTGGTAACCTTGGAACAATGAGACAAGACTGGCTGAGAGTAGAGTACTGTTCTGCACTTGATGCAACAAGTACAACAGTTGCTGTTGGAAATATCACTGGTCCCGGTTGATCTAACTAATGCAACCTAAACCCTAACAGGATTTATATTATGGAAGGGTAGTGTATGTAATATTAAAAAAATGTGTCTTTACTCTAAATTTAAACTGACAGACTGTTTCTGCCTCCCACACAGTGCAGGGAATACTATTCCAAAGTATAGGCACCAGATAGGAAAAGGATCTACCACCTGCACTTGATTTTTAAATTCTAGGTATTACCAACTGACAGTATGCCTGTGAGCGTAATGCACATGAAGGACTGTAATACAATAGAAGTTTGCTCAAATACTGCAGAGCTAAACAATGTAGGGCTCGATGGAACTGCTGTGTTTAATGAGGCTTTGAGGAAATATAAAGTTGAGTATCATCAGCATAACAGTGAAAGCTAACTCCGTGTCTCTTTATTATATCTCCTAGAGGTAGCATTTATAATGCTTGTGGTACACCGTTCTAGACATGCTATTTGCGTGACACCTCATTGTTTATTGCTACAAATTGAAATTGGTCAGATAAATTAGACTTAAACCATTACAATGTTTTTCCTTTAATGCTGACCTAATTTTCGAGTCTATGAAGGTGTGTGCTGTGGTCAATGATGTCGAATGCAGCACTAAGGTCTAGCAGCACCAATAACGAAATACAACCTCGGTCTGACTCAAAAAGCAGATAATTTGAAACTCTGATCAAAGCAGTCTCTGTACTGTGAGATTCCCTAAATGCAGAATGGAATTCTTAATTGATGTCATTCCTTTGGAGGAAGGAGCATAAATGAGTTGAAACTACTTTTCCAGAACTTTAGATATGAAAGGTAGATTCGATAGGCCAGTAATTCCCTAGTTCTCTAGGGTCGAGTTGGTTTTCTTTACAAGGGGCCTTAGAACAGCCACCTTATATGCTTTAGGCACTAAAGTCCTAATGTCAGAGATGAGTTAATAATACTAAGAAGGGGATCTATAATTTCTGGGTGCATCTCTTTCAGTAGTTTTGTAGGTATACGGTCTAGGATGAATGTTGTTGATTTAGATGATATAATGATTTTAGACAGTTCAGCGTGATCTACGGTAGAAAATAATTGCATTTTCTTCTTAGGGTTGCTGTAGTTAGTTTGTTCAGTGGGTTTTACTTCTGGTTGCATTGTGATATTTTTTTCTCTAATATCTTGGATTTTACTTTTGAAGTAGTGCATAAATTCATCACTGTTATGCTGATATCCAGAATCTGAAGTCGCTGATGATTTTTTATTTTATTTAGCCACTATGTTAAATAAAAACGTAGGGTTGTGCTGGTTTTCTGGTCATAATGAAGTTGAGTGGGTCCTGACACGTGTTGACTAACGCCCATGGAGTTAAGAGTGTCTTTGAAAGTGATGGACTTAAAACTGTCCAGCGTGTCCAAAAATTGGACTTACAGACGTTCTTTGAATAAAGTTGAAGTTTATTAACCTGAAAATCAGCGCTGGGCTGTCTCACACACAACTAACTCAACAGAGAGTCCCGGAGAATCAGCCCCGCCTAAACAGTGTTTTACATCTTTTATATGTGTATGTGTGGGTGTATCTTCAAGCTTGCTTCAGTAGTTAGTGTCCAATCCCACGGCTCTTGAGACATCCACCGTTTAGTCTTTAGCCAATGGAGAGATGACCGCTTGGCGCTTGTGGACAACCGCACCCTTCTTCTTTGTTCTCTTAGCATCTGTAAAACACCACACTTCCCCCAACCTGTTCACCCAACACTTATCTAAACACAAGATCTGTGGTATGTGTTTGCATGCTCTGCTTGGTTCAGGCATAACAGTTAATCACTCCACCCCCCTTGGACGCACTGTTTCTTTTGGTCTAATATTCTCTCCTTCACAGAACCACAGTAATTATGACACTACAGCATGATTATATTGATAACAAATAACTTGATTAAACATATGCAATTAAAACATGGTAATAAAACACAACACTCTTAAAGACTTATAAAACCCTTCAAAAGCCATTCCTAAGGCATCTGTATCGTTATCTACATGGATGTTAAAGTCACCAACGACAATGAATCTTATCTGTGGCCAGTACTAGTTCTGATAAGAACCCACAAAATTCGTTAATAAAATCTGTGTGGTGTCCTGGAGGCCTATATACAATTGCTAGAATAAATTTAAATAATATTTTGTCATTATTATAAGGTGTTGATACATGAAGTACCATGACTTCAAAAGAATAGTATTTAGAGTTAGACTACAGGGAGATGCTAAAAAAATTATTGTAAAGTGCAGCAAAACCTACCCCTCTGCCTTTTAGACGAGGCTCGTGTTTATAATAATAATCTTGGGGGACAGATTCATTTAAAGTAATATAATCATCTAGTTTAAGCCATGTTTCTGTCAAACAAGCATGTCTATTTTATTATCTGTTATCATATCGTTAACAAAAAGTGCTTTATTAGAGAGCGATCTAATATTTAGTAATCTGAGTTGTAACACTTGATAATCTTTATTTTGTTTATGTTTGATTTGTTTAACGTTTATTAAATTACTTTCAAGAGGTTACACATTATTTTGGGTTTGCTAATCCAGGGGACAGACACAGTCTCTTTTTTATGATGTTTGGGAGAAGGGATTATTACATGTTGTACATTTTGTGTATTCTGTGACGTAAAATGACAAGCAGACAGTTGGTTAAGGCATTCTATCTTTTCCCTGACCTGGGCCCCAGAGAGTCAAGTTTTATCATTATTAAGACTTTGTGCCATATTTCTATACAGGAGGGAAGCCCCATCCCAGGAGGGATGGAGACCATCTCGTTTCAACAGGTCAGGTCTGCCCTCAAAACTCTTCCAGTTATTTATAAAAACTATGTCATTCTGCAGGCACCACTCAGACAACCAGCCATTTAGTGATGATAATCTGCTATAAATTTCATCACCACAATAAGCAGTGAGGGGGCCAGAGAATATTACAGTGTCTGACATCGTGCTTGCAAACTCACACACTTCTTTAATATTATCTTTGGTGATCTCTGATTGACAGAGTCGAACATCACTTGTGCCAATTTGGATAACAATCTGGGGATTTTCAACCGGAACCAAGCTGTGTGCGCTAACGTTGCTCGCATCCTAGCTGTTTTCTAAGGTCCTTACACTCTTACTATCCTCAGGTAAAGATTAGATGCGATTCTCTAATTCTAAAATCTTCTCTATCATCCTAAATATTTCCCTGCATTTATCGCATATGAAACCCTCGCAGCTAACAGAGAAGGCTAAACTTAACATATGACAGGAGGTGCAAGTAACAATAATAGGAATAGAAGCCATTCCTCACCGGATGTGAAGAGCAATTCTGATTTAAGCCTGGCTCAGATTACAGGATTCGCGGCCAGATTTTACCCCAATTTCCCCTCCACAGAATCTTTGAAAAATCGGGTCCAGAACCTCGATTGGGTCCGAGGTTCGGCCCAGATTATCATGTAATGCGAGGCGTTCACAGATCGAATCTTACACCTCCCGATCTTCCAAGAGAAATCTTGATGACATTGGTACTTTCGCTACAGACAATGAGAGACACATCTGCAAGGTGACGGAGATGACTGACAGACCTTTAAAAATGTAGACCGCAAAAGCTCCTGCAAGGGTACGTTGGACAGTGGAGATGGAGGAACAACTTGTGGCAACAACATGATCGTCTTTATAATGTATCCTCAAAAACATACCACAACCGAATAGATAATAAAAAGAGCTGGGGAGAAGTTGCGTAAATTAACTGCTAACGCGCAGCTTGTAGTTTCGTTCAACAGATTGTTATTTGGCTATAGGCACGCATTTGGATAAAAGCGTCTGCTAAATGACTAAATGTAAATGTAAATATAGCATGCGTTTATGTGTGTTTGTTTTTATGCTGTATCCTATAATCACATTGGCATTCATCTTTCTTCTCGGCAGCGACAATTGTTTTCTTCCGTTATTTATTAACATTCAACTTCAGCAGCTCGCCCAAAGCACAGTCAAAACTTCAGCCCTAGCAAAAAAGCATATAGCACCCCCTGCTCAAAATACGTTCCCGCGGCTTTAGACTGACAGACAGAATCATTCACAGAGCGACAAAGACACATCATTCCAGGATTTAATGTTACACACCTCGCTACAGTTTTGCTACAGTAACGTATAAATCCCTTGCTACTATTTGCTACAGAAACATTTGATTTTCACCGCTGATACGCCATAGTACAGTTAAAATGGTACAGTTACACACTCTAGACCTGTTGCATAACCGCTGCATTTCCTTCATCTATGGTGGAACTACACTTTTTTCATAATAGGAGCAATAGATCACGGGAAATTAACTTCTGTTTCCCGGTGAGATGACGTAAGAGGCGTTCTCTGGTATGATAATCTTAATATTATCTTGTAGTTGGGTGTCTTAGAATGTCTTTTGATGTGCAATTATGAAATAAAAAAACTTCCAATCAATAAATTTTTATTTTTGCACCTTTAGTCTTATTTATAAACACAACTTTATCTCCGAAAGTTTTTCAAAAATGCAAGTTTTCAAAGGGCAAAGCTATTTTTGTTGTGCTATGAAAGAGATTCAAATGTAGATATGATTTCAACGTCTAAAAGTAGTAAACCCATTACCAAGGTTGCTTGATGAATTCTGTATATAAACTTAAAAAGAGAAACAGTTAGCACACAAGACAAACTAGAGGCAAGATGATATTCCACAGTGTAAACAGAAAGCAAACAAATGCTACGCTAACGACATTAAATTAACTATCAATTTTGGTTTAGAATCTTAATAAATAAGTTGGCAATGAAGGACTTATAAAGTCCTGCGTGTTCAAAAATTGGACTTATGGACTTCGGATGAACAAAAGTTGAAGTTTATTAAGTTGAATCTCAGCGCTGGGCTGTCTCAGACAAAAAGAGTCTTCACAGAGAATCAGCCCCGTGGAATGATTTTACAACATATTTATAGTGTGTATGTGAGAGGGTGTATCTTCTGTCTTCAGGCGGTGCCTCCTTCTCTTGATTCAATCAGCTTTGTTCTCCTTTGTCTGCAAACATCATATGACACGACACAATACCCAAATTCTGCATAGCTAAGCACTCAGATAATGTATGTGTGTGCATGCACTACTTTGTTCCACCTTTGCTCTTTGACCCTTTAATCTATTGTCTGCACTCACATTCCTAGAGGCACCAATCTGCATTATCTGCTGCTTCCCCCCAACCTTTGTACACAAGGCTACACACACATACATACCAAATCCTGTAGCAAACACATTCCAATCAGCCCTTAACTCCTCAGAGTTTTCTGCCTAAACATTCTCATTAAAACACACACATATTATGTTCATCAAAACTGTAATAAAGAATAAACATTTAAACGTAATAAAACTTATTAAAAAACTCCTTCAATCCCTCTCTTGACCTCTGAAAGAGGTCACACATCATTATCATCATCCTCATAGTGGTCATGTGTCAGTAATGGCATAGAATATGGGGGTGGCATGTCTTTTTTTTCAATGGCCGTCACTATCAAACGATTACACAATGACCTGATGCATGGAACACAACAACATCCACAAGTGACCAAAATTCCCACAAACACAGCCATAGACACAATTATATGGTTAAAATGAAAAAATAACACAAAGTTTATCATATCTGGTAAAATCAAGACTCACAGTTGCAGTGTGGGAAGTTTTGGTTACAGATGCTTCCAATTCGAGATGCACAGCTGCAATATGGGAAGTTCTGGTTACAGAAGCTTCCCTGAGTTTTTTGCCAATGCACCTTTTATACCCAAGAATGATGTACTGTACTCAATGTTCATTGTGAATACAATGGTCATTGTGAAATTTAGTTTAACTCGTGGCGGACGAGATCATCAAATGGGATGCCAATTTATCTGTGAACAGGATTCCCCGATAAAGCCAATCCTCTTATAGTAGTGCAGGTAATGTCCTTAAGTTAAAAAGCTCTAATACACTCTTTGTTATGGTTTGAAGGAACTAGACTCCTTCACCCATCGCACCAAGAACCCCAAAACAGTACCAAACATAATGTTCAAATCTTCATAACATTTCAAAACATTATAACCACAATATAAAATGTGTAATCACTTTTCCAATGATCAAAGCCTGAAGAAATGTTGTAAATGAGAGGTGTGATAAGAAAAGTTCAGTTTGTGGACATCAACCCCTGATGGGAGGAAAGGATATCATTCCTCTGATCTAGCAAAAAATGGTGTTTGATTGTTTAGTCCCAGCTTTACAAACAACCTTAATTCTTTGCACTTTTACAGCTGCCTTACAGTTCCTCCCCTGACCCATTGGGACAATCTCAGAGCAGTCCCAAAGGGGACACAGTTAGGCATTTTTTGGTCTTTGTGTATCAATTATTACCTCAAAAGTCTCTGTAGAGCTGGTACTGTGCAGAGCAGGTGGATCTTTGCTGTTCTTTTGCCCAGGTTGGTTTCCACCTAGGTCTGATAGTCTGCAATATAATTTGTTGTACCAAGTCCATTCAGTCAGAGCCCATGTGCTCTGTTCGTAGAAGGTGTCTTCCCACCAAAGAGAAACATCTTTTTGTTGTATTATCCTCCCCATGATATTTATCTGACCCATTTATCCTTAGTTACATCTAAGTAGAAGGTATGGTTTGCAGCGCAGCTCCATAGGTTAAGGAATTCATCTTACTAATAACACACCATTGTGTATGAGACACCTGAACGGCATCTGCATAATCATACAACAACTGAACACTGATGATTTTAGTAACATTGGGAAAAGATGATAAAGGGTTACAACAATAAAAAAAATATTTCATGGTACCTGGTGCGAGTGGCGAATAAAGTCTCAATTTCATCCAAAGCCGCACAAAGTGATCCCATTTGATTACCTGATTCTTCACTACTATAGTGGAATTTAGATACTCTGAGTATTTTAAAGGAAGAGTGGCAAAAGTCAATCTAACTGGCATATTCTCCAGTGGTATACATCATACAATAATAGTTTATAATTATATCTTTTAAATATATTGCAACCAAAATACACATCTACAGTATGCATATAAATGTATTTTCATGTATTTATAAAATCCAGATACAACGTTATGCACAATATGGTATAGTTATATAACGTATTTTAATAACCATAATAGTTATTCAGAATACTCAAATACGAGTTAACCCTGCAGATCTATCATTACGAAGAAGTATTAGGACATATTCTGAATCTCTAATATAGCTGTTGTCAACAAATTCTGTGCAGTTGATGTGTACAGTACGCTACATCACGTTCAATGGTAAAAATCTGATTGAGAATTGCGAGGCCGATTGCAGAAGCGCCAGCATTTCAGATCTAACCACTCTTTAAACATATCATTAGACATATGTTAAAAACCAGTGTGCTATCTGGTTTGGAACAATGCCAATGATTTCAATTGAAAATTGCACAAATTTTCAATTTCACCTCTATTCATCAGAAATCAAACCATTTACTATACATAAAACTATAACCATGCAAATTTACTATGCACATTGCAAGGTTTCACATAAATCAACAGAATTGTAACAACAGGTTTTATCTTATAATTAAATTAGCATCATGAGTTTGTCCTATGTGTGAGATGCTATATAGTTGTGTGTATGCATGACAGGCTATAGATCCTTCTTATGTATCATATTTGAAATCTAGACTAATCATCCTAGGTGATGTGTAGTGTTTTGAGTCTGGATAACTTTTAAGGTTATGCCAGATAATCATTTTATGAGGTTGTAGTGGCGAAAGTGTGTCCACAATGCTATATGTTCATGTCTGGGAGATGGGTATCTACAACAATCTGTGTTGCACAATTTGGATCCGGTGCTACACCGGGAGGCCGTGTAACTACTTCTGTGATGTAACTGTGAAGTGTGAATGACCCCTTGAAGTATAATCTCACCCATCTCCCCCATTTCAGGTTCTAAGACACCTCTCTGGTATCTGGACTCTATAAGGAGTCATAGTGATCAACCTGAAAAGAAAGACTTTAGGATAACAGACAGAGATACATTTTTCTCTCAATTCAGTCAAATCTGTGGGTTAAATATCATCCACATGTTGTGGTGCTGTCTGCTTAGCAATTCATTTTTTATGGCACTACCCACACCTGTCCATTTGAAATCTTTGAGGCCTGTAAGGACTAGGGAATTTCTGTGTGATATTTAACAGATGGTTCACTATCACTTGTGCCATGGTATCTATAGTGTTAATGAAAAAGTATACAAAGTATACCCCCCTTTTTGGCACTCGGTAGTGGACCAATGAAATAAAAATAGAAGAAATCTATGAGTCTTTAAATGGGTTTGACCCATAAAAGTTAGAAATGCATGTGATGCTTCACTTTTCACCATATTTATTCTTAAATATTACTGCAATGTCAGCCCCATATGCACAGTCTTCACTTACACAGTGCGCTAGAGGTTCAAATGTCACCTTTCCTTTATATGACCTGTAATGTTCCTCTGCACTCCCTTTTGCTTCACCTTCAACACCCTCCCTCTCTTGGACCTGAGATCTCAGGTCCACAGACGTCTGTTCCAAAGACCTGCCCACTCATTTCGCGGTGGGATCGGTCCTGGTTCAGTGTCAGGGGTGACCTTCTGGGATAAATGTTTGCTCATAGCGGTTAATTTGTCCAAATAAACACAATGTGACACTGATCTGCTGTTCTCCTGCCACAGCGGTGTTGTCGGTCCTGGAAAAGATCGACCTGTAAGCAATTCAAACGTTATGAAACCAGAAATCCTGTTAATAGAGGAACGTACAGTCATTAATGCTAGAGGTAGTACAGATAACCAGGTCAATTTTGTCTGTGCACAGATTTTAGCCAATTTCAGTTTCAGAGTGAGATTCATTCTCTCCATTTTGATAAAATTCTTTTTAGTCAAATTCTCAATTTCTACTAGTTCGCCCAAGAAATAATTTTTCTTTTCTTCTGTCAGGGCTTCTTAATGCCTGCTAAGTCCCCATAAAATGATTATCTCCAGAAATGATCACTAATTCCCTTCGTCTTAGTCAATATTCTGGCTACTCTTACTCTCTCAAAATATGATTTTAAGCTTTCCTCATCTAGTAGTTCAATTCCAGCACATACACACTCAGGCCTTATGGTCTGAGATTTTGTTTTTTTTCTGGTTTATTCTACCGACTTTATACCATAAAAATATCTCACAATTTTTGAAACATATTTATAATCAACAAAATTTATCTTCTATTTTTCGTTTGACAATGCTCTTCGTGCTTTAATCAAAGCAGCTCTATTTTTCGGCTGCCATTAAGTCTCATGCGCTCACAGTGAGCCAAACTCACACCCACTCTATGTCCTTCAAATCTTTATCTGACTCCTCTCCTATCTTCTACACACACACTCTTGCTTCTCTCATGTGCTCACACTGTCTTTCTATTAAACCCTAATGCACACCTTATTTTGCATTCATCTTTTTTTCAAATACTTTTATTACCACATGAAACTTTGACACAGACACACAGCAAAAACTTGCACCAAGTTCTGAAACTTATGTCTCTTTAAACATCAACAAAACCCTAACACTCCTTCTCATACATTTTACTAGACAAACATTATACATACATTTTACTTGTTCCATGCACTCTGTCTTATTCACTCTGTCAAACACACACTTACGGGGCCTCCTTGCCTCCCACTCTTACACACACACACACAAAGTCAAACAGGCTGAGGTTTTTTCTCTTTCTCCCTCACTCCTCGATTTTTCTGTCGTCACAATACAATATACAACAACATAAAAATATATCACAATTCATTCATACCCCCCTCTTTCTATCATTTTACGTCTTTTCCCTCTTCTACATATCTTTTCAGTCTTACATGCGCTCTTTTCTCCATGTCCCTAACTTTGGGTGCCAAGGGCACCCGTGGTGGTTTATCCCATCCATTTTCAAGACATATCTGACTCCATTTTTCTTCCATTAACTTCAGCTCCTTCTTGTGATGTTTAGTCTCCGTCTGTGCTAACATCATATCTTTCATACGATCCCATTGTTCATTTACAGGAAAACACCCGTATTCATCACATTCTCTATCAAATTCTCCCTCCATATTTAGGTTATATTGCTTATAATTATACTTTTACTATGCACTCTTATTACCACGATCTTATTATCACGATCTTTTATAATTCGTATAACTTCAGTTTTTATACAATTTCTAACACACTTTTATACACAATACACACGGTTTTATTACAACGTAACCTTGCATAGGGTTCTCTGACCCTACGACTTAATAATGTTGGCACAAGGACTTTTCACCCCGCGACTTAATAATGTTGGCACAAGATTTTTCACCCCGCGACTTAATAATGTTGGCACAAGATTTTTCACCCCGCGACTTAATAATGTTGGCACAAGATTTTCACCCCGCGACTTAATAATATATCATAAGGAACTAACCAAATGATTCAATGCGTATGGACCGTTAACCAGACGACTAAATTTATTTGCGCAAGGATTTTAACCAGACGACTTAATTTATTTGCGCAAGGATTTTAACCAGACGACTTATTTTATTTGCGTAAGGATTTTAACCAGACGACTCAATTTAGTACGTAAAGATTTTAACTTCACGACTTTCCCTGCGTAGGGACTTTAACCCTACGACTTAACCTGCGTAGGCACTTTTTACCCTACGTCTTTTAATCGGGGGACCAACCACCCGTGTTTAATTCAAATTAACAAACTTCAACTGTTGTTAAATTTAGTTCAAAGAATGATCAGGAATACTTGCAATTCAACACAAACAATTTAGAGTAGTCAATTGGCAGATGTTTGATATAACAGGTCTCTGCTTACCTTTAAATTATAGCCCGGGCGTTGTGTTGAACCCAAGATGTTCCTTTTCGGTTTGTCCACTCCGCTGTCTTTAAGAATTGTCCGAAATGTCCTTCTTTAGCCAATCACGTCGGGGTCACCATCTGACGGACTTATAAAGTCCTGCGTGTTCAAAAATTGGACTTATGGACTTCGGATGAACAAAAGTTGAAGTTTATTAAGTTGAATCTCAGCGCTGGGCTGTCTCAGACAAAAAGAGTCTTCACAGAGAATCAGCCCCGTGGAATGATTTTACAACATATTTATAGTGTGTATGTGAGAGGGTGTATCTTCTGTCTTCAGGCGGTGCCTCCTTCTCTTGATTCAATCAGCTTTGTTCTCCTTTGTCTGCAAACATCATATGACACGACACAATACCCAAATTCTGCATAGCTAAGCACTCAGATAATGTATGTGTGTGCATGCACTACTTTGTTCCACCTTTGCTCTTTGACCCTTTAATCTATTGTCTGCACTCACATTCCTAGAGGCACCAATCTGCATTATCTGCTGCTTCCCCCCAACCTTTGTACACAAGGCTACACACACATACATACCAAATCCTGTAGCAAACACATTCCAATCAGCCCTTAACTCCTCAGAGTTTTCTGCCTAAACATTCTCATTAAAACACACACATATTATGTTCATCAAAACTGTAATAAAGAATAAACATTTAAACGTAATAAAACTTATTAAAAAACTCCTTCAGCAACGACAATGATAAGTAACGATAATAAAATACAGTTATATTAAGACCAAGTGCAAGGATACAAACACATCAGGGGCCCGTTTCAATAAGTAAATTCAACCAACACAAAGTTAAAATCTGAACTCTTGAGTTGATTTACTCATAGAATCGCTAATCTGAGTTTTCAGTTTCAGACCAGCTGATTTGAGTTAGTTCAATCCACTCGGAGTAAATTCACCCTAGGTTATGCGCGTGCAGCATGGCCATGAAAAGCCATCATCAATTGAGTGAAGATAGCACAATTCACCATGGCAACAGCACGTGACAAAAAGCGCTCTGTTTATTTTTCACCAATCTAATTGAAGGTAGGCCTACTGTTACAATCATACGTTGATTGTGAGCACATATTTAGAAAGGAGCTCGGGCTAGGTGAGGATGAAACAGTCTTAGCCCGAGGTGGCGCTCGGGAGCGCGAAGCCCCGGGAGGCTTGACAGTGGTAGTTCTGAGGGGAACAGTCTTTGGCACCGGCAGGACTGCCGGCTGTAGCACCGGCTGGACAGGACTGGACTCCGGTTGGAAAGCCGGCTGGATGGCCAACTGACACACCGGACAGGACACCGGACAGGACACCGGTCTGGACACCGGCTGCACCGGACTGGACACCGACTGGATACCGGCTGCACCGGACTGGACACCGGCTGCACCTGACTGGAAACCGGCTGCACCGGACTGGACGCTGGCTGCACCGGACTGGATGCCGGCTGCACCTGACTGGACGCCGGCTGCACCGGACTGGACGCCGGATGCTGGACTGAACTGGGACAGCGGGAACAAAGGATCTCTGGACCCGGAACCACAGGAACTGGATCCACCGGACTCGGGACCACCAGAACTGGATCCACCGGACTGGACACCGGCTGCACCGGACTGGACACTGGCTGGAACGGACTGGACACTGGCTGCACCGGACTGGAAAACAGCTGCACCGGACTGGATACCGGCTGCACCGGACTGGACACCGGCTGCATCGGACTGGACGCCGGGTGCTGGACTGGACTGGGACAGCGGGAACACAGGATCTCTGGACCCGGAATAACAGGAACTGGATCGGCTGCACCGGACTGGTCACTGGCTGCACCGGACTGCTGCCAACAGCAGACATGCCCCCAGCATTTAAGAGCGGATAGTTCTCCTTATTTTTCCAAGATTTATTTTAACTTATTTTATTTACTTGATGTTTTTTTTTCTCCATTCAAATTTGCTTGGGTGGTTAATAACACACTTTTCTGTGACAAACTCATAACACATATTTTATTATCATTTTACTCGGACTTTAAACTGTACAAAGTCAAACATTTCTATATTTGTTGATTTATTGGGGCGGATGAGCTGTTTTCTCGGAGGAGCTGTTGTTCATGTTGTCATTCAAATGTCACCAGAACCTCAAATTATTAGTTTTAGTGACATTTTTAGTTTTAGTGACATTTTTAAGTTTTTTGTTTTAATAATTCAATTGTTTCAATTTTATTTCAATTATGTAACTAAAAAGACAGGTTATCATGCTGTATTAAGATAAGATAAGAAAGATCACATATTACCTGCAATAAATGTCCCACCCTCTTTTAGTGAGGCTAGTTTAAGCTTAGATTTCATATGTAACTAAAAGAACATCTGTTTACATCAAAACATCTAAAATTATCTTTCATACTCTGTTTTTCTTTTTAGACTTCCAGAAATTGACGCTGCGCTTCAGGTTTCGTCCGAGATTCTGCAGCAGCTGACCAACCAGAAAAGTTCAATAGAAGAAGTAATTCACACTACTTTTGAAGAACTTCAGAAGACCCTCAACATTCGCAAGAGTGTTCTTCTAATGGAGCTTGAGGTCAACTATGGACTCAAACAGAAGGCTAGTACAATCTTAAGAAAAATGGTTATAAATAGTACCAAAGAAGGGTTCTTCAGCTTGTAACAATAGCAGAACCATTTTAAGTGCTTTATAGAGCCCTTTTATAAGGTTCCATAAAGCACCATGCCTTGAAAAGTACTATATAGAACCTCAGTGGTGCTATAAAGACTCCTTTCTTTTTCTGAACACAGGAGGGGTTTTAATTTAGGTGTTTTTATTCATTAATTAGATCATTACATTTTTCTGTTTTTTATCATTTTCCATTTCCCATTTACCTTATATGAACAATAAGCAAACCATGTAAATCAAGTAAGACTTTTATTTCTGGTCACATCATTAAATGTCATGCTATATTCAATGTATTTGTACATATTAATACCTTTCACAATTTTGCATTGTTGCAAAGCAGCTTAACAGAAAAAAAACATATTAGCCCTAAACAGAGATATAGAAAAAAGTAAAGAAATAGTTTGTAATTTTAGTCCATTTTAGCACAAAAGCAGTAGAAATGTGTGGACAAAAATGTATAGAAATAAAATTATATATATATATAAACAGGAAAATTATAAAAATACATGATTGCTTTTTGAATTTCAAGATTATACAGCAAGCAGTGCAGCCAAGAAGTCAGAATGATTTCATCTTATATTGTTTGCAAATAACTACATCCATTATATTTATGTGTCGTAATGATTTTGAGTTTCTGGCAAAACAAAAGCAGGGTCTGGCATGGGGCTCAAATTGCAGGTCATGATCATCGCAGATTCCCACCACTTTCCATGTATGGCTGTGGTCATTAATCTTGAGCATCAGGTCGAATCAGAGATGTGTCTGTCAGTCTCAGGTGTTTTCAGGAGCCTGAAGATGAGACATGTAGACAAAACAAGCTGATGTTAGTGTAGAGTTCACTCTCATATGTAAAACTTATGTCATTGCAGAAGTTTGGGTGAGGTGACTCCTGCACTATAAACATGTTTTTGGTAACAAAGATAATGTTTGGCTAAAGATTCTTTCGAAAATTTTGATTTACTTACCTTTGAATGTAACACTGAATTTGCCTCAACCGTCAAAGTCAGACCTGCAATGGTTTAGAGCTTGGCTTATGATGGACCTGAAACAGAGACATGTACATATACAGTAAGTACTATTAGAATAAAACAAAACTTCAAAATTATTTTTACTGTAAAATGCTCTCGTTTTAACGTGGACTTTAAAAGAAACATGATATCACCTTTAAAACATTAAGTATGACACAGTAGACCTCTGAGCTGAACTGATACTTGGTTAGCACCGCGAGAAATACCCGTCTCTTCCAAGTTTACTCCCAGGACAAGGTCACATACAAACTCTGAAATATCAATAAATAAACCTAAAAACATGTTGTACAACATACTGTTGAATAAACATCTAGATAATGTGCATATAATACTTTTTTTATATTTAGTAGGCTAGAGAAAATACATTTTAACTATCCTAAATAATTTGTAATATAATGTAATTGGTCCCATAAATGATATAACCATAGAATATCTTAAATTATAAAAAAAACAATATATAATAAAAAAACAGTCTGAAGCTTACCTGTGTCGGATTTGGGATTTCATTTAGGACAAACAACCAATCAGGAGGCAGCTTCTAAATAACAGATTTTCTTTAAACCAAAATAGGCAGCAATAAAGAGCCCTTTCCCAATACAAAGAACCATTTCAGCAGGAAAGATGTTCTTCAGAAGACAAGGTTCTATAAAGAACCTTTACCATCATTAAAGGAACCTTTTAAGAACCATATTTGTTTAGAATGTACGCTTTTCTGGAAGTAAATCTTTTGTAATGTTTAGCTGGAGGTGTGTCATGTGAATGATTCACGTGGGAACTAGACAAACTGCGCAGTCACCTGAGCCTTTAAACACAAAGTAAATAAAAGAAGCACATGACTGGATTTTAGCGAATAGGTAGTATAATGGAGGAGAAGTGTGATAAACAAGTTGAGGTGAGTTAAGATTCTGTGCCACAGTTTAATTTATGTAGTCTTTTTTCAGAGTATGTTATCAAAGTTCTTATTTTAAAGTCTCTTAAAATGTAAAGCTAGTGTAGATAACGACTTATTTGCGTCAAAATGTAAAGTCAATATATGTATTTATTTATGCTAACTGATAACACAGAGCTTAGTATTGGACACTCTTACAGAACAAAAATATATGGGAATAACTGCTAAATATAATGTGACATATTACATAAAACATTTCCATATATTCAAAGATTGATTTCTCAATATACAGCAATATATTCATTGACAATATGTGGCTATATATTGAACATATAAATATATTTAGAAGCAAAGATAAAAATAAATATAATATTCATCACATTTGATGTTTTATTAAGTATATATTGCACATAGATGTTCCCATATAAATGTGATTGTATATTATACACATACAGTATATGGACACAATCACAGAATGAGTTAAAGCAGATTTCTAGTTCCCATCATGCTTTGCTTCTGACTGAAAAAGGAGAGTAAAATGTTTAAATGTAGATGTAATGTCATGTCTTTTTGCTGAATATTAATACAATGGGGGATCTGTTAGTGTTTAATGTTGTATTACTTTTGAAATTGAGTTTAGGTTTTTTAGTATTTTTAAATTTGTGGGGTTACCGTGGTGTTGAAGAGTAGAGCCTGTGGTTAGGATAACGATTGGCGAAACAGCATAAAGATTACATATTAATTTATTTAAAAAGTAATGGCTGGGCAGTTCTCAGTGCAGTGCTTTAGTATGAGCAGGTATGCTTATGACATTGTAAACTAGCTATGTTTTAAAATATGAAACATGCATATTGTAAATGGTTGTTAAATATAAGAAATATATATTTCCATATATATGTGTGTATGTATGGCATGAGTAAATATATTATGGTCAATATTTTTTACACATCCAGTACCATATATTACATGTACATCCAAATATTATAAAGTATATGACTGATTATAAAATTACATATATTGTGACATATAAGTAAATATTTTGTATTATATTTTTCAATATATGAAAAGCTGCAATTCCTTATGTATTATTCTGTAATACATATATTGTAATATATTATTCTGTATATTTTATTATATTTTATTATATACCATAATTTAATATATTTTTTATTCATACATTGGGCACCCACACACAAGCCATATTTATCTGAAATGTAATGTAATTACAGTATATCAGCGGCTTTATATCAAATGTATGTATGAGGAATTGTTGTTCATTTAAAGGTGACTTTGTTTTGCAAGTTTGCACGTTTGTTAAATAAAAAAATTCTTTTATTTGCTTTACATTCACATCCTAACAATCCACAACAAAATTCCCAAATCCAAATTTTTTTTAAGCCTACATGACCGTTCCCTCAAAAGGGTCTTGGCATCTAAAGTGTGAGACAAAGTCTTTAGAATGAAATGTGATGCAATTACAGAAATTAAAAAAATTACCATGCCGTCTTGCTACTGTAAACAAATGCTTGCAGTGCTTGCCCGCCCCTGGGGCTTCTGATGGGTCCACGATTCTGGACATTAATGAGAACCACTGCGTGTCTGTCTTAAAAACGTGATGCTCATGTTTGCTGTAAAGGTCGCACTACGCGAGTCATGAGCGCAATGGTTAAACATGTCCATCTGGCAAAATCAAAGGAAAAGTAAGTAGCTCAGTAGTATGGAAAACCATGTTATGCATGAGCAGCCCCTAAAGACTTTTGTATGCATGAATATACTGTATGAAGACGCCTTTAGCCAGTGCTGTAGTCAGGAAGTCTTGTTTGGCTTTGGCTGTTGTCTCAATGTGCATTAATGACTGAAAGTCACTTGTATCTCATCGCAGGTGTTGCAGATGCAGTTGGAGTCATTGCTGCAGGGTCAGGAGAGCATGCTCAGCAGCTGCAGTTTTACAGAGCAGGCTCTTAACCATGGCTCTGAAGCTGAAGTCCTGTTAGTGAAGAAGCAGATGAGCGAGCGTCTTGATGAGTTGGCTAATCAGGTGCTCCCACTTCAGCCAGAAGAGAACAACCAGCTGGACTTCTTGGTAGAGACCGAAGGGCTTCGTAAATCCATCCACAACCTTGGTGCTATAGTAACCACCAATGCTATTGCTGCTGAAACAATTGCCACCGGTGATGGATTGAGACACTGTGTTGTCGGGCAGCCCACCTCTGTTACAATAACGACGAAAGACAAAGATGGCACCCTGTGTCGGGCAGGAAACGCTTTGCTCACAGCTGACCTTTCTGCTACTGATGGGACCATAGTGGTAGCAGGTGAAGTCATTGATCATAAAAATGGCACTTATGAGTTTGTATACGTGGTACCCTGTGAGGGGCGCTTCACCCTCTCCTTGAAACTGTACGATCAGCACATTAGAGGCAGTCCATTCAGCATACGTGCCAACAAATCGGCAGACATTTCCGCATCTGCAGACGGAGACAAGAGACGCCTCAAATCTCCAGGAAGCAGCCATGTGAAACAGCGAGACATCAAGCGGCCTGCCAGCATGTATAGTAGCGGAAAACGGAAAGAAAACCCAATTGAAGATGACCTCATGTTCAGGATCGGTATGCTGAGCACAAAACATTTGTATTTATCTATTCAGTGCTTGAATCATAAGGATTAGTCTGTGTGGATACATTTACTACATGTGTATTAAGTTGAATTGAGAGTGAACTTAATGTCTTGAGTCACTGACACGTTAAATAAACGTAGTTTTTTTTTGCTCCAAAAGGAACAAAAGGCAGAAATAAGGGTGAATTTACTAATCTGCAGGGAGTGGCTGCTTTTGCTGGAAAGGTCTTAATAGCGGATAGTAACAATCAGTGTGTTCAGGTATGAGGTTCTGATTGCTTGACCTCAGCTGAAACAATTTCAAGAGAACAAGTTCTACATTTTATGTATTGTTTTAAAAAATGTGAATTGAATGCTTCATAGATATTTTCAAATGATGGGCACTTTAAGAGTCGCTTTGGAGTGAGAGGCCGATCCCCAGGACAGCTTCAACGGCCCACTGGTGCTGCTGTGCACCCCAATGGTGAAATCATAATTGCCGACTATGATAACAAATGGGTCAGTATGTTCTCCAGTGATGGGAAGTATAAGGTAAGAACAGTAAGACCATCAATCTTTCTTACCAGATGTGTGTAAATGTGTGTATATAAACTTCATGTAAAGTTTAAGCAACTTTGTTACAGTATGTTTCTTCAAGGTGAATTCTTTTTTCTCTAGACTAAAATTGGCTCAGGGAAGCTGATGGGTCCAAAGGGTGTATCAGTAGACAGAAATGGTCACATTATTGTGGTTGACAATAAGGCTTGCTGCGTCTTAATTTTTCAAGCTAATGGAAAACTTGTCTCCAAATTTGGCAACCGAGGCAATGGTGACAAGCAATTTGCAGGTATGTATCTTGATGACCATTTAACATAACCAATTTGAGAACATGCATATTCCCATTATACATTCTTTGGTAATGTACATATTTGTAGGTATATTCATCCTCTGCAGTACATTTAAAATCCTGTTAGTGTCAGAACTGAAAATGCCCTTGTTACTGAAATTACAACTGTTATTGACACAAGGCCCAGCGAATGCCAGGTCCTGGAATGCACTTGCGTCTTAGATACGTTGAACACCGCCTCCACTGAAGAATATCAACGACTACATCTCAAGCCCCGCCCAATGGTTCGCGCATGACAGTACTGTAGTAAAACAAGTTGCGCGAAACCAGATAGAGCGAGCAAGCAATTAACATGCCGTCAAAGATCGCAAAATATTGTGCAGTCAGTGCCTGGTTGTAGAAGAACACAGTCGCTGGATAATTTCCTTCGGATTCCGACAGCTCACTTGGGTAAAACATTGAGCGGTTGTTCGCTTCATTTAAATGCGGATTCCCTTGTGAACAAGGCACAGGTCGACACTGGATTTGTGGAGAGACAATTGTGAAAAAACAAGTGCTATGCTGTGAATATTGGGTCCGATAGGAATGGCCCAGAAATCTTATGAGAGTAAAAACATTTTTGTACTATGCGTCCCTATTGCTTTGTCAAAGATCGCTTGATATGCCGTGATAGCCCTGTTTGCATGGGATCCTGGGGACCTCTAGTAGTTTGTAATACTTGCAGAGGTTGTCTGTGATCTTAATCCTGTGCGAATCGGCCATGTCAATAATTTGTAGAGTAAAAATTCCCCTACAAATGACCTACCGTTTTTTGACAAACACAGATGTCCTGAGAGAATCGGCATCTCTGTAATTTTGTGGACTCATACAGTAGGTAGTCAACCAGAATACTCTCTACCGCCACGTTGAGTTCTGCTGTTGGGAAAAGGGCAACAGCTAAAAAAGATGTACATGTGAAACTAGTTTGCGGAATTTCCGCTAGGAGCACATGTCTTAGACAAGACTTAAATGCAAAAGAAGAGTTTGCGCCTTCAGTACTTAACCACATGTACTGTGAAACAGTGATATTCAATGTGATAAATTCATTATTACACGACAAGAGGCACCACATTAAAGATTAAAACAAGAGTTATTCACATTTATAATATAAAAAAGCGATATAGGCAGAGAATTGAACCAAATGCAGGACATTTGCAGGACAGTAAAGTAATCATTAAATCATTAGAACAAAAATCATTACAACAAACGTGTTATGATCACAGAGGTATAAGAATCGTTTTTCTGCTAGTCTAAAGCTATGTCTGATAGCTAGAAGAACACATTATAATAAAAAAAGGATTTTCTGTCCTTATACGAGCAAACTGTTGAATCGTTTGATTGTTTTTAAAACGTTCCATAACCATGTGATGGATCTGCCATGAGCCTAAGCAAATCACAACAAAGAATTTATTCCATCGCCACAAAACAGGGAGCAAAGTAGTCTTCAAGTGTAACAGTTTTTATTAAATCCTGCTTACGCAAGATAAAATGTGATCAAGCCTCATCAGAGAGGAAAAAGATGCAAAAATTGTATTCCATTCAAATTAGATCATAGGAAAGATCTGGTACACAAAAAGGACTCATTATGCTTTATCCTCTCACTAACAGAGAACAAAAATCCAACACCACCTTTCTCAGGGTACAACAAGTAACTCCTCTCTAGACAAAACATACAGCACCATGAAAACAAAAAGGGGAGACAAAACAAATCAAATTTTCACAACAGTAACAACACAAACCCTGAAATGAACACAATACATTTAACTAGTTAGAGCCATGGATAAACTTTATTTAATGCAAAAATAATTATATTAAACAAACTCACATTGATCAAGACATCACATTTTCCAATGTCCCCTCTAATACTTAAAAGTTGGTACAGTCTTATTTCCTTAGAATTCCCATAAAACAGATCAACTTCCTGTTTGAATCTCTTTGTCACTAGGCTGGTCCATTCCAACAACACACCAGGTATTAAACATTTCAAGTCATCTTAACTATAAAAGGAACTTTAACAATTTGAGCTATGTTTTTATAAATCACATTCTAGCCACAGAGAAATTTTAACTGGTTTTAATGTTTTGATCTTAAGCCACATAACTAAGCCCGTGCACTGACTCAGTACAATGACAAAATAAAAGATCTTAAACCAAACCAATATAGTAATGTCATTTTATTTATCAGTCAATGCAAAGATAATGGTATCAGAATTGTGTGGCTTAAATCCTGGCCATCACAAACCACAGTTTAATACTTCCTTATTTGCGAGTAAGCTTTTATAATATTTGTATCTTTATTTACGGTTAATCTCATTTCCACCACAGCGCAAACGCAATAATAATAATAATCTTATAAATCTGAAGTCATGAATAAGTCTTCATGTAACATATCACCAAGTAACATATCACCAAGTAAAACAGAACAGTTAACATTCTGAACAAGCAACAGCGCGTTGAAAGCCAATGTGGGCAGAACCTTTTGTACAATTGTCTTTTGTGTTCCGCCATTGCTGCATCAAAGTCTGAATCTGTTGCTTTTGGGCTAGACCTGCTCAAAGCATCGGAGTAAGAGAAGAGATATGAATATTAAAAACGTAGAAAAAACAACAACCTAATATTAAATACCAAGTATGGGGCCTGTAGCACTCACCCTATAGCACCACCAACAGATCAAAATGCACTTTTCAAACAGCTGTAACTTTTGTACCCTGCGATGTACAAAAATTCTACTCAGCACACGTCATGCACTCGTCACACTCATCGCATTCCATGCCTCACGCTAAGACTCTGCCCATTATAGTAGCGGCCATATTGAAAAGTACAGTAATGCGTTTTTACAATACTTGTCCTAGAAATTGTGATAGATTGTCACGGAAATCGGCTAAGATGATCTTTGGACAGACCCGCATAGACTTGATGCTCCAGAATTGAGATTTTCGCTGTTGCTCAAAAGTTATGACAACGCAAACTTTTCTAAGTTGACACAAAAATATATCGGAGGCTGTAACTCGGTCAATGTTCTATTCATCAATACGACACTTGGTAAGTGTCAGCTAGATCTTGGAATGGGGGTCCTTGCTAAAATGGGAGACCGGGCCACCTATGGGTGGCAAGATTTTTTTTCCCCTCAACTTTTAAATTGTTTATCAGAAAATCGTGATATCGGTGTCTACGGATTCTTCTAAAGTAGCATCACACAAATAGTGCATGTATGTCAACAATCAAAATGTAATATCATTTAAGTAATGAAATAAAATTGCATTGCTATTGCAAATAAAAAGTGCAATATACTTAGTACAACTTAAAGCGGTTTACAATATATGTAAATACATAAAAATAGAAACAAGTCTCGTCATTCTGTCTTCCATTGTCACTTCTGACATCTGTCATCAATACCTGTGTTTGTGAGATATAACTCTTTTATATTTTTTTATAACCCTTGAACGGTGTTTGGTGAAGCAAGCCAACTGAGTGGAGCATCTGATAAATTTGTAAGTCTCGGGTGCAAGATGTCGCTGTTTGTGCATTTAAACATTTCAATATGCAAGTATGTTCACAAATAGTGCAAGTATGTCAGCAAACGAAATGTTACGTCGTTTTACTAATGGAATAAAATAAAATAAAGTGTGATGTATGTAGTGTGACTTAAAGTGGTTCACAACACATGTAAATATCTATCCATCCATCCATCTTCTTCCGCTTATCCAGGGCCGGGTCGCGGGGGCAGCAGTCTAAGCAGGGATGCCCAGACTTCCCTCTCCCTAGACACTTCCTCCAGCTCTTCCCGGGGGACACCGAGGCGTTCCCAGGCCAGCCGGGAGACATAGTCCCTCCAGCGTGTCCTAGGTCTTCCCCGGGGTATCCTCCCGGTGGGACATGCCCGGAACACCTTCCCGGGAAGGCGTCCAGGGGGCATCCCGAAAAGATGCCCGTGCCACCTCAGCTGGCCCCTCTCGATGTGGAGGAGCAGCGGATCTGCTCTGAGCTGCTCCCGAGTGACCGAGCTTCTCACCCTATCTCTAAGGGGTCGCCCAGCCACCCTGCGGAGAAAGCTCATTTCGGCTGCCTGTATCCGGGATCTTGTCCTTTCGGTCATGACCCACAGCTCATGACCATAGCTGAGAGTAGGAACGTAGATTGACCGGTAAATCGAGAGCTTCGCCTTGCGGCTCAGCTCCTTCTTCACCACGACAGACCGGTACAGCGACCGCATTACTGCAGAAGCTGCACCGATCCGTCTGTCAATCTCCCGTTCCATCCTTCCCTCACTCGTGAACAAGACCCCCAGATACTTGAACTCCTCCACTTGAGGCAGGGACTCTCCACCTACCTGAAGTGTGCATGCCACCCTTTTCCGACTTAGGACCATGGCCTCAGATTTGGAGGTGCTGATTCCCATCCCAGCCGCTTCACACTCGGCTGCAAACCGTCCCAGTGCATGCTGGAGGTCCTGGTCTGATGGGGCCAGCATGACGACATCATCCGCAAAGAGCAGAGATGAAATCATGTGGTCCCCAAACCCGACACCCTCCGGCCCCTGGCTGCGCCTAGAAATTCTGTCCATAAAAATTATGAACAGAACCGGCGACAAATGGCAGCCCTGCCGGAGTCCAACATGCACCGGAAACAATTCTGACTTACTGCCGGCAATGCGAACCAAACTCCTGCTCCGGTTGTACAGGGACCGGATAGCCCTTAGCAAAACATGTAAATATATTCAAATTTAATATTTTCCACCAATACACTGTATTTCTGCTACTTTTGCTCTACTGTCTCATTTCATGTCGTGGGGACGCTGGGGGAAGTGTGGGCGTGCAAACTCAAACTACTCCGTCACTTTCCGAAATAAACCAAACCGCCATTCCCGAGTCTTCTTCTTTAGAGTTTACTGCAGTTGGCAAACCAACTTAAGGCGCATTACCACCACCAACTGGACTGAAGCGTGGATCACAGATTTTGCCGGCACAGTTTTGGCAATCATCCACTTTAAATTGTGAAAAGAAATATTTATAACATTATATCTGATGTATATGCATAACTTTCAAAAAAGTAATACAATTGTAATGTAGGCCTACAGAAAACATCTTGAATAACGACTACAATGCAGTGGCTTTGTAATCACTTGACAACACAGGGAGTTTTGCAAATATTATTTGTGATTAAACTAATTTAGAGGAAAACAAATGATTGTGCATTTAAAAAAAAATCCTTCTTCCTGGGTGTTGCGTGACGTGTAAAGGACGTCAGTGGACGTCTATTCACAACAACTAATTTATACACCCAAATTAATCATTGCAGTATCATTCACGAGAATGAATCCAGCTTCTTTTTCGCAGTTTCTTATTGATGCTATCCGTTCAACCTTAAACAACGCAAAGCATCCGCTTTTCCGGTTTCTTATTCACGCTTAGCTTAAGGATTACTCGCGTTTATCGTCTTTATATTTTTGAGTCTGTTAAAAAACAGTTTTTCATAGCTTGTGTGTGTGTGTGTGTGTGTGGTAGTCAAGGATACTGGGTATAACCCCAATGTAGAACTTTCAACGCACCCCTAAAGGTTTTCGAGATGTAGCACCTCAAAATGTCCCATAAGTGCAACAGCCTATTTAACAATACTGTGAGGTATGCCAACTTAAGGGGGCCATAACTTAAAAATGCTACAGTAAAAATGTCCCCTTGTTTTTTGGCTAGGTGGTAGTCAAGGATACTGGGTATAACCCCAATGTAGACTGTCCCGTAACTTCATGCGTCCATAACAAAAACTGCTACAGTAGAGATGTCCACATTTCTGTAAATGGACATGGAAAAAGCCATGAGCACCATGTAAGTCATATCTAGTATAAACAGCAGGACGGTACATTGAAATGTTGTTGTGTCGTCATATTTTATTTTATTTAAATTCAAAAATTCAAATTACTTTTATTGTCACTCTAGCATATGCACAATGCAACAGTAGGTTAGAAGCTTGTGTGCAATTCCAATCAATATAGCAGTTCTAACAGTCACAGGACAATAAATACAATAAACATATCTGTAAAAAAACAAAGTTCTAACAATAGAGATTTTCAGTACATAAAACAAGTGACAAAGTTTACATAAATCTATATACATGTAACTATATAATTGCAATAAAATGTGTGTATAACACACTGTATAAGAGCAATAAGAGTATAATAGTTTTATAAGAGCAATGGATCAGAAAAACAATCTAAGAAGCTTTATTTGCCAATTGTGCACACACAGACAATCAACGTGTTGTGGTTTAAGGAGCTCAGAATAAAAAAAATACAGTACAGACAAACACAGGAAATGGAAAAATAAATATATAGAAAAAAATAAAATACATTAAAGATGAAAATAATTAATTTACATAAGATGTAAAAGAGACAGTTAATTAAAGATATGCAAAGTATAACAAAACTGTATGTAACCCTTACTACGAGGTAGTAAGAATGGACATAGGTTTAATAGTCTAAAGTAGTCGTAGAGGTTATCGAAATTTCAATTTGAACCAGAATCAGAAGACGCTAAATTGTTAAGAGCCTGAGAATTGAATATCAATAAAAGAAATATACCACACCAGAATGACAGTTTAGACAACCTGTATTAACTTCACAGGGCGGAGCATACATACAAGAAAAACACATTTATGAAAAATAACAAACTAAAATAATAAAAGTGCGCACGTAAACAAAATGAAAATCCTCTCTTTACAATATCTGTGAGCTCAGTCCATCCTCGGGTCGACTTGCCCTGGTTGACAAGAGTTCAGTTTCACCGTTGGGGCCCTGTTTTTTTTCCCTTGTGATAGTGTTTGTCCTACCACCATGAAGATGATGAGATGATTCTGGCAATCCGTCTAAAGTCAGAGTCACAAACACGTTTGGCTCGCCACCCAGCCAACCGGACTGGGAATCTATGAATCTCTGGGAGAACGTCTGGAACGTGTGGATCTTTATCACTCCTTGGAAAGAATCTCTGCACGACGTTTCCCACTCTTTACCAAAACCTGACCAATTTAACGGAATTCACTGCCTTTAGCTCCGTGACAACAGAGGATTCAGGCACAGCTTTCGTTTACACTCAAGCAGATAACGCAGCCTCCTATGCTCAAATGCAAGCGCCAAAAAACGTGCAGTGACGCAAAACTAGAGGCGTAATTGTAACGGAGCCTAGCAGGCAGCTGATTGGTCAGCTCAGTGCTTCATGGAATTCACCCATTGGCTCACTTACAAGTCCATCAACAATACAAAATTAAAGTTAACCCCTTTCGTGACTTGGTTAGACAGCTAAATAGGGTTTCTCATTATTAAACCTGGCTACACTCTCCCCCTTTGAACTCATGTACGTCCCTGTACATGGCAATGGTTGAACTGTTTGTATCTCAGGGTACAAGATAGAAGGATATGAGTTTTCACCATCACTTAAAATGTCAGCCACAGCTGTGGTTAACCCCTGAAAGAATGATTTAACAACTGTGACAAAGGGGTTTCCAAGTTCAGTATAATCAAGTCTCTTTGACGGCTGACGGGTTCTCTCTGATCTCCTGACTGTTGTGTCCATTATTTCCTCTTCTGAATCATCAGCCAAGTTTTGTTCCTCCAAACGGTTTTTACCATCAGGTAAGTCACTTTCGGTCATAACGATTTCATCAACTTGTTCATCGAACATGACTCTTTCGGTAAGTAGGTTATCAGTGTCGTAGTGGTGACAGTTAGGATCATTGAGTGTGAGGAGACTGTCTGAGGCACCATTGGACATATCAGGTGGCTTGTTAATTTCCGGAGTGCAATCAACATTTTGAACATCCACAGGACAATCGCTTGGAGGTTCATTATGCTGTTTATCCTGCACAGTAGACATAGTTGGATCAGGCTGCACTAGACTGTCATGGACTGTGGTAGACTGAGCATTTGGGGGTTCTCTGAAATAGTAAACAGGAATGATTTCATCTTCATCGTCTGAGAAATTATTCTCATCCACAATAGGATTTGCACGGGTTGCTGGCCTGCGCCTTGTGGGCTGCTGGTCAGACATCTTGTTGACCTCTGTAGTCAAGTAACCACATGGAAGGAGTAAGTCCCTATGCAGTGTTCTCAAAGGACCATCCTGATTTTCAGGTTTGACTGTATAGACGGGCAGGGTACCTGCTCTCCTCACCACCACATGGACAACTGACTCCCACTTGTCTGAAATCTTATGTTTTCCTCGAATACGAACGTTTCTGACCAATACTCGGTCTCCAGCTTCCAAGTCCGAAGCAGTCACACGCCTGTCATACCTCTTTTTGTTCTTGTGTGCTATCTTTGCAGCATTTTCAATTGCTATCTTGTAGCTGTCTTCAAGTCGTGACTTAAGGTTTTGCACATACTCTGCGTGTGATGTTTGCTGACCCCCTTGCACTGGCAATCCAAACGCCAGATCAACCGGCAGACGAGGCTGACGTCCGAACATCAGTTCATATGGTGTGAACCCTGTCACCTCATTCCTGGTGCAATTATAGGCGTGGACCAGGGGTTTTACAAAGTCACGCCAACGAGATTTCTCTGGGCTCTCAAGAGTACCTAGCATGTCTAGTAAGGTGCGATTAAATCGCTCAACGGGATTGCCCCTAGGATGGTATGGGGTTGTTCTTACTTTGTGTATGCCGGTCACTCGACAGAGCTCTTTTATTGTGCGGGACTCGAAATCACGTCCTTGATCACTGTGTAACTTTTCTGGCATTCCATAGTGCACCATAAAGTTCTCCCACAGACACTTTGCCACTGTGCGGGCCTTTTGGTTAGGTGTTGGTATGGCAACCGCAAACTTAGTAAAGTGATCTGTAATCACCAGTATGTCTTTGGTCCCACTTTTGTCAGGTTCAAGGGAGAGGAAGTCCATACAGAGGAGCTCAAGGGGTCTGGTGGTGTTAATGTTGACCAGAGGCGCAGCTCTCTCAGGTAGCGCCTTCCTCCTTACACACCTGCCACATGTTTTGACTTTTCTCTCAACATCCAAAGCCATTTTTGGCCAAAAGAATCTGGTCCTTACAAGATCCAGTGTGCGGTCAATCCCCATATGACCCATATGATTGTGTAGGCTGGTCAAAACTGGTTCACGCAGTTCAGCTGGGAGCACAAACTGATAAAACGTCTGAGAGCCCACTTGGCGCCTCCGGTACAAGCTGTTATTACGGAGTTCAAGGCGATTTAACTCCCTCAACAGCAGTGGAAGCTCAGTGAGTTCATGTCGCAAGGTTGGGGGTGGTTTTTCTCCCCGCTCGATCTGGGAAATGACATGCCTTATACTTTGATCAGCTCTTTGTTTGCTCGCAAGCTCTGCCTCAGTTAGGTGGGGGATAACTGACAACCCACCAAGGTGATCTTCTTGCCCATAACTGTCAGGCACAGCAGTAGCTGAGATGGCAAGAGTTTCAACTAAAGCAACACCATCTGAAGAATCGTGGCCATCATAACTGACACTGTAAATGAGCTGTCTCTCACAGATTGCTTGCACAACAGCTTGATCTACTGCATCTACATTTTCTGGATCAGAGAGGTGACCCTGAGTAAACTGTCTTATGCGCTCCCTCTCTTTTTGAGATTTAAGATCATCAGCCAGCTGTCCATGAGGCCTGCGGGACAGTCCATCTGCATCGCCATTTTGCTTTCCTGGACGATAGAGAAGCTTGAATGAGAAAGTGGACAGTGCTGCCAGCCACCTATAGCTTGTCGCATCAAGTTTTGCTGAGGTCAGTATGTATGTCAGCGGATTGCTGTCAGTAACAACAGTGAAGTGGTTGCCGTAGAGATAATCACTGAACTTTTCTGTCACCGACCACTTGAGTGCTAAAAATTCCAACTTGTGTGCTGGATAGCGACTCTCACTCCTTGACAACCCTCTGCTTGCATAGCCAATGACTCGACACTGACCCTCCTGTTCCTGATACAAAACAGCACCGAGTCCAGTGGTGCTTGCATCGGTGTGGAGTACATAGGGCTTCTGGGGATCAGCAAAACCTAACACAGGGGCGGAGGTAAGGCTCTCAATCACCAGGTCAAACGCCTGCTGGCAAGCGGGTGTCCAGCTACTCCCAAAGACCTCCTTTGGATTGCGGTACTGACCAGCCTTCTCATTTGACTTTAATTTCCTGTGAGAAGGTGGGTAACCAGAGGTTAGGGTGTGGAGGGGCTTTACGATGTTAGAGTAGCCCTTAACAAACCTCCTGTAGTACCCAGCAAACCCAAGAAAAGATCTCAGCTCTCGCAGGTTTTTGGGGACCGGCCAAGTCTTAAGAGCAGCAATCTTCTCCGGATCAGTCTCGACTCCATCCCTGGAAACTACATGCCCAAGATAACGGACTGACGTCTGGAAGAAGACACACTTTTCAGGTGATAATTTCAACCCGAACTCTCTAAGGCGTGTGAGCACCTTCATCAGCCTTGCTTCATGCTCTTCTAGAGTCTTTGAGAACACAATCAAGTCGTCAATAAAGACTAGAACATCCTTTAAATGCATGTCCCCCATGCACTTTTCCATTAGTCTTTGGAATGTGCTAGGTGCATTAGTCACTCCCTGAGGCATTCGGTTAAATTCCCAGAACCCAAGCGGACATACAAATGCGGTCTTGGGTTTGTCTGCTTCCTCAACTTCGATTTGGTAATAACCAGACTTTAAATCAAGGACGGAGAACCACTGGGAACCACTGAGCGCTGAGAATGTGTCTTCCAGCTTTGGAAGAGAGTATGCATCTTTTATGGTCTGGAGATTGAGACGCCTGTAGTCTATGCACAATCGGACTTGGCCATTCTTTTTCCTGACAACTACTATCGGTGACGAAAACGGTGACTCTGAGTCTCTGATGACTCCTGCATCAAGAAGCTCCTGAATGTGTTTGCGAACAGCTTCGAAGTCTTGTGGGTGTATTGGTCTTGCACGCTGTTTAAAAGGAGTTTCATCTGAGAGTTTTATGTTGTGTGCCACCTTATCTGTTCTGCCAAAATCCAGGTCATGTTGTGCAAACACGTCGGGCATGTTGTTGAGCTGCTGAGTGATGCGATCTCTCCATTCAGATGGAATTGGGGACTCACCGAAGTTCAAGTTTAAGTCGGGCTTGCTGTTTGACTGTGCCTCTGGTGACTTTGAGAGGGGTTCTGATTGTTTTACTACACTGTGCTCCCGTAAAAAGATGCTCTGGTAGGCACTTATCTCTGCAATCACACATTTAGCGGGAATGACTATATCATGGTCGGACTCATTACTGATGACCACTGGTAGCTTATATGGCCGCTGCTGGGGAATGTCGACTAAGCTAGCTGTTACAAGCAAGCCGCCAGGCAAGGAGGGTAATGATGGTTGCTCAATGACTGCAAACTTCTCATTCTGCAAGCAACAAGCTACAGCAACTCCCTCAATTACTACAGTTTCACCAGCTGGAATGATTTTAGAACTTCTGCCTTGCAATGTTACTAAACTGGGTTGACTGTTGTTGGTTTGTTTTTGTCTAAGCTCAAGACATTTAAGAACTGCTCTATAGCCGTGTGGGATTGGTTGATGGCTTGTCAATCCGGCTTCGAAGTACATGTCATACAGTACATCCAGCGTATTGGTGCCTATAAGCACAAGAGACTGTGAAGTGGCTCGAATGTCAGGAACAACCAAAGCGAGTGTATTTACATCCATTGACGCTCCAATAAACTCTTTTGGAAAAGTTACAGTCATTTCTATGTAACCCAAGTAGGGTACGGACTGTCCATTTGCTCCTTCCACCTCCAAGAGGTCATGTAGTGGCTTAATCTCCTGCTCTGGAAAGTGCTGTTCATAAAATGACCGGGGAACTGTTGTTACTTGGGAACCCGTATCTAGTAGGCAGCTGACTTCTTCACCTTTTATGTTGATTTTAGCAGTACTCTTGGTCCCGACCAACCCCTTAGGGAGTTTAAAAGGGTGGTTCTTACTTGAATGGTTTAGGTTAGCACATACTTCAGTCTTGTCTTTACCGTTTACATCTGAGGGACGTTGTTGACTCTCTTCAGTCCCTGTTTGTCCCACAACAGGAACTGCTAGTCGTTTAAAGGCAAATTGAGACTGTTTTGTGCGTCCCACATGTGCTGCTTCTCCTCTAACAGCTTTTTCTTTTCAGCTACTAAAACCGAGTTTACCCTGTTTGTGCAAACTGGGGCAATGTGCCCATCCTCCCCACAGTTAAAACAGTACCAAGGCCTGGGTCTGTAAATCTGCTTTTTCTTGGCCTGGTTTAGCATGTCTGTGTTTGCACGGACTAGGTTTTGTACTTTGCCTGCACTTTTCCCTGCTGCTCCCCTGTTATCAGCCCCCTTTGTCTTTGTTTGTGCCATCAAATAGGTTAATTGGCTTTGTAAACTGGCTACTTGCCTCCCAAGATCCTCAATAACACTGAGACTGACCTCTGACTTCTCTCTTGACTCTGCACAGGCCCACGCACTTTGGAGCTGAAGCTGGCCACGTTGCCTGGTGGTGCCAATGTGTTTTTTCATGCGGCTTGCTTTTGTTAACTGTCTGTCTTCTTCTGTTCTTAGTAAAAGCAAGAGGTCAGCAAATGAAGGGGGGTTGCTTTTCTTCTGCTCAAGTTGTAGGCAAGAAAGTAAAGAATTGTCCCAGCATCCTCTACAGAACTGTTTGAGTAGGTGTTTATCTACATCGGCCGGTGCAGCCCCACCCCTTCTCACAGCTAGGTTCAATGCTAATTGCAATCGATGAAGATAAGTGGAGGGTTTCTCACCCGGGTCTTGAAGGGTGTTCATAAACTGGGCAAAAAGTTCTTCCCCATCCTCAACAGTACCAAAGGCTGAGTCCAAGAGCTGCAGGTAAGCGATGGGGGGTGATCCAGGCCGTAGCCCTTTGACCACATCGGCTGCAGGTGAAAGTAAACATTCAAGAATTCTTCTTGAAATCTGAAGATGGGACATGCTGGGATCATTTAAAAGCAGTTCGATGTGTGAGCGCCAAGTGTCGTATTCAGCTTCATTACTGGGTCTGGGAATCTTTCCAGAAAAGGAACGAAGCCTCATTGGAGATTGCAAGTGTGGGCTAACACCTTCACTCCTTACAACATGCTCAACCACCACCTTCTGTATCTCTGCTGGGTTTATGTCACTCACTGAAAGGGATGGAGCTTTCCCTCCATTAGTGAACAGGACTGAATCAGTGGCATTTAGGCAATTTCCTTCCCGTGGGGCATTCAAGAGTGAGACTGGGGTCTCAACATGTGAAGGGGAGACTTCTATACCTACGGGTTTCATAGCTTCAGTATCTTCACCAATCTGAGACATCATCTCTTTCAACACCTCCCCATAGTCTTTGCCACTTAGCTTGGCTAAGCCCTTTAACTCAGCTAGATAAGTTTTTGTAGCATTACTGCCAATCTGCGTAGTGTACACACTGCTTAATGTTTTTACAACATATTTAGCACATGGATCACCCTGCACTGTGTGTGTGTATGGCAAAAGCTGCTCTAAGTTCACTAAAGCTGAACTGCTCGAAAACTCAATGATCAGGTTTTGGTAAAATTCTGATTTAGAATCATCAACGAGAAGGACTCCTTCGATAGAACCGTACTCCCTAAGGAAGTCAACGACTTGCTCATCCTGATCGGCTACTTGGGTTACCCCACTAACGATCACTGCATTCGGAATTTTAACACCTGACTTCTGTATGAAATCCATTTTGCATATTCTCTCAATATTGATATTCAATGTCTCTGGCTCCTTGCTGGCTCGCCAATAATGTAACCCTTACTACGAGGTAGTAAGAATGGACATAGGTTTAATAGTCTAAAGTAGTCGTAGAGGTTATCGAAATTTCAATTTGAACCAGAATCAGAAGACGCTAAATTGTTAAGAGCCTGAGAATTGAATATCAATAAAAGAAATATACCACACCAGAATGACAGTTTAGACAACCTGTATTAACTTCACAGGGCGGAGCATACATACAAGAAAAACACATTTATGAAAAATAACAAACTAAAATAATAAAAGTGCGCACGTAAACAAAATGAAAATCCTCTCTTTACAATATCTGTGAGCTCAGTCCATCCTCGGGTCGACTTGCCCTGGTTGACAAGAGTTCAGTTTCACCGTTGGGGCCCTGTTTTTTTTCCCTTGTGATAGTGTTTGTCCTACCACCATGAAGATGATGAGATGATTCTGGCAATCCGTCTAAAGTCAGAGTCACAAACACGTTTGGCTCGCCACCCAGCCAACCGGACTGGGAATCTATGAATCTCTGGGAGAACGTCTGGAACGTGTGGATCTTTATCACTCCTTGGAAAGAATCTCTGCACGACGTTTCCCACTCTTTACCAAAACCTGACCAATTTAACGGAATTCACTGCCTTTAGCTCCGTGACAACAGAGGATTCAGGCACAGCTTTCGTTTACACTCAAGCAGATAACGCAGCCTCCTATGCTCAAATGCAAGCGCCAAAAAACGTGCAGTGACGCAAAACTAGAGGCGTAATTGTAACGGAGCCTAGCAGGCAGCTGATTGGTCAGCTCAGTGCTTCATGGAATTCACCCATTGGCTCACTTACAAGTCCATCAACAATACAAAATTAAAGTTAACCCCTTTCGTGACTTGGTTAGACAGCTAAATAGGGTTTCTCATTATTAAACCTGGCTACATGTACATACTTTGCTTTTTACAAATATACACGTAATTTATCCAATTAAAATTGCACTTTCAAACAGGTAGGTACTATTGGATGTGATTGTAGTGGAGTAGGCGGGGCGAGACCGTGGTATAACCGGACTATAATTTTTTTTTCCCTCTCTCCCCTCTCTCTGTCCGGTCGCTCCGAGAGCTCTCGTCTCCGTTGTCACGTCTCGTCGCTGCATACCCCCCACCCCCTCAGAAGGAGGGGGAGGGAGCATGCACAGTGTCGGGGGTACCCCCCGGCCTGTGAGGGGTGATGGGGGTATGTAGTGGAGTAGGCGGGGCGAGACCGTGGTTCGAGACCGGTGAGTAATTGTTAATGAGCGCCAGCTGTGCGCGCACCGTTCTCGAATCCTGTAGGAGATCGGGAACATATAAGAGAATGAGCGACCGGACCGGTCGAAGAGAGAGGACCGGGACTGAACGTGTTTATGTTTGTATTTATGTTGTATTCGCCGGCCGTCGACCGTGAGGGGCGGCCGGCTGTCTTTTTACTTTTGATTTTATTTGATTAAATGTTTATTTAAATGTCTGCCGGTTCCCGTCTCCTTCCTTCCCTACTTTCAATCTCTCTTTACAGTGATTAATATTCAGAATGGAGAAAGTCTGCCTAAAAAACTGTTCTATCAAAGTAATATTGAGAATGGTAGGGGAGTGGGTGATGGAGGTTCCTCGTGAAGTTCATGCGCGAGCACATGCATGGATGCACATACACACACACATTTTTAAGACAATGAGGTTATGCAGAAATTGCTACTCACAACGTAATAATACCTGGTTGCTGATCTTTACATACCGGTCATATACAAGTACTCTGAATGCATGTTTATTCTTATATCCGTGTTTATGTCTGTGACGTATTGAATAAAAAAAACACTGAACGTCAAAAGTAGGCCTCAAACAACAGTATAAAACAATAAAGAAGTCCAGTTCATGACACCTTTAAGTAAATCACCCATCTTTTGTGTATTCTCCTGTAATGCTGCTTGTTTTCACAAAGTTGCCATTCATTTAAATATAATTTTTTTAACTGAATTAGTTGCAATATTTATTTATGCACTAATTATCAGTCTAGTAACCTTGGAAGGGATTTATGAGCTTCTTAGAAGGAGAAACTGAGTCCTAAGATGCATATGGAGATTATCTTATACTTATGGGGGTTCTTATACACTTAAATGGACTTATGCTGTACAATACCCAGATAGCAAAGGTATGTCGGCTAAAGACCTGGAAAACACCTGCTGTGTTAAAACATCTGATAAACATCTTAGAAAGACAGTTTTAAATACATTCTAAATAAACATATCACATTTACATTTATGCATTTGGCAGACGCTTTTATCCTAAGCGAATTTCATTGTATTATCTTTATATCATTTTTTGTATCTGAGTATGTCTGTTAGACATTATAAGCAAAATACATCTTGCAGTTATGTAAATGCATGTAAGACAAATCTTGCAGATGTATGTTTGCTATCAGGTTAAGAATGTGTAGTAAGAAGTCAGTTTGTGTAATATTTCTGAAACTGGACATGAAGATACAGTTAAGTAATCCTATGAATTACAACTCAGTTTTACTTTGTGAAATCTCACATTCAGCCTCTGATGATTTACAACCTACAGTATAACGTTTCTCATTATATTTGTTTTCTTTTTACAGGACCTCATTTTGCTGCAGTCAATCAAAATAATGAAATAATCGTGACGGACTTTCATAATCATTCTGTTAAGGTAAAAACGGCTTTTTCAGCATTTTCTGAAAATACTATATATTTTAAAACATACTGTGTTTTCCATCTGCAGGTGTTTAGTCCAGAGGGGGAGTTTCTACTGAAGTTTGGGTCAAACGGGGAAGGAAATGGGCAGTTCAATGCACCCACTGGTGTTGCTGTGGATGTCAATGGGAATATCATAGTGGCTGATTGGGGCAACAGCCGAATACAGGTACTAAAAGCTGGAGACCACCTTGTACACTGACCAAAATTATAAACGCAAGACTTTTGTTTTTACCCCATTTTCATTAGGTGAACTCAAAGATCTAAGACTTTTTCTACGTACACAAAAGGCCTATTTCCCTCAAATATTGTTCACAAATCTGTCTAAATCTGCGTTAGTGAGAACTTCTCCGTTTTCAGAGATAATCCACCTCACAGGTGTGATGCTGATGCTTATTAGACAGCATGATTATTGCACAGGTGTGCCTTAGGCTGACTGCAATAAAAGGCCACTCCAAAATGTGCAGTTTTACTGTATTGGGGGGTCTGAAAACCAGTCAGTATCTGGTGTGACCATCATTTGCCCCCCCCCCCCGCAGTGGAACACATCTCCTTCACATAGAGTTTATCAGGTTGTTGATTGTATCCTGTGGTCCACTCCTCTACAATGGCGAAGCAAAGTTTCTGGATATTAGCAGGAACTGGAACACGCCTGTCCCATACTCCGATCCAGAGCATCCCAAACTTGCTTAATGGGTGACTTGTCCGGTGAGTATGCTGGCCATGCAAGAACTGGGATGTTTTCAGCTTCCAGGAATTGTGTACAGATCCTTGCAACATGGGGCTTTTGCATTATGATGCTGCAACATGAGGTGATGGTCGTGGATGAATGGCATAACAATTGGCCTCAGGATCTCATCACGGTATCTATGTGCATTCAAAATGCCATCAATAAAATGCACCTGTGTTCGTGGTCCATAACATACGCCTGCCCATATCATGACACCACCGCCATCATAGGCCACTCGATCCACAACGTTGACATTAGCAAAATTCTCTGGAACGCCTTTGGAGACGGCTTATGGTAGAGAAATTGACATTCAAATCACGGACTACAGCTCTGGTGGAGATTCTGCAGTCAGCATGCCAATTGCACGCTCCCTCAAAACTTGCAACATATGTGGCATTGTGCTGTGTGATAAATCTGCACAATTTAAAGTGGCCTTTTATTGTGGCCAGCCTAAGGCACACGTGTGCAATAATCATCCTATCTAATCAGCATTTTGATATGCCACACCTGTGAGGTGGATGGATTTTCTCGACAAAGGACAAGTGCTCGCTAACAGGTTTAGACACATTTTTGAACAACATTTGTGAGAAATAGGCCTTTTGTGTATATGGAAAAAGTCTTAGATCTTTGAGTTCAGCTCATAAAAAATGGGGGCGAAAACATAAGTGTTGTGTTTATAATTTTGGTCAGTGTATATGGGTAAAATGTTTCAACTCGACGTGTCAATATAAAAAAGGGCCCTTGATCATATTTTAGTCCCAATTTAACATCTCCTTATCATCCATCTGTGAAACTCCAGGTGTTTGACAGCAGTGGATCCTTCCTTTCTTATATCAATACATCGGCAGACCCTCTGTATGGCCCGCAGGGACTGGCTCTCACATCTGATGGCCACGTTGTCGTGGCAGACTCTGGAAATCACTGTTTTAAAGTTTATCGCTATCTTCAGTAGCACTCTCCTATCCACAAAAGGATATTTGCACTCATTCTTTAAAGCTGCCACTTTTGTGCCAAATGGGACACATGCAGATCACAGTTGTTTATTTGTGGCCTCATTCATGACTTTTTCATTTCTTTACTTATACGTTTGCAAAACTAGACAATCCTACACTCATTGGTATCATTGGTTTTGCGGTTAAAGATTTTTATATATAAAACTGTGTTAAGTTATGCTATGTTAGAAATGCATACACATGCATACAAGTACAAATACCAACACCCCAAAATATCAAATTTTTGTCACCTACGTTGGGACAGAATATTTCTTAGGTTAAAAAACCACCATCAGGATTATATAATATGCCATTTTATATGCTCTTCTGACTGTACTGATCACTGTGATGCACACAATTGTGGATGCTATAATCTGTGTATGGATCCATTCATGCATGAATGTTTGTCTAATGACTTTAACTAACACACAGTATGCAAGGAACAAAGCACTTAATACGCAGGCAGAATTCTAAAGAAAACAGCTTATCTGTGAGTTCTTTACTATTGCTGCACTATTTTTTTTGTATTTATTGAAGAAAAGTAAAGTTTCGATCTCAACCAGGGGCCCGTTTCAGAAAGGAGGTTTAGTGAAAAAAAGTAAAAAAGTATATTAAGCCTGATATGAGGGAAACTCTGGGTTTTCCGTTTCAGAATGTGAGGAATGTCAAACCCATTGGGGTTTGTACTTCATTGGGATGTACTTTGATTTCAGGAGAGTAATTTACGGCCAAGTGGAGTTTTGTCATTTCCCTGTGCATTTTTATGAAAACTGTACCGTTTTTCTCTACAGTGAAATTAGATATATCAAAATATATCTCATCCATGCTAACATCAGTAACATTAGCCATCGTACGTGTATTACATCATAGCATAATTTTCTATGGACGATGAAAAGTTACTTAATAAAGTGTATAAATAATGTGGATGAATAAAGAAACTAATAAATACAGACATACATACATGCAGAAATTAAGGGATAAAGGTAATAAACAAGTAATTTTGACGTGTAGGAACTACAATTCAAATCTGCTGAGAGCAGGGTTCAAACTGGCGATCAATCTAACTTTGAACGAGAGTCTGATGACCTACAGCATGACCTACACCATGACGTCTCAGTTGCGTAACTGGAGCACTGATCGCGAGTGAGAACATACTATTTTTTATATTATTTCCATCTTATTTCTGTTGTTTCATTCATTTAATGATTAATTTATTTGTTTATTGGTACATTTATCAAATTGTTAATTTTAACTTAAGTCATTTTCTGGACATCAGAAAATCCACTGTATGCAGAGCGGAAAGTGTGCCTCGCCATGTTGCTTTCTTTGGTGTCGTTGCCATGGTGAATCGTAATATCTGAGCTCCTTTGATGATGGCTTTCTATAGTCGTGGTTCACGCGCTTAACCCAGGCTAAGCCTGACCCAGAGTAAATTGAACTCACTCAAATCAGCTGTTCTGAAACCAAAAAAACTCAGTTTCTAATTTCTAAGTAACCTAACTCTGAGTTCAAGGTTTAACCTAGAGTT
The DNA here is from genome assembly GCA_029783895.1 of Triplophysa bombifrons. NCBI lineage: Eukaryota > Metazoa > Chordata > Actinopteri > Cypriniformes > Nemacheilidae > Triplophysa > Triplophysa bombifrons. The sequence goes on from CM056452.1 coordinate 18,871,837, forward strand.
GGTTGAACCTCCTTATTGAAACGGGCCCGCGGGCAGTTTATGTGTATAATTTATAGAAATGACTACCTTATAACCAATAATGTACCACGTGTACAGGGACCCAAAAATGAAAATTCTGTCATCATTTATTCACCCTAAAGTTGTATACATTTCTTTGTATGGATTAACACAAAAAAAGGTATTTGGAAAATGTTAGCAGCTGACATTTGCTGGACATCATTGACTACAATATTAGAAAAAGATATTGTAGCATTTTTTTTGTTCTGTTGAACACAAAATTAGATAGTTTTAGTAATTTAGGAAAGCAAACAGTTCTAGGGCAGTTTTGACTACCGTTTTAATTGTTCCTTCTATGGTAGTCAGTGGTATCCCAGAAATATCTTTCATTTTGTAAAACAGAACAAAGAAATGTATAAAGGTTTGGAACAATGATAACAGATTGTTCATTTTTGGTAGGGGTATCCCTTTAATTCACTTGATGTCTGTATGCAGCAAAACCCTTTGTGACACACAAGCTACCAATGAAAATGAGTGAAAAGGGAGCTTAAAAGTAAAAAAATAACATGGTTATGAGAAGACTTGCATAAATCATTGTTGTTTATGTATTTAACAGTGACTGTTTTGTGTTATTAACAAACAAAAATGTGTTTGTTTGATACATACAGCACATTTTCAGGTTTCCTAAAGTAAATCATCTCTGTGTTATGTCTATTCTCTTGTATACAGCCAATGCATATTTCCATTAAGTAATATTTACCGAATGCTTGTTTGCACAAAATATTCATACAATACAAAATGTTACCTACATTCCAAAATGAATCTCTCTCTCACTTTTTGTGTCAATAAAGCTATTCTACTCTGATAACTGAAATTGCCTGTCACACATTTGAAGGTGTTATTTCAAATACTGGTATAAAAATAGGCTTCTGTAACAAGAATGGCTGTGGCCAATGCAAATGTTTGTCCTGAAATTATGAAATGCAGTTTGTGGCCAAAGATATTGCAATAAAGTACATTTCTTGTTATTTAAAAACACAGCAACACTTGTAACAGTGATTTTTTTGAAACCCTGTAAATACGATGGCTGATCATGCTGCTGACCAGCAGAATGTGACACTTCAATCCATAATCCATAATTGAAATACAGTGATGTTACGTGAGTGACATTAGGGCCCTTGTGGGGTACCCGTATCTAAAGAAAGCTAGTCCATGATTCAAAGTGTTGTCTTGCTTATCTGGAAAGTGGCCAAACTGGCCATTCTGACTTTTTCCGCTGTGTATTTTGTGCTATGACCTTTTGTGCCAAGTGTGGTTGAGGTCAGTATAAAGGTTTAGAAAATTGACAATACACTTTGTTCCATATAAGTCTATGAACTGGTCAGTCGCTTTTAACTTGAGGGCAGTGACTGCAAGAAACACTACACGGAAATCCAGTTATGACAAGGGTATTTTTACAGTTTGCATAAGCCAGGGGTGTCCAAAGTCAGTCCTGGAGTGTCACGGACGTGTGGTGAGAACCCAATTGCAGGCAGACGGAGATGAGGTTAAACAAAATACTTAAAGGACACGAAAACACAAAACAAAAACCCATAATGGGGTAACAAAATCAATAAGGATAATAAACAGGAACAGGGAGCTGGAACAGAACGCTGGGACACAGCGTAGGGAACAATCCTTGATACAGCAGTTCAGACGAGCAAGCGGATACCAAAGTTACAAGAACAAACGAGCACAGGACAGAGAATACAAGGGCATTAAATAGGGAGACAAACAAAGGATAATTAACAATAGGCAGGTGTGGGTAATGATACACTGAAGGGAAGCTAACAAGGAAACGAGAGGGGCAGGGCCATAGACGAGACACGAGAAAGCCATGTCAATATATATACATAGCCATGTCTTTCTCACACTAAACACGTGATACTATCATGGTTCTACCCCAAGGCTGGAAAAGTCTGAACATAAAATGGCAGAACTATGACATGGAGGGCCTGTGTCCTGCAAAGTTTAACTTTAGCCCTAATCAAACACACCTGAACAGCTAATCAAGGTCTCACAAAGCAGACTAGAAACTTCAAAACAGGTGTGTTAAACCAAGTTTGAGCTAAACTCTGCAGGACTGTGGCCCTCAATGACCGATATGGACACCCCTGGCATAAGCAATTAAGTTAATTTGTCTGTCTGGTTCTTAAAAAAAACTCAGTGTTTTGATTTTGCACAGCATTTCCGATTTTCTTCGATTAGTTTGAGGAATCTACCTCATGCCACAGCTCCGAACGTGTTTATTTATTCTTTAAGCAATGACATTTTTCTTGCTCTGGGGTGGAGGCCATCTTGTGTGCAGGCTCTGGACTTGCGGCCATCTTGCGAGCAGGCTCTGGACTGGTGGCCATCTTGAGAACGGGCTCAACGGGTATGGCCATCCCCAATGTGGGCTTAGCCGGCTTAGTGTCCCCCCAAAATATTTAGGGGCGACCTCCTCCTCCACCTCACCCACGGCGAAGGCGGACCCATTCTACACCAGGGCCAACTCTACAAAGTCCATAAATCTCCCTTGAGGATCAAACTGAGCAAATTGTGTCTTGAGTGGATAATTTAGCCTGGCTCGGTACAAGCAATCAGTGACTGATCTGGGTAGTGAGTATCTGGTACAAGATTTAAGAAGTCAATGGTGTGATACTTAAGGGAGCGTGGGTCCTAGCAGAGCATGAAAAGAAGCATAGACGGGTGCCCTCCTACAGCTGGATCCATAGTTGGTCAGTTGTTCTGTAATGAAGAGCAGGAGCGCAGATGGCACTAGGGACGGGGGAACATGACCCCCTCAGATTCATATTGACCCGATACATATGACCCATATGTTCCCCTCACTGTCACTATGAAAGGTGACAAACAGAGGTAAAACTGAGGATTAATCAGGGTACATTAGCCTAAGTAGTGAAGGAAAGGCCCGCCGCTCTTTAATTATTTTTCTGTCTATGCTTCAGAATCAGATTGCCCACCCAGGGGCACCTGCAGCCCTACTAGTTATTAATTTATTTATATGTTTAAATATTTAAATAGTATTTAAATTGATTATAAATCTGTGTACACTCATTACATATTGATAAAGCAAGAGAAAATGAGACTAAATAAATAAAATAAATTATGTGTATGTTGCAAAATCAAATGTGTGTATGGTTAGCAGTTCTCAGGATCTGTTAAAGTAACATGTTGCCAGCTCTTAATAGGTAAAAAACAACCAACAAAGACTAACTAAAAATAAACCAAAATAGGTTATATTTTATAATATCCGTAACTGAGCATTTTTTTTACTAATAAAGTGCTGAGCTTCATGAGCTAAAGACCAAATATCAAGCATACAAAGCGCTTAAAAATAAATGATCTTGGCAACACTGGAAAGGAGCGCTCCGTGATTCAGCCTTCGGAGCATAAAACAAAACAGCACACCTGTCAGAGGTAGTTTTCTTTAAATTAAAGTAAAGTCTTTAGCTGAAAAATAGCAGGCTTATATTCTTATTTACCGCTGCAAAACGCTAGAACAGCGTTACCAGTGGGTCAATCATCACTTTCAAAACTGCAGTGTGTGCATGGTGCAACACGATGAAAGACACCAGGCTTACTGGACTTCCACTTCCGCATTTCTTGAGTATTTACGTCCGTTTGAACCTTATATCGGGTGGGGGATTCTATGCGTACCCTGAGATAAAATCTTGCAGCCGCCCCTGTGCCCACCGACGTTATGTTCTCTGTGCTCTCTGTGTGCTGCAGCTAGCCTGCTACGACTCCTGACCCCGCCCCTGGGGTTCTTTGTTTTGGTTCTATTTAGTTTTGGTTTGTGTTTATTGGTTGTGTTTCCCCCTTGTGGGTTTTTTGTTTGCATCTTCAAATAAAGAGTATTTTCTGTTATGTAGACAGACCCAAACAGGGTAACAGGACAAACCTGGGAGCAAATCAATAGAGAACGAATGAACAAAAGAACTTCAATGGACTACTTAGGAAACAGAGGGTGACAAAATAACTTTAAAACTCTCCACATCAGACAGGGGAAAACACAGACCGGACCGTGACAGTACTCTTATCTCTGCTATTAAGCTACTTTTGGGGGTGCCCCCCTTGCCCTGTCTGTGATTTTTTGTTGCCGACTTTTTCTTGGTTAATTTTTTTTTGACCAGATCATATTTAAGGGCTAAAAGGGATAGTTTACCCAAAATTTTTTATTCTGTTATCATTTACTGTAATTTTCCCTAACCTGCATACATTTCTTTGTTCTGCTAAACTTAAATGGAGTTATTTGGAAGAATGTCAAACAGAGCTCATCCCCCATTGACTTTCGTAGTATTTATTTTCCCTACTCTGGCAATAAATGGGGGATGAAATCTAGACCTGCAGTTAGACGTGCTTTTCCATTTAAAAACAATCATAAACTGCTCCAGGGTATGTTAATTATTTCTCCACAAGATGACAACGTTCCAATCCCAGATCAATAAAATTGGCCTGTGTTGAATTGTTCTTAATTATCACTTCTATTTAAGCCTTCACTATCTAATGGTGCCTCTCTCAAGGATTTGGTGGTTTGAGGTTGTGCTGCAGTCTATATATTATTTTGCCGATGGCGTGCAGTGAGCACGGGTAAAAGAGATATAAAACAAGGCAAAAGCCGACTACCCCACCCCGGATAGGTCCGGGGACCCGAAATTAATAAACACCAAAAGCTCACAGGTTCGTTATTGGCTGAGACAGGTAGCAGACAAAAAGGAAAGATGGCAAACAATTTATTTCACACACAATATAAAATACAAGTTAACATTTAATTTAAAGCATTAAAAACCCAGGCCATACATCTTGACAATACTAAGCACACTCACTCACGCACACCTCCAACTTAGAATCGGGGAAAGTCGTCCTATTGATCCAATAACTCAGCAACCATTGTGCTAACTCACGTCGCCGCACGCCAAAAACTTCTCTGTTGTGAACACTGCAAACTAACCAACCACAGCACCACACACAGAGGATCTTGGCTGTGACTAATTCCCCAATTCTGGAACAAGAAAAATTTATAAAAAAACTCAAAAGAAACCAATCCAAAGAAACAAAAAAAACATATCAACCAACAAAAACAAATTCAAACAAAATCACTTTAAAGAAAACAAATCAACCCTAAATAACACCAATGATAATAACTCGTTGTGAAGATTTCACATCACCCTCAGTAATGTGTGGGTTATCATTTTGTTTACATGTTTAAGGGGTTCATTTATTGGAAATGTTTTCTGTTCTTTTTCTAGTCTAAGGTGCACATTAGATTGGAAGGAAGACACAAGTCGTTTTCATTTCTGTACTTTATTTAGAAGTTGTTAATTCTCATACCTTTGCTCTGGGTTCATGGCTGCAGCATGGTTCTGGAGGGCGGGGTCTAAGAGGGTGTGCGGCTTTCCTGTTTCCCTTTTTATTTGATGCTCAGTAATTATGGGTAATGTAGGCTTGGTTCATTTATTAAGTTTGCAGGGGGGTTGTGTTATGGGTTGTGTAAATTGTTTATTCTTGTTTTTGCTTTGGGTATTATTTTTATTTATTGTGAAGTATATATAATTTACTTTGATGTAAATCATTTATTTAACTTGTTTGTTTATTATGGTTTACTTTTACTGTTTATGTACATGACCTTCAATTGTCACCCATTTATGTAAATTGGTTTGATCATCTGGGTAGAAAAGGCTGCCTCTCTGTGTGTTTGGGGAAGGCTGGCTGGGCCTCTCCGTGAGGAGGGTCAGCTATGGTGTATGGCAATTTGAAATAAAGAAGTTTTGTAGAAATGCAAGCATTGTCTCCTGCTTTTTCTGGTCACAGAAACTTCAGTTATCATGGGCCCAAAATGAGCACGAGCTGAGATGTTGGCCCAGGTTGATCCGGTTCAAGATGGAGAAGAACTGCAAGGGGCCAATGCTGGTGCTGTGGGGCCAGTGTCTCTGGAGAGGACTTCCACAGATATTGCTGAGTTAAAGGACATGTTCCAAAAATTACTGGTGGATCAACGAGAAAGACTAGCTCATCAAGAACAAGAGACGGCGCGACAAGAAACCAGATGGAAGTCACTGCAACATCAGTTTCGGTTGTTTCAATTGGAATTAAATCAGCGTACCTCACTGGAAAATCTACGGCCTGAAGAAGGTGATGGTCGGTGTCTGTCTTCGGGAGTCTCTGAGGGAGCTGGTCTGGATGTATCTATTGGAGCTACTGATGTAGTACGTTCTTCAAGTGCAGCTAGTTTCTTGAAGGAGCCAAAGATATCAAAATTCTGTGAGTCAGATGATATAGAACCTTATTTGACTACATTTGAACGAATTGCTGGAGTCTGCAAATGGCCTAGAGAAGAATGGGCTATACGCCTGGTCCCACTTCTCACTGGTAAAGCCTGTGCGGCCTATGTGGCTATGGAGGTAGCACAAGTGAACGACTACAAGCAGGTGAAAGAAGCTATATTGAGGAAATATTCCATTAATTGTGAGACTTATCGACAAAGATTCCGCTCCCTAGAGGTGCAAGTGGAAGAAACTCCTAAGGAACTGTATGTCCGCTTAAAAGATCTGTTCTACAAATGGGTGGAACCTGACCAAAAGACAGTACCACAGGTTGCCGAGACTGTTATCATGGAACAGTTTGTGAGAATGTTGTGTCCTGAACTGCAAACTTGGATTAGAGAACATGACCCATCTTCTGCTGAGGAAGCGTCTCGATTGGCAGATATCTTTGTAGCAGCGAGACGGAGAACAGAGCTTTGGAGTTTCTCCCAGTGGAAGGCTAAGGATCCGTTTCCTCCTCGTACGACAACCTCCATGCAAGAAGGGGGTAAGAGAAGAGGCGATAGACATCAAAAACCAACTGGGAATACTTATGTAACTACAGATGGGACAATAAAGTGTTATAGTTGTGGCCAGTTAGGCCATAAGAAACCAATGTGTCCAAATCTGAGTAAAAAGTTTGCTCATGTTGGTTATGTTCCTCTCGGGACTAAGCCTGAGCTTAGTGTGACTCCGGTTCCAGGTGTTGTTACAATTCCGGTGGAAGTTAATGGGCACAAGGTAGTTGCTTTAGTGGATACAGGCTCTACACAAACCCTAATAGAAACATATCTTGTATCTGAAGGTTTAATGAGTAATGATTCTCCTGTTATGGTCAAATGTATCCATGGTGAAGAACAAGCTTATCCAACTGCTGAGGTACACTTAGGAGTAAAGGGGCAGTCATATTTAATGAGAGTGGGGTTAGCCTCAAATCTGCCATATTCTGTGATTATTGGCCATGATTGTCCTGTTTTGCTAGATTTATTGCCCCCTTGTAATACCTGTAATGTGGTGTTAACACGTGCAAAATCTAAGATGGGTTTGGAAGGGAATGAAGGCAATCCGTTGACTGCCCTTCCTTTCTATGATTGTGAGTTGCCAACCGGCCCAGTAAAACCTGTAAAGTCTAAAGCACTGAAAAGATTAGACGGGTTTAAAGGAATGGTAGTACCAATTACTGACAAGGAAGAAATTGATAATTTGAGCACTAAGTTGCAACTACCAGCTGATGTGTCTGAATTGCAACAATCCGACTCTGAAATTTTTCAGATATATTCTCGAGTGGCACAACAAGTAGAGTATGGGAGGAAGACCGTGTCGGTTAGAGGCCTTTCTTTTTGTCTGCAGAATAATATTTTGTATCGTCAGACTAAGAAGGGACAGCAGCTGGTTCTTCCCTCTCGTGTACGCCAGACTGTGTTAACGATGGGACATGCTATACCTTGGGCAGGTCATCTTGGTCGTCGTAAAATGTATCACAGAATCTGCAAACATTTTTTTTGGCCAGGTATGACTAAAGATATAGCGGAATTCTGTAGGACATGCCCAGAGTGCCAGTATACCACGCCTCGGGGTCCCCCCAAAGCGCCTTTAATGCCTTTGCCAGTAATAGAAGTGCCTTTTCAACGTCTTGGCATGGATATTGTAGGGCCATTAGAGAGAAGCAAAGCAGGTAACAGATACATGTTGGTCATTTGTGATTATGCAATGCGTTACCCTGAGGTTTTCCCATTAAAGAATATTAAAGCCAAATCTGTAGCTTTCTGTTTGGTTCAGTTCTTTGCGAGAGTGGGTTTCCCGCTAGAAATATTAACAGACCGAGGGACTAATTTCACCTCAAAGTTGTTGCAACAGATTTATCAATTGTTGGGGATAAAAGGTATAAAGACCACACCTTACCATCCAGAAACTGACGGTCTTGTTGAGAGATTTAATCAGACCCTGGTACAAATGCTACGTAAATTTGTGGGAGACACAGGATCCGATTGGGACCAGTGGTTGCCTTATTTATTGTTTGCATAGAGGGAGGTTCCACAGGCTTCCACAGGGTTCTCTCCCTTTCAATTGATGTATGGCCATGATGTGCGGGGCCCTTTGGCTCTGCTGAAAGAGACCTGGGAGCAAAGTTCACAGATGTCTAGTGGAGTCAATGTTATTGATTATGTGCTACAAATGAGGGAGAAATTAAGTGGAATGACCAAATTGGCGGTAGAACACTTGCAAGAGTCACAGCTTAGCCAGAAATGCTGGTATGATGTAAAGACTAAACGGCGATCTTTTGATGTAGGTCAGCAGGTTTTAGTCATGCTTCCCACGGAAGAGAACAAACCGTTAGGTAGATGGCAAGGTCCATTTAAAGTTACGAAAAAATTAGGGCCTGTAATTTATGAGATTGGTACTCCGGGTGGGTCACGTTCCCATAGAGTCCTGCATATTAATCTCTTGAAGGAATGGCTCCCACAACCCGAGTCGGCCAGGGTAAATTTGATCAGGGTGGTTAAGGATGAAGAGGAGATAGAGGAACAGTATCTACCTGTTACTCAGAATATTACTCCAGTCAATCTGGATCATTTGTCGAAGGAGCAGAAAAAACAAATTCAGGGGTTATGTGATCCACAATTGTTTAAAAATACTCCAGGTTGTACCACTCTTGTTGAACATCATATTGTGCTGAAACCGAATGCCCAAGTAAAAAGAATGAGTTACCGGATCCCAGAGAGAATGGTTTCATCTTTTGGGCAAGAAGTTAAGATGATGCAAGAGTTGGGTATTGTAGAACCGTCGAAGAGTGAGTGGTGCAATCCAGTAGTGTTGGTACCAAAAAAAGACGGAAGTTTGCGGTTTTGTATTGATTTTCGCTATCTGAACTCCGTTTCCAAATTCGATTCGTTTCCAATGCCGCGTATTGAGGAGCTCATAGAGAAGTTGGGAAAAGCTAAATACATCAGCACAATAGACTTGTGCAAAGGGTACTGGCAGGTTCCTTTGGCTCCTGAATCCCGAGAATTGACAGCTTTCCGTACTGCAACCAGTCTAATGTAGTTCAGAGTCCTTCCTTTCGGGCTGCACGGTGCCCCTCCAACCTTTCAGAGGTTGATGAACACCGTTTTGCAAGGATTAGGCGACTTCACAGCAGTTTATCTTGACGATGTTGTGATATTTAGCGATAGTTGGGAAATGCACCTTCATCATCTTGCAACAGTGTTTCAGCGGATTAGGGATGCTGGGTTGACAATTAATCCTGCAAAGTCTTCTTTGGCACAGAGGGAAACTGATTATTTGGGCTACATCTTGGGTAATGGTGATATTAAACCCCAGATCCAAAAGAAACAGGCTATTCAGATCTGTCCATTCCCTGGTACAAAAAAGCAGGTTCGATCTTTCCTGGGTTTAGCTGGATGGTATCGTAGGTTTAAACCTCATTTTGCCACCAGGGCAGCGCCACTAACAGACTTGACACGGAAGTCATGTCCAAATCAGGTTCAGTGGATTGAACAATCCAGATTAGCTTTTCAGGATTTGAGGGATGCATTGATAACCAATCCTGTCTTGTACAGTCCTGATTTTGAGAAGATGTTTGTGTTACAGACAGATGCTTCTGGAGTAGGATTGGGAGCTGTTTTAAAACAAGAGCAGGGAGGGGAGCTACATCCTGTAGCTTATTTGAGCAGAAAATTGTATCCACGAGAGACGAGATATTCAGTTATTGAGAAAGAGTGTTTAGCACTAAAATGGGCTCTCGATTCATTTAAATATTATCTCTTTGGACGATACTTTGTGGTTGAAACTGATCATAGAGCACTCCAGTGGATTGACAAAATGAAGGATACGAATGCTCGGGTAACTCGCTGGAGTTTGGCTATGCAGCCCTTTTATTTCACAGTGAGACATCGGGGAGGGTCAGAAAATGTGACCGCTGATTTTCTCTCTCGCTTACCGTGCGAGAGTTTGGAGGAGGGGGAAGATGTGAAGATTTCACATCACCCTCAGTAATGTGTGGGTTATCATTTTGTTTACATGTTTAAGGGGTTCATTTATTGGAAATGTTTTCTGTTCTTTTTCTAGTCTAAGGTGCACATTAGATTGGAAGGAAGACACAAGTCGTTTTCATTTCTGTACTTTATTTAGAAGTTGTTAATTCTCATACCTTTGACTCTGGGTTCATGGCTGCAGCATGGTTCTGGAGGGCGGGGTCTAAGAGGGTGTGCGGCTTTCCTGTTTCCCTTTTTATTTGATGCTCAGTGATTATGGGTAATGTAGGCTTGGTTCATTTATTAAGTTTGCAGGGGGGGTTGTGTTATGGGTTGTGTAAATTGTTTATTCTTGTTTTTGCTTTGGGTATTATTTTTATTTATTGTGTAGTATATATAATTTACTTTGATGTAAATCATTTATTTAACTTGTTTGTTTATTATGGTTTACTTTTACTGTTTATGTACATGACCTTCAATTGTCACCCATTTATGTAAATTGGTTTGATCATCTGGGTAGAAAAGGCTGCCTCTCTGTGTCTTTGGGGAAGGCTGGCTGGGCCTCTCCGTGAGGAGGGTCAGCTATGGTGAATGGCAATTTGAAATAAAGAAGTTTTGTAGAAATGCAAGCATTGTCTCCTGCTTTTTCTGGTCACGTCCCCACACTCGTATATCATCCTTTAGTCCGGTAATCACCCCTCTCGAAGTCCTCAGAGAGAGTTCAATGTCGTTGCCAATAGCAACGTCACCAGCGAGGAGCAAAACGTTCCACAGAGGCAAATCGTAAAACAAAGGAATTATTATGCACTGGAATTAACTGTCCGTTAAGTTAAAGTATTCCTCTACACCAACCCGGGACAAAGACACTGTTCCAGGCACGGCAAAGAGAGAGTGAGAGGGAAATCACGTGAATCAGCATGAGAAGCGGCGAACTGTCCACTTTGGTCCGGAACAATCCGGTTCAGGCATCCGCTACGCAGTTAAATGAGAGAAAAGGTAAATTGAGCAAATCAGAGCGAACAGTAGTGACACTGTCTATCTCTGGTCTGGAAGACAACCCGGTTCAGGCATCCGCTACGCAGTTAGAACGAGAGAAAAGGTAAGTTGAGCAAATCAGCGTGAACAGTAGTGACACTGTCCATCTCCTGTCCGGAAACACTCCAGTTCAGGCAGTCATTATACATGCAGGTAGTACGATAGCGCTACTCCATAAGGGAGAATCGCACCCCCCAAATAGCGCCGGTATCAGCCTGCTGCAACACCTCCAACACCCCAAGTCACTGCAGATAATGATCCGTAATGCACCACGTACTTGACGCGGAAATTGTCTAATGGCTAACGAAACTAAACAGCCATTCAAAGTGCCCACAGTACTCCTCAGCCACACGCCTGAACGTTTAGCCCAACCCACCGGAAATTACGACACTTCCTGAGGCCCTGTAGGACACACCTAAGTGGCTTACCAGTCCTGTCTGCTTTTATACCCATGGACCGTAACATTTCCTCAAGCATAGGTAGATCGGGCGATCGCATCACCACATTATGTTTTTTCCTTGTATGTGTTTTTTTTAAACTTAAGTCACCTGGATAAACCACTCCGAACAGACTTTTAAAGTAGCAGTATGTGTTTTTTTGGATGATTCAGATTATTCAATCTACATACAGAGCAGACCTAGATCTACTGAATTTGCCGCCATGTTTTGTACAGTAGCCCTAAACGGACAAACAACTTGTTTCTTCTCTCCCCTGCTTTACGTAGTCCGGTTGTTCCTGACTTTACAAAGGGGGGGATGGTCAACTGTAGGATCTTGGCCAGATCAAAAGTGACCATTTGGGGTCGTTAACACCTCTCAGTAGCAACTCTAACCGGCGCCAGCAAGTCTGATCCAACTGCCCTCTCTTAAGCATCCTCCATCTGGTCAGGATAGTTTCTAACACACCTCCCTGGGAAGTCCCAACGGGGAGGATGGGGTGCTTCTCCAACGATAGACCATTTGTTCTAAAAGGAATGTGGCCTAGGTTTTATATCTAAATGTTTCTCTCTTCATTCCTTGAAAGATTATGTATAGCACAGAAATGTGTTTTATACAATACTACTTTTATTTCATTCTAAGAGTTTTACAGCGCCAAACTCCTAAGTGATCCTAAATGCAAATGAGCTAATAAGCCAAACAAAGAAACTTGACTTCGCGCCAAAATCAGCTCATCACATTGGATCACTCACTTTGGAGGGGCGTGAACCCTTCAAGCTTAAAACATCCATAAACTGAGCTATCGAGGCTCATCTCGTGTCCTCGCGCTCCTGCCCGGCACGTCATCGAGACCTGTCTCTCCCTTGGAGACAGTTCATCCGGCAGTTTACATCAGCTAATTTCGTCCTACCTTCGTCAGCAAATCCGGCTCCATGAAAGAAGTAGACGGACTCACCCGCTTGCTTTGAAACCACCAGGACTCATAGAACTTTTTCAACGCGCACAGAACTTGTCCCAGCACACCCAGGAAACCAATCCAAAGTATCCAACTATATCCTAAATAGCTGCGTTTAAGCTGACACCCCTTTTTACAAAGGAGATTGTCCTCGATGGTTCATGCAGACGTGAATAGCTGTTTGTAAAACTGCCACTCTTTACTTTGTCTATTTCTTACCTTTCTTTACTGCATTTATGTTTCATGTTTTGTTTGTTAGCATTTGTTATTTTGTTAGTCAGTCGGTTTGTTTTCCCTTTAGTGTAGTAAATAAACCCGCATTTGTTATCTACAATTGAACTGTTGCTGTGTTTGTTTATCGCATATTAGCGTCACTTAAACTGCTTGATTTCGTTATAATTTCTGGAGCGGTACTGTACAGTAAGAGTGTTATGTTTCCAGGGCCAGGAAAGTAATATTTCTTAGATTTGATATACGATCTGAGGATCACTCGCGGGACAAGTGAATCTAGTTTTGTCGCAATTATTAGGTCTGCTGACTCTGATAAAAGGTGTATAAAATAGGTATAGTTGATCATCATTAATTATACGTCTTTTACTGTGATCAAACTCATAGTTTCCCCGAAATACACTACACTACTAACTTACTCTTAACTTCTATCTTGCTGTCAGAGCAATGAACTTAAAAGAGTTGCTATTTACTGTTAGCTAGCTGTTTCCACAAACCTGCTGTACAATGCAAGCATTAAATGCCTGGCTTTATCATAGCTCTTAGACCAACCAAACAATAATGCAAATTAAAAATGTATTAAATTAATGCAGGTCCTAGTTCCTGCCTGACTTTTATCCTTCTTTTTATACTTAAGATCCACAGACCCTTTATATTATGTAATAAAATAAGATATCGCTTTGTGGCAGAATGGATAAGTTGTGAAATTTAGAAAGTTATTTTACTTTATTACCCTCTCACGATGCGTCTAAAGGCAGAGATGAGAAAGAGAAAGGTAAGAGGAAGGATTACGCCGAGTACGAAGTGAAGGAAGAAGTAGTCACGAGTAAGCATGACGTAATGATGCAGTGGTGCAGTCGTGTGGTGTAACAACATTCACAATGCTCAGGGAGTTTTTCCTTTTGTTCTTAAGTTAACCAGTTCTGGCGAGTGGATATATATTTAACTGAAGAATATAACCTGTTCCTGATGAGATTCCATTGGATTAATTGGTTAGTTGAAAAATCCCATTCAGCTGAAGTGAAGTTATCTACTTATTTGGTGTCCAAACGACGAGGCCAGAATACAGTGACGGAAACCACAATGGAAAATTTCTTCATGTGTCTCCTCGTGCTGGTAAATTGCAGTGACCTGGATACCCCTCGCTATTGCGTGGGATCCGTGCCAAAACCTAACGTCCGATCGACCAAGTCTCCGTCTGCAGCTGTGCGTCATCGCCGTAGACCGCCTCCAATACTTGGTCATACGGTGAATGCGCAAGGAATTCAACCTGATGAGGATCATCTTTCTGCCATTCTTCATGCACCTGCACCAACAGATGCAACACAACTCCGCTCTTTCCTCGGTCTACTATCCTGGTATAGTAAGTTCATTCCAAATTTCGCCACGTTCGTGGAGCCTCTGCGGGCTTGCATCAGACAGGGCCCTGATTTCGCCTGGTTGGAGGAGGCGCAGAAATGCTTTGAGGCTGTAAAAAAATTGCTTGTTCACAGCCCTGCTCTTGCATTATTCGACCCAGATCTGCCTACGGTATTATCTACAGATGCCTCTGCCTATGGCCTGGGAGCTGTTCTCGCTCAGGTTCACGAGGATAAAACAGAGCGCATTGTTGCTTTTGCGTCCCGGACATTGTCATCTACTGAACGCAAGTACTCGACCATTGAAAGGGAAGCACTTGCTTGTGTTTGGGCCGTTGAAAAGTGGCAAACTTACTTGTGGGGTCGTAAATTCCTCCTGCGCACGGATCACCAGGCTTTAACTGTGCTTTTCTCATCCAAAGGAACTGATTGCGCAGGAATGCGTATTGCGCGCTGGGCAGTGCGGTTAATGTGCTTCAACTATGATGTTGTTTTTCGGCCTGGAGCTCAAAACAATACGGCCGACTGTCTTTCTCGTCTGCCTTTGCCTGCATCAGCTGACGACAACTTCAATGCTGAACCAGAGTTTGTGTGACTTTTCTGTCTTCGGAGATGACAGCTTTGTCGCCTGCTGAGGTTGCTTCTGCCTCCGCAGCATGCTCGGAACTGAGTGCATTATGTGCTCAAATAGCTCACGGGTGGCCTTCTTCTTCAACTTCTGTGGATATTCTTCTACGTCCATACTTTCATCTACGCAACAAACTAACTGTGCAGCAGGATTATGTGTTCAGGGGACAGCGCCTTATTGTTCCTGTCACGCTACGGCACACATTGGTTAAGTTAGCTCACGCGGGTCATCAGGGAATTGTGCGTACCAAACAACGGCTTCGTGAACTGTACTGGTGGCCGGGCATCGATTGGCTAGTTAAAGAGCACATCCCAACCCGTCACCTGTGTTTGTCCTCTGACAAAACTGCCAACACCTCAGCTGCGCCGTTGCAGCCAGTACCTTTTCCGTCTGTTCCATGGGACAAAATAGCTATTGATGTGGTGGGCCCGTTTGAAACAGCTGTGGGAGACTGTCGTTATGCGCTCACATTGATTGACTATCACAGTAAGTGGCCTGAAGTTGTTTTCACCGCTTCCGTCACTACTCAGAATGTAATCGCTTTCTTGGCATCTGTGTTTAGCAGATATGGCAATCCACGTACCAGCGCAAAATCACTTGGAGTGAGCTGTGGAGTATGGCAACAAACTGGCTAAGTTTAATCATAATAGCTACATATGATGTGCTGGCCTCACCAACAAATCTGCATGTTTGGTCTGGACAAGATCCAGCCTGCCACCTATGTACAGCTCCAGTAAACCTTAAACATATTCTTGTGGGTGTTAAGAAGAGCTTGATACAGGGGAGATACACATGACGCCAAAATCAAGTACCAAAGTGCTTGGCTGAAGCAGTAGAGACCAAGAGAGTGGCAGCAAATGCCACCCCCCAAAAGTTCCAGGCCAACTTGCTAAAAAGGCAACCCTTTATTGGGGAGAGGCAGAAAAAGCGGTCCAAACGCTTATCCACAGATTCAGGTCTGCAGAGGATAGTCAGGGATTGGGAAAGGCGAGTTGATTTAAACCACAGACCTACTTTCCCCTTGAAAATTGTAGCAATGAATCTGAGGCCGGACATGGTTCTGTGGTCCAGCTCCAGTAGGACTGTCATCATAGTTGAGTTAACTGTACCTTGGGAAGAGCCCATTAAGGAAGGATTTGAAAGGATGAATCTCCGGTATGCCAACTTGGCAGCGGAGGCCGAAGATCGGTGATAGACAGCGACAGTGTTCCTGGTGGAAGTGGGCTGATTGGGCTTTGTTTCCAATACCACTCCAAGGCTGCTTAAGGAAGTAGGAATCAGAGGACACGACATGGATGGTAGTCAAAGAGAAGCAGCCCCAGGCTGTGGTTGAAACGGAGATACATTGTTGGGGGTGCCAAATGACCACGTAATAAAGCGGTTTTGTAATGTTACGTCATACAGAAACGTGGGCACTGAGCATGCATTAACGGTGCCAGTGGGGCTAGAACAGCCTTTGCCACGGGTTGGCGCGTATGGTTGCATTGATATTGGTAATGTGTTATAATGTTACGCCATACGAAACCGGGAGCACTGAGCATGCATCAACGGTGCCAATGTGGCTAGAACTGCCTTAGCCAACGGGTTGGCGCGTATGGTTGGATTGAGGTGTGAGCTACAGAGCCACTAATAAAGCAAGTGTTGTTGAGGCTGCAGCAACTAATCTGGATAAGCTAATTGACACAGGGGATTCAGAGGACAGGTCCAGTGGAGGATAATCAAGAACTGTCCAGTGGTGAAGATAGAAGAAGCCACTGGCCTTGGTTGAGACGGATGGACACATTATGGGCTACCAGATGACCTCCCTTGCCTGAGGGGTGTCTTGTGATAAAGGGCCGAAACACCAAATGAGGGTGAAGTGCACACCTGAGGGGCATTATCTGCAGCACCACACCAAAAGGCATCTTTCCCCCAGAACAATAGATGTGATGAAAGTGTGATCGCACACACAACCCATGAGATGTCTCTCTGATAATAGCAAGGAAAGGTAAGTATATATATGCTATGTATTTCTATACTCAAAGATTCCCCTAAAACCTGGGACCTCCTTTCCTCTATTCATATTCCTGATTGCCCCCCAGTCATGCAGAAGGCGTGGGAAATGTCATATTGGGCAATTAAACTGTGCTGAAATAGTAGGATTATAACACCCAGTCCGATAAAGCAAATATGCTGGACATGTCAAAAATACAGAAATATTGAAAAAGCAAAGATTCTGGAGGACCGGATGATTTTTCTGAAGATCACTGGACAGTTTAATGACTCATGACAAACAAGAAACCCTTAAACAACTATGACAAAACATGTCTCTCCTAGTGTTTTCCCCTTGTACTTCATCACCCAAGCTTCTCCACATTCCTGCACCAATTCCTCGTTTGCAATCACCCTCACCTGCCAGTCATCAGCACCATCATCAGGACTGTGTATATTCACTCCTGTGTTTCCTGTCTCTTTGTCTATAGTCTTAAATGTTATTTTCAAAGTTAACCTATGTGTAATATACTGGTCTTTGTCTTGGATTGCAAGGAAATAACCCAATTGCAGGCAGCAGTGGTGACGAAGGGTTAACAAGATTTGTTTACAACACAAAAACAAGCAAAACAAAACCCACGAGGGGGAAAACAAGACAAGATAATATATAAATGAAAACAAGGACACGGACTAACTAGACAAAATAAAACACTTGAACAACACTAGAGTACACTTACTAAGACTACACAGACGCAACGAAGAACAAGAGTAACAGGAACTACTTAACATTGGTTTGAGGCTACAAGAGACAAGATACAGGGTACAGCTACAATGAACGAGCACAGGACAATGAACACGAGGGTGTTTTAAAGGGGAGACAGACAAAGGATAATTAACCAGGAACAGGTGCTGGGGATTAAACACTAATCGGAAGGTAAAAAGGAAACGAGATGGCGTGAAACACTGACGAGACACGAGAAAGAGCATGCCAAGCCAAAATATATACTAAGCCATGTCTTTCTCACACAAAACCCTAAGGCTATGACTCCAAGAACATCTTGGTTACGTATGTAACGTCTTGGTTACGTATGTAACCTCAGTTCCCTGATGGAGGGAACGAGACGTTGTGTCGAGAACGACAGATGGGGTTCGTCCTTGAGAACCAATCAACTCTGACTACGATAGAAAAGGCCAATGAAATTCGAGGGAAGTAAGGGAGCCGGAGCTGGTTTCACTGAAACGGTCCGTGAGTGGAGCATTCCAAGTTTTAAACAGCTCCTCATGCACCTCCGGGAAAAACATGGCACCCGGGGTTGGCGCGGTTTGCACCGCGCTCTGACCTCAGGAACCACGTATCCCCGGGTTAGCACGGATAACATCTGCTTCGTCCTGAACTCGACCGCTGGGGGTGGAGCTCGGATTCGTCAGAGTCGGATGCCAGACTCCCTCCGATGCTGCGAGCGACATCTCATCTACGTCACACATCGTTTCCGAGTGTGTGCCTGAGGATCCGGACGGTATGTCACCGCCAGTTGGGGAACATTCAGAAGAGCGAATCGGGGTGCGATCGGCCCGTGAGCACTTGGCTGGCGGGTTTACGTTCGCAGAGTTCCCCATATCACTAACGCTGCTAACGTGGGTGGTCATCGGGGCCGTAGCCACAGATGTCACAGCCCGGGTAGCAGACGAAATGGTGACCGCAACTTCTGAATGACAATCTGCCCGCAGTGCGGGCAAGATGTGTCAACGAATGCTGCTTCAGCGTGCTGGACGCCCAGACACGTAATGCAGCGATCGTGTCCATCCCCCTCCTCGATTAGAATGCCGCACCCAAGAGAACAGCGGGACATGCCGCGCTGGAGAATGCTCAGTCCTGAAAAGGACCTTTTTAGAAAAACTCTCTAACACCTCCGGAACCGCCGAGACGCCCAGGGGAAGGTCGCTGCAGGTAGGGACGGTCCGCTGCTCTACGTCATAGATCCGGCAATGTAGAAGCAGAAGAATTGATTGAATTTGTTCTGTTCCTAGTCATGAGCGAAGGCTCTGAAGAACAAAAGGTAAATGAATGCTGCACGCCGGCTTCCTTTTATTCCGGACATCCGGAGGCGGAGACCGGCTTTCAAATTTCATTCGCCAAATTTCATTGGCCTTTTCTATAGTAGTCAAAGTTGATTGGTTCTCAAGGGCAAACCCCATCTGTCGTTCTCGACACAACGTCGAGAGAACGACAGAAAGGCAACAAGAATTAACATGAAATAATAGCGGAATCATGACAGGTCTTATTTCCTTTATTAAAGTGTTTTTGTTACATGCATACTTTTGTCATTGTTTCCTGGATATTCCATGACAGGTAACATCGTACAGTATTAAGAATTATGTGCAAACATTTAGCTCTGGTCTATTTTGAAATTCTGTTATTAATCTTTATGTTAACATTTCTTTAGTGATATAACTTGCTCAGGGTATGACAATATTACATATAAACCTTAAATTTTTAAATTCCTCTTACCCAAATTTTCCGCTATTTCCAGATTCTGCAATGGGTGTATAACCTTTGAACAGCACTGTAGCAGATAAATTGTGATCCAATCATAGACCCTTACATTCATCAAAATACAGCCATTTACCATAACAAATAAACAGTATGAATAGAATTCTTTTATTAGTAAGTCTTTTACAGTATATAGTAAAAGGGCCCATTTAAGGGCATATAACCTTTTATACTGTCCAAACATTGATATTAAAGGCTTCTATGGTGGTATAATGATCTGGAATTTTCTGAATTTTTGCAGAAGAACTTTATGACGACTCGGCACTTGTCTCTTTCAACAACAGTTCACTCAAAGACATGAGTACTCTTACTCCTCTTGTCCTGCCGCAAGCTAATTTTTTTTTATTTTGACTGTTTTATGTGTTTTGTATAGGTGTCCTTCTCCCAAGGGTGACAATCATTTACGATCACAGTATCAGTGGCACACTCACACAATTTAAGAGAGTAGTGCTTTCGAAATTATAGTGCAACCATTTTGAATATTTTTGTGTTTCCTTCTTTCCTAATATTTCTCAATGACTCTACTTTTGGTGAGTATTATTTTTTAAATGAAAGTGCTTTGTCAGTGATTTTCATTTTCAATCTGCTGAATCAACTATGTAAAAACGTAACAACTTTGTGTCAATAACTTTGAAAACCCCTTCCTTACAAGTGTAAACTGACCGTGATAAAACATAATCTGTGTTTAGCTCAATAGAAATTAATTAAAATATTTAACAACAATGAAATATCATTAAAAGCATAGAGAATGTTCAGTATAAGTGCAAATAAAATGGGTAAAATTGTTGAAATGTGTCATTTAAGATTTATCTAAGCGCATTAGTCAATTATTAACTAAATACTTTTTAGATCTGTTTAGTACAGAGGGGTTGTTTAAATAACTTATAAATACATATACAGTACAGTGCGAAGTTATCTACTTGTAAAATGTGGATGTAATATATACTAGGCCTGATTTAGAACATGGAACCAGGTTAATGAACCCATGTCTCCCAAGTCATTGTCCTTTTCTCTAGCACAACCTTATAAAAAGGCAGGCCCATTAGTTTACTTCAGTTGAGCGTTTAAAGCTGAATGACATAGTGTACAATAAGATCAAATAACTTCAGTTCAGTTTGTAGTGGAGATTGAATATGTCTGAGATTACGCTGGCAAAGTTCTCGGTTTGTGAGGATGGGAAAGGAATAATTGAGTTTGGAACTTCATGTGAACATGTCATGACTAACAAAAACAGTGACAAACTGCACAAAGGTAAAATACTTCAATGTTTATAGTCGACACTTATTTTAGTTACATTGATTTGAAGATGTTTATAATAGTACAGTATTTTTAATTTCCTGAGCACATTTGTTAAATGGTTTTCTTGTAAAACCTCAAATTCACTCATGTTACTCTTTTTCTAAGGTTGTAAAATGACTTGGAACAGATGCTACAGATGCTACAGATTGGCTGCACATGTTCTTGGCCTGTTGTGTGTAGTACTGCTTGCAGCTATCATAATGCTTTATGTTGAATACAAACGCATACAAACCAATTATAACTACGTGAGCGACGAAAGAACTGAATATCTTCTATCTAATGCTCTTGCCACAGCTAGAGATCAGCACCAAGTCAGGTTCAACAATCTTAGCTTGGAGAATGAGCAGTTGGAAAACAATTACCGTATAATTCAGGTTAGCTACAGCAGTTGTGTTGAAGAGAGAGATCTATTACAGAATATAACTGTTAACATAACCGAAGGAAAAAATCAGCTCCAATCACTTATCAGTAATCTGGTCAAAGATAAAGACAAGTTGCAGATATTAAGTAACAACCTGACCAGAGAAAAAGATCAATCAGAAAGTAGATATAAGGCCATGGTTGAGCAGAGAGACCAAATACAAAATTGGTGTAACAACATTACAGATGAGAAAAATTGGTTACAGACAGTTAACAGTCACCTATCTGAAGAAAGAGATACGCTGACCAAAGAGAGAGACAAGCTACAGTTGGAGAAAGGTGGACTTCAGAAAGCACTGTTTCATTTTGGTAAACACATCTCAGATTATGACATTGGTTCCTTGTATTGATTGACACATATAAATTAATATTAATAATTATGCTAATATTTATATTAGATCCATATAGTTTTAAGCAGCTTAAACATTAGCACTAGCTCATGTTTGTCAGAATAAGCACATCTAAATGTATCAGAGATATTATTATGTTTTTGATAAGATAAAGTTCTGTTCGGTAACATGCAGGATGGAAGTACTTCAAGTCCAGCACGTACTCCATCTCTACTGTGAAGATGAACTGGACAGTTGGCAGACAGCATTGCATAAAGAGTGAAGCAGATCTGGTAGTCATAAACAGCAAAGAGGAAATGGTATTTGTGAAACTTGACTAGAATGCAATAATAAAGAAATCTGTAGTTCCTCCTGATACATGCAAAATTATCTTTCAGATTTTTGTTCACGGCTTGATAAGTAACCTCGGAGCTTGGCTTGGAGTTACTGACACAGTGAATGAAGGGGTCTGGAAATGGGTGGATGGCAAAGGATTGACCACAAGGTATGAAACTAGCGTGTGCAAATTAGTGACTCTGACATCAGTCATTTGAATTAAATGTGGTTTGAATGATTACATTTGTGTTGTTTCAGTTATTGGATGAAAGGACAGCCTAACAACGGCGGTATGAATGGATCTGATGACTGTGGTGTTATTATTTTTGGAAAAGCTGTGCTGGAGAGCTGGAATGACAGTCCATGCAACTATCTTTCCTATGTGATCTGTGAAAAAAGTCTGGCATGAATTTAGTGAAGTTTATAAATTATTTAATTGTATTATGCATAACTTTTATACACTTTTTAGTGTGGTTTACAGTAAATACTGAACAACACAACTGGCATTAACTAATTTCTGAATGTTGATATAACTTAACAACAGCTTAATAACTGAAGAATGATGACGCTTCTCCGTGGAGACTGTTGATGTGTGAGAGATGTGATGGACAATTTGCCAATTGCTGTGTCCCAATCTGCATACTATCCATTTGAAACAGTATTCGAAAATAGAATTAGTATGTCCCAAATCACAGTTTGCTGAAATGAGTATTTATTAAAGTACCAGGGTGGTCTACTGTTTCCAGTGAAAATTAGAAGTGTGAATCTATGGCTTCCCGCTGCATTAATGAAATTAAATAAAAGAGGCTTCGCTAATTTAATAGGCTGAATGTAAGTATACAGTAAACATTACATATGAAATAATGAGTGAATAAATACTAAAATACAAAGAAATATGTATTTTGATATTCATCACAGTTCATGCTCACAGTGTTGTCTAGGCAACAGCGGCCACTTCCGTTTCGCGTTAGTATGTCCCTGTGCTTGCATACAGTTTTGCTACGCACTAAACTGTGCATACTTTCTATACCATCTAATTCTTAATGTTATATAAATGTGTATAAAATGTGCATGATTAATAGTTGTATTATTGTATTTATCAGATCCTATTAAAACAATGAATTATTATAATGTATATGAATATGGTATTCACACAAGATTAACTTTTACAAACTTTTCAATCTTTGATTGTTTATAGTCATTATGCAATTGACTGACTATTGCAAAAATCATGTCATCTTGTTGTTGACCATTGTTTTCCCATGCAAGCAATAAAGTGTTATTTGAGAAAAAGTTGACTTGAATCTTGTTTGGTCCTATAATTATGCCACATTGCATGAGGAGCACTTTTTAAGTGCACTCTGTTTTTTCTCTTTCTGTATAAGTAAAATAAGTCAATACTGACAAAAGTGGTATAACCTTCTGTAAAAGTTCTGTAAACCTTTTATTCAGTATTTGTGCCAAGATGATGGCAATTATGTTCTTTAGGCATATAACATCAGTGTTTCAATGAACTACATTTTCCATGATAATGTATTTAAAATTTTTCACGTTTTGTAGATCAGAAAAATAGCTGGGGGACAGAATTTGAGGGTCCATAGAGAATGAAAGAAAGGGCCACTGCTTTACAATTGTCTGTGAACTGGAGACTTAGACGTTCATTCTATTGGTGTCTGTCCGATTGTGTCTTCTGTGCTCTGAAAGCTTCTGTTACCAAGAAAAAATGCTGTGTGCATAAGCATACTTGACATTAAGTTGAATTCAGCTTTATACTCCATGCCAGCAGATGGCGGATGTGTACCGCTACCTGTCTGTCAACCGCTGTGAAGAGGAAAAGAAAGCAAAAGGCAAAAGGCTCTTACTAAAAGAATCTCTGTGTTGACATTTGTGTAACTCCGTGGATATCTCGATCGGTTGAAAGCGGATAAAACTAAATAATAGAACATTTTAATTTCTATATGAGTGAGTATTTCCGTACATTTTACCGGATACTGCGACCGGATACTGCGCGTGCATGATATACAGTTCGATGTCCTTGAGCTGAAGTTTGCCAGCAGTGGACGAGACTGCTTTCGATGGATACAACAATTAAACAGGCTATGTAGACACGTCGAGAAAGATAGGATATAAACACCTGTTCGAATCTCCCTATGCAGATCAATCATATGGCGCCAATCCAAAAATGTAGTAAACGTTGACATATCGTTACGTTCGTGTCATACATGCATCTTCGGACTTGTGTAACCACCAGCGACTCTATAATAAAAATGGGGGTTTTTAAAATATTCACTACAAATACAAGTTTAGTCAAAACAGGCTTCAGAATCAGGCATGGGATTCTAAATCAAATCCCAAAAACGTGGTTGGTGTCAAGCCGCAATTTGTACAACCCTGTGGAAAAGAAGTGGCACAAACCAGTGGGCTATGACACCGGTATAAAGATGTACAACAGTCTTACCAAACAGAAAGAGACTTTGGTTTTGGCAAGAGAACGAATTGCAACCTGGTAAGACACGCAGTTGCCCCTCGCGATAAAAGCGAGTTTTGCAGTTATATTAAAAACATGTTTTTTTATTTAGGTATAGCTGTGGACCCACCGTTTATGATCACGCGCATCTCGGTCATGCTTGGTAAGTTTGTCTGCCTGCAATCCATCAATGTTGAAAAAAAGTCAAGCTTGTTTAAGGTGTTTTTGATACGCTGTCAATAATTTTTCTCTTTTTTTTGTAGTTCATATGTCAGATTTGACATTCTTCAAAGGATTTTATCCAGATTTTTTGACGTTAACGTTATCCACGCCATGGTCATCACTGATATTGATGATAAAATCATACAGAGAAGCCTTGAGGTAGACGTCAGCTGATATTAAAGTAGTAGTTCACACCAATATGAAATTGCTTTCTTCATTTGCTCACCCTGAAGCCACTGTAAACCTGTTTGACTCATATTTTTCTGTAGAACATGAAAGAAGGTATTTTGAAGAACGTTGGTAACCAAACAACATTGGTCTACATTGACTTCCATTGTATTTGGACACAAAACCTACAACATTTTTCAAAATATCTTATTTTCTGTTCCACAGAAGATACTGTACACACATAATATGTTACTAATATGGGGTTCTCTTTAAGCTGTTTGGTTATAAACTGCAATTACGGCAGTTTTACACACAAACTTCTGGTTGTGTAAAATTTGTGGAATAATGTAAGTTAGGGGTGTTCTCAACTCCCACTTTTGGAGTCTATGAAATCGACACTTCGACTCCTTTTAATGTAATTCAAAACGGGCTCAGGATAATGAATATAAAATAAATGAATGAACATCTGCTTAGGAACCTTGGGCTGGCAACCAATCTTTGGCATTTGTGCAATGAACACCATCACAGAGCGTTTTTTGTGCTGTCAGACCAGTTACTCCTTTCTGGTCCTGAACCGATGTGGTTTTCCAAGTGCACACAGTGCAAGGACATGACTATCCCAGGTCTAAGCTAAGACATTTCGATTCCTTTATTATTTTTATCATTTTTTTATTGCATCGATTTTGTAGAGTTACAGTTACACAAATGAGATGATATGTTTTGTACTTAAAGACACCGCGTTTCATTGTTTTGAATTGAGGCCTCGTAAATGTGTGCTAAACAAGCCTACAAATATATTTATTCATTTTCCTTTAAGAGTTTATATATTCACCCTAGGCTAAGTTCAACACATTTAAAAAAAAGCTATGAGCCTGTCTTGTGTTCTTTTCTTAATGTAACTCATTGCCTTTTCTGCGTTGGGCATTTAACAAAAGTATTGAAATGATCAATATGTCATTTTAAATCCAACAAATATGCTATAATAACCCAGCAACAAGAACTTAATATATGATTTGTGACTTCCTGGCTGTTGCAGATTTTTAACTTTTTTTAAGCTTGATGAAACGCTTTACAATTTGTTTCCTCAAACTTGATTTAGATTTTTGTCCAGTTATGCGCACAGACTCGCATTTAAGCATAGCACAACGCTTTCATTTAAAGCAACTTACAAAGTGTTAACAGTTGTTTAGAGAAATAAAAGCTTGAAGACGGACAGACGAAGTATAGGAGAGTTTGAGAAATTAATGTGATCGACAACAGTCGATTCCTGTCTTCGAGTCTATTCTGACTTTAGGGACATTAAGAGTCTAGGGACTCCCCATCCCTAATGTAAGTATCTCTTGTGTCATATCTTTCACAGGAAAATATGTCACCCACTGTCCTTGCAAGAATGTATGAGGAAGAATTTAAGAAGGACATGGAGGCTCTGCGGGTAAATCTAAATAATTTCAGGGTATATTGTGTATAAAATTCTAATACGTTGACTAATTTTTGTTAGATGTGCTTTCCAGGTTCTTCCTCCAGCTGTTTACATGAGAGTGACTGAAAACATATCTTTGATAGTGACTTTCATAGAGCGCATTATTGGAAATGGACACGCCTATGTCACAAGTCAAGGTGCTTATCTCTTTTCAAATCTTTCAATTTTGAATATGGGACAACAAAATTGAACATTGAACATATGTTGATACAGGGAATGTCTACTTTGACACAAAGTCGATTGGTAACCGTTATGGCAAGCTTGTGAACCTTGGAGGCGTTGTTGGAGAGCCAGGTATCGTGCATATGTCTTTTCATCTCTGAAGGTCCTTGTCTACAATTCTAATACTAAATAAAGGCAATATATAGTATATGTCAGTAAAGTGAGGATGTGTTTTTTTTTATTGTATAGTTAATATGCACTGCATGTAATATGCATCATAATTGAATCACAAAACACTTTCGTCAAGAATTTAATTGTTTAGTTCTGTTTTTTTAAATGCATATAATGAACATGTCTACTTTTTAAGATATTTAATATAAAAAAAATGAATTTACTGAATTAATGTATCTTTTATTTAAGGGATGCAGGATAAAAATGAAGCAAGGGACTTTGCTTTGTGGAAAGCATCTAAACCTCATGAACCTTACTGGGAGTCACCTTGGGGAAAAGGAAGACCTGGGTGGCACATTGAATGCTCTACAATTGCTAGGTATTTACTCTGTTCTAGCAAGATCTCTCTCCCACTGTAAATATTTGCTTTGCTTTTTCTGTTGTCTTTTTTATTTTGTCAATTGTACATTTACTATGTCTAAGCGTTCGTTTTGTATGGAAACCCATTAGGGCTGCACAGTAATTAACCGCGATACCACTAAATCCTATTGTAATCGAGCTGGCTGCGAAATGCAATGTGTCGATATTTTTTTGAATGCATAGCTTGTCCGTGAAGCACGGCTCTGGGATCTGTAGGAAATGCTACTCGATCTAAAAGCAGTTTGAGTTGCTTATAATAAGCATTTGAAAAAGCAACACCCGTCAAACATGATCATTATAAATATACTTTATTATCATAAAAATACCTGATGATGCTTGAGTAACAGTGATAAAAAGATGTCCATAGGCATTTTCTAGATTCTAGAACGCGTTGGTCTTCTTCTGAAGTGCTTATTTGGAGTTTCCGCTCGAGAGCGCCCTCTGTCTTTCGGACGCAGCAGCATTTTCCGTACTTCACTCAAAAGGTGTGCATAAATCACGTGATATTTATCGTCGGTTTATCGTAAAGCCCTAAAATCAATTGTCACCAAATCCAAGTTCACTTTATTTATAAGTGTAGTCATTACCTCGTTTTTCTTTTTTAGACACACAGTTTTTAGACATAGGGTGATTCTCTAGGCATAGAGGAATTTTATAGACCTTTTTACAATGCAACAGAAATATGCATGTCAAATCAGATCACAATCTTACCCCATTACTCACACAAACTGTTTTCTTATCTCAAATGTAGTTCGGTATTTGGGAGTCAGTTGGACATCCACTCGGGAGGGATCGACCTCGCCTTTCCTCATCATGAGAATGAGATTGCTCAGTCAGAGGCGTATCATCAGTGTGAACAGTGGGGAAACTACTTCCTGCACTCAGGTAATCACCTCAGTCTTCAGTCTAAGATATTATAGGAAGTTTATTTGTTTTAGTATGAATAGAATTATTGAGAGCGTTATTATTACATGTATTATTACATTTTGTAATGGTTTAATGATACCTTGGAAAAAGAAAACTATAAAAATGTTTGTTTTCAAGGGCACCTTCGCTTGAAAGGAAGTGCCGAGAAGATGTCAAAATCCTTGAAGAATTATATAACTATAAAGGTAACATAAACATAAAAAAAGATGTAGTTAAAACTGAAAAACTTTTATTATTTTGTAACATATTTTAACCCTGCTGCAACTCTCTTCATTACATTTTGTAGGATTTTCTGGTCTCTTACACTGCCAATGAGTTTAGGCTTTTTTGCCTTCTGACCAAATACAGATCAGGTATATGCAATATGCAATGTCATTATTTCTTATTTTATTTTATTTCTCATTTCTTATGTTGTGTGTTATACTACGAAAGGTAAATCGTTCCAAATTTAAATAAATAAATTAAACAATGAGCGTGTTTACATGCACAGTCTTATGCCGATTATGTTGATATTTGGAAGGTCATGTAAACGCGTAAAACGGTTTTCTTTTATCGGGGAAAGGTCATAAACGACTTAAGCAAAAACCCGATCGGCAGAGGTTGTTTTTTGCCCATTACTCTGATTTTGTGCTGCATGTTAACACCTTTACCAGTTTTCTTTCAGTTTTGTTTATGTGCGCATGTCTGAAAGAGTAGTAAAGTCCCAAAGGGAAGTTATTGTAAGATAACGTATAAAAGTCCACTCTCGAATCATTCAGTTGATGTAGAAACGTCAAAATGAAGAACTATTGTTGCATATGCATGTACTGCAGACATGAGAAGAGATATAAAAATTCAGCTTCTGATCATTTTCCCGCTGCATTTTTTTTATTACTTAACAGTAAGGATGGGTACCAACTTTTTTGGACTGGTACATAATTGGGTCGATACCTATATTTATGCGACGTATTTGTAATCTGCTTTTTTTGTTTGTTTATGAGTAAAAGAGTGGCATGGTTGCATTTCTGGAGCTTTCAGCGTCCGCGTTTCACAACGAGGAAGCTTCCTTCAAACACCCAAAAGAAACAACGCAAGTTCAACATGAACTATGTTAATAAATACGCCATTTGGGGATGCGCGATGATGACAGCCTGACCACAAATGCATTGAAGATATGACTCGAAGAAGAAATTGACAAGAGATAGGTATTGACTGGAAATCTCGCGACCAGCGAGCTGCAGTCTTAGACCTAAGTTTAAGAGCTTATCATTTCTTGACACTGACAAACGAGAAGGTGCATACTCCAAAGTGTTGGATCTGGCAGAAAGTTGATCTACAGAAGCTGCGCAATATAGGGATCATGACAGCATTAGTACTACAGTGCACAGGGGAGGGTGAGCAGTTTGAATGGCAGTTTGCGCTGATTTTTTCCTTGAATGTTTCCATTTGATTTGTATTTGTTTTGTTTAAATTTTTGCTCCACTTTTTGTTTAAAATTTATATTTTTTTAACCATTTAAGCAAAGAACTTATAGGCTTTTTTTTGTTTGCATTGTTGTTTACATTGTTGTTTGCATTGTTATTTACAAGAGATTGTTGCTACAATCTCTGTTTGTAGCATGTTCTTATTTATTCTAAGGTTTGGAATTTGCTGCGTTTATTCGTTCGTTCCTTTTCGTTAATTTCCCTCTTCAATATAATTTTTCAGTTAAGTGTTTTGCTATTTATTTATTTTGTTTGCCTTGCTTTGCACAACGTTGTTTATGAATGGTCCATAGGCCTGTTTTTTTCTTTTATTATTTACTTTATTAGTACTTTTTCTATTTTGCACTAATATTTTCAAAGAGTTGCCTTTTAAGATATGTTTTTTTTTATATATTTTGTTTTCCACTTTAAAAAAGAACAAAATTTTCAGTTTATTTTATTCAAAAGGGGGTTTTATGTTCATAGTTGTTTTGTTGCCAAGTTTATTTGACATGAAACTGATGTTATAGTCTGTATTTTTGTTAATAAATGAATTAAATGTACAGGCAGTCTTAATCGCTTCAGTTATATTTTAAACGGTATATTTTTATGATTTAACATTTCTCTGTAATATGGAAGTGTTAAAAAAACATATTTTCTCACCCGGAATCCAGACTATTCTTTTCCATGTATATATACGCAAGTTATTATGTTAATATCATAAATGTGCGATTATTCGACTTATTGCTGAACTGATGGACTGCTAGCTGACTAGGAAAATCTTTAGCCAGGGGCAGCCCTAATGAAAATCAAACTTCACATTTTAATTTGAATTGTGTCAGTATTATTGCGTGATCATTAAAAAAAGCTTTTTTTTATGTTTTTGCAATTTCTTTTTCACATTTGCCTTGCCATTTTCATACTGGCAGTCTTGCCTCGAGACTTTTGTGAACATTAATTTAATTTATTTTTTCATTTTGGCTCATATTGTATAAATTATGTAAAATGAAATTGTTAATCTGGTTTTCATTTTCATAGTTTAATTTATTTATTTAAATTTGGCAGGATTAACTTTCCATATTATACAACACCATTGCTTTTAAGAAGAAAAATAAGTTATTTTGAAGTTTGATTATTCTTCCCCAGGAATCGAATACAGTGATGCTAGCATGAATGAAGCCCGATCCACCCTGTCTACCATCTCTGCCTTCAGCCACTGTGCACAAGCCTACATGAAGGGTTACTTACAGTGCCAGTCTGTAGAGGAGGGTTCTCTCTGGGAGAGGTAAAGACAATTTACTGTATCCACGGGGTCCTGTATATAATGTAAGGGCTGAATATAGTAAATATGGGAACTGATTATTTGAACTGTTTTGAAGTAAGAACTTAATAACTGTTGCTTTGTTCTTCGCTCAAGGTTGTCCGCTACACAGGCCAGTGTTCGACACGCTCTTGCTGATGACTTTGACACCCCAAAAGCTTTGGATGCTGTTATGAGCCTTATTCACCATGGTAACTGTCAGCTTCAGCCTGTCACTAAGGTAACATGATAGGGTAGGTCACTGAGGCCTCACATTCTTTAGATTGTGTAAAACTAAATACCAGAAATGTTTATATTTATTATTCATTCACTTCACTAGAATTAAAGACTAGTTTAACTTTACACAGCAGACAAAATTTGCCGTCTTATGTGTTTAAAGGCTGATGGTCCTAGGAGTCCTGCTGTATTCGGGGCTATGTTGTCATATGTCAGGGAAATCATGGATGTTTTTGGGGTCGATTTGCTGAACATAACGGTGAGAGATGAAACATAAAAGCTGACCCTTGTCATACTTTTCCTCACTAAAACATTTACATGGAATGTACACAGAGAGATGAGCAAAGACTGGATTTTCAGTAACCGTGCACAGGAGAGACATGCTTGTGAATTTTAGTTTTTTTCAATTCCATGTTGTCGACTCTGCTTTTGTGAAAATATTTCTCAGTTTAGTGATTATCAATTACAGCCTTTTGCAAAAAAATCCATCATCTTTCTTTAAGGAAACAACAGTTTTTTGGCTTAATACAATTAATACAAATTGAAGAAAATTATTGGTTGGTTACATTAGAGTGATAAATCTAATCCCCATAAGGAGTGCCCGGAAGCAATAACATATCTCATATTAAGTCTGAGAAGTTTGATTAACATATTTTATTTTTTCATATCATGAAACACATTCAATCCCTTCATGTTTCTCTTAGGAAGTCCATGACTCTTCGGGCATTTTGAATAATTTAGTGGAAGAGCTGGTGCATTTTCGGAGTGAAGTTCGCAAGTTTGCTCTGTCTATTGAAGACCAAGCACTTCATAGCGCCCATTCTGACACTGCAACTCAGAGGAGGCTTTGTCGGCCGGATAGAGTTCCCCTACTTAAGGCCTGTGATGTTCTACGGAATAATCTAGCACCTCTTGGAGTGCACATTAAGGTATGTTTCATTTCAACAAGTGCAGCAGAGATTTTCAACATAAATTGAATGTTGATTTAATTAAAAGTTGATTTAAAGAAAAGCTAATTAAATAAGTTTTCAAAAGTAACTAAATGTTACATGTAATGATAAATGATCATTTAAATATATACACACCATATGCTTATTCTTTCAAACGTATAAAGGCATCCAAAACGGTCTCCCGTTTAAGAAATGCACAGACATCTGAATTTTTTCCTCCCCTTATTATTCATTTAGGATAGAGGCACAAACTCCACGTGGGAAATCACAAGAATAAGTGGAGGAGATACAAAAGTGTAAACCACTTGCTTAAATGGACCAAACACTGATTGCTAGAACTTGGACACATGCTTTTAGTTGCACTGTAAATACTATACATTGCAGACATAAAATATTGTATAATGTTATAGGTGGTACTACGTTTTGATCGAAAGGAAAAATGCTGTTTTAAGACTTTTGGCCCAAAATACCAAGATTTTTTGTATTCTGTCATTGGTCTTGTGTCTGGGTTCGTCTTTGTTTTAAGCAAATATAAAGCTTAAACTGGAATCACTGGTAGCTTTACATGAACCGCTTACATGGATGTTCATGACCATGAATAAAAGTTTGAACAGCTTTAAATATCAGGTGAGATTTCTCTTTGTTTTATTATCCACACTTTGGGCAATACAGAAAACCATCAGATAGTATTTGTAAAGGCAAACGTTAAGGAACTTTTTAGATCCCCAGGTTAAGTCCTGGAGGGCCGGGCTGCGTACAAAATTGCATACTGTGACAGTACATACTGAATTTGAATAAGTACCTACCTTTTGGCCGTTACAACAGTGCATTCTATATAGTATGAGTGGGAGTAGTATGAATGCATTTCGGACATTCCACCTGGAATTTTGTCACGAGACACAAATTTATTGGTACTTGCATTACACCCCCGGTGTTCTGCAGAGTTTAACTCCAACCTTTATTAAACACACCTGAAGCAGCTCATCAAGATCTTATAGGGACACCAGAAACTTGCAAGCAGGTGTGTTGAGGTGGGTTGGTGCTAAACTCCGCAGGACACCAGCCCTCCAGGAAAAAGTTTGGGGACAACTGGATTAGACAGTTATGGATTGTGAATTCTTGTCTAATCTATACTGTTAATACTAGATTTGTATATCGTCACTGTACTTCCAATTTTAATGTTTTTCAGGAAATGGAAAACAACTGTACATTTTAAATTGTTGGTAAGCCCTTTTCTAATACTTTTTATTGGTTAGATATTTGAAGAACTCTATGACAAACATAAAGGGTGACTAATAATAATTTGAATTAGAATTTCACAAAATATGATAGTCTTTAATAATACTATAATAATAGTAGTCTTAACTATTGTTAATATGTAATGTTATATTTATTTATAAACACATCAAAAAGTAGAAATTACTCGCATCAGGTGCTTAAAAGGTCCATGTTTAACCTATTTGATATCCCATCTGAAAGGAACAATAAGAAATGAAAAGACAGCTAATATTTTTGTTTACTTTAACTGGAATTTCCTTCGTTAGTTCTTATTTTCCCCCATATAAAAAAAGATCAGGGTCTCTGAAGTGATCAGTGACTTTGTTTAAAAAACTATGTTCCAACTTCATTTTATTTCCCTTTTCAAACTGTCAAACAACACAAGATTAATTAAGAAGGTTAAGGCCCGGTTACACAGACACTGCTTAGCTTGAAGTTACCATGAGACGGAAGTTGCCGTTTAATTCTTTGTAGTGTAGGGCAGGGCTTTATTTTGCCCTCTCCCCTTGTGATTGGTTTGTTGTTAGTTGGACCTAAAGGGGATGGCTAAATATGCTTGAGTATTTGAAAGTCAGTATAGGCCTACCTCTTGTTTGTTGCTCACGTCATGTGGTCAAGAGTTGCTGTTGAGAGGGAGAGAGGAGCTTAATGTTTTTGAATAGAAAATTAATTTTGAAAAAATAATGCTGTGCACAGATAAATTGTTTTCCTGTTTGATTTCATGGTGACTTTAAGCCAGGACTATGCCTCAGTTAAATTAAGTTACAGGGGCTAAGAAAAGATAGTTTTAAGCTTTAAAATAAATAAAACATTTCTGCATCACAACACTGACTGGCCTGGGCCAGTGACAAGTGTGCTTAATCGCGAATCGTAACCTTCCAGTGGTATGGTAAGGCATCAATTGCATTAATCACGACAAGAGGCTCTTACTAACGACCATTCAAGCAGTGGCCTTTGCCTACTCTAGGGACGAGATGGACGCCCGGCACTGTAAGAAACACTAGGAAGCTCTCCATAGGGGGGAACGCTATGGAGACTACATCTGCCGTAGGGAGATAATACGTGAAATATCTACACGGTCTCACCAGTGGGGATATCTCATGGGAGTAGTAGTGCGGGTCCTCAACCAGAGGTACACAGAAGCAGTGGAGTCCAGGAGGGAGGTCAGAGGTTCACCGACAGGAAGGTTGTAGAACCTTGCGAATGTATTGGGCTTCGGCAACCGGCAGTTCTGCAGATGTCTGCCAGAGGGGCGCCCTGAGCCTTGGCACAGGAGATCTTGGGATTGGTTCGAAGTGATGGCTTCCACGATCCAGTGGGCCAATATCTGTTTGGAGACAGCTCTCCCCTTCTGATGTCCTCTAAAACAGGCAAAGAGCTTCTCAGAGCTTCTGAAGCTCTGTGTGCGTCCAAGCAGAGGTGCAAGGCGCGGTTTGGACACAACACGGTAGGGGTTTGGTCTTGCTCCCCAGGGGGGGAGCGCCTACATGTTCACCACCTTGATCCTGAAGGGAGTGGTGGGAATTTTGGGCACTTAGCCAGGCTGGGGTCTCAGCACCATGTTGGAGTCACCCACCCCGAACTCTAGCTAGGGACCGTCCCAGTGCGGCTCGACAATGGTGGTTTGGCTGGAGCTGCGCCCGATGTCCTTGTTCTTCTTGGGCTGTCCTCGTCAGGGCCGCTTCTTCTTGGTCGGCTCCTGACGGGGAGTCTATGTTATTCTCCATGATGTCCCCTGTCCATGAGGGCCACTGAGGAGGGGGAGCCGGGGCAGGAGGAGCGGAGCTGCTTGGGAGCAGACGCCGTCTGGGACCTCAATGCCCTGCAGGGAACCAGGTCGCGGCAGGGCAGTATGTGCTTTATGGCCTCCGTCTGCTTCACTGTCAAAAACTGTTGTTAAGAGTCTTCGACGGTGTCACCAAACAGTCCACCTTCTCTGCGTCTTGCATCTGCGCAAGGTTGAGCCAAAGGTGTTTCTCCTGGACCACCAGATACATCCATGTAGCCTTTAGCTACCCCAGTGTCAAGGTAAGTCAGGTTGACCGCGCTTCTGTGACGTGTACGCGCCAAAAAGGGGGTGTTCCAATTCCTCATGCACCATGCTTCGTATCCAAGTACCAAGAATCCATCCATGAGCATTGCGGGCAAGGCATGGCTGACATCTCTGTGTCAGAATTGTCCAGGTCGATTGTAATTTTAACGAGTGTCGTTTCAGTGCTGTGATGCCGTCTGAAGCCTGACTGACATTTTTCGTGTATTTTGTAAGAAAGAGCACAACTGAGTGGACACTACTTTTTCTAGTATTTTAGACAGGAAACGGTGATTTGAAATCAGTCTATAGCTTGCTAGTTCACTGGGGTCTTAGCTTAAAGGGTCCTGGGACATGGCATAGATTGATTGATGAGTTGATAATGTTATGAATGGGCTCAATTTCAACAGGTAGTAACTCTTTTAATAATTTGGTGGGAATGGGGTCTAATAAGCATGTTGGAGGTTTAGATGTTCCATTTGGGCTGCAGCTAACGTGTTTCTCTTTAAATCTTTCCCTGCCAGCCTTTAAAAAAAAAAAGGTTGCCTGCCAGCGCCATCGTTTCTAACAATTTATATATCAAATGAAAGTCTCTGCTTTCAAACAAAAGAAACTGTATTCTTCTATCTTCATATGTTCTTTTTTTTATCACCCCTTAGATGTGGGTAGGTTTCTTAAAAAATGCATCACTTAGATTAAACAGCTGAGATAATAAAAAAAAATTGGTCAAAGACTCTGTAACACAGTTCAAAGTTGGTAAGGAAGGATGTGGGAACCGGCGAACATTTAACAAACTTTTATCAAAATAAACAAACAAAAACATGGAAGTAATAGGCTGGCGACAATGTAAGAGAAAGCAGTTTTTTTTTACTTTTGTTTGGAGCAATTAGGTTTAGCGCAAGCACTTCAAAGTATTTAAATTTATGCTTTATTCTCCGAGTTACAGTAAGAAAGTCTCTTAAGATTGTTACGACACCACCGCCTCGACCAAGTGGTCATGGCTCATAACAGTAGTTTGGTCGGGTAGACTCATTTAGACCAAAATAATAATTTGGTTTAAGGCAGGTTTCAGTAAGGTAGAGTTTATAAAAACTGTTATCTGTAATCAGTTTATTTAGTTCAGAGCTGTACTTGATAAGCATTAGAATATGAAAAGATACATACCATCCAGATTACCAACCAATTTTGAAGTGCAAATGGTTATAAACAGTGGAAATCCAAATTGGCAAATCCAGGAGAAACACAGTCACGCCTTGCTTCCACAAAATTTGTATAATCCCCACCAACTCTAGCAGGTGGATTTCAGATGGACTACGCCTCAAACATAATTCTTCGGTTCTGATGATTTAATAACACCCAGTAAAAACCAACAGCAGGAACAAAGTTGTCCAAATGGAATACCACATGTTCTGGGCCAAATTGTAAACATAAAAACACCAAATACAACTACAATGAGTTGCCAATTTGGACTTCGTTTTGTACAATCCATTTCTAGTGCATTCACTTATGTTGGCCTGCACCAGATAGCCAGGTGCGCAAACTCCCTTCTGTAAACACATTTATCACTTTGGTGCCTTCTACAAACTCGAGCTTGACAATACTCTTACAAAGCTTGTGGACCCTGGGATAGTGAAGACATTAGGAACACAATGGGCCTCATTCATGAAACACGCGGAGAAACACCTCATTGAAACGGGCTCCCTATCACGTTTAAATGCTGCATGAAACATTCAAACGTTTTGTATTCTTTTAGACAAATTGATTACACTGCACTATGTATCATAATGATATCTCACGAGTTTCATTTCCCTTTTTCTTTTTTTACTCTTTGGCTAAAAGGTAGAGCCTGCAACTCCCTTTTTACACAGCCGTCCAATCATTGTGGAGGAGAGGAGACAACCCTACGTTGACCAACCATCATACTTATACAACAATGGAGAAGTTAATATTATTGGTAACTGCATTTTTATATGCATTAATATTCTTCAAAAACAAGATAATAGTTGCATGAAACTGCTGTGGCTATTCCAAATCACAGCAACCATCGCGTCTATTGAAAAACGCGCAGTGCCTCCAAAAACGTTCTCAAGCCCCACCAGCTGGTCATTTTCAGAAGAGCAACAGGTATTATTTCAGATGGCTAAAACGGTTTGGTAGACACAGTTTAATCTATTAATTTATTATTAGGCATAAACGCATTAGGGACTAGTAGGCTTTATGCAATCTAATGTAGTCAAACCTGAGAATGGAGTCCAGAGGACTCTACAGCATTCGTAGATACGTAATTTGCGTAGCAGTAATTCATAGGCGGGTGGTTATGCTAATTGTTAATTACCGTGCATGCGCGCCCTGTTTACGAGTGATTGGAATTCATTAAGGTGCACATGTTTTCGGGAAGGTCCGTTTTACTCGCAAATGACCCGAAATTTACTAATAATTTACGAATGTTTCATGAATGAGGCCCAATGTATGTTAATAGAAATAAAATCAATTATTGCTTTATCACCACATTTGTTCTGTTGTATCTTTGTGGGAGCAATCTGTTTATTTACAAATTAACTGTCTATTTTCTTATACACAAATCTGAAGCATCTAACTGAGATCTGATATGCATATGCTTGGGTAAATAAATGCTTCATGACCATTTTTGAAAAGTATGCGCCTATGCTGTCATATGCTTTAAATTAACATTAAATATAAAGTCATAAGGGTTTATGGAACACCTTGATGGAGTGGTCTAAATAGACGTAACCATTCTGTTATTTGGAAGGTAAATGAGAAAACTGCAGCCAATACATGTAATAATTATTAACCAACAATTAAGGGGCAATGTGCACTGTTGTGGTAAGTCTCACCTGTTTATGTAATGTACTGTACTGTACCTTATCTTGGATTGAATTCTGTGGACAGGTTGTGGGAAGATATGGCTCTTACCTTACCTTACCTTACCTTAAGTTCAAAATGTTTATCGGGTTAATAAGAATATGAAGAGGATATTGTTTATTCCTATAACAATTTAGCACATTGTCATTAGTTTACAGGAAAGCTAGTCCATACAATGAAATCTGAACCCTGCCATAAAGAAACTGAGAACAAAATTGTGACGAAATAGCAAAACATAAGCGTGACGCTGGCCCTATGCAGATTATAAAATGGATGAATTTGACACATTTATTTTTGTGTGACAACATACTAACACCACCTTAACACTCAACTTCTACTCCACCACTTGAAAGTTGACCATGTGGTTAAAGGACTATGTATGTTCCTCACATTACTCAGAAATAAACAAGTTCCAGGTTAAGTTTGATGGTGATGACATGACTGGTAAATATGCGTATACTGAAAAAAGCATTTCATTGGATCAAAGTAAAACAATTGCGTCAACTTGTTACACCTAATTACTTTACTTTTTATCAACTTAAAACTCTTTATATGGCTAAACTTAAAACTCTTTCTTTGGCTAAACTTAAACTCTTTCTTTGGCTATGTAATTCAAATTCTTTTAAAAATTTCATTATCCATTAGCCAAAGTAAAAAGTGTTTTTATTTGGTTAAAAGTATAAGTTTAACGGACACCTCAAATGATACTTTGTCTTACTGTTTTCTCCTTGTATAAACTTATTTTTTTACTTTTCTTCTAACCAAATATCGAAACAAATGTTATTTAAAATTAATATAAAGAAATTTCTTTACTTTCAGAATGTGTAATTTTACTTCAAGTTTCAAACTTTTGACACTTTATAAGTTGTCATAATACAACATTTTTACAATGTGTATAATATCTTTTACAAACTGTATAGCAATGTAAACACATCATAAACCGTTGACAATTTTTGTCACAATACAACATTTCTACAGACAGTTTAACAGTGTTTACAACGTGTATAGAAATACACCCTGTATTACAATGTAAATTCACCATCGAGGTGAATCAGAATCAAGGTTTAGAAGAACATACAATCTTTCTACAAACAATCAATTAGAACTAACTTTTCAGCACAATTGAAAAGGTTTTGTTGTGTAGTTAAAACAAGTTTGGATGGACATAGTGTTGTCACGATACCAAACTTCGGTACCAGGCGGTACTAACTGTGACGATACTTGCATTTCCCCTCTATCATTTTAGATTATAAAAGAACTCTGATTGGACATTGTGTTTCCAAGGTCAACAGATATGTCTTTGAATGGGTCCTTACCAAACGCTTGTGCAACCAAACCCGGAGTGCGTGAAATGATCATTGCATCACACTCTCTAACGAGCGCTTGGACTTTCAAATGCTTCTGTGTGTATCTGTGTATCAAAATTAAACGCTTCCGTGTGTATCTGTGTAAGCCCTCGGTAGAGAGTGTGATGCAATGATCATTTTAACGCATTTCCAGGATTGTTTGCGCAAGTGCTTGCTTGGAAACACAATGGCCAATCAGAGGTCTTTCATAATCTAAAATGATACCGGGAAATGCAAGTATCGTCACATTTAGTACCGACTGGTACCGAAGTTTGGTATCGTGACAACACTAGATGGATGGACAGGTGCAACGATAAGAAGCATGTAGTGAATATGGCCTAATACTGATTTAAAATGGGCATGAAAGGATGATAGTATCATCAGTGTTGCCAGAGCCAAGGAGGACAGAGAATCATCATTAGACTGGGTCCCATCTTTTGTTTGAACAGTGAATGAGTCTTCATCAGGCTCAGGGATTATCTTTAGTGTGCAAAGACTCTGAAGTTCTCCAGTGTTTGTCAAATTCACAAATACCTCCCCAAAATCTTTGTCCTGATACTGTAGTCTGAATATCCCATTTAACCCTCCTATTATCCTAGGGGTCAATTTGACCCCATTCAATGTTTAACGTCTATAAACACATAGTTGAAATCTCATTTTTTCTTCAGAATTAATGACTTTTCCTAATTTAATGAGGACAATTCAGTAAACCCAATACTATATAACATGCCTTAATTTCATAATATTCCCTATAATTTTATATTTTCTTTATAATATTCAAAAATCTAAAGTAACATGGTATTGCGAGAACCACTGATTGTTCACATGTTGGGGGGAATCTGAATTTTCGAGAGAACTTTGATATTTCCCGTGACATAGGTGGGTGAAAAGCAAAATTATTGCGAGAACTTTTACATTTCCTGTGTTATGGGGCAGGGGAATACATATAAAAGCTTGGACAGAAGACTTCTAAACCATTTATTTTTGTGCTCTGTGGACACTCTCTTTATGCACTCAATTCAAATATGGCCTCTAAGCAAAGGTATTATGTCAATGAGGTTTTGTCACAGGTTTTTGGCAGTGAAAGTGACAGAGGAGAAAGTGTCTGAGGTAGGGCTGCACAATTCTCACTAAAATGCGAATCACAATTTTTCTTCATGGGAATTGAGATCACGATTCTCGTTTTTTCAACCAAAACTTTTATTGAACTCAAGTAAAAAATTGAACATAGTACATTTAGTTATTAAGTGCAAAAATTAACAAATTTTGTCTCTCCTTTTTCTCTCCTTGTGAATAACTTTGCTTAAGCTGTTGAACATAAATAAGAGAAGAATGTTAAAGTGTACCTAACATATGTTTTTTTTATGCCCTACTTTGGTTTATGGAGTGTCCAACAACAAGTTTATGTACATACAATGTGTGAAAACACTATAATCTCGTAATAATAGCCAGTTATTCGTGCCTTACTTCTTCACTGACTCTCAAATGATTCGTTCCACGATTCATCCGTCTAGGCCCCGCCTACCCGCTAACCTTGTGTCATGTGATTGGTCAGATGGTGTAGTCTGTTGTTATTGGTCAAATGCGTTCATCATTTGTCGCAACTTGAACCCCACTACCATCATTACAGGATTACGGTTTACATGTGGTTGGATGTAATGTATATTATATGTGTAGATAGAGATGGCGGCGATTTTACCGTACCAATATGAGCCCGAGTCTAACGAGGAAGAAGACGCTAATCCAGTGTCAGTGGCAAATGACTGACACTGGATTATGACAACTCTTGTCATAAAAACTCCCAGTGTGACAACATGCATATCTATATAGGTGCACGTGCGGCAAATGTGTCAAAGTGCAAAGTTAATAGTCAGATAAACAAACTGTAACACCCCAGAAATAACGCTACATGCTAATGTTAGCGTTATATGCATTAGCTAAACACAGACATAAGGTACAAAAATATTTCTTGAAGTTAAGACAAAAATCAAAAGTCACAATTACATGTTGGGATTCGGTGGAGCTAACAGGTCCAAATAGAGTTGATATTCCCCCTCTTTCAAGGATAATCGTTTCAAATATCCTGCAGTGAACGCGCCAAGATTATTAAACCAATCTTCTGTGAAATGACGCGCGCACAGTTAAACCCTGGGGTTATACTCCTTTGGTATTGTTTGAAAAATGAGTTGTTCCCTCAGATGTTCTTCGTTTGGTAGTTGAAATAAGACGCATGAGTGTCACACCGTAGAGCATAGTGTTGTCACGATACTGGAATTTCTAACTTCGATACGATACCTTGAAAAATATCGATACTCGATACCATTTTCGATACCACAGAGAAAAAAACTGCCACAACATTAAGGTGGTAATTTTTTATGTATTATTATTTAAAGATAAATATAACATGTATAATGTATTATAAAGAGTTATTAAAGGGTAAAATGCATTATAATTCTTCATAATGTGTGTTGTAACGCTTTATGTACTGATGCAGGTCGGGTCTCATCTTATTTCTGGTGCTACAAGAGAATGCTAAACTTTAATAAACATTTTTTTTTTGACCACACTTTTAAAATGAACTGAACTATGTAACTAATCTGAGAACTTAAGTTAATGGTAATAGATATTTGTTACATGAATAAACAATGAAAAATACTTCCTAAACATGTATTAATCTTAGTTAAAAGTTAATTTAAACTAACATTTACTAATACATGTACTAATTAAAATCCAAAGTTCTATCTGTTAATATTTTTTTTCATTGGACCAGAGCAAACATGATCCGTTGTATTTTATTACATACTGTCATCAAAGATTAAAATATCCTGCATTGCTCATCGTTCATAAATGCTGGTTAATACATAACATTATTTGATGAACATATTTTAATGCCGGATTCACATATCACCGATCCACACACGCAAACTTGCGTGCATCACACCCGAAAACAATGCTCACTGGATCGACATGAAGACAAATTACAGAATTGAAGTAATCCTTTTTTTAATTAAGTTGATTAAGTACAAGTTAATTTACATTTGACCACAGTTAAAGTATTTAAAGATTCACAGTTAAAGATTCCTCAGTCGGACTTTACGAATTACGGTGAAAAACGAGACAACACTCATATTGCTATATTAGAGGTGTTGGCGCCTTTTGTTAGCACTGCTCTGTAGCGACTCTTGCATATTGGCTTGTTTGTGTCCTTCGGCTTTCCATGTTCATTTGCTTCATATCCAAAATATTTCCAGATAGCACTCCTGCTGTGTTCTTTATCAATCAAAGCCGGTTGCGGAGGCGCCGCACACGCCATATTTATATTCACTTCACTTTTGCTATTTAGCCAGAGCGAATGAGACGAGACACGTGACAGGCACTGCGGTCACGTGTGCTGTTTGTCAACGCGCCTTTGGAGATAAGTGAAAGTGACAGCTCGGCTAGGATCGGTGTATCGATACTTCGGGAAATTAGTATTGGTATCGTTCAGATATTTCAGTATCGATATTTATCGAAATATCGATATTTTTGACAACACTAGTAGAGCACAGACTCTAGACATGATACGCACGCATCATGAACGAGCGACAGTGTTTGGGGGAGGAGACATGAGTTTTCGCGTCAGTCTCAGCCAAACGTAGACGGGGACTATGTATAGTGACGTAGATATGCGTCCACGACTCGTTTGTATGATTCAGAGTCGACTCCCATTTTTACAAGCAAATAACTTTTTTATTTATTCACCTGTGGACTTACAACTTGGCAGACAGCTTACTTTCAAATACGGCAACATAACAGACTGCATGAAATGTCATTTTCATGATGTCATGTTAGCTACTCTTTAACAATAATAAACAAAAATAACTCAGGAAACCGTGCTTTTGGGCCATAAGTAAATAACTTAAGCTGTTAAAAATAAATAGGAGATGAGTATTAATTTAAAAATAACTAAAAGGAACCAATGCTTTTCTAATACTACAACTGGCCAAAAACTTTAAAGGTTCTTGGCCAAGAACACTAGCCTATCCACATTTTGAGGTTTCGGGGAGGAACGCAGGCATGTTACAATGTTCCCTCCTGTGCTGAAAACCCTTTCTGACGGGGAACTTGTAGCAGTGATGCAGAGGTATTTTCTTGCCAGCACGGACAGTTTAGGATATTGTCCCCTGTGTTCCTTCCACCAAATTAATGGGTCATCTTCGCTGTCAATGTTTATTGTTAGCAGATATGAGTCTAGCTCCATGTCTAAATCTTTCTTTTGAGAAGATTTATCAGATGGTACTACTGCCCCATTGCCCTGTGCTGCTTTAAAAAAACTGCCTAGGGTCTTTCTCTTCTTCGTTTCAAAGGGCGGTGAAGGCTGGGCACTGGGGGCAGTTGTGGAGGGACTTTGCTGCAAATATAAAGATAAGTTAAAAATCTTAATACTGTACACTTGCTAAAAACATTAATATCGCTAAAGTGGGTTCACTTAATTCTATTTCAAATTATTCAATTATTGGCA
Source organism: Triplophysa bombifrons (assembly GCA_029783895.1). Classification (NCBI taxonomy): domain Eukaryota; kingdom Metazoa; phylum Chordata; class Actinopteri; order Cypriniformes; family Nemacheilidae; genus Triplophysa; species Triplophysa bombifrons. The sequence goes on from CM056452.1 coordinate 18,915,682, forward strand.
GCTATAAACAATGTAGCCTGGAGCAATGTATTGAACTTCAGCTCCAAAATGCTTAAGCACACCTGTCTGTAATTATCTAGCAACCCTGAACACCTTGTTTAGATGCTTCAGGTGTGTTTTGTTAAAGTTAAACCTGAAATCTTCAAGATGGTACCTTTCCAGGAGCAAGGTTGGATAACCTTGATGTGGGCTATACATTTCTTACTATATAAGACAAAGTGTATTGTGATTGATAAAAAGATACTTACCAGAGCAATGCTAGTCATCTCATTCTTCACTCTGGCCTTGACACTGACTTTGTTGTCTTCGCTGACATAGTCCAATTTAAACCGTGGATCCAAAGTTGTTGCTATGTCAAGCAGCTCCTGCGTGTGTGGATCATTATACTTTTCTTTAAGGTAATGCAGGTTTTTTTACCTAATCGATCGAGCAAGTTCTGTGTCATCTTCCTTCACTGCCATCATTGTATCAAAAAGGTGGAGGACGGGCTTGACTGAGGAGATGCTAACATACTGCTATCCTGAAAGAGCATCAGTAAAGTCTGCCAGTGGGTTGAGCGTCTTGTTGATAACTTCAAGAACTTCAATATCCTGCCAGGTTGGTGTCAGATGTCTAGCCTTCCGGTCAGAGGAGAGAACATGTACAATAGCAGTGTGTTTCACAATTTTATCTAATTTTAGAAGCAATAAGTTAAAAACACACAGAATAACATCTAGAAACATACAGTACAATCCTCTGTCCATTTAAGTCACAATGGATTCTATGACCTCGTGTTTTAAAACTGGCTTCAGTCTTGAACAAATATTCAGCAGCTATATTGACACTTAAAGCTCAAAAAGACCACCCCATTTTCCCGATGTAAATTTATTTAAAAAAAACTTGAATAAATAAGGATACATTTTTCAGATATAAATGAATATATAAAAATGTTACTGTCTCGTGTTGTAATACACATCTCACCTATAGCCAGATGTAGCCTATTGCCAAAACATCGAAGCCTTGTCCATTTGTTAAGGGAGGCTGCTTTAACAATGTTCGCTCCACTGTCTGTGGTGATGCACACCATTTTTTCCTCGTCCAAACTCCAGGAGTTGAGACTCTCCTTTAGCCCCCGGGCCAGTTCCTCGCCAGTGTGATCAGCAGGGAAGAACGCTGTCTGTAGACAACGGCTTTTCATGTTGAAGTCACTTGTTATGTAATGCACTGTCAGGCTTAAATACGGCTCCATAGTTTGGCTTGACCATAAGTCTGCTGTTGCGGCGAAGTTCTGCATATCTTGCAGTTCTTCCTCTACTGTCATTCTACACTGGGTGTATAGATTTGGCAATGCAACAGACGAAAAATAGTTGCGAGAGGGCAGAGAGTAGCGTTTGTCAATAGTCTTTATCATTGCCTTGAATCCCATGCTTGTAACTGTGTTGATTGGAGCCATGTCTTTAGCTACATTTACATTTTACATTTAGTAATTTGGCAGACGCTTTTATCCAAAGCGACTTACAGTGCACTTATTACAGGGACAATCCCCCTGGAGCAACATGGAGTAAAGTGTCTTGCTCAAGGACACACTGGTGGTGGCTGCTGGGATCGAACCAGCAACCTTTGATTTCCCAGTTCAGTGGTTTAACCCACTAGACCACCATCTCTACGCTAGGTGATAAGCTATGGCGTTTGTTATATCTTTGTGCCGCTGGGAACTTGAAGGGTATGGCGATGCACCGTGTAATGTCTGAGTTATGGACGTTTGTGTCGTCTGGTGGCTGGCATTTTTAGGTTTAGCTCCCTTGTCTCTCATTGCTAGCTCGTACTGTATTTTGTGGTGAGGTTTGAGGTGGTTATATAGATTTGTTGTGTTACCTTGCGGTGCTGCGACGATGCCAAAGCACTGCTTACAAATGATGACTTCTCACGGTGGAATACGATCCTTTTTTTTTCGGTTCTAATACTGATGCTTCGTCGTCAACAGGATTTTCCACACTGGTGTCCATTTCCTCTTTTTACCGCTCCAAATTTTCCACTCCAAATCCACAAAGTAAGCTGACTGCAACCGTTAGCTCTGTGACTGCAACCGTTAGCTCTGCCTCCTAATAAATAACACATCATGTGAGTGATGGCACGTAACGAAGTAAATGAGAGAGGAGGGAAGGGATCGAGATCTTACTCATTTGCTATCTTTGACCTGATTGGTGAATTAAGAGTTTTGTTTTAGACTGTGTGAGTGTGACCAATACGTGAGTGATCTAAATGCGGGAAATACAAGGAAATGAATCGCCGTCCTTAAGAAATTAGATCGCATTTATGTATGAATCGAGATCAAAAAATGTTTCGATTAATCGTGCAGCCCTAGTCTGAGGTTAATGATAATGTTGAGGAGGACCCTGATTATAAGTCATCCTCCTTAGATGAGAATGAGACTTCTAGTGTTGACCCTCCAGTTGTCTCTCAACCACCTGTAGACACATTACCTTCCAAAAATGGAAAGTTATTATGGTCCCACTCCCCACTTGAATGACAGGGTAGACTTAGTGCTGCTAATGTCATCAAAATGGTTCCAGGGCCCACCAGATATGCTGTCAGCCATATACAAGATATAAAATCAGCATTTGAGCTGTTCATTACACCATCATTTGAACGGGATATACTTGAAATGACAAACTTAGAGGGAAGGAAGGTGTATGGGGACAGCTGGAAAGACTTTGATGTGACTGACTTGCAAGCCTAAATTGGGTTGCTCACTTTGGCAGGAGTGTACAAGTCAAAAGGAGAATCAACAGCAAGCCTTTGTAACGCTGACACTGGAAGGTCAATATTTCCAGCCACAATGTCTCTAAAGACATTCCATGCTTTCTCCTGTGTTATACGCTTTGATGACAAAGAAACAAGATAGGGCCGACGAGAGTGTGACAAACTCGCAGCAATACGGGATGTATGGGGCAAGTGGGTCCAGCGATTACCCTTTATTTATAATACAGGCCCCCACATCACTGTTGATGAATGTCTGGTTCCATTTCGTGGGCGCTGTCCCTTCAGACTATACATCCCAAGCAAACCAGCCAAATATGGCATAAAAATATGGGCCGCATGTGATGCACAGTCCAGCTATGCCTGGAATATGCAAGTGTACACTGGTAAATCCCCTGGAGCAGCACCTGAAAAATATCAAGGCATGAGGGTGGTACTAGACATGGCGGAGGGACTGAATGGCCATAACATTACATGTGATAATTTTTTCACATCGTACGCCCTGGGTGAGGAACTGCTGAAAAGAAACGATACCATGTTGGAGACGGTAATAAAAAATAAGCCAGAGCTTCCCTCTGAGCTTCTTGTGATGAAGAACAGAAAGGTAACATCTTCAATGTTGGCCTTCACTGAAAAAGCCGCTATTGTCTCCTATTGCCCCAAGAAAGGGGAAAATGTCCTGCTAATGAGCACCATCCACAAAGATGCTGCTCAGAGTGCCAGAGAAGACAGAAAACCACAAATGGTCCTGAACTACAATGAGACAAAAGGAGGGGTTGATAATTTAGTAGGGATGCACCGAATATTCGGCCACCGAAAATTTTCGGCCAAAAATGGCCCAAAAGGGCATTTTCGGTTGTGGCCCGAAAGACTTTTATCACCGAAACAATACGGCCGAAATGTTGTGATGACGCAAACAGAAACCGCGACATGCACGTACTTGTCTGAAGCGACAAGTCTGCGGTGTGGACGTATTTCAGTAAATCTCGTAAATACTCTTATAGAGTGTTCACACCAAACACTGTAAATCGCGCTATTCGCGTGTAGTTGGATGCTTGAACATTTGAGTTTACTCGCATCATTTGCGCGTCAAATTCGCTTCATTACAGAAGCGAATTTGCGTCATGGGAGAGGCTTCTGCCGCACGCTTACGGCCCTACTAGAGCAAGCTCCTGATCGGTTAATGCGGCGCAAATTTTCGAAAGTTCAGATTTTTCAACTGCTCGATTTGCGTCAATCAAGAAAGTGCCTCAAATAATAGGTAGTCTATTCTATTCTTAGGCTTTTATATGACTATAAGATTGTAGCCATATTTCTGCAAGATATTGTTTTATTTGATAAAAATGTTAATTATGCACTGGCCCTATTTAAATACACTAGCTCAAATCTTTCTCAGGCAGATGACAAGCTCAACCGCTCAACAGCTAGATGTTTATCTGTCTGAAGTCCCCATCCCCAGAAGTGCTGTACATTATTATTTAATGAGTAGGGTCAAGTTAAACATTTAAGTTTGAATTTTATTTTATACTGTGCATTGTAGCAATGTGCTAAATAAATATTTGCATAACTTGTAATTGATTTATTCTTTGAAACTTTAATATTAATTTATGCAATTGCAATGCCTTGATTTTAGGAAAGTTAGTACAAGGTCATAGTCATAAACGCAATGGTACTAATAATTGGCACAATTTATTTTGGTGTTTCGGTTTTCGGCCTTGGTTTCCTCTTTTTCGGTTTTTGGTTTCGGCCAAGAATTTTCATTTCGGTGCATCCCTATAATTTAGACAAGGTCACAGCCACCTACAGCTGCCGACGCATGACTGCCCGTTGGCCACTTGTAATTTTCTTCAACATCATTGATGTGAGCACCTATAATGCCTTTGTGTTATGGAGAGAAATAAACACAGACTGGAACAGCGGAAAACTGAGTCGAAGGAGGATTTTCTTGGAGCAGCTAGGTTACGAGTTAGTGAAACTTCATATTGAGAGAAGACGGTGCCTACCTAGAGCATCAACGGCTGCTGCAGGTGTTGTGAAAGACATCCAAATGCAGACACACACTCCCCAGTGGTTCAAACTGCAGGTAAAAAACGTGGAGGTGCCAAGTCTGTCCTAACAGAAATGACTCCAAGACCAGCAACACTTTGTGAAATGCAAAAAATACGTCTGCAAGGATCATGCACAAACTTTATGCACATCATGTGCAAAGTGATAAAAGGCTGAAATGTACCAGCTGGTGGGCTGTTGGTATTGCTGTTCACAGTCTATCTAAGCTTTTTGTATTCTGTCAAACTCATATAATCATACTAAAAAGCACATACGTTTGCATAAAACAATTCCTGATGTAACGGATGCAAGCTAGTGAAGTGCTGTGCAGTAAGTAAACCTCACTCCCCGGCGTCAAGGACGCTCTAACGACAGACGCTAGGGACTGCGGTCTTTAGCCTCCTCACTAGAGCGCCCGACTCACATTCCGGACCGACCCGGTATGTATATCATGTACTTTTTTGTGTTTTTATGTGTTTTATATGTTCATTCTTTCTCCCTTGTTAATAAATTATTATGTGTTCCTTAATTATGTGATAATGTTAATGATGTTCTGTTTTAGAAATAATAAATTGACCACAAACATAATTCATGTTACATTACTTGCAATAGGTATTTTGGATGTACAAGGGGTGCGGAGTGGTGGCGGTGAAGTGTTGTGGGTTTATTTAAAGGTCTTTTTAAGGACTCACCAAAGAAATATATTACCTGACACAAACCTTTTAGAAAAAAAGTCCCATTCTGTAGGTTTAAATTGCTGGGGTCAAATTGACCCCAGTTGATAAAATATGTTATCAGATTTTAGGGTAACAGGAGGGTTAATCCACAAGCTTCCCTCACTTTTTCAACGAGCTCATCCACTGATTTGGGAATCCCATCTGGCAGAAGCAACTTTCTTGCATCATTCGGACTCACAATCACCAAAAGCTTGGCAGATTTTCTTCCTGACATCCAAAACAGGTTCTGAAAAAAAGGAAAATAAATAATATTAGGTACAGTACAAATAATAGATATTTGTTAGACATTTACATGTTCTAAAAATTTGCAAAAGATGTAGTGAACATGTAAACAAATATAACCTTATACATGTATATATCTCTTCAGAGCCACCATGCGTCTCTCCCCAATTGTGTACGGAGTCAATGGATATGGGTCTGTAAGATCATGGTGCTCAAAGTTCAATTTTTTTGTCAGGTGACTGGACCAAGACATAGGCTCTATAATGTTCAGTATATCATGCATCTAGTCTCCTGAAAAATGAACAATGATTTGTCCTGCAACACAATCATTTGCACAATTTCGCCAAACTCTGGAAATCCTGAACATTCGCCATGAGCAATGACCATACTTTGTCTGTAGCTGAAGCCTTTAAATGTTACTTCCTTGGTTAGGGCTCACAACATCCAGGTTTGGGTGTTTCTGTCGTACTGTCTGTGATATGTCTTCATTTAGTACATCAATGGGAAGATTAGAAACATGCGAAACTTCCAATCCTGGTGTAAGAGAGCTGCACTGATACAGATGATATGCCATATGAAACTGATGTCTTTGTGACAACGATAGGAGATCGTTCTTGAAGCAGTTGGTATGACAGACAACTCTTTTAAAGAAGCTATGCTTCGCCTCGAATCGCATTGTTCACAAAGCAACCAGAGGGCCAAATTTCTCAATTAGCTCAGGATAATGCTCCAAGTAGTGGTGTTTGGGCAAAAGTTTAGTCTCAGGGAAAACCTCTTGGAATCTGATCCTATGCCCAGATATCTTGAAAGCCAGATACGCTATAGAAGCTTTGGTGTGTGAAGGAGCGACAACAAGATCTACAATATCTTTTAAATCATTTAGAAGTTGCCATGCAGGTTCATCGACAGGCACTCGGTCTCCAATCAAAAAAGGAAAAAACCTCAACAGGCTCCAATTTTCATAAGCATTACCCCCTATTGTTCTTCTTGCAGAAAATGTGAGAGGAACAGTATGGGGACGGTTCTGTTTTGTCATATCATTTGAATGGAAAGCTCTGAATTGCTTTATTTAAGGTGTTCCAAGGTGAAATACTTTTTAGATGAAAAGACAGTCAAGGACAAAGCTATCAAGAGGGACAATGCCCTCAAAGAGATCATGCACAATATCAGACGTGAATCCTGTGCAAACATTGAAGTTTGATAATTTCTCTGAGAAAACACAATTACCTGTTACACCAAAATGGAGCCAACGTGTTTAGTCTGATATTCGTTTTTCTCTGCTGTACAAAATCTTTAACATATTTTCCAGAGAATTTTTCCACAAATCCTGCAATACTGTGAGCACCAAGATTGTCAACAACAATACATTGAACTGCGCCCTTTACAGTTTTTCCCAGTTTTTCAATGAAAAGTCCATGTCTCTCCAACGTGACAAGATCATCAATCAATGGTTCCAGCACTTTGTCATACCCAAAATGCTTAACATCACTGCTTTTAATTAAAGCAGCTAAATTTATAGAAGACAGGGATTACTGACATCCTTCATCCTTTGGGTTTTTTCCTGGAAGTGCCAAGGGGGTTACATATCTCAAAATCAACAACATACAAAATTAAAGATACAACAGATTCAGAAAGAAGTGCATTCCTTTGGAAGTTGAGTGAATAAAAAAAATGTATATTTAGATTCATCTCCTTTATACACAGATTTTAAATTATTAGATTAGATTAGATTAGATTCAACTTTATTGTCATTACACATATACAAGTACAGTGTAACGAAATGTAGTTTAGGTCTAACCAGAAGTGCAATTAGCAAGTGCAGATATACAGTGTGAATAAATACAGAATACAATATTAGGAAAATAATTTACGATGGCATGTACTATGAAAATATGACAATCGGTATGTTCTATGAACAATATATACAGAAGGCTATATAGTGTGAACATTAGTGTACAGGAGGTTATGAACAGATAACAATATAGACTATACAATAGTGCAAGTGACTTGAGTGTGCATTAGTTACAGACATTAGCTATTAAAGTTACAGTGCAGTAGATGAGTTAGTGCAGTTATTAAAGGTATGGTGCAGTACATGAGTTGATGCAGTTATTAAAGGTACGGTGCAATACATGAGTAGATGCAGATATACAGTTACAGTGCAGTAGATGAGTTAGTGCAGTTATTGAAGCTATAGTGCAATAGATGAGTAGATGCAGTTAGTTATGCGATAGATGCAATGCAATAGATGAGTTAGAGTGCAGTAGATGAGTAAATTCAGTTATTAAGGTTACAGTGCAGTAGGTGAGTTAATGCAGTTATGAAAGTAGTCCATTAGTGCAAATGAGCATTCAGTGTAATATTCCTGATGTGCAAGTGAGCAGTATAGAGTGCAAATGATGCTGTGTGTGTGTAAACAGTCCGGTAGAGCAGATACATGAAGTACTGGTGTGTACAGTTCAGTCATGCATGGCAGCCCTGTAATGCAATGTAAACATTGTAATAGCAGCATTAGGTTAAGGTTATGAGAGGTAGTGAAATCAGTGGGGAGCAGAGTTCAATAATGAAACAGCTCTGGGAAAAAAGCTGTTTCCTAGTCTGCTGGTTCTTGTCCGGAGGCACCTGAAGCGCCTACCGGAAGGCAGGAGAGTAAACAGTCTATGAGCGGGGTGAGAGGAGTCCTTGAGAATGCTGCGAGCTCGACGCAGACAGCGTTTCTTCTGGATGTCCTCAATGGAAGGGAGTGTAGTTCCTGTGATGCGCTGGGCTGTTTTCACCACCCGCTGCAGTGCCTTGCGCTCAGCAACAGAACAGTTCCCGTACCAGACTGTGACACAGTTGGTCAGGATGCTCTCTATCGTGCAGCGATAGAAGTTCACCAGGATAGTTGAAGACAGTTGGTTCTTCTTCAGTGTCCTCAGAAAGAAGAGACGCTGGTGAGCCTTCTTGACCAGGCATGAGGTGTTGGTGGTCCAGGACAGGTCCTCCGAAATGTGGGTCCCCAGGAACTTAAAACTGGAAACACGTTCAACAGCCGTCCCGTTAATGTGGATGGGGTCGTGTGTGCCTCCTTTCGCCTTCCTGAAGTCCACGATGATCTCCTTTGTCTTGGAGGTGTTAAGGAGCAGGTTGTTGTTTGAGCACCATGTGGCCAGGTGCCGTACCTCCTCCCTGTAAGCAGTCTCATCATTGTTTCTGATGAGACCAATCACAGTTGTATCGTCTGCAAACTTGATGAGGGAGTTAGATCCATTCACAGGCCTGCAGTCGAGTGTGAAAAGGGAGTAGAGAAAGGGGCTCAGTACGCAGCCCTGTGGTACACCAGTGTTGAGGGTGGTTATGGTGGAGCAGATGTTGCCTAACCTAACAAGCTGAGGCCTATTCGTCAGGAAATCCATAATCCAGTTGCAGGTTGAATTGTTAATGCCTAGGTTTCCAAGTTTGATGATTAGCTTGGAAGGGATTACGGTATTGAATGCAGAGCTGAAGTCTACAAACAGCATGCGTGCATAAGTGTCCTTATTGTCCAGATGTGTGAGCACGGAGTGCAGCGCCATGGACACTGCATCATCGGTGCTCCTATTGCTACGGTAGGCAAATTGGTATGGGTCCAGTGTGGATGGTAAAGAGTCTTTTAGGTGTGACAGGACCAGCCGCTCGAAGCACTTCATAACAATGGGTGTGAGTGCTACAGGGCGGTAGTCGTTCAGGCATGTCGGGCCGGAATGTTTCGGAATGGGCACAATGGAGGTGGATTTGAAACATGCTGGAACCACTGCTTGGGCGAGGGACAGGTTGAAGATGTCCGTGAAGACCCCAGCGAGCTGCTCCGCACATGCCCTGAGTACGCGACCAGGGATGCCATCAGGGCCAGCAGCCTTGCGCGCGTTTATCCGGCTTAGTGCAGTGAAAACATCTGTGGAATTTACTGTGATGATTGGGTGGTCGGTGGAAGGTGTGAGCCTGGTGGCGGGTTCCTTATTGTCTCTCTCAAAGCGTGCATAAAAGTCATTAAGCTCGTTCAGAAAGGCAGCATCTGTGGTTATGGGGATGGAGTGGTTGGGTTTATAGTCACTAATGGCCTGGATGCCCTGCCACATGCGTCGAGGGTCAGAATTGGTAAAATGCTCCTCTAGCTTCAACTTGTAGCAGTGCTTGGCCTTTTTGATGCCCCTCTTCAGATTTGCCCTGGAAGTACTATAGGCCTGTGCATCACCTGATCTGAAGGCGGTGTTGCGTGCTTTCAACAGGAGGCGCACTTCCTTGTTCATCCATGGCTTCTGATTAGGGTATATGGTGATCTGCTTTTGATTTGTGACACTATCAATGGTGGTAGTGATGTAGTCCAATACAGAGGAGGTGTAGCTGTCTATATCCGTGTGAGAGCCACTGGTGGCCTGAGAAGCAAACATACTCCAGTCTGTGTGTAGAAACCTTTCCTGGAGTGTGAAGTCTGCCCCCGCAGGCCACACCTTGATGGTCTTCACTGATGGCTTCACACGATTAATGAGAGGTGAATACTTGGGGGTGAGGAACAAAGAAAGGTGATCAGATTGACCCAGGTGGGGGAGGGGGGTTGCGGTGTAAGCTTCAGCCATGTTTGTATAGACATGATCCAAAGTTTTGTTTCCTCTTGTGTGGCAGGAAACATGCTGGTGAAATTTAGGGAGCACTGTCTTTAAGTTAGAGTGATTAAAATCTCCCGCAACAATAAATGCAGCCTCCGGGTGAGCAGTCTGTTGTTTACTGATGGCTGCATGAAGTTCTTTCATAGCAAGCTTGGCATCAGCATCCGGTGGAATATAAGCTGCCGTTATAATGGTAGAAGTGAATTCCCGTGGCAGATAAAACGGTCTACATTTAACCACGAGAAACTCAAGGTTAGCCGAGCAGTGTCTCCCGACAATAACAGAGTTCGTGCACCAAGCTTTATTGACATAAATGCACAGTCCACCTCCTCTTGTCTTACCGGATTCCTCTGCCGTTCTATCCGCGCGGTGTGTGTTGTAGCCCGCTAACTCAATAGCGTTGTCCGGTATGCCGCTGTGTAGCCATGTTTCCGTGAAGATTATGACATTGCAGTTCAAAAGTTTTTTGTTGTTGATGATGCGGAGTCGAATCTCATCCATTTTGTTCACTAACGATCGTACATTAGCAAGGAAAATGCTGGGTAAAGAGAGCCGGTGTGGTTTTAGCTGTAGCTTAGCTCTTAGCCCTCCGCGTTTTCCCCGTCTTTGTTTACGATCTCGACGCCGCCGGCGAGCACTTCCGCCCGGCCGTGTGGGGTGCGTAGCATCGGGTGTTTTGGCGATCTCAGGGACGAGTTGAATGTTGCTGATATAACTTCCGGGAATGCGCAAACCGATATCCAAAAGCTCATGCCGGGTGTACGTTGTGAATGCACAACTGTTCTTAACGAACAGGCCCGAGATGAGCAAGAAAAACACTATATAATTGCTAAAACTGGAGAGACGCTGAGCCTCGCGATGTTCACGCGCCGCCATCTTGGTCATAAATTGGTGATAAATTATGTGTATTATCAAGTATTGGCTGGCAACTCAGAAGTTGCAGCAGGGATTGTAGAATTGGAACGTACTGAAATGTCCTTCCATCACTCCGATCATACTCTACAGGCTTTACTACTGAAAAATTGGCTTTGTAGTAAGCCTTCCGTTTCAATGTAGTGAAAAGTGGTTCTTGCTCTCTGATTGCTGTTTGAATTGGATGTGACGGGCAAAGAAAGGTGGCTAACTCATCTACAACAACTTTATCAACCTGCAAATTATGTTCCTGCAGTACCTGGTGAATAGTTTCATTAACAACTGGAACTGAAACTGTGCTAATTAAATACTGCAACTCCTGCTAAAGGTCATCAATGGTCACACCAGGTACAAGAAAAACGTTGTTACGTCTGCAGTTATTTAGCTGTTAATTGGTCTAGGATTTTAACAGACATAACACGGAAATTAATATAGTTGTATGTATGGGTCAATGGTAGTAACGGAAAAACAACGAAAAAAAGACAGACAACCAGCCAGCAATTCAGTTACATAAATTTAATTGTAACTCGTAAGATAAAGTAATAGAATGATAAAGTAAATATATACATTATATACAAAGTAAGGAAAATGATAATCATACATTTTGATCAATAAACAATCTGGTGGAGAGGAGGGAGTTAAAGAGTGGTGCTTAAATCAAAGAACAAAATATACCCAAAAGTAAGCTAACTAATGTTAAGGATCTAACTGACTAGCAACAGAAAATGTAGAAAGAAACATCTTCAGCGTAGAAGACGCTATAACTAAATTAAACTCGCTAACAAAACAAAACATACATTTTAGCACCACTCCTACCTCTATTGTGTCTAATACATGGAAGTTGAATCTACGTGCATAAATGTAGGTCGCGACCTGCTTACCTGACTCACAACCTCTCCAGCCAAGATAAGTGATTTAAAGCCGGCACAATGGCTGAAGCTTCCACGCGTATATCCATGGCGAAAATGTCGAGCGCACAAACAAACACCAACACGAACACGAAACAAGAGAGCATTGATCAGGCTACAAACAACAAAACACCGTAAAGCCCAAAGCACGGAACAATCTCTCAGACTGGTCTCAAATGCGAAAACAGTCCGCAAAGAGCGTGCACTCTGCCCAAACCAGAGTCTGTTTTAACTCTGCCACCATCTATATTTAAACCCCTCGTAAGCCGCTCTGTAACTGGCAATTGGTGGAGCGATCTCTGACGTCAGAACCCCACACCCGCAGATTGACAGACGGATCAGCCAATAGAATCCTAAATCTGAAACAGAGTATAGACACACAAACACAACTATACATTGCAAACAAAGATACAGATAACAGCGTTCGTAACAAACGTGCTCTAACTTTAATAGGACTGAGGCTAATTTGCGCTCTATAGCTTTGGACAAGTCTTCAGTATTTTCTGTTATTACTAGAAAAGATGTAGGTTCATCAGCTGAGACATAATCAGATTCAATGTCATCTTCTGCAGAAAAAATAGAGACTGGTCTTTCAATGACAACAATGCCAGGCTTTAAGTCCTCTTCGGAGAACAATTTGTGTTTTCTTGCCTTGTGCGTTCTAAATGATCCAGAAATATTGGTTTTGTATGAGCACCCACTAAAAACAGAAGGAAAAGTTTTACTTAATTTTTCAGGTGCTGCCCAATGTGATGGAAGTAATCTTTAAACGATGATGTGTGTTTGTATTCACAAAGCATGCATTTATAAGTTGTCAATGCATCTTTTTGAGAGGGATGTTGAGGATGCCTCCTTGACACGTGGCTCTTCAGAGAACTCCAAGTTTTAAATGAACAAGGACAGTCTGAATAAACACAAGGATAATCATGACGACGTCCAAAATGCCTTTGATCAAGCTTTAAAATGCTCAGAACGCTTGGCTTTGGTGACACCACAGTCTTTGCATTTCCACATTGAGTTACTTGGCAAAGAGAAGAGTGGGGTAGAACATAGAAGAAAAAATACATTACAAAACTGATCCTACAAAGCAATAATTAAAAGGTGCAAATTACTTACATTTTTCATGTGCCTGGATTATTCAAAACCTGCCCTGAAAAGTTGTTCAGCAGTAAAGTTACCCCATCCTACAAGAGACAAAGAGAATTATGACATAATGGCTACATAACGTTAAATCTAAACAGGCGACTTCTTTACAGGATATACTGGCAAATGCGATATGTTAAAATGTTTTGAGGCACGTCAAATGAAGATATGCGTTTCGTGCACTTAGCTTGAGTTAACGTTATCACGAGTTAACAAGTTAATCATTAATGAGAGACAGGGACGTGCACAGGGGGGTTGCTCAGGTTGCCCGGGCAACTGCCCATATGCCCTTCTCGACTCATGCCCTTCAGAGGTGTAAAAAAATAAATCGTACAATAGATGCAGAATTTCACATAGGCCTAGATAAAAAAAATAACGCAAAGCCTCATTCACTTCCATATTCGGTCACCGAAAATGAAAGTCAGTAGGGGAAGGGCAAACTCTGTTTACATGGCTGCAGCGCTGCACGCGACCGGCACCTGAGCTGAGCCTGCATGAGCGGTCCTAGAAGGAGATTGTCGCGGTTGTCGGGAGAGACGACTCAACGTTGTTAGAAAAGGTGAGTTTGTGATGTATAACAAACGAACGATCATCATCAAGTTTTGTGAAATGAAATAAAATCTTCATAAATCCACGCTGAGTTTGCCACGTTTAGCCAAAATAATAAGACAGATATAGGCTACTATTTTTTGCTGATAGTTAGTTTCTCACATTTCGTTTTAGCAAGAAGAATGAATGATGGAAGTAATGCATCACATTAATTCTTTTTTCCAAAAAGGTTAAATGCCTAAATGCTATCACTATTTTGGGTATTGTTTGAAGCCAAGATGCCCACTGAAAAGAGGTGGATTCAGGAGAGGGAGAGAAAATTCAGGGAGGCAGCAAAGAGCAGCACATCTATACGACGGCGTTTTAGTACCACGTAAAAAAAAAAAAAAACGATTTCGAGAATAAAGTCGAAATGTTACGAGATTAAAGTTGAAATGTTACGAGCATGAAGTCGAAATGTTACGAAAATAAAGTCGAAATGTTACGAGATCTGAATGCATCAAGCTTATAAAAGCCACAATCCTTAAGGATTTATAAAAAATTTACAAATGTGAACTAAAGAGGTTTTAAAAATGACTGCTGGTGTTTGCAAGGCCTTCCGAACTAACTCCCTGGTTCAGAAGACGTGCTTAAACACAACTTAAACTCTAAAAATACAACATTCACGTAAACAAAATACATTTTACGACGAGTTTATTCTCGTAACATTTCGACTTTAATCTCGTAACATTTCGACTTTATTCTCGTAACATTTCGACTTTATTCTCGTAACATTTCGACTTTATTCTCGTAACATTTCGACTTCATTCTCGAAATCTTTTTTTTTTTTACGTGGCACTAAAACGCCGTCGTAGCACATCACTGCGAAAAAGCCAACCAGCAGGTGAGACAGAGACTTTGCACTGTGATAAAGATGACATGACACTGTGTAGGCGAATTGATTAATTAATCAGAGTTTTTCTCAGTCCTTCATATAGCCAGGGAGTTTAATTTCAGTTTTTTTGGGGGGTGCCCTTTTTTCAGGTCAAAGCAACTGCCCCTCAAAATTCCTGTGCACGTCACTGATAAGAGACCTTAGAGTTTGGAAGACACTCGTGTACCACACAAGTTACGTTAAGCAGTTAAGTGTAACGAGTACATTGCGAACGCGAGTTTCATAAAGGGGAAATAATAATAAAGTTTCATAATAACGTTAAGCCCATACGAAGCGTCTGGCAAATATTTTCTACATGGCCGGTGAACACACATGACGCGCAAAAATCACATTTTGACTAGTATCGCACTCCAGCATAACCGCAACAGCACTTATACTATCAACCCATATAACCTCAAGCAATTTACTTGTATTACTATTATTTTATTTCCACTCGCTTTAACTTCATAGTGATGAGGGAAACTTGCTAGACATTTAGACCCGTCCAGCTGGTAATACTAACTGTATGTAAAACAGCAGTATATCATAAAAAAATATGTAATCACACGTAAATGATGCTAATAATACACCCAATCGTATCTTTAGAATTATTTACCGATTTTATAGATTCCCGTTTATCCACGCCGTGTTCAGCCATGCGATGTAACAAGATGGCGGAAAAATGAACGTCCTCACGCTCGACTACCAATGACGTCAGACGTCACGTGATAATGGGAACGCAATATTTTTAATTTGAATTAAAGACATTTATTTACCGTACACTAACAAGACTTCCCAACAAACACAGAACGTTACCCTAACGTTCCCATATGGTTCCCATTTGGTTATTTATTTGGGAACCAAAAGAGAACCTTTAGAGAACGTTCCCTGCAAGTTTAAATAGCCTAAAAATAACCTAATGGGAACATTTTCTACAGGTTCTCGTTTGGTTACATACAAATAACCTAAAAAAAACCTAATGGGAACGTTCTCTGCAGGTTCTCGTTTGGTGACATAAAAATAACCTAAAGGGAACGTTCTCTACAGGTTCTCGTTTGGTTACATAAAAATAACCTAAAAATAACCTAATGGGAACGTTCTCTGCAGGATCTCGTTTGGTTACATAAAAATAACCTAAAAATAACCTAACGGGAACGTTCTCTGCAGGTTCTCGTTTGGTTACATAAAAATAACCTAAAAATAACCTAACGGGAACGTTCTCTACAGATTCTGGTTTGGTAACATATAAATAACCTAAAAATAACCTAATGGGAACGTTCTCTGCAGGTTCGCTTTTGGTTAAATAAAAATAACCTAATGGGAACGTTAAACGCATTAAAGCATAACACTATGATCTTTTATCAGATTACCGTTTTCAGACAGTAGGGGACGCTCACACAATGTTTGTTTGAGCACGTACCATTTTTCTGGAAAGCCCCCAACACTGAATTTAGGAAGCAAACTGAATCATCAGGTAATGTGTAGAAATGAATCAGTTTCAAACAGTTACATGTAAAAAGGACAGGACTTAAACAGAAATCACTTCACAAAGGTTAATTACCCACATGTGCAAGCATAACATGTTTATTGTTTTTACCAATAATTGAGAAAGTTAAAGTGCTGATTCAAATTCCTTTAAATCAAGTTATTGTAGAGTGGAATAAAATGTAACAGTACATAGGCTATATAGTACCAAGTACTGCCCTGGCTCTGTAATGCACAGTGGGGACCAAATAATATACTGTATAATATCCATTTGTATGATGTACACAGATCATGTTGAGACGGCATGAATTTCTGGACCTCAGAATAGTTGAAAAGCTATGTCACAGGAAAAGTGGCAGAACATTACTGTATTCTCCTCATTGAAAAATAAACATTAGGCAGTCAGGCAAGACATATGGGAAAACACCTGTCTGTGTCTCGTATCTGTGTTTCATGTCTGATTTAGTCTTTGGAGTGGATTCAGCTAACATACATGTATATGCTGATGATACAGTTAGCAGCATCTTCTGTAAACCAAGCATTAATGAATTTACAAAATCCATTTTATGTTATTCAATGCTCACTGTTACAGATGAAGTTGGTTTTAATCAATACAAATCAGTGATTAGAGTATTACGTTAACAACGCAAGGTTGAGGGTTCGATCCCAGGGGATAGCACATACCTATGTATAAATGTGTAGGATAATCCAATTTAATTGGCAGAATGCGTTAATATAAATGTAAATGTAAGGAACCAGATGTGGTAACCTCAACTCTAGATGGTAACCATATTGAAATAGTTGGCTCCTATAAATATTTAGGTATATTGATGGATGAGAAATTGGGTTTTAATGTCTACATTGATCATTTGTTGAGAAAACTCAAACCCAAACTGAGGTTTCTTTATCGTTTGAAAAGCTGCATTAATTATGAGGAGAGAAAGACATTTATAGAGAGTTTTTGTCTATAGATTATGGGGACATTGTTTACATGTATGCAGCCTCTTCTGTATTAAGGAAATTGGATATTGTCTACCATGCGGCATTACTTTTTGTGTGTGGTGCAGATTCACGCTCTGATCATTGAATATTACATGAATCTGTGTCATGCTCATCTTTAAATTTTAGGAGGAAAGTTCATATATATATATATTTATTTCTTAGACACCTCTGGGCAAATTACCTAATCTAATCTTTTAACCTTGTACACAAATAGTTATTGCATCTCAATCGTATTTCAATTTAAATAAATCCAAACATGTCCTCAGAATTTGGTAAACGTGATTTTCATTTTATGCCCATTGGGCATGTGATGATTTGTAAAGGGTATTTCAATTGATGTCCTTTCTATCCTCATGCACTTTTAAATGTATTTTGTATTCTGTTTTAAAAGATTCCTTTAAAACTTTAAAAAAAGTCTTTAAATCACTTTGTCTTCCTAAACTAGCCATAAAAAACTAATGATTATCAAATGAAATGAGTAATTACCAAATGAAAGAATTTTATAACAATGCAAAAACTATAATACTGTAATAATAAAAGTTAATATTTAACTAAAATAACAGATATTTTTCTATTAATAGTAATAACAAGGGTTATTCTTATACAAACCTATGATATCATTATGATAAAGGACCCAGGAACCATGGATTCTGCATGTTGTTGCAGTGTCACAAGGGTTAAATCAATGTCATGAATTGTGCAAACACTGTACATATGTCAAAATTTTAGAATCAGAAAGAACGCAACATATTGTATATGGTTTTTAATAGAAATTGTGATATGCTTTTTTTTGGAAGATTGTCCACCCTACAGCAGCTTGTAAACAAAAGAGCCAAAGACAAAAGCCAAAAATGTAAATTTACTCCTTAAAATAATCAAATCTTATACTTTATGTATCATATGCACTTTGGCTGGTCAAGCTACAAATAATAACACATAGATAGATTTCAGTATTAAATGTCATGCTTTGTATACAAATACAAAAAAGTTGTGTTATGACATACAGGGATTGCTTAAATGAGTCAAATATTGTTTTGAACCTACACTGTAACGAATTGCTGTAAAAACTACAGCGTTATTTTACAGAAGCTGACTGTATTTTAAATAATACAGAATATTGCTGTAAAGTGCAATGCATTGTGGGGTCACGTGACGGATTAACTCAAATGTACAGAATAATGCTGTAAATTTCAAATCTACAATGGCGGGATGATCTTCAACAGTCGAGATTGGGGAAGTGCGCAAAATGAGTGATTCACACCTGTGGTAAGTGATTTATTACGTTTATTTTCTCCATATTTGTTAACTATCATACTGGTAACATTATATAGAAGTATCTACAGTCGCGTTTCATATTGGTAACCCGGTATTCAACCTCCATCCGCGGGGACCGAAGGAGTCTTGCGCGGGGTTTCAGCAGCGCCGTCGCGGTAAGATTTCAAACATTCCCCGTCGCTATAGCACCTGAGGACAGAAGTTGTTCATGTTATTTCGAGTTTTTGTACACAGCAGGTGCGAAGGCGGTATGTGACGAGCTACAGTTCATTGTATTAGTACATTGACGGTTGTTTGTTTAATATTGAACATCGCGCCCGCCGTAGACACGGTAAAAGTTTCATGCTTCGACTGTTGGGATTCACGGGAATTTACTATTGAATACCACACTCGGTCGGGATTATTTTGTGGTGTAAATTCAAATTTGCAAATGCAGTTATCCGTTAAACCGAGCGCCCAAATTAAAACGAGTCACCAAAGCTTGGGGTAAGTCGATGTTCACGGAGGATAGCCCGGTAAAGTGATTAATGTACGTAACGAGCTAGATATACAGTATATATAACGGAGGCCAGCTGAGAGCTTGAGCAAAAGACGTTACCGACACCCTCATCGTTAGAGCAGGACTGTCCCAGATAGGACCGTTGGAGGGTAAGAGTGAGACGGCCCGTTACAAATAACAGTGTGACAATTTCTTGATCGTGACATCCCAAACGTTAATGGCTTACATTTCTGTATAAGTACGGTTTTAAGTGTAAGTTACTCTGTGTAATGTGGTTAGAGTTTGTTTGTAGAGTCACTTATACTTAAATTTAGTTTAAATGTAAAAAGCTTAAAGATAAAATTGTATTGTATCTATTAACTATTGTTACATGTGGTATTGTTTGTTTTAGGACACACTTTGCCATGCAGGCCACTGGATACTGACTGAAGGTTAGGTTGTGTGTGGCGTGCTCAGCACAGCTTCATGTCTGGCCTTGTCACTCTGTTCATAGCATGTTAAATATTCAATCTTCAGTACCAGGATGGGGCAGCGTCTATCTTGGAGTCCACCGAAAGGTATTAGTTGAACCACTTCCTTACCTGCATTTTATAGATATGTTAATGTTATATACCTGTTTAGAACTTTAAAACAATATTTCTCAACGAGAGATGGATTTTTTTTGTGCAAACTATTTACAAGTCTGCCCTATTTAACGCTAGCAAGCTGATCATTTAATTCATGTGTTTTAATATAATATATTTTGTATATTTAATATACAACATTTTGTTTTTCCTGACTCTTCGTAGATATTAATCCAGAGAGTGGAACAAGAAGCGTCATCTAAAATGGCAGGATACAGAAGAAACAGGTTGCAGTGAAACCACATGTTGCCGCTCTTCTAAACACAATGATGAATTTTCAGTGAAATCGATGAAAAGTAAGAAGCACGTACGAACGCACGTACACACACACACACAGATCTCATCATTGAATTACATCATTGTATTATTCTCTGTCTCTGACTGTATATGTTGTCCTCTGTTTTTCCTCTGAGTATAAATATATAAAATTATTCTCTTTTTTCTTTTCCATAGTTCCAGCTACTTGTTGTGCTCTGATGGATCAAGATGTGGAACTAAAACAGACTCACTTGGGCTTTGTTATGCGATATTGTTACATGATGGATATGTTGGTTAAGGTATTGTTTAAACATTCCTTGTTTAAAGAGCCATGTTGGCTACTATGAAGTTGTAACTAAATAAAAATATTTAATGTACAACAAGGTACAAAATTTGTCTGTAATTTATTTTTGTATCAATTAAAACATAAATAAACAGTGTAAATCCAGTATGCAAAACATACTGGATATACAGTGATTAAGTATTTCTTCTAAATAAAGTAAATTAAAATCAAGCAATTGGCTGTAAAAAATACAGCATTATACTGTACCAATTCAAAATTACAGTTTTTTCCTGTATTATGCCATTACAGAAAATGGCTGTAAATTAAATTACAGAACTGTGGCTGTAAAATTTACAGTATCTGGCTGGCAACCCTGCTGCCAGTAATTTACTGTAAATTTTACAGGATTTTTTTTACAGTGTATTCTTTTAAAAATAACCCCATGAAGCTGATGTTCTAACATGAATCCGACATCCCAGTGATTGATATGAAAATGTCGACATTTTAAGCAGCTGCAGTTATTTCCGAAAATATTGTCATCATGGCTCTTCACCAATACTCTTCTAAAATTTGAGGTGTCACTGACAGGTGAAAGGCTACACTGACAGAACACACAGGTACAGAATATATAGTTCATGGGTGGTGAGGGGACTGTTGACAGGTGTAGGGATTGCAGACACGAAACAGATTCGGGAGCGTGGAGGACCGTGGGTAATGGAGTCCTCGGGCAAACACGGGGAGAAACCAGGACACAGGGTCGCTGTGGAGGAGATGGTTACCAATTCTTACCACTTAGGGTGTGCTTGTTAGAATGGTCAAGATCAGTGCTACAGGTCGGTCAGCATTTTTGGGCAAGAAAATGTTGTGAGGCTGTTGAAGAGAATGCTGAGCTGGAAAAGTCATTTGACTCGAAAAGAGAATGGGGAAATAGGTAAGACGTTTACAATCTCATTTATTCAAATATTGAACAATTTAAGGTAATACATTTAAAAATGAATAAATTAATAAATACTACTAGTTATACGACAGGGTTGGGTTGTTGTAAAACCAACAATTTCCACAAATAAACATGTCATTCTTACCTCTAAAAATACCAGATGCTGCAACATGTTGTCATACACATTCAACAGATTTGTGTGCAGCGCTTCTCTTTCATATAGCTTAGGTGACTCACATGAATCGCCATTTACTTGTTGAACAAAGAGACATGCATCCACTTTTCTGAAAAAAGAAGGAAAAATAATAAAAATGTGTTCACAATCCTATGCACACACAAAAATGTTTCCCAGTCTTTCTACAGGTATACTCTCAGTACTGCACACTTAATCATTTTTGTATTGCTATTTTAACAATTCCATTCTGATTTGACACCATACAGTAATTTTCTGATGTAAATTACTTAAATTATAAGCAGACTGGATATATGTAAATGTGTTTTCAAACTATTAATAAAATCTAGTTATTTATAGCCTACTAGGGCACATTAGAGAAAGCAGTTCAAGACAAGTTCCCCAATAAAGCATTTTATTGTAATCATTATTTTAATCACTTTTTGGCATTTAATGGCTCGTGGATAGAAGGCATTTATTATATTAATGTACATAGATTTTTTTTAACTGAAAGAAAAAAATGAACTGCTGTATATAGTAGAGTTACATAGTCGCGCGTCAGGCCCGCGAGCCTGACTGCAGTCATATAAACTGAGGTCTGGGCCCACCACGCACGCGCACAGCCGGATTCCATTCTGAGTGGACGGACCACGTACTGTCAGCTTTCCTGAGGTAGCCTACTTTTTACTTAACCAGTCATTAAATTACTTAAAGTAAAAGCCGACTAAGAATGTGAATGGAACGTAAATAAAATAATGTGAATAGAAAGTAAATAAAATACATTATAAAACTGCCAGTTCTGGTCCTTGATTCTGATTGGCTGAGCGGAGTTCTAAGCCGTTATAAAATACCCCGATATATAACGGCTGACGGCACCACATAGCCTAAATATCATTTTATTTACTTTATTTAATGAAACCTTGCTAAGCATATGGAATAACTGTTTTATAAAAGCAATAAGCCCCGCGAAGCCGTGAGTTACAGTGCATTTTATAACAGCTATTTTATAAAATGCACTGTAACCCACGGCTTCTTGGGGCTTATTGCTTTAGTATTTACTTAAAGAAAGTAGTTTAAATCTGTTTCGTCTTTAAGGACACAGTCAGAGGAATTTGTTTTGAAGTGGTTACCAATGATGTACAATTATTATTTTAATTACCTTTCATTTTTTTGCCTTAAGGTTAATGACACACTGATACAAGGCATCATTATATAAATGTAAATTGATAAAAAAAAACGAAAATACACAACGTTAAACTCCTGTCAGAAGTCTGAGGAATGAGGAATCTGACTCATACTTTATCCTGAGGTAAAATCGGCCAGTTTTAATTCAAACACAGGCCCGCTTTATTTGACATTGAACATTAACACTATGAATAAAGTAAAAATGTTCAGCTTGGATCGCGAGAAGCCGTTTTGTTTCAAAGTGTTGTCTGAAACGTTAACGTTATTTAAATACTTTTGTATGAACATTCTCGTTTTGTAGTTAAAAGGGTGGTCGACTCACAGACTTGGCTATGAGCTCGCGAGCTGCCTCCCTCAGACACGTTCACGAGTGCACCTAGAACAAAAAACAGATTAATCTCATTAAGCTGTGTGCCCATAAAGAAACAATGAATTCGGTCACCGATTATTTTGTAGAAGTAGTGTAGTGTAGTAGGAATATGAGTACATTATAATCATGCGCGAGCAAGCATTTTTCATTTTCTTTCGCACACCCCTGCTGAAACCCCCACAATACAAACCATATAAATGGTTGCCATCAAAATACCATTATGAACAATTAAATTTTCTCTTTTAATATTCGAGGGCGCTCAGACCGCGTTTGTGTGTGTGCAAATCCCTCAGTGGCCCTTCACTGGCACCTGGCGGCAGACTTTAGAACGGACGAGACAAGGGGTGCCTGCCTCTTCCACCACGACTCGTCTATATTTGGCTACATCAAAGTTATGACGACCTCGAGTCTAGAATGTATTTTCGCAGTCTTCATAGCACGGCATAAGCATATTTACATGTTGAAAGATTTACTGATAACTTCGTCATATATTTACTTAAAAAAAGAATTCTGTGTATCACGCAGATCATAGACATTTAACTATGCTATTTAAGTTTAAACTGAAGAAACCAAACAGGCACTATGTAAAATGAACATGTATTTTTGTTTATGTTTTTTGTCCCCATTTGAATATTTATCATTTTAAAGACCTGTAAAATATTCACCACACTGGTCTAAAAAAATCCTTCATTGGGATCTATAGACCACTTTGGAAAGTATAACCAACCCGGGTCCAGCAGAACTTCCCGTTTCAGTTTTTAACACTTATCAAGTGATTGCAGCAAAATACAACCAAAAACTTAACCGGAGATTTATTAAATTTATACTGTTCAAATAATTATTATCTTCTTTTCCAGCATCACTTGGTGTCAGAATATTTTAATGTAAGTGATAAATACAAATGTCAATGTGCATTTAATATTTGCCATGTTCATCATTTACATAACATTTAGTCAAAGGTCACTGATGAAACTAAATGTGAGATGTCTGTTCAAACCCAGTCATGTTTGCTCTTTTTCTGCCTTTTTTGTGTCAACAGCAGCTAAACAAGACCCAAAGGCTCTTTTAAGAGCCCCTACCAGAGCATATTTGGCTTTGTAAGTATACATTTTGACTGTCAGATACCTCCTCTGTATTTGGGTTCAATGTTATAAAGCCTGTTAGTCATCGGTGATATAGACATAATTCTTTATATTTAAACATTCTACATCAAAATTTTGAGTTTTTGATTGTGGATTATGCAGAAGAGGCCTCCCTACCCTTCTTCTGCATTTCACAATACAAAAACTCAGTCACGTGATGTCAGGTGCAAACACCCTATTTGTTTCTGATCTTGATGTGATTCTGGATAACAATGCCAGCTTCTTACCTTGCCAATCATAAACTGTGTCATATTGTGTTTAGCTTTTGCATATTCATGACAATATGTCAATAATAATTTTGAATGCCTCTAAAGCTCACATCACAATTTTACAGACTTATCTAGCTGTCAGACACGTGTGTGCTTAAATTTAGTTAATTTAGATTAATTCTTAATTTGATCACATATTACATAAAAAAATCTTATTATAATTTGCAGCACAAATGCAACATTTGCCAAAGACTGTACTGTCATGTTAACAATTGCAAGTAATATTTGATCTACTCTTTTATTTTTTAGATTTTCACTGTTGTCTCCACAATTTTCGGACACTTTTTATTTCAAGGTAAATACTATTCTTCGGGTTCACTTAAATGTGCTCTTATTATTTTTATCATTCATGTAGTCATCTTGGTTACATTTGTGATGGGATAACTGTTTGAAAAAGGCTATGTCCAAAGACTATGACACCAAAAAAAGGTTGTTTTTATCCTTTTAGATTTTTGTAGCCTAAGGAATGGTATTTAATATTGAGCAAAAGACCATAGAATCCCCTTGAGGTAACTAAACGCAGAAAGACAAACTTACAATTTACATTTCTCTTTATAAACATTTACTTTGTTCATTTAGTGTATGTAACTGTGTTTTGAGGACAATCACTGACCATCCCCAGTAAACAGCCAGAGTCTCCAAAGGCTGTCAGCCATCCAAAAATTATCCAGAACAGGAACTTGCAAAAAATACATACAGTACAATGTTATAAATATAAGACATAAAATGTCTCTTAAGTTAATAATAAAATCTCAGTTGAGCAGAATAATGAACACACAAAAAAGTAAAAAAGGCATCAAAAGCTGACAAATTAAAAAGTCTTGAACCATAAAATATTCAGGATCCCCTTAACAGTGCTCTGGAAGAGAAGCATAAACAAAGAAAACCTATAGACGCATCAGTATCACCATGGAAACCACGTTTTCCACATCATTCGTTTGTGTCATGCCACTAAGCTAAATTTGGAAGTTGATAACCCGGACACATGTATGGGTATGTTGAAGAAGGTAAAATTTACTCATCGCAAGCATTCCCCCGCCGGACATAAAGAACTCAAATTGGCCAACGTGTATTGTATGAGAATAATGTAAGTTAGAAGATAAGAAACGGGAGCTGCAGAAAGTGATGTGATCGATTATACATCAAACTAAAGCATTTATAGCGAGTGAGGCTACAACACTATAAGGATAATAACCCTTACGAAAATTAACCATAGTTTTTTTTGTGGTACAAGTGTAGTAACCATGTTTTTTTGGTGCAATGATTACTTAGGGCAAAACCATGGTTTTACAACAGTAACCATCATTTACTATGGGTTTTACAAAAAAAGATGGTTTTCAAAACCATGGTTATTTTGTGATCATTGTTTTACTACAGTAACCATAGTAAAACCATCGTCAATTTTCGTAAGAGAACGATGTTTGAATAACGAAGTTCTACGTTAATTATGAAGCAATCAATTGGAAAAACAAAAAATCGAACATTACCACAGTTTACAGGAAGTGGACGCGGGCTCATGTGTATGGATGTACTTTTGCAATGCTGATCGTAACAACGTGCTGGCAACATGGCAATTTAGTTTTTTTTCTTCTTAAAGCAGCTGCACTTTCCGAATGTATGTTACATTTATAAAACGGATGCACTTTAATGTATTATTAATGTTACTTTTTTAGTTCAGCATCGACACATAGGCTAACTAATAATAAATCCGACCTCTAAAAACACTACAGCATTCACAGTAACGTACATTAAAATAAGAACGCAGAAAATGCTCACCTGTCACCAGTCAACTTACATCCGAAAACCACTGGAACCCAGGAGCTGTCACGCCACGCGTCAAAACACTGACTTGTGGGTGTGTTGGAGGCCTCTTCTTTTTTTTTTTTGCGCATAACATCCTATGTGCATAGCGCCACCTACTGTTCGTTGCTGGCACAACAAATGTTTTCAAGAGACATGGACAGTGGAACAAACCCTAACATTAAAATCAGTTAAAAACCAGCAAAAACTGATAACAATAATGATGGTTTGTTGCAATTGTAAAAAAATCAACTGTAATTGCAGGAGCAAAAGTGACAGTGTTATTTCGGTGATAATTGATTCGGTGTAATTAATATTGACAAATCAACAGTGTTTTACATTGATTCATTGGTTGCTTGCTGTCAGGGAACACTGTGGTGTCACTAGTTCACCGAATGAAACAAAAACGATTATATTACTGAAACACATATCTATAAATAGTAAATTTAGAAAATCTGAAAATAATTTTGGAATGGCTTCTTGTTTTTTTCCGCAGCTGTGGATCTTTCTAGTTATGGCAAACTGTAGATTTACTCTATTATTTTTAAATCGTGAGTGGAGATTAAAAAAATAGTTTAGCATAACCATGCATAAAGCAGGCCAATAGAAAGATCTACATAAATGGTTTCCTGAGTGTAAAAGAAGAGTGTATTGCCCAAACCTACAGAGCAGATGAGAGCAGAGAGATTATTAATAAACCAAATATTCATTAATCATGTGACCACATACTTTTGGCCATATAGTGTATTCTCATTATACTCAAAATTGCAAAATATTTCCGAACAATATTTGACATGAAATCAAATATTTTTAATTTACTGTAGCATGGACTCCAAATCCAGGAGGCAGCGATACACAAGGCAGTGGAAATGTGCCCGAAGGTCACTGGCTGAAAGGATTGTCGAAGAACAATTACAATGCAATCCAACTACAGTTCAACACGGACAAGATCCAATCGACATGATGGAAAGAAATGACCATGACGCTGACATGCAAAGTGCTTTTGAGTGTGTAGAGAATGAAGGCAGTGAGCAAAACTGCAGTCCAGGGCATGAGGGTGTGGAATACGGGGTCATCGAAGGAAACTGCAGCTCAGGACAGAAGAGTGGGATTGATGCAGTCAGTGAGGCAAACTGTAGTTCAGGGACTGATAATGTGGAAATGCCCCCAGCCTCACTTACAATGTTTCTGCAGGAGTGGAGTATGAAACACCTCATAACACATAATGCAACTGATGACCTTCTGAGAGGACTTCAGAAACATGGACACCCAGAACTGCCTTCAACAGCAAGAACCTTGCTCAGAACCCCAAGACAAATCAAAACATTGACAATGTCAGGGATGCAGTGTGTTCACTTAAACTTAAGAGAGAGCCTAATTGAGCAGCTAAAGCACTACCCAAAGGAGATTACTGAACGAATAAGAACACTGGAAATATCCTTTAACATAGATGGACTGCCTCTTTTCAAAAGCAGTAGGGCACATCTTTGGCCCATTCTCTGTGCTATTCATCTGACACCCACCAGAGTCTTTCCAGTGACACTGACACTTGGCCCTTCCAAACCAACAAATCTGTTTTTTGTTGAACAAGCTATTATAGATGTTCAGGAACTCCTTGACAATGGCTTAGAGGGAAAAATTTTTTTTAGATGTGTTGTCTGTGATGCACCAGCAAGAGCAATGGTAAAAAAGATCAAGCAATATTCTGGCTATTATGGGTGTGACAAATGCACACAGAAGGGCAAATGGGTTTCTGGTAGAGTGACCTACCCAAAGGTGGACAACCTCATCCTACGTAGTGACGACACACATCGTGCTGAAATGATCAGACGGGAGAAAAATGAGTCCATTCCAGTTTCTCCTTTTTTAAGGCTGCCGCTGGACATGATAGCACAATTCCCAATTGATTACATGCACCAAGCCTGTTTGGGTGTTATGAGAAAACTCATCACAGAGTGGATAAGAGGAGATAGAAAGGTGCGAATGTCTGCTGTTCAAATAAAAGAAGTGACCCAAAGACTTCTGTCACTCAGGAAAGCTATTCCAAGCTGTTTTCCCAGAAAACCAAGGGGTCTAGAGGACATAGACAGGTGGAAGGCAACTGAGCTGCATCAGTTTGCTGTGTACACTGGCAAGATTGTGCTAAAGGGAATACTGTCTGACCAGCTGTACGACCACTTCATGGCATTCAGTGTTGCCTTGAGCCTTCTCCTTTCACCCAGCTTGGCAGTCGACCACAACAAGTACAGCACTGATCTGATGACTTACTTTGTCGCAAAAACAAAAGACCTTTATGGCGAGCAATTCATGGTATACAACATCCATTCAATGATACACCTACCCGCAGAAGCAATTCATTTTGGGAGTCTTGATGCTTGCAGCGCATTCCCATTTGAGAATTTTCTTGGAAACTCAAGCGACTCGTGAGGTCAGGAAAACAACCATTTGTTCAAGTGGCCAAGCGCTTGATGGAGATTTCAGTCTCTCCACAGACTCAATCTGTGGTGGCCGCAAAGTGCAAATTGTCAAGACCAAACAATGGCTTCATTCTTGGCGAGGGAAAATGTTGTGAGGCCATTGAAGAGAGGATTGAATCGGATGAGTCTGGGTCCCCTGTGGTATTGTGCAAAGTGTTCGAAAAATGTGACTCACGAGTAATTGGCTGTTTCAAAGTCCAGTCCAGAAAATGCATAGTGAAACTTGTACCAGAACAACAGTTGACAAGACCTGCCATATTGCTGGAAAAAAACAGGAGATTGTTTTTTTGTCCATCTTGCATAATATTTAAATTCCATCATGGCAAACCTGGCTAACCATTTCCATCTAATGATACAAAATTTATCATGGCATCCATCATGGCAAACCAGGCTAACAATTTCTATCAAATGATACACAATTCATCATGGCAATCAGGTAGGCCCAAAAAGAAATAAAGCATCTACACGTTGCTGAGATAATCTACCTGCACATAGTTAGTTATGTAATCATCTTTCCAGTTTTTTATTGTTAACAAGCTTTGAAGCCATGTTGTCAAAACTCTTCATGCAGTTTACATTCCCATCATGGATCTTGGCCAAACAGTTAATCTCTTACGGTAATATGTAGTTTCGGAAAATTCATACTATTGATGCATCTAGCGAACTGTGCAGATTTGGTTGCCCCTTAGACCAGCTTCTCTCAAAGAGAGACCAATGGTTTTCAACATGGTTACTTACTGTGACCCTTATCATATAAGAGGTCGCTGCTCTTGGTCTTTCACTCAATTTTCTACAGCTCATTTCCCCCTCCATCGTCTTCATATTTCCAAACAAAATAATCAACAAAGCCATTTTTGCAAATCTCTTTCACTTAAACACGGTGATGAGAGTAAACAAAGACATACTGCATAGGGCTTCCAGCTGACATCGCAATTTGCTATGTTTAGAATATGTTTTCAATCTTTTTTTAATCAACTGTTGAAGCATTTAATAAATGTGCTGAAAAATGAAGGAAAAGTGTCTTTGCAGGTGGCAAAGTACGAATAGAATTTTGGAAGATGTGGTCCATGGATGCATTTTTTGTGAAACCAATGAAAAATTATTCACAATCTAGTCAACAGAGACTAGATTACCTGACTGTGTGCAGTTTTGAAAATGTAACGTTAATATTGACAATATATGTAAGAAAGACGTAATGTAATTGATGTATTTATTTGTCTCTCAACAGATGGAGAAAAAAACTTTTGCGGTTGTGGAATTTGCCGATGACAATTCTTTAGAAAATGTCCCAACCACATGGTTGGAGGAAGCCACTGAAGTATGCATTTGTCTTTAAAAAACCTTAATGAAAAATTAACTTACAATACTGAAATGTAACCTTTTTACAGGGAACATTCTGTTTCTGGACATTTACCAATACAAGGAAGTTGGTAAAAAAGAATGCAATGCCTGACAAGCAAAAGAGGAGGCGGCACCCCATTAAGAAGATTTGGCTACAAACAGGTCAATGATATAGTCCTACCACTAAAATCATTTTATAGAGATTATTTTAAGGTTGTTTCATTGTGTTTCATTTTCATTGTGCATTGCCTTATAACGATGGTGTTGTAGGGATCACCAATTAACCTACTATAATTATACAATTTAGTCTTCCAAAGCACATAAAAACACCCCTTAGCTTCACATCAGTTTCACCTCCCTGTTGTCAGAACCTATCCCTATTCCCTACCAGTGTTATGTCTAGAACCTGCGGAGATGCCATCTATCCCTCCAGAATACCGCTCATTTCAGGATGTGTTCAGCTAGCAAGCCCCTTGAGGCTCCCACCACACTGACCATGGAACTGCTCAATTGACCTGCTGGCTGTATCTAAACTACCTAAGGGTGGAGTACATAGAGGAGTCTCTCCGTCAGGGTTTCTTTTGACCATACACTTCCCCAGCCGCATCCCGTTTCTTTGTTTGAAAGAAAGATGGAGGATTAAGACACTGTATCGATTGCCTGACAAACAATTCACAAACTGTCAAATATCCCTATCCACTTCCACTCATGCCAGCAGCCATGGATGAACTACGTTTGGGTTGTCCAGCGCACCCTCTGGGCTTCATGGATGAGGTTTTCAGAGAATGTCTCCACCATTTTGTGATCATCCACATTTAATGACATCCTCATATATTCCTGGAATCTGGCTGAACATCACCGTCACGTGACACAGGTTCTAATGTAAACAAGCTCCGGAAATTGGAGAAATGTGAATTCCACCGAACCACAATTTTGTTCCTTGGCTATGTCATCAGTCCCCATGGCATCCACATTGGCTGTTCTACACTGACATTCCTGTTAATATACACCCTTGCACTTACCTGTTGTCCCCTGTGGTCATCTTCTGTGTGCTTACATGTACCTTATTGCTTACGTATTCTATACAATTCATTATAGTATTCAATCACTCTTTAATTTGTTTTTAAGGGACGCAATCTCATGCCGGCTGGGTTGTGAATTTGGGCACAAAATTACCAGTCTATTCAGTCTATTTAAAGTTTGGATGGCAACTGGTTGTCTACAACAAACTGTGTAATCATATACAAACTCCCTAAACCTGTAATAAACAAACAACAAAAAGATATCTGAAGTGCATAAAAAACATTCTGGATTTGCAATAACACCACCATCACCTAAAACCAATACAAAAAGTCAGAAAAAAAATGTCAGCATAATTTTTTATTCAAAGCGACTTACATGGCATTATTCTATTCAATTGTTTCTAGATATGTGCAATCCCCTGGGATCAAACCCACAAACTTGCATTGCCATTGCAATGCGCTTACCACTGAGCTACAGGAATGAATGTGTAATGACAATTATTTAAACCTCCAGAGTAATTGTTTTTTTTCAGCCTGCATGGTGTTGTCCTACCATGTTGTTAATGATTTTTCTGGTTATTGTTAAATTACTTTAATAAATGTAGTATTTTACAACAAGCTATATTTTTTCAGACTCATTTGAAAAAGCCCTCCAGAAATGCCAGCGAGGCACAGAGATGTCCAATATTGAAACCGAGGAGACATCCATTAAAAAGAGGCCACACAAAAAGCCAAGCAGATTTCACTCGGAAAATGATATCACCTCAGATGGTAAGTTTTTTAATTATGTATGATAAATACTTTTTACACTTTTTACAAATACTTTTGTAAATTAATAATTACAGTATTTTAATTGCTTATGTCCTATTTTCATGAGCACAAACCTGACACCTAGGGTCTCTAGTAAATGCAGCCTAGTATAAAAGTAAGAATATTTCTTAACATGAGAGGAGGACAAGATGGCAAGGAAAATTGATTACTTTTTAAGTCTTACCATTAACGGTCGCTGCAACACTTTTAATTGTTCCTTCAACACGTTTACGTTCTA
The DNA here is from genome assembly GCA_029783895.1 of Triplophysa bombifrons. Taxonomy (NCBI): domain Eukaryota; kingdom Metazoa; phylum Chordata; class Actinopteri; order Cypriniformes; family Nemacheilidae; genus Triplophysa; species Triplophysa bombifrons. The sequence goes on from CM056452.1 coordinate 18,947,667, forward strand.
TGAGTGACAGGGCTTTTTCCTCTTTTGCTCCCAAACTCTGGAATTTCCTTCCCACTGAGATCAGACATGCTGACTCTTTTAATATTTTTAAATTTTCACTTAAAACTTATTTTTTAAGGCAAGCATTCAAGTGATTATTATTTGTTTTTTTTACTCTAATTTATGCATGTTTTAACTTTTCTTTTTTGTATTTTATCTATATGTTTCTGTGAAGTGCTTTGAGATGCAACTTTTACAGGCGCTATATAAAATAAAGTTTATTATTATGAATCATACTGTTAAAGCTGTCAGCAGAACAAGGAAAAAGACTTGTTATAATATATGCACTGAGAAACACATAAACATCAAAATTTATGATAACCTTAACAATGGTTACAATCAACAACCTATTCAGATAAAACTCTGAACATCACACAGAAAAATTCACAGAGTTCAACAAATTGCACAGTTTATGCTCCAAAGCAAGTGCTGTACATTTTTAATCTCGCCACAACATGAATTTTGGCATAAATACATTTGAACAATTTTTCATGATTTTCTGATGTGCTGATTCCTGGTGTCTAAATGATATACAGATTAATTGTTTCATCGATAATGTCTTTTTTATTCTTTGGAATATTTTATTGTTATAATACTGTTGGATTTCGGGCAGTAGTATCACAAGATTGGTATGACCAAATGAACATGATGATTGTCACCAGTAAACATCAGCAGGGGCACTATTGTACACCCGCAGTTCTTATTTTACTGTCCATGCCCATTGTTTAAACAGCAAATGATTTGCGCCTATTTGTGCGCCCGTGGGCGTGTTGGTCTAAACAGAGGTGTGTTCAGGTGCATTATTGGGGGTTTCTATTTTGAGGAACTGAAAATAGACTGCGCCATAGACTTACTCAAACCTGATCTAAAGTCAATGGCTCAATATTTGTTTTATTTAAGTATTAAAAATAAATGGACTACAATGTAAATAAAATTGTTCTGTAGATAGTCTGCTTGTGCTATTTGACCGCGTCCACGAGCAGATGCGTTTCTTCTCTGGAGAAGCGTCCAATCTTTGTCCTGGCAAAATCCGCAATGGCGCGAACAAAAATCGTCTCTTAAATGGAATGGGATATGATCCTCTGATTGGTTTTCTGCACGTTTTGCCCAAAACATGATTATTTAAGAAAATAGAGAAAACCCTTTAGACGATGCGCCTGGCGCGATAAGATAACAGTTTTCAGAAACGCCCACTTGGGCTCTTATTCCAGATCTACATTTAACCTGCATATTTTACCCAGACAAAAGATTAAATCTCTGAACATTGCATCACATTCTTTAGCGTTTTACTTTTTGTAAGGCTTTTTTATGTTTAATTTAGATTTTTGAATGGTTTGACTTATGTGTTTGTCTTTCATGACTCCATGAACTAGAATTGGTCATATATATACACATGTGTTCTTTAGATGACAGCAGAGATACTCCAATAAAGAAAAATAAAATATCAAAACCTGTTCCAACCAAATGTAAGTTGTTACATGAGTCACATCAATAATCTATTGAATTATCTTTTTGTCTTTCAAAAGTGTTAAAAATCAAAAGCAACCTACCTATGGATGTCTTTTAATTGTCTGTTTATGCCTACTTTCAGATCAGCCATTGCCTAAAACATTCCCACAAGACATGGGTAACAAAATATAGATATTTCACGAGTTCACCTACACAGATAACAGTGATATTGGTAGGGATAATGATAAAGCTTAGTTATGCGTATTTGGCGTGCTGTCCGGGAAGCAGGCTCCGAGCTCGCCAGATCTATCCGAGCCCGAAACACTCTACCTTAGTACGGGTGAGTGCGCCGAGCTCGGAACCGGTCTGAGCCCAGAGCACACCCCCATAAAGCGAGAAAGTGGGACAGCCGCAGGAGTACGTGTAAGGTGCCAACTCAGGCGCACGCAGGAATTCCACCCTTGTAATACACAAGTAACAGGCTACACCAACGTTTTATAAAAATACAAAATGTATTTATACAACAGTTTAAAAACTAAATATCATTGTATACATGTTGAAGGTAAACCAGATATAAATGCTTCTATTCAAGGACTAGGAGTAATAATATGGCGACCCCTGGCTAAACAGCGATCAAGAAAACGATCAACACACCAATCAGACCAATAGTCATATTCAACAGCACCCCATCACACGTGAGATTTACACTGAAAGAGCAAATAACTAATTTAAGAATGTACTGGTGTAAACACTTCAACATCAACTCCACTCATTAGAAATAATGATAGGACAATTTAGTTTGATCAGTCTGTTGGGCTTAAAAAGACTTACATAAAAATTATGGAAAATATAACCTAGGCGAGCAGTCAATATCTCGCTAGACCGAGAGAAGGTTACGTAAGCAAAACGTCACAATTGTATTAAGTTTAAAAGCAGAGTTTCGTCACACACCCAACCAAAAGTCTCCTCACTCACGACCCAGCCCACTTGGCGCTCGTAGTGCAAAGGGGAAAAGCCCAAGGCGTGGTGATGACAGCGGCAACCACACAAGTCCCGGCTCCGGCGATCTCCAGGACACGAGGATCAGCGAGGGAAACCGGAACTGAAATACCAAACTGTCAGGCAAAGGAAGGCCAATCAGTCCCAAATAAACAACGTCAGTGTCACTCTTTCACGAACATTAAGAATTCCCACTTCCCTCAATAGATGTGAGTAGCGCGCATTGATTGTTCTCGTGGACCTCTCGCCACCCGGGGTCAAAGGATATCGTCGTCACTGCATGCGTTGAGTTGAATACCCTGAGAAATCGGCACAGAGGCAGTCGCGCTTGTCTCGTAACGGCGTCTCTCACGGTCCGAACAACCGCGAAAGGACCTCATGCTGCTCCCTATACTCAGCAGATCTGCCAATCGCGTTGTGCCACTGACTCATCAGTAACATTGTCCACACCTGCAACAAAGACTTACAGATACACATTCACACCTGATAGACCTTTAGCCACCCTCACCAATGGTCAAACAGTCAGTGTCTCCTCCCGTTACATACGCATACCCCCCAACGCGATGCTGAGCGCTGCGGAGGCGTGGCCTGCGTTCGGGTAGAGACGAGAGGATGAGGGCTCCTTAGGAGATGTTGTTCGTTATGAGACAAGAAAGGGGTAGGGGTTCCTCCGAGGATGGTTGAGACTGAGAAGATGAAAGGTGTCTGCTGCAGTGATGAGAAGTTCCTAATATGGAGATTTCGGGAACCGTCCGAAATGAACATGGCTTCATGGGTGTCCCTGTTGTTGAGACTGATACTGGAAAGAGGTGACTGAAGGAGGGAGCCGGCTGTAGCGGAGCGCCTGATGGAGGCTTTTCTGGGGTGATCATGCTGTGGTGCTTGCTTCCGTGGAAAGTCGTAGGTGGCAGAAAGTGAGGCGGAAGCACTGGCCTCTGCGGAGGAGATCGCTGCGGCGACGCTGGCTTCGCCGCCTTAGATGGAAGCAGTGGCCTCTGCGGAGGCTATCGCTGCGGCAACGCTGGCTTCTGCCAGTAGAGGGAAGCGCTGACCTCTGCGGAGGCGATCGATGCGGCGATGCTGGCTTCTGCGCATTAGATGGAAGCGCTGGCCTCTGTGGAGGCGATCGCTGTTGCGACGCTGGGTTCTGCGCATTAGATGGAAGCGCTGGCCTCTGTGGAGGCGATCGCTGCGGCGACGCTGGGTTCTGCGCATTAGATGGAAGTGCTAGCCCCTGTGGAGGCGATCGCTGCGGCGACGCTGGCTTCTGCGCATTAGATGGAAGCACTGGCCTCTGCGGAGGCGGTCACAGTGGTGATGCTGGCTTCTGCGCCTTAGACGGAAGCACGGGCCTTTGCGGAGGCGATCGCTGCTGCGACGCTGGCTTCGGCGCATGTGATAGATGCATGGGCGTCTGCGGAGCCGATCCCTGCTGCAACGTTGGCTTCTGCGCCTTACATGGAAGCATGGGGGTCTGCGGAACCGATCCCTGCTGCAACTCTGGCTTTGGTGCTTGTGACGGAAGCATAGGCTGCTGCGGATGATTCTTAGTTGCAGCACTTGATTCCATGCCTGAAGTGGGAAAGCTGGCCTTGGCTGAGGCTGTTGCTGTGGCAACGCTGGCTTCTTTGCTTGAAATGGAAGAGCTGGTCTCTGCCAGGGTAGTCGCTGTGGCGACACTGGCTTCTGTGCATTAGATGGAAGCACTGGCCTCTGCGGAGGCGGTCACTGCGGTGATGCTGGCTTCTGTGCCTTAGATGGAAGCACGGGCCTTTGCGGAGGCAATCACTGCTGCGACGTTGGCTTCGGCATTTGTGATAGACGCATGGGCCCCTGCGGAGGCGGTCACTGCGGTGATGCTGGCTTCTGCGCCTTAGATGGAAGCATGGGCGTCTGCGGAGCCGATTTCTGCTGCAACCCTGGCTTTGGTGCTTGTGAAGGAAGCATAGGCTGCTGTGAATGAATTTTAGTTGCGGCACTTGATTCCATGCCTGAAAATAGGAAAGCTGATCTTGGCTGAGGCTGTTACTGTCGCAACGCTGGCTTCTACACTTGAAATGGAAGTACTGACCTCTGCTGGGGCAGTCGCTGTGGCTATGCTAGGTTTCCACGGTTGGGATGGAAGTGCGGGCCTCTGCCGAGGCGGTCGCTGCTGTGATGTTAGCTTCGGCTATCGACTGCAGAGCCCGAGACATGGGCGCTGGCCCTTGAGGCCGCTGCGGCGGTGAGATCTCCTGTTAGGGAGATTAAGGCTGACATGGAGGAGGTTCGCGCCCATGCGGGTGAAGGATGGATTCTCTAAATGATTCAGGAGATGAGGGTTCGATGGGCCTCTCTGATGATAGAGCGATCTGACCTGATGTAGCTCTTGAAAGCTTCCGATGTCCAGCGCCCTAGTGCTTGGATTTGAGACTGTGAGAGGCCTTTTTGGGCTGCTGTGGTTGCTGCGCCTATGCGGAAGGAGTGGCCGGAAAAGTGGTCTGCAGGGATACCGGATAGGACCAGGACAGCTTTGAGATGCTTTTGGAACCAAAAGCGTGTAGCTGGGCGGTTAGACTCGTCGACGAATAGAGGATCCGATGTGGTTTTGGTCTGGGATTTCCTGAAGTGGAGGTAGGCTAGGAGGGTCTGATAAGGTTGAATTGGTGAGTGGAGATTGAATATGTAGATGAAATGTCCTCTCCTGGTTTGGTCCGTCTTGCTCTGTTCAATGGAGAATGACATAGTCTCTGAATCGACTACTGACAGGTCGGATACCGTTGGATGGGTTAGGGGGTTGAAAATCGATGTTTAGGAAATTTCTGAACATCTTAGAAATCCAAAGAATGCTAGTATAAACATGGTGTCGAGTGTGCGATCGACGTGTTTGGAGTATCCTTTACGGAGGGTGGAAATGCATCTGGTCAATATATCCAGGGTTATGGGTTGCCTTGCATCCTGGAAAGCAGGCTGGGTACGTTGAATGCCCTTGATAAGCATAGATGTTTGGGAGCTGGCTATGGCTGCAGATGGCGAATTGAATATGAGTTTGTGGAAGAACTGGACTCCACTCATGTAGCCTTTAATTGAGCTGGCCTGGAGGTTTTTTGAAGAGTTTAGGAAGGAGATGCACGATGCTCCAGCAAAGCAAAAAGTATCGTGGAGGACCCCACCCACCCCTCCCACAGTCTCTTCCAGCTCCTACCCTCAGGTAGACGGTACCGGAGTATCAGAGCCCGCTCCGCCAGACTGCTCAATAGCTTTTTCCCCCAGGCTGTGAGAGCCCTGAACTCACATCACACCGCCCCTCTCTGAAACCCCTAACAACCCCCCCACATACACCTTACCACATCTCAGGAAAAAAACTGTTAACTTTTATTTCTGTGCAATTCAGGTGAGCGGGCCTGCACAAGCCACCTGTAGCAACACACTCTCCTCTGCAAGCACTAGACACTTTCAAACTCCATTGTGTGTCCATAATCCCACAAAAGACTGATTGTAATATATGACTGTAATGTATGTATGTTTACTGGCTCATGCACCACAAATCACCTTACACTGTTCCCCAGCCAGCTGCTTGAATGTCTCTTTTTGCACATGTACAGTATTTGAAGTCATTTGCACAGTTGTACAGTTTGTATTTTATTTATTTTTTAGTTTATGTATAGGTAACCACTTTTATATATAGCATATGTATAGTCAAGCTGACAGTAGGTTAGTTGTGTATATGTTTATACTGTTTTACTTCGTGTTGTATATCTGTATTTATGTAGCACCGTGGTCCTGTGAGGCACGACATCTCGTCCCGCTATATGTCCACACATGTAGTGGAATGACAATAAAGCTCAACTTGAACTTGACTTGAACTTGACTTGAGATGAAGGAGGTGATGGTGAGGACAGAAAAATCGGGAAAGGGGATGTTGAATGCCAGGTGAAAAGACTTGAAGCTTTTCCATGCAGTGAGATAAGATTGGAGGGTCCTGAGGGAGACGACTTGGATGATGGAGTTTAGAGAGGCATCGATGAGGGTTTTTAGGGGGTGGTTAACCGGAATATCAGCTCCGAATAGGGAGGTACCGGTGTTGGCAAAGGGTCTGCTTCGGGTGCCAGCAGCCTGAACTTCTGGAGGGCAAACGAGAAAGGGCGTCAGCAATCTGATTTTTTGATCCGGGAATATGTTTGGCAGTTAGAATGAATTGGTCACAGGCTGAGATCCAGATGAGGCATCTGAGGAACGGCATTATGGCGGGGGAGTGGGAGCGGCCTTTGTTAATACAATGAACAGTTGCCTCGTTGTCACAGTGCACGATTATGCTGGAAGCTGACCACTCTTTTCCCCATAGGGATGCATAGCTCAAAAAGAGCTGAAGATGCTTAAGCATAGGGAATCTCTAAAACCTGGAGGGGCCAGGTGGACGCGAACCAACGGCCTTGGTAAAAGCCTCCGAAACCGACGGAAGGGGCGGCGTCTGTGAATAGGTGAATATCGACGGGGGAAGAGGCCATGTCACTGTAGAAAAAAGACAAGCCGTTCCATTGTCTGAGGAATTTTTTCCATAGGCTCAGCTCGTCGAGGCAGGAGCTGGATATGGATAACAAGTCCTCTAAAGCGTGTGCGGATGATGCAAGAGAGAGGAGGTGTGAAACGAACAGGCGACCTTGCGGGAGACAGAAGCTCGCGTTTTGAGCAGCGGGGATTTGCTAATAGGGAGGACGCGATCAAGATTGTTCTATCGATTTTCTCTTTCGGCAGAGAAGCCTGGAATTTAAGCGAGTCTAATTTAATTCCGAGAAATTCGATGGACGTGCTTGGACCTGAAGTTTTGTCTGGGGCGAGGGGAACGCCGAGATTTTTGAAAACCTGCTGGACTTTTGCTAGATGTGCAGCCGGAAACGAGTTGGGAGACGAGATGATTAAAAAATCATCCAGTAGGTGGATAAGGTAGGAAATTGCATAATTGTTAGAGAGAATCCAGCAAATTGCCTCTGACAACATGTTGAAAATTTTTGGGCTGCTTGTGAAGCCAAAGGTGAGACGGACAGAAAAGTAAAATTTATTGCACCATCGAATGCCGAAAAGGTGCCAGAAGTCTGGGTGGATTGGCATGACTTTAAATGAGGATGTGATGTCGACTTTTGCTAGCCAAGCGCCACGACCGGCATGTTTTATTAAAGTGATGGCTTGATCGATGTTATAGTAGTGCAGGGAAAATTCCTCGATCGGAATGAGGCTATTAATACTAGGGAAGGCAGAGCCGTGTGGTGACGAGAGATCGAAAATGAGGCGCTTTTTTCCAGAGAATTTACGTGTCGCTATGCCAATGGGGCTGATGCGAAATGCAGTAAAAGGGGGAGCGTCGAAGGGGCCGATAATGAAATTAGCGTCGATCTCCTTTTTAATGAGGAGATCGACTGACTCTGGTTCGGCAAGCGCAGACTGGAGGTTTGGGCATATTAAGCTGTGTGATGGAAGACTGATGACGCCGGGGTCGAAACCGTTCGAGAGACCGGTCAAAAGATAGTCAGTGAATTGAAAGTCGGGGTGCGAGGACAATTCGGAAGACAAACAAGAAATGTTCACGGGAGTCGAAAGGTAATTTTTAAGTTTTTTATTCTGCGTTTGAGACAACGGGCACAAAATTCGTGCGTGTGCTCCACTACAAAATGAGCACACATGCAGGAAGCGACAACGCTGCCTGGCGCATCTTCCGACGTTGAAATTCCTGCAAGCCTCCGAATTGCTGGGTTGCCCATGAGTTTGGTGAACTGGGCGGGTTGGCAGGCGCGGAACAGAGCAGGTAGATTTGGGAGGTGAAGCTGAGCGTGGGGGAAGAGAGGGAGTGACTAGGGGACAATCTATTGTGGTATGCGCTACAGAGCGACATACCGCGCATGAAATATTGCGGACGCCCAGGAAAACCCTGTTATGCAGCTCAGTGTCCAATGCTCCCCAGTAGGGGCACTGGTTCCACTGAGCTACACGAATGGCACATTTGGCGGAAAAAAATTTGTGATACGTGTAGAAAAGAGAGCGAGCTTTTCCACGATAGCGAGATAATCGCCCAGCAGAAGCGTAGAGGTAGTAAAGCTCCGCCTTGGTCATCCGCCTATGGAACTCCACGTCCGCATTGGATAGACCCAGTTGTAGGCCTTGGACAGTCCATTTATGGATGGCGGGGATCGTGTTGTGCGTGGAGGTGTAATAAGAAGCCGGTGAAGGCGGCGGACGTCTCTCTGGGGCAGGTGATGAAGTGTCCCCTCTGGTTTTAGCCTTGCGAGGTGCGGAACGTCGAAGCTGGCGGCCACGTGATGAAGCCGGCGAATCTGCTACTGAATCCGACCCCGAGCTGGAACAATGGGATGCACTCGTCGGCGCTGAAGGATTGCGGTGTGTGGATGCGTCGTCAATGACGGGGGTCTCGGACATAGCGTCGAACTTTAAAGTTGATGCTTAATCTTAGGAGAACGAGCAGGTAAGATGGTTTCCCTATTTATTAGTTAGCTCGCTAGGGCTGATTGTGTATACGTTGTGATTGCTGATTATACACCAGCCGGCTGGTTATATGCTCCGGCTCCTCCTGAACTTTGTTAATAAAACATAATTTACGTATATATGTGCATTTACTGGATGTATCAAAATGTAAGATATCTTTTAAAATAGATTTGGGCTGATATGTTTTCTGTCTCATCCACAGAGCGACAACAAAAGACAAGATCACCAGATTTATTCTGTAAGAAAACATCTTTAAATATTTTCGATGTTTATCCATACCAGCTCTATCTAAAATAACACATTTCCTAAAGCAGATGAATCATTACCGGAGTGCTCACTGACAAATATGTCACCGCTCCATCAAGGTGTGTAACAATTTTTCACTGAGTTACAATTATAACTAGTTTTATGTTTAGTTTTATGTACAGCAGTGCAAAATATGAAAAGAAAATGCAGAAAAGCAGAACGCATATGGCGGAAGACAAAACTTGTAGTCCATTATAACATCTACAAAGACAGCCTACATGCTTTTAATATGGAACTAGGCAAAGCTAGACAGACCTTCTCCTCAAATATTATAAACAGTAATTTAAACAACACACGCACTCTTTTTGCTACTGTAGAGAGACTGACAAACCCGCCAAACCAGATTCCCAGTGAAATGCTCTCAGACAACAAGTGCAGTGAGTTTGCTTCTTTCTTCTGTGAGAAAATCAATAATATCAGAAAGGTGATCAGCACATCCTTGAGTTGCCCTGGGGTTAGACAGATAATCAAACCACCTGAGAAAGTTGTTACTATGTCTGACTTCAAAGAAATTGATGGCACAATTTTGGAAGAAACCGTACAGCACCTTAAAACATCAACCTGTTCTCTTGACACACTTCCCACATCATTTTTCAAAAGTGTGTTAAACAGTTTAGAAGCAGATCTTCTAGAAGTGGTAAATGCCTCACTTCTCTCTGGGAGTTTTCCAAACTCCCTGAAAACTGCAGTTGTAAAGCCCCTCCTGAAAAAGAACAATCTGGATAAGACCATATTAAGCAGCTATAGACCGATCTCAAATCTTCCTTTCATAGGCAAGATCATTGAAAAAGTTGTCTTCAATCAGCTGAATAAATTCTTATGCGCGAATGGATACTTTGACAATTTTCAATCTGGTTTCCGACCACATCACAGCACAGAGACAGCGCTCATAAAGATAATAAACGATATTCGCTTAAATACTGATTCAGGCAAACTATCAGTGCTGATACTACTCGACCTCAGTGCTGCATTTGACACTGTCGATCATAACATACTTCTTGACAGGCTGGAAAACTGGGTGGGGCTTTCTGGGATAGTCCTAAAATGGTTCAGGTCATACTTAGATGGGAGAGGTTATTATGTGAGTATAGGAGATCATAAGTCTGAGTGGACATCCATGACATGCGGAGTCCCTCAAGGCTCAATTCTTGCGCCAATCCTGTTCAACCTGTATATGCTCCCAATGAGCCAAATAATGAGAAAGAACAAAATTGCTTACCACAGCTATGCAGACGACACACAGATCTACTTAGCCCTATCGCCTAACGATTACAGCCCCATTGACTCCCTGTGCCAATGCATCGATGAAGTCAACAATTGGATGTGTCAAAACTTTCTTCAATTAAACAAAGACAAAACTGAAGTCATTGCATTTGGAAACAAAGATGAAGTTCTCAAGGTAAACGCATACCTTCACTCTAGGGGTCAAACAACTAAAAATCAAGTCAGGAATCTTGGTGTGACACTAGAGTCAGACCTTAGTTTCAGTAGTCATGTCAAAGCAATAACCAAATCAGCATAATACCATCTGAAAAATATTGCAAGAATTAGATGCTTTGTTTCCAGACAAGACTTAGAGAAACCTGTTCATGCTTTCATCACCAGCAGGGTGGATTACTGTAATGGACTCCTCACTGGCCTTCCCAAAAAGACCATTAGACAGTTGCAGCTCATACAGAACGCTGCCGCCAGGATTCTGAGCAGAACTAGAAAATATGAACATATCACACCAGTCCTCAGGTCTTTACACTGGCTCCCAGTTAAATTTAGGATTGATTTTAAAGTATTATTACTGGTATATAAATCATTCAATGGCCTAGGACCTCAATACATTGCAGAGATGCTCAATGAATATAAACCCAACAGATCACTCAGATCACTAGGATCATATCAGCTAGAAATACCAAGGGTTCACTCAAAGCATGGCGAATCTGCTTTTAGCTATTATGCCAGCCGCAGCTGGAACCAGCTTCCAGAGGAGATCAGATGTGCTCCTACAATAGTCACTTTCAAATCCAGACTCAAAACGCATCTGTTTAGCTATGCATTTAATGAATGAGCACTGTGCCAATGTTCGTCCGACTGTCTGTACTGTACTGTATTTTATTTTTATAAACTGTTTTAATTACTCTTATTTCTTTTTATTATTTTAATTTCTTCTATGTAAAGCACTTTGAATTGCCACTGTGTATGAAATGTGCTATATAAATAAAATTGACTTGCCTTGCCTTGCCTTGCCTTGCCTGTGAAAACCCAGTTAAAGTCTTTTTAGATGTTTTTTTACATAAAACAATTCTACATAATATAAATAACATTTGTGAAAACATTCAATTTATATTGTTGATATTGACGGTTTAATGCCATATTAAAGATTGAAATTGGAGAAAAATAAAACGTTGAAATCAAACTTTGATGCCTGTTAATTTGCATTGTAGTTTGAAACTTAAGCCTGCTTTTGTATCACATATAACATTTTGTCTTCATTCCACAACAGTATCAGATCTTCTCTTGAATGAGCCACAGAACCCAACTGAGGAGGCCACAAAAAGTAAGCTTAAGTAGTTGTTTGAGGCAAACATCCATACGTTTTCACACAGGATTCTATTAGATTATAGTTAAGGAGTGGACCTCTGACCCTCAGGTGGGTCCATTGGCATGTTGTATCTGAAACTTTGTATTACTGGAACTTCTTATGAATATTGCTTTGCTTTGACAAATCTCTTGTTTTTTCTCAATATTAGTCGCTTTGGATAAAAGCATCTGCCAAATGAATAAATGTAAATGTCCCCAGCCTCCCTTGGTGAAAATATGTATATTTTATAGTTAAATGAATCAAACATGTACATTCAGAATTTTAATTTTCAAATGCAAAATAGCTCAACTTTAAAAGCTACAGTATTTTCTTATATACTTTGTCCACAGACTATCGCACAAAAGTCCTGCAGAAATTACAGGAGCTGGTTGAAAACCAACAGGACATCCTTGCAATGCAACGCACAATATTGACTGCTCTGGCTCCTAGTAAAATGGCAGATGAGGATATCCTTGATGGACCCTGCCAAACATTAGAGGATTTCACACAGTTGGACAAAATGCTGGAAAACGGCGACAAAAGGACAAAGATGGTAATAAATACAGCAATTTAAATGTGACTATTTGAACATTACAGACATTTACTTTACAATTTGAAATTTGACAGTCTTCTAAATAACTACAGTATTCCAAATATGTTCGGTATTCTAATATATAAGATACTGTGATTTCAGAGCAATGTAATTCTGCTCTTCAGTATTTTTAAATAGTTATACTGTGCAAATGAATTATCACAACTTACAAGTCTGCCAAATGCACTGTAAAATAAATGTACTGTAAATATAAAAATTATCGGATAGTCTACATTGAAATTATAAAGTCTGGCATTTCCGTCACAATTGAATTATTCACATATTATTTGATTTTTAAACAGCCCAAATTGTGTACATTTTGCGACTGTTAAAAATATTTTCTTAAGAATATCTTTCTCTTAAGAAGACAATCACAAATGACATGGCCGGACACAGTCATAATTACGATGTCACTTGTAAAACAAATCTCGACAGATTCTTTCGAGAATTTGGATTCTTATTAATTTTGTAAACCTAAAATAGACTAAATTTATGAGAAAACTGTTTAGAAATTGTTTAAATGAATGTTTTGCCAGATAGAACCTTATAATTCCAAGCGTAAAGGGATTTTGGGGGGAATTTTTCTGCATTCAACCTGTTCCAAAAACCCCAATTACAATTTTGAGATTATTTTGATATTCTAGAGATTTGTTCCCCATCTTTGCTATGAATGTCTAAGACTTTGTAACTCAATATCTCAGAACAGCTCAAAATGCACATATTATAATTCTAAGGTGGCAAAGTGTTGTTGTTCTAGTTGAACTACCCTTGGGGGAGCTGATGAAGGTGCCGCTGTCCGCAAAATGTTGCGTAAAGTGGCCTCAACTGAAGTGCTGAGTGCCTACAGCCTAAAGGGGAGGAAAGGCAAACTCGCCTTTCAAAGCCTCAGAATTTGCAATATTATAATAAGTACGTGCTCTTTCGTCAGTTTACCTGAATCCTCTCATGTTCATATTGGTTAAAAATCATTTAGCTAAATTAATTTAACCGAGTTATTAGATGCACAGATGACTCAACCCAGGTTGTTCCTTTGTGCACACCACCCTGATGATACTACAAATTAGTGATCGAGAACTCCAGGGAATGGTAATCTAAAATGTCCTTATTTGTATGTTTTGTTGTGGTGCACCTTCCTAAACATTTCCTTATTCAAAGGATGCATGTCCATCGGAAGCAAAGCAGTTTTTTTCGGTTTCAAAACATTAAGGAAATAGAAAATAACGTGCAGGCTGCTCGCTGTTAAAAAAGTTATTAAGAGAGATAAAGGCCACAACATGCCACACTCTTCTGCATACACAAGGAAGAAGCATACAAACATGCCAAATAAAATAAATAAAAGGATTACATTGTAAAAGGTTAACCACGCCCTAAATACACCTGCGCCATGGACTTCAGACTATGAGTATATCCACAGGTGTCAAACTCAGTTCCTGGAGGCCCGCAGCTCTGCACATTTTAGCTCCAACCCTTATCAAACACACCTTATTCAGCTGAATAACATCTTCAGGATTACTAGAAACTTCCAAGCAGGTGTAGTTTAGAGCTGGTTTAAGCTAAACCGTGCATAACTGCAGCCCGCCAGGAATTGAGTTTGACACCTCTTGTCTGTATCATCAAAAGTAGATTCGTAAATGTGAGTGCGACATACATACCATATAGATCGGCAAAATAGTGCCTAAATTCTGATCTGTTATGTGTACATTCGTTATTGTTAATTGTTGATGAAAAATCTAATGTCTAACAGTATATTAGATCATTGCATACAGTAGATCTTAAAGCTATCTGTCTCAATCTCAATCAATTCAATAAATAAAAAAGTTATATACATTTTCTACAGGTTTTGGTTTTGACTGTGCCATATCTATTGGTATTAGCCTACAATTTATTTAAATTCGACTCAGTTTTGCTACATTTGCTATAAATGATAAAACTGTGCTGTTTCATTGGAACAATTAAATCACCTAAATAATTTTCTTAAAATAAATTGTTTTAAAATCACATGGTAGTAAAATTATTCAAAATCAAATGTGTTTTAATTCATCAGACTTTTACATTTTAAGTATGATTTATTTATTCTATTTCTAGAGGCAATGCAAAATAACTTCAAGATGTAATGTAATGAAAATTGTAATGAAATTTGCCCCACACAGGAATTTAAAACGGTAATCAAACTTTTTTACAATACTTTGATATTGTCTAAGAAGGTTTTTAACTACGAGTTAAAAAAAATGTCCCGTGAAAGGAATGCATTTATGTATTATTTAAAGTTCTAAAAACCTTGTTCTGAATACCCTATTCCACAGCGATATCTAGCGGTAAATTAAAATATAAGTATGATTAGAATCTGTTTAAAAACTGTACTTATGCGCTATTATTATTAGGCTACTAAACTTTATCCAAGAACAACTGATTCTTATTCTAAATTATTAAATCTTTTGTTGTGTAAAACGAAACAGCATGTTTCTAAGAAAAGTGGAGTTATTAACATTTCCATTTGCTAAACTATATTTTAAATATTCTTTAGTCATTTTAAAGTATACTTTAAAGTATAATACTTTAAAGTATAATTTAAAAAGGTAATATATAATTTTGTACTTTTGTGCACTTTAATATACGTATTTGAATTCCCTGCTTATCAAACAATCCGAATCTGTTGCACACATTTTTAAACTCAATGTCAAATCAGTCGTTATCAACATCAGTTAATATTGTGACGCTGCACTTGAACTATTTAATATGCTTGTTTTTTTCAGTAATAAAAGTACACAGAAATACACAAAACAGGTTTAATCTGTAATTAATGTCTGCTTTTTACATGGGCTAAAAGGAAATATTTAGGCTATGTTTTTTTATCAAACCATTTGTCCGTGCACAAACTTTCTTGCAAGTAGATTTTTCATTCATGTGTTCGTCTAATTTTAAATCTAATTTGTTCATGGAATTTACGTTGCCTTTGTCATGGTTTCACCTCTCCTAGTCAGGTATTTCTTGGTTT
Source organism: Triplophysa bombifrons (assembly GCA_029783895.1). NCBI lineage: Eukaryota > Metazoa > Chordata > Actinopteri > Cypriniformes > Nemacheilidae > Triplophysa > Triplophysa bombifrons. Next base: position 18,963,093 of record CM056452.1, read on the forward strand.
AGAGGTGGAATCATACAGAATCCTTTGTTTCATGTGGGGAGAGATGTTTTTGACCCTTGTGGCCTTCCATACTCTCCTCGAGTCGCGTCATTGTTCCCTACTCTCCTGTTTCCTAGTTTGTGTTAATTACCTCCCCTATAAAACATCCTCTTGTTTCTTTGTCTGGTGCACGTTCATTGTATGTGATACCTGTTCAATGTTGCTGGTTCATGCCTGTTCCATGCTAAGCTGTTGTTCCTGTTTCCTGTTCCCCGTGTGTAGTAAGTTTAGTTTAGTTAATGTTAGTGTAGTTCAAGTGTTTGTTTTCTTATAGTCTAGTTAGTCAGTGTTCTTGTCCTTGTTTAAGATTATTGTTTATCCTGTCTTGTTTTCCCCCTCGTGGGTTTTGTTTTGCCGTTTTGTCTTGTTTCTTTGTACATTAAATTCCTGTGTTACCCCATACCATCTCGTCTCGTCCTGTGCCTGCCTGCAATTGGGTTCTAGCCATGAGTTACCATGACAGAATGAACGCGCCTAAAGGGAACCCAGCAGGCAGAACCGACGATTGGGAGATCGCTGCCACAAGAGGCCACCAAGCCCACGTCCTGTTTGGCCTCAGGCAGCGGGGAAGGTTCGTTACAGACTTTGCCTTGGACTTCCTGGCTGCAGCGCAGTCCTCATGGTTCAACGAGGCGGAGTTAAAGGCAATTTTTAATAGTTGCCTCGATGAGCCCCTAGGACCCGCTGAGATGCGCCAGCTGAAGTCCCAGGGCTTTGCGGACACTGTCCAGACCCTGCTGGATCGTGAGTGGTCCAGAGTGGATTCTTCCGCGGGGCTAGCCTCGATTCCCGAGGGTCGTGCCCTGCAGATCGGGGTCGTAGGCCTCGCCTCACCTCCCACACCCTCTCCACCAGCCACGTGGGCAAGCGGGGAAGGCGCTAGTCATGGGACTCCCCGTCCGATTCACGTGCAGGGTCAGCCGAGGTTCCCACCGGTTCTCTGCAGCCGGCCACACCTCCTGTGAGCCGGTCTAGGAGAAAGAAACTCCGGAGGGCGGCTCAAGCGTTGGGGATCCCAGTTCCGGCGGTCCCAAGTCCGGCGGATCCAGCTCCGGTTCTCCCAGTTCCGGTGGTCCCGAGTCCGGTGGTCCCGAGTCCGGTGGTCCCGAGTCCGGTGGTCCCGAGTCCGGTGGTGTCTAACCCCATATATTTTTTGGGGGGGCGCCGTGGAGAGGTGACGCTCCAGGAGCAGGAACCAAGCCCGGTCCAGCAGCCGGCACAGAATGCTGCCCAGCCGCCTGAGAGCGCTGCCCAGCCACCGTCAAGTCCGGTATTCCAGCCGGCACCAAGCCCGGTCCAGCAACCGGCACAGAATGCTGCCCAGCCGCCTGAGAGCGCTGCCCAGCCACCGTCAAGTCCGGTATTCCAGCCGGCACCAAGCCCGGTCCAGCAACCGCCACAGAACGCTGCCCAGCTGCCTGAGAGCGCTGCCCAGCCACCGTCAAGTCCGGCCTTCCGACCGCCGTCAAGCCCTGTCCAGCCGGCCTTCCGACCGCCGTCAAGCCCTGTCCAGCCGACCTTCCAGCCGGCGTCAAGCCCCGTCCCCCAGGGCTAGGACTTCCCCTCCCAGCCCTGCCCCTTCTGGACTTCCCCTCATCTGATCACCGATGTTATGTTAAGGTGATAACCTTACAAGATATCACCGATCATCTGGCGATCACCCATGGTGACGAGGAAAACACGGGAAAATGCGCAGATAATAACACTCGACAGATGCGGTTAATAAAGAACATATAAATCACCCTAACGGTGATATCTTGTAGGGTTATCACCTTAACATACCCTTGAGTGTATATTTATAATAAATAACTCACTTTGTTTGATGCACGCACACTATTTAACATCAGCGTGGCTCGCAGGTTTCTTGCACCTCCTCAATACTTCCGCCTGCGTCATCTCTGGCAGCATACTCTTAAAGGGGCCGTGCACGCAAGCCGTTTGTACAGCCGCCCCCAAATTGCATATTCAATTTGAATCATGAGAAGGGTGCGTGGGCGTTAGTGATACCTTGGTGGATGCGTTAAGCTCCTTTTCATCACCTTCAGGGATAGGAGGTAGAGTAACTAGTCGTGCCACAGGTCTAGTGTCCTTGCCTAAAACTTCGACGTCCACTGATCTCACCTTAGAGTCTTGACTGGGGTGCACTCGCACTACTTTCCCAACGGGCCAGTGTGCTCTTGGGTGCTGGGGATCCATTATCAGGACTACAGTGCCTTGGGTGACATCAGGGAATGTGTGGTGCCATTTTTGTCTGACCTGCAGGTTTGGAAGGTAATGGCGAATGAAGGAGGACCAAAAGTGGTCAGCAAGCACCTGGGAGTGCCTCCATTGTCGACGACTCAGGCCTTCCTCTTTAGGGTATATGACTGCAGGCAGGGAGTTATCTAGCCACCCCATGAGAAGAAGATTGGGTGTTACTGGGTCAAGATCAGCGACATTGGAAGACACATACCCCAGGGGTTTTGAATTAAGGATGTTCTCCACCTCAATAAGCACAGTCCTGAGCACTTCCTCGGATACAGATTGGGCTCCAATAGTGGCAGACAACGCCATCTTAACGGACCTTATCTCTCTCTCCCACACTCCCCCAAAGTGTGGTGCTGCTGGAGGATTAAAGTGGAATGCTATCTTTTGTGGCCTAAGTTTTTGCTGAAGATCAGGTGTCATGGACTGGAAGGCATCCCAAAGCTCCCTTTCGCCTCCTCGAAAATTTGTCCCTTGGTCCGACAGTAACTCCTTAGGGCAGTCTCTGCGTGCAATAAACCTCCGTAGTGACATCAGAAATGAATCAGTATCCAAACTGTGCAGAATGTCTATATGTACGGCTCTTGTGGTAAGACACTTGTAAAGGATCCCCCACCTCTTTTCTACTCGTCGACCGACCTTCACAAGGAAGGGACCAAAACAGTCGACCCCAGTGGAATAAAAGGTTGGTTTGAATAGACGCAAACGTGCTAAAGGAAGGTCTGCCATTTTGGGCACAGAGGGTTTGGCCCTTAGACGTTGACAGTCCGTGCAAGCATACTGCAGGTTGCGAACTGCCTCTCTTCCTCTCAGAACCCAGAATTGTCTTCTCACTTCAGCAAACACCCGATCAGGGCCTGGGTGGCAGAGTCTTCTATCATAGTCTTTGAGGAGTAGCTTCACCGCTGGATGTTTGGCGTCCAATACCACAGGATGTTTCGTTGCGGGATCTAAAGCTTCTGCACGCCTTAGCCTGCCCCCAACTCTGATTAGATCAGTAGCCTCATCATATTCTGGAGCTAGGGTGAGGAAGCACAAATAGGGGGTTCGTGGAAAAAAGCCTCTTGAAAATGCCAGCCATTTGACGCACAGTCTTGCGATGGATCGTAGTGTGAAAAAACCTGACACGTAGCGCATATCTAAATGACGAAGTGGACATTTCACCTTACCCTGTGGTAAGACCACTTTTAAATCTGCTGGCCACGGATAGCGGGTGTGTGGACACCACTGGGGGTGCCCTCGCGCCATGGCACCCCTCGAAGACCCCAAAGACCCCTGTCCACGAACAGCATATGCGTCCCTCACAGGTTTATCCCATGTAAGTCGGCTTACCCACTTGTCCTCCAACTTCATATGAGTCCCACGATTCATTTGTTTTCTTGGGAGGCGGGTACGAGCTTACTGCCCATGGGTGCCAGCGACCACGAAACCACTATTTGTCCACTGATCAACTATGGGTGTCAATTTGACCTTCGACCCCCCTGACCCATCCATGGCCACGCCCCCGACCACCAAACCACTGTTTGGCAGCTTCCCAACTACTTTTACCAGAACCTGGTTTTTGACGCTCGGGACTGACATATGTTTGTCTGAGGGGGCGTGGCCATCGAGTTTTGTGGTTTTTAAAACAAAATATAATATTTACACCTTTAAAATGCCCCTTCTGTGCAATGTCCACCAAGCACTTATTCCTGGCCCATTCTACAAACTGCACGTGGACAACATCGCATTCAACGTAGTAGATACCAGAATTTAAGTCAAACTCATCATTTTACCACTTGTTTCTAACATACGCGTGTCCAAAAGAGTGTTCTCAAACACACTTGGAAATAAATAAATCCATATGAAACGTTGTTAAAAAGCAATCCATTTTCCAGTCTGTTCTAACTAGAAAACGCATCCATTTTCTAGTATGTTTGCATTGCCTGTCCACGTGTGGTTTATGTGAGTGGACCACGTGTATTAAGTTGGTGGACATAATGCTTTTTAACAATATTTAAAGTGTATGTATTCATTTCTAGTTGTCAGGAACAACGCTTTTCAGTGAGAACACTATTTTAGACACACACGGGTTAGGAAACAGCTCGTGAAATGTTCAGTTTTGACAAAAATCGGGTATCTCATATGTTGAAGGTCAGGGTGGAAACAAAGGTCCAGAAGACAAGGTTCCTAAGGTCGGAGGCCATCGAGCCTTTGCAGTGACCACTGTCACGGACCCTCAAATCAGGCCCAGCAGTTTAGAGTCCGTGGCTTCTTCTTAAAGGGTTTAAAAGTGGATGAGCACATAGCTAAAACAGGCCTCGTTTCTGAGTCTCTGCCATTGAAAGCATAGGGCCTTTTCATTTACATTAAAAAGGTTACAAAATACTTCCGGAGGACCAAGACTTTTGCCCTTTCGGTATGTCTCTCGGGGGACCGGCACGCAAGTGCACGTGAGGTTTTGGAATCGTCGGACACTCCGGCGGCCTTGCGGGAGATGTCCTGGAGCAATTTATTTGTATGGGCCACGTGTATTAAGTTGGTGGACAACCCACTTATTAGCAAAAATGTACCTTTATATTCATTTAAATGCATCAACTACCACATCATTCAGTCAGTGCACTTTATTAGACACACATATGTTAGCAACAACTTGTAGAACGCTCAGTTTGGCCTCAAATGTCTAATTAGGGAGAAAAACGTAAGTCAGTGACGCGTGTTTACTGCATGCGTTGTGCATAGAGCAGAATGTCATGCGTGCGCGCTTTGCATGCGTCACTGCATGTGTGATGCATTGAGCAGATCGAAAGACATGTGTCACTGCATGCATCATGCATATTGCAGTCAGTGACGGGTGCACGCTGCACGTGTTGTGAATAGAGCAGAATGTCATGCATGCGTCACTGCATGCGCGCTCTGTATGCGTCACTGCATGTGTGATGCATTGAGCAGATCGAAAGACATGCGTGCGCTGTACGCGTCACTGAATGCATCCTGCATATAAGAGACCGTGACGCATGCACACGCTTAAGTAACCACACGTGCATGCGTGACGCATATAGCATATAGACATGAGCGACCGTCCATCATCCACCGATCGTCCAGAGAAGCCGGGCGACTTTGTGACTTTGTTTACGGGTCAAAAGGTCAAAATAGGGAGAGTCGTCCACGAAAACGCATTGGCATAGATTATAGGTGGACGCGCTCCCGTTGGGAAACGATAGGCCGAAGGGTATGGACATTTTAGATTATTGTTGTCTAGAAGCCCCCGTTTATGCCCCAAATGTCTAAGTTCTTAGATTTCTTTTCTGAAAAATCCCCCCTCCACCACCTCTGAAAGCTTCAAAAGGCTGTTGAGGGTTATATGAGAGAGAAGGCAGTGTGAGTAATCTTGTGATTGGGTGCAAAAAACATTTTCTAAACCTCTAGGGCGATGTGCTCTCGGTATGTGGTCGGGGGCCACTAGACGGGCCAGAATCTAGAATATGGGACCCCTCGGACCTTCTTGGAAATTTCCTCGTATAGCTTATTTGCATGGGTATTCCATAGCGGTTTCGTGGTCGTGACCCGACAGGGTCAACCGATCCAAAACCGGGTCACATGCAACCGTCCATCATCCACCTATCATGCGGAAAAGCCGGGCGACATTGTGACTTTGTTTAGGTGTCAAAAGGTCAAAATAGGGAGTGTCGTCCACGAAGCACTTAATGAAAACGCATTGGCATATATGGTAGGTGGACGCCCTCCCGTTGGGAAACGATAGGCCGAAGGGTCTCGACATTTTAGATTATTTTTGTCTAGAAGCCCCCCATTTATACCCCAAATGTCCAAAGGTCTTAGACCTTTTCTTAAAAAATCCACCTCCCCAACACTAAACCTTCATAATGCTGTTGAGAGTTATATGAGAGAGAAGGCTGTGTGCTTAATCTTGTGATTGGGTACAAAAAACATTTCCTAATCGTTTAGGGTGATGTGCTCTCGGTATGTTGTCGGGGGCCACCAGACGGGTCAGAATCTAGAATATGGGACCCCTCGGATCTTTCTGGAAATTTCCTCGTATAGCTTATTTGCATGGGTATTCCATAGCGGTTTCGTGGTCGTGACCCCGACAGGGTCAACCGATCCAAAACCGGGTCACATGCAACCGTCCATCATCCACCTATCATGCGGAAAAGCCGGGCGACATTGTGACTTTGTTTAGGTGTCAAAAGGTCAAAATAGGGAGTGTCGTCCACGAAGCACTTAATGAAAACGCATTGGCATATATGGTAGGTGGACGCCCTCCCGTTGGGAAACGATAGGCCGAAGGGTCTCGACATTTTAGATTATTTTTGTCTAGAAGCCCCCCATTTATACCCCAAATGTCCAAAGGTCTTAGACCTTTTGTTAAAAAATCCACCTCCCCAACACTAAACCTTCATAATGCTGTTGAGAGTTATAAGAGAGAGAAGGCAGTGTGAGTAATCTTGTGATTGGGTGCAAAAAACATTTTCTAAACCTCTAGAGCGATGTGCTCTCGGTATGTGGTCGGGGGCCACTAGACGGGCCAGAATCTAGAATATGGGACCCCTCGGACCTTTCTGGAAATTTCCTCGTATAGCTTATTTGCATGGGTATTCCATAGCGGTTTCGTGGTCGTGACCCGACAGGGTCAACCGATCCAAAACCGGGTCACAAGCAACCGTCCATTATCCACCGGTCGTGCGGAAAAGCCGGGCGACTTTGCGACTTTGTTTAGGGGTCAAAAGGTCAAAACAGGGAGGGTGTATGCGTCATTGAATGCGTGCATGCGTCACCGAATGCATCATGCGTGGAGCCGGTCGTGTCGCATGCACGCGTTGTATGCGTCAATGAAACCCCCATGCATAGAGCAGACCCTGACACATCCACGTGCTGTTATAGCATGCGCTGCATGCGTCGCTGCTATAGCATGCGCTGCATGCGTCGCTGTTATAGCATGCGCTGCATGCGTCGCAGTCTGCATCGTGCATAGAGCAGGCGGTGACGCATGCACGCGTTGTATGCGTCAATGAAACCCTCATGCATAGAGCAGACCGTGACACATCCACGTGCTGTTATAGCATGCGCTGCATGCGTCGCAGTCTGCATCGTGCATAGAGCAGGCCGTGACGCATGCACGCACTTTAATAACAGTGCGTGTATGCGTCAGTGAATGCATAGAGCAGACCATGGGAAGGTGTTCCATGAAAATGTAATGTACACAAGGACATGTTCCACAAAGGCCCTCGGGGTCCCGAGAGACCCCAAACATCACAGTCACTTGCGTCACAGTCCCACAAGCGACATACTGAAAGGACAAATGCGTGGGTGCCCGAAAAGTATTTTATTTCATTTTTTATGTATTGCTCTGCAGCCCATTCATTTCAATGGACGATGCTTGAATATGAGGCCTTAAAAATAAAAGATGCTAACTAAATAGTCAAAATGAGCATTTAATGACTTGATACCAACATATATGTGAACAATATAGTGTGCTCATTGAATAATGTGGTTTTTGAAACAAAGAAATTAATATTTTTTAGTTAAACATTGTTAATAAGTGTTATGTCCACCAACTCACTTTACTATAAATTGCAGGTGGACATTTTTCAATTTTCGCCAAGTCATCCAGGAAGTGACCACCTGCAATTTATATGAATGGACCACGTGTAGTGAGTTGGTGGACAACCACTTTTAGGGCATAATTCAGTCTTCTGTGAAATGATACTAACATATGTATGTCTAATAAAGTGTACTAAGGGAATAATGTGGTTCTTTAATCGTATATATGTGAATACATTGGACAAAAAAGTAATTATCAAGAAAAACTACAAAGCACTACAAATATGGCAACCAGGAAGTGTCCACCTGCAATTTATATAATGGGCCACGTGTAGTGAGTTCGTGGAAATTCATTTTTATGCATAATAAAGCATAAATAAGCATTCTGTGAGTTTATGCTAACATATGTATGTCTATATCAGTGTACCAACAGACTAACAGGGTCTATAATGCATATAGATTATTATATAGTGTGTCCACGAACTGCATATGTGGGGTCCATTAACATAAATTGTAGGTGGACATTTGCCCCGTTTTTCACTAAGTCATACAGGAAGTGTCCACCTGCAATTTATATAATGGACCACGTGTAGTGAGTTCGTGGAAATGCATTTTTTAAGTATATATAGGCATTCTGTGAGTTGCTGCTAATATATGTATGTCTATATAAGTGTATTAACAGACTAACAGGGTCCATAATGCATATAGATTATTATATAGTGTGTCCACGAACTGCATATGTGGGGTCCATTAACATAAATTGTAGGTGGACATTTGCCCCGTTTTTCACTAAGTCATACAGGAAGTGTCCACCTGCAATTTATATAATGGACCACGTGTAGTGAGTTCGTGGAAATGCATTTTTTAAGTATATATAGGCATTCTGTGAGTTGCTGCTAACATATGTATGTCTATATAAGTGTACTAACAGACTAACAGGGTCGTTAATGCATATAGATTACTATAAAGTGTGTCCACGAACTTAATATGTGTGGCCCATTAACATAAATTGTAGGTGGACATTTGCCCCGTTTTTCACTAAGTCATACAGGAAGTGTCCACCTGCAATTTATATAATGGACCACGTGTAGTGAGTTCGTGGAAATTCATTTTTAAGCATAATAAAGCATAAATAAGCATTCTGTGAGTTGCTGCTAACATATGTATGTCTATATAAGTGTACTAACAGACTAACAGGGTCTATAATGCATATAGATTACTATAAAGTGTGTCCACGAACTTAATATGTGTGGCTCATTAACATAAATTGTAGGTGGACATTTGCCCCGTTTTTCACTAAGTCATACAGGAAGTGTCCACCTGCAATTTATATAATGGACCACGTGTAGTGAGTTCGTGGAAATTCATTTTTAAGCATAATAAAGCATAAATAAGCATTCTGTGAGTTGCTGCTAACATATGTATGTCTATATAAGTGTACTAACAGACTAACAGGGTCTATAATGCATATAGATTACTATAAAGTGTGTCCACGAACTTAATATGTGTGGCCCATTAACATAAATTGTAGGTGGACATTTGCCCCGTTTTTCACTAAGTCATACAGGAAGTGTCCACCTGCAATTTATATAATGGACCACGTGTAGTGAGTTCGTGGAAATGCATTTTTTAAGCATAAATAAGCATTCTGTGAGTTGCTGCTAACATATGTATGTCTATATAAGTGTACTAACAGACTAACAGGGTCGTTAATGCATATAGATTACTATAAAGTGTGTCCACGAACTTAATATGTGTGGCCCATTAACATAAATTGTAGGTGGACATGACCACTAATATACTATGCCCAATACAATAAACTCCATGTGGACATGTCCACCTACAATTTGTTTGAATGGACCACGTGTAGTGAGTTCGTGGAAATTCATTTTTATGCATAATAAAGCATAAATAAGCATTCTGTGAGTTGCTGCTAACATATGTATGTCTATATAAGTGTACTAACAGACTAACAGGGTCCATAATGCATATAGATTCCTATAAAGTGTGTCCACCAACTGCATATGTGTGGACTATTCTCATAAACTGTAGGTGGACATTTGCCCCGTTTTTCACTAAGTCATACAGGAAGTGTCCACCTGCAATTTATATAATGGGCCACGTGTAGTGAGTTCGTGGAAATTCATTTTTATGCATAATAAAGCATAAATAAGCATTCTGTGAGTTGCTGCTAACATATGTATGTCTATATAAGTGTACCAACAGACTAACAGGGTCTATAATGCATATAGATTATTATAAAGTGTGTCCACGAACTTCATATGTGTGGACTACTACTGTAATCTGCAGGTGGACATGACCACCTGCAATTTATATGAATGGACCACGTGTAGTGAGTTCGTGGAAATGCATTTTTTAAGTATATATAGGCATTCTGTGAGTTGCTGCTAACATATGTATGTCTATATAAGTGTATTAACAGACTAACAGGGTCCATAATGCATATAGATTATTATATAGTGTGTCCACGAACTGCATATGTGGGGTCCATTAACATAAATTGTAGGTGGACATTTGCCCCGTTTTTCACTAAGTCATACAGGAAGTGTCCACCTGCAATTTATATAATGGACCACGTGTAGTGAGTTCGTGGAAATGCATTTTTAAGTATATATAGGCATTCTGTGAGTTGCTGCTAACATATGTATGTCTATATAAGTGTATTAACAGACTAACAGGGTCCATAATGCATATAGATTATTATATAGTGTGTCCACGAACTGCATATGTGGGGTCCATTAACATAAGTTGTAGGTGGACATTTGCCCCGTTTTTCACTAAATCATACAGGAAGTGTCCACCTGCAATTTATATAATGGACCACGTGTAGTGAGTTCGTGGAAATTCATTTTTAAGCATAATTAAGCATAAATAAGCATTCTGTGAGTTGCTGCTAACATATGTATGTCTATATAAGTGTACCAACAGACTAACAGGGTCTATAATGCATATAGATTCCTATAAAGTGTGTCCACCAACTGCATATGTGTGGACTATTCTCATAAACTGTAGGTGGACATTTGCCCCGTTTTTCACTAAGTCATACAGGAAGTGTCCACCTGCAATTTATATAATGGGCCACGTGTAGTGAGTTCGTGGAAATGCATTTTTATGCATAATAAAGCATAAATAAGCATTCTGTGAGTTGCTGCTAACATATGTATGTCTATATAAGTGTACCAACAGACTAACAGGGTCTATAAGGCATATAGATTATTATATAGTGTGTCCACGAACTGCATATGTGGGGTCCATTAACATAAATTGTAGGTGGACATTTGCCCCGTTTTTCACTAAGTCATACAGGAAGTGTCCACCTGCAATTTATATAATGGACCACGTGTAGTGAGTTCGTGGAAATGCATTTTTTAAGTATATATAGGCATTCTGTGAGTTGCTGCTAACATATGTATGTCTATATAAGTGTATTAACAGACTAACAGGGTCCATAATGCATATAGATTATTATATAGTGTGTCCACGAACTGCATATGTGGGGTCCATTAACATAAATTGTAGGTGGACATTTGCCCCGTTTTTCACTAAGTCATACAGGAAGTGTCCACCTGCAATTTATATAATGGACCACGTGTAGTGAGTTCGTGGAAATGCATTTTTTAAGTATATATAGGCATTCTGTGAGTTGCTGCTAACATATGTATGTCTATATAAGTGTATTAACAGACTAACAGGGTCCATAATGCATATAGATTATTATATAGTGTGTCCACGAACTGCATATGTGGGGTCCATTAACATAAGTTGTAGGTGGACATTTGCCCCGTTTTTCACTAAGTCATACAGGAAGTGTCCACCTGCAATTTATATAATGGACCACGTGTAGTGAGTTCGTGGAAATTCATTTTTAAGCATAATTAAGCATAAATAAGCATTCTGTGAGTTGCTGCTAACATATGTATGTCTATATAAGTGTACCAACAGACTAACAGGGTCTATAATGCATATAGATTCCTATAAAGTGTGTCCACCAACTGCATATGTGTGGACTATTCTCATAAACTGTAGGTGGACATTTGCCCCGTTTTTCACTAAGTCATACAGGAAGTGTCCACCTGCAATTTATATAATGGGCCACGTGTAGTGAGTTCGTGGAAATGCATTTTTATGCATAATAAAGCATAAATAAGCATTCTGTGAGTTGCTGCTAACATATGTATGTCTATATAAGTGTACCAACAGACTAACAGGGTCTATAAGGCATATAGATTATTATATAGTGTGTCCACGAACTGCATATGTGGGGTCCATTAACATAAATTGTAGGTGGACATTTGCCCCGTTTTTCACTAAGTCATACAGGAAGTGTCCACCTGCAATTTATATAATGGACCACGTGTAGTGAGTTCGTGGAAATGCATTTTTTAAGTATATATAGGCATTCTGTGAGTTGCTGCTAACATATGTATGTCTATATAAGTGTATTAACAGACTAACAGGGTCCATAATGCATATAGATTATTATATAGTGTGTCCACGAACTGCATATGTGGGGTCCATTAACATAAATTGTAGGTGGACATTTGCCCCGTTTTTCACTAAGTCATACAGGAAGTGTCCACCTGCAATTTATATAATGGACCACGTGTAGTGAGTTCGTGGAAATGCATTTTTTAAGTATATATAGGCATTCTGTGAGTTGCTGCTAACATATGTATGTCTATATAAGTGTATTAACAGACTAACAGGGTCCATAATGCATATAGATTATTATATAGTGTGTCCACGAACTGCATATGTGGGGTCCATTAACATAAGTTGTAGGTGGACATTTGCCCCGTTTTTCACTAAGTCATACAGGAAGTGTCCACCTGCAATTTATATAATGGACCACGTGTAGTGAGTTCGTGGAAATTCATTTTTAAGCATAATTAAGCATAAATAAGCATTCTGTGAGTTGCTGCTAACATATGTATGTCTATATAAGTGTATTAACAGACTAACAGGGTCCATAATGCATATAGATTATTATATAGTGTGTCCACGAACTGCATATGTGGGGTCCATTAACATAAATTGTAGGTGGACATTTGCCCCGTTTTTCACTAAGTCATACAGGAAGTGTCCACCTGCAATTTATATAATGGACCACGTGTAGTGAGTTCGTGGAAATGCATTTTTTAAGCATAAATAAGCATTCTGTGAGTTGCTGCTAACATATGTATGTCTATATAAGTGTACTAACAGACTAACAGGGTCGTTAATGCATATAGATTACTATAAAGTGTGTCCACGAACTTAATATGTGTGGCCCATTAACATAAATTGTAGGTGGACATGACCACTAATATACTATGCCCAATACAATAAACTCCATGTGGACATGTCCACCTACAATTTGTTTGAATGGACCACGTGTAGTGAGTTCGTGGAAATTCATTTTTATGCATAATAAAGCATAAATAAGCATTCTGTGAGTTGCTGCTAACATATGTATGTCTATATAAGTGTACTAACAGACTAACAGGGTCTATAATGCATATAGATTACTATAAAGTGTGTCCACGAACTTAATATGTGTGGCTCATTAACATAAATTGTAGGTGGACATTTGCCCCGTTTTTCACTAAGTCATACAGGAAGTGTCCACCTGCAATTTATATAATGGACCACGTGTAGTGAGTTCGTGGAAATGCATTTTTTAAGCATAAATAAGCATTCTGTGAGTTGCTGCTAACATATGTATGTCTATATAAGTGTACCAACAGACTAACAGGGTCGTTAATGCATATAGATTACTATAAAGTGTGTCCACGAACTTAATATGTGTGGCCCATTACTATAAATTGTAGGTGGACATGACCACTAATATACTATGCCCAATACAATAAACTCCATGTGGACATGTCCACCTACAATTTGTGTGAATGGACCACGTGTAGTGAGTTCGTGGAAATTCATTTTTATGCATAATAAAGCATAAATAAGCATTCTGTGAGTTGCTGCTAACATATGTATGTCTATATAAGTGTACTAACAGACCAACAGGGTCTATAATGCATATAGATTACTATAAAGTGTGTCCACGAACTTAATATGTGTGGCCCATTAACATAAATTGTAGGTGGACATTTGCCCCGTTTTTCACTAAGTCATACAGGAAGTGTCCACCTGCAATTTATATAATGGACCACGTGTAGTGAGTTCGTGGAAATGCATTTTTAAGCATAATTAAGCATAAATAAGCATTCTGTGAGTTGCTGCTAACATATGTATGTCTATTAAGGTGTACCAACTGACTAACAGGGTCCATAATGCATATAGATTATTCTAAAGTGTGTCCACGAACTTAATACGTGTGGCCCATTAAAATAAATTGCAGGTGGACAAGCCAAAATTAGTTTGCAAGTGGACAAATAGTGCTTCCGTGGTACGGGGGGGGGGGCGGGGGTCGACCCTGGTGGTCACCTGACCACTTTGGCAAAAGTAGTTGGTTAGTGGACAAATAGTGCTTCCGTGGTACGGGGGGGGGGGCGGGGGTCGACCCTGGTGGTCACCTGACCACTTTGGCAAAAGTAGTTGGTTAGTGGAAAAATAGTGCTTTGGTGGTACAGGGGGCGTGTCAGGGGGCGTCGCCCGCCAAAAGAGGGACCAATCAGTGAGAGGAATTGGGGTCCCGGGACCACTTGCCAAAGATAGTTGGGAAGTGGGACAAATATCACGTTCGTGGACACTCGGGGGAAGCACAGAACGCCCACCCCTGGACTATGGCCATGGAACGAGCCCCATTCATTTTAGTTGGGCCGTGGACGGTCCTTGCTCCCCCTGGTGGAAGAGTGCCGAAGCGCAGCATATGGCCTCTTCGCTTGGCGCGCCTCCCGTTCGGACCCCCTTGGGCGGGGGTCCGAAATTTCGCCTCAGGTCCGCTCGGGGCGGTCCCCCCTTCGGTTGACCCCGACGTCGGACCCCCGAAAAATCTGGGGTCTTCCCCGCGCAGCGTCCGCGAAACCATTTCCACGAGCCTGTTAGCCTATTGACGATGTGGACTGCTCGCAAAAGTTTGGGACTTCTATGAGTAAGCGGCTAGTATTTGGAAGATCCTTACCAGACTTCAATCTTTGTAATTCCTCTGGGAAACTCTCATTCTGTACCTTCTGGAGGATGTAAGTCTCTGCTGCTTGGTAAGTATCTGCTGTAAGTTCCCCTGTTTCTCCAGCTGTCCCGTGAAGCTCCTGTGCAATGGTCTCCATGAGTTCTGTCCATGTCTTATGCTCACTACCGATTAGTTCCTTTGTTGTTACTACACCACAGAATGCAGATTTCTTGTGCTCAAACTTGTCAACTTCAGTGCGCTCTGCAGGATTAACTGGCCAGTGCTCTGTTTGAAGGAGCAAGAATGGGGGCCCTTGACTCCATCGGTTTGGTTCAGACAGCTCTTTCAGAGTCTTTCCTCTTGTCAGATCGTCAGCTGGATTACGAGCTGAATCCACGTATCTCCAGGACATGGAATGAGTTAGCTCATGGATTTCAGCCACTCTGGTGCCAACGAAAACCTTGAAATGGCACGATTCTGACCGAATCCAAGACAGCACGGTAGTAGAGTCTGTCCAAAGTACTGTATGGCGAATGGGCAAAGTTAACTCCCTGCTTAAGAGGTTTGCCAGCTGTGCACCAGTAACAGCAGCACAGAGCTCCAGACGTGGCATTGACATGACTCTCTTAGGTGCTACTCTGGAGCGCGCCAGTACGAATGACAGATGGATCTTGCCAAGCTGGTCTTCGGTGCGCAGGTAAGCGACTGCTCCATATGCACTCTCTGAAGCATCGCCGAATACATGAAGGTCTGCAACAGCTCTGCCCTGGTCCACTGAAGCTGGTACATATGCTCTAGGGAAACTTATCTTGGTAAGGAACTGGAGCTCACTTTCCCATTCATTCCAGCTTTGGCTTAAGGGTTGAGGAAGCAGGGTATCGTCCCAGCTACGCTGCTTGCTCCAAAGTTGCTGTACCAATACCTTTGCCCTGGTAGTATACGGAATAATGTATCCCAAGGGATCATATTGACTAGCTAGTACTTTGTAGATAACCCGCATGGTAAGCACACCATGATTTATGGGCCGGTGGCGATATGTCAGGACATCTGTAGGGCAGTTCCAACTGAGTCCCAAAGTGGATTCCTGGATCTCAGTTTTTTCATGAGCTAGCCAAAGTTCAATGCCATCTGATCTGGCTTCACCTGGAAGATGCTGCACGACAGCTGGTATGTTGCTGGCCCATTGTCTCAATTCAAAGCCCCCTTCTGCTAACAGGTCTTTTAGTTTATCAACCAGTTTCTTTGCCTCCTCCGCTGATGACAAGCTCTGCAAGCAGTTGTCGACATAGAAGCATCGCTCCACTGATAACCTCACGTCTTCGTTGGGCTGGCTGTGTTCCTTCACGTGCCGCTGCAAGGCGAAGGTAGCGCAGCAAGGGCTACATGTTGTCCCGAAAGGGAGAACTTGCCACTCAAAGACATCAGGGGAACCACTTTCTCTTGAATCACGCCAGATAAACCGAAGAAGAGGTCTATCTTCTGGAAGAAGGCGGACTTGGTGAAACATGCCTTTTATATCTGCGCTGATTGCCACTGCATGCTCACGGAACCTGAGTAAGACCCCAAGGAGTGACGAACCTAAGGTGGGGCCTGCAAGGAGCGACTCATTTAGACTCAGGCCATTGAACTGGAAGGAGCAATCAAATACCACACGATTCTTTCCATTATGACTCACCATGTGGTGGGGGATAAACCAGGTCTCACCATCTTTCTTCCTTTCTTCTGGGCTGAGCCTTTTGATAGCTCCTGACTCTACCAGTTTCTGGATTTCAACAGCATAAACTTCAGCTCGTTGAGAGTCTCTTGCTAATTTCCTTTCAGTACTTCGTAGACGTGGCATGACTGCTTCCATGTTGGTGTACAGGTGGGGCATGTCATTCTTACGCAGCAAGGGTGTTGCATAACGCTCAATTCCCTCCACCTCAACACGAACAGTCTTAGTCTCCAGAATTTTGATGGCTTCCTTGTCCTGCTGGGATCTTGTACACTCCTTTACGTTCTGAAAGGGCAGAACATCCACTTTCCACAGCCTTTCAACATGCTTGAAAAGCTCAGCAGTGCAGGGTGAAGTGCAGACGTGTAAACACTGGTTCGGTTTGAGTCTGGGTTCCAGTAGGCTGGTAGGTCCCTGAAGTGTCCATCCTAGTTTAGTTCTTATAGCAGTTGGACCACCCGGAGGACCAAGTCTCACTGGTTCAATAGGCGAGATCATGTGGGTTTGATCAGCACCAACAAGGATGAGAGGCTTCACTCTTTCAAAGCATTGTAGTGGGAGTCCAACCAGATGCTTGTATCGCAATTGTAGTTTAGGAATCGGGTAGGAGTGATCAATGAGATCAAGCTGGGGGGCAGTGAAGGCTCCAGATATGCGGTACCGCTTCCTTGGATTGGAGTATGGAGAAATGTAGAATGAGACTGCAGCACCATCGAGGGTTTGAACATCATGTCGAATTGTTCTCAGAGCCAAGTTTTCTGGAGTCCCTTGTAGGCCGAGCCTTTGCGCCGCCTCCGTCAGTAGCATAGTGCGTTCTGAACCGTCATCGAGGATTGCATACGCATCTAATGTACAATCACCATGATGCAGCAGCACCCTGACAACCTTAAGTAGGACTCTCTTACTGCTGGCTGGTTTGTTCAGGTACAATGTCTGTGTGGCTGAACTAACGAGACATGCTTCTGTCTTGGATGCTTCAATGGCGGACTTCTCATTGACCTCATGAAGGATTCGTAGATGCTTTCGATGACAAAGTGGGCATGGTTTCCTCAACCCACACTGTGCAGCCTGATGAGACCGGCCACAACGCCAGCATCTCCGATGGGTGCGTATCCATTCTGAGAGTTGGTCTTTCGTGAGTGTTGGGATTTTTGGACAATGACTGAAGGCATGCTCTGAGTTCTGACAGTAGAAGCAATATACTGCGAATTTACTATTGGATTTATCATCCACTTTGGCAGCAGGATAGGGGACGATTGCTTCAGGACTATTTCCAGACCCGGTCAGTACTGAAGCAGTGGTTCTGCGTGACCACGGAGCTATCCAAGACTCTGGTTTGGGTCGGCTTTCCTTCCTCATGGTCT
The DNA here is from genome assembly GCA_029783895.1 of Triplophysa bombifrons. NCBI lineage: Eukaryota > Metazoa > Chordata > Actinopteri > Cypriniformes > Nemacheilidae > Triplophysa > Triplophysa bombifrons. The sequence goes on from CM056452.1 coordinate 18,981,067, forward strand.
GATCATCATAACTTTGGCACCAAGATTCATATTTCAGCCAGTCTGCAAGATCTATCAGTGAGGATGTCGACCCAGGACGGTGTAACATGTGGCGACGAAAGTCGGCTCTTCTTTCAGGTGGCAATTTACTAAGTAGACGTGCTACGTGCGACCTGCACTGCAACTCAACGCTACCTTCCTGGCCTAATGTCTTAAGCAGACCGACCAATGACTGCACTTGGAGGGAGAACTTCTCAAAGGCCGCTGGATCATTACGACTGATATCCTGGGTATCGAGAATTGTGGAGATTCTCTTTAATGCTACTTGGTGGGGCTGACCAAATCTCTCATTAAGGGCCATCATGGTGTCTCTGTAAGGTGTTGGAGAATGTAGGTAAGAGTCAGCTATGAGACAGGCATCATCTAGCTTCAGATGGTCAACCAGGATTTGATACTTGAACATTTCTGTACTGCCAGGTGGCAAGAGGTTATCCAAGGCCATCTTCAGACGTGCAAACTCACTTGGGTCTTTGTTGCGGAAGTAAGGAATAGAGGGGGATGGGCCTTTGTAATACCTCTCTGTAAGATCCATGGACGTCATGGCTGGTGACATGCCATGAGGACGATATTTGGGTATATCCCATGGTTGATCATGTACATACTTTGTGCTCATCTGTGGAACAGTGTACTGGCCATACCTCAGCCGATCCTCATACCAATTACGAGGGTCGAAGTCTATAGGACTTTCTGCAGAGGCGAGTTTGCAGGTAAGCGTAGGTGCGGGTCTGGTGTCAATGACGATCCTTTGCTTGTCATTATACTGATCTGTCCATTCCCACACTCTCGTGTAACTTGGCTCCTCATATGTGACTGGTGGAGGAGGCGCTGGCCATTCTTCATCACCCGCCTGTGGCTCATGGTGAAAAGTAACTGATGGGTGAGTTGGTTGAGCATTAGGAAAAGCTGAAGGCCTTTGGAGATCGCATGCCCTCTCCAAGAGCTGAATCAGTTCGTCCTTGGCTGACTCGATCCGTTTTAGATCAGCTTGAATAGCCTGTTGCGTTTCGCGGAGCTTAGAATTCTCCTCTAGAATCCTCTGCAACTTTACAGAGCTAGCATTTGATTGATCGCTCTGGTATCCATCATTCTCACCACGGTGATTCTTATCTGGAGATGATGACTGCCAGGAAAGATTGGTGATCCGTCGCTGAGGAATGTGTTGGGAATCATAATTCTCATCTCTTACAGCCAGACTTGGAGGGGCAGAGAGAGATAAAGCACCATGTTCTCCTCTTTGCGTTGTGGCTGTTGCTTCGACATGCGAAGAAGAGTTATCATCATCAGATGACTCCACAGCTTGCTCTCTCTCTGTCCAACTGATGGAAGACTTCTGTGACTGTGAGGTCTCTGGAAATCCACTTCATAATCTTGTAGGTAGGCAGGGCGACGCTTAGGGCGAACCGCAGGGTTTCCTGGTTCAGAACGGGTTGACATCTTAATCCAGGGAAGTGCACATCCGGCTCGAAGGACCAGTTGTAGGATTGGGATTAGAAAACACGACTTGAGGACTGTAGGAGATGGCACACTTTATCCTGGTGGACCGATTAGAGTCCAAGAACTGAGTCAAACACCGTTCTGATCTTGCTGATGTTTTACTGTAAATGTGTGTGGTCTGCACAAATAAAACAGGTTACAATAAAGTATACATCAAGTACAACTTAATACAACAGTATAACAATACTATACAACAATGTGAAATGTAGTATAATAATACTGTTTAATGCTTGTAAATGCAGTTAGAACGTGATACTATCTCCAGAAAATACCATTACCACTGAGCAACGTAATAGCGTGTTAAATCCGCCTGTATAGAAATAACTGTTCAATTTAAACCATAAACCTCCACATCAACAACAATCCGAGACAGATTAAAACAATAATATACATGGTAAGAAGCACTACGTTTAAACCGAACATAGGAAAAAGCATAAGGCGATCACCCACGGTGACGAGGAAAACACGGGAAAATGCGCAGATAATAACACTCGACAGATGCGGTTAATAAAGAACATATAAATCACCCTAACGGTGATATCTTGTAGGGTTATCACCTTAACATACCCTTGAGTGTATATTTATAATAAATAACTCACTTTGTTTGATGCACGCACACTATTTAACATCAGCGTGGCTCGCAGGTTTCTTGCACCTCCTCAATACTTCCGCCTGCGTCATCTCTGGCAGCATACTCTTAAAGGGGCCGTGCACGCAAGCCGTTTGTACACAGGTATTTCTTGGTTTAGAGGTGGAATCATACAGAATCCTTTGTTTCATGTGGGGAGAGATGTTTTTGACCCTTGTGGCCTTCCATACTCTCCTCGAGTCGCGTCATTGTTCCCTACCCTCCTGTTTCCTAATTTGTGTTAATTACCTCCCCTATAAAACATCCTCTTGTTTCTTTGTCTGGTGCGCGTTCATTGTGTGTGATACCTGTTCGATGTTGCTGGTTCATGCCTGTTCCATGCTAAGCTGTTGTTCCTGTTTCCTGTTTCCTGTTTCCTGTTTCCTGTTTCCTGTTTCCTGTTTCCTGTTTCCTGTTTCCTGTTTCCTGTTCCCCGTGTGTAGTAAGTCTAGTTTAGTTAATGTTAGTGTAGTTTTTTTGCAGATAGCGGTGGTGGCAGACATTCCATTTCAAGAGTTCGCACGGACAAAGAGTTCCAAGGATCGTGTTTATAGTTCTATAGTTAAATATACCAATGTTTTTGGCATGCAGTATTTTTGCACGTATTGATTAAATTATGTTGTTTATTTAGGATTATATAATATATTGTGCATTATATTATATCACAAATATGATAAACCTCGTTTCTATTTCTTATGATTCTGTTTTAAGAAATAATTTTCTACTATTAAACAATTGATTAAAAACATGGATTATGTGATTCTTTTTACATATACCTTATATAGATTTAATTATGATGAATTTTCGTGTTAATGCTGCTTATATATGCAGAACAAATAGAAGTTGTACAATGTTTCCGGAACGTTCCGGAAACCTTCCCGTAGGTTATTTCTTAGGGTCCCATAACGTTATGGGAACCTTCCCAGAACGTTATTTCCAGTTCTATTGCCGTTAAGAAAACTTTCCTGGAGAACCAAAAACGAAACTTAAAAAGTAACGTTCTGGGAACCCATAACTAACGTTAGGGGAACGTTCTGGGAACCAAAAATTGTTAGCTGGGTATTTGTAAGACTTAATTGTACTGTGCATATTAATTTTGTATTTATAAACGCATACATTTATATATTTAAGAAAAATATAAAAATCATGTGTTTATAAATACAAGTTGAAATGCACAGTGCACTGACATATATTATGTAAACACAAACTTTATTCTGGATATGGAAATTCCTATTAATCGTTTAAAATCTCTAGGTTGTTTATTTTGCTGCTGTTTAGTGTAGCTGCAGTGCTTATATGTGGGTAAGATGTTGAGTTCACTTACAGTAAAAACCTGTTGATATGGAAGTTCCCACTAGGAGGAGTTGTTTTATTAGGTAGAGAATAGTCATCTGAGGTCTGTTTATTGTGGATGGAAATGGGTGTGATATATTTGATTTGCATTCACTGAGCAGTGTTGCAGGACATCCTTTGACTGTTAAATTTCTGTTTTTGTAACGCCCTCCTCTGTGTTACTAACCCTAACCCACTCTCTATCATCCTCCAGTTCAGACATAACGTTAAGACGGGAACAAGATACAACAATTATGCTGATTCGTAATAATTTCCTTTATTTATTCGCTGGAATAACAGTGGTTGGGTATGTATTTAATTTCATCAAAAAAATATATGTAGCAGATTTACTAATGTCTGTTGACGGGATGTTACTTATAGGTTATATCTGTAGATTATGTTGTTTGGATGTTGAATTGTATTACTATATGATGCTATGTTGGCAATGATGCTGTTTGGTAGATATTCATGTGATTTTAAGTTGGCTGTATTTTAGTGACTATATTAATATACTATTAGTCAACGAAAAATTATGCGTAAACTGTCTCAATGACTGATTGCGAGACTGGTCTCCTTAAGCTACTATGACTGATTGACAGACTGGTCTCCTGAAGCTATACTTTTTGTCTATTTAACGCTTTTTTCTGACAAAACAACAATATTTGAATCACATAATAATAACAACTCGACCTCATAATAATCCAGGGATTGTTTTGTTTTGCTGAACTTTTATTTCAGTTCCTATACTGTGAAACTTCTTTGCTGCCTTAAAATTTTATGTACATTTTTAAGGCTTTACGAGACACTGCAGCACTTTTTACATCACTTAAACACATTGTTTAATCATATTAATATATTAAACATTAAAAGCATATGTTTAAGTAAATTAAACATTTAAACATACTAACATATTAAACATTAAAAGCATAAACATATTAAATAAGCAATTTATAAGTACCTACATTTCACTGATGGTTGTATATTATATATCTTTATAAATTGAAATTACTTGTAAAGCCAAGTTGATTGAAAAGAAATTAAGGAAGTAAAGAATTTTGGTTTAACTTTATTTTATAGGGCCTGTGTTACAGTGTAATCATTAATTTAAGTAGTGCGTAATAAAAATTAACTACTTGTACTACCTAAAGGGGAAAGTGTGAAACATGAGCTGTTTTTCAGTTCACCTGACCATCCAGGCTTAGCACAATAATGGCTGTAAGCAAATCTGGTTTTGACAATCTTAGAAGCGAGACTTGTGTCAAGCTCAGAGCTAGCCAACTGAATTAGACAAAACAAAATAATTTACATAATGGGAAGAGTCGGTGTTGTGAAGGGATGCCAGAAGAGCGGTTGTAAGAGAAATGTAGGGTAGTTGGCAGCTTGGAAATGATTGATAGGATCAGGGCCGGCCCGAGGCATAATCGAACTAAGCGGCTGCTTGGGGCCCCCTGGCCACCAGGGGGCCCCCAAATCGTTTTGACAATTAAATATCTTAAAAAAAGTTATATAAATGAATTAATAAATTAATTAATGAATATGAACTTATAAATTAAATGAATAATTCAAGATAAGAAAATTCTGATTTGCTGACAACTGCTGCTGTGACTGCTAGCGGTTGAATAATGCGCAATTGCGCTTAGACACATTTCGCGTGCATTGACAATTCGCGCCTGCGCGCAAGTGCGTGTCACTGTAATTAATAAATGACAAGCCATGTCACAAAAAAGGATGTATCCCTCTGGTGCCGAAAAGAGAAAAAAAGAAAAGGACAGAGGAGTAAAAAAAGAGCAAGATAAAGGTATGTTTGCATGATTAGTGACAAATTGTGCTCACGTCACTTTAGGTAGCTGCGAGCCATGACTCGTGATCTTATAAGCCATCGCCAGAGCTAACGTTAAATCCCCGCCATCAACAGTTAAATGTCTCGCATTATTAATATACATTTCTCCAGGTGTATTTCACGTATTGATTATAGATATCAGTTTAAGTTGGAGAAAACAGCCGAAGGGGAACTTAACCTTCTAAGTTAAAGGGATGCCCGCTAGCATTGCTATGTGTGTTGAAGTGAATGTTAAAATATACTAAGACTAAGTGGACTTGCATTCATTAGTATTGATAACAAAGTTGGCCAAGCAATACCATACAATGATGTCATCAGTGACTTTGCCTCCAGAAAAGCTAGCAAGGAACGATTTTAAGGTCATTGTTGTACAATTGTCATTGTTGAACCCTTGCTGTTCTTATGTTTGCTTTCATTATTTAAGTATCTATTTTTTGTAACATTCTATTTTTGATTATATGAATGTTTGTCTATTTTGGTTTTATTTAAAAGATTGCACATTTCATTTACATTTACATTTACATTTGCATTTGCACATTTGCAAATTATTTATTTCTTGTTTTGTGACAGTTTGTATTCAGAAGTTTAAGAGTAAAGTATTTTATTTAAGTATCTATTGAGTATTTTATTTATTTATTTTGTATTAATACATAACCTCACTCTATTCATTTATAATGTAACATTATAGCATGACATTTGTGTCAATAATCTTAAATCAGGTGACTCCGCTTGCTGGGAGTGGGCCCCCCAAATCAAATTCTGCTTAGGGCCCCCAAGAGGCTCGGGCCGGCACTGGATAGGATCATATGATCAGATTTCTTCCGAACTTCAAATATACCTTTTTGTGCTTAACTGGAACTATATTTCAGAGTATACTCCAGTACAAAAATCTACTCTTGTATTTAAGATTTATGAAATACAGATTTCAGTCAGCATAAATGGCAAAGGCATTTTAATGATATTCAGTTGTTACTCAATTATAATGTAAGAGTGTTGAACATACAGTGGTGTGAAAAAGTATTCGCCCCTTCCGGATTTTTTGTTTTTTTTTCACATTTGTCATACTTAAATGATTCAGATCATCAAAAAATTGTATATTACTCAAAGAAATCCAGATTAAATACAAAATGCGGTTTTTAAATGATGGTTTTATTTATTACGGGAAAAAACAATCCATACATTTCTGACATTATGTGAAAAAGCAATTTTCGCGTGGCCATGCTGTTTCGCTAGCTGGATGACGCACAGCGTGGGCAGGGGCATACCAAGCTTTTCAAAAGTGCGGAGGATGGATGTGGTTCGTTTGTTAACAATAAAAACAGAAGGCTACAAAAGGTATAACATACAAGATATAAAAAGCTTCACATTGAAATGAGTGATACTAGAAAAGACTAAAAAAACACACTCGGAACACACAGAAATTAAGTAAAAAAAATAATTTATTAATTTGTATTTTTTATTATTATATTCATAATTTTAAATTATAAAATAAATACACTGTTTAACAATGACAATTTGTCTCTCCTCCTCGTCAATTCCCTGCCTTCTTCATCACAGTTACTTTATACATTGCATGCGAAATACATAAAGGAATTTAGCAGCTGCTGAACAATATCCCGATTAACAATTAGCATTAGTCTAAAAAACGAAATGGTATACTGAAAACACTCGACATGTCAACAAAACATGAACAGAACATCTTCCCAAACACATATCAAGCTTATTTAAACTGCAAAACATGAATTTCTTATTAAGAGACTTATACATGTTTTTAGGAATAGTTCAAAATGTATTGTTTAAATGAATGTAAAAATACGGAGCATGCTTTTTTACCTGTTTCTCCAATTTCCATTTTCTGCAAATAAAGGGAAAGAGAAACAATATTTTAATTTGATACTTGGGAGAAATATTGTTTGTAATTCACAGAAAAAATAAAGATAATCACTTTACATAAACACATACCTATAATCGGTAAATTCAGAAACTGCAGAAAGTGGTCTTTGTAACGGTCCCTTAAAGGCCACGTTATCCGCGATCGCATTTTTCAACCTTTAGTGTGATGTTGCTGTTAGAGCATAAATAATACCTTCAAAACGATAAAGCTCAAAGTTTAGTGCCAAGCGAGAGATTAGGTCTCATTCACTAAGCATGCGTAAGCACAAATTTGTGAGAAACCTGCGTAAGAACGCTTTCAGGAACAAATCATGATTCACAAAATCTTTCGTACATATTTTCTTTCTAAATATAAGAGAAAAGATAGGAACAGTTGAAAGCACAAGTAGGCAAAAATCACCAGTCTCTTTCCTTTCCTTTCCTTTTCATTCCCTCTTTCTCTCTCTCCCTCTCTAACACGAAATGAATGTTTCATCTCAGGATAATAGTAACATATTTTTAATAATGCCCTTAAAGTTGATAATTTTGCGGACTACTGTTCTGTGAATAAATTATTTTTGTGGAAACAGTGTCACCTGCTGACAGGATCAGGTACTGTTTACCAGCCCAAAACAACGAGCACTTCGAGGCTGCATTTAATTACATCATTGTCTAAAAATTCGGTAATGTGCCACGACCCGCATCGCAAAAACATATTAAAAGTCATATGATTATAATCTTATTTGTGAAATTAAAGTTCTAAATCTTCAAAAAGATGAGGGGCTTTTGGCAAGACATGATGAGGGTCTTAAAGAGTAAGTAGCCTAGCATTAGATCACGAAAATTACATTTCATACAGTGTGTTATGTTGCCGTGTTTGAAAGTAAGCAGTCTGCCAAGCTGTAAATCCTAAAGTGAATAAACAACTAAGTTATTGGCTTGTAAAAAAAGGGAGTCGACTCTGAATCACGCAAACGAGACGTTTCTCTAACCGCCGTGTATCTACATCACTAGACATAGTCCCCGCCTACGTTTTGCTGGGACTCCCGCCTGAAACTTGTGTTCTACGTTGTGAAACTAAGTGCGTCTTATTTAAACTACTAGAGGAGGAACTTCTGAGGAAACAATGGTTACAATTCATTTCCAAATGACACCAAAGGAGTATAACCCCAGGGTTTAACTGTGCACGCGTCATTTCACAGAAGATTGCTTCAATAATCTTGGCACGTTCACTGCAGGATATATTTAAAGACTATCCTTGAAAGAGGGGGGAATACCAACCTTATTTGGACCTGTTAGCTCCACCGAATCACAACCCTGTAGGCCTAAGTGTGACTATTTATTTTTGTCTTAACTTCAAGAAATATTTGTGTACCTTATGTCTGTGTTTAGCAAATGCATTTAATGCTAACGTTAACATGTACCGTTATGTCTGGGGTATTACAGTTTGTTTATCTATCTATGAACCCGGGAAATTTAAGTGTTCAATCTAATATCGTCTATCTATTATCTACTATCGTCTTCGGATGTTTCTTCGTCAGACTTAAACTCAAACAGGCTTAAACTGGTAAGGTGAAATCCCCGCCTTCTCTATCTATACACTGTATATAATATATAACCTGTACACCGTAATCCAGCAATGATGGTATGCGTTCCATTTTCGACACATAATGAACACTGTAACAAATTCAAGGAATGTGAAGAAGGAGGCGGGAACTGGCGAACGTTCAATATCTTTTAATAAAAAATAAACAAACCACAAAACGAAAGTAAAATGCCGGCAGCACTCGCACGTTCGACTCCTGGATGCGATACCCGTGCAGCGCGCAGCTGACACTCATTATAATCACTCGCTCTCGTTCCGCATTGCTTGTAACAAACGAATAATTTGAGAGTCAGTCAAGAAGAAAGGTAAGAATAATTACCTATTATTACGACATAATAGTGTATTAACACCTTCTATGTAAATAAACTTGTTGTTGGACAATCCATAAACCAAAGTAAGACCTTAAAAATTATATGCTACTTACTCTTTAAGCCCCAAAAGCCCCACAATCGCAATGCCACTGCTAAGAACCCTAGTCACAAAACAGATTTCAAAGTTTCCGGAGTGAATCGAGCACAATAATACTACGTCATACGCAGTGTTGTGCAAATTACTTCCAAACTGTAATACATTACAGATTACTTGTTAGGGCTATTTAAAAGTAATCCCTTACCTTAAAATATTACTGTCTCCGAATTGTTATACCATACATGACTCCTGAATAACATTTAGTCATTTAGCAGACGCTTTTATCCAAAGCAACTTACAAAGAGTTCAGGGAGCAACAAACAATATGTCATACAGGAGCCATAATACATTAGGTTCCAAAACAAAGTTACTGGTTTCAACTGAAGCTAGACCACTACCTGTTGAGAGAAATGTTTTTTTTCTTTTTTTCATATGTCTGTCAGGTATTCACAGAAGAGTTGGGTTTTAAGTAGTTTTTTTAATGTTGTGAGAGATGTGGTTGACCGGACAGTTAGGAAGAATGTTCCACCAGGAAGAAGTTGTGAAGCAGAATGAGCGGGAACGCGATTAACTGTCCTTATGAGAAGGCAATACAAGACGCAGCTGGTTTGCTGAACGCAGGGATCTTGATGGGGTGTAGGAGTGCAGGAGGGTGTAAAAGTAAGCCGGTGCAGATCCAGTGATGGTCCTGTAGGCAAGCGTTAGTGACTTGAATCTGATACGGTCTCCGACCGGTAGCCAGTGGAGTGAGATGAAAAGGGGTATCACATGAGCCCTTTTGGGTTGTTGGAAGACGAGGCGTGCTGCTGCGTTCTGAACCAGCTTTTGTGTTACTTTCACCAAAATATCTACAGAAGTAGAGCTTAGCATTAAAAAAAACAAAATACGTTTTGCCAATCAACCTCTTTAATCGACTGCTGTTTTTTTAATTAACTAGGCTGTACAATTTTTTTATTAAAAACTTACTTTGTAACAGTATTTTGTATTCAAATGCGTTTAATCTTATAGTATTTCTAATGGATGCATTTGAAACACTGCAATCTAATAATTCTTGATGGAGTGTTCGTAAAGAAATGTCATGCTCCCCAGGGCTGGGTAAAAATGCATCAAAATGTATTTTTTAAATAAAATGCCAAATACTTTACTTTTAAGTGTATCAAAATAAACTACAAAATACAGCGACCACACCATGTATCAAAATAATCTACTGTATTTTTGTGTTTTAAAAATACTACAAAATACTTTTACAACAATCAATTCCTCATTCGCTTCTATAGTATGAACTGTAATCAAATAATGTCTGCTTCAAAAAAAACATATAAACTTTTTGTGACTGTGGAAAACTGTGAGGTTTGTGAAACCACCTTGACGAAGTAAACCCAAAACCTCACTGACACATTTGACACACTTACTGTCAGAGTGTGTCAGTGAGGTTTTTGGACTTTATAACGGTGCTTTTACAAACCTCACAGTTTTCCACAGTCACAAACAATGCTACAAAGAAACTGTCTCTCTGTGAAAAGTGCTGGCCATCGGACTTTCATTTGCGACACTGGGGGTTCCTCCTCAATAACTTCTTGTCTTCTCAAATAATACGTGCTGCTCATAGCAGCATCAACAAAGGTGATGTCTGGAGTCCTCTATGTCATCTCCACAGCTTCACAGTTAACATAAATTACAAAAAAAGATGAATCTTGTGATTATTAAACTACAAAAAGTTCTAACATTACAAGACATTACAAGGTCAGCGCGCAAGTTAGCAATACATAAGACACACCGTTTGCACATGCTCAAAAACTTTTATCTGGTAACCTTAGCATTATATAATTTGAAAGACCTACGTGAACAACTGAGCTTAAACTGCAAGTCAATCAATCGTTTTTAAAATATAACAACAAATTAGAACTAAATGTTTTTGGCACACGTATAAATAAAATGCATATTTCTCATTTTATATATATATATATCAACATTAACGTAACGTACAAACTTACAAAGACGACTTTGCTTTATGATCGCGTGTTGACAGATGCTCGGTGACTAGCAAGCAATATTTAGTGATCCACAATTTTAGGTGTTAATTCACCTTCAGAAGTTCAGTCCCTGAGACTCGAAATACACCGACAATTAGGAGTATTGGTACACAAGTAACATCAAAATTTCAGTTAATTGAGACACGCTGTGATGAGAGAACAGATGAATAAGAACAGCTTATTGATCATGAGTGTAAATTAACATTAAATGAAGCAAAAATACTTATTTCGTTATTTGCAGTCCTCAAAGTCCATCTGTAACCGTTCTAACGCAGGCTCTTCATCTTTTCTTGCATGGCTAGAAACTTCTCAACTCGTGTGCAGAAAATGGCGGATGTCTCAACTTCGTTCGTTACAAAACTACGTCATCATGACGTAGACTATGTGGCACATGCGCATTGCACAGAAAGTTGACAGAACCTGTTGTTTAGAAATGTTTTGTGGTTATTTGAACAAGTAATTTAATGTTTTAAATTTCCCTTCAAGATGAGGTTGTTGCAACTCATCATATTGTGTTGTGATGCAGTGCAATTTTGACAGGACATGATTTTACTTGTCCACCTGACAAAAACTAATAATTTTTAACAGTGTGTATTTGTTTTTTGCGTCGGAATCAATCGTTGTCCCCATTGTTGAGGTTGGTATGAGGAGTGTTTCTGTCCAAGTGTGTCAGTGAGGTTTTTGGTTTACTTTGTCACGGTGCTTTTACAAACCTCACAGTTTTCCACAGTCACAAAAAGTTTATAACTTTATTTGAAGCAGATATTATTTGATTACAGTTAATATTATAGAAGCAAACAACCGCAAATTTACATGTTGTATAGAGGTTCAATAAAAGGAAGGAAGGTGGCGGGAACCGGCAGACATTTAAACATTTAATCACAATAATAACAAAGTAAAAAGACAGCCGGCAGCCCCTCACGGACGACTGCCAGCTAATAAAACATAACTACAAACATGTTCTGGCCCGGTCCTCTCTCATCGACGGTCCGGTCGCTTGTTCTCTTATATGCTCCCGATCTCCTAGGTGATCTCGAACCACGGTCTCGCCCCGCCTACTCCATATGTGTTAAACATCTCTTTCATAAGATCAGGCAAACAGGAACGGAGACAAACCGACACTAGACCGAGAACACAACTCACAGACAGGAAACACGACGCAACGTCTTAGACACTGGATGAGAGCACTGGAACACAGCACCCTAACAACATCTCAAAACAAGTCCTCAAACAGCCAGTACAGGAAGAACAAGATACAAGAACAAACGAGCACAGGACAGAGCATACAAGGGCATTAAATAGGGAGATGAACAAAGGATAATTAACAAAAGGCTGGCACCACGTAAACAGCTTATATGCTCTCTCTGGAAACAGAAGTAAGAAGTGAGACAAGGCAAACTATGCGTTTTTCATCTCACTCAGCAGAAAGAGGGAGAAAGGATTTTTTAAAACGTTTACAATTTAAATCCTCCTCTGTTACAAACACTCAATGTTCAATGTTCTCTATGAAATAAATACGACTTGAAATTAAAATACAATTTGCTTTTTTTCATCTTTCAGCAAATACTGAATAATAAGTTTTGTGTTACTAAATCAATCAAAATGACAATAACCACTGTTGCCCTGTAAGTTGTCTCTTTTTAACTTAAAATAAAACATAGCTGATGTTACCACTTATATATAAAACATAGTTTATGTTACCACTGACAGATTTTTTACTTGTTTTTAACCACTTTTACAATATACAACATTAGACGAGGCGTGCTGCTGCGTTCTGAACCAGCTTTTGAGTTACTTTCACCAAAATATCTACAGAAGTAGAGTTTAGCATTAAAAAAAATAATTTCAAAATACGTTTTGCCAATCAACCTCTTTAATCGACTGCTGTTTTTTTAATTAACTAGGCTGTACAATTTTTTTATTAAAAACTTACTTTGTAATAGTATTTTGTATTTCTAATGGATGCATTTGAAACACTGCAATCTAATAATTCTTGATGGAGTGTTTGTAAAGAAATGTCATGCTCCCCAGGGCTGGGTAAAAATGCATCAAAATGTATTTTTTAAATAAAATGCCAAATACCTTACTTTTAAGTGTATCAAAATAAACTACAAAATACAGCGACCACACCATGTATCAAAATAATCTACTGTATAATCTACTTTGTGTTTTAAAAATACTACAAAATACTTTTACAACAATCAATTCCTCATTTGCTTCTATAGTATGAACTGTAATCAAATAATGTCTGCTTCAGAAAAAACAAACTTTTTGTGACTGGAAAACTATGAGGTTTGGGAAACCACCTTGACGAAGTAAACCCAAAACTTCACTGACACATTTGACACACTTACTGTCAGAGTGTGTCAGTGAGGTTTTTGGTGTACTTTCTAACGGTGCTTATACAAACCTCACAGTTTTCAACAGTCACAAACAATGCTACAAAGAAACTGTCTCTCTGTGAAAAGTGCTGGCCATCGGACTTTCATTTGCGACACTGGGGGTTCCTCCTCAATAACTTCTTGTCTTCTCAAATAATACGTGCTGCTCATAGCAGCATCAACAAAGGTGATGTCTGGAGTCCTCTATGTCATCTCTATGAAATAAATACGACTTGAAATTAAAATACAATTTGCTTTTTTTCATCTTTCAGCAAATACTGAATAATACGTTTTGTGTTATTAAATCAATCAAAATGACAATAACCACTTTTGCCCTGTAAGTTGTCTCTTTTCAACTTAAAATAAAACATAGCTGATTATCAGGGTCGGGGATCGAACTCGGGTCTCTTGTGTAGCGAATCCCCGACTCCACCACTGAGCCACAGATAACAGTGAGGAGAACCCAATTGCAGGCAGGCACAGTTCGTGAGGGTAACAAAAGGTATTTATTATAACAATAACAAAACTAATACAAATAGGCAAAACAAAACCCACGAGGGGGAAAACAAGACAAAAATAATATGTTTAAACAAAACAAGAACAAGGACTAACTAAACTATCAAAACAAACACTAGAAACACTTGGAACACTAAACTAAGACTTACTAGAGACAGGGGTACTGGAAACAAGAAACGAGGACACTAGAAACAAGCAACAACTGGAGACACTGGAGACACTGGAAAACATCAAACATGTTACAAACAATGAACCAGCCACGAGACAGAGAAACATGAGGAATCTTTATAGGGGAGGGAACTTAAGGGGGAACAGGTGCGGGGAATAACAATCAAGGGAAAGCTAATCAACACAAACTAAGAAACAGGAGGGCAGGAACAAATGACATAGACTAGAGAAACAAAGGATCCTGTATGATTCCACCCCAAGATCTAGAATTACCTAACCAGAAGAGGTGGAATCATGACAGGACCCCCGCCTTAAGGAGCAGCATCCTGATGCTCCTCAAAGGCACAAACAGGACAAGAGAGACTGAGACAAAGACAGGACCCAGAGAGACATTGTTAACAAGACAAGGGGCAGACAAGAGATAACAACGAGAGGACTAGGGTGTGACAACAAAAACAACAAACAAGGGAGGGGGGGTGGGGGCAAACAAGAGAAAACGGGAAGTCCAGAATGGGTGGGTTTGGGTGGGGAAACCCTAGCCCGCGGGGGCGCGCCGGGAACTGTCCTTCCCCCCGGATGGACTGGCGGGCTGGGACCCGGCTGGAGAGGCTCGGGAATGCCGGACGGGACCGGCTGGAGAGGCTCGGGAATGCCGGACGGGACCGGCTGGAGAGGCTCGGGAATGCCGGACGGGACCGGCTGGAGAGGCTCGGGAATGCCGGACGGGACCGGCTGGAGAGGCTCGGGAATGCCGGACGGGACCGGCTGGAGAGGCTCGGGAATGCCGGACGGGACCGGCTGGAGAGGCTCGGGAATGCCGGACGGGACCGGCTGGAGAGGCTCGGGAATGCCGGACGGGACCGGCTGGAGAGGCTCGGGAATGCCGGACGGGACCGGCTGGAGAGGCTCGGGAATGCCGGACGGGACCGGCTGGAGAGGCTCGGGAATGCCGGACGGGACCGGCTGGAGAGGCTCGGGAATGCCGGACGGGACCGGCTGGAGAGGCTCGGGAATGCCGGACGGGACCGGCTGGAGAGGCTCGGGAATGCCGGACTGGACGCCTGCTGCATCACCGGACTGGACGCCTGCTGCATCACCGGACTGGACGCCTGCTGCATCACCGGACTGGACGCCTGCTGCATCACCGGACTGGACGCCTGCTGCATCACCGGACTGGACGCCTGCTGCATCACCGGACTGGACGCCTGCTGCATCACCGGACTGGACGCCTGCTGCATCACCGGACTGGACGCCTGCTGCATCACCGGACTGGACGCCTGCTGCATCACCGGACTGGACAACACTCCCCTCCTTGGCTTCTTCTTCCGGGACCGGCCCACGGGACGTGCTGCCGACGGAAATGAGGTGGTGGGAGGAATGGCTAGCTCCGTGCCGGAGGAGTCGGACGGGGAGTCCCACGACTGCCTCCGTGGGCGTCGTCCACGGAGACTGGTGGATGCAGATGGTGGGGAGAGGCCCATGACCCCGATTTGCAGGGAACGGCCCTCGGGGATGGCGGCCAGCGAAGAGGGAGAATAGGACTCCACTGAGACCCTGGGCACCGGACGATTCATGGCGTACCTGATCAGTTCGGTGAAGCCCAGCGGTCTCAGCATCTGCATCTCCCCCCGCGCCAGAGGTTGGTTGAGGCCACCATTGAACAGGACCATCTGTTCCTGTTCATCATGGACCATCTCCCCTGCAGTCTCGAAGAAACGGTCCGCATAATCAAGCACGTCGCCGTATCCCTGGCGAACACCGCACAGGCGACGTGCCTGATTTGCGCGTCTCATCTCCATGCCTGCTGGGTTCAGTTTTGGCTGGTTCAATCTGTCAGGGTCGGGGATCGAACTCGGGTCTCTTGTGTAGCGAATCCCCGACTCCACCACTGAGCCACAGATAACAGTGAGGAGAACCCAATTGCAGGCAGGCACAGTTCGTGAGGGTAACAAAAGGTATTTATTATAACAATAACAAAACTAATACAAATAGGCAAAACAAAACCCACGAGGGGGAAAACAAGACAAAAATAATATGTTTAAACAAAACAAGAACAAGGACTAACTAAACTATCAAAACAAACACTAGAAACACTTGGAACACTAAACTAAGACTTACTAGAGACAGGGGTACTGGAAACAAGAAACGAGGACACTAGAAACAAGCAACAACTGGAGACACTGGAGAACATCAAACATGTTACAAACAATGAACCAGCCACGAGACAGAGAAACATGAGGAATCTTTATAGGGGAGGGAACTTAAGGGGGAACAGGTGCGGGGAATAACAATCAAGGGAAAGCTAATCAACACAAACTAAGAAACAGGAGGGCAGGAACAAATGACATAGACTAGAGAAACAAAGGATCCTGTATGATTCCACCCCAAGATCTAGAATTACCTAACCAGAAGAGGTGGAATCATGACAGCTGATGTTACCACTGACAGATTTTTTACTTGTTTTTAACCACTTTTACAATATACAAGATTAGTTTTTAACTTTAGCTTTTAACCATAGACTCAGTTTTTAGCATTAGCTTTTAACCATAGACTCAGTTTTTAACATTACTTTTTCACATTTTATGCAATATCACACATTTCAAACCTATTAATACTTTACCAAAAATGTTCAAGGACCTAAAAATAAAACTCTGACCAACGTGACTTGTATAGCAACAGGTGACGTTACCAGATGCAAAAATGCGGCTATTGCTATGTTCACATACAGTGTTGTGTAATTACTTCCAAACTGTAATACATTACATATTACTTGTTACTGTTATTTAAAAGTAATCACTTATCTTACAATATAACTGTCTCAGAATTGTAACATGTTACATGACTCCTGTATTAGTTTTTTGTGTTACTTTCACCAAATTAACTTCAGAAGTACAACTTAACATTCTAAAAGAAATATCTTTGTATTTTGGAAATCCAAAATACTTTTGGCCAATTAACATTATTATTAGCCTGCTGATTTCTTGAATTAACTAGGATATACAAAAATAAATACAAAAAATACAAAGATTAAATGCATTTTAAATAATATTATGTTGTATTTCAAATGGATGTATTTGAAACACTGGCCTTCCGTGCAGTCTAATAAGGAGGTTGATTGGCAAAACGTATTTTAGTTTGAAAATGCAAAAATGCTATGATTAAACCGATTTAAATATGAAATACAATAAAAATTTTTAAAGGAATTTAAATACAAAATAGTCCCATCACTGAACTAGATTATATAGAATTCTAGCTTGTCATTTGCTGCTGGTTACAGGGATCTTGCTAACTAGCTTCCTAAAAGCAGCCCAATGACCCATCAAAACCTGCCCAAAAGGAATGAAAACTAGCCCAATTATTTTCTGGTGTTGAAACAAAGTTAATGACTGCCAAAATACATTTCTATTGCTATATTAACCCATCTGAATAGTTTCCTAGGTAATGAATACATTTTTTGTTCTGTTGAACTCAAAATATGTTTTGGGGGGTTTAGGAAAGCAAACAATTCTGAGTCACCTTTGACTTCTATTATCATTTAACAAGCTATGGTTGTCAATGATGCTGAAGAATTTCCATTGCTAACATTCTACCAAATATCTAAAATTTATACAGGTTTGGAACAAGAGGGTGAGAATCCATTACATAATTTTCATTTTTGAGGCCACGCATTGAAATAGACGAGAAACGTGTTTTCTCTTCGTAAGACAAGCAAAAACTTGCTTAAAGGTACAGTGTGTAGGAATTTGATGGATTTATTCACCAAAATGTAATATATAATACAAAACTATGTTGTGAGTGGTGAAGAAATACCTTACAAAATGAAGCAAAATGTTTATATTATCTTACAATGAGCCATTTTATGTATATACACCGCGGGCACACCCTTCCATGTAATTTATCACACTGCACAGCCATGTCTCTATAGTAGCACTAAACGGACAAACTGAGCGCGTTTCGTAAAACGCAGGATACACGGGACTAGTTCTTCTTCGGATGTGTTTTGTGGCAGCTTGCCACGCCAAGAGGAAGACCAATAACACAAATTAGTTGTCGTGTTTTTTATTAGAAATAGAAACGGTTCTTTGTTGCGGTAAGAAGTATGTGCGCTAATGGCGCACCACACATACTCTGCACACGAGCCGACAGAGCGTCAATCTGTGCAGGAACGCGAAATCGACACAAAAAACGGCAGAAAACCCGAATAAACATCTTCGTGGTTTTTCCCAAATGGAGGGCACTGAAGCAGGAAAAGGTTTGCTAAGCGACGCCGAAGCTGCCAGCTTTCTGCTGGACCGGTAAGTCTGTCTAGTTTCCGCTATATAAGTGAACTGTTTGTTTGATAGCTTTAGCTAATAGATCAGCTGATCATTCAAGAGAAGTCGCGTTTTTCTTGTAAATGTTAAGCACTTTGTAATTGTAATATAAGTCCTTGTTGCATGCCTGTGTGCAAATCAACTTAGAAATAAGGTTTACAATCATAATTTGCATAAATCGGGTGTAAGGTATATTATAATACTGCTTAGCTTCCACATCCTCTCTTGTGCGGTTCTCCATGGTAACGTTAGCTCCTCTGCATCTCCAATACCCCTACCTCTCCGCAATCTTCCTCTCCATCTACCTCTCCCTCTTACTACCTGTGTTAAATCCTCTGATTGACTCTGTGATGATGAGAAAAACGTCTGCTAAGACTTTCGCGGTTAGATTACACGCATTTAGCATTAGCAAGCGGTTTCAATAGGCTGTAAATTACGAACCAAGTTACGGTGCCAAAAAATGCTATGCAAAATAAGCAAATAAATCACTGACACAATGTTAAACAAGTAACAATAATATTCACTACAACGATTAGAGTAAATGATGAATTAAGTAACTTTTATTTATTTATTTTTCTTTGTAAATAAGCCTCGCCACTTGGCTTGCAAAGGTTACTCTCTGCTGTCTCATACGATGACATCTCTGTCCTGTGTCCGTAACTTCAGTTTGTTTTTCACCTGTGAGACGTAGATTGCAATGATCAACACCACCGATAATGTCCACTGTCATTTACGGAACCCTTTTGTCCTGTGACGGCAACCGTAGCTTCTCCAATAGAAGGGAGAGGATGGTGGCGGAGCTGTAGGTTGCAATTTACAACTACGCCAATAGTGGCCTCTGTTACTTACATACAGAACCTTTAAGAAATAAGCATGGTTACATTTATTGCATTTGTATAAGCACATCAATTTTTTAGTTGTTCTAGACTGCGTATAGTGCTGCTCAGTCGTGATATTTGGCAACCAGAGGAAACAACTGTCGTATTCTCACGAGTGATTTCTTTCATCTTGCAACGTGACATGCAACTGACGAAACATGGCCAAAAGCATAATTCGGATGCATTGTCTAATACCACCATTATATTTTCCTCCTTGGTTCAGCTGAGCTCCCGCGTCCGTAGCTTCCCGCGTACTGTAGCCTGTCTGTCAGACGCTCGTTCCCCATACTTGAGGACGGGCCGGTCCTGGAGTTGCCAGGTATTCATCGGAGTATGATTGCGCATTAAGAATCTCATCAATTAACGTTTATCCTTAGAATATAAAAAACATTTTGCCTGCCGCAGTACATTATGAAATAGCCCAAATACCCGCGGCTCCATAATTTTTCCCGCAACTGCATTTTCAAAATAGGCCAATTGTGCGGGAAAGCCGCGACCCTGGCAACACTAGCACTAGGGCTTACAGCTAACCGGGCGTGGCCAATTGCCTCGGACCTTTAGCTCAGAGACTGAAATTAGTTAATGTCTTGCGGGCGAAAAGTTTGTTGTACGCAAGCGTTACAAAACATGTCTCGAGTAAAATATTTCTGAAAATTATTGATTAGAAATGCCTTACACTACTGCGTTACAGCAAAACGTAATTAGTTACTGTAATGCATTACTTTTGTAACGCAATACTCCCAACACTGGTAATGAATACTTCCACGTGTGTTTTATCCATCGCTTGTCTAATCTAATTCAAATAAGTAAAATACATTATACCAAACAATATGGAGGATGAAATCAATGCATTAGATTATATTATTTTAGCCTAATAATTCCCTTTTCATTACTGAAGTAGCCTAATTCTCGATTTACGCAGTATATAATTTCTAATGAAACCACACTATGTGTCAGGGTTCTGCCACTTCTGTTCAGGCATTTCCAGTCTTGGGGGAGAAACATGATAGTATCTCGTGTTTAGTGTGAGAAGGACATGGTATTGCTTATAGCCTGGCATGCCATGTGCTTGCTCGTGTCGTCTATGTCCCCGCCATCTTGTTACCTCATTAATCATGTCATTATGATTTCTTCCTCTTAAGCTTTGTTGCCCAGGGAACAAGACTGTTCGCCCATATTCCTTCCCACTTGGACTTCCCCCCTTCATTGTTATTTTTATTTACCCATCCCAACCCATTTGTCGTTATTGCATGTTTGCCCCTGTAAATTATTACTATTTTCTGTTGTTTCTTGTCTGTTTTCCAGTCTGTTGTGTCTTGTTAGTGGTGTTCCCTTAAGTGGACACCAAGAGGCATCTTTTTGAACGGGGGGCACTGTCAGGGTTCTGCCAGTAGTATGACGTATCAAGTGTTAGAAGGACATGGCATTGCTTATAGCCTGGCATGCCATGTGCTTTCTCGTGTCTCGTCTATGTCCCCGCCCTCTTGTTACCTCGTTAATCATGTCATTAAGATTTCTTCCTCTTCACCTGTCCCCGCTTGATTAAGGTCCTTATTTAATCCCCTTGTATTCTCTGTCCTGTGCTTGTTTGTTCTTGTTCCTTCTGTATCCGCTTGCTCGTTGGAACTGCTTTATCAAGGATTGGTCACTACGCTGTGTCTCAGCGTACTCTTCCAGCGCTCTGTTCCCGTTTATGATCCTTGTTGGATTTGTTACAGCTTGTTTTTGTTTTGTTTCGTTTCCATTAAAGTAACCCCTTCATTGGCTACACTTGGGTTCTGTCATTCATTTGTGTAGGCCTACCTCAACAGCAAACATTTTAGATATTGAAATAAAATAACCAATGACTTCAACAAAATATATTAAGGCAGATTTTTATTGACAGAAGAATAAACATTTAACATCTTCAGGCTAACAATATTCTTGTCTCACCAGAGACATATAGCACGGCTCCGTCTTTAGATAAAACAATTAAAACCACTGAGTTTCAGTCCTTACATCATTGTCAGTTGATATAGATGTCAAATCAATCGAAAATCACGAAAAAATAAGTTTACTCAATCTGTACGTTTTTAAATAAAAAAATGAAATAAATAAATCACTAAACTAATGTGTAAGTGGGTGAGCTAAATCGAAATGACCGTTAATTTTTATATGACGGGAGTGCACGGCAGAGCGGAGAATCCACGTTCTCGAGTGCACACACATACAGCAACAGACAACTACATTAAAGAAATACACATGGATATAAATGATTGTATTTTCATTTAGATTAACCATTATTTTCAGCCATGAAAGGGCACATTTATTAATTTAATTTGGTCAGTATAACGTGTTAATGTGATCTTATAATTTCTGTATTACACATGTCACTGACGTTTACCAGTTTTCACTATTTTTACCATTAAAAATAAACAAAGAATCATCAGGGAACGTTATTTTCTGGTTGCAAAATAATAACCGAAAAAGAACCACAAGAGAACGTTATTTTCTGGTTATTAAAAAAACAGCCTGCAACGTTCTGGGAATGTTATTTTCTGGTTCACAAAAAAATAGCCAAAAGGGAACCAAAAACTAACGTTCCCTTTCTGTCGGTCTCTCGACGTTGTGTCGAGAACGACAGATGGGGTTCGCCCTTGAGAACCAATCAACTCTGACTACTATAGAAAAGGCCAATGAAATTTGGCGAATGAAATTTGCATGCCGGGCTCCGCCCCCGGATATCCGGTATAAAACGAAGCCGGCGTGCAGCATTCATTTACCTTTTGTTCTTCAGAGCCTTCGCTCATGACTACGAACAGAACGAATTCAATGAATTCTTCTTCTTCTACATTGCCGGATCTACGACAGGTAGCAGCGGATCGTCCCTACCTGCAGCGACCTTCCCCTGGGCGTCTCGGCAGTTCCGGAGGTGTTTGAGATTTTTTCTAAACAGTCCTTTTCAGGACTGACTGAGCATTCTCCAGCGTGGCATGTCCCGCTGTTCTCTTGGGTGCGGCACCCTCATCGAGGAGGGGGATGGACACGATCGCTGCAATAGGTGTCTGGGCGTCCAGCACACTGAAGCAGCGTTCGTTGACACATCTGCCACATCTGCGTCTTCCTACGGGAACCAGCCACCATTTCGTCTGCTACCTGGGCTGTGACATCTGTGGCTACGGCCCCGATGACCACCCACGTTAGCAGCGTTAGTGATATGGGGAACACTGCGAACGTAAACCCGCCAGCTAAGTGCTCACGGGCCGATCGCACCCCGATTCGCTCTTCTGAACGTTCCCCAACCGGCGGTGGCATGCCGTCCGGATTCTCACGACACACATCGGGAACGATGTGTGACGTAGATGAGATGTTGCTCGCAGCATCGGAGGGAGACTGGCATCCGACTCTGACGAATCCGAGCTCCACCCCCAGCGGTCGAGTTAGGAGGAAGCAGAAGTGATGTCATTCATGCTAATTTTTTTCCCGGAGGTGCATGAGGAGCTGTGTAAAGCTTGGAGCGCTCCACGGTGAAAACCAGCTCCGCCTCCCTTACTTCCCTCGATGGTGGGGCAGCCAAGGACTGCGTCGTGACCCCCCGGGTGGAACGTCCGCCCGTGGTGCACCTGTGCCGCGGACGGCTACCACATGGGGGGAATCGGCCACGCCTACGGTCCAAAGCACGTAGGACTTCGGCATCACTGGTGTCGAGGTCTTGCGATGCCGCGGGCCAGGCTGCCTCCTCTCTCTGCGCCATGGCCATCCTGCAGGTCCGCCAGGCCAGGGCGTTGAGAGAGCTCCACGAGGGTAAGGCCGGCCTGGGTATAAAAGCAGGATCTCCATGCCGCCGCGGGGACCTTCCCTCCCGGGGACCCCCCGCGACAGATGGTTGGCTCCGCAAGCCGACGAACCACCCCCCGTGGGAATGGTGAAGCAGACTGCCCCCTTAGTCACCCTGAACAGTCCCTGGGAGCTCGAGAGCTGCCCACACTGTCTCGCTGGCTAATGTGTGCGGTCCGTCTTGGTTACTCGATTCTGGCAAAACAGGCATCGAGTTCGTCCCTCAAACCAAGATGTCAGCGGGTTACGACCCGCACTTCACTATTCCCAAGAAAGACGGGAGTTGCACCATAGGTCTGCGTACCCTGAACATGCACCTTCACAAGCTGCCGTTCAGATGCTCACGCAGAGGTGCATCCTGACATCTATCAGGTGTCAGGATTGGTTTGTGGCAATCAACCTGAAGGACGCTTACTTACATGTCTCGATCCCCTTGACACCGGCCGTTCCCACGGTTCGCGTTCGAGGGGTGGGCATATCAGTACAGAGTCCTCCCTTTCGGTCTGTCCCTGTCTCCACACGTCTTCACGAAGATCGTGGAAGCCGCCCTTTCTCCCCTTCAGGAAAAAGGTGTGCGGGTACTAAACTTTCTTGACGACTGGCTTATTGGCACACTCGTGAGATCTGTTGTGTACACAGAGGGACCTGGTGCTCCGGCATCTAGATCGATTGGGATTTCAGGTCAACCGAGAAAAGAGCAAACTCTCCCCAGTGCAGAGCATCCTCTTTCTCGGTTTGGAACTAAACTCTGTCACCATGACGGCGCAGCTGTCCACAGCACGCGCCCAGTCAGTGTTGAACTGCTTGGAACACTTCAGGCAGTCGACGGTCCCCCTGAAACAATTCAGAGGCTCCTGGGACACATGGCGTCCTCCGCGGGGGTAATTGATGAGACCGCTTCAACACTGGCAACAGAGTCGAGTTCCGAGGACAGCGTGGCACACAGACAGCAGGCGCATGGGGATGTCGCCCTGCTGCCGATGCACCCTACCCCTTGGTCTCCATGACCTTCCTCCGGGCGGGGTTCCCTTCGGGCAGATTACGAGGCACGTCGTGGTGACGACGGACGCCTTGCTGCAGGGGTGGGGTGCAGTGTGCAACGGGCACGCAGTAGCGGGGCGCTGGACGGGCCCCCGTTTGCGCTGGCATGCAATTGCCTAGAGTTGTGTGCTGTGCTGCTTGCGCTGAGAAGGCTCCGGCCTCTAGTGCAGGGCCAGCACGTGTTGGTCCTCCGGGACAGCACGACAGCTGTAGCGTACATCGCCAGGGTGGCGTACGCTCACGGCAGCTAACACAACTTGCCCGACGCCTCCTCCTGTGGAGTTAGCAGGTGATCCGCTCCCTGCGGGCCACACACATCCCAGGCAAACTGAACCAGACAGCCAACGCGCTCTCTCATCAGTATACGTCTTGCGGAGAGTGGCGACTCCACCCCCGGTCCAGCTCATTTGGGTGCTGTTCGGACAGGCACAGATAGACCTCTTTGCCTCCCGCGACAACACCCATTGTCTGCTTTGGTACTCCCTGACCGAGGCCCCCCTCGGCACGGATGCCCTGGCGCACAGCTGACTACGGGACGGGCGGAAGCACACCTTCCCCCCCAGGAGCCTCCTTGCACAGACACTGTGCAAGGTCAGGGAAGAGGAGCACCAAGTGTTTTGGTTACACCGCACTGGTTTAACCACACTTGGCTTCAGAGATGATGCTCTGAACAGCGACTCCCCCTGAACCATTCCCCTGACAGAGGACCTGCTCTCTCAGGGGAAGGACACGTTCTGGCATCCCAGATCAGACCTCTGGAACACCCATGTCTGGTCTCTAGACGGGACGAGAAGATCCTGAGATGGCTACTCCCCCTATATGGCTGAGACCATCACCCAGGCTAGGGCCCCATCTACTAGGCGGTCACACGCCTCTAGACGGTGCCTCTTCTCGTCCTGGTGTCTTTCTCAACGAGAAAGACCCACTGAGGTGCGTGATCAGGATTGTGTTGTTCTTCTCACGAGACTGGAGACTAACATCTCCCCTCCACACTGAAAGTGTATGTAGTCGCTACTGCCACTCATCACAACTCAGTCGGTGGAAAGTTTCTAGGGCAAACACGACCTGGTCACCAGGTTCCTAAGGGGCGCGAGAGGGCGGAATCCGCCTCATCTCCGCTCCATACCCTCTTGGGACCCTAAGTGGTCCTGGGGAGCCTCAGAGCCCCCCAAGAGCCCCTTGGAGGTTCCGATCTTCCTCACAGAGTAAGACGGCCCTCCTGATTGCGCTCACTTCCTTCAAGAGGGTAGGGGACCACCGAGCATCCTCCGTGTCCCCGGATTGCCTTAAATTCGGCCCTGGTAACTCTCACGTTATCTTGAGACCCAGGCCCGGATGCGTGCCCAAGAAGTTCCCACTACTCCCTCCGGGGCCAAGTGGTGAACTTGCAGGTTCTCTCCATAGGGGAGGAAGACCCAACCCGATCAGTGTTGTGTCCAGTACGCTGGACCGCACGCAGAGCTCTGAAGCTCTGACCAGCTCCGTGTCTGTTGGAGGACAGCAGAAGGGGAAGGCTGTCTCCAAACAGAGGCTGGCGCACTGGGTCGTGGACGCCGTTACGACAGTATTCCGATCTCAGAATCTCCCATGCCCATTGGTGAGGGCTCACTCCACACGGAGTTTAGCCACCTCCTGGGCACTGGTAGAAGCGTCTCTCTAGCAGACATCTGTAGAGCTGCGGGTTGGGCTACGCCCAAACACCTTCGCGTAAACCCGGTGTCAGCCCACGTCCTGCTTGGCGACATGTAGGACTGGCATCCGGGGGGGCGTATGCCTGCGAAAGCACCTTCCCACCCTCCAAGAGGTTGGGTCAGTGTGCCATCTACCTTTTCTTCTTACCCAAACACATGGCTAAGAAAATTGGTACCTCACCAACCTTCCTTCTTACCCAGACACTGGTTAAGAACAGGAATTCCATCCATCACTAAGCAAGCACCCCCTGGGGGTTGGCTGGGCAGAGCAGCCTTCCCCCTTAGGCCGGGATAACATATGACCTATCACAGATAGTTCTAACCGGACCTGGTGCTATCAGACGCAGTAACACCCCCACCTTGGGCTGTTCCGTCTGCTATACCCTCATGACAATGGTTCCCACACATGGTAACCCATGAGCTTCCCCAGGTGGACCTCCACCTCGCGGTTAACTACTCAGTCCGCACGTTCCATGCGTTCTCCTCCAAGGAAGAGACCATACATATATCCACCATATTCCTCCCCACGGGTAGGAGGTGGCCTCTGCAGCGCTTCTCTGATTAAGAGTTGCGCTTACCCAGTGTATACCGAGCCGGATGGCCTCTCGCCTGTAGAGAGCTAAGGCCCCGTCCGTGAAGGTTACCGGTCAGGGCTGTACCCATCTTTCTCCGAGAAAGCTCTGGAACCCCCCGACCACCACACTGGAAGGTTACAGTTTCACGAAGTTTCGAGCTGACAATTATTTCTTGGTTACGTATGTAACCTCAGTTCCCTGATGGAGGGATCGAGACGTTGTGTCCCTTATGCCACGAACACGTATCGTATTCTGCTGCAGTCGTGAGAGGCTCTCAGGCTCTTCAGAACAAGAGGTAAATGAATGCTGCACGCCGGCTTCCTTTTATACCGGATATCCGGGGGCGGAGCCCGGCATGCAAATTTCATTCGCCAAATTTCATTGGCCTTTTCTATAGTAGTCAGAGTTGATTGGTTCTCAAGGGCGAACCCCATCTGTCGTTCTCGACACAACGTCTCGTTCCCTCCATCAGGGAACTGACGTTACATACGTAACAAAGACGTTAGGTGAACGTTCTGTGTTGGCTGGGGTGTTCTGCAACACACAGAAGCGTTAAAAAAGAATGACGCTCAATAAAACGGCCTGATTTTACAACAGAATAGGCTACTATAGTTTTTTCAGATATAGTTTATAAAAAATACACCAGCAATGTCACTCGCGACTGCTCTTCATTTTAATATGAACTGAATTAATCTAATTCTTCCAAGAGCAAATTATCAGAGTTACATTTTATCCTACATTAATTGGATAGGTTACTAGCTAACCATATTGGATCACTGTTTGTTGTATCTCCCGAAACACCGTAACGCGCTAAAAGATTTGGCCGCTTAGGTGGCAAAGCTCGGTGCGCTCGCTGGTCTCTCAGCTGCAGTCTGGTGTCCACCCGAATCGACAGATAATAATACATTTATTTTATATAGCGCCATGAAAAGTTTCCATCTCAAAGCGCTGCACAAAAATCAAAACAATACATTACACATTAATAAAACAGCACAATAAAATACTGTATAAAACAAAGCAAAAGATCCACTCAAGTAAAAGCAGTACTAAAATGAAGTGTTTAAGACACTTTGCCTCCCTGACGTTTATCGAGAGAGAGATCCAGATCTTAGGAGCATAAGCAGAAAATACTCTATCACCTTTGGAGCGGAGCCGTGGCTTGGGAACATTTAAAAAACCATACTGAGAAGACCGTAGATTTTGACAAGGTTTGTAAGGAATTTAAAGATCAGACAGGTATTGAGGAGCCAGGTCATGCAATGCCTTAAAAGTTAACAAAAGGATTTTAAAATCAATACAGTATTTGACAGTGAGCCAGTAAAGACTCTAAAACGGGAAATATGATCACTGGATTTAGCCCAAGACAGAATTCTAGCTCCAGAGTTTTGTACATATTGTAGGTTGCTAATTGAGGTTTTGATACTCCAGCAAGAAGTGCAATAGAATAATCAATACGTGAGAAAACAAAACAATTGATCAACCTTGCAGCAACTGAGAAGGACAACAAAGGACGTAAAGAAGCAATATTTCTCAGATAAAAAAAGGTTGTCTTAACCAAGTTCTGAATAAAAGCCTCAAATGTTAGCTTATTTAACTTATTTTCTATTAGGTACACCCTCTAAGAGTTTAGCCAGAAAAGGATCACTCAAGATCGGGCGATAGTTAGAAAGAGAGTGCACATCAGTGCTTTGCTTTTTTAAATGGGAGTGACATCAGCAGTTTTAAGTGCTACAGACACAACAACAGTTGACAAAGAATCATTTATTATAGCAAGCACTGAAGGACAAAAATAATCCAAGCAAAGCAAGATTTAAAGAGACTACACGGCAGAAGGAGTGTACAGCTGGACACTTTCATTCGAGAGACTTGCCTTCAGACTGATTCGTACTGTACTGGATTAAATTTAGAAAATGGCTTACCGGAGAAGGTTAAATTAATTGACAGTTGAAACAGCAGACTCAGAATAACTGCATATACTTTGTGGATATTAACAATTATTTCCCTGAAAAACTGAAGAAAATCATTACACAACTGATCAGATGCAGTCAAGGAGCTGGAGGCAACTGCGTTGAATAAACTGTTAGTTGTGTGAGATTTCTTTCAATAATACATGTATAAAATGATGATCTTGCAATATCAATAGCCACTATATAAGGGGCCAGGCAGTCTCTCCAAGCTTGGTAAAACACGCTTAAACCAATACAACGCCACTTTTGCTCCAATGTCCGCCATGCAACCTTCTCTGAGCGCAGATCATCATTATACCAAGGGGCCGACCGTACAAATAAGACATGACGTGTTTTCAGTCGAGTTGAATTTGAGAGCATTATTAAATGATGATTTTTTTTCGGCGAGGGAAACAGCATTTAAAGTAGAGGACTGAGTTTGCAAAAACACCATGGTCAATCGACTGCCATTTACGAATAGTGGGCTCTACACTAGTATGAACAATCTCAATATCAAAGAAGATATAGCTGAATGTTCTGTAATACCTACATCCATAGTTGAGAGATTAGAGAGAAACGAGTCATTTGCATTAACTAAATCCAGTGTATGTCCTTAACATTGAGTTGGGGTATCTATAAACTAAAAGAGATTATAACAGTCTAAAAGAGACAAAAAGTTTCCATTTGGTTTTGGAGGTCTATAGATAGTAACCACAAGAGTGTGAAGTGCTACAGGATGAGCAGATATGCTTAAAACCGGACATTCAAGTGTTTTAAATAGAGGAACAGATTGTCCAACAGATAAGCCAACATTACCCGGAACGGAACAAATGGCCATAGCCGAGGATGAAAGACAAGATAGAATTTAAGTCTTTAAATTGTTTTATACAAACATGTCAGAACATCAACAGCATTCATTTTTGTAAAACTTTGTTCTAGCTCAGAGGCGTCTGTGCCATGATGCGCTGAGTGACTCAAGTCACATACTGGTTTCACCGACTACCCAATAGCTGTGTGTTAACCAGTGAAATAACCTGGTGAAGTATTTAGTTGGAATGAACATTTACATAGACAGCAAAATATAACACCTCTGCTCTTGCTACAAATATAACTAACATATAGTGTGTGTGTGTGTGTGTGTGTGTACATATGTATCTCTACATATCAAACAGGAACAAGACAATCAGGAGCATCTTAAAGTGCTTAATATAAAACTTTCTTAAAGCAGCATTAGTAACAGCCATGACCATCAAAGTGCAAATGGAATTAAAAAAATAAAAAGTAAATAAATAAATTTATCAAAACACAAAATCAAGACATTTAGATTAGATTAGATTCAACTTTATTGTCATTACACATATACAAGTACAGTGTAACGAAATGTAGTTTAGGTCTAACCAGAAGTGCAATTAGCAAGTGCAGGATATACAGTGTGAATAAATACAGAATACAATATTAGGAAAATACAGAATACAATATTAGGAAAATACTTTACAATGGGCATGTACTATGAAAATATGACAGTCTGTATGTACTATGAACAATATAAACAGAAGGCTATATACTGTGAACATTAATGTACAGGTGGTTATTAACAGATAACAATAAAGACTATACAATAGTGCAAGTGACTTAAGTGTGCATTAGTTACAGACATTAGCTATTAAAGTTACAGTGCAGTAGATGAGTTGATGTGGTTATTAAAGGTACGGTGCAGTACATGAGTTAATGCAGTTATTGAAGTTATAGAGTAGATGCAGTTATACAGTTACAGTGCAGTAGATGAGTTAGTTTAGTTATTGAAGCTACGGTGAAGTAGATTCGTTGATGCGGTTATTAAGTTACAGTGCAGTAGATGAGTTAGTGCAGTTATTGAAGTTACAGGTGCGTTAATGCGGTTATTAAGGTTACAGTGCAGTAGATGAGTAAATGCAGTTATTGAAGTTATAGTGCAATAGATGAGTAGATGCAGTTAGTTATGCAATAGATGCAGTAATGCAATAGATGAGTTACAGTGCAGTAGAGAAGTTGGTGCAGTTATTGAAGTTACTGTGCAGTAGATGAGGTAATGCAGTTATGAAAGTTACAGTGCAGTAGATGAGGTAATGCAGTTATGAGAGTAGTCCATTAGGGCAAATGAGCATTCAGTGTAATATTCCTGGTGTGCAAGTGAGCAGTAAAGAGTGCAAATGATGCTGTGTGTGTGTGTAAATAGTCCGGTAGAGCAGATAACATGAAGTACTGGTGTGTACAGTTCAGTCATGCTTGAAAGCCCTGTAGTGCACTGTAAACAGTGTAATAGCAGCATTACAGTTAAAGTTATGAGGGGTAGTGGAATCAGTGGGGAGCAGAGTTCAATAATGAAACAGTTCTGGGAAAAAAGCTGTTTCCTAGTCGGCTGGTTCTTGCCCGGAGGCACCTGAAGCGCCTACCGGAAGGCAGGAGAGTAAACAGTCTATGAGCTGGGTGAGAGGAGTCGTTGAGAATGCTGCGAGCTTGACGCAGACAGCATTTCTTCTGGATGTCCTCAATGGAAGGGAGTGTAGTTCCTGTGATGCGCTGGGCTGTTTTCACCACCCGCTGCAGTGCCTTGCGCTCAGCAACAGAACAGTTCCCGTACCAGACTGTGACACAGTTGGTCAGGATGCTCTCTATCGTGCAGCGATAGAAGTTCACCAGGATAGTTGAAGACAGTTGGTTCTTCTTCAGTGTCCACAGAAAGAAGAGACGCTGGTGAGCCTTCTTGACCAGGGGCATGAGGTGTTGGTGGTCCAGGACAGGTCCTCCGAAATATGGGTCCCCAGGAACTTAAAACTGGAAACACGTTCAACAGCCGTCCCGTTAATGTGGATGGGGTCGTGTGTGCCTCCTTTTGCCTTCCTGAAGTCCATGATGATCTCCTTTGTCTCGGAGATGTTAAGGAGCAGGTTGTTGTTTGAGCACCATGTGGCCAGGTGCCGTACCTCCTTCCTGTAAGCAGTCTCATCGTTGTTGCTGATGAGACCAATCACTGTTGTATCGTCCGCAAACTTGATGATGGAGTTAGGTCCATTCACAGGTCTGCAGTCGAGTGTGAAAAGGGAGTAGAGAAAGGGGCTCAGTACGCAGCCCTGTGGTACACCAGTGTTGATGGTGATGGTGGTGGAGCAGATGTGGTCTAACCTAACAAGATGTGGCCTGTTCGTCAGGAAGTCCATAATCCAGTTGCAGGTTGAATTGTTAATGCCTAGGTTTCCAAGTTTGATGATTAGCTTGGAAGGGATGACGGTATTGAATGCAGAGCTGAAGTCTACAAACAGCATGCGTGCATAAGTGTCCTTATTGTCCAGATGTGTGAGCACGGACTGCAGCGCCATGGACACTGCATCATCTGTGCTCCTATTGCTACGGTAGGCAAATTGGTATGGGTCCAGTGTGGATGGTAGAGAGTCTTTTGGTTGTGACAGGACCAGCCGTTCAAAGCACTTCATAACAATGGGTGTGAGTGCTACAGGGCGGTAGTCATTCAGGCATGTCGGGCTGGAATGTTTTGGAATGGGCACAATGGAGGTGGATTTGAAACATGCTGGAACCACTGCTTGGGTGAGGGACAGGTTGAAGATATCCGTGAAGACCCCAGCGAGCTGCTCCGCACATGCCCTGAGTACGCGACCATCATATCTATCCTGTTTGTAAAAATCTATAAAAACAAAATATAAAAAAGGCACATCTCACATCATTTTAGGATTCAGAGCACCAAGTTGGTGTACAACCAATAAGTATAAACAACAGCAACTACGTTAGATTTGGTGGGCAAGACATAATCTGCCAAATGTAAACAGTTTCAAATGCTTTGACTACCATGGTGTTCAACAACATACTATAAAGTTACCATACTGGGAACCCCAAAAACACATCAACATGCAGACAAGAAAATACATGTGTATTTTCTTGTAAACACAACTCTTAAGTTATCCTACTATTTCATTAACAGATCTTTTTTGAGACTCAGTAGGCAGGGTTTAAGTGGTGTACCATCATCAAGACCCATTAGGATTTTCTGGATGAATGTAAAAGTGTGAATGAGTTTCTTGGGATATCCAAATGCAATGCATACATCAACCCACGCAACAGTGAAAATGCATCAGCCAAGTTAGGGATATCACTCATCATAACATCGTCTTCCACAACAATAGAAATGCAGGACTGAAATTAACTGGATCTGCAGTGTCCTCTGTGACTGCTGTGACAAGAGCAACAGGAGTGTCAATGATGACAGGCTCATCTGACTCCTCCACCTTAAAGACACAGAGGGTGCAACTGTTAGGTTAAACTGAACAGTGTCACCTCTGAGAAAGGCTGTTTGAAGTCACACAATGGACAGTTAAAAAGTGTATGTCTTACTTGTGCTCTTTCACCTGCACCAGTTCTGCATGTGTCTTTGTGGACACGTGATAAATGAATTTTCAATGCATTAAATGATGGAAATGAACAAATAAAAGAGTTGTGGAGACATGGCAAAGGGCTAACTCTTGAATACTGACTATGCTGTAAACGGTAGTGCCTAAATAAATGGGCCCGGGTGTTTGAGGTGACAGCACACAACTTGCACTTCCACTCCATCGAATCATTTGACAACTAAAATTCCTTATGCTTCAGACTCACTACTTATAAACTTAACATAGTTAATGTTCCTGCATGTGAAATGTGTGATTACTCCAAATATTGAACAAGTCTGACCTTTCTGTGGTAAGTTGGTCCTGTGGGCACAGATAAAACATCAATATGAAACCAGTCAAATTATGCAATCAACCTCTTTACAAATTAATGATTCAAAATCCAAGTGTTAATGTAACTTACCGATAAAGTTGCTCTCTGGTGACAATGTAGGTCTGCTGCACATGCACACAAAAACAGACAGCAAGATATGTAATTTTTAAGAGACTTTTAATTGATTTATTCAAGGACACCAAAAGCAAAAATAATTGGCAACGACTAGGTTTTATAGATACCATTACAACTCACTTTGCAAAAAACGATCAAAGTCTTCAGTGTCCATGCATTCACTGCTGACTGCCTAAAATAACTGATCTAGAACAAGAGTGCAAATAACAATGTTATCAGATTTCAAAATACAGGTGGGGTCTTATCTGCTTTATGCTTTGATATTATGAAATCACACAGAATGTGTCTGCTTCCGCTCTTTATATACATTTGAATTAATTGTCTGACAACACAGAAACCATGTTGTTCCACTTTAGAGGGTGGCTAACGTTAACTTGTTATTCAAAAATATTAGCTCAAGAGATAGTGTAAGGCTAGATTTATATGCTAATGAATTAGAAATGGAATTAGAAAGTAAAAGAAATGGTGAAAAATAGGTTACAACCTAAATTAACATTTGAGTCACCTTGGTTTTGGGGGATGCTCACTGCACTTCTTCCACTTCAACCTATAATGAAAAAACATTTGTAAAGGTTTAATAAAAACTTGCAGAGTTCATTTGGTAACTATTATGTGCATAACCTTAACTTTGTTTGAGTAAAAGTTACAGCTAACGTTGCGTGAAACTTATATATTAAAAATAGCCTCGTCTAGCAGTCAAATATCATGTGTAATATGATATTCTTACAATGTTACAAGAAGCAAAGTAGTTTTGAAGTGTTTTGGTTTACTTACTATTTGCTTCATGCTTGATACCACGTCGTTCGAGAGGGAAGCCATCTTGGATAGATTTTTCTGGTAACGTCATATCACGTGATCAACGGTACACTTAAAAATAGTGAGTGAACCAGCGGTGTTCCCTCAGAAATGCTGAGGCACACAAACATAAAAATACATATTTGTTCATAGACATTAAGAGCTTAGAGGTGGATGAACTCAGCAAGAGATTTTAACTGTAGTGACCTCAGTCTTTATAAGCTAGTAGTACTGTTCGGGCTTACGGTGTACACCTCTCAACGTTCCACTGAGAAACTGCAAATCCAGTTTATTGTCCATGATAAAATCTGACAGAAGCAAGGCTTTATTGTTCACTGAACGTGAGTTTAATAGCGCTGCAGTTAAAGGACTTGTAGACACGGCAGCACTGCAATTCACCTCAGCAGCTGTCGTGGAAGATGAAGCAGCCCTGTGCAAACATCCACGGGAGATCAACATCATTTGGGCCAACCCCAGCCATCGCTAGTCGGTCGGTCGGTCGATCATCATCAGCTAGGTCCCTCCGGGGGACTAGCGCCCACATTCTCAAAGAAAGAGTTTCCAATCTCTCTGGGTGTTTCTCACTGCCGCTCTCACCCTCTACACGACGGTGTTTCATGGCGAGACGCAATGTGGAGTATACACTGCAGCTCTCAGCACCCTCAATTCGACGGTTCGTTGAGCTGCATCACCAAGCAGGAAAACCAGCAAAGCCGATCTCCTCCCCGGGGGCCTCCCCACGGCGAGGGATCCAAACTGCCAGCCGTTGATGAAGCAGATCATACCCTTAGTCCCCTTGTCTCGGTCCCTGGGAGCTTGGCTCGAGCTTCCCACACCGTCATGGTGGCTACGGGAAACCATCCGTCTTGGCTACGTGATCCAATTCGCCAGTCAGAGGCAGCAACTCAACTCTGTCTCCATGACAGTGCGACTCACCACAGAACGTGCTCAGTCAGTGTTGAACTGCCTGGAAAATTTCAAGCAGTCAGCGGTCCCCCTGAAACAATTTCACATGCTCCTGGAACACATGGCATCCTCGTCGGGGGTGATACCTCTCAGGTTGATACACATGAGACCGCTCCAACATTGGATTCAGAGTGGAGTTCCCTGGAGAGCGTGGCACACCGTCAGCAAGCGTACGATCATTGTGCCTGTGTCTACAGCATGATGTCTGCTGCTCTCGCGTTTGGTCATTTGGTCAACAGCGTTAGTAGTTAAATGCCAAGCGCTTTTTAGATATGACCATCAAGCAATTTTTTTTTCCTGGATGTTTGTAATCCTGTTTGATAATGTGGGAGATGGTGGTCTAGTGGGTTAAACCACTGAACTGATTCGATCCCAGCAGCCACCACCAGTGTGTCCTTGAGCAAGACACTTTACTCCATGTTGCTCGAGGGGGATTGTCCCAGTAATAAGTGCACTGTATGTTGCCTTGGATAAAAGCGTCTGCCAAATGACTAAATGTAATGTAAATGTAATGTCACCATGTGATCTCATTGTGTACACAATGGAACATCAACGTGAAACCAATGCAACCAGTCTCATATATATGGTATTGCAGGGTTGGATTATCAGCCAACAGCAAGGTTGAAGACTGTATAATGTGTCACAATATACCAGTATTGACAGTAATCAAATATTAAAACACAATTATTGAAATTGTGTTGATTTTACACAAATCGTAATATTGTAAACTATTCAGCACCCATTAAAAAGTTCACTAAAACAGTTACAATGGCTGCAAATTCTCTCTCTCCCTTCATACACTTTTATTATTTAATTATATATTCCTTTTTAAACGTTTTCTAAAATGCATGTATAAACATCAGGATTTTTACTATTTAAACATGAAAATTGTTGATTGTTTAACAAAGTGGCCCCAGAGGTAAAAGTTTGCCCACACCTGGTACCTAGTATGTGTTGTATGACAATTGGTTAACGTTGATCAGCTGATGCAAGCTGAACTCAAATGACTAACAGCATTGACGCTTGATTATGTTCTTTTCAGTCATGTGGTCCAAACAATAACACAAGATAGTTTGTTTAAACCAAACAGTTTAGACAGAGTTTAAAATGTTAATCTTCTTATTGAAGCAAGCTCACACTTTTGGTCTTTATGAGGTTTCGAACCTCCAGACATTGGTTAGTCTTCAACAGTAACACGGTGCTATGTTTCTAATCCTGTTTGATATTGTCACCATGTGATCTCATTGTGTGCACAATGGAACGTGAAACCAATGCAACCTGTTTCAGTGCAGAAAGCAACGAAAATACTTGTCAAATAAGAGCATAAGCCATTGGCTCAACAAAGAGACAAAGTACAGAATACACAAGAGCTTTGGCTCATTCTCCTATACTAGGACAAGTAGTTGAACAAGTCCAACCAGTTTGCAGACTCTAACAATGCCAGTAGACTTTGTTGGGATCATGAAGCAGCTCATCAGCTATCTGCCAATAAAGACAATTTTAGTCAACACACATTAAATAGCTAGATCAACACTAGACAATGAATCCCCTTCACCATAGATGAAGCAAGGTATCTATATAATTATGTATATGCAAATATTATAAACTAAAATGTTTTCCAAGTAATATTGTTGCTTCTGCTAAAGCAAAAGAGAATTAGTGAAAACATATTGTATTAATGCAAGTGAAAAATACTTTTATAGTTGATGTATTTACTACTGTAGTATAGAAGTATTAGTGTATTTATTATACTATACCATGAATGAGTAAATTTATGGTATTGCAGGGTTGCATTATCAGCCAACAACAACGTTGAAGACTGTTTATTGTGTCACAATATACCAGTATTGACAACAATCAAATATTAACAAACATTTATTGAACGTGTGTTAATTCTACACATATTGTAATATTGTATACTATTCAGCACCCATTAAAAAGTTCACTATAACAATTACAATGGCCGAAAACTCTCTCTCTACCTTCATTAACTTTTATTATTCCATCATATATTCCTTTTATTCTAACTTAATTCTAAAATGCGTGTATAAACATCAGGATTTTACTGTTTAAACATGAACATTGTTGATTGTTTTATTTGCAGTATTTAAGATCCAGAAAAATCGTTTTGTTATTTTGACCAGTCTGCCCATTAACATTTTCTGCTAATAAGTGAAAAAATAATTATAATATTTTCGTTTGGAAATTTGGGGAAAAATTGTCACTAATTCAAAAAAATATTTTTTTTACTTAAACAAGCAACAATTAATAAATTCAGAAATTGTGTGTGTATATATATATACTGTAATTACATTATACAAGCAAATTATTTTGCTTGATTCCGATGTTTTTGGACATACATACCTATTCACTGATTTCATCCCCAGCCGTTTAAAATTATTTACTTTTAATGTTGTTTATAAGGTAAAAAAGTTAACTTTTCTGCAATAGCTCTGCCTAATACCAAGTGTTTTCTATGATCACAAAGTAACTGAATGGGTAGCCATTACATTTAACTCACAAGACTGTAAGGAGGACAATTTCCATCCATCCATTTTCTACCGCTTATCCGAACTACCTCGGGTCACGGGGAGCCTGCGCCTATCTCAGGAGTCATCGGGCATCAAGGCAGGATACACCCTGGATGGAGTGCCAACCCATCGCAGGGCACACACACTCACTCATTCATTCACTCACACACTAGGAGGACAATTTGATAGATGATTTAATTAATATTCTATAATCATCTTTAGGTTATCTTAATTCTGTACTCACCTAATCACAGACGTATTCTGAAATCGTTTGGACATATCCAGTAAATATAATAAATACATTCTAAAATGAACACGTTAATGTGTTTTTGTCTTGTTGAAAACTGTATTTTTTTAAACATCTATTTAGCCTATTTAGTTGATATGTGGGGGTACATAACCTGCAGTGGATATGGAACCTACAGTCTAGATAATCACACAGAAATACCAACTTTCGGAACAAATCAGACTTTAACTAGTTCACAGTCTCAATATGTCACACAAACAAAAGATCCAGCTTAAATGTTTGAAAAGACATTCATGGGTTGTGTTCAGTGTAAAAAATGCATTAACAAAGAAAAATTTCTGTCAGCATATTAAGTAACCCAGATAGAAAATTGACTCCGGAACGCAGTGCCGGCCCGAGCCTCTTGGGGGCCCTAAGCAGAATTTGATTTGGGGGGCCCACTCCCAGCAAGCGGAGTCACCTGATTTAAGATTATTGACACAAATGTCATGCTATAATGTTACATTATAAATGAATAGAGTGAGGTTATGTATTAATACAAAATAAATAAATAAAATACTCAATAGATACTTAAATAAAAGACTTTACTCTTAAACTTCTGAATACAAACTGTCACAAAACAAGAAATAAATAATTTGCAAATGCAAATGTAAATTAAATGTGCAATCTTTTAAAAATAGACAAACATTCATATAATCAAAAATAGAATGTTACAAAAAAATAGATACTTAAATAATGAAAGCAAACATAAGAACAGCAAGGGTTCAACAATGACAATTGTACAACAATGACCTTAAAATCGTTCCTTGCTAGCTTTTCTGGAGGCAAAGTCACTGATGACATCATTGTATGGTATTGCTTGGCCAACTTTGTTATCAATACTAATGAATGCAAGTCCACTTAGTCTTAGTATATTTTAACATTCACTTCAACACACATAGCAATGCTAGCGGGCATCCCTTTAACTTAGAAGGTTAAGTTCCCCTTCGGCTGTTTTCTCCAACTTAAACTGATATCTATAATCAATACGTGAAATACACCTGGAGAAATGTATATTAATAATGCGAGACATTTAACTGTTGATGGCGGGGATTTAACGTTAGCTCTGGCGATGGCTTATAAGATCACGAGTCATGGCTCGCAGCTACTAAAGTGACGTGAGCACAATTTGTCACTAATCATGCAAACATACCTTTATCCTGCTCTTTTTTCTACTCCTCTGTCCTTTTCTTTTTTCTCTTTTCGGCACCAGAGGGATACATCCTTTTTTGTGACATGGCTTGTCATTTATTAATTACAGTGACACGCACTTGCGCGCAGGCGCGAATTGTCAATGCACGCGAAATGTGTCTAAGCGCAATTGCGCATTATTCAACCGCTAGCAGTCACAGCAGCAGTTGTCGGCAAATCAGAATTTTCTTATCTTGAATTATTCATTTCATTTATAAATTCATATTCATTAATTAATTTATTAATTAATTTATATAACTTTTTTTAAGTTATTTAATTGTCAAAACGATTTGGGGGCCCCCTGGTGGCCAGGGGGCCTCAAGCAGCCGCTTAGTTCGCTTATGCCTCGGGCCGGCCCTGCCGGAACGGATCCGCCCCGGAACTACCACAAGCTCCGGAACGGATGTGCAAAACGGATCCGGAATGGAGTCCACTTGCACAGTGCAGCGGATCCAGAACAGATAAGGATGGCGGATCCGGACCAGATCTGGGGCAGATCTGTTCAGGACCCGTTTATAAAGCTGCTGATCCGCCACGGATCCATAAAGCTGCTGATCCGCCACGGATCCGTTCAGGACCCGTTTATAAAGCAGCTGATCCGCCACGGATCTAGTCATTCTCTCTAGATACCTTCAGATCCCTCATTTAATAATAGTTTCTGGCAAAACTAGCTAAAGAAATATTTCAAATCTAATTGACCAACATTGGATAGAATTGATTGCTCTTTCATTTTTAATATGCCTGCCTTTATTAATATTAATAACACATGAGGAAATCATTCACCCATAGTAAATTCACCCGTTTAAGCCAGTAACAATTAAACTTTAAAAATAGGTCATTACAGACTGTATTTATGTATACAATTGTATTACAGAAAATGAAATGCAACCATAAATTGTACAATTATTTTTATTTATTTAAGGAAAATAACACTTTTTTTTAATGTAGCTCAAGAATCATTTAATTAAATATATTTTTGTGTAAACTGGTTTTTTAAAAGATTGATCAATATAAACTTAAAAAAATACTTTTTAAAGTAGTAAACTTGTCTTTATCTTAACTGGTAAACGAACACTGAAAACACAAGTTAAAGTTAAACAGTAAAACACTACTGTTGGGTGCTGACACTGGGACGGCTCCCCTGTCTGCTGCCAGGTTGAACCACCGTATCACATGTTTTGTGATCTCATCATCAGTGGCGGCATGGGAGACATGGCTCTTTCTCACAGCACCTGTAATACACAAGCAGAATTATTATTAAACCAGTTCATGAAATCACATAGGAGCTACCAAGAGAACACCACCGTTTTACATATGTCTTACCTCAATCTAGACAAGTTGATATGTATCTGTCCCATCTCAGTGAGTGAACTTAATCGCTATGAAGTGTTTGGTGGCTTCTTAAATCATCTCTGTTTGAATCCTAATGAATGAATGGAACGAATGGTTAAGCTAAACGCTAACATAGTGACACCCTACAGCGAGTAAGTGCACCCACTGAGACGGGACAGATATGTATCAACTCTTTTAGGTTGATGTAAGAGCATAATGGCATATGTAAAAACGGTGGTGTTTTCCTGTAAGGATACACACAACCAATGTTTTTAAAACAAAAGTGAGATATCTGACACTTCTCTTTGTCTATGACGAGTCATTCAGGTACTGGGCTACTCAACAGCGGTTGACTGTCTAAAATAGTCTGAATGTAAACCCTAGGTGTATTTGATTGATTCAGGATAAGACAAAAACAAACTTCACAAGAAGGTTACATTTTTAACCAAAAAATGTTTGGTGCTTATACTTTTAAACCAGGCAAATTTCATTACATTTACTTACACAGGAGGAACTTCCTAGACTCCATCTGATTATAAGATTTTTTTCCCATTCATGCCCTTCCAGTTGATCCTTCTCCCAACATCATCATGGAACATGTGGGAAAGGATGTTCCATGTGACACGTTTTGTGTCATGGCCCCCAATAGTTGCCAGGGAGGAAATCTGAAATGTAAAAAAAAATCCTGTCAATTTCTTATAATTAACACTGGTAAAATAATTTACAAAATAAATGTTGTGTTATAAAAAATATTTAGTCTTAAGACTTTGATGACCAAGTAACCTGTTTCCCTTGTGCTACATATTTAATATTTTGTGTTTATAACAGCAAGATATTGACAGTTTTGGGAAAACTAAAACTAATAATATATCTGATAAGATATATCTGGGCCAATTCAACATGTAGAATGTATGGTAGAATGTGTGCCGGTGGTAGGCCAAGAGGATTATTGGAAGTGTAGAGCTGAAGTTGAGTGACCTGGTGACTGTTACACCAGTTTGCTTTGGGGCACCATTGACTTCCATAGTAGGCAAAAATACTATGGAAATCAATGGTGCCCCAGAACTTTTCACACTCTTCAAAATATATTATTTTGTGTTAAACAGAACAAAGAATTT
Organism: Triplophysa bombifrons; assembly: GCA_029783895.1. Lineage (NCBI taxonomy): Eukaryota > Metazoa > Chordata > Actinopteri > Cypriniformes > Nemacheilidae > Triplophysa > Triplophysa bombifrons. The sequence goes on from CM056452.1 coordinate 19,022,747, forward strand.
CATACAGGTTTGTAACAACTTGAGGGTGAGTAAAGGATAACAGAATTTTCATTTTTGGGTGAACTATCCCCTTAAGTGTAATTTTTGGAGGACCTGTTGACAGACGCACACACAGACGCACCCACAGACACACGCATACAATTATGTATACTATATTGCATTTCTGTCAATAGGTCCTCCAAAAACGACACACTGTACCTTTAAAAAGGTGTACCATGCAACAAAAAAGTGCAATGAATGTGTAGTGACAAAACCAACACCCAGATCCATTTTTAAGATAAATCAGGCAGTGTGTTTTAACTAGGTGTGTTATCAAGGAATGGTTACTTGATATGCTGACAGAAACGTTTCGGTGCTATTGTAAAGTCTCAAGTTGCACACCAGTAACGTGTTCTTCTTAGGCATGTTTATAAAAGCGACATGCGTATCTTTATTCAACTAAATCATAATCATGGTTTAAGCTTAACCATGTCTGTGAAACTGGGCCTAAGAGTTCAAACTTGCCTAAATTAGTAAATGCTGAACACAAGCTAAAATTTATTTCCCTGTCACTAGTTTCAAGTGACTGTAGGTGTGCACTTTATACTGTGGTCCTTGTCACATTCTGTTTGTCTGGCCTTTAAGTTTGTATTTTTCATACTTTTCCCGAGCTGACGAGCTCTTTAACCATTTCTATAACCTTTTAATATTTTCTTACAAAATGTTTATTAATAGAATATTCTGTCTTTTCTTACAGGCTCCTTTTTCTGGGGTACTCCTCCAATTGGCTGAGGTAAATTTCACACAGCCATACGTACAGTACACACAAACATTATGTAAAAAGTTAAATAAAAATGGCTTTGTAACTGAGGTGAAGAGATTTTAAATGACAATATGTTTTTAGTTGCAGACCTCAACAAAAAAACGGCATCAAGTAGGTGCTCGTAAATACACACATGCAACCTGATGTACACATATATGTACATTATACTGTAAAAGACTTTATCTTTTTAAATGTATAGGCATATGTAGGCATACACAAATGCAATTTTAAAATTTGCTGCTATTATTGTCATTGTATCGTAAATACAAAAACAGTGAAACATACTTTTTTGCCCCAATACATGTGATAAAAAAATATTTTATTTTCAGCATTGAGTGGAGGCATGAAGACTTGAACTCAACACCTAGGTGTGTACCACTAGACTAACATACACGAAACTTCTTATCAGTCTGTTTTTTGACTGAGGTGTAAAAAGGGAAATGATAAGGAATATTTTTATTTATATTAATGAGTAGTAATAAACTGCACCTGTTAGGATTAAAACAGAATCAACCTCATGCCCACACACACACTAAATATATGCTGTAAACTATCATAAAGGATTATTTTATTTTCAGGCCAGTGGAAAAGCATGGAGACTTGATATTGCACTCCTCACCTGGGTTTGTACAACTACACCAACATACACAAAATGTCTTATTAGTCTGTCTTTTCTAATTCTTTAAGATATAAAGAAAGAGACTAATAAAGAAATTATCATAGGTTTGCTTTTATTAACGCTTCACCACTTTTCTACTTTTTAAAAATGTTCTATGTACTCAGTGCTTGACATCAACTCTTTTGCTCATCGGCCATTGTGACTAGTGGATTTCTAAACTTTGTGAAAACTTCTTGGTATTGTAACATTTCCTGTATTTGGTTTATTAAATGTTTTATTTAATTTATGATGGGGTGCCAGACAGTGTTGCGGTCATTAAATCAAACCAACTTTTAAATTACATTAAGAAACCAACAACGGCCTGGGTATCTAAAAGCGACAGACCCTTCAGTTATGATTTAGAAAATTCAGGTAGTTTGCAAAAAACTAACCTTCACACAGAGAAAGCCACAAACATTGAACAAAATAAATCACCTTATCCATTTTTCGAATATGTATATTCAAGTTCAACAAATCATGAACATAATAAATTCATAAATGTTACGTCTGTAGTTATTTAGACGTTAATTGGTCTAGGATTTTAGCAGACATAACACGTCGAAAATTAATATAGTTGTACGTATGTGTAAATGGTAGTAACGGAAAAGCAACGAAAAAAGACAGAAAAACCAGCCAGCAATTCAGTTACACAAATTTAATTATAACTTGTAAGATAAAGTAATAGAATGATAAAGTAGATATATACAATAAATACAAAGTAAAGAAAATTATGATAATAATACATTCTAATCAATAAACAATCTGGTGGAGAGGAGGGAGTTAAAGAGTGGTGCTTAAATCAAAGAACAAAATATACCCAAAAGTAAGCTAACTAATAGCTACTGGAAAGAGGTGACTGAAGGAGGGAGCCGGCTGTAGCGGAGCGCCTGATGGAGGCTCCTGCTGGGGTGATCATGCTGTGGTGCTTGCTTCCGTGGAAAGTCGTAGGTGGCAGAAAGCGAGGCGGAAGCACTGGCCTCTGCGGAGGCGAACGCTGCGGCGACGCTGGCTTCGCCGCCTTAGATGGAAGCAGTGGCCTCTCTGGAGGGGATCGCTGCGGCAACGCTGGCTTCTGCGCATTAGATGGAAGCGCTGACCTCTGCGGAGGCGATCGATGCGGCGACGCTGGCTTCTGCGCATTAGATGGAAGCACTGGCCTCTGCGGAGGCGGTCACAGTGGTGATGCTGGCTTCTGCGCCTTAGACGGAAGCACGGGCCTTTGCAGAGGCGATCGCTGCTGCGACGCTGGCTTCGGCGCTTGTGATAGATGCATGGGTGTCTGCGGAGCCGATCCCTGCTACAACGTTGGCTTCTGCGCCTTACATGGAAGCATGGGCGTCTTGAAATGGAAGAGCTGGTCTCTGCCAGGGTAGTCGCTGCGTCGACACTGGCTTCTGTGCATTAGATGGAAGCACTGGCCTCTGCGGAGGCGGTCACTGCGGTGATGCTGGCTTCTGTGCCTTAGATGGAAGCACGGGCCTTTGCGGAGGCAATCGCTGCTGCGACGTTTGCTTCGCCGTATGTGATAGACGCATGGGCCTCTGCGGAGGCGGTCACTGCGGTGATGCTGGCTTCTGCGCCTTAGATGGAAGCATGGGCGTCTGCGGAGCCGATTCCTGCTGCAACGCTGGCTTTGGTGTTTGTGAAGGAAGCATAGGCTGCTGTGAATGAATTTTAGTTGCGGCACTTGATTCCATGCCTGAAAATAGGAAAGCTGGCCTTGGCTGAGGCTGTTGCTGTGGCAACGCTGGCTTCTATACTTGAAATGGAAATGCTGGTCTCTGCCAGGGTAGTCGCTGCGGCAATGCTGGCTCTCCATGCTTGGGATGGAAGTACTGACCTCTGCTGAGACAGTCGCTGCGGCGACGCTGGCTTCTGCGCATTAGATGGGGGCACAGACCTTTGCGGAGCCGATCCCTTCTGCGGCGCTGGCTTTGACGCTTGTGAAGGATGCATAGGCTACTGCGGATGGTTCTTGGTTGCGGTACTCGTTTCCATGCCTGAAATGGGAAAGCTGGCGTTGGCTGAGGCTTTTGCTGTGGCAACGCTGGCTTCTATGCTTGAAATGGACATGCTGGTCTCTGCCAGGGTAGTCGCTGCGGCGATGCTGGCTTTCCATGCTTGGGATGGAAGTACTGACCTCTGCTGGGGCAGTCGCAGTGGCTATGCTAGCTTTCTACGCTTGGGATGGAAGTGCGGGCCTCTGCCGAGGCGGTCGCTGCTGTGATGTTAGCTTCGGCTATCGACTCTGCTGCTGCAGAGCCCGAGACATCGGCACTGGCCCTTGAGGCCGCTGCGGCGGTGAGATCTCCTGTTAGGGAGATTAAGGCTGACATGGAGGAGGTTCGCGCCCATGCGGGAGAAGGATGGATTCTCTAAATGATTCGGGAGATGAGGGTTCGATGGGCTTCTCTGATGATAGAGCGATCTGACCTGATGTAGCTCTTGAAAGCTTCCGATGTCCAGCGCCCTAGTGCTTGGATTTGAGACTGTGAGAGACCTTTTTGGGCTGCTGTGGTTGCTGCGCCTATGCGGAAGGAGTGGCCGGAAAAGTGGTCTGCAAGGATACCGGATAGGAGCAATACAGCTTTGAGATGCTTTTGGAACCAAAAGCGTGTAGCTGGGCGGTTAGACTCGTCGACGAATAGAGGATCCGATGTGGTTTTGGTCTGGGATTTCCTGAAGTGGAGGTAGGCTAGGAGGGTCTGATAAGGTTCAATTGGTGAGTGGAGATTGAATATGTACATGAAATGTCCTCTCCTGGTTTGGTCCGTCTTGCTCTATTCAATAGAGAATGACATAGTCTCTGAATCGACTACTGACAGGTCGGATACCGTTGGATGGGTTAGGGGGTTGAAAATGGATGTTGTGGAAATTTCTGAACATCTTAGAAATCCAAAGAATGCTAGTATAAACATGGTGTCAAGTGTGCGATCGACGTGTTTGGAGTATCCTTTACGGAGGGTGGAAATGCATCTGGTCAATATATCCAGGGTTATGGGTTGCCTTGCATCCTGGCGAGCAGGCTGGGTACGTTGAATGCCCTTGATAAGCATAGATGTTTGGGAGCTGGCTATGGCTGCAGATGGCGAATTGAATATGAAGGCAAAACGAGAAAGGGCGTCAGCAATCTGATTTTTTGATCCGGGAATATGTTTGGCAGTTAGAATGAATTGGTCACAGGCTGAGATCCAGATGAGGTGTCTGAGGAACGGCATTATGGCGGGGGAGTGGGAGCGGCCTTTGTTAATACAATGAACAGTTGCCTTGTTGTCACAGTGCACGATTATGCTGGAAGCTGACCACTCTTTTCCCCATAGGGATGCTGCGACGACCAGTGGATATAGCTCAAAAAGAGCTGAAGATGCTTAAGCATAGGGAATCTCTAAAACCTGGGGGGGGGCAGGTGGACGCGAACCAACGGCCTTGGTAAAAGCCTCCGAAACCGACGGAAGGGACGGCGTCTCTGAATAGGTGAATATCGACGGGGGAAGAGGCCATGTCACTGTAGAAAAAAGACAAGCCATTCCATTGTCTGAGGAATTTTATCCATAGGCTCAGCTCGTCGAGGCAGGAGCTGGATATGGATAACGAGTCCTCTAAAGCGTGTGCGGATGACGCGAGAGAGAGGAGGTGTGAAAGGAATAGGCGACCTTGCGGGATTATTCTCATCGCGAAATTTAGATTGCCGAGAACAGACAGAAGCTCGCGTTTTGAGCAGCGGGGATTTGCTAATAGGGAGGACGCGATCAAGATCGTTCTATCGATTTTCTCTTTCGGCAGGGAAGCCTGGAATTTAAGCGAGTCTAATTTAATTCCGAGAAATTCGATAGACGTGCTTGGACCTGAAGTTTTGTCTGGGGCGAGGGGAACGCCGAGATTTTTGAAAACCTGCTGGACTTTTGCTAGATGTGCAGCCGGAAACGAGTCGGGAGACGAGATGATTAAAAAATCATCGAGTAGGTGGATAAGGGAGTGAATTGCATAATTGTTAGAGAGAATCCAGCAAATTGCCTCTGACAACATGTCGAAATTTTTTGGGCTGCTTCTGCAGCCAAAGGTGAGACGGACAGAAAAGTAAAATTTATTGCGCCATCGAATGCCGAAAAGGTGCCAGAAGTCTGGGTGGATTGGCATGACTTTAAATGCGGATGTGATGTCGACTTTTGCTAGCCAAGCGCCACGACCGGCATGTTTTATTAAAGTGATGGCTTGATCGATGTCATGGTAGTGCAGGGAAAATTCCTCGATCGGAATGAGGCTATTAATACTAGGGAAGGCAGAGCCGTGTGGTGACGAGAGATCGAAAATGAGGCGCTTTTTTCCAGAGAATTTACGCGTCGCTATGTCAATGGGGCTGATGTGAAATGCAGTAAAAGTGGGAGCGTCGAAGGGGCTAATAATGAAATTAGCGTCGATCTCCTTTTTAATGAGGAGATCGACTGACTCTGGTTCGGCGAGCGCAGACTGGAGGTTTGGGCATATTAAGCTGTGTGATGGAAGACTGATGACGCCGGGGTCGAAACCGTTCGAGAGACCGGTCAAAAGATAGTCAGTGAATTGAAAGTCGGGGTGCGAGGACAATTCGGAAGACAAACAAGAAATGTTCACGGGAGTCGAAAGGTAATTTTTTAGTTTTTTATTCTGCGTTTGAGACAACGGGCACACAATTCGTGCGTGTGCTCCACTACAAAATGAGCACACATGCAGGAAGCGACAACGCTGCCTGGCGCATCTTCCGACGTTGAAATTCCTGCAAGCCTCTGAATTGCTGGGTTGCCCATGAGTTTGGTGAACTGGGCGGGTTGGCAGGCGCGGAACAGAGCAGGTAGAATTGGAAGGCGAAGCTGAGCGTGGGGGAAGAGAGGGAGTGACTAGGGGACAATCTATTGTGGTATGCGCTACAGAGCGACATACCGCGCATGAAATATTGCGGACGCCCAGGAAAACCCTGTTATGCAGCTCAGTGTCCAATGCTCCCCAGTAGGGGCACTGGTTCCACTGAGCAACACGAATGGCACATTTGGCGGAAAAAGTTTGTGATACGTGTAGAAATGCGCGGCCCCATAGGAGAGAGCGAGCTCTGCCACGATAGCGAGATAATCGCCCAGCTCGCATCTCCTATGAGGGAACGCAGTGCAGATCACGTCAGTGTAGCGGGAAAAAGCAACGGTAAATTCGGGGGAGGAAAGCGTGCGGGTGTGGTTGGGTGACTGATTTTTAAGCGTGAGCGACAGATCACCGTAAGTGATCTGCCGTTCGGTTGACGGAGGTGATAAAGGTGAGAGGAGTAAATAAAGATCTGTGTCCGCACCTGTCAAGATCTGGGATCTGATGTTCCCTGACACTGGAGGCGGTTCCAACGCTGGTGTGTTAACGGGCACTGGCATAGCTGTCGCCGTGGCCAATGTGAAATTTGATCTGCTCTGCGGGAGAGAGAAAAGGGAGGGGATTGCAGCCACCTGAGCGGCTAGCGGAGTCATGCTCGCGCTAGCGGTGGCTTCTAAGGGGGCGGTGAAATGGCTGAGGACCGGTGCCTGCATCGCTAGCTGAGGCAGCTTCGCGCTAGTGGTCAATGGAGGTGCCGTGGGCCAAGAGCCAGGGGCGGGGAATGGGTGAGAATGCACCGGAGCTCCAGGTGCTGGCAAGCCGAGGTTTCTTTCGCGGTGTTTACTGCTGGCGGTGTTGGCTGGAGGTTGGAGCTGGCCTACTGCGAGAGGGACGAGTTGCTGGAAGCCTTCGACCGGGCGGTTCATGGCGTCTGAGAAATCCGTGGCGGTACCTGCGCTCGCGGAGGGACTGCTGTGCCGGCTTGCCGGCGGACAGCCACGACGAGCCGCATTGGTGGATTGCCCGGGCCGGGAATAGGGGGAACCACGAGCCGTGTCCGGCTTGTCAGTGGTCATGTGAGGAGCTGACTTCGGTGGGGCGGTGTCGGCCAGGGAAGAAGCGTAGAGGCAGTAAAGCTCCGCCTTGGTCAACCGCCTATGGAACGCATTGGATAGAGCCAGTCGTAGGCCCTGGACAGTCCATTTCTGGATGGCGGGGGTCGTGTTGTGCGTGTAGGTGTAAGAAGAAGCTTGTGAAGGCGGCGGACGTCTCTCTGGGGCAGGTGATGAAGTGTCCCCTCTGGTTTTTGCCTTGCGAGGTGCGGAACGTCGGAGCTGGCGGCCACGTGATGAAGCCGGGGAATCTGCTACTGAATCCGACCCCGAGCTGGAACGATGGGATGCGCGCGTCGGCGCTGAAGGATTGCGGTGTGGATGCGTCGTCAATGACGGGGGTTGATACTTAATCTTAGGAGAACGAGCAGGTAAGATGGTTTCCCTATTTATTAGCTAGCTCGCTAGGGCTGATTGTGTATACGTTGTGATTGCTGATTATACACCAGCCGGCTGGTTATATGCTCCGGATCCTCCCGAACTTTGTTAATAAAACATCATTTACGTATATATGTGCATTTACTGTGTGTATCAAAATGTAAGATATCTTTTAGAATAGATTTGGGTTGATATGTTTTCTGTCTCATCCACAGAGCGACAACAAAAGACAAGATCACCAGATTTATTCTGTAAGAAAACATCTTCAAATATTTTCGATGTTTATCCATACCAGCTCTATCTAAAATAACACATTTCCTAAAGCAGATGAATCATTACCGGAGTGCTCACTGACAAATATGTCACCGCTCCATCAAGGTGTGTAACAAATTTTGGCGTACATCCATACGTTTTCACACAGGATTCTATTAGATTATAGTTAAGGAGTGGACCTCTGACCCTCAGGTGGGTCCATTGGCATGTTGAATCTGAAACTTTGTATTACTGGAACTTCTTAGAAATATTGCTTTGCTTTGACAAATCTCTTGTTTTTTCTCAATATTAGTCGCTTTGGTTAAAAGCATCTGCCAAATGAATAAATGTAAATGTCCCCAGCCTCCCTTGGTGAAAATATGTATATTTTATAGTTAAATGAATCAAACATGTACATTCAGAATTTTAATTTTCAAATGCAAAATAGCTCAACTTTAAAAGCTACAGTATTTTCTTATATACTTTGTCCACAGACTATCGCACAAAAGTCCTGCAGAAATTACAGGAGCTGGTTGAAAACCAACAGGACATCCTTGCAATGCAACGCACAATATTGACTGCTCTGGCTCCTAGTAAAATGGCAGATGAGGATATCCTTGATGGACCCTGCCAAACATTAGAGGATTTCACACAGTTGGACAAAATGCTGGAAAACGGCGACAAAAGGACAAAGATGGTAATAAATACAGCAATTTAAATGTGACTATTTGAACATTACGGACATTTACTTTACAATTTGAAATTTGACAGTCTTCTAAATAACTACAGTATTCCAAATATGTTCGGTATTCTAATATATAAGATACTGTGATTTCAGAGCAATGTAAACAATTCTGCTCTTCAGTATTTTTAAATAGTTATACTGTGCAAATGAATTATCACAGCATACAAGTCTGCCAAATGCACTGTAAAATAAATGTACTGTAAATATATATATAGCTTTTAAACAGTTGAAATTTGTTTACAGTTAATTAATTATCGGATAGTCTTCATTGAAATTATAAAGTCTGGCATTTCCGTCACAATTGAATTATTCACATATTATTTGATTTTTAAACAGCCCAAATTGTGTACATTTTGCGACTGTTAAAAATATTTTCTTAAGAATATCTTTCTCTTAAGAAGACAATGACAAATGACATGGCCGGACACAGTCATAATTATGATGTCACTTGTAAAACAAATCTCGACAGATTCTTTCGAGAATTTGGATTCTTATTAATTTTGTAAACCTAAAATAGACTAAATTTATGAGAAAACTGTTTAGAAATTGTTTAAATGAATGTTTTGCCAGATAGAACCTTATAATTCCAAGCGTAAAGGGATTTTGGGGGGAATTTGTCTGCATTCAACCTGTTCCAAAAACCCCAATTACAATTTTGAGATTATTTTGATATTCTAGAGATTTGTTCCCCATCTTTGCTATGAATGTCTAAAACTTTGTAACTCAATATCTCAGAACAGCTCAAAATGCACATTATAATTCTAAGGTGGCAAAGTGTTGTTGTTCTAGTTGAACTACCCTTGGGGGAGCTGATGAAGGTGCCGCTGTCCGCAAAATGTTGCGTAAAGTGGCCTCAACTGAAGTGCTGAGTGCCTACAGCCTAAAGGGGAGGAAAGGCAAACTCGCCTTTCAAAGCCTCAGAATTTGCAATATTATAATAAGTACGTGTTCTTTCGTCAGTTTACCTGAATCCTCTCATGTTCATATTGGTTAAAAATCATTTAGCTAAATTAATTTAACTGAGTTATTAGATGCACAGATGACTCAACCCAGGTTGTTCCTTTGTGCACACCACCCTGATGATACTACAAATTAGTGATCGAGAACTCCAGGGAATGGTAATCTAAAATGTCCTTTATTTGTATGTTTTGTTGTGGTGCACCTTCCTAAACATTTCCTTATTCAAAGGATGCATGCCCATCGGAAGCAAAGCACCTTTTTTCGGTTTCAAAACATTAAGGAAATAGAAAATAACGTGCAGGCTGCTCGTTGTTAAAAAAGTTATTAAGAGAGATAAAGGCCACAACATGCCACACTCTTCTGCACACACAAGGAAGAAGCATACAAACATGCCAAATAAAATAAATAAAAGGATTACATTGTAAAAGGTTAACCACGCCCTAAATACACCTGCGCCATGGACTTCAGACTATGAGTATATCCACAGGTGTCAAACTCAGTTCCTGGAGGCCCGCAGCTCTGCACATTTTAGCTCCAACCCTTATCAAACACACCTTATTCAGCTGAATAACATCTTCAGGATTACTAGAAACTTCCAAGCAGGTGTAGTTTAGAGCTGGTTTAAGCTAAGCCGTGCATAACTGCAGCCCGCCAGGAATTGAGTTTGACACCTCTTGTCTGTATCATCAAAAGTAGATTCGTAAATGTGAGTGCGACATACATACCATATAGATCGGCAAAATAGTGCCTATATTCTGATCAGTTATGTGTACATTCGTTATTGTTAATTGTTGATGAAAAATCTAATGTCTAACATTATTTTAGATCATTGCATACAGTAGATCTTAAAGCTATCTGTCTCAATCTCAATCAATTCAATAAATAAAAAAGTTATATACATTTTCTACAGGTTTTGGTTTTGACCTGGTCTGTGTCATATCTATTGGTATTAGCCTACAATTTATTTAAATTCGACTCAGTTTTGCTACATTTGCTATAACTGATAAAACTGTGCTGTTTCATTGGAACACTTAAATCACCTAAATAATTTTCTTAAAATAAATTGTTTTAAAATCACATGGTAGTAAAATTATTCAAAATCAAATGTGTTTTAATTCATCAGACTTTTACATTTTAAGTATGATTTATTTATTCTATTTCTAGAGGCAACGCAAAAGAACTTCAAGACGTTGAAGGCGATTGATGTGGAAGACCTTATCGCATTAGTCCTGAAATTTGCCCCACACAGGAATTTAAAACGGTAATCAAACTTTTTACAATACTTTGATATTGTCTAAGAAGGTTTTTAACTACGGGTTAAAAAAAATGTCCCGTGAAAGGAATGCATTTATGTATTATTTAAAGTTCTAAAAACCTTGTTCTGAATACCCTATTCCACAGCGACATCTATCGGTAAATTAAAATATAAGTATGATTAGAATCTGTTTAAAAACTGTACTTATGCGCTATTATTATTAGGCTACTAAACTTTATCCAAGGACAACTGATTCTTATTCTAAATTATTAAATCTTTTGTTGTGTAAAACGAAACAGCATGTTTCTAAGAAAAGTGGAGTTATTAACATTTCCACTTGCTAAACTATATTTTAAATATTCTTTAGTCATTTTAAAGTATAATTTAAAAAGGTAATATATAATTTTGTACTTTTGTGCACTTTAATATACGTATTTGAATTCCCTGCTTATCAAACAATCCGAATCTGTTGCACTCATTTTTAAACTCAATGTCAAATCAGTCGTTATCAACATCAGTTAATATTGTGACGCTGCACTTGAACTATTTAATATGCTTGGTTTTTTTCAGTAATAAAAGTACACAGAAATACACAAAACAGGTTTAATTTGTAATTAATGTCTGCTTTTTACATGAGCTAAAAGGAAATATTTAGGCTATGTTTTTTTTATCAAACCATTTGTCCGTGCACAAACTTTCTTGCAAGTAGATTTTTCATTCATGTGTTCATCTAATTTTTAATCTAATTTGTTCATGGAATTTACGTTGCCTTTTTCTTTGTTACCCTTTTTTTGCAGATAGAGGTGGTGGCAGACATTCCATTTCAAGAGTTCGCACCGACAAAGAGTTCGAAGGATCGTGTTTATAGTTCTATAGTTAAATATACCAATGTTTTTGGTATGCAGTATTTTTGCACGTATTGATTAAATGATGTTGTTTATTTAGGATAAAATCATATAATATATTGTGCATTATATTATATCACAAATATGATAAACCTCGTTTCTATTTCTTATGATTCTGTTTTAAGAAATAATTTTCTACCATTAAAGAATTGATTAAAAACATGGATTATGTGATTCTTTTTACATATACCTTATATAGATTTAATTATGATGAATTTTCGTGTTATTAATGCTGCTTATATATGCAGAACAAATAGAAGTTGTACAATGTTTCCGGAACGTTCCGGAAACCTTCCCGTAGGTTATTTCTTAGGGTCCCATAACGTTATGGGAACCTTCCCAGAACGTTATTTCCAGGTTCCCGGGACGTTCCGGGAACGTTCTATTGCCGTTAAGATAACTTTCCTGGAGAACCAAAAACGAAACTTAAAAAGTAACGTTCTGGGAACCCATAACTAACGTTAGGGGAACGTTCTGGGAACCAAAAATTGTTAGCTGGGTATTTGTAAGACTTAATTGTACTGTGCATATTAATTTTGTATTTATAAACGCATACATTTATATATTTAAGAAAAATATAAAAATCATGTGTTTATAAATACAAGTTGAAATGCACAGTGCACAGACATATATTATGTAAACACAAACTTTATTCTGGATATGGAAATTCCTATTAATCGTTTAAAATCTCTAGGTTGTTTATTTTGCTGCTGTTTAGTGTAGCTGCAGTGCTTATATGTGGGTAAGATGTTGAGTTCACTTACAGTAAAAACCTGTTGATATGGAAGTTCCCACTAGGAGGAGTTGTTTTATTAGGTAGAGAATAGTCATCTGAGGTCTGTTTATTGTGGATGGAAATGGGTGTGATATATTTGATTTGCATTCACTGAGCAGTGTTGCAGGACATCATTTGACTGTTAAATTTCTGTTTTTGTAACGCCCTCCTCTGTGTTACTAACCCTAACCCACTCTCTATCATCCTCCAGTTCAGACATAACGTTAAGACGGGAACAAGATACAACAATTATGCCGATTCGTAATAATTTCCTTTATTTATTCGCTGGAATGACAGTGGTTGGGTATGTATTTAATTTCATCAAAAAAATATATGTAGCAGATTTACTAATGTCTGTTGACGGGATGTTACTTATAGGTTATATCTGTTATATCTGTTACTATATGATGCTATGTTGGCAATGATGCTGTTTGGTTGATATTCATGTGATTTTATGTTGGCTGTATTTTAGTGACTATATTAATATACTACTAGTCAACAAAAAATTACGCGTAAACTGTCTCAATGACTGATTGCGAGACTGGTCTCCTTAAGCTACTATGACTGATTGACAGACTGGTCTCCTGAAGCTATACTTTTTGTCTATTTAACGCTTTTTTTCTGACAAAACAACAATATTTGAATCACATAATAATAACAACTCGACCTCAAAATAATCCAGGGATTGTTTTGTTTTGCTGAACTTTTATTTCAGTTCTTATACTGTGAAAATTCTTTGCTGCCTTACAATTTTATGTACATTTTTAAGGCTTTACGAGACACTGCAGCACTTTTTACATCACTTAAACACATTGTTTTATCATATTAATATATTAAACATTAAAAGCATATGTTTAAGTAAATTAAACATTTAAACATATTAACATATTAAACATTAAAAGCATAAACATATTAAATAAGCAATTTATAAGAAAAAATATATTTTTAAGTACCTACATTTCACTGATGGTTGTATATTATATATCTTTATAAATTAAAATGACTTGTAAAGCCAAGTTGATTGAAAAAAAATTAAGGAAGTAAAGAATTTTTGGTTTCACATTATTTTATAGGGCCTGTGTTACAGTGTAATCATTAATTTAAGTAGTGCGTAATAAAAATTAACTACTTGTACTACCTAAAGGGGAAAGTGTGAAACATGAGCTGTTTTTCAGTTCACCTGACCATCCAGGCTTAGCACAATAATGGCTGTAAGCAAATCTGGTTTTGACAATCTTAGAAGCGAGACTTGTGTCAAGCTCAGAGCTAGCCAACTGAATTAGACAAAACAAAATAATTTACATAATGGGAAGAGTCGGTGTTGTGAAGGGATGCCAGAAGAGCGGTTGTAAGAGAAATGTAGGGTAGTTGGCAGCTTGGAAATGATTGATAGGATCATATGATCAGATTTCTTCCGAACTTCAAATATACCTTTTTGTGCTTAACTGGAACTATATTTCAGAGTATACTCCAGTACAAAAATCTACTCTTGTATTTAAGATTTTCAGTCAGCATAAATGGCAAAGGCATTTTAATGATATTCAGTTGTTACTCAATTATAATGTAAGAGTGTTGAACATACAGTGGTGTGAAAAAGTATTCGCCCCTTCCGGATTTTTTTTTTTTTCACATTTGTCATACTTAAATGATTCAGATCATTAAAAAAATTTATATTACTCAAAGAAATCCAGATTAAATACAAAATGCGGTTTTTAAATGATGGTTTTATTTATTACGGGAAAAAACAATCCATACATTTCTGACATTATGTGAAAAAGCAATTTTCTCGTGCGCATGCTGTTTCGCTAGCTGGATGACGCACAGCGTGGGCAGGGGCATACCAAGCTTTTCAAAAGTGCGGAGGATGGATGTGGTTCGTTTGTTAACAATAAAAACAGGCTACAAAAGGTATAACATACAAGATATAAAAAGCTTCACATTGAAATGAGTGATACTAGAAAAGACTAAAAAAAACACTGTTTCTCCAATTTCCATTTTCTGCAAATAAAGGCAAAGAGAAACAATATTTTAATTTGATACTTGGGAGAAATATTGTTTGTAATTCACAGAAAAAATAAAGATAATCACTTTACATAAACACATACCTATAATCGGTAAATTCAGAAACTGCAGAAAGTGGTCTTTGTAACGGTCCCTTAAAGGCCACGTTATCCGCGATCCCATTTTTCAACCTTTAGTGTGATGTTGCTGTTAGAGCATAAATAATACCTTCAAAACGATAAAGCTCAAAGTTTAGTGCCAAGCGAGAGATTAGGTCTCATTCACTAAGCATGCGTAAGCACAAATTTGTGAGAAACCTGCGTAAGAACGCTTTCAGGAACAAATCATGATTCACAAAATCTTTCGTACATATTTTCTTTCTAAATATAAGAGAAAAGATAGGAACAGTTGAAAGCACAAGTAGGCAAAAATCACCAGTCTCTTTCCTTTCCTTTTCATTCCCTCTTTCTCTCTCTCCCTCTCTAACACAAAATGAATGTTTCATCTCAGGATAATAGTAACATATTTTTAATAATGCCCTTAAAGTTGATAATTTTGCGGACTACTGTTCTGTGAATAAATTATTTTTGTTGAAACAGTGTCACCTGCTGACAGGATCAGGTACTGTTTACCAGCCCAAAACAACGAGCACTTCGAGGCTGCATTTAATTACATCATTGTCTAAAAATTCGGTAATGTGCCACGACCCGCATCGCAAAAACATATTAAAAGTCATATGATTATAATCTTATTTGTGAAATTAAAGTTCTAAATCTTCAAAAAGATGAGGGGCTTTTGGCAAGACATGATGAGGGTCTTAAAGAGTAAGTAGCCTAGCATTAGATCACGAAAATTACATTTCATACAGTGTGTTATGTTGCCGTGTTTGAAAGTAAGCAGTCTGCCAAGCTGTAAATCCTAAAGTGAATAAACAACTAAGTTATTGGCTTGTAAAAAAAGGGAGTCGACTCTGAATCACGCAAACGAGACGTTTCTCTAACCGCCGTGTATCTACATCACTAGACATAGTCCCCGCCTACGTTTTGCTGGGACTCCCGCCTGAAACTTGTGTTCTACGTTGTGAAACTAAGTGCGTCTTATTTAAACTACTAGAGGAGGAACTTGTGAGGAAACAATGGTTACAATTCATTTCCAAATGACACCAAAGGAGTATAACCCCAGGGTTTAACTGTGCACGCGTCATTTCACAGAAGATTGCTTCAATAATCTTGGCACGTTCACTGCAGGATATATTTAAAGACTATCCTTGAAAGAGGGGGGAATACCAACCTTATTTGGACCTGTTAGCTCCACCGAATCACAACCCTGTAGGCCTAAGTGTGACTATTTATTTTTGTCTTAACTTCAAGAAATATTTGTGTACCTTATGTCTGTGTTTAGCAAATGCATTTAATGCTAACGTTAACATGTACCGTTATGTCTGGGGTATTACAGTTTGTTTATCTATCTATGAACCCGGCAAATTTAAGTGTTCAATCTAATATCGTCTATCTATTATCTACTATCGTCTTCGGATGTTTCTTCGTCAGACTCGGGCTTAAACTGGTAAGGTGAAATCCCCGCCTTCTCTATCTATACACTGTATATAATATATAACCTGTACACCGTAATCCAGCAATGATGGTATGCGTTTGCATTGCTTGTTACAAACGAATAATTTGAGAGTCAGTCAAGAAGAAAGGTAAGAATAATTACCTATTATTACGACATAATAGTGTATTAACACCTTCTATGTAAATAAACGTGTTGTTGGACAATCCATAAGCCAAAGTAGGACCCTAAAAATTATATGCTACTTACTCTTTAAGCCCCAAAAGCCCCACAATCGCAATGCCACTGCTAAGAACCCTAGTCAAAAAACAGATTTCAAAGTTTCCGGAATGAATCGAGCACAATAATACTACGTCATACGCAGTGTTGTGCAAGTTACTTCCAAACTGTAATACATTACAGATTACTTGTTAGGGCTATTTAAAAGTAATCCCTTACCTTAAAATATTACTGTCTCCGAATTGTTATACCATACATGACTCCTGAATAACATTTAGTCATTTAGCTGACGCTTTTATCCAAAGCAACTTACAAAGAGTTCAGGGAGCAACAAACAATATGTCATACAGGAGCCATAATACATTAGGTTCCAAAACAAAGTTACTGGTTTCAACTGAAGCTAGACCACTACCTGTTGAGAGAAATGTTTTTTTTTCTTTTTTTCATATGTCTGTCAGGTATTCACAGAAGAGTTGGGTTTTAAGTAGTTTTTTTAATGTTGTGAGAGATGTGGTTGACCGGACAGAGTTAGGAAGAATGTTCCACCAGGAAGAAGTTGTGAAGCAGAATGAGCGGGAACGCGATTAACTGTCCTTATGAGAAGGCAATACAAGACGCAGCTGGTTTGCTGAACGCAGGTATCTTGATGGGGTGTAGGAGTGCAGGAGGGTGTAAAAGTAAGCCGGTGCAGATCCAGTGATGGTCCTGTAGGCAAGCGTTAGTGACTTGAATCTGATACGGTCTCCGACCGGTAGCCAGTGGAGTGAGATGAAAAGGGGTATCACATGAGCCCTTTTGGGTTGTTGGAAGACGAGGCGTGCTGCTGCGTTCTGAACCAGCTTTTGAGTTACTTTCACCAAAATATCTACAGAAGTAGAGTTTAGCATTAAAAAAAAAAATTTCAAAATACGTTTTGCCAATCAACCTCTTTAATCGACTGCTGTTTTTTTAATTAACTAGGCTGTACAATTTTTTTATTACAAACTTACTTTGTAATAGTATTTTGTATTTCTAATGGATGCATTTGAAAGACTGCAATCTAATAATTCTTGATGGAGTGTTTGTAAAGAAATGTCATGCTCCCCAGGGCTGGGTAAAAATGCATCAAAATGTATTTTTTAAATAAAATGCCAAATACCTTACTTTTAAGTGTATCAAAATAAACTACAAAATACAGCGACCACACCATGTATCAAAATAATCTACTGTATAATCTACTTTGTGTTTTAAAAATACTACAAAATACTTTTACAACAATCAATTCCTCATTTGCTTCTATAGTATGAACTGTAATCAAATAATGTCTGCTTCAGAAAAAACAAACTTTTTGTGACTGGAAAACTATGAGGTTTGGGAAACCACCTTGACGAAGTAAACCCAAAACTTCACTGACACATTTGACACACTTACTGTCAGAGTGTGTCAGTGAGGTTTTTGGTGTACTTTCTAACGGTGCTTATACAAACCTCACAGTTTTCAACAGTCACAAACAATGCTACAAAGAAACTGTCTCTCTGTGAAAAGTGCTGGCCATCGGACTTTCATTTGCGACACTGGGGGTTCCTCCTCAATAACTTCTTGTCTTCTCAAATAATACGTGCTGCTCATAGCAGCATCAACAAAGGTGATGTCTGGAGTCCTCTATGTCATCTCCACAGCTTCACAGTTCACATAAATTACAAAAAAAGATGAATCTTGTGATTATTAAACTACAAAAAGTTCTAACATTACATGACATTACAAGGTCAGCAATACATAAGACACACCGTTTCCACATGCTCAAAAACTTTTATCTGGTAACGTTAGCATTATATAATTTGGAAGACCTACGTTAACAACTGAGCTTAAACTGCAATCGTTTTTATAATATAACAACAAATTAGAACTAAATGTTTTTGGCACACGTATAAATAACATGCATATTTCTCATTTTATATATATACAGTCATGGCCAAAATTGTTGGCACCCCTGAATTTTTTCCAGAAAATCAAGTATTTCTCACAGAAAAGTATTGCATTAGCACATGTTTTGCTATACACATGTTTATTCCCATTGTGTGTATTGGAACAAAACAAAAAAAGTAGGGAAAAAAAGCTAATTTGACATAATGTCACACAAAAGTCCAAAAATGGGCTGGACAAAATTATTGGCACCCTTAACTTAATATTTGGTTGCACACCCTTTGGAACAAATAACTGAAATCAATTGCTTCCTATAACCATTAATTAACTTCTTACACCTCTCAGCAGGAATTTTGGACCATTCTTCCTTTGCAAACTGCTCCAGGTCTCTCAAATTGGAAGGGCGCCTTTACCTAACAGCAATTTTTTCTCTCCACAGGTGTTCAATGGTATTTAGATCTGGAAACTCATTGCTGGCCACTTCAGAACTCTCCAGCGCTTTGTTGCCATCCATTTCTGGGTGCTTTTTGAAGTATGTTTGGGTTCATTGTCCTGGAAGACCCACGATCTCGGATGCAAACCCAGCTTTCTGACACTGGGCCCTACATTGCAACCCAAAATCCTTTGGTAATCCTCAGATTTCATGATGCCTTGCACACAGTCAAGGCACGCAGTGCCAGAGGCAGCAAAACAACCCCAAAACATCTATGATCCACCACCATATTTGACTGTAGGTACTGTGTTCTTTTCTTTGTAGGCCTCATTCCGTTTTCGGTAAACAGTTGAATGATGGGCTTTACCAAAAAGCTCTATCTTGATCTCATCTGTCCACAAGAAGGATTTCGGCTTACTCAAGGACATTTTGCCAAACTGTAGTCTTGCTTTTTTATGTCGCTGTGTCAGGCGTGGAGTCTTTCTGGGTCTCCTCCAATAGCGTTTCATTTCATTTAAATGTCAACGGATAGTTCGCGCTGACACTGATGCACCCTGAGCCTGCAGGACAGATTGATTTTCTTTGAAACTTGTTTGGGGCTGCTTATCCACCATCCAGACTATCCTGCGTTGAAACCTTTCATAATTTTTCTCTTCCGTCCACGTCCAGGGAGATTAGCTACAATGCCATGGGTTGGGAACTTCTTGATAATGTTACGCACTGTGGACAAAGGAACATCTAGATCTCTGGAGATGGACTTGTAACCTTGAGACTGTTGATAATTTCCCACAATTTTGGTTCTCAAGTCCTCAGACAGTTATTTTCTCCTCTTTCTGTTGTCCAGGCTTAGTATGACACACAATGCCATGACTAAGTCAACTTCTCTCCTTTTTATCAGCTTTCGGGTGTGATTTTTTATATTGTCCACACCTGTTGCTTGCCCCAGGTGAGTTTAAAGGAGCATCAAATGCTTGAAACAATATTATTTATCCACAATTTTGAAAGGGTGCCAATAATTTTGTCCAGCCCATTTTTGGAGTTTTGTGTGACATTATGTCAAATTAGCTTTTTTCCATCCTTTTTTTATTTTGTTCCAATATACACAAAGGGAATCAACATGTGTGTAACAAAACATGTGTTAATGCAATACTTTTTTTTGAGAAAATTTAGATTTTCTGGAAAAATTGCAGGGGTGCCAACAATTTTGGCCATGACTGTATATATCAACATTAACGTAACGTACAAACTTACAAGGACGACTTTGCTTTATGATCGCGTGTTGACAGACGCTCGGTGACTAGCAAGCAATATTTAGTGATCCACAATTTTAGGTGTTAATTCACCTTCAGAAGTTCAGTCCCTGAGACTCGAAATACACCGACAATTAGGAGTATTGGTACACAAGTAACATCAAAATTTCAGTTAATTGAGACACGCTGTGATGAGAGAACAGATGAATAAGAACAGCTTATTGATCATGAGTGTAAATTAACATTAAATGAAGCAAAAATACTTATTTCGTTATTTGCAGTCCTCAAAGTCCATCTGTAACCGTTCTAACGCAGGCTCTTCATCTTTTCTTGCATGGCTAGAAACTTCTCAACTCGTGTGCAGAAAATGGCGGATGTCTCAACTTCGTTCGTTACAAAACTACGTCATCATGACGTAGACTATGTGGCACATGCGCATTGCACAGAAAGTTGACAGAACCTGTTGTTTAGAAATGTTTTGTGGTTATTTGAACTAGTAATTTAATGTTTTAAATTTCCCTTCAAGATGAGGTTGTTGCAACTCATCATATTGTGTTGTGATGCAGTGCAATTTTGACAGGACATGATTTTACTTGTCCACCTGACAAAAACTAATAATTTTTAACAGTGTGTATTTGTTTTTTGCGTCGGAATCAATCGTTGTCCCCATTGTTGAGGTTGGTATGAGGAGTGTTTCTGTCCAAGTGTGTCAGTGAGGTTTTTGGTTTACTTTGTCACGGTGCTTTTACAAACCTCACAGTTTTCCACAGTCACAAAAAGTTTATAACTTTATTTGAAGCAGATATTATTTGATTACAGTTAATATTATAGAAGCAAACAACCGCAAATTTACATGTTGTATAGAGGTTCAATAAAAGGAAGGAAGGAGGCGGGAACCGGCAGTCATTTAAACATTTAATCACAATAATAACAATGAAAAAAGACAGCCGGCAGCCCCTCACGGACGACTGCCAGCTAATAAAACATAACTACAAACATGTTCGGGCCCGGTCCTCTCTCATCGACGGTCCGGTCGCTTGTTCTCTTATATGCTCCCGATCTCCTAGGTGATCTCGAACCACGGTCTCGCCCCGCCTACTCCACATGTGTTAAACATCTCTTTCATAAGATCAGGCAAACAGGAACGCAGACAAACCGACAATAGACCGAGAACACAACTCACAGACAGGAAACACGACGCAACGTCTTGGACACTGGATGAGAGCACTGGAACACAGCACCCTAACAACATCTCAAAACAAGTCCTCAAACAGCCAGTACATGAAGAACAAGCTACAGGAACAAACGAGCACAGGACAGAGCATACAAGGGCATTAAATAGGGAGATGAACAAAGGATAATTAACAAAAGGCTGGCACCACGTAAACAGCTTATGCTCTCTCTGGAAACAGAAGTAAGAAGTGAGACAAGGCAAACTATGCGTCCGTTTTTCATCTCACTCAGCAGAAAGAGGGAGAAAGGATTTTTTAAAACGTTCAGAATTTAAATCCTCCTCTGTTACAAACACTCAATGTTCAATGTTCTCTATGAAATAAATACGACTTGAAATTAAAATACAATTTGCTTTTTTTCATCTTTCAGCAAATACTGAATAAGTTTTGTGTTATTAAATCAATCAAAATGACAATAACCACTTTTGCCCTGTAAGTTGTCTCTTTTCAACTTAAAATAAAACATAGCTGATGTTACCACTGACAGATTTTTTACTTGTTTTTAACCACTTTTACAATATACAAGATTAGTTTTTAACTTTAGCTTTTAACCATAGACTCAGTTTTTAGCATTAGCTTTTAACCATAGATTCAGTTTTTAACATTACCTTTTCACATTTTACGCAATATCACACATTTCAAACCTATTAATACTTTACCAAAAATGTTCAAGGACCTAAAAATAAAACTCTGACCAACGTGACTTGTATAGCAACAGGTGACGTTACCAGACGCAAAAATGCGGCTATTGCTATGTTCACATACAGTGTTGTGCAATTACTTCCAAACTGTAATACATTACAGATTACTTGTTACTGTTATTTAAAAGTAATCCCTTACCGTATGTAGCACCCGTGTACTTACATTGATTGTTACTTAAGTGACAATGATGGGTGCTTGGGTTCGGTGTAGTTCAGGTGGATACCAGGAAGGTGCACCTTAAAAGTTTCTAATAAATTGTGAACACTTTTGACAATAAAATATGTAACAATGAGACCCAGAGATAGTTGCTTGTCTAGAAAAAACAGTTTAATACCCAGGTTTATTTAAACCACCGAATCTGACAAAAGGAATATAAGAGCTTTTCCCCAAATCAAAATATCAAACAATATACAAAATAACAAACCAAAATATTTCCCAAATACTTAAATGATAACCTCTTTAAAATTAACTAGAAACCTCAATAGTTTCAATCACACATTTTACCCCAAAATAAATGATCTAAAAGTTCCCCTTCCTTATCTCTTTCCTAACAATTGAAGATATACAGAACTTTACAATGACAAAAAAAAACGTCGCCACGTGTACTGAAACAAACCCTAGCAAATGCAGTGGTGGGCCCACTCACACATACACACACGTTTCAGTTCACTCACGGTACTTCTTACAACGGAGGAAAAACCACGGTGCAGGCCTGTGTTGGTCTTGCAAAACATTGAGTTCGCTGAACAAAACTTGCAACACCTTGAGAGCATAGAAATACTTGGTCCGGATGATCACGGGCAGTGTGATTCATCGACAGGTCCGCCAGCATAGACTCACTGCGGCTAGCTATCGCGGCTACCTCCGATCACACGTCCGGTCCTTTTCACCCGCTCCGTCAGACGGGTCTCCGGCTTCGTTTCTCCCTCAGTCGCTCGCTCAATAACACCCCGCGTCCGCGATCCCCTTTTCTGAACACCCCGCTCAGTTACATGCGCTTTACTCACTATTTATTGCGTTATCCTTGCCTCAAACGCACCAGTGCCATGTGCTTCACCCCGGTCCCGCGAGAAGAAAAAAAAATAACCCCCCGGAAAAACCTCCCCGCCCTCCTTCCGGTCACATGTATACGATGTCCTACGGACATCCAAACACTATTAACTATCCAGCATTAATACCCAACTTAATAAAATAGTAACATGAAATAAAATATTTCCCTCTCTAGAAATCAATGTCTCCCATCTTTTATCTAAATAAAATAAACGTTTAATTTATTTAATAGTCAGGTGACTCATTTTTTTAGTAAGAGATTTATCATAACCTAACCCATTTCCATTACACTATAAAACCCAAGTTTACCACTGGGCTACATCCTCCCCCTTCTAGACAGTTTTGATGTCCTCATCAAAATAAACCTTAGAGGACTAAGGGTAGAGACCAGATTTGAACAAGTGAAACACAACGCCATGGGGTGGCACCAGAATGTTCGACATGGACTGCTTCTAGAGTCTCCGTAGAGTCCACTTCCCACCATTACTCCATGGCTCAGGACTGTCACAGGGTAATCACATGGCTTGCCAAGTTCATCGTAGCTCAGCTTGACCACTGGACGGGTGACTCTTTTTGGACGCTCAACTTGTTCACTCTCAGATTGATTGTCCGAATAGGAATTGACGTCTGCCCCCTCTTCTAGAACGTCGACTTCGGGATCAGCGTGAAGAGGTAGGTTTGGAAGATCATTTACCACTGGCTCTCTCTCTGCAGGGCCTTGAGCTTGTCTTTCAGGTTCTATGACGAGTGGCTCGGATTGCTTTTTGGGCAGTTCTGGACCTGTCAGCAACTTATCCCAGTCTAACTCAACGGGTCTTGGCAAATATACTTCGCCGTACTCTAGTTCTGAGGAGACATCTTCATCGTGGTTGTTTGTCTGTACTGGTTCTTTTGTATTTTGCTGAAATGCTCTGGTCAAAGGTCTTTGTTGTGACCCCACTTCCCTTTCGTCAACAGGGAGTCTCACCAGATAACCAATGGGCAACAGGTGGTTACGATGAATAGTCTTTTCAGCTCCCATGCCTCTCTCTGGCTTGATCTTGTAGACAGGTAAGTTGGGTAGTTTCTCCATAACAATATATGGTAAGGATCTCCACTTGCATTTCAATTTGTGCTTGCCTGTGACCCCAAAGTTTCTCAGTAGCACCCTGTCGCCTTTGTCAAGGACTTGTTCTTTGACGTGCTTGTCGTGTGCTTTTTTGTTTCTTTGGTGGTTCTTGTCTGCCGATTCGGTTGCAAGACTATAGGCTCTTTGGAGATCTTGCTTGAGCTTAGCTACATGCTGAAGATAGGACTTCATCTTTTGGTTGTCCTCGGTCACTCCAAAACAGATGTCTACCGGTAAGCGAGCTTCTCTGCCGAACATTAGCAGGTAGGGCGAATAACCAGTTGCATCGTTTTGAGAACAGTTGTAGGCGTGGACCAACTGACTGATCTTTTGACTCCATTTTTGCTTTTGGTTTGGGTCAAGTGTACCAAGCATTGACAATAATGCACGGTTAAATCTTTCTGGTTGCGGATCTCCCTGCGGGTGGTAAGGCGATGTTCTTGACTTACGTATACCCAACATCATCAGAAGGTCTTGGATCAGTTTGCTTTCAAAATCACGGCCTTGATCCGAATGTATGCGGGCAGGGAGTCCATAGTGTACAAAGTAGCGCTCACACAGTATCTTGGCAACGGTGACCGCCTTCTGGTCTTTGGCTGGAAAAGCTTGGGCGTATCGAGTAAAGTGATCTGTGATTACAAGGATGTTGGCGAAACCTTGAGAGTCTGACTCAAGTGACAGAAAATCGATACAAACTAGGTCTAGAGGGCCTTGGCTGGTGATCTGTTTTAAGGGAGCAGCTTTCTGAGGAAGGGCTTTGCGAGTGATGCATCTGCCACAGTTTTTGATGTACTGTTCAACCTCAACTCCCATTTTCGGCCAATAGAACCGTTGTCTGATAAGTTCAATAGTCTTGTCCATGCCCAAGTGACCCGACTCATCATGCAGAGATCTCAGAACCATCAGAACATACTCTCGGGGCAGTACCAGCTGCTGTACCGTATTTCCATGTTTCTCAGCCTTACGGTAGAGCAGATTGTTTTGAATGAACAGCTTGCTTGCTTCTTTGTTCAACAGGACAGAAGTTGGATTGTCGGGACTGGTGAATGAGAAACCACCCCGAAGTGACTGTTTGACTGGAGCGATAGTAGAGTCAACATCCTGAGCTTTGACCAGGTCTTTATGACTGAGCTGACTCAAAGAACCGAGATCCAACCTAACTGGGAAGGCAAAACACTCTGGTATGCCATCAGGCAACACTCCGAGTGACTCAGCAATAGTTGTAGACTCTGTTAGCGTTTCACGGCACTTGATCTGTTTACAGAGAGCTTGGACACTTTCAGTCGGTACGCTTTGCCAGCCTTCCTCTGTGGTTGGAAGAGGGTTGCGGGACAGGGCATCGGCGTCGATGTTGCTGCTACCAGGCCTGTACTGAAGTGTGAAATGGTATGTGGCGAGTGCCGAGAGCCAGCGGTGACCAGTCGCATTGAGTTTGGCAGTCGTGAGAATATAAGTTAGGGGATTGTTATCAGTTCTCACTGTAAACTGTGCTCCATATAAGTAGTCGTGGAACTTGTCTACCACTGCCCCCTTAAGTGCCAAAAACTCGAGCTGGTGCACTGGATAGTTCTTTTCGGATGCACTCAGCTTGCGGCTGGCGAAAGCAACAGGTCTCAAGCCCTCGGGGTACTCTTGGTTGAGGACAGCGCCGAGCCCATGAAAACTGGCATCAATGTGAAGTATGTAAGGCTTGGTGGGGTCGGAAAATGCGAGCACAGGTGCATTTGTGAGGCAGTGAATGATTTTTTTGAATGCCTCTGAACATGACTGGTCCCATCGGTCACCAAAAGGCTCATTACATTTATAGTACGTCTTGTCTGATGAAGAGGCCGACTTTCGATTCTTTTGGGTCGGAGGATATCCTTTGCACAGCTCTGTAAGGAGTCGGACGATGATGGAAAAGTTCTTTATAAACCTGCGGTAGTAGCCGCAGAACCCCAGGAATGACTGCAGAGAATGGAGGTCGGTTGGCTGCTTCCACCGCGTCACTGCTTCAACTTTGTCTGGGTCTGTGGCGATGCCGTTCTCAGAGACGATGTGCCCGACATATGTGACTTGTGAGCGACAGAACTGGCACTTGTCGAGGGATAACTTGAGTCCAGCTTCTTCCAGGCGAGCGATTACTTTGAGGAGTCTTTGCTCATGCTCTTCCAGAGTCTTACCGAAAACAATGAGGTCATCTAGATAGACGATGACTTCAAGCAGGTGCATGTCGCCAACGGCCTTTTCCATAAGCCGTTGAAATGTCGCAGGAGCCCCTGTGATCCCCTGCGGCATCCGCTCAAATTGGAAAAACCCCAAAGGACAGATGAAAGCGGTTTTTTCTTTGTCCTCCTGGGCCATCGGTATTTGATAATAGCCGCTGCGCAAATCCAACACTGAAAACCACTTACTGCCGGACAAGCAATCGAGAGCGTCGTCGATACGTGGTACAGTGTACTGATCTGGGGTAGTTCTCCGGTTCAGTGTGCGGTAGTCAACGCACATACGAAGTTGACCATTTTTTTTACATGCAAGGACAATCGGTGAAGCATATTGACTTCTTGATTCTTTTATAATCCCAGCCGCCAACAACCCTTGCAGGTGACGCCGAAGATCATCCAAATCAGCAGGGGCAATACGCCGAGATCTCTCTCTGAAGGGAGTGTTGTCATTCAGACGGATATTATGTTCTACCCCTTTAGCCAAACCGACATCCCATTCTTCAATAGAGAACACCTTAGAGTGTTTGGCAAGCTTTTGACTCAGCCTCTCTTTCCACTCTTTTCCAATGGGTGACTCACTGAAATCCAACAAAGAAGGATCCATAGCTGGAACAGATTCGACGTTAGGGTGTGGTGCATCTGTCACCATGTCAACGACGTGAAGGTGAGCGATCACGGTACCCATTGGAATGGCAGTTTGCTTTAGAGACTCATTACGCAGGAGCACTAAGAAGTTGTTTGGATCTAGCATCTTGGAGAACAACACAGTTGGCTGGACCAGTACACTTGGAGGAAGA
This sequence comes from Triplophysa bombifrons, assembly GCA_029783895.1. Classification (NCBI taxonomy): domain Eukaryota; kingdom Metazoa; phylum Chordata; class Actinopteri; order Cypriniformes; family Nemacheilidae; genus Triplophysa; species Triplophysa bombifrons. The sequence continues at coordinate 19,049,889 of CM056452.1, forward strand.
GCAGGTGAGTGAGCTCGTTCAATAATGAGTATACTGTCTCCAATGTCTTGTTTTTCTTTAACTTTGCAGATAGCAACGTATTCAGTGTCAGGAGGAATGCTGAGAGGACCAGGCCCAGACCACTTAACTTCAGCCACAGGCAAGTCTTTGTTGCCTTTTATGGTCATCCCTGCATGACCGGGTGAGTGTTCTTTCTCTTGAACTTGGATTTTGACTGAGTTGATATTCTCCAGGTCTCCTTTCCTTGCTCTGGACTTGAAAGGTTGAACCCCCTTGACGTTTGTGCTGATCAGAACAGGAATAGTCTCAGAGCACCTGGGGTCCGGGCACACCAAGGCCAGGATAGGAACAGTGTTGACTTTGTTGGACTTAGATTTTTGTGGCAGCTCCAACTCAACCTGGATGTAACCTTTGTACGGGTAGATGCTCTCAGACTCACTTAGGCCCCAAATGGCGAGTCCTGTCACAGAGTATAACTGGATGTGTGACAGGTGTTTGGTATACCAGCTGTCGAAGATGATGGTAACTTGAGATCCACCGTCCATCAACGCGGTGCAGGGGTTGCCATTGATCCTGACCTGAGCAGTGGAGGGTGGTCCCACGAGTCCCTCGGGCAAACTGTTGGTCTGTACATTTACCGTGCTTCTCCTGACATTTGCATTTGTGGTTTTGGTCCTTGTTTAGTTATCCGATCTGTGGTTCTGCTTGGACTTTCTTTGAGCTTGCAACAGTTTCTGAATAACTTTGGGATAGTTCTCGGGAGAGGAACACCTGTTGGCAAAATGCCCGTCTTCACCAGAATAGCAGAAAAAATCCCTTGGGTCTCTGCCTGTAGAAGGTCTTGGCTGCCAGGGTCTTGAGTGAGTCTCTTGTGCCCAGGGCTCAGTAGCAGGACTACACTTTGGCTTGACTGACATGACAGAGACTTGCTTTCGGAGCTTGACAACCTCTTTCTTTAAAGCCTGCACGTTCTTGTCTTCTGCATTCTCTGCCGCAGGAGTGACAGAAAGCAGTGTGCTTGTAGAAAGGTGCCTTGACATGGCGGCGGGAGTAGAGAGCTCACCTACTTGTGCTCTGAGTTGATGTATTTCAGCTTTCAAATCGCTTAACTCTGTTTCAGAGGTAACAGTAGCACTTTTGGCGTAGACGGCTTTGGGTGGATGGAGTCTGCGACGTGAAGCTTCATGCTCCTCCTCCAGGCGTATCTCATTCATCAGCTCGAGAAAAGTGGGGGGACTGTCTCTGCGGTCTCTCAATCCTAGATTTAAAATCATAATGTCAGATCTGATAGCTCCTTTAATGATCTGGTCAAGACGTGCCTTGTTTACCGCCGATGACTGGAGTCCACCCTTTTGAACAACTTTATTTAGGACTCTCTCAAGGCGTCTCAGGAACTCAGAGAGTTTCTCGTTAGGGTGTTGACACAACATTCTGAAGGCAAAGTAAAGTTCTTCCCCGCTCTCAGGGTTGCCAAATGTGGTCTCGAGAATATCAATGTAGTCCATTGAGGTTGCAGATGGGTTGTTGAAACGGACAGCTTAGAGGATTTCGAGTGCAGGACCCTTTACACTTTCCATTATTCTCATTTTCTTTTCTTTTTCAGGGCGATCGTATTCTTCATTCATAAGTCTGGCTTGCTCAACCCAACTTTCCAACTGTTCTTCTCCCTGGGGTGTGGGCATGACCCCTGAGAAAGTGCGCAATCTTCTGTAAAGATTGTTGTCACCGTGTGTGGGCTTGCTTGTCATTTGTAGGACATCACCAACTGCTCGTATGATAGCTTCAGGAGTGGACGCTTGAAGTGAGGAGAAATAACTGGAATCTGGCAGCGGCACATTTTGACCATCACGGGCAACCTGAGCTTGTGGTTCCTCCTCTTGCTGAGAAGGTCCAAAGATTCTCCAAGTCATAGCAAACCCCTCAGGAACAACATCAAGAGGAATTGCTTCGGCATTCACTTTCTCCCTGCACTCACATAGCACAGTTAAACTTTGAGACTCTGAGTCATACATTCTTCCTCTCACCTTGACTCTCCCGAGTGCTTTGATAGTCTGCAGCTTCTCTTCAATGAACCCAACTTCAGTGTCCGGAGGTACATCTTTAACCAGCAAGGCTTTCATCGGGTCTATGCCTTCTCCAATACACCAGTTCTTCAACTGAGCCATCCCCACAGGTTATGCGCTTACAGTGATCACTTGTCAGAACTAAATTTGGTAGGATTTGTTTGTATTTTAACACAAATAAAACTTAATTGGCGTTTTCTTGACTTAAAATTCTAAACAAACTACTTAAATCTCTGGGTCAAACTAAAGTTAGATCTGATTTAAAACTACTTTCGAACTAAATTAATCCCAGCGGTGCCTCCATTTTATTTATGTAGCACCCGTATACTTACATTGATTGTTACTTAAGTGACAATGATGGGTGCTTGGGTTCGGTGTAGTTCAGGTGGATACCAGGAAGGTGCACCTTAAAAGTTTCTAATAAATTGTGAACACTTTTGACAATAAAATATGTAACAATAATGAGACCCAGAGATAGTTGCTTGTCTAGAAAAAACAGTTTAATACCCAGGTTTATTTAAACCACCGAATCTGACAAAAGGAATATAAGAGCTTTTCCCCAAATCAAAATATCAAACAATATACAAAATAACTAACCAAAATATTTCCCAAATACTTAAATGATAACCTCTTTAAAATTAACTAGAAACCTCAATAGTTTCAATCACACATTTTACCCCAAAATAAATGATCTAAAAGTTCCCCTTCCTTATCTCTTTCCTAACAATTGAAGATATACAGAACTTTACAATGACAAAAAAAAACGTCGCCACGTGTACTGAAACAAACCCTAGCAAATGCAGTGGTGGGCCCACTCACACATACACACACGTTTCAGTTCACTCACGGTACTTCTTACAACGGAGGAAAAACCACGGTGCAGGCCTGTGTTGGTCTTGCAAAACATTGAGTTCGCTGAACAAAACTTGCAACACCTTGAGAGCATAGAAATACTTGGTCCGGATGATCACGGGCAGTGTGATTCATCGACAGGTCCGCCAGCATAGACTCACTGCGGCTAGCTATCGCGGCTACCTCCGATCACACGTCCGGTCCTTTTCACCCGCTCCGTCAGACGGGTCTCCGGCTTCGTTTCTCCCTCAGTCGCTAGCTCAATAACACCCCGCGTCCGCGATCCCCTTTTCTGAACACCCCGCTCAGTTACATGCGCTTTACTCACTATTTATTGCGTTATCCTTGTCTCAAACGCACCAGCGCCATGTGCTTCATCCCGGTCCCGCGAGAAGAAAAAATAACCCCCCGGAAAAACCTCCCCGCCCTCCTTCCGGTCACATGTATACGATGTCCTACGGATATCCAAACACTATTAACTATCCAGCATTAATACCCAACTTAACAATAAAATAATAACATGAAATAAAATATTTCCCTCTCTAGAAATCAATGTCTCCCATCTTTTATCTAAATAAAATAAACGTTTAATTTATTTAATAGTCAGGTGACTCATTTTTTAGTAAGAGATTTATCATAACCTAACCCATTTCCATTACACTATAAAACCCAAGTTTACCACTGGGCTACACTTACAATATAACTGTCTCAGAATTGTAACATGTTACATGACTCCTGTATTAGTTTTTTGTGTTACTTTCACCAAATTAACTTCAGAAGTACAACTTAACATTCTAAAAGAAATATCTTTGTATTTTGGAAATCCAAAATACTTTTGGCCAATTAACATTATTATTAGCCTGCTGATTTCTTGAATTAACTAGGATATACAAAAATAAATACTAAAAATACAAAGATTAAATGCATTTAAAATAATATTATTTTGTATTTCAAATGGATGTATTTGAAACACTTCCCATCCATGCAGTCTAATAAGGAGGTTGATTGGCAAAACATATTTTAGTTTGAAAATACAAAAATGCTATAATTAAACCGATTTAAATATGAAATACAATAAAAAAAATTAAATACAAAATAGTCCCATCACTGAACTAGATTATATAGAATTCTAGCTTGTCATTTGCTGCTGGTCACAGGGATCTTGCTAACTAGCTTCCTAAAAGCAGCCCAATGACCCATCAAAACCTGCCCAAAAGGAATGAAAACTAGCCCAATTATTTTCTGGTTTTGAAACAAAGTTAATGAGTGCCAAAAGACATTTCTATTGCTACATTAACCCATCTGAATAGTTTCCTAGGTAATGAATAAATATTTTGTTCTGTTGAACTCAAAATATGTTTTGGGGGTTTTAGGAATATTCATCGGCGTATGATTGCGCATTAAGAATCTCATCAATTAACGTTTATCCTTAGAATATAAAAAACATTTTGCCTGCCGCAGTACATTGTGAAAGTAGCCCAAATACCCGCGGCTCCATAATTTTTCCCGCAATTGCATTTTCAAAATAGCCCAATTGTGCGGGAAAGCCGCGACCCTGGCAACACTAGCACTAGGGCTTACAGCTAACCGGGCGTGGCCAATTGCCTCGGACCTTTAGCTCAGAGACTGAAATCTTGCCAGCCAGAGGGAGTCGAGTGACACCACACGCGTCTATTCACGAACAGGAAATATAACTTACTTTCGTGATTTTTGATTAGTTAATGTCTTGCGGGCGAAAAGTTTGTTGTACGCAAGCCTTACAAAACATGTCTCGAGTAAAATATTTCTGAAAATTATTGATTAGAAATGCCTTACACTACTGCGTTACAGCAAAACGTAATTAGTTACTGTAATGCATTACTTTTGTAACGCAATACTCCCAACACTGGTAATGAATACTTCCACGTGTGTTTTATCCATCGCTTGTCTAATCTAATTCAAATAAGTAAAATACATTATACCAAACAATATGGAGGATGAAATCAATGCATTAGATTATTATTTTAGCCTAATAATTCCCTTTTCATTACTGAAGTAGCCTAATTCTCGATTTACGCAGTATATAATTTCTAATGAAACCACACTATGTGTCAGGGTTCTGCCACTTCTGTTCAGGCATTTCCAGTCTTGGGGGAGAAACATGATAGTATCTCGTGTTTAGTGTGAGAAGGACATGGTATTGCTTATAGCCTGGCATGCCATGTGCTTGCTCGTGTCGTCTATGTCCCCGCCATCTTGTTACCTCATTAATCATGTCATTATGATTTCTTCCTCTTAAGCTTTGTTGCCCAGGGAACAAGACTGTTCGCCCATATTCCTTCCCACTTGGACTCCCCCCCCCTTCATTGTTATTTTTATTTACCCATCCCAACCCATTTGTCGTTATTGCATGTTTGCCCCTGTAAATTATTACTATTTTCTGTTGTTTCTTGTCTGTTTTCCAGTCTGTTGTGTCTTGTTAGTGGTGTTCCCTTAAGTGGACACCAAGAGGCATCTTTTTGAACGGGGGGCACTGTCAGGGTTCTGCCAGTAGTATGACGTATCAAGTGTTAGAAGGACATGGCATTGCTTATAGCCTGGCATGCCATGTGCTTTCTCGTGTCTCGTCTATGTCCCCGCCCTCTTGTTACCTCGTTAATCATGTCATTATGATTTCTTCCTCTTCACCTGTCCCCGCTTGATTAAGGTCCTTATTTAATCCCCTTGTATTCTCTGTCCTGTGCTCGTTTGTTCTTGTTCCTTCTGTATCCGCTTGCTCGTTGGAACTGCTTTATCAAGGATTGGTCACTACGCTGTGTCTCAGCGTACTCTTCCAGCGCTCTGTTCCCGTTTATGATCCTTGTTGGATTTGTTACAGCTTGTTTTTGTTTTGTTTCGTTTCCATTAAAGTAACCCCTTCATTGGCAACACTTGGGTTCTGTCATTCATTTGTGTAGGCCTACCTCAACAGCAAACATTTTAGATATTGAAATAAAATAACCAATGACTTCAACAAAATATATTAAGGCAGATTTTTATTGACAGAAGAATAAACATTTAACATCTTCAGGCTAACAATATTCTTGTCTCACCAGAGACATATAGCACGGCTCCGTCTTTAGATAAAACAATTAAAACCACTGAGTTTCAGTCCTTACATCATTGTCAGTTAATATAGATGTCAAATCAATCGAAAATCACGAAAAAATAAGTTTACTCAATCTGTACGTTTTTAAATAAAAAAATGAAATAAATAAATCACTAAACTAATGTGTAAGTGGGTGAGCTAAATCGAAATGACCGTTAATTTTTATATGACGGGAGTGCACGGCAGAGCGGAGAATCCACGTTCTCGAGTGCACACACATACAGCAACAGACAACTACATTAAAGAAATACACATGGATATAAATGATTGTATTTTCATTTAGATTAACCATTATTTTCAGCCATTAAAGGGCACATTTATTAATTTAATTTGGTCAGTATAACGTGTTAATGTGATCTTATAATTTCTGTATTGCACATGTCACTGACGTTTACCAGTTTTCACTATTTTTACCATTAAAAATAAACAAAGAATCATCAGGGAACGTTATTTTCTGGTTGCAAAATAATAACCGAAAAAGAACCACAAGAGAACGTTATTTTCTGGTTATTAAAAAAACAGCCTGCAACGTTCTGGGAATGTTATTTTCTGGTTCACAAAAAAATAGCCAAAAGGGAACCAAAAACTAACGTTCCCTTTCTGTCGGTCTCTCGACGTTGTGTCGAGAACGACAGATGGGGTTCGCCCTTGAGAACCAATCAACTCTGACTACTATAGAAAAGGCCAATGAAATTTGGCGAATGAAATTTGCATGCCGAGCTCCGCCCCCGGATATCCGGTATAAAACGAAGCCGGCGTGCAGCATTCATTTACCTTTTGTTCTTCAGAGCCTTCGCTCATGACTACGAACAGAACGAATTCAATGAATTCTTCTTCTGCATTGCCGGATCTACGACGTGTAGCAGCGGATCGTCCCTACCTGCAGCGACCTTCCCCTGGGCGTCTCGGCAGTTCCGGAGGTGTTTGAGATTTTTTCTAAACAGTCCTTTTCAGGACTGACTGAGCATTCTCCAGCGTGGCATGTCCCGCTGTTCTCTTGGGTGCGGCACCCTCATCGAGGAGGGGGATGGACACGATCGCTGCAATAGGTGTCTGGGCGTCCAGCACACTGAAGCAGCGTTCGTTGACACATCTGCCTGCACTGCGGGCAGATTGTCATTCAGAAGTTGCGGTCACGGGTGGCTGTCTTCCTACGGGAACCAGCCACCATTTCGTCTGCTACCTGGGCTGTGACATCTGTGGCTACGGCCCCGATGACCACCCACGTTAGCAGCGTTAGTGATATGGGGAACACTGCGAACGTAAACCCGCCAGCTAAGTGCTCACGGGCCGATCGCACCCCGATTCGCTCTTCTGAACGTTCCCCAACCAGCGGTGGCATGCCGTCCGGATTCTCACGACACACATCGGGAACGATGTGTGACGTAGATGAGATGACGCTCGCAGCATCGGAGGGAGACTGGCATCCGACTCTGACGAATCCGAGCTCCACCCCCAGCGGTCGAGTTAGGAGGAAGCAGAAGTGATGTCATTCATGCTAACCCGGGGAAACGTGGTTCCTGAGGTCGGAGCGCGGTGCCATTATTTTCCCCGGAGGTGCACGAGGAGCTGTGTAAAGCTTGGAGCGCTCCACGGACCGCTCCAGTGAAAACCAGCTCCGCCTCCCTTACTTCCCTCGATGGTGGGGCAGCCAAGGACTGCGTCGTGACCCCCCGGGTGGAACGTCCGCCCGTGGTGCACCTGTGCCGCGGTCGGCTACCACCTGGGGGGAATCGGCCACGCCTATGGTCCAAAGCACGTAGGACTTCGGCATCACTGGTGTCGAGGTCTTGCGATGCCGCGGGCCAGGCTGCCTCCTCTCTCTGCGCCATGGCCATCCTGCAGGTCCGCCAGGCCAGGGCGTTGAGAGAGCTCCACGAGGGTAAGGCCGACCTGGGTATAAAAGCAAGATCTCCATGCCGCCGCTGACAACGCTCTACGGGCGACCAAGGCGGCGGCACGGGCCCTGGGTCGGACGATGTCCACGGTAGTGGTCCAGGAGAGACACCCCCGGCTATACCTTGTGCAGAGGAGTGACACCAAGGAAGTCCGCTTTCTTGATGCACTCATCTCGCAGGGTGGGTTGTTGGTAAACACCGTCGAGGACTGCGCTCAGCAGTTTTTGATGGTGAAGCAGACAGTGGCAATTAGCCACATTTTTACATGCCGTGATTCGGCCGCCAAAAGGCCTCCGAGATCCCGTGTGACATCTGCTTCCCTGCAACCCAGGACCCCATCGACATCGATTCCGGTTCCTGTGCCCCCACAGGCGGCACCCCGGAAGCAGAGGTCGAGGGGGAAACCTCCACCCCGTCAGCAACCTTCTCACGAGAAGGGACACTGACGGGAAGACCCTAGGGAGAACAACATCGGCCCCGAACCTTCACAGCCACGGCTCTGATCGGTCGGTACGGGACATTTCCTGCCTCGTCACCAAAGCCGGGCCCTTTTCAGGGCCTGGCGCCCACGTACTCACAGAGTGTTTTTCCGTTCTCCTCAGGTGTACTTGCAGCCGATCGCACACTCCACTCGACTGTGCTCGGCGAACCGACCTCACACCCTGGCGAGGTGTGAGGTCGTACACATACGACAGCTGTCACCACTCTCAAACCGACAGTGCGTGCCATTGTCCCGCCAGGCAGGTAAAAAGGCGGAGCCAACCTTCCCTCCGGGGACCCCCCGCGACAGATGGTTGGCTCCGCAAGCCGACGAACCACCCCCCGTGGGAATGGTGAAGCAGACTGCCCCCTTGGTCACCCTGAACAGTCCCTGGGAGCTCGAGAGCTGCCCACACTGTCTCGCTGGCTAATGTGTGCGGTCCGTCTTGGTTACTCGATTCTGGCAAAACAGGCATCGAGTTCGTCCCTCAAACCAAGATGTCAGCGGGTTACGACCCGCACTTCACTATTCCCAAGAAAGACGGGAGTTGCACCATAGGTCTGCGTACCCTGAACATGCACCTTCACAAGCTGCCGTTCAGATGCTCACGCAGAGGTGCATCCTGACATCTATCAGGTGTCAGGATTGGTTTGTGGCAATCAACCTGAAGGACGCTTACTTACATGTCTCGATCCCCTTGACACCGGTCGTTCCCACGGTTCGCGTTCGAGGGGTGGGCATATCAGTACAAAGTCCTCCCTTTCGGTCTGTCCCTGTCTCCACACGTCTTCACGAAGATCGTGTAAGCCGCCCTTTCTCCCCTTCAGGAAAAAGGTGTGCGGGTACTAAACTTTCTTGACGACTGGCTTATTGGCACACTCGTGAGATCTGTTGTGTACACAGAGGGACCTGGTGCTCCGGCATCTAGATTGATTGGGATTTCAGGTCAACCGAGAAAAGAGCAAACTCTCCCCAGTGCAGAGCATCCTCTTTCTCGGTTTGGAACTAAACTCTGTCACCATGACGGCGCAGCTGTCCACAGCACGCGCCCAGTCAGTGTTGAACTGCCTGGAACACTTCAGGCAGTCGACGGTCCCCCTGAAACAATTCAGAGGCTCCTGGGACACATGGCATCCTCCGCGGGGGTAATTGATGAGACCGCTTCAACACTGGCAACAGAGTCGAGTTCCGAGGACAGCGTGGCACACCGACAGCAGGCGCATGGTGATGTCGCCCTGCTGCCGATGCACCCTACCCCTTGGTCTCCATGACCTTCCTCCGGGCGGGGTTCCCCTCGGGCAGATCACGAGGCACGTCGTGGTGACGACGGACGCCTTGCTGCAGGGGTGGGGTGCAGTGTGCAACGGGCACGCAGTAGCGGGGCGCTGGACGGGCCCCCGTCTGCGCTGGCATGCAATTGCCTAGAGTTGTGTGCTGTGCTGCTTGCGCTGAGAAGGCTCCGGCCTCTAGTGCAGGGCCAGCACGTGTTGGTCCTCCGGGACAGCACGACAGCTGTAGCGTACATCGCCAGGGTGGCGTACGCTCACGGCAGCTAACACAACTTGCCCGACGCCTCCTCCTGTGGAGTTAGCAGGTGATCCGCTCCCTGCGGGCCACACACATCCCAGGCAAACTGAACCAGACAGCCAACACGCTCTCTCGTCAGTATACGTCTTGCGGAGAGTGGCGACTCCACCCCCGGTCCAGCTCATTTGGGTGCTGTTCGGACAGGCACAGATAGACCTCTTTGCCTCCCGCGACAACACCCATTGTCTGCTTTGGTACTCCCTGACCGAGGCCCCCCTCGGCACGGATGCCCTGGCGCACAGCTGACTACGGGACGGGCGGAAGCACACCTTCCCCCCCAGGAGCCTCCTTCCACAGACACTGTGCAAGGTCAGGGAAGAGGAGCACCAAGTGTTTTGGTTACACCGCACTGGTTTAACCACACTTGGCTTCAGAGATGATGCTCTGGACAGCGACTCCCCCTGAACCATTCCCCTGACAGAGGACCTGCTCTCTCAGGGGAAGGACACGTTCTGGCATCCCAGATCAGACCTCTGGAACACCCATGTCTGGTCTCTAGACGGGACGAGAAGATCCTGAGATGGCTACTCCCCCTATATGGCTGAGACCATCACCCAGGCTAGGGCCCCATCTACTAGGCGGTCACACGCCTCTAGACGGTGCCTCTTCTCGTCCTGGTGTCTTTCTCAACGAGAAAGACCCACTGAGGTGCGTGATCAGGATTGTGTTGTTCTTCTCACGAGACTGGAGACTAACATCTCCCCTCCACACTGAAAGTGTATGTAGTCGCTACTGCCACTCATCACGACTCAGTCGGTGGAAAGTTTCTAGGGCAAACACGACCTGGTCACCAGGTTCCTAAGGGGCGCGAGAGGGCGGAATCCGCCTCATCTCCGCTCCATACCCTCTTGGGACCCTAAGTGGTCCTGGGGAGCCTCAGAGCCCCTTGGAGGTTCCGATCTTCCTCACAGAGTAAGACGGCCCTCCTGATGGCGCTCACTTGCTTCAAGAGGGTAGGGGACCACCGAGCATCCTCCGTGTCCCCGGATTGCCTTAAATTTGGCCCTGGTAACTCTCACGTTATCTTGAGACCCAGGCCCGGATGCGTGCCCAAGAAGTTCCCACTACTCCCTCCGGGGCCAAGTGGTGAACTTGCAGGCTCTCTCCATAGGGGAGGAAGACCCAACCCGATCAGTGTTGTGTCCAGTACGCTGGACCGCACGCAGAGCTCTGAAGCTCTGACCAGCTCCGTGTCTGTTGGAGGACAGCAGAAGGGGAAGGCTGTCTCCAAACAGAGGCTGGCGCACTGGGTCGTGGACGCCGTTACGACAGTATTCCGATCTCAGAATCTCCCATGCCCATTGGTGAGGGCTCACTCCACACGGAGTTTAGCCGACTCCTGGGCACTGGCAGAAGCGTCTCTCTAGCAGACATCTGTAGAGCTGCGGGTTGGGCTACGCCCAAACACCTTCGCAAGGGTTAACAACCTTCGCGTAAACCCGGTGTCAGCCCACGTCCTGCTTGGCGACATGTAGGACTGGCATCCGGGGGGGCGTATGCCTGCGAAAGCACCTTCCCACCCTCCAAGAGGTTGGGTCAGTGTGCCATCTACCTTTTCTTCTTACCCAAACACATGGCTAAGAAAATTGGTACCTCACCAACCTTCCTTCTTACCCAGACACTGGTTAAGAACAGGAATTCCATCCATCACTAAGCAAGCACCCCCTGGGGGTTGGCTGGGCAGAGCAGCCTTCCCCCTTAGGCCGGGATAACATATGACCTATCACAGATAGTTCTAACCGGACCTGGTGCTATCAGACGCAGTAACACCCCCACCTTGGGCTGTTCCGTCTGCTAAACCCTCATGACAATGGTTCCCACACATGGTAACCCATGAGCTTCCCCAGGTGGACCTCCACCTCGCGGTTAACTACTCAGTCCGCACGTTCCATGCGTTCCCCTCCAAGGAAGAGACCATACATATATCCACCATATTCCTCCCCACGGGTAGGAGGTGGCCTCTGCAGCGCTTCTCTGATTAAGAGTTGCGCTTACCCAGTGTATACCGAGCCGGACGGCCTCTCGCCTGTAGAGAGCTAAGGCCCCGTCCGTGAAGGTTACCGGTCAGGGCTGTACCCATCTTTCTCCGAGAAAGCTCTGGAACCCCCCGACCACCACACTGGAAGGTTACAGTTTCACGAAGTTTCGAGCTGACACGCCCAGGCTTGTTACCGTCGCTTCGCTGACATTGTGACGAGATACAGTGTTGTGGCGTTTTCCATAGGCAACCCCATCTGTCGTTCTCGACACAACGTCGAGAGACCGACAGAAAGGGAACGTCTTGGTTAGGTATGTAACCTCAGTTCCCTGATGGAGGGAACGAGACGTTGTGTCCCTTATGCCACGAACACGTATCGTATTCTGCTGCAGTCGTGAGAGGCTCTCAGGCTCTTCAGAACAAGAGGTAAATGAATGCTGCACGCCGGCTTCCTTTTATACCGGATATCCGGGGGCGGAGCCCGGCATGCAAATTTCATTCGCCAAATTTCATTGGCCTTTTCTATAGTAGTCAGAGTTGATTGGTTCTCAAGGGCGAACCCCATCTGTCGTTCTCGACACAACGTCTCGTTCCCTCCATCAGGGAACTGACGTTACATACGTAACAAAGACGTTAGGTGAACGTTCTGTGTTGGCTGGGGTGTTCCGCAACACACAGAAGCGTTAAAAAAGAATGACGCTCAATAAAACGGCCTGATTTTACAACAGAATAGGCTACTATAGTTTTTTCAGATATAGTTTATAAAAAATACACCAGCAATGTCACTCGCGACTGCCCTTCATTTTAATATGAACTGAATTAATCTAATTCTTCCAAGAGCAAATTATCAGAGTTACATTTTATCCTACATTAATTGGATAGGTTACTAGCTAACCATATTGGATCACTGTTTGTTGTATCTCCCGAAACACTGTAACGCGCTAAAAGATTTGGCCGCTTAGGTGGCAAAGCTCGGTGCGCTCGCTAGTCTCTCAGCTGCAGTCTGGTGTCCACCCGAATCGACAGATAATAATACATTTATTTTATATAGCGCCATTAAAAGTTTCCATCTCAAAGCGCTGCACAAAAATCAAAACAATACATCACACATTAATATAACAGCACAATAAAATACTGTATAAAACAAAGCAAAAGATCCACTCAAGTAAAAGCAGTACTAAAATGAAGTGTTTAAGACACTTTGCCTCCCTGACGTTTATCGAGAGAGAGATCCAGATCTTAGGAGCATAAGCAGAAAATACTCTATCACCTTTGGAGCGGAGCCGTGGCTTGGGAACATTTAAAAAACCATACTGAGAAGACCGTAGATTTTGACAAGGTTTGTAAGGAATTTAAAGATCAGACAGGTATTGAGGAGCCAGGTCATGCAATGCCTTAAAAGTTAACAAAAGGATTTTAAAATCAATACAGTATTTGACAGTGAGCCAGTAAAGACTCTAAAACGGGAAATATGATCACTGGATTTAGCCCAAGACAGAATTCTAGCTGCAGAGTTTTGTACATATTGTAGGTTGCTAATTGAGGTTTTGATACTCCAGCAAGAAGTGCAATAGAATAATCAATACGTGAGAAAACAAAACAATTGATCAACCTTGCAGCAACTGAGAAGGACAACAAAGGACGTAAAGAAGCAATATTTCTCAGATAAAAAAAGGTTGTCTTAACCAAGTTCTGAATAAAAGCCTCAAATGTTAGCTTATTCAGCTTATTTTCTATTAGGTTCTATTAGGCTAAGAGTTTAGCCAGAAAAGGATCACTCAAGATCGGGCGATAGTTAGAAAGAGAGTGCACATCAGTGCTTTGCTTTTTTAATGGGAGTGACATCAGCAGTTTTAAGTGCTACAGACACAACAACAGTTGACAAAGAATCATTTATTATAGCAAGCACTGAAGGACAAAAGTAATCCAAGCAAAGCAAGATTTAAAGAGACTACACGGCAGAAGGAGTGTACAGCTGGACACTTTCATTCGAGAGACTTGCCTTCAGACTGATTCGTACTGTACTGGATTAAATTTAGAAAATGGCTTACCGGAGAAGGTTAAATTAATTGACAGTTGAAACAGCAGACTCAGAATAACTGCATATACTTTGTGGATATTAACAATTATTTCCCTGAAAAACTGAAGAAAATCATTACACAACTGATCAGATGCAGTCAAGGAGCTGGAGGCAACTGCGTTGAATAAACTGTTAGTTGTGTGAGATTTCTTTCAATAATACATGAATAAAATGATGATCTTGCAATATCAATAGCCACTATATAAGGGGCCAGGCAGTCTCTCCAAGCTTGGTAAAACACACTTAAACCAATACAACGCCACTTTTGCTCCAATGTCCGCCATGCAACCTTCTCTGAGCGCAGATCATCATTATACCAAGGGGCCGACCGTACAAATAAGACATGACGTGTTTTCAGTCGAGTTGAATTTGAGAGCATTATTAAATGATGATTTTTTTTCGGCGAGGGAAACAGCATTTAAAGTAGAGAACTGAGTTTGCAAAAACACCATGGTCAATCGACTGCCATTTACGAATAGTGGGCTCTACACTAGTATGAACAATCTCAATATCAAAGAAGATATAGCTGAATGTTCTGTAATACCTACATCCATAGTTGAGAGATTAGAGAGAAACGAGTCATTTGCAATAACTAAATCCAGTGTATGTCCTTTACATTGAGTTGGGGTATCTATAAACTAAAAGAGATTATAACAGTCTAAAAGAGACAAAAAGTTTCCATTTGGTTTTGGAGGTCTATAGATAGTATACAGTTACAGTGCAGTAGATGAGTTAGTTTAGTTATTGAAGCTACGATGAAGTAGATGCGTTGATGCGGTTATTAAGTTACAGTGCAGTAGATGAGTTAGTACAGTTATTGAAGTTACAGGTGCGTTAATGCGGTTATTAAGGTTACAGTGCAGTAGATGAGTAAATGCAGTTATTGAAGTTATAGTGCAATAGATGAGTAGATGCAGTTAGTTATGCAATAGATGCAGTAATGCAATAGATGAGTTACAGTGCAGTAGAGAAGTTGGTGCAGTTATTGAAGTTACTGTGCAGTAGATGAGGTAATGCAGTTATGAAAGTTACAGTGCAGTAGATGAGGTAATGCAGTTATGAGAGTAGTCCATTAGGGCAAATGAGCATTCAGTGTAATATTCCTGGTGTGCAAGTGAGCAGTAAAGAGTGCAAATGATGCTGTGTGTGTGTGTAAATAGTCCGGTAGAGCAGATAACATGAAGTACTGGTGTGTACAGTTCAGTCATGCTTGAAAGCCCTGTAGTGCAATGTAAACAGTGTAATAGCAGCATTACAGTTAAAGTTATGAGGGGTAGTGGAATCAGTGGGGAGCAGAGTTCAATAATGAAACAGTTCTGGGAAAAAAGCTGTTTCCTAGTCGGCTGGTTCTTGCCCGGAGGCACCTGAAGCGCCTACCGGAAGGCAGGAGAGTAAACAGTCTATGAGCTGGGTGAGAGGAGTCGTTGAGAATGCTGCGAGCTTGACGCAGACAGCGTTTCTTCTGGATGTCCTCAATGGAAGGGAGTGTAGTTCCTGTGATGCGCTGGGCTGTTTTCACCACCCGCTGCAGTGCCTTGCGCTCAGCAACAGAACAGTTCCCGTACCAGACTGTGACACAGTTGGTCAGGATGCTCTCTATCGTGCAGCGATAGAAGTTCACCAGGATAGTTGAAGACAGAAGAAGAGACGCTGGTGAGCCTTCTTGACCAGGCATGAGGTGTTGGTGGTCCAGGACAGGTCCTCCGAAATATGGGTCCCCAGGAACTTAAAACTGGAAACACGTTCAACAGCCGTCCCGTTAATGTGGATGGGGTCGTGTGTGCCTCCTTTTGCCTTCCTGAAGTCCATGATGATCTCCTTTGTCTTGGAGGTGTTAAGGAGCAGGTTGTTGTTTGAGCACCATGTGGCCAGGTGCTGTACCTCCTTCCTGTAAGCAGTCTCATCGTTGTTGCTGATGAGACCAATCACTGTTGTATCGTCCGCAAACTTGATGAAGGAGTTAGGTCCATTCACAGGTCTGCAGTCGAGTGTGAAAAGGGAGTAGAGAAAGGGGCTCAGTACGCAGCCCTGTGGTACACCAGTGTTGATGGTGATGGTGGTGGAGCAGATGTGGTCTAACCTAACAAGCTGTGGCCTGTTCGTCAGGAAGTCCATAATCCAGTTGCAGGTTGAATTGTTAATGCCTAGGTTTCCAAGTTTGATGATTAGCTTGGAAGGGATGACGGTATTGAATGCAGAGCTGAAGTCTACAAACAGCATGCGTGCATAAGTGTCCTTATTGTCCAGATGTGTGAGCACGGACTGCAGCGCCATGGACACTGGATCATCTGTGCTCCTATTGCTACGGTAGGCAAATTGGTATGGGTCCAGTGTGGATGGTAGAGAGTCTTTTGGTTGTGACAGGACCAGCCGTTCAAAGCACTTCATAACAATGGGTGTGAGTGCTACAGGGCGGTAGTCATTCAGGCATGTCGGGCTGGAATGTTTTGGAATGGGCACAATGGAGGTGGATTTGAAACATGCTGGAACCACTGCTTGGGCGAGGGACAGGTTGAAGATATCCGTGAAGACCCCAGCGAGCTGCTCCGCACATGCCCTGAGTACGCGACCATCATATCTATCCTGTTTGTAAAAATCTATAAAAACAAAATATAAAAAAGGCACATCTCACATCATTTTAGGATTCAGAGCACCAAGTTGGTGTACAACCAATAAGTATAAACAACAGCAACTACGTTAGATTTGGTGGGCAAGACATAATCTGCCAAATGTAAACAGTTTCAAATGCTTTGACTACCATGGTGTTCAACAACATACTATAAAGTTACCATACTGGGAACCCCAAAAACACATCAACATGCAGACAAGAAAATACATGTGTATTTTCTTGTAAACACAACTCTTAAGTTATCCTACTATTTCATTAACAGATCTTTTTTGAGACTCAGTAGGCAGGGTTTAAGTGGTGTACCATCATCAAGACCCATTAGGATTTTCTGGATGAATGTAAAAGTGTGAATGAGTTTCTTGGGATAGTCCAAATGCAATGCATACATCAACCCACGCAACAGTGAAAATGCATCAGCCAAGTTAGGGATATCACTCATCATAACATCGTCTTCCACAACAATAGAAATGCAGGACTGAAATTAACTGGATCTGCAGTGTCCTCTGTGACTGCTGTGACAAGAGCAACAGGAGTGTCAATGATGACAGGCTCATCTGACTCCTCCACCTTAAAGACACAGAGGGTGCAACTGTTAGGTTAAACTGAACAGTGTCACCTCTGAGAAAGGCTGTTTGAAGTCACACAATGGACAGTTAAAAAGTGTATGTCTTACTTGTGCTCTTTCACCTGCACCAGTTCTGCATGTGTCTTTGTGGACACGTGATAAATGAATTTTCAATGCATTAAATGATGGAAATGAACAAATAAAAGAGTTGTGGAGACATGGCAAAGGGCTAACTCTTGAATACTGACTATGCTGTAAACGGTAGTGCCTAAATAAATGGGCCCGGGTGTTTGAGGTGACAGCACACAACTTGCACTTCCACTCCATCGAATCATTTGACAACTAAAATTCCTTATGCTTCAGACTCACTACTTATAAACTTAACATAGTTAATGTTCCTGCATGTGAAATGTGTGATTACTCCAAATATTGAACAAGTCTGACCTTTCTGTGATAAGTTGGTCCTGTGGGCACAGATAAAACATCAATATGAAACCAGTCAAATTATGCAATCAACCTCTTTACAAATTAATGATTCAAAATCCAAGTGTTAATGTAACTTACCGATAAAGTTGCTCTCTGGTGACAATGTAGGTCTGCTGCACATGCACACAAAAACAGACAGCAAGATATGTAATTTTTAAGAGACTTTTAATTGATTTATTCAAGGACACCAAAAGCAAAAATAATTGGCAACGACTAGGTTTTATAGATACCATTACAACTCACTTTGCAAAAAATGATCAAAGTCTTCAGTGTCCATGCATTCACTGCTGACTGCCTAAAATAACTGATCTAGAACAAGAGTGCAAATAACAATGTTATCAGATTTCAAAATACAGGTGGGGTCTTATCTGCTTTATGCTTTGATATTATGAAATCACACAGAATGTGTCTGCTTCCGCTCTTTATATACATTTGAATTAATTGTCTGACAACACAGAAACCATGTTGTTCCACTTTAGAGGGTGGCTAACGTTAACTTGTTATTCAAAAATATTAGCTCAAGAGATAGTGTAAGGCTAGATTTATATGCTAATGAATTAGAAATGGAATTAGAAAGTAAAAGAAATGGTGAAAAATAGGTTACAACCTAAATTAACATTTGAGTCACCTTGGTTTTGGGGGATGCTCACTGCACTTTTTCCACTTCAACCTATAATGAAAAAACGTTTGTAAAGGTTTAATAAAAACTTGCAGAGTTCATTTGGTAACTATTATGTGCATAACCTTAACTTTGTTTGAGTAAAAGTTACAGCTAACGTTGCGTGAAACTTATATATTAAAAATAGCCTCGTCTAGCAGTCAAATATCATGTGTAATATGATATTCTTACAATGTTACAAGAAGCAAAGTAGTTTTGAAGTGTTTTGGTTTACTTACTATTTGCTTCATGCTTGATACCACGTCGTTCGAGAGGGAAGCCATCTTGGATAGATTTTTCTGGTAACGTCATATCACGTGATCAACGGTACACTTAAAAATAGTGAGTGAACCAGCGGTGTTCCCTCAGAAATGCTGAGGCACACAAACATAAAAATACATATTTGTTCATAGACATTAAGAGCTTAGAGGTGGATGAACTCAGCAAGAGATTTTAACTGTAGTGACCTCAGTCTTTATAAGCTAGTAGTACTGTTCGGGCTTACAGTGTACACCTCTCAACGTTCCACTGAGAAACAGCAAATCCAGTTTATTGTCCATGATAAAATCCGACAGAAGCAAGGCTTTATTGTTCACTGAACGTGAGTTTAATAGCGCTGCAGTTAAAGGACTTGTAGACACGGCAGCACTGCAATTCACCTCAGCAGCTGTCGTGGAAGACGAAGCAGCCCTGTGCAAACATCCACGGGAGATCAACATCATTTGGGGCCAACCCCAGCCATCGCTCGGTCGATCATCATCAGCTAGGTCCCTCCGGGGGACTAGCGCCCACATTCTCAAAGAAAGAGTTTCCAATCTCTCTGGGTGTTTCTCACTGCCGCTCTCACCCTCTACACGATGGTGTTTCATGGCGAGACGCAATGTGGAGTATACACTGCAGCTCTCAGCACCCTCAAACCGACGGTTCGTTGAGCTGCATCACCAAGCAGGAAAACCAGCAAAGCCGATCTCCTCCCCGGGGGCCTCCCCACGGCGAGGGATCCAAACTGCCAGCCGTTGATGAAGCAGATCGTACCCTTAGTCCCCTTGTCTCGGTCCCTGGGAGCTTGGCTCGAGCTTCCCACACCGTCATGGTGGCTACGGGAAACCATCCGTCTTGGCTACGTGATCCAATTCGCCAGTCAGAGGCAGCAACTCAACTCTGTCTCCATGACAGTGCGACTCACCACAGAACGTGCTCAGTCAGTGTTGAACTGCCTGGAAAATTTCAAGCAGTCAGCGGTCCCCCTGAAACAATTTCACATGCTCCTGGAACACATGGCATCCTCGTCGGGGGTGATACCTCTCAGGTTTATAAACATGAGACCGCTCCAACATTGGCTACAGAGTGGAGTTCCCTGGAGAGTGTGGCACACCGTCAGCAAGCGTACGATCATTGCGCCTGTGTCTACAGCATGACGTCTGCTACTCTCGCATTTGGTCATTTGGTCAACAGCGTAAGTAGTTAAATGCCAAGCGCTTTTTAGATATGACCATCAAGCAATTTTTTTTCCAGGATGTTTGTAATCCTGTTTGATAATGTGGGAGATGGTGGTCTAGTGGGTTAAACCAGTGAACTGATTCGATCCCAGCAGCCACCACCAGTGTGTCCTTGAGCAAGACACTTTACTCCATGTTGCTCCAGGGGGATTGTCCCTGTAATAAGTGCACTGTATATCGCCTTGGATAAATGCGTCTGCCAAATGACTAAATGTAATGTAAATGTAATGTCACCATGTGATCTCATTGTGTACACAATGGAACATCAACGTGAAACCAATGCAACCAGTCTCATATATATGGTATTGCAGGGTTGGATTATCAGCCAACAGCAAGGTTGAAGACTGTATAATGTGTCACAATATACCAGTATTGACAGTAATCAAATATTAAAACACAATTATTGAAATTGTGTTGATTTTACACAAATCGTAATATTGTAAACTATTCAGCACCCATTAAAAAGTTCACTAAAACAGTTACAATGGCTGCAAATTCTCTCTCTGTCAGCAGACAGACACGGGACACAGAGGTCAGTGCTATGACAAGGGATTTTATTGAGATACAAGATAGAATCAGGTTAAAGCACACCCAGTGGAAACGAGGAGCTTGAGCTAAGAGAGTCTATGAATCTTATCTGGTTTCAGAGTAGAATGTAAATCCACTGGAGCAGACGGGAAACAAGAGAGCCAGGAGTTGAAGGCACACACAAACGTAGAGTAGATAGACTCAGCTTACGGCAGGATTGACGGAGACGCAGATCCCGAGTGGAAAGCCAAACTCGATCCCCTGGACGATAGAACGGGGTAGGGGATCGTCGGGCATCAGCAAATTGCTTGTGTTTCCGTACAGCATGCTGCAGGTGGATATGGGCCGAGTCCCATACCCTCTCACTCGCTCGAAACCAGTGGTCAATAGATGGGACTTCCGATGGTTCCCCAGTCCAGGGAAACAACGGGGGTTGGTAACCGAGTACACACTGGAAAGGGGTGAGACCCGTGGTGTTTTGTTTTAGGGAGTTCTGTGCGTACTCGGCCCACGGAAGGAAACGGTTCCAGCTGGTTTGGTTGTCATGACAGCAGGTTCTTAGATATCTCCCTATCTCCTGTATCTTCCGCTCTGTCTGGCCGTTGGTTTGAGGGTGATAACCGGAAGAGAGTTTGACTGCCACTTGGAGGAATTTGAAGAAGGCCTTCCACACACGTGAGGTGAACTGTGGTCCACGGTCAGAGACGATTTCCTCTGGGATCCCAAAGTTGCGGAATACATTGTGGAAAAGGGCCTCTGCGGTTTCTAGAGCGGTAGGTAGACCCCGCAGGGGAATGAGCTTGCAGGCCTTGGAGAATCGGTCCACCGTTACGAGTATGCAGGTGAAACCATCTGATTTGGGTAAATCTGTGACGAAGTCAACCCCGACGTGTGACCAGGGTCTACGTGGAATAGGAAGGGGTACCAGTTTTCCAGCAGGTAGTTGACGTGGCGTGCGGGAGATGGCGCAAACTGAGCATCCTTCTACAAATTGTGAGACATCCCGGACCATATTAGGCCACCAGTAACGAGCCTGGAGGAGCGAGAGGGTACGCTGGTTGCCTGGGTGTCCTGAGCCCGGGGAAGAGTGCGTTGAGCCCAGAAGGTCCTTGCGTAGGTTGGTTGGAACGTAGATCTTACCCTCTGGTCCCCCTGGTGGAGCAGGTTCAGCAACTGTGGCGGTCCGTATTTGGTCATCCAGATCCCATTGGATAGGGCTGACAAGTATGGCTGGAGGAAGGATGGGTTCTGGTGTGGGGAATTCCTCTGGAGCATGAATTCTGGAAAGGGAATCTGCTTTTACGTTTTTATCTCCAGGCCTGTAGGTGATGGTGAAGTGGAAACGGGTGAAGAAGAGAGACCAGCGGGCTTGACGTGGGTTCAGTCTCTTTGCGGTGCGGAGGTATTCCAGGTTCTTATGGTCAGTGATGACAGAGAAAGGGTGATTAGCTCCCTCCAGCCAATGCCTCCACTCTTCCAGTGCTAACTTTATTGCTAGCAGCTCCCGGTTGCCGATGTCATAATTCTGCTCCGCCGGGGACAACTTCTTGGAGAAGAAGGCACAAGGATGGAGTTGAAGAGGATTTCCGTGACGTTGGGATAACACCGCTCCCGCGCCGGTAGTGGAGGCCTCCACTTCCACCACAAAGGGGAGATCTGGGTTTGGATGGGTGAGCACAGGAGCAGTGATGAAGGCTCTCTTTAACTCTTCGAAAGCAGCTCGAGCTTCGGGGTTCCAGGATAGTGACTTCGGTTTACGGCGGAGTAGGGAGGTGAGAGGAGAGGACATGAAACTGAAGCTTTTAATGAACCTTCGATAGAAATTTGAAAACCCCAGGAAACGTTGAAGTTCCTTTACTGTTTGAGGAAGTGGCCAGTTCTGGATGGCTAGGATATTTCCCTGGTCCATACTAATGCCCTCCGCGCTGACGATGTAACCGAGGAACTGGACCGTGGGGCGATGGAACTCGCACTTCTCAAGTTTCAGATACAGCTGATGTTTCCTGAGTTGCTGGAGGACCTTTATGACATGGTGGCGATGTTCAGTCAAGTCCCGGGAGTAAATGAGGATATCATCTATGTAGACGATCACAAATTTATGGAGATACTCCCGGAATATTTCGTTAATGAAACCCTGGAAAACAGCTGGAGCATTGGACAGTCCGTAAGGCATCACCAGGTAATCGTAGTGTCCCGAAGGGGTGATGAACGCAGTTTTCCATTCGTCCCCCTCCCGGATTCGAACGAGGTTGTAGGCACTCCGCAGATCCAGCTTGGTGAAGATGCGAGCACCACGGAGTTCCTCAAGGGCAGCAGGGACTAAAGGAAGAGGATAGGGTAGCTTGACAGTTTGGCTGTTGAGGGTCCGGTAATCGATACAGGGCCGCAAACCACCGTCCTTTTTACCCACGAAGAAGAAGCTTGAGGCCGCGGGTGAGGTAGAAGATCGAATGAAGTTCTGGCTTAGAGCCTCCTCGATGTAATCCTCTATAGCCTTACGCTCCGGGATGGACAGAGGATACACACGTCCTTTAGGCGGTGTAGCCCCAGGCAGCAGATCAATGGCACAGTCCCATGGCCGATGAGGTGGTAGGAGGGTTGCTGCCTGTTTGCTGAAAACATCCTGGAACTCCATATAATCAGATGGGATGTGGAGTTCTGACGGTGGATCAGGGCTCTCAACACGCGTGGAATTTACTTGGACGGGGAAGTGATGAACCGGAGGTTTGGGTACCGAGGAGATACACTGTTGAAAACAGGCTGGGCTCCATCGCAGAATCTCGCTGGACTCCCATCCGACTTCCGGAGAGTGTTGAGCGAGTCATGGGCGTCCCAGGATGACATCTACGGTGGATCCCTCCAACACCAGGAAGGATATCTGTTCTTGGTGCAAACAGCCGATACGTAGGGTGATGGGTGGTGATTGATATTTGACTCTGCCTCGTCCCAGCGGCTTCCCCTGGATGGTTTCTACCTTTAATTCCGCATGAGATAGAAACCGTAACTCAAGTCTTTTTAGTAGCGACGGGGAGATGAAGTTGCCTGATGAGCCCGAGTTGAGGAGTGCCCGTCCTGCAACGCTCGAATGGGAAGTGATTCATTGGATTTCTAAGAGGGTTAACTTAGAAATAGCAGGAGATCCGGGAATGGTACTCACTATAAGACGTGGCGGGCGAATTGGGCATGCTTTGATCTGGTGTCCAGAGGCCCCGCAATACAGGCACCGACCTTGGGTCATACGAAGTGCTCGTTCCTGGGGAGATAGTCTGTGAGTATCAACCTGCATGGGTACAGGTACTGAAGGATAGGTTTCTGGTGAGAGCGGTGAACGAGGTGATGCATCCAGTTGGCATGCGGTGAGTAACTGGGCAATTTTCACAGTTTTCTGCATGAAGTTCTCTAGTCCCAAGCTATTGTCGTAGATGACTAACTTCTTACGGAGTTGGGAGTTCAATCCTTGGCGATAAGCTGTCATCAGTGCTGCCTCATTCCATCCGCTAGCAGCCGCTAGCGTGCGGAAATGTAGAGTGTAGTCACTCGCCGAAGAATTTCCTTGACGTAGGCGGAAGAGCTGATCGGAGATATCCAGGTCCCCGGTACTGAGACCAAATACCTCCTGGAAGTGAGACGAGAAGATGGAAAAAGAGTTAGTCAGAGGGGATTGTGAGCTCCAAAGGGTTTGAGCCCAGAGCAACGCTCTTCCCGAGAGGAGGGAAATGAGAAATGCCACTTTAGCTCGTTCGGTGGTAAATTTTTGAGAGTGCATCTCAATGTATAGGGAAACTTGAAGCAGGAAACCGCTACATCCTGCCGCTTCACCAACATAGCTGGCAGGAAGGCCCATGGGACTGGCTGAGGCAGATTGTTGACGAGGATCCGGAGATAAAGCTGCACGAAGGGCGCTGACCAACCCCTCGTAAGGAATATCCGTCGGGGAAGCAGCGTGCTCCATCTCCAGATGTTTTTAAAGGTCTGGTCTTCTGTCAGCAGACAGACACGGGACACAGAGGTCAGTGCTATGACAAGGGATTTTATTGAGATACAAGATAGAATCAGGTTAAAGCACACCCAGTAGAAACGAGGAGCTTGAGCTAAGAGAGTCTATGAATCTTATCTGGTTTCAGAGTAGAATGTAAATCCACTGGAGCAGACGGGAAACAAGAGAGCCAGGAGTTGAAGGCACACACAAACGTAGAGTAGAATCCAAAGTCCTAGAAGACTCCTCAGGAGAGTAATGCTGTAGGGTAATTACTCATGGAAGGTTTGAGACCAGACAATGAGTGAACCAGGGAAGTGTAACTTTATAGTGTGGGGTTGATGATTGGTGGCAGGTGAGTGATCAGTACTCAGGTGAGTGAGATCTGTTGCAGTGGGTGAAGCTGATGGTGTCTGTGTTGACTCTCTGACACTCTCTCCCTTCATACACTTTTATTATTTAATTATATATTCCTTTTTAAACGTTTTCTAAAATGCATGTATAAACATCAGGATTTTTACTATTTAAACATGAAAATTGTTGATTGTTTAACAAAGTGGCCCCAGAGGTAAAAGTTTGCCCACACCTGGTACCTAGTATGTGTTGTATGACAATTGGTTAACGTTGATCGGCTGATGCAAGCTGAACTCAAATGACTAACAGCATTGACGCTTGATTATGTTCTTTTCAGTCATGTGGTCCAAACAATAACACAAGATAGTTTGTTTAAACCAAACAGTTTAAACAGAGTTTAAAATGTTAATCTTCTTATTGAAGCAAGCTCACACTTTTGGTCTTTATGAGGTTTCGAACCTCCAGACATTGGTTAGTCTTCAACAGTAACACGGTGCTATGTTTCTAATCCTGTTTGATATTGTCACCATGTGATCTCATTGTGTGCACAATGGAACGTGAAACCAATGCAACCTGTCTCAGTGCAGAAAGCAAAGAAAATACTTTTCAAATAAGAGCATAAGCCATTGGCTCAACAAAGAGACAAAGTACAGAATACACAAGAGCTTTGGCTCATTCTCCTATACTAGGACAAGTAGTTGAACAAGTCCAACCAGTTTGCAGACTCGAACAATGCCAGTAGACTTTGTTGGGATCATGAAGCAGCTCATCAGCTATCTGCCAATAAAGACAATTTTAGTCAACACACATTAAATAGCTAGATCAACACTAGACAATGAATCCCCTTCACCATAGATGAAGCAAGGTATCTATATAATTATGTATATGCAAATATTATAAACTAAAATGTTTTCCAAGTAATATTGTTGCTTCTGCTAAAGCAAAAGAGAATTAGTGAAAACATATTGTATTAATGCAAGTGAAAAATACTTTTATAGTTGATGTATTTACTACTGTAGTATAGAAGTATTAGTGTATTTATTATACTATACCATGAATGAGTAAATTTATGGTATTGCAGGGTTGCATTATCAGCCAACAACAATGTTGAAGACTGTTTATTGTGTCACAATATACCAGTATTGACAACAATCAAATATTAACAAACATTTATTGAACGTGTGTTAATTCTACACATATTGTAATATTGTATACTATTCAGCACCCATTAAAAAGTTCACTATAACAATTACAATGGCCGAAAACTCTCTCTCTACCTTCATTAACTTTTATTATTCCATCATATATTCCTTTTATTCTAACTTAATTCTAAAATGCGTGTATAAACATCAGGATTTTACTGTTTAAACATGAACATTGTTTATTGTTTTATTTGCAGTATTTAAGATCCAGAAAAATCTTTTTGTTATTTTGACCAGTCTGCCCATTAACATTTTCTGCTAATAAGTGAAAAAATAATTATAATATTTTCGTTTGGAAATTTGGGGAAAAATTGTCACTAATTCACATTCAATGAAAAAGCAATTTTTTTTCCAGGATGTTTGTAATCCTGTTTGATAATGTGGGAGATGGTGGTCTAGTGGGTTAAACCACTGAACTGATTCGATCCCAGCAGCCACCACCAGTGTGTCCTTGAGCAAGACACTTTACTCCATGTTGCTCCAGGGGGATTGTCCCTGTAATAAGTGCACTGTATGTCGCCTTGGATAAAAGCTTCTGCCAAATGACTAAATGTAATGTAAATGTAATGTCACCATGTGATCTCATTGTGTACACAATGGAACATCAACGTGAAACCAATGCAACCAGTCTCATATATATGGTATTGCAGGGTTGGATTATCAGCCAACAGCAAGGTTGAAGACTGTATAATGTGTCACAATATACCAGTATTGACAGTAATCAAATATTAAAACACAATTATTGAAATTGTGTTGATTTTACACAAATCGTAATATTGTAAACTATTCAGCACCCATTAAAAAGTTCACTAAAACAGTTACAATGGCTGCAAATTCTCTCTCTCCCTTCATACACTTTTATTATTTAATTATATATTCCTTTTTAAACGTTTTCTAAAATGCATGTATAAACATCAGGATTTTTACTATTTAAACATGAAAATTGTTGATTGTTTAACAAAGTGGCCCCAGAGGTAAAAGTTTGCCCACACCTGGTACCTAGTATGTGTTGTATGACAATTGGTTAACGTTGATCGGCTGATGCAAGCTGAACTCAAATGACTAACAGCATTGACGCTTGATTATGTTCTTTTCAGTCATGTGGTCCAAACAATAACACAAGATAGTTTGTTTAAACCAAACAGTTTAGACAGAGTTTAAAATGTTAATCTTCTTATTGAAGCAAGCTCACACTTTTGGTCTTTATGAGGTTTCGAACCTCCAGACATTGGTTAGTCTTCAACAGTAATACGGTGCTATGTTTCTAATCCTGTTTGATATTGTCACCATGTGATCTCATTGTGTGCACAATGGAACGTGAAACCAATGCAACCTGTTTCAGTGCAGAAAGCAACGAAAATACTTGTCAAATAAGAGCATAAGCCATTGGCTCAACAAAGAGACAAAGTACAGAATACACAAGAGCTTTGGCTCATTCTCCTATACTAGGACAAGAAGTTGAACAAGTCCAACCAGTTTGCAGACTCTAACAATGCCAGTAGACTTTGTTGGGATCATGAAGCAGCTCATCAGCTATCTGCCAATAAAGACAATTTTAGTCAACACACATTAAATAGCTAGATCAACACTAGACAATGAATCCCCTTCACCATAGATGAAGCAAGGTATCTATATAATTATGTATATGCAAATATTATAAACTAAAATGTTTTCCAAGTAATATTGTTGCTTCTGCTAAAGCAAAAGAGAATTAGTGAAAACATATTGTATTAATGCAAGTGAAAAATACTTTTATAGTTAATGTATTTACTACTGTAGTATAGAAGTATTAGTGTATTTATTATACTATACCATGAATGAGTAAATTTATGGTATTGCAGGGTTGCATTATCAGCCAACAACAATGTTGAAGACTGTTTATTGTGTCACAATATACCAGTATTGACAACAATCAAATATTAACAAACATTTATTGAACGTGTGTTAATTCTACACATATTGTAATATTGTATACTATTCAGCACCCATTAAAAAGTTCACTATAACAATTACAATGGCCGAAAACTCTCTCTCTACCTTCATTAACTTTTATTATTCCATCATATATTCCTTTTATTCTAACTTAATTCTAAAATGCGTGTATAAACATCAGGATTTTACTGTTTAAACATGAACATTGTTGATTGTTTTATTTGCAGTATTTAAGATCCAGAAAAATCGTTTTGTTATTTTGACCAGTCTGCCCATTAACATTTTCTGCTAATAAGTGAAAAAATAATTATAATATTTTCGTTTGGAAATTTGGGGAAAAATTGTCACTAATTCACATTCAATGAAAAAAAAAATTTTTACTTAAACATGCAACAATTAATAAATTCAGAAATTGTGTGTGTATATATATATACTGTAATTACATTATACAAGCAAATTATTTTGCTTGATTCCGATGTTTTTGGACATACATACCTATTCACTGATTTCATCCCCAGCCGTTTAAAATTATTTACTTTTAATGTTGTTTATAAGGTAAAAAAGTTAACTTTTCTGCAATAGCTCTGCCTAATACCAAGTGTTTTCTATGATCACAAAGTAACTGAATGGGTAGCCATTACATTTAACTCACAAGACTGTAAGGAGGACAATTTGATAGATGATTTAATTAATATTATAATCATCTTTAGGTTATCTTAATTCTGTACTCACCTAATCACAGACGTATTCTGAAATCGTTTGGACATATCCAGTAAATATAATAAATACATTCTAAAATGAACACGTTAATGTGTTTTTGTCTTGTTGAAAACTGTATTTTTTTAACATCTATTTAGCCTATTTAGTTGATATGTGGGGGTACATAACCTGCAGTGGATATGGAACCTACAGTCTAGATAATCACACAGAAATACCAACTTTCGGAACAAATCAGACTTTAACTAGTTCACAGTCTCAATATGTCACACAAACAAAAGATCCAGCTTAAATGTTTGAAAAGACATTCATGGGTTGTGTTCAGTGTAAAAAATGCATTAACAAAGAAAAATTTCTGTCAGCATATTAAGTAACCCAGATAGAAAATTGACTCCGGAACGGATCCGCCCTGGAACTACCACAAGCTCCGGAACGGATGTGCAAAACGGATCCGGAATGGAGTCCACTTGCACAGTGCAGCGGATCCAGAACAGATAAGGATGGCGGATCCAGGGCAGATCTGTTCAGGACCCGTTTATAAAGCTGCTGATCCGCCACGGATCCATAAAGCTGCTGATCCGCCACGGATCCGTTCAGGACCCGTTTATAAAGCTGCTGATCCGCCACGGATCCGTTCAGGACCCGTTTATAAAGCTGCTGATCCGCCACGGATCTAGTCATTCTCTCTAGATACCTTCAGATCCCTCATTTAATAATAGTTTTCTGGCCAAAACTAGCTAAAGAAATATTTCAAATCTAATTGACCAACATTGGATAGAATTGATTGCTCTTTCATTTTTAATATGCCTGCCTTTATTAATATTAATAACACATGAGGAAATCATTCACCCATAGTAAATTCACCCATTTAAGCCAGTAACAATTAAACTTTAAAAATAGGTCATTACAGACTGTATTTATGTATACAATTGTATTACAGAAAATGAAATGCAACCATAAATTGTACAATTATTTTTATTTATTTAAGGAAAATAACACTTTTTTTTAATGTAGCTCAAGAATCATTTAATTAAATATATTTTTGTGTAAACTGGGTTTTTAAAAGATTGATCAATATAAACTTAAAAAAATACTTTTTAAAAGTAGTAAACTTGTCTTTATCTTAACTGGTAAACGAACACTGAAAACACAAGTTAAAGTTAAACAGTAAAACACTACTGTTGGGTGCTGACACTGGGACGGCTCCCCTGTCTGCTACCAGGTTGAACCACCATATCACATGTTTTGTGATCTCATCATCAGTGGCGGCATGGGAGACATGGCTCTTTCTCACAGCACCTGTAATACACAAGCAGAATTATTATTAAACCAGTTCATGAAATCACATAGGAGCTACCAAGAGAACACCACCGTTTTACATATGTCTTACCTCAATCTAGACAAGTTGATATGTATCTGTCCCATCTCAGTGAGTGAACTTAATCGCTATGAAGTGTTTGGTGGCTTCTTAAATCATCTCTGTTTGAATCCTAATGAATGAATGGAACGAATGGTTAAGCTAAACGCTAACATAGTGACACCCTACAGCGAGTAAGTGCACCCACTGAGACGGGACAGATATGTATCAACTCTTTTAGGTTGATGTAAGAGCATAATGGCATATGTAAAAACGGTGGTGTTTTCCTGTAAGGATACACACAACCAATGTTTTTAAAACAAAAGTGTGATATCTGACACTTCTCTTTGTCTATGACGAGTCATTCAGGTACTGGGCTACTCAACAGCGGTTGACTGTCTAAAATAGTCTGAATGTAAACCCTAGGTGTATTTGATTGATTCAGGATAAGACAAAAACAAACTTCACAAGAAGGTTACATTTTTAACCAAAAAATGTTTGGTGCTTATACTTTTAAACCAGGCAAATTTCATTACATTTACTTACACAGGAGGAACTTCCTAGACTCCATCTGATTATAAGATTTTTTCCCATTCATGCCCTTCCAGTTGATCCTTCTCCCAACATCATCATGGAACATGTGGGAAAGGATGTTCCATGTGACACGTTTTGTGTCATGGCCCCCAATAGTTGCCAGGGAGGAAATCTGAAATGTAAAAAAAAATCCTGTCAATTTCTTATGATTAACACTGGTAAAATAATTTACAAAATAAATGTTGTGTTATAAAAAATATTTAGTCTTAAGACTTTGATGACCAAGTAACCTGTTTCCCTTGTGCTACATATTTAATATTTTGTGTTTATAACAGCAAGATATTGACAGTTTTGGGAAAACTAAAACTAATAATATATCTGATAAGATATATCTGGGCCAATTCAACATGTAGAATGTATGGTAGAATGTGTGCCGGTGGTAGGCCAAGAGGATTATTGGAAGTGTAGAGCTGAAGTTGAGTGACCTGGTGACTGTTACACCAGTTTGCTTTGGGGCACCATTGACTTCCAGAGTAGGCAAAAATACTATGGAAATCAATGGTGCCCCAGAACTTTTCACACTCTTCAAAATATATTATTTTGTGTTAAACAGAACAAAGAATTTCATACAGGTTTGTAACAACTTGAGGGTGAGTAAAGGATAACAGAATTTTCATTTTTGGGTGAACTATCCCCTTAAGACAAATGGACGGATCCAATATACAGTGTTGTTACACATGTGTTCTTTCTGTAACGCTTAGTGCAAAGGCAGGTATTTTGAGATACATCTGTGTGAATTTGTGCATTTAGGCACAAAGCCAAGATGCGAAAAAACTATATATTATATGCACACTGTCTGACACATGCTGCACACACAAAACTTCTTCATGCTGAAAGACAAACCTGTATGAGGTATAAAATAATGAACATTAGAAAAGCTTATTTTTCAGGCTAAAATCGACCATGCACATAAGCAGTCGTAAGTGTGAGTGTACATATAGCTTCTAAGCTTCTGTGTAGCTTGTTACTTAAACAAGACGAAATTGGCTCTTGTATGGGTCTTGTTCTGCCGTATTGTCACAGTTTCTCCCATTTATAGAAATAGTAGTAAATCATCTTTCTATATCTATAGCCTTTGCTTGTCTGCTTATTTAACAACCAGCTTAAGAATGTGCATGTAAACACACCCAGTATTCATTTACATTTAGTCATTTAGCAGACGCTTTTAACCAAAGCGACTTACAAAGAGTTAGTGAGCAACAAGCGTTATGTCATATTTGACAAAATAGCTGGCTAAATAATGTTTAAAACAGTATAAAATCTTACTTTACCAGTTTGGTTGGAAAAGATGAATCGAGAAGATGAAGATGATGAACTCCAAAACAGACCAGTGGCACTAGAACGAGCTGTAAACTGCAACAGAACACACACACACACACACAGTATATTATAGTTGATTTATACTATTAATAGGACATGAAATAATTAGTATACCAGAACTAAAGTTTACTAATGCAAGTGGGTTTTAAATTTTTTTTTCTTTACATAACTATAAAGTAGGTTTTAAACTTTTAATCTTAAATTATTGATGTGAATCGTATGAAATTAAATATTATTACATGGGTCATTATCACTATATAAAGTGCCATTTGGTGTCCTCATCAGAAACACTGAGCCATCGTGTAATGCAAAATAGTGGCATTTTGAGGTTTTATTATAAATGTCCTAATATTTACACATGTACAACTGCAATTAGAAGATTCTTAAAATGTGTTTTATCATTTTATAACAATTTTCTTTGACTCGATGTAGGTGATTTTGGCATGTCCCTCGTACTGCTTAGCTACCTTCAGTGAGTTTAAAAAGCGGATACATTGCACAAAATTAAAATCTTTTTTGAAAGTTCTTATTGTCCTCAGCAATGTTTTTAATAAAACGAATCATTTGGATAATCTATATTCTATTTTCATAGTAATATTCAGCATTTGCATGCGTCCCTGTATTTGACGTCTACCCTGTCATTTTGGGGTAAACGCCCCTTTAAGAAATAATCTGATGTACTCAGTGACATCCCCCCCCCCCATTCTGACTTTCCTCAGTGGAGGTCAAAAACATTTTCTGCACATACAGTTAGTATCTGCAATCTGCACTCATATTTTCTTTTTATAGTTTTCAACATAATGTGTTTGTAGTTCAATGTTGTCAGGCTTCACATGTCTTGGTGACATTTTAATTAACAAAAACTTTTCAGTAATTGAAAATATGCTTCTTAAACAGTATACATTCAGCTTTAACAGTGAACCCCTTTGCTAGCTGCAGCTACACTGTGTGTTCATTAAATGATAACTTTAGCCACAAATGCACACCCGGTCACCAAGCCTTCCTTGATATGGTGGACAAGTGCATTAACGTAATGGGCTTGAGCTTTGACCAACATACTTTCTAACAGCCAAAGGTCTACTTAATACAACCGACATGAACTTAAATGGAAAGATTAATATTTTGAAAATTGTGAAGTCTCAAAGGCACTCTATAATGATAATGACCCACATGTATGTAGTGTGTACCGTTATTAGTATTTGACAAAATAGCCTCGATTTTGGTCCACATCCGGATATAAAAACAAGGCCACACAGTATCTTAATATAATGAATTCATTATCTGAAACAACATTACATGGGGAGGTGGAAAATATATGTCAAAATATGAACAAAAGACTCAAACTACAGTTGAAAGAAAAAGTATGTGAACCCTTTGGGCTTACTTGGATTTCTTCATAAATTGGTCATAAAATGTGTTCTGATCTTCATCTAAGTCACAACAATAGAGAAACACAGTCTGCTTAAACTAATACCGCACAAACATTATATGTTTTCATGTTTTTATTGAACACAACATGTAAACATTCATAGTGCAGGGTGGAAAAAGTATGTGAACCTTTGGGTTTAATAACTGGTTGACCCTCCTTTGGCAGCAATAACCTCAACCAAACGTTTCCTATAGTTGCAGATCAGACCTGCACAACGGTCAGGAGAAATTTTGGACCATTCCTCTTTACAAAAGTGTTTCAGTTCAGCAATATTCTTGGGATGTCTGGTGTGAATCGCTCTCTTGAGGTCATGCCACAGCATCTCAATCGGGTTGAGGTCAGGACTCTGACTGGGCCACTCCAGATGTGTATTTTCTTCTGTTGAAGCCATTCTGTTGTTGATTTACTTCTATGCTTTGGGTCGTTGTCCTGTTGCATCGTCCATCCTCTGTTAAGCTTCAGTTGGCGGACAGATCGTTTTAAGTTTTCCTGCAAAATGTCTTGATAAACTTTGGAATTCATTTTTCCCTCGACGACAGTAATCCGTCCAGGGCCTGAGGCAGCAAAGCAGCCCCAAACCATGATGCCCCCTCCACCATATTTCACAGTTGGGATGAGGTTTTGATGTTGGTGTGCTGTGCCTTTTGTTCTCCACACATAGCGTTGTGTGTTCTTTCCAAACAACTCAATTTTGGTTTCATCTGTCCACAGAATGTTTTGCCAGTAGTGCTGTGGAACATCCAGGTGCTCTTTTGCAAACTTCAAACGTGCTGCAATGTTTTTTTTGGACAGCAGTGGCTTCCTCCGTGGTGTCCTCCCATGAAGTCCATTCTTGTTTAATGTTTTCCTTATTGTAGATTTGTCAACAAAAATGTTAGCATGTGCCAGAGATTTCTGTAAGTGTTTAGCTGACACTCTAGGATTCTTCTTCACCTCATTGAGCATTCTGCGCTGTGCTCTTGCAGTCATCTTTACAGGACGACCACGCCTAGGGAGTGTAGCAACAGTGCTGAACTTTCTCCATTTGTAGACAATCTGTCTTACCGTGGACACATGGACATCAAGGCTTTTAGATATACTTTTGTAGCCCTTTCCAGCTTTATGTAAGTCAACAATTCTTGATCGTAGGTCTTCTGAGAGCTCTTTTGTGCGAGGCATGGTTCACATCAGACAACGCTTCTTCAGAACAGCAAACTCAAAACTGGTGTGTGTTTTTTATTGGACAGGCCAGCTTTAATCAACACATCCAATCTCATCACATTGATTGGACCCCAGGTTGGCTGACTCCTGGCTCCAATTAGCTCTTGGAGAAGTCATGCCTAGGGTTTCACATACTTTTTCCACCCTGCACTATGAATGTTTACATGTTGTGTTCAATAAAAACATGAAAACATATAATGTTTGTGCGGTATTAGTTTAAGCAGACTGTGTTTCTCTATTGTTGTGACTTAGATGAAGATCAGAACACATTTTATGACCAATTTATGAAGAAATCCAAGTAAGCCCAAAGGGTTCACATACTTTTTCTTTCAACTGTATACCAGAAGTTCAGTGGATAAAAAACAGGTAACGTTATACGTTAAAGTTAGGCCTATCAATTAATCTCGCCTGCTATTATACGGGAAAGGGGTGAAAATATGGTCTCAGGATTGGATTAAAAAAACTGGCTAACGTAACTGTACAAATAAAGCATATTTAACTATTCTTACCGCGTTCCGTCTTCACCGACCAGCCGGCTCCACCGTTTCCACCGTGTGAGGAGATGATAGTGAGTGCGACAGTTTGAAAAGCGCGCGTTCGGTTAGAGAATTCGCTCAGCGTCCGTCGCGAGTCCGCGAGTTGACAGTGCGTTGTGCAGAGGCGGGGCATGTTCTGTGCGTACGACTGAATTGAATCTGAGAGAACAGCGGACCAGGTGACTTGAAGGCGGATCCGCCCCGGAGTCTTTTGCTATGTGGGAACCTTCCCTTGACACCACACCTAGTTAAAAGACACTGCCTGGTTTATCTTTAAAATGGATCAGGGCGTTGGTTGTCACTACACATTCATAGCACTTTTTTCTTGCATGGTACAACTTTTTAAATGTACAGTGTGTAATTTTTGGAGGACCTGTTGACAGACGCACACACAGACGCACCCACAGACGCACGCATACAATTATGTATACTATATTGCATTTCTGTCAATAGGTCCTCCAAAAACGACACACTGTACCTTTAAAAAGGTGTACCATGCAACAAAAAAGTGCAATGAATGTGTAGTGACAAAACCAACACCCAGATCCATTTTTAAGATAAATCAGGCAGTGTGTTTTAACTAGGTGTGTTATCAAGGAATGGTTACTTGATATGCTGACAGAAACGTTTCGGTGCTATTGTAAAGTCTCAAGTTGCACACCAGTAACGTGTTCTTCTTAGGCATGTTTATAAAAGCGACATGCGTATCTTTATTCAACTAAATCATAATCATGGTTTAAGCTTAACCATGTCTGTGAAACTGGGCCTAAGAGTTCAAACTTGCCTAAATTAGTAAATGCTGAACACAAGCTAAAATTTATTTCCCTGTCACTAGTTTCAAGTGACTGTAGGTGTGCACTTTATACTGTGGTCCTTGTCACATTCTGTTTGACTGGCCTTTAAGTTTGTATTTTTCATACTTTTCCCGAGCTGACGAGCTCTTTAACCATTTCTATAACCTTTTAATATTTTCTTACAAAATGTTTATTAATAGAATATTCTGTCTTTTCTTACAGGCTCCTTTTTCTGGGGTACTCCTCCAATTGGCTGAGGTAAATTTCACACAGCCATACGTACAGTACACACAAACATTATGTAAAAAGTTAAATAAAAATGGCTTTGTAACTGAGGTGAAGAGATTTTAAATGACAATATGTTTTTAGTTGCAGACCTCAACAAAAAAACGGCATCAAGTAGGTGCTCGTAAATACACACATGCAACCTGATGTACACATATATGTACATTATACTGTAAAAGACTTTATCTTTTTAAATGTATAGGCATATGTAGGCATACACAAATGCAATTTTAAAATTTGCTGCTATTATTGTCATTGTATCGTAAATACAAAAACAGTGAAACATACTTTTTTTCCCCAATACATGTGATAAAAAAAAATATTTTATTTTCAGCATTGAGTGGAGGCATGAAGACTTGAACTCAACACCTAGGTGTGTACCACTAGACTAACATACACGAAACTTCTTATCAGTCTGTTTTTTGACTGAGGTGTAAAAAGGGAAATGATAAGGAATATTTGTATTTATATTAATGAGTAGTAATAAACTGCACCTGTTAGGATTGAAACAGAATCAACCTCATGCCCACACACACACTAAATATATGCTGTAAACTATCATAAAGGATTATTTTATTTTCAGGCCAGTGGAAAAGCATGGAGACTTGATATTGCACTCCTCACCTGGGTTTGTACAACTACACCAACATACACAAAATGTCTTATTAGTCTGTCTTTTCTAATTCTTTAAGATATAAAGAAAGAGACTAATAAAGAAATTATCATAGGTTTGCTTTTATTAACACTTCACCACTTTTCTACGTTTTAAAAATGTTCTATGTACTCAGTGCTTGACATCAACTCTTTTGCTCATCGGCCATTGTGACTAGTGGATTTCTAAACTTTGTGAAAACTTCTTGGTATTGTAACATTTCCTGTATTTGGTTTATTAAATGTTTTATTTAATTTATGATGGGGTGCCAGACAGTGTTGCGGTCATTAAATCAAACCAACTTTTAAATTACATTAAGAAACCAACAACGGCCTGGGTATCTAAAAGCGACAGACCCTTCAGTTATGATTTAGAAAATTCAGGTAGTTTGCAAAAAACTAACCTTCACACAGAGAAAGCCACAAACATTGAACAAAATAAATCACCTTATCCATTTTTCGAATATGTATATTCAAAATTCAAGTTCAATAAATCATAAACATTATAAATTCATAGAAAGTAGAGAACTCATCATTAGATCAACAAATCATGAACATAATAAATTCATAAATGTTACGTCTGTAGTTATTTAGACGTTAATTGGTCTAGGATTTTAGCAGACATAACACGTCGAAAATGTAAATAGTTGTACGTATGTGTAAATGGTAGTAACGGAAAAGCAACGAAAAAAGACAGAAAAACCAGCCAGCAATTCAGTTACACAAATTTAATTATAACTTGTAAGATAAAGTTATAAAATGATAAAGTAGATATATACAATAAATACAAAGTAAAGAAAATTATGATAATAATACATTCTAATCAATAAACAATCTGGTGGAGAGGAGGGAGTTAACGAGTGGTGCTTAAATCAAAGAACAAAATATACCCAAAAGTAAGCTAACTAATAGCAAGGATCTAACTGACTAACAACAGAAAATGTAGAAAGAAACATCTTCAGCGTACAAGACGCTATAACTAAATTAAACTCACTAACAAAACTAAATATACATTTTAGCACCACTCCTACTTCTAGTGTGTCTAATACATGGAGGTTTATTCTACGTGCATAAATGTAGGTCGCGATCTGCTTACCTGACTCACAACCTCTCCTGCCGAGATAATTGATTTAAAGCCGGTACAATGGCTGAAGCTTCCACACGTATATCCATGGCGAAATTGTCAAACGCACGATCACACAAACAAACACCAACGCGAACAACAAAACAAGAGAGCATTGATCCGACTACAAACAGCAAAACACTGTAAAGCCCAAAGCATGGAACAATCTCTCAGACTGGTCTCAAATGAGAAAACAGTCCTCAAAGAGTCTGCACTCTGTACATATAAGAGCGTTCGTAACACTCTCCTTCTCAAAGACTTTACATAAAGCAGCACTTTAAGCTCTAGATAAGGTATCGGCAACTATATTTTCAGAACCTTTCTTATGCTTTATGATCAAGTTATAATTTTGCACAATCAGCGTCCAACGCGTAAGACGTTGGTTGTGATTGTACATTCTGGACAAGAACACCAAAGGGTTGTGATCAGTGTACACAGTAACAGGCAAAACCGATGAGCCCACATAAACCTCGAAAAACTGTAAAGCCAGAATCAAGCCTAAAGCTTCCTTCTCGATGGTAGAGTAATTTCGTTGATGTTTATTGAACTTTCGGGAAAAATAACAAATTGGATGCTCAAAACCCCCATCGTCTTCTTGAAGAAGAACAGCTCCAGTACCTAAAGCACTAGCATCCACTTCCAATTGAAAAGAATGTGTAAAGTTTGGAGTAGCAAGAACAGGTTCACTAGTCAGCAACATCTTTGCACCATCAAAAGCACGTTGACACGCTTCAGTCCAAAAAAATACACTAGTTGGACTTAGTAAACTAGTCAAAGGATGCACTACAGTAGAGAAATTTCGGCAGAAACCTCTATAGTAACCAACCATTCCCAAGAACCGACGCAACTCCTGTCGTGTCATTGGAATAGGAAAGTTAACAATAGTAGATACTTTAACGCTAACAGGACGAACTTGACCTTGACCTACTTCTTTGCCCAAGTAGGTAATCGTTGCCTTACCAAATTCACACTTAGCTAGATTAATCGTCAAAGAAGCGTTAGCTAACCTTTCAAAAACTGTCTGAAGAAAAGTCAAATGCTCAGACCAATCCGACGAATAAATCACTAGATCATCTAGGTATGCACTACAATTTTGAACTCCAGACAGTACAACATTTACAAGGCGTTGAAAATTTGCCAAGGCATTGCGTAGCCCAAACGCCATAACATGGTATTGTACGAAATTATCCGGAGTATCGAAAGCTGAAATTTCCGCAGCTCGAGTGGTCTATGGCACTCGCCAATAGCCTTTCAACAAATCTAATTTCGTCACAAATTTAGCAGAACCTAAATTATCAATGCAGTCTTCCGTCCTAGGAAGAGGATAGCTATCAGGTACAGTCACAAAATTTACTTTCCGATACTCTGTGCAAAACCGAAATGTACCGTCAGATTTTGGAACAAGAAGACAAGGTGAACTCCATGGACTGTAGCTAGGTTCAGCCAAATCCTTTTTTAACAAATAATCCACCTCAGCCTTCATCATAGAATGTTTAATATGATTCACTCAATAAGCGTGCTGTTTAATCGCCGAACTACACGTCACTTGAATATCGTGCTGTAATACATGAGTTTGAGTCGGCATATCACTAAACAACATAGGGAATTCTTGAATTAAATTCATAATATCCCGTTTCTGTGACTCACTCAGATTATCCAAATTTGCTGGCAAGCTTTTCAAAATTCAAAAGTCTACCACACAAATCATTACGCAGTAAAACACCATCATCAGTAGAACATTCGCCAGATGTCAACAACTCCTCATCATTTCCTGCAGTAAAGTCAGACATATCACGAGCAACAGCGCTTAACACCCCAATAGCCGCAGCAACTTTTTCTTCTTTTTCCTCTGAAAATGTTTCAGACACCGGCCGAGGACAATAAGATTTCAACATGTTAATGTGGCATGTACTTGCCTTTGCGATCAGGCGTGTTTATCACAAAATCAGTCTCTGTCATGGTTTCACCTCTCCTTGTCAGGTATTTCTTGGTTTAGAGGTGGAATCATACAGAATCCTTTGTTTCATGTGGGGAGAGATGTTTTTGACCTTGTGGCCTTCCATACTCTCCCGAGTCGCGTCATCGTTCCTACCCTCCTGTTTCCTGGTTTGTGTTAATTAGCTTCCCCTTAGTGTTTGATCTGTGTCACCTGGTCCCTATTTAATTATCCTGTGTTTGTCTCCCTATAAAACATCCTCTTGTTTCATTGTCCTGTGCTGGTTCGTTGTATGTAGCTCTGTGTATCATACCTTGCTCTGCGTTTATCATACCTTGTTTGTGTATCCTGTTGCTACGTGTTGTGTGCCTTGTCTCCCAAGTTCCTATTTCATCGTGTCTTAGTAAGTGTTAGTTTAGTGTTTGTTTTCAGTGTTTGTTTTATAGTTTAGTTAGTCAGTGTTCTTATCCTTGTTTAAGTTCATTATTTATCCTGTTTTGTTTTCCCCTCGTAGGTTTTGTTTTGTCAGTGTAGTAGAGTAGGCGGGGCGAGACCGTTGTTCGAGTCCGGTGAGTAATTGTTAAAGGGCGCCAGCCGTGCGCACACCAGGCTCGAATCCCGTAGGAGATTGGGAGCATAAAAGGAACGAGCGACCGGACCGTCGAAGAGAGAGGACCGGGCCCGAACTTGTGTTTGTATTTGTATTTATGTTTATGTTATTTCGCCGGCGGTCGTCCGTGAGGGGCCGCCGGCTATTATATTTCTTTATTAAATGTTTATTTTATTGTCTTCCGGTTCTCGACTCCTTCCTTCCCTTTTATTGAGATTTGTTACATTGGTGCCGAAACCCGGGAGGAAGGAGAGACATGCTGTCGGAGAGTCCTCGCCGCCGAGTGGCCTCGCGGTGCCGGAGAGTTCGGGCAGCGCGGACGAAGGGCGTCCGCCAGGGGCTGCCCGAAGCGGTGGCTCTGGGGAAGGGAAGTGCACAGTGCGGCCACCGTCAAATCTTCGGTGGGACGGCGACCGTTGCTGCCGCGCCCCTGGGTCGAGGTGGGGTGGCTGTTGTCCAAACGGGAGCGGGGGAGTTACCGCCGTCCGCCAGAGGCCGGAGCCTGCGTCCGTCCGCCCGAGGGGGAGGAGCAGGGGGCGGGAGTGCCGAGGACGGCCACCGCCTGCCAGAGGCCGGAGCCTGTGTCCGTCCGCCCAAGGGGGAGGAGCAGGGGACGGGGAACTCGCCCCGACTCCCAGATAAAGGAGGAGCCACCGCCGGCCGCCTCTCTCCCCTCTCTCTTTCCGGTCGCTCCGAGGGCTCCCGTCTCCGTTGTCTCGTCTCGTTGTTGCATACCCCCCACCCCACCCCCCCGAGGGAGGGGGAGGGAGCATGCACAGTCGCGGGGATGCCCCCCGGCCTGTGAGGGGTGATGGGGGTATGTAGTAGAGTAGGCGGGGCGAGACCGTGGTTCGAGTCCGGTGAGTAATTGTTAAAGGGCGCCAGCCGTGCGCACACCGGGCTCGAATCCCGTAGGAGATTGGGAGCATAAAAGGAACGAGCGACCGGACCGTCGAAGAGAGAGGACCGGGCCCGAACTTGTGTTTGTATTTGTATTTATGTTTATGTTATTTCGCCGGCGGTCGTCCATGAGGGGCCGCCGGCTATTATATTACTTTATTAAAGGTACAGTGTGTAGGATTTTGAAGGATTTATTCACCAAAATGTAATATATTATACAAAACTATGTTGTTAGTGGTGAAGAAATACCTTACAAAATGATCCGAAATGTTTATATTACCTTACAATGAGCCATTTTATGTATATACACCGCGGGCACACCCTTACATGTAATTTATCAATGTGCACAGCCATGTTTCTATAGTAGCACTACACGGACAAACTAAGCCCGTTTCGTAAAACGAAGGCTGCACGGGACTAGTTCTTCTTCTTCGGCTGTGTTTTGAGGCAGCTTGCAAAGCGAATACATATAAGGATTAGCAGAAGAAGAGGAAGAACAATAACAGCATTTACTTGTCGTGTTTTTTATTAGAAATATAAACAGTTCTTTGTTGCAGTAAGAAGCAAAATTTGCGATAATGGCGGACCACACATACTCTGCACACGAGCCGATAGAGCGTCAATCTGTTCGTTCAAAAAAGAGAAAATACGATGCAGCAAGGCGAAGTCGAGACAAAAAACGACAGAAAACCCGAATAAACATCGGCGTGGCTTTTCCCAAATAGGACACTGAAGCAGAAGAAGGGTTTGATAAGCGACGCCGAAGTTGCCAGCTTTCTGCTGGACCAGTAAGTTTGTCTAATTTCCGCTATATAAGTGAACTGTTTGTTTGATAGCTTTAGCTAATAGATGAGCATGAGCATCAAGTGAGTTTTTCCTTGTTTTTAGCACTCTAGCAATTGAACTATAATTCCTTTTTGCATGGCCGTGTTCAAATCAAGTTAGAAATCATTTTTACAATCATAATTTGCATAAATCGGGTGTAAATTATATTATAATACTGCTTAGCTTCTGTTCACACAAATGTGTTATTTGATAATTGATAGGATAAAATCCAAACTTCCAAGTTGCATAGTTTATCAGCAATACAGTGTCAACGAAGATTTGAGAAGATACAATTGATCAATTGGGGTGATGCCAAACGTCTGCTAAAACTTTCGCGGTTAGATTACACGCCTTTAGCGATAGAAAGCGGTTTCAATAGGCAGTAAATTACGAACCAAATTACCGTGCCAAAAAATGCTATGCAAAATAAGCAAATACATCACTGACACAATGCTAAACAAGTAACAATAATGTTCACTATAACGATTAGAGTAAATAATCAATTAAGTCAATTTAATTTATTTATTTTTCTTGGTAAATAAACCTCGTCACTTGACTTGCAAAGGTTACTCTCTGCTGTCTCAGACGACGACATCTCTGTCCTGTGTCCGTAGCTTCGGTCTGTTGTTCGCCTCAGTGAGACGTAGATTGCAATTATCAACACCACCGATATTGGCCGCTGTCATTTACGGAACCCTTTTGTCCTGTGACGCCAACCGTAGCTTCTCTAATGGGAGGGAGAGGGGGGTATCGGAGCTGTAGGTTGCAATTTCCTACATCGCCAATAGTGGCCTCTGAAACTTACACACAGAACCTTTAAATGTTTATTTTATTGTCTTCCGGTTCTCGACTCCTTCCTTCCCTT
Source organism: Triplophysa bombifrons (assembly GCA_029783895.1). Lineage (NCBI taxonomy): Eukaryota > Metazoa > Chordata > Actinopteri > Cypriniformes > Nemacheilidae > Triplophysa > Triplophysa bombifrons. Next base: position 19,092,926 of record CM056452.1, read on the forward strand.
TTATTGAGATTTGTTACAGTCAGTTTATAGTGTTCTTTGTTAATAAAGTCCTGTGTTTCCCCTACCATCTTTTCTCGTGCTTGCCTGCACTTCGGTTCGTCCTTGCAAATCATGACAGAACGAACCAGCCAAAACAGAACCCAGCAGGCAACCGCGGACGATTCCTTGCGGTCCCACCAGACCCGACTTCTGTTGGGTTTAAAACAGGGGGATCATGGGATCAGAGACTTCGCCCGGGAATTCGTGGCTGCAGCTGGGGAGACTAAGTTCGGTGAGGCGGAGCTCACAAGGTTATTTTTAACTGCTGCCTCACCGAGCCTCTCAAGCGTTCGGAGATGAGGATGTTGAGTTCCCTGTGGATGGGCAACATGATCAGGTACGTGGTCAACCGGGATGATAACTGGCCGTTAGTGCCAGACTGGATATCCACCCCCGTGGCTACCGTCCCGGTGGGACGCGTCCTGGCCGCCCTTACCCTGGGGAGCTCGGCACCCTCTTCCGCAGCGCCTCCTGCAACCACTCTACCGTCTGCCAGTTCTATTGGCAGGTGGGGGGGAAAGAAACTCTGGAAGGCGGCTCGACCCCAGGAGAATCCGGAGGTCCCGAGCCCGGAGGTCTCGAGTCCACTGGTGTCAGGCCCCCTTATATTTTTTGGGGGGGCGCCGTGGGGAGGTGACGGTCCGGGCGGCCTGCCCGGCCGCGGATTCCTTCCAGGAGCCGGAACCCAGCCCGGTCCAGGAGCCGGAACCCAGCCCGGTCCAGGAGCCGGAACCCAGCCCGGTCCAGGAGCAGGAACCCAGCCCGGTCCAAGAGCCGGCACCCAGCCCGGTCCAGCAGCCGGCACCCAGCCCGGCCCAGCAGCCGGCGTCAAGCCCTGTCCAGCCGGCGTCAAGCCCTGTCCAGCCGGCCCAGCAGCCGGCGTCAAGCCCTGTCCTTTCGTCTGCACTTGGGTTCGTCCTTGCAAATCATGACAGTCTCACTCAATCTCTTAGATACCTGGTACGGACCAGAAAACCGAGCGGTCAACACCGAACCAGGTACTGGTAACAGTACCAAAACCTCATCTCCAGGTTGAATCTTACGAAACACAGCCTTCTTATCGTACCGTCTCTTCATGCCCTCCTGAGCAATTGACAACTATTTCTGTTCAAATTTACACGCAGTATGCAATCGTTCCCGAAACCGACAAACATAATCCAGCATATTTTGTTCAGTGGACTTGTTATCATTTAATAACCCGTTTTTCATTACTTTTAGCGGCCCTCGTACAGTATGACCAAATACTAAGTCTGCAGGACTAAAACCCAGAGACTCTTGTGTCGCTTCTCGAACTGCAAATAGTACAAAGGGTACTCCCTCGTCCCATTCTTTCCCAGAGCTTAGACAATACTTTCTCAGCATTGACTTTAACGTCTGATGAAAACGTTCAATAGCACCCTGACTTTCAGGATGATATGCACTTGAGATTCTATGTGATATACCCAAAGTTTTCAAGACTTGTCTAAAAACTTTAGAAAGAAAATTTGTCCCTTGATGTGTCTGCACGACATTCGGCAATCCGAATGACAGGAATCGGAATTAACGGAGCTGGAGGAATCTTTTGATTCGGCTTTCCCATCACCTGACATTGGTGACAAGTACGACAATACTGAGATACGTCTCTCTTCAAACCAGGCCAGAAGAAATGTTTGAGAATGCGGTTGTAAGTTTTCGTCACACCCAAATGACCTGCTAAATCATGAGCATGAGCCAAAATCAACACTTGTTTGCAGTAAGCAGTAGGTAAAACAATCTAGCAAACAACATCCCACTCATTAACCATATCTGATTTAGGATGCCATTTTCTTAATAACAGTCTGTTTTCAATCACATATTCCACAAGACTGGATGAATCGGATTTTGCACTTGTAACAGCAGAAAAACATTTAATGAGTGACAAATCTTCTTCTTGTGCGCTCCGAATCAGTTCATAGGAAACAGGTTCCGCTAACAATTCAGACCCTGCAACAACCTCAACAGCGTGCTTGTCATGTACAACATCTTCATCCCTTTTTATCTACCTCCAGATTTTCTTCAGTGAAAACAGATGATATAAAAGAGTCAGACAAAATAATGTAATCCCCAATTCTGCGTTTCTGAGCATGAGTAACTACACTGGCAACAATACCTCTGGAAAATGTTCAGAGATATCATCCACATGAATAAAACAGTCAGGCTTATCAACAACTTCCGGCACAGTTGACACTTTACCACCCGCTAAATCATTTCCGAGAATAAATGCAACCCCTTTTACCGGAAAGGAGGAACGTATCCCCACCTTCACAAACCCTGAGACTAGGTCACATTGTAAGTGTATCCGATGCAACGGTACAGAGACTACACCGATTTCAATCCCTTGTACTAATACACTAGATCCACAAGATGTCTGCTCGGACAGCGGAAGTGCATCAGCGATTACAAATGATTGACTTGCTCCCATATCCCTCAGAATCGGTCTACCATTAACGGAGATGAACCCCTTTATCACGAATGGTTTAAACCCTGTATTAACTTCATCTTTCTCGAAAACAGTTTTAGACACGGTCTTAACAAAACTAACAGATTTAACCTGTCCTTGTTGATTCCTACGTTTAAGCATCAGGCAATCCGAAATAACGTGTCCCACCTTGTGACAATAGAAACATTCTCGCGTTTCTTTTATTCTGTGGTGTAGCACTTTTACTACGGTTATTCGAATTGTATGAATGAGCAGCAGACAAATTGGATAATTGTTCTGATTTGGCCTAAACAAACACATTCTTATGTGTCAACGCATACTCATCCCCAAGAATCGCGGCTTGGGATAAGAGCGTCACCTTTCGCTCATTCAGGTACGTGACTACTCGTTCTGGCAAACAATTTTTAAAATCCTCTAAAAGCATTAGCTCTCTCAATGACTTCAAATCTTGCACGTTGTTAGTATACATTTACATTTACATTTAGTCATTTGGCAGACGCTTTTATCCAAAGCGACTTACAGTGCACTTATTACAGGGACAATCCCCCTGGAGCATCATGGAGTAAAGTATCTTGCTCAAGGACACACTGGTGGAGGATGCTGGGATCGAACCAGCAACCTTTGATTTACCAGTTCAGTGGTTTAACCCCCTAGACCACCATCTCCAGTATACAACCATTTATCATAAAGAACTCCCTTTTCCCAAGCAAATTCCACAAATGTTTGTTGGGCTACACATGCACGAAGAACTACATTTTTTACCACGTCTTATTTCAAACTTTCCTCTAAGGATAGCGCAGAGCAAACGTCCTGTGCTTTTCCCACTAAGCTACATTGCGATAAAAGACACCAAACCTCCTTTGGTCAACGAAGTGAAGCAGCCACACGCTCAAAAGCAGCAAAATACGTATCCACTTCGGATTCTCTGAAATGAGGGACTAAAGTGATGTGCTTACTAACATCAAATGTAGCGATCGAAACATTGCTCCCTGAATTTGCTGTAACAACACCAGGGCTAACAGGATTAAACTGCGCATTTCGTTCAGAGACAACCTTCGCCGCCTCTAACTCGAGCTGTCGCAGCTTTACCTGTTTCTCAGCCTCAATTTCCATTTTCCGGATCTCTAAGCGTAACTTCATTTCGGCTTGGCGTGTCTCAACTCGTTCCTGCCCTTCCATTTGGAGTCGGGCTATGCAAACTTTAAGTCGTGCGTCACCCCCAGACACCACAGAAAACGGAGAATGTGGAGAGAAGGGTGGTAGAACAGCCTTGGTCTCAGCCTCCGCCTCGGCATTCTCACCTATTACCTCTTCCACATTCCCTGAGCTAATCAGACGTCTTTCCACAGCCGATATGTCAGCTTGCTCATCATCCGCATCTGGAAATACAAACACTTAACTCGACCAAATTTTTCAAAATCTCATTCTTAACAATTCCCTTTAGAGCCTGCCTCGGGTCAGCAATAAACAGTTGCAAATCAAAAGTACTCATGGTCCAATTACCAATATAATTACACTTCACAATGTACAAAACAATTCCTTTTCATTGCAATTTTTCGTTCCCCCTCAGAAACACACACATACAACTATCTTCCGAGATAATATAGTAATCCATATATATTTAGATCCCTACCTCAAAAAGAGATAGAAGATCCTGGACGAGCCCCCAAATATGTTACGTCTGTAGTTATTTAGATGTTAATTGGTCTAGGATTTTGCAGTCATAACACGAAAATTAATATAGTTGTACGTATGTGTAAATGGTAGTAACGAAAACGCAACGAAAAAAGACAAGACAACCAGTCAGCAATTCAGTTACACAAATTTAATTATAACTCGTAAGATAAAGTAATAGAATGATAAAGTAGATATATACAATAAATACAAAGTAAAGAAAATTTGGATAATAATACATTTTAATCAATAAACAATCTGGTGGAGAGGAGGGAGTTAAAGAGTGGTGCTTAAATCAAAGAACAAAATATACCTAAAAGTAAGCTAACTAATATCAAGAATCGAACTGACTAACAACAGAAAATGTAGAAAGAAACATCTTCAGCGTACAAGACGCTATAACTAAATTAAGCTCACTAACAAAACTAAATATACATTTTAGCACCACTCCTACTTCTACCAGAAAGACTCGGAGGCCAAAGTTGAGTATACGACATTTATTTGACAGCTGATAGACAGAATATATATGGATATAATAAGATGGTAACAGTTCTTTGGAGTAGGCCCTGTCCGTGGCTCGCGTCCGGAGGGCCAAGAAGTCCTCCACTTCCCGCCTTGAGATGGTAAGGCGGGGGCGTAGCCAACCCCAGAGAATGATCGTGGGCTTACCTCTGGAGCGGGGCCTACCCCCCCAAAAGAATTGTTTTCTACTCACCTGCTGGTTGGAGTCTCTAGCAGAACCTGCAGAACGATATTAATTGCAAATGTTAGTGATAAAACAATTTACCGGTCGCTGGTCGTGAGTAACACTGAGACGGGGCCCGATAGGCCACGACATATACACAAGGCCTCGATGGGCCACAGCACTGACGAGGCTGACGAGGGGCCCCAGTGACAGAGGTCCCGATAGGCCTCAACATTGACGAGGCTTTGATGGGCCACAACTCTGATACATAGCCCGGAAGGCACGACACTTGAGACAAGGCCCCGATGGGCCACAACCACTGACAAGGCCACGATGGGCCACAACATAGAAACGCAGCCCTAATAGGGCACAACACTGAGACGAGGCCCGCTGGGCCACAACACTGACAAGACCCCGAAAGGCCACGACATTATGAGGTCCATCCAGCCCCTTCTTTTTGACAAGGCCCCGATGGGCCACAACCACTGACAAGGCCGACTAGAGGCCCCAGTGACAGAAGGCCCCGATAGGCCACAACATTGACAAGGCCCCGATAGGCCACAACATTGAAACACAGCCCTGGTAGGGCACAACACTGAGACGAGGCCCGCTGGGCCACAACACTGAACAGGCCTTGGTAGGCCGTGACACACCACCACCAGTATTTGCAAGATTTACCTGGATATTAGACGGATAGGCTCGTTGAGCTGCCGTGATGGTAGAGGAGTCCGGTCTTATTAAGACTCATGAGCAGAGGATGACCATCTACCTGTCCGTTTAATGGTTCCCATTGGACTTCCGCGTTCGACTGCCGTAGTACTTGCTCTGATCCTGAAGGAGTGTCGTATACAGGAGGGGCGCACATCGAGCTGACGCCTTGATCTTGACCGGATGAGGCTTGTTGAGTTGTTATGATGTTTTCCATTGGAATTCCGCGTTCAGCCCGGTTGTGGCTGCTCCGATCCTTGATCTTGACTTGAAAGAGCTTGTTGGACTTCCATGATGATTTTGGAGTCGGGTCTTATGTAGGGTTTAAATGCAGATGACAAACATCTGCGCACCAGCTTTGTTGAAATCCTCACTCTGCAGCTTCGTAGTTGCGCCGATCCCAAAGTATTGTCGGATCGTGGTGAAGCTTCATATTACCGTGATACTTAAGTAGAAGAGTGTTTTGCAGTGTATATGTGGCAAATATACAACACCAGCGGTATATCCTTGAAAATGTATATTGTGACTTGAGTTGCTGAGCCTTCAGGGTTTAACTTATGCTTTCATTTTCCCAAAACTCAGAGGGTATTTAACCGAATGTGTGAATTAATTCCATCAAGGAATAACGACGAGAATGTCGCACTGAAATCCTGTCATGATTACTTCGCTTTAGGTTACGAGTGTATAGATGAGGTTAAATATACTTAAGTTCATCATGATTCTTGAATTAATGCTGTTGGTATACGACGTCATGCATGGAATGCCCTTAATGTTTAAGGTTTGTACTCCGCTCTTGAAAGTCTTAATCGTTACTGGATCATGGCCTGGTTTGGAACTTCTTTCCAACGAAAGACGATTGACTCTTGACTGTGAATAAACCATGAAAAACGATGGAATAAAACAATGTTAGACCATACGGGCTTTATGTGGCAGGCTATAATGAGAAGCATGTCGGTACAGATTCCGGACTTCCCATTTTTAGCGAGTACCAACTCCTGCCATCAGGAAGAGAATCATAATTGATCTTGAAGGCATCCTCGATCCGCTTTGGACAGAGACAAGGATCTTGTTGTTGACTGACCTAAAACGAGAGGTGTGTTAATATCATTTGCACCAGACAGCCCCGTAGCGTATTAGGTTGAATCCCTCTCGTTGTGTTGCGTGGTCTCATGAGTGCGATCGGTTTTTACAAGAGCACTAGACAAAGCAGCTTGTTGTGAAGAGTTTGCTTGTCTTTCTGTTCCTTTGTGTATGATGCCGATTAAGCACGCCACTCGTTCACTTAGGTTCCTATTGTGATTGAACTCATTCCGGTTGCATGAAGTTCATATAGCCTGTGTCTAGAGCCAGGTAACTTCCTATATGGCATGAGTCTAGCTACCGCAACTGCAGAGTTATATTTTCTTTTTGGCCTAGCCGTTTTGGTTACCTAGGCGACATGGCATGTGGAATTCCAGCACCTTGACATCGAATCACGTTGCTCCGACTGCGGACATAGGAAGGGGTAAGTGGCGATCTTTTATGTTTCATGTTGGAAGGTGATTGGTTGGGTGTTGATTGGCAATGAGTGATACAGGATTGAGTCTTCCTGGCAGAACTAGCGCTGAAGCTACATTTCTAGTGTGTCTAATACATGTATCCTTAATCTACGTGCATAAATGTAGGTCGCGATCTGCTTACCTGACTCACAACCTCTCCTGCCGAGATAATTGATTTAGAGCCGGTACAACGGCTGAAGCTTCCATTCCAAAATTGTCAAACGCACGAGCACACAAACAAACACCAACGCGAACAACAAAACAAGAGAGAATTGATCCGACTAAAAACAGCAAAACACCGTAAAGCCCAAAGCACGGAACAATCTCTCAGACTGGTCTCAAATGAGAAAACAGAGTCTGTTTTAACTCTGCCGCCATCCATATTTAAACCACTCGTAAGCCGCTCTGTAACTGGCAATTGGTGGAGCAATCTCTGACGTCAGAACCCCACGCCCGCAGATTGACAGGCGTATCAGCCAATAGATTCCCAAATTTGAAACAGAGTACAGACACACAAACGCAACTATACATTGCAAACAAAAGTACATATAAGAGCGTTCGTAACAATAAACAAAAGGGAGCAATCAGTCAATAGAATTTCTCCCTAATAACAAAATAATCCAGCCAATTAAAGTTCAGGAAAAATCCAAAACGTGCAGTTCCTTTCATCCAGAAAAAAACGCTCTCCCTAAAAACAAAGTAGCAAAACAAAACAGTCAACATAATATTATCACTCATCAGCAACAGTATCCACAGCCGTTGTATTTTACTCACAACTTCTTTTTTATACATTCAAATCCCATTCAGTGACTCTGCAAATCCGTGAGCAGTGAATTAATTAACGTTAGTTCACAGACCTCGTTCCGTCCGAGCACACAATTGCTAAATGGTATCCTTACGGAGTTTAAACAAAGATCTGCCTGGTATTCCGTGCGAAAGGATGAAGTACTCGATAATCCATGAAATGAGAAGTCTCTAGATCACTATAATCACGGACATACTTTACTTTGCATGCGGAAAAAAACAATAAAACACCACAGGAGTCTACAGAGAAAGCTCCGCAAGATACTGTTTGCCGCTGAGCAGACACCGTCTTAATCAACGGAAGTCATTTCATAATATAGGTATATCTACGGGTTGGACTTGTAGCTTTACCAATCAAATAACAGGAACTGTTACATAAGAAATTTACTAAGGCTGTATGCATTTAAAAGTATGATCGAGTTGGATAACAATGCGAATGAATAGTGATTAATATTTTAATTAATATATAGCTAAGACTGAAATACATTTCTGAAGGTGAAGAGTAAAAAATGAAAATAAAACTTAATAAATGCTGGTTTATATACGTTTCATGAAGACATCGTCACAGTATGTGTGACCGGACCTGATTTAAAGGCAACAAAATACAGGGGCCTCTAATGATTCCAGTTTAAAATTGTTGAGCTCCGCAATAGTCTGAAATTCTTAAAATGAGGACAATTGGAAGATCCACTAAACACTTGACATCAACACCGATAGATGTAAGGTATTTATTACAATTATATATAACAATAACATAAATCAAAATATGCAAAAGGAATAAAGTATTTACTACTCTACAGTATAGAAAAATTATGTTCCAACGTTATTAACCCCCCCCCCAAAACCCAAACAAACAACCAACCATATAAGTAAACAAAATGCAGCAACAAAAGATGGGCGCTGCTTCCTTATAAAGACCAGTTCCCTTTCTGTCAGTCTCTCGCCCCATGTTGTTTCGAACCGACTGATGGGGTTTGACTTGAGAACCTATCATCTTCTGACTAGTTTTGAAAAGGCAAATAAAATTGGCGAATTAAATTTGCATGCCGGACTCCACGCCGGTTATCCAGGTATAAAAGGGAGACAGCGTGCTGCATTCATTCACCTTTTGTTCTTCGGTGCCTTCGCATCTGATGACAAGACCCACTCAAATTGCTAGATTCTTACGACGTGGTGCAGCGGATTGTCCCTCCTCATTGACTTTCCCTGGGCATCTCGGCAGTTCCAGGGATGTTTATTTTCGGAAAGAGCTAATTCTCCAGCGTGGCATCTCCCGCTGTTCTCATGGGTGGCGATCCAGAAATTGCGGTCATGGTTGGTTGTGTTCTTTATGGACCCGGCCACCACCTCGTCTTCTTCCAGTTCCATGACAGCAGCGGCTTCGGCCCAGTCGTCCGCTACGGCGAGCAGCGAGGGTGATATGGGGATTACCGCAAGCGTTAATCAGTGAGCCACAGACTCGTGGACCATTCGCGCCCCATCTCGCTCGTTTGATCATTCCCTAAGAGGTAGTGCTACCCCGTCTTGTTCCTCAGCCATGTATTCGGAAATGGTGCGTGATGAAGATGAGATGTCCTTTGCAGCTTTGGATGGTGACCTGCTGGTATCAGACCCTGATGATTCCTCAGAGCTCTCTGCCTCTGGAGGTAGAGCTCAGGAAGAGGCGGACGTCGAAATGTCAGCCATGCTCTCCCGGCCCATTGCACCACCCCATCCTCAATGCTCGCTGTTGGAAACTTGGTACCTCGGGGTCTGAGTGTGACTCCAAGCCATGTTCGGCCCTGGTGCCATTATTCCCAGAAGTGTATGAGGAGCTCAGTAAAACCTGGAACGCCCCCTTCTTGGCGCGTTCCTTGCAAACTAGCTTGGTCGCCCCTTCTTCCCTCGATGGTGGGGCAGCTAGGGGCTATGTTGACATACCACAGGTGTAGCATGCCATTGCGGTGCATTTATGACCTAGACTCCCGTCCAAGGCATGTGCGTTTTTGGCATCCCTGGTGTTGAAGGCATACGCTGCCGCGGGCCAAGCTGCCTCAGCTCTATACACCATGGCCATCCTGCAGGCATTCCACCAGCCGCCGTGAAAGCAGAATGAGACAAACCCAGATAGATCGAGACCAACATCAATGCAAAAAAATCCATGCAAAGCAAACAAAGATGTTACATCACAAGGTTCAGGCAAACACCACTTTAATAAGGTTCAATTAAAGGGAGGAGGCGGGAACCGGCGAACATTCAAATAAAGTTTTAATAAAATAAACAAACAAAAACAAGGAAGTAAAATGCCGGCAGCCACATCACGGTCGACTACCGGCCACAAGAACATAAATACAAACTTAAACATGTCAGGGCCCGGTCCTCTCTTGTCAGCAGTCCTGTCGCTCGTCCTCTTATGCTCCCGATCTCCTCAGTGAGATATGCGGCACCGGTGTGCGCCTCAGGGCTTCAGTTACGCATCCCTCACCACATATCCCCATCGCTCCTTACAGGCTGATTCCACCTATCACTCACGCCACCAGGCCCGCCTCACGGCTCCCGTCACGCCTTCCTTACCACAACCACCTTAATGAACACAAAACAAACTGAAAAGAAAAAATATATAAAAACTGAGCAAATTACAAAAAACATCAGCTGCCCCAATATAGTTGAACACCTCAACAACACAGTCAAACAAGGCAAAACTACCAGCATTAAAGCAAGCAACAGGCATTTACATTCGTATAAGAGGATAAGATTTATAGTTGGTCAATCATAAGAGCGTATAATACCCATCCAGTACCCCATACAGTGAACCCAATAACTGTGTTTCAAACAGCACTAAAGCAGCAGCTGCCATTCACTTGTCAATGACAGAATTGGAGGCAGTTACTAATTTGGGGAGCAAGGAGATGCCTACACCACACCAACTCAAATTAATTGGAGACAGTTAAGCATCTCACTTGTAATTCACTAACCACACCCTTAAAGGGGCATACTACCACATATGTATCCTCAGTTCCCTGATGGAGGGAACAAGAAATTGTGCTGAACCGACAGAATGGGGTTTGATCCTTAGAACCTATCATCCCTGATTGAACTTTTAAAAGGCCAATGAACTTGACGAATGGCATGGCATGTCAGTCTCTGCCCTGTACATACGGGTATAAAAGGAAGATGGCGTGCCCATTCATTCACCTTTGGGCTGAGGAACCTGAGGGCATTCTCGGCCGCTGCAGCGGATGGCGAAGCATTGTGGCATGAAGGACAACGTCTTGTTCTTTCCATCAGAGAACTGAGGATACATACGTAACCACGATGTTTCCTTTCTGTCTGTCTCTCGAAGTTGTGTCGAACCGACAGAATGGGTTCTCTAAGTGGCGGGGTTGCCGCCCAGTACCGTAAGGAACACTGGGCAGCGCTACCCCCTCGTCTGAAGGGGGAACGCAATGTAGACCACATCTGCTGTAGGGAGAGAATACATGGAATACCTACACGGTCTCACCAGTGGGGAAATTTCATGGGAGTAGCCGTGTGGGGCCCCAAACAGGGGTGCAGAGAAGCGATGGAGTGCACCAGGGGGAGGTCACAGGAAACGTCAGACGTGTGGAGCACTAGCTCTGATATAGGGGTTCACCTCGTGAGGGAAACTCGCCTATACTGGCTCCGCCCGTCTTGTAAGCTCGAAAGTGCTTACTGATGGATGGAATACCTATGCTTCACATACAGAGAAGGAAGTAGGGAAGCTGGAACAGTGCACCAACTCATTTGATGAAGGGTAGAAGGCGGTTCGCATGCGTACACTCCAGGAAGTAGCCAGCCAATGGTCGATCGTTCTCTTCACAAGAAGGGTGGCGACCTCGACCCTGAAGCATTCCTCGCTCCGAGGTGAAGAATTTCCCAAAATTTGGGCGGGATCAAATCACAGTTTAAGTGACCCGTTTGTGAGCGTGAACACAGAGAACCCATCACAAATGCCTTTATGGTTTTTATTAAATTCTACTCTACATGGTAAACATAATGACGACAAACAAATACATGAAACACAAACATCTTTAACAAAGAGGCACGCTCTTATCGCAGCTATTCTAATATATATAATCGGATACTTGCAATCTCGGTGTTGGACCAATATCCGTATGCGCGTGGATGAAAATCTGAAAATGGTTTCAGAATGCAGTCCTGTTGAAACGCTGAGTTTGGGTTCTGAGTCCAAAGTTCCATGGCCAAATCGGACTCCCCAGAGGGGAGCCCCAAGCGGGGGGTGTCCGTTGGAGTGTCCTCTGCATCCTACAGAGAAACCAAATGGTTATCACACTCTCGGTGAGAGTTCAAAACCTAAAACCAGACCCCATGGACCCAGGTTTGCTATGGTCTTTTGATGATGGTATCTAGAAACCAGGACAAAAGGGAGTGAGGCTTTTCTCTCAATGATCCAGTCACTACATTTGTAACTCTGATCAAAGCAGTCTCTGTACTGTAACATTCTCTAAATCCAGATTGGAAATCTTCACTGATGTTTGGAGGAAGGAGATAATTGAGTTGGAACTAGTTTTTACAGAACTTTAAATAAGAAAGGTAGATTCGATATATGCCTGTAATTCACTAGTTTTCTAGGGTCGAGATGGGTTTATTTGACAAGGGGCCTTATAACAGCCATCTTATATGCTTTAGGCACATGTCCTTATGTTAGAGATGAGTTAATAATACCAAGAAGAGGATCTATAATTTCTGGGAGCATCTCTTTCAGTTGTTTTGTAGGTATAGGGTCTAGCATGGATGTTGTTGATTTAGATGATCTAATGATTTCAGACAGTTCATCGTGATCTACGGTAGAAAATAATAGCAATTTCTCCTTAGGTGCGCTGTAGTTAGTTTGCTCAGCGGGTTTCACTTCTGGTTGCATTGTTATCATTTTGCTCTAATATCTTGGATTTTACTTGTGAAGTAGTTCATACATTCATCACTGATGCTGATATCCAGAATCTGAAGTTGCTGACAATTACTTTTGTTAATTTAGCAACTGTGTTAAATAAAAACCTAGGTTTGTCAGCGGCGGGGCTCGAACTCGAGTCTACGAGATGTACAAGAATTCTTATATCCCGCAGAACCCCATAAATCTTTTTAATAAAATAAGGTTCCAAAAACAATTCCAGCAAAAAATAAGTAATCCAAACCAGGGGTGTGGAAACCAGAAGGTATATCCAAAAGGTAAATAAAAGTAATCCAATCAGGATGAGTCAAAAAAGGGCTTCATTAAGTACAAATCAAATAATCCTAATGGTCCAAGGTATAAAAAACTTGAGAAAGGAGAAATACCAGATAAAACTGGAGACTACTCGAAAGGCAGGCTACTGGACGTTAAACTGGCACAATTTACCACAATGTTTTTTTCCAAAAGGTACAACTTACCCCGCACCAGGTTCAAGTTGTGCCGGAAGACAACTTTTTTCCCAAAAGCTATATTTCTGAAACAATTTATTTCAGATCCAAAGTTGTTGTTCTCAGGGATAAACCACATCCTGAAATATATGTACATGTCACGCTTTGCAGACAGAACCCAAACGCAGGCATTTTAAGGGTAACAAAAATACTTTATTATAAAACAGGAAAACAAACATCCTCGATGGGGAAAGACATGATAATTTACATAATAACTCGACCCAAAAACTTCCCACAAGGGGATATAACAAACACAAGGAAGAATTCAAACACGAAAAGGAAAGTCCAGCAGGAAAACGTAATCCATAAGAACACGAACGAGATGCAACAAGGGAGTATACATATAAAATGAACCAACAGAGACTGGGGAAAGAACAGGACTATATAAAGGGAACCACTGATGGGGATAATAATACAGGGACGGTGAAGGACAGGTGACAAGATTTAACATAACAGGAAGACTAGCGGGAAGATGATGGGACAGGTGAGGGAGATTAAACACTAATGGGAGAATAACGGAGAAACACGGGGGCGGAGCTACACGTGAGACACGCTATGAGTGTGAAAACATAGGACACGTGTCTCCACACAAGACATAACGCACACAGGCGACATGGTACTGTCACGACCATTCCATAAGGCACCTCCTAAAATGACAGAGCACATTATTTAAGCAGTCGCGCCTTTATAACTCAACCTCAGATTGTAAGTTTAAACAACCACATTGTGCTCTAACAAACTCCTAAAACTACATTTTGCGACACATCAACAGATGTATTACAAAGGTTTGACTGTTCTCAAATCAAACTAAACGGAAGTGTGGGCGCTGCTTCTTTTTCAATTGAAATAAGCTCTCTTCAACTACACAGAAATCTTTCGTCAACTATAACTAAAATATTTTGCCTCGGTAGTGCACTAGTTTTAATAAGAGGCTTTTAAGCATGCATATGAATGAATTTCACTAGTGTTTGTAGAAGGTTATTTAGTAATACACGGGAATGATTTTCGCTTGTGTTTGTAAAAGATTGCATTCATACATATGAATGAATTGAGTAGTGTTTGTAAGATGTATTTCATTAATACATATGAAATAATTTCACAAATGCAGTTCAATAAATTTGTTTCACTAGTGGTTATAAGAGGTATTTCACTCATACATATGAATGAATTTCACTAAGTTCGGTCGATGTTTTTATTTCACTAGTGTTTGTAAGAGTCATTTCAATAATAAAGGCCTAAACGCGTCCTCATACTTCTCACATATGACACAAATACAAGTACACTAACGAGTGCAAATGTTAGTAATACTCATTGAGTGATACTCCTCCCATAAAGTATGCGTCTAAAAAAGGAAACTCCTTCAAATTAGGTCATAAACATGCTGGTCCATGAGAACTTCCGGATTTACTTGTTTTTAACACATTTGAACAGAATATAACCAACATTTACAACCAGATTAAAATGTTAAATCGAATATCTTCAAGATTTAATTGTACAATTTAAAGGGGTCATATAGCGCGAATATGTGTTTTCCTGTGTCTTTGGTGTGTCATAAGTTGCATGTATTTGACACATACAATTGCAAAAATCTTTTGTTCCAAAAGATGAATTCTATCTAAAAGCGAATGCTCACCCAGACCTGCCTGAAACGCCTCGTGTAACCACACCCCCACAAATCTACGTCAGTTTGTGGTATGATTTGACTTGTATACACAAGTAAGGCGGGCGTACCTGTCAGTACAATTGTTTTAGAACCTGATGTTCCAAATATGGTAAGAGGCATTACATTTCCATCACACGCTTGCATTTTTCGACCAATAACTACGCACTGGTTAACTGGCCAATCATAGTACACCTCGCTTTTCAGAGCGACTAGCTTTGTAAAAAATTTGTGCATTTCAGAGAGGCGGGGAAAACAGGGGAGAGAAACATGCATGGTGTGTGGAAAATACAGCGTTTTTACACATTGCATTACATCTAAAATTAACAATAATATTCGTTTTAGCCGTATTATATGACCCCATTAATAACATGAAACCGGAAGTGCTTTAGGATCAGTAGCTTAGATGCCACATGATTTTGATATGTTTGATACTTTTTTTTAATTGCCAGGACAGAGAAGAAGCATGAAGATTTGGGATTACGCTCATCGCCTGGGTGTGTTCAACTACACCAACATACACAAAATGTCTTATTCGTTTAAAATATAAAGATAGGGATTGATAAAGAAATGAGCACACACTGTGAGATTTTTTTTACAAACGCAGTCACTAGGAGGATACCATTTTAAAAGGTCCTAATACCATTTCCGTACAGGTATGTATTTATTTGGTACCAATATGTACCTTTAAGGTACTAATATGCACCCATAAAAGGTAACCATTCGAGTGACAGCTTGTGTCATTTTTTTCCTGAGCTTTCAAGAGTAATATTCACCAGAATTGCTTTTATTCACACCACACCACATTTCTATTCTATATTTTTTATACTCTCGGGTGGCTTTTTCACTCTCCACGCTGTGTCAAACCGACAGAATGGGGTTTGATCTTGAGAACCTATCATCTCCGATTGTACTTTTTAAAAGGCCAATGAAGTTGTTGAATGGCGTGGCATGCCAGTCTCCGCCCGGGGTATAAAAAGGAAGATTGCGTCCCCATTCATTCACCTTTTGCTCTTCGATACCTGCTGAGATATATGCTGGCCGCATCTAAAACTACTGGATTCTACTATGCAGAGCAGCGGATTCGTCCTGGTGTGTGCTATTTCCCATGAGCGTTTCGATAGTGAACTGAGGGTGTCTATTAGAGCAAATGTCCTTTAAATAGTAAATTTGGCTGTGTTCTTTTTGGACCCACAACATCGTCTGCTTCCTGTTCCGCGGGGCTGCCAAGCCTACCCTGTCTCCGATGGGTGGCAGTAGACGTCCCATAGCGGATCTAAGCAACAGGCTACAGAGGACAAGGTGTCAGTCACGGCATCGGATGGTGACTTCCTGGCATCAGACGCTGAGGATTCCCTGGACCTACCAGTCGACCCCAGGAGGAGTCTGACATGGAGATGACCGGCATGCTTTTCAGAGCCGCCATGAGCTTCGGGTTGCAGTGCACCGCATTGCCTTCCGCGCAGCGCTCACAGCTAGATTCTTGGTACCTGGATGCAGAGTGCAGTGGCAAGCCGCGCTCAGCCCTGGTACCTTTTATCCCGGAGGTGCATGGTGAGCTGACGAAGACCTGGCACGCCCCCTTTTCGGCGCGTTCATGTCAGACGAGCTCGGTCACCCTGACTTTCCTCGATTGCGGGGCAGCTAAGGTCGATGTACATTAGCTGCGGGGCAGCTAATGTTGAGCGTGCCATCAAGGTACACCTGTGCCCACAGATAGGCTCAACCTAGATGGATGGACCAAGGCTCCCTTTCAAAGCACGTACGTTTTCGTCATCAATGGTGTCAAAAGCTTACACTTCCGCGGGTCAAGGTGCCTCCATGCTTCATGCCATGGCCATCCTGCAGGTCCATCAGGCGAAGGCATTGAAGAATCTGGACGAGGGAAGCACAACTCAGCAGTTTTGCAGGCACTGCGCAGCGCCACTGACATCGCTCTCCAGGCAACCAAGATGATGGTCCCCAGCAGGGCGTCAAGGTCCCGGAAGGTGTCTGCTTTCCTCCTGCCCTGGCTCCAGTGCCCCCTTCTCATGAGGCCCCCCGAGGGAAGAGGATTTCACGAAGGAAAACATCTACTCCCCAACAGCAGCCGAACAAGAAGAAGCGGCCTTGACGGGGACTGCCCATGGAGGACCAGTACATCGGGCGCAGTTCCAGCCACACCACCACTGTCGAGCCACACTGGGACGATCCCTGCCTTGTTCCACCTTCCGCCTGGCGCCCACATTCTCGCAAAAAGAGCTTCTTGAAGTGAACTTTATGAAGAGTGTTGGGCATTATTGTCTCCGTGTGTGCGTTTGGAAATCCCTTCACAAAGGGAATGACTGGCCAAATGTTACCTGGACAACGCTATGCGTGCACTCTGGATCCAGCACACAAAGTTGTAAAAAATAAGCAATATATTTACACTGACCAAAATTATAAACTCAACACATTCCACAGGCCACAATCAACAACCTGATCAACAACCTGATCAACTCTACGCAAAGGAGATTTGTTGCACTGCGTGAGGCAAATGTGGTCACACCAGATACTGACTCGTTTTCGGACCTCCCAAAAACTGCACATTTTAGAGTGGCCTTTTATTGTGGCCAGCCTATGGCACACCTGTGCAATAATCATGCTGTATAATCAGCATCTTGAAATGCCACACCTGTAAAGTGGACGGATTATCTCGGCAAAGGAAATTTGCTTACTAACACAGATTTGTGAACACTATTTGAGAGAAATAGGCCTTTTGTCTACATAGAAAAAGTTAAGTTCAGCTCATGCAAAATGGGGACAAAATCAAAAGTGTTGCGTTTATAATTTTGATCATTGTAATATATTCCTTGTTGAACATTGTATAATGTCTTATTTAACCATTTGATTTTACCTTGTTTTTTTTCAATCCACTTGAAAATAGCTACACAAGTAGCTATTATTACACATATTAAACAGACTTTCCTATAAACTAAATCATCTTATACTCTATTTTAATAATCTTACATTATATTTATAACTGACAACAACAGTATAAAACACAAACTAAATTATTGTACTTACATTAAGGGTAACGTTAAAACGACGCATGTTTAAAATGCGTCACGAGAACTCGTAATCCAAGATCACGTGATCACAAACGGAATTTACTTCCTTGAAGTGGCCATGGAATGTACCCTTCGCTAACGGACTTCTGAAAGGGTCCTTCACGAAGGAATTCAGGTGTTTACTTTAGTTTGGAACTTCCCCTTCGCGAAGGCCCTTAAAGATGCATAAATGTCTTTGGAAAATCCCTAGAGACAGATCAAATCCTATCCATTTGTTCAGTCATGATGCAAACAGTACCATTTCTAGGATCAAGCCTTCTCTCGTTTCACATGAGGCAACTATTTAAACAGCTGTTCTTATGAGCACTGATTATTCACACATTTAAGCAAAATGTTTATAAACTCGCGTGTACAGTGCAGTCTCCAGGCTTCAAAATGTTGAGAAATGATAGAAAAAAATAATCGCTAACTGTTCATCTGGGATTTTGTTATTGAGATAAATAATTTAACATTAATGCATGAGTGTATATGAGCATTTTTTTATTGTTTGCCTATGCCATCTGGAAGTGAATTTGGACCCGGAAACAGTGGTGTGAGACGTCATGCTTAACAAATGAAGAGTATAGTATAGTATATAGTAGAAGGGTATAGCTCAATAGTACAAATATCTTGTTCTAGTACGGTGAGCTGATTATTTATAGTCCAAAAGTAAATATTTTCAAATATTGGTTAGTGGTGTTATAGTTAAAATGTGTTCAAATTATATCAACATCTAAGTCTATGAACTATGGTAAAATCTTCTATTCTGTTTCAATCTTTTACAGGCTGCACTACAAACAGCCCAGTGCCTTGGATGCGTAAGTATTATAATATAGCAGTGCACATTCAATTTAAATGGCATGGTAAATGACAACAGTGCGTTTTGTGTTTTAAAATCAGTCGAAGAGATATTGCTACTGTATCATCATGGTTGGCACCAATTGTTTGGGAGGGAACCTTTGATCCTACACTCATCGACGACGTCTACAAACCAAAGAACCTCACCATAGCAACTACTGTTTTTGTAGTGGGAAAGTGAGTTATATGCGATCAAATCATTATTTGTACTGAAAAATTATAATATCAAGAAATTATTGTTACAACAAAAGGTCCAAAACAAATTTATCTTAGAGCGACACTTTTGGTGTTTATTTTATATTTCCAGAAACAAACTCTTAAATTGAGCGCTCTCTTTCTTTTACAGATACATGATATTTTTGAAAGACTTTTTGGAGTCAGCAGAAGCACATTATTTTGTTGGATATCGAGTGCATTATTACATATTTACAGATCAACCAGAAACCATCCCTAATGTAAAGCTCGGTGAAGAACGTAAGCTGATAGTGCGGAAGGTACCGAGTTCGAATAGGTGGCAGGACATCAGTATGGGCAGGATGGCAGCATTGGAAAAACTAACTGAGAGTGAACTGGACAATGAGGCTGACTACATTTTCTGCTTCGATGTGGATGCAAAGTTCTATGCACGCTGGAGTGTGGAGACTTTAAGTCATCTGGTAGCAGTGATTCACCCTTGGTATTATAATTCTCCAAGGGAAAAATTCACCAATGAACGTAGACCAGAGTCAGAAGCGTTTATCCCGCATGATGAAGGTGATTTTTATTACGCTGGTGGCGCTTTTGGTGGCACAGTGCAGGAGGTGCATAATCTCACCAAAACCTGCACTGAGAAGCAGAGTATTGATCGTGCTAAATCCATCGAGGCACTATGGCACGATGAGTCTCACTTGAACAGGTATTTTCTTTACAACAAACCCAGCAAGCTGCTCTCTCCCGAGTATCTATGGCGAGATATAAATGCCGGATCAAATGAAGTAAAAGTCATTCGTTTCACTAGTGTAGCTAAAAATATGGCAGAGGTTCGCCCAAATGTATAGCAACGTTACAAATGGCAATATTCACCTGCATTAACTTGTTGTGATCATGCAGGCCTCAGATGTGCCAAAAGGTAATACTCAGGGAAAATAAAAAAAAATTCTAGTCAAGCAGACAGTAACAGGACATGAAAACTGGCCAGATATAAACTAGGAAGTTGCAAAAGAAAATTTATGGAAAGCATAACTAATATCTATTTTTTCTGGCATCATCAATATTTAAAATTGGATGTCTGATATGTTTTATATGTAAAACCCAAAAATAAAAAAAGGCAATTAATATAAGATGAAAAAGACAGAATGAGATTAAATATAAGGTAGTATACTGAGCTAATACCCAGATAGCACAAGTACATCTGTAAGATTTCTGCTAAAGATCTGGAGATCTGGAAAAATCTGCTGTACAAAAACTAAACATCTTAGAAAAAGCTGTTGTTCATCCATTCTAAATCATACAGATCTTACAGACATCTTCTAGAGGTCTATATGACATCAGACTGCAGACACCTCAGAGATGTAGGGCAAATGAACAAACAGCATTTTGCGGTCTTGCAGATGAAAATGTGGATGTACGTGTACTATCAGGGTAGATGCATTTGGGGAGGACAAAGTTAATCAGTCAGGTATCAATTTGTCATCTGTAAAATATTTTCCTATTACTGTAATTTAAGAAACTAAGTGAAAATTGATGGTTGAAAGTTGGTGGAATCTTTTGTTTCATTTCTGTGTGATTGGTTTTGGGTTGGCTGGATCAACGGGCTTCTGGTTGTCTAGGAAAGATGCAAGGTCTGTACATCAGGAAAAGCAATATCTGGTCTATGGTAAAATACGTACAGAACAACCAGAACATTTTCAGGGTCTTCTGTGTGAATATGGTCTTTTCAATACTAAATGCATGTAAACATAAAAATATTTTGAGGAACTACAAAGCTGGAGATACCTAAAAATAAATTTGCATTATTAAATTATTTATTTTGTCTATTTGTTTTTTTCTTTCTATAGTAATACTCTACTCAAAGATCAGTCTCAACAGTTGTCAAATCACCACTGCTCTATCAGACATGAGCCAAATCATGGTTTCTGTTAAAAGACTTGTTTACATTTATTCAATGTACAGTATATCATTCAGAAGTTGTCATGACTCATCATGTCATGTCTTTCTTGGTCTCGTGGCAGGGCCATGGCAAAGCCTTAGGTTTTATGTGGAGAGAGACATTTTGGCCCACTTGACCTTCCATATGCACTCTCCGATCTTTTCCCGCCCTCTCGTTCCTCGTTACCTCTCCATCAGTGTTCATCAGCTATAGGCACTCACTGGACTTTATTTAATGTGTTTGGATGTATTAACATTCACCAGGATAATACAAATGACTGGTTCTTTGAAACAAACTTGGAAAAAACTGGAATTCCTGGAGAATTATCAGACTCCCTGTTAAAATGTTCATATTACATATTTTTTTAAAATGGAGACATCCAAAACATTCTGTTAAAGGTATCTCTAGGATTGGATTTGAGAACCACTGGTTTAAATGATCGCACGGACAATCCAGCACCCCCACGTTTCTATGAAACAAAAGAATACGTGATGTTTACCAGTTCATAGAGTTGAAATGTCTTAGGAAACCTAACCTAACATCAGAAGAAAAAGGATGATGAAAATTTTAAAAAGGCATTCATGTTGTCAATGTGAAACCCCAAACGCATGAAGCAGCCATTAGTAAATAAGCATTCAGATCACACAACCCACCCTTTCCCCAAATTACTGATTGGTTGATGTGTGACAAACTGGATTGGTGTGTTCTATTCACTATTCACTTTAATATGACCTTCTCCCATACATTTTAAGGGCATGTTCATGACATGTTTTTCCCCTGAGGTGTAATTTTAATGCAAAGAAGAATGTAATTTTAATCCTCTTTAATGGAAACACAGTGGAGGCAGTGCCTGGTGGTCGGGAGAGTGGTTCAGGATGCCAACGGAAACTGTAGGAGGGCACAGATGAGAGGTAACACGGTATGGCAACAAGACAGAGGATAATAACAGCTGTGGCGAGACTAAGGCTGAGACAAAATAGGCTAGACGCGCTAGACCTAGGCAGTCTGAAAAAGCTACACTAGAGCAATGGTCAGACACAAGACGAGAGAATAAGAGGTATAAAAAGAGAAACCTGACAGAAGGGAAGGTGTGAGGATAATATGGGAATAGGGCGACAATGATCTGGGAAATAAGCTACAGGTGCAAGAGTGATGAGGTGATGAAACACCTGTGAGAGGGAAAGCCTGATGGGGAAACACAAGGGCAGGGTGAATGAGGCAGACACTGAGCACATGGTGAGCTGTCAAAACAACAGGCACAAAAAAAGAAACGCACACCCACGCCCGATAAAACCTCGACAAGACCGGGATCATAACATCTAGTGCATGGATAGAATAATGTTGAATTATTTGTGTGCAAATTGAATATTCTAGCTAGTTTTACAACTAACCGTCTGTTACAATTAACCCCATCCTTGGGATAAATTAGGTTATTCTGTGTAAAAGAGGGGAGGGTAACAGATTTTTTTAGCCTGTTACCGGGCATGGTGAGATATGGTGACCTGCTGTAGGTCTTTCACTTTTCTAATTATTAGGGTAAAAGTGTATTCACTTTTTTTAAATATATATATATATATATCTACACATACAAACACACACCTACAAATTGGCTATAACACAATTACCATGGCAATCACAATAATTCCAAGCGCAATCAGTATACGAATTAAATGCACCTGCTTTGTACAGTTGCATGTTCAGCCACTCACGTCAACTCAGCACTCTCAACAGAATTTCCGAAAAGCCCGCTCACAGTAACGTGCACGAGAACAAAGCGCGTTTTTGCGCAAGATTAAAAAGCTCCGGGAACGGGTAAGGTACTTATACTTTCTTTTATTGCTTTCGTTTTCTGGCGGCTGTTTAGCTAAAGATCAGCGTGGCGATCGTGACAACTGATCCCATTGCAACCTCTTTTCCAAAATGTCATATTGTTTTGGCATTCATCATGTCAGGTTGTTCGATCGGAAGAATAAATTAGTCATGCGCCCCCTGCCATTAAACTCTGGCAGAGTCGGCACCAGAACAGATCTACTGGAGCGGCGACGGGGCACTGCCGTTTGAGAAATATTTTGAAGCAGTGGCGACATCTTAGTCCAACACAGCAGAAATGCTATAAAAAACGAAAAACTTTTTTTTATTATTGATTATTGTGATGTATTTGATTTAATATTATGAGCGGTTGACCACTAGGGGGAAACCGGGAGCTGTATGCGCAGGGTAGTGTGTGTATCCCCAATTAAAATCTGCAGCATAACGAAGGCAAGTGTGTCCGTCTCTCTCTATGTGAGTATTATAGTGAATTGCACAGATAATATGTTATGCACATATTGATGCGAACATAACAATTATTATTTGCGAATTTCGTTTATTCTTGTTGTTGTTCATTTCCACATCATGTCACTTAGTCGAGACTATGTGGTAGCCCTGTTCACACAGTTTTCTCAGTCACACACAGCGGAGGGCTGTCGTGGAGGCTAAACGCAAATAAATGCAGTTTACCCATCTTTGAAATGTCTTACCTTTTGTTAATCCGCCTCTCCGATTGCGGATAATTTTAGCTGTAACCGTTTGCTCTGGTCCATTTCTCACAATGATGAGCCACCAAAATTATTACGAAGCACGTTGTATAATCTAATTATAATCTTGTAAAATCAATTTTCACGAATTTATAAAGAAAACAACAAAACCTCTAAATCAGTTTACTCTCCTTTTCTCCGTCTGCTACTTTTCTCTCACACACGCGAATACCCCGCACCCGCACTACTTTTCGCATCATTCAGTACGGCCGGGACTATAAACCCCGTGCTTCTTAAAGGGACAATGCCCATATTTCCGCAGCAGTAACATGTCATGAACAACTAATCTGATTACCTTTTCCACGCTCATTTTATTTCGTTTAAGTTACAGTTTGCACATTTAATATTAACAGAATAACTAGCCCGGAAGTTCATGTGTATTTGTCCTCCTAAAGTGAGACACATACAAATCCACGAGCGTCATGTGTGTAGCATGTTAATCCGTGCAACTCATACACATGGAATAACAGATTTAAAGGGTGATATGACATGGCTGAAACAAATAATTTCATTTGTTTTAGATGTAATGCAATGTGGTGGTGTAACGGAGGTATTTTTCTCTATGGGACTTTTATTATGACAGGGCTTTTTCTCTGCCGTGCGCGGGGAAAGATAAAAAAGACGTCTGGGAAATAAGGGAGGAGCTTCAGTTTTTCTTGTAGAAGGAGACACGCCATGATTGATGTACTAGAGATCGACATTTTCCTTTGCAGCTGTAGTGTAAAACAGTGGTGCACGTTCGGAATAAGTTTCGTGAGTCTAGTGTACATCAACATTGTGAAACTGTAGACGCAGCTGAAACGGAGGTTTTGGGCGATTGCGTCGCCTGACAGAGAACGGTGTTGGAGACCGGCTAAGAGCACGAGTAAGAGTTGCTAGGCCGTGAGTTTTCTTCAGGACACGTATGAGTGCGTATGCGAGCATATCGATCGACTTTGAAGAAGTGATTCGTTTTTGAAAAACGGTTTTTTGTGTGATCCAGTTCATTTAGCTATGCGCGCCACCTGCGAGCTGAACTGAGCTGCGCCATTTTGCTCCGGACATTTCCTGAGTTTTTTCCTGGATCAAGCGGAAACTTTCTTGTGTTTTTTATTTGCCCTGCCATCCTTTCGACATCTCACTGTCCTGCCTCAGCTGTTCATTTAACCGTTACAGCTGTGTTTCAAGTCATCGCAAGTCATCACAAGATTGCCGTTGTCACAGACCGGTACAACGGTTCGGTACACGCACAAACACATACACGAACACTTCACTGATAAAGAACTGAGATTTGAACGAACTGAGTGTTTCAACTTTCAATTTGAACTGTGTTTGTAATGACTGAATCGTAAAATTGATTAATGAGAATCATTTAAATGTCACTGTTACTTACTCAATTGAAGCAATTCTTTAAGGTGAATCGTCTGTGTTGATCTATAAGAGCCATCAATACCCGTTGTATGTAAATAAGTTTGTGGTCTTGTACTGCCATTTATTTGAGGGAACACTTTTGAGGTGTTGGGAGTTTTGCTATGAAATTGTTTTTCATTTGAAGCTTTTTCAAGAAAACAAGAAATCTTAAACTGTTTAATTTAATTTAACTTTTTTTTTTATTGAAATAGACCCTTCCAGCAGAAACGTAATTTAGTAAGAGACAGAAAATAAATTACTTATTGTTAAGATTAAGACATTGGACAGTTATTTTTGAATTTACCTTGGGGTAGGGGCGTCTCACTTATACTGTTAGGATTAGGTGGGTGGGGATGTGAATTTAAATTTATTCTTTACCTCATGCACTTCAGGAAGCCACCGTATTGACATACTCACCTGAAGCCTACACCGCCTACTCCTGTAGTATATTTGAAAATAGTGTAAGGTAAAACATATACACATAAAGTGCATACTGAGGCTCAAAGCACCGGAACGGGGAATAAGATTCCTCCGCTCTGAAGTCTTCCAGGGTAGTGTTTTAATTTTCCCCTACGGGGCGAGACATACAGTCCCGTTACAGTAGCACGATTTAAAGTTCAAAAACGTTATATTTTCCACACACCGTGCATGTTTGTATCTTCTCTTTGACCAGCCTCTCTGATACGCATTACATCGAGGCCCCCGTGTAAATGTTGTGGCCTACTGAGGCCTTCGTCACAATGTTCAGGCCTATCGAGGCCTTTGTGTCAATGTTTTGGTGTATCGAGGCCTACGTCACAATGCAGTGGCCTACCGAGGCCTTCGTCACAATGTTGTGGCTGATCGAGGCCTTCGTCACAATGCTGAGGCCTTTGTCACAATGCTGTGGCCTATCGAGGCCTTTGTCACAATGCTGTGGCCTATCGAGGCCTTTGTCACAATGCTGTGGCCTATCGAGGCCTTTGTCACAATGCTGTGGCCTATCGAGGCCTTTGTCACAATGCTACGGCCTATCGAGGCCTTTGTCACAATGCTACGGCCTATCAAGGCTTTCGTCTCAATGTTGTTGCCTATCCAGGCCTCCGTCTAAATGTTGTGACCTATCGAATCCTTCGCCAGAATGTTGTGGCCTGTCGAGGCCATTGTCGCAATGCTGTGGCCTTTCGAGGCCTTCATCTCAATGCTGTGGCCTATCGAGGCCTTCGTCATATTGTTGTGGCCTATCGAGGCCTTTGTCTCAATGCTATGGCCTATTGAGGCCTTCATCACAATGTTGTGGCCTATCAAGCCTTCGTCATAATGCTTTGGCCTGTCGAGGCCATCGTCTCAATGCTGTGGCCTTTCGAGGCCTTCGTCTCAATGCTGTGGCCTTTCGAGGCCTTCGTCTCAATGCTGTGGCCTATCGAGGCCTTCGTCACATTTTTGTGGCCTATCGAGGCCTTCGTCTCAATGCTGTGGCCTATCGAGGCCTTCGTCACATTGTTGTGGCCTATTGAGGCCTTCATCACAATGTTGTGGCCTATCAAGCCTTCGTCACAATGCTGTGGCCTATCGAGGCCTTCGTCACAATGCTGTGGCCTATCGAGGCCTTCGTCACAATGCTGTGGCCTATCGAGGCCTTCGTCACAATGCTGTGGCCTATCGAGGCCTTCGTCACAATGCTGTGGCCTATCGAGGCCTTCGTCACAATGCTGTGGCCTATCGAGGCCTTCGTCACAATGCTGTGGCCTATCGAGGCCTTCGTCACAATGCTGTGGCCTATCGAGGCCTTCGTCACAATGCTGTGGCCTATCGAGGCCTTCGTCACAATGCTGTGGCCTATCGAGGCCTTCGTCACAATGCTGTGGCCTATCGAGGCCTTCGTCACAATGCTGTGGCCTATCGAGGCCTTCGTCACAATGCTGTGGCCTATCGAGGCCTTCGTCACAATGCTGTGGCCTATCGAGGCCTTCGTCACAATGCTGTGGCCTATCGAGGCCTTCGTCACAATGCTGTGGCCTATCGAGGCCTTCGTCACAATGCTGTGGCCTATCGAGGCCTTCGTCACAATGCTGTGGCCTATCGAGGCCTTCGTCACAATGCTGTGGCCTATCGAGGCCTTCGTCACAATGCTGTGGCCTATCGAGGCCTTCGTCACAATGCTGTGGCCTATCGAGGCCTTCGTCACAATGCTGTGGCCTATCGAGGCCTTCGTCACAATGCTGTGGCCTATCGAGGCCTTCGTCACAATGCTGTGGCCTATCGAGGCCTTCGTCACAATGCTGTGGCCTATCGAGGCCTTCGTCACAATGCTGTGGCCTATCGAGGCCTTCGTCACAATGCTGTGGCCTATCGAGGCCTTCGTCACAATGCTGTGGCCTATCGAGGCCTTCGTCACAATGCTGTGGCCTATCGAGGCCTTCGTCACAATGCTGTGGCCTATCGAGGCCTTCGTCACAATGCCGTGGCCTATCGAGGCCTTCGTCACAATGCCGTGGCCTATCGAGGCCTTCGTCACAATGCCGTGGCCTATCGAGGCCTTCGTCACAATGCCGTGGCCTATCGAGGCCTTCGTCACAATGCCGTGGCCTATCGAGGCCTTCGTCACAATGCCGTGGCCTATCGAGGCCTTCGTCACAATGCCGTGGCCTATCGAGGCCTTCGTCACAATGCCGTGGCCTATCGAGGCCTTCGTCACAATGCCGTGGCCTATCGAGGCCTTCGTCACAATGCCGTGGGCTATCGAGGCCCCAGTGTAAATGTTGTGGCCTATCGAGGCCCCCGTCTTAATGTTGTGGCCTATCTTGGCCCTCGTCTCAATGTTGTGGCCTATCGAATCCTTCGTCTCAATGTTGTGGCCTATCGAGGACTTCGTCACAATGTTGTCGCCTATCCAGGCTTTCGTGGCAATGCTGTGGCTTATCAAGGTCTTCTTTTCAATGTTTAGGCCTATCGAGGCCTTCGTCACAATGTTGTGGCCTATCGAGGCCTTCGTCACAATGTTGTGGCCTATCGAGGCCTTTGTCTCAATTTTGTGACTTATCGAGGCCCCTGTGTAAATGTTGTGTCCTATCGAGGCCCCCGTGTAAATGTTGTGTCCTATCGAGGCCCCCGTGTAAATGTTGTGTCCTATCGAGGCCCCCGTGTAAATGTTGTGTCCTATCGAGGCCCCCGTGTAAATGTTGTGTCCTATCGAGGCCCCCGTGTAAATGTTGTGTCCTATCGAGGCCCCCGTGTAAATGTTGTGTTCTTTCCAGGCCCTTGTGTAAATGTTGTGGCCTATCGAGGCCCCCGTGTAAATGTTCAGGCCTATTGAAGCCCTCGTCTCAATATTGTGGCCTATCGAGGCCTTTTTCACAATGATGTGGCCTATCGAGGCTTTCGTCACAATGCTGTGGCTTATCGAGGCCTTCGTCTCAATGTTTAGGCCTATCGAGGCCTTTCTCACAATGCTGTGGCCTATCGAGGCCTTTCTCACAATGCTGTGGTCTATCGAGGCCTTCGTCACAATGCTGTGGCCTATCGAATCCTTCGTCTCAATGTTGTGGCCTATCGTGGCTCCGTGTAAATGTTCTTGCCTATGAGGCCCTCGTCTCAATATCGTGGCCTATCGAGGCCTTCTTCACAATGATGTGGCCTATCGAGGCCTTTGTCACAATGCTGTGGCCTATCGAGGGCTTCGTCACAGTGCTGTGGCCTATCGAGTCCTTCGTCTCAATGTTGTGGCCTATCGAGGCCTTTCGTATAAAGCAGGGGTTTTCAACTGGTTCTGTGCCAGGGACCACCATTCTGACTACCAAGTAATCGGCGGCCCACTATTGTGTGTGTGTGTATGTACCAGGGTTGCCAGGTCCAAGAAATATTTAATTATATGCCCATAACCCCTCAAAACCCGCCCAAAAGGAATGAAAACTAGCCCAATTTTTTCCCTGTGTCGAATCAAAGTTAACAACTCCCTAAAAACTTTTCTATTGCCATATTTTTTTATCTGAATGGTTTCCTGGGTATTGTATATATCGTTTTGTTCTGTGGAACACAAAATACGTTTTGGGATATTTAGGAAAGCAAACAATTCTGGGTCATGTTTGACTACCATTCATTTTTTTTCTGCTATGGTAGTCAATGATGCCAAAGAATTTTCAGCAGCTAAGATTCTACCAAATATCTTTGTGTTCAACCAGACAAATAATTGTATACAGGTTTGAAACAACTAGAGTAATTCATAACAGAATTTAAAAATTTTGGGTGGAGTGTCCCGTTAAAAATATCCCACATCTGCCACGCACGCAAATGGACGAGAAACATGTTTTCTCTTCGTAAGACATTCAGAAACTTGATTAAGAAATAACGATACATTTACTGCATAATATATAATGTGTAGAAGCACGTCAATGTTTTAGTTGTTGTAGACTGCGTATAGCGCTGCTCAAACGTGATATTAGGCAGCCGGGAGAATCAAGTGTTGTACACTCATCATGAGTGATCTCTTTCATTGTGCAACGTGACACTCACCTGACGAAACATTTGTCTAAACATCATTCGGATGCACTGTTTCTAATACCACCGCTAATTTCTCCTCTTTGGTTAAGATGAGCTCCCGCGTTCCTCCCTGTACTGTAGCCTGTCTGTCAGACTCGTTCTCCCGCTTTTGAGAACGGGCCGGTCCTTGAGTTGGCAGGTAGTCATTCGGAGTTTGAATATACAATAAGAAACGCATCAATTATCATTTATCCTTAGAATATAAATAAAATTTTGGCGGCCGCAGTACATTATGAAAGTAGCCCACAAACTCGCAACCCTGGGCTCCATAATTTTTCCCGCAACTGCATTCTCAAAATAGCCCAATTGTGCGGGAAAACCGCGAGCCTGGCAACACTGGTATGGACGTATATGTACGTATATGACGTTGGGGAAGCAAAACACAACGTTAGCAAAGCATAAGATAGACCTGATAGGTGCAAAGCAAGCCTATCCTGTGTCAGTTTGAATCTCAACTCAAATAATTTTCATTAAATTTAGTATTCACACCAATGCGCAAATATTCTGGAAGTGTTTGGAAAAATAACTTATGGAAAAAAAGTGATTTTAATAGTGATATTAGGTAGGCTGGAATGCATGTCACGGACCACATGCAATGCCGCCGCGGACCACCAGGGGGCCGCGGACCACCGGTTGAAAACCCCTGGTATAAAGTATGGAGTCAGATGTGTGTTTGTTAGATCACTTCAGATGTTCTCTGACTGTCTCACTTTGTTGGCTAATAAAGTTTAAACTATTGGCATCTGAAATCCTTGTCTGCAAGATTTCTTTCTGCATTGGAAGTCCATTCACCACAACAGTGAATGGCGTCCAGTTAACATGTTTGAAATGACAAAAGGGTAAATTATAACAGATTTTGTATTTTTGGGTGAACTTCCCTTTTAAAGACATTGTCCAGCTGAGGGAGGCTTACCTAGCCAGACATCTGAGCATTGCTCTTGAGACAGGCGATGTGTCCCAAATCGCATACTCAATGAGTAGGTACTCAATTTCAATAGGTACGTACTTAACGGGGCAAAATTGGTACGTACTGTTTACCATGAATGGGTGTAGTATGTGTGCGATCAGCCGTTGTCCACCATTTCGATGATCTTTTCCTTTTTAATTGCGTGGAGCAAATTAAGTTTGTGATGCATATCCTCCACCTACTGTACTGGAGTGTACACGGGCCAGAGATTAACCATGTGACGTAATAACAAGTGCAACAACTTAAGTTCTGAGAGACAGGTACATTATTAACATCAGTTATGCTAACTTTACCTTCCATGAGTTTTCAAAGCATTTGCAAAATGTTTGTAATGTCTTCACAAATAAGATGTTGGGCAGCTGCTCGATGATCTCGCGGAGAGCACTGCTGATTTTATCGTCAAGGAATATAAGTATTATTGCTTATAAATTAAGCGTACCCTAGAAATGCGTTGCCAGCTGACAACTACACTTGTGCACAACATTATTGATAGGTGCTGACCAATACTTATTCTTTATTTTTTCTCCTGAAAATGATATATTGTATTAAAATAGGCTAATAAATGTAATTGTATTGCCATGTGGCATCTATGCATTAATACAGACTACAAAAATGTGAATCTATACGTTTTCAGTGCAGCAATGACATATGGCATGAAGTAATGTATTATGTTTTATTTTCACAAAACTAAAGAGTAAACATGAACAAAACATATATAAATTCGATGTAAGAAAATAAATTATTTTTATTATTATTAATACACATACAAGTAAACATCACATAAATCAAAGCTTTATTTCAATTTATTGTTGTAACAAATTTTACTGCCATCTCGCAGCTGACCACCGTCGCCATCCTCGTGATTTTAACGAGTGTGCTCATCTGTCCATGTAACAGTCGAACAAGATTCAAGTTACCGCTGTGATTTGTGGTCAATACTGCATTAAAATGTGGAGGTACTTGCACATGTGTTATCTCGCTGTTTATTCAGCTCAAATCATCATGCCTTCCTCAACACATACCCCCATCGCCCCTTACAGGCCGGGAGGTACCATCGAGACTGTACCTACTCCCCCCCGGGGAGCCAGTCTCGGTGTCCGCAGCGTCTTGAGGTATGCACCGACGAGACGAGAGAACGGAGACGGGAGCACCAGGAGCGACAGGGAC
This sequence comes from Triplophysa bombifrons, assembly GCA_029783895.1. NCBI lineage: Eukaryota > Metazoa > Chordata > Actinopteri > Cypriniformes > Nemacheilidae > Triplophysa > Triplophysa bombifrons. The sequence goes on from CM056452.1 coordinate 19,124,581, forward strand.
AAGACAGGGGAGAGAGAGAAAAAAATTAGGTCCGGTTCCCCGACACACTGTTGCTTGGACCTCAGCCCAACCAAGAGGCTCTTCCTCGCGGTGCTATGAGGTGGTGCTGTACCGATCCTCCTCCTCCTCCTGGCGGTTGGCAATGGTTCCTCCGTGTGAGGGCAGTGGCAGCGAGTCAGTCAGCCATTTCCTGCTCCTCACCATTCTAGCTGTTAGCAGCGGGATTCAGGCTCACGGCCAACGGCGTCAACTCCTCCCCTCCCTCTTGGACGGCCGCCACCCCACCTCAGCCCAGAAGCATGGCAGCGAGCTCTCTGTCCCAGCCGAATCCTCGCTCCAGAACCACCGCCTCGGGCAGCTGCTGGCGGACATCCCTCGTCCGTGCTGCCCGAACTCCTCAGCACCGCGATGCCCCTCAGCAGCGAGGAGTCTCAGACAGCATGTCTCTCCTTCCTCCCGGGTTTCAGTGCCAATGTAATACGGTTCAATAAAAGGAAGGAAGGAGGCGGGAACCGGCGAACATTTAAATAAAGTTTTAATAAAATAAACCAAAATAACACTGAAGTAAACTACAGTCAGTCACCTCACAGTCGACTGCCGGCCATTAGAACATAAATACAAACTTAACATATGTCCAGGCCCGGTCCTATCTCACTGGCAGTCCTGACGGTTTGTCCTTTTATGCTGCTGAACTCCTACGTGAGATATGCGGGACCAGTGTGCGCACAGCTGATTCCAACTATCAATCACTCAACCGGCCCCGCGTAACGGCTCTCGTCATGCCTTCCTCACCACATAGTAGTATCCCAAGTATCTGTCGCTGGGTGCTTCAGTATGTAGGCGTAACCATTAAGCCATCCGGGAATTTCTCACCTACCCTTTTATGAATACTGAGGTTTGGGACATACAACTCTTTCGCCTACTGCTTTTTGCCTACTATATAGTGTGACAGTATGCGTTTTGGGAAGCAGCAAGGCTTTCTCGCCTGGACCTACAGTCGCGTCCCTGTTAAGGTTTGTTGCTTAGGTAGTGGCATTAGAGTATTTTTAGTCACAGTTGTGAGGTCCATCTGAGAAAGGCTGTTGTGAAACTGTGGAGTCTGCTCATTATGCTTGTGGTTTGAGACTGCTGATGCAGAAGTCACTCCTCTCAGTATGACACAGTTGGTATTTTGGGTAACACTTTGTTTTGATATGTAGTTTATTTCAGGGAACTATGAGTTTGATCACAGTAAAATATGGATAATTAATGATGATTAACTATACCTATTTTATACACTTTTATCGGATTCAGCAGACCTAATAACAGCGACAAACTAAATTCACTCGTCCACCAAGTGATCAGCAGATCGTATATCAAATCTAAGAAATATTACTTTCCTGGCCTTGAAACACTCTTACTGTTGTACAGTACCACTCCAGAAAGTATAACGAAATCAAGCAGTTTAAGTGATAATATGTGATAAAGAGACACAGCAACAATTCGATTATAGATAACAAATGCGGGTTTATTGACCATACTAAAAGGGGAAACATAACAACTAACTAGATATAACAGGTTAAGACAACATGAAACATAAAAACAGTAAAGAAAAGTAAGAGATTAACAAACAAAAGGGTGGCAGTATTACAAACAGCTATTCACATCTGAATGAACCATCGAGGACAATCTCCTTTTAAAAAGGGGTTACGGCTTAAATGCAGCTGTTTAGAATATAGTTTAGATACTTTCATTGGTTTCTTTTTGAGTGTGCTTGGACAAGGTCTTGTGCCCGTGGAAAGTGGTTTTCAAAGTCCTGATGGTTTCGATCCGTCGGGTCCTCTCTTGGAGCCGGATTGGCGGATGAAGTCAGAAACGAACTTTGCCGAAGTAGCTGCCGAACGGAAAAACTGTCTCCGAAGAGAGACAGGTCTCAGGATGTGGTTCGAACGGGAACGCGCGAAAACACGGAAGAGCGCCGATTGCACCGTTCATGGGTGTTTTAAGCCTGGGGGCTTCATGCCCCTCCAAAGTGGGCGATCCAATGTGATGAGATGTTTTGGGCCCGAAATCAAGTTTCTTTGTTTCGCTTATTAGCTCATTTGCATTTAGGATCACTTAGGAGTTTGGCGCTGTAAAACTCTTAGAATGACATAAAAGGAGTATGGTTTAAAACACATTACTGTGCTATACATCATCTTTCAAGGAATGAAGAGAGAAACATTTAGATATTAAACATGCCAGGAATATAAGTACATTGGCTTGAAGTTTGTACAAAAATGAAAATATAAGCAGAATACAACTAAACACACATGCTTTTGAGGTTATAGGGGGCCGACTTACATGGGGAAAAACATACAATGTGGAGATATAGATGTATATCCATTTAGACCATTCTTTTGTGGGTAAAGAGAAAGACATTTTAAGAGAAATGAGACCATTTGCCAAATTCATCACATTGAAGCATTTGGTGTCCTGTTGGGGGAGGAAACCATCTTTCTCGTTGGGACTCCTTTGAAGTCCAAAGGAGAGTGTTGGCATCTATCCTGATAAAGTGATGGATGCTTTAAGAGAGAGTTAAGTATGGGCTCCACAGCCTCATCTGATAGACCAGAGTATATAAGGCCAGCCCTCTCAGAGGCCAGATTCACAGTTTTCATAACTCCTGGCATGGGTGATGTATCTGACCCCCCCCCCCCCCCCGCCTGAAAGAGGAGGTCCCTTTTTAAAGGAATCTCCCATGGAGGGCTCTGCAACAGGTCTATCATTTCCGAGAACCACACTCGTGCAGGCCAGAACGGGGCTACCAGGAGAAAATGAACTCCGTCCCTGCGCACCCTTGGTCTCGGCCACACCTGTGCCATGACATCCAGTCCTAGTGGGGCTGGATGTGTTAGGGAAAACCAGAGCGGAGAGTGCATTGTTTCCTGAGTTGCGAACAGATCTACCTCTGCCCGGCCAAACCTCATCCAAATCTGCTCCACCACCTCTGGGTGGAGTCTCCATTCCCCGGACCTCAGCCCCTGTCTCGACACGGGCGTCTGCTCCTCGGTTCAAATTACCGGAGATATAAACTGCCCTCAGGGAGAGTAGCTTTCCCTAAAACCACAGGAAGATCTGACGTGCCAACTTCTACAGTTGCGGCGACTGTAGACCCCCCTGGTGATTTATGTACGAGACCACTGCTGCGTTGTCTGTTCTGACAAGCACATGTTGGCCTCTGAGCTGTGGGAAAAAGTTCGTCAACGCCAGAAACACTGCCATCATCTCCAGGCAATTAATGTGCCAAGACTGAAAGTGGAGTGAAGTGGAGAGTTTTACAGTTAGTGACTGGCCTAGCTTTATTCTGGAAATGGCTGAGAGGATTGCAGCAATACGAACAGGTGCGAGCTGCGCCTGCATTGTGGTGGAATCCCATATTAGCCCTAGAAAAGTGGTTCTCTGTACTGGTGAAAGCACACTCTTCTTGGTATTCAGCCTCAACCCTAGTACTTCCATATGTGCGAGAACAACATCACGATGTTGAGCTGCAAGTTGTTCCGACTTTGCTAGAATGAGCCAATCCTCTATGTAATTTAACACGCAAATTCTTTTTATGCACGGAGGAGCTAGGGCTGCATGCACACACTTTGTAAACGTGTGAGGAGACAGAGCCAGGCATTGGTATGCTTTGCCCCCGAAAGCAAACCTCAGGAACTTTATGTGAAGAGGAAAAATGGAGACATGGAAATACGCGTCCTTTAGATCGATCGTGACAAACCAGTCTTCGGATCTGACTTATCCTACAATCTGTCTCAGAGTCAACATCTTGAACTTGAGTCGCTTCACTGCCCGATTTAGATTTCTCAGATCTAAAATCGGACATAATCCCCTGTCTTTTTTCGGAACAATAAAATATTGACTGTAAAAGCCTGAGCTTCTCTCGTGAGTACGAATTAACTCAATTGCCTCTTTGCACAAGAGAGTTTTTACCTCTTGTTCCATCACCAGAGCCTGTTCTGGGCACACCTCGGTGTACAAAACCCCATTGAATAGGGGCGGGCGGACTTGAAATTGGATTCGGTAACCACGTTCTCTATTGTGACACATTCAGCAGACTTTTCCATGCTGCTAAATGATCCATTAAGGGGACTAGTCTCTCGGGACCAGCCTCTGGTGAAATTACAATGGGGACTGCTACCGCTCGGCAAGCCTCAAATGGCCAAGCAGGCATAACTCTTTGAAGGCACCGAGGAGGACCGGGCACCGTATAATGAGGTGCGAGCTGATGCTCCCTGGGGGGACATGCCCTCAGAGGATGTGACCTGCTGTCAGGTCTTTTTCTCGTTCTCCGCTCTCCTCGCCTGAATGACTGCCCTCAGGTCAGTCCTAGGATTGTCTGACTGCTGATGATAATATCTTCCCGAACCCCACGCCTTCTGAGGATGAGCTCGAGAAGCAACACTTTGCCTCTGGTGCTCACGATGGCTAGTAGACGCCTCTGGCTGTTCCCGCCCAGCCGCCCCGGGAGTCTGAGTTTGAATGCAGCTGTCTGCTTCTTAGCCTTCTCGAATCTCTCAACGATATCTACGGCGTTGCCGAAAAGACCCGTAGGAGACAGCGGTCTCCAGAAGGAACGACTCTGATGGTTTCAAGTCTGACAGGTTCAGCCACAAATGCCTCTAAGTGGTTACCATAGCGCCCATGGAGCGGCCCAAAGAATGGGCCGCCTCACGAGAAGCACCAGGAGAAACGTCCATTGCATGACGGACGGGCAGTAAGACATCCGCCACCACCTCCCCAATGTCGACCAATTCCCTTAGCGCATCAGGGATATTGCCGTTTCATTAACTGAGCAAAAACAAATTTAGATTTTTACTGACAACATTGACCTCTACCTATCCAAAATCATAAAATTTTAGCTCAAGCTCATCCATCTTAAAATTCTTTTAATAATAATGTTTAGTGTACGTTTGAACAATAACCTACATATTGAACAGTGACACTGATTTGTGAAGTGTCAATGAGTTGCTGACAAGCACTGATGAGATAAAAGATTTTACAGCTATATGTTTGTTGTTTTGCTCTTTGGTGGCATTGTAAGTTCTGGTTTTGTGTCTGTTTTTTCATCTGCTAATTAATTTGTTTATGTCCCAATCTTAAAAATACACAAAGTTTGTTTTGAAGCAATATTTAGAGATTTTACTATCCTTACAGAACACATGTGCTACACCTACTTTTTAGTAGTGCATCTTAGTAGTTAGTAGATTTCAAACATTTGTTTCTCTTTTGGAAGTCTGCTGCAGTTGTAACAATAGCTATTGTCTTCAGATTTTACAATTAGGCACTATTTTCACAAACATTTCATTATTTCAATTTTTTCTAATTTCACATCGGATGATAAAAAATGCATTCAATTCTTGTTTATGTCTCATTTATGAGTAATTCTTAAATTCATACGTTTTGCAATTCCATCTATTCTTTTTTTGCCGTTAACGATTCTCTCAGGGTTGGGCATTGCAAGGGAACGTTTATTTATATAGCGCAATTCATACACAAAGGTAATTCAAAGTGCTTAACATAGAGTTGATTCAAAAAGAAAACAATACTTAATGAATGAGTTCTTTAGAAAGTAAATAAGTTAAAATCACAAGTGCTTAAGAATGCATAATACAAAAGTAAAATAAGTTTATTTTGAAATGCATACTAAAAAGAATGACAACTAAAGGAAAAGAAGGCTTATTATAAGGCTTCAACAATTTGTCTGATTTGCATAAACTTATGTTATTTTGTTACAATGATTGACAGTCACATCAAAAAAGTGATCAAACGCTTTTTTTTGAGGGGTGGGGGCAAAATAGGTTTCAAAGATAAAATTGAAATATCAAAATGGACTTGAGGCCGTCTCTTAACACTTTGGCATATTGATACAAAACATATAAGTCATTGTAGAATAGACAAAGATCCATCTATTGGTCCTGAAAAATTTGCAACTGGTTAAAACTTTGAATCCTTTGGCCTAAAAGAGCTCTTTAGACTCCTTGGGGCGTACCGAGTTGATTATAACCCAATATTCTTTAGTTGGCCATCATGGTTATGGGGAATTCTTGCAATTGTCAACCTCAGGATGAAAAAAAATAGTTTTTCCAAAGACAAATAGTTTACCAAAGGTTCCTTTCTGTCGGTCTCTCGACGTTGTGTTGAGCCGACATATGGGGAACACCCTTGAGAACCTACTATAGAACCTAGTACTATAGAAAAGGCCAATGAAATTTGGCTAATGAAATTTGCATGCCGGTCTCTACCCCCGGATACACAGTATAAAAGAAAGACATCATGCAGCATTCATTTACCTTTTGTTCTTCAGAACCATCGCTCTTTATTACATTTAGATTGAGAAAATCTTCAAGCAAATTGCCGGATTAGATTAGATTAGATTCAACTTTATTGTCATTACACATATACAAGTACAGTGTAACGGAATGTAGTTTAGGTCTAACCAGAAGTGCAATTAGCAAGTGCAGGAATACAGTGTGAATAAATACAGAATACAATATTAGGAAAAATACTATGCAATAGGCATGTACTATGAAAATACTTTACAGAAGGAATGTTCTATGAAAAAATGACAGTCGGTATGTACTATGAACAATATATACAGAAGGCTATATACTGTGAACATTAATGTACAGGTGGTTATGAACAGATAACAATTTAGACTATACAATAGTGCAAGTGACTTAAGTGTGGATTAATTATAGACATTAGCTTTTAAAGCTGCAGTGCAATAGATGAGTTAATGCGGTTGTTAAAGGTACGGTGCAGTATATGAGTTAATGCGGGTTATTAAGGTTACAGTGCAGTAGATGAGTTAATGCAGTTATTGAAGTTATTGTTGTATCGTCTGCAAACTTGATGGAGTAAGGTCCGTTCACAGGCCTGCAGTCAAGTTTGAAAAGGGAGTAGAGAAAGGGGCTCAGTACGCATCCCTGTGGTACACCAGTGTTGAGGGTGATGGAGCAGATGTGGCCTACCCTAACAAGCTGAGACCTGTTCGTCAAGAAATCCATAATCCAGTCGCAGGTTGAGTTGTTAATGCCCAGGTTTCCAAGCTTGATGATTAACTTGGAAGGGATGACGGTATTGAATGCAGAGCTGAAGTCTACAAACAGCATGCATGCATAAGTGTCCTTATTGTCCAGATGTGTGAGCACGGAGTGCAGCGCCATGGACACTGCATCATCTGTGCTCCTATTGCTACGGTAGGCAAATTGGTATGGGTCCAGTGTCGATGATAGAGAGTCTTTTAGGTGTGCCAGGACCAGCCGCTCAAAGCACTTCATAACAATGGGTGTGAGTGCTACAGGGCGGTAGTCGTTCAGGCATGTCGGGCTGGAATGTATCGAAATGTATTAATTACCTTTTTGTTTTTCCTTGTATAACTATAGTCAATATGTTTCATGTACAGCTGCTCTGTAACAATGAAAATTGTAAAAAGTACTACATAAATAAAGTTGACTTGACTTTATTCTACATTCTGTTGGATGATGCATTTGCATTGTCTTCACAAGTAGATATGAGTTTGTAGTGGTCTCATTCTCAAGGTTCTTGATAACGTCACGAGACAATGTTGTGAAGCAGTAATTTTCCACGGTCTATGTTGGTATAATAGCACCTGACAAAAGTGTTTCTAGTCAGATGAAGTTAGAATGACTAAATTGGACAAAGATAGACAGAGATGGGGTGAACTCTTAACCGAGACAGAGTTAGAATGGGCATCTGAACCCAACTGTGATTTTCTCTCTACAATAAACTTTGCTCATTTTATTATAAAATTACTTCGTCTCCAGCCTGCTGTTCTTCCCCCCTGACATCCATGTCTGCAGGATAGTAAGATCTATCAGTTTTGGCATATGAACATTATGGAACTATGGTATCGTTTGGATCAATAACAAGGTAAAATCTTCAAGGCCTCAAGCCAATTTTGATATATCAATTTTAACTATGAAACCTTTTTTGCCCCCCCCAAAAAAAGCTTTTTTGATGTGACTGTCCATCATTGTAACAAAATAACATAATTTTATGCAAACCAGACAAATTGTTGTAGTTTGAAATAATCAGCCCTCTTTTCCTTTTAGTTGTCATTCTTTTTAGTATGCATTTCAAAATAAACTTAATTTCCTTTTGTATTATGCATTCTTAAGCACTTTTGATTTTAAATAATTTACTTTCTAAAGAACTCATTCATTAAGTATTGTTTTCTTTGTGAATCAATTCTATGTACAGCACTTTGAATTACCTTTGTGTATGAATTGCACTATATAAATAAATGTTGCCTTGCTATGCCCAACACTGAGAGAATCGTTGATGGCAGAAAAAAGTATAGATGGTAATGCAAAACAGAGATAAACATTTTGAAGAGTATGAATCAAGAATTACTCATAAATGAGACATTTTTTTATCATCCGTTGTGAAATTAGAAACAAAAAAAAATGAAATGTTTGTGAAAATAGTGCCTAATTGTAAAATCTGAAGACGAGCAATTTTTACAACTGCAGCAGACTTCCAAAAGAGAAACAAATGTTTGAAATTTACTAACTACTAAGACTTACTACTAAAAAGTAAGTGTAGCACATGTGGTATGTAAGGATAGTAACATCTCTAAATATTGCTTCAAAACAAACTTTGTGTATTTTTAAGATTGGGACATAAACAAATGAATTAGTAGATGAAAAAACAGACACAAAACCAGAACTTACAATGCCACCAAAGAGCAAAACAACAAACATATAGCTGTAAAATCTTTTATCTCTTCAGTGCTTGTCAGAAACTCGTTGACACTTCAGAAATCAGTGTCACTGTTCAATATGTAGGTGATTATTCAAAGGTACACTAAACACTATTATTAAAAGTTTTTTTAATATGGATGAGCTTGAGCTAAAATTGTATGATTTTGGATAGGTGGGGGTCAATGTTGTCTGTAAAAGTCAAACTTTGTTTTTGCTCAGTTAGTGAAACAGCAATATTATGATCTAATTAGATCTATTTCAGGAATTCATTTACAGTTTACGAATCCTGAATCTGAACAGCGGCATGGAAAATGAACATTGCATTGGAGATAGTTACCTTTGAATAGTTTCTGGCTTCAGGACCAATAATTATATTTCCTTTATTTGCTGTTATAATTGCCATAAAAACTGCATACAAAGAATAAATAATCAGAATTTCATGGATAATGTAAAAAGTGTTGTTTACACACACAAACACTTTTTGTGCCGTAAATCTTGTTACCAAACAAGTTTGTATGTACTTTCCATGGAAACAAGTTTTATGATTGACACTTTAAACAGCATTCCTTCCCTCCTTTCAAAGAAAAACTAATCTAAATCAACACGCTTTCTTCAGTAAAATACAACTGCGCTACATCATAGCAATCTTCTATTTAGATCATAAGGACTGCATGCATATCTTTTGGCAAATATTGGTGCCGATGTATAAAAAAAAAGCATACATACTCAATAGCTAAAATACTATTTGTGTAATAAAATCGAGACATTAAGATGATGAAGGGTTTGGATGTAAATAGTTGTTTTTCATTAAATCAAAGCAAACATACATCAACCCTAAAACAGCTCACAAACAATGAGAAAACTTAGAATGATCAGCTGATCTTACCAGCATTAAAGCAAGATATTTTGGATAAATTAGTGAGGAATATAAGACAATTGAACAAGAACTCAAAACAATGAAAGGTCAAAACGTAAGACTTAGCTTTTTGTACAAAGTCAAATAACAATTTATACCAAAGGCTATCTGAACAATTAAACAATCAAACAAAGAAGTAGATTAGATTAGATTAGATTCAACTTTATTGTCATTACACATATACAAGTACAGTGTAACGAAATGTAGTTTAGGTCTAACCAGAAGTGCAATTAGCAAGTGCAGATATACAGTGTGAATAAATACAGAATACAATATTAGGAAAATAATTTACGATGGGCATGTACTATGAAAATATGACAATCGGTATGTACTATGAACAATATATACAGAAGGCTATATACTGTGAACATTAGTGTACAGGAGGTTATGAACAGATAACAATATAGACTATACAATAGTGCAAGTGACTTGAGTGTGCATTAGTTACAGACATTAGCTATTAAAGTTACAGTGCAGTAGATGAGTTAATGCAGTTATTAAAGGTACGGTGCAGTACATGAGTTAATGCAGTTATTAAAGGTACGGTGCAATACATGAGTAGATGCAGATATACAGTTACAGTGCAGTAGATGAGTTAGTGCAGTTATTGAAGCTATAGTGCAATAGATGAGTAGATGCAGTTAGTTATGCGATAGATGCAATGCAATAGATGAGTTAGAGTGCAGTAGGTGAGTTAGTGCAGTTATTGAAGTTACTGTGCAGTAGATGAGTAAATTCAGTTATTAAGGTTACAGTGCAGTAGATGAGTTAATGCAGTTATGAAAGTAGTCCATTAGTGCAAATGAGCATTCAGTGTAATATTCCTGGTGTGCAAGTGAGCAGTATAGAGTGCAAATGATGCTGTGTGTGTGTGTGTAAACAGTCCGTTAGAGCAGATACATGAAGTACTGGTGTGTACAGTTCAGTCATGCATGGCAGCCCTGTAGTGCAATGTTAACATTGTAGTAGCAGCATTAAGTTAAAGTTATGAGAGGTAGTGAAATCAGTGGGGAGCAGAGTTCAATAATGAAACAGCTCTGGGAAAAAAGCTGTTTCCTAGTCTGCTGGTTCTTGTCCGGAGGCACCTGAAGCGCCTACCGGAAGGCAGGAGAGTAAACAGTCTATGAGCGGGGTGAGAGGAGTCCTTGAGAATGCTGCGAGCTTGACGCAGACAGCGTTTCTTCTGGATGTCCTCAATGGAAGGGAGTGCAGTTCCTGTGATGCGCTGGGCTGTTTTCACCACCCGCTGCAGTGCCTTGCGCTCAGCAACAGAACAGTTCCCGTACCAGACTGTGACACAGTTGGTCAGGGTGCTCTCTATCGTGCAGCGATAGAAGTTCACCAGGATAGTTGAAGACAGTTGGTTCTTCTTCAGTGTCCTCAGAAAGAAGAGACGCTGGTGAGCCTTCTTGACCAGGCATGAGGTGTTGGTGGTCCAGGACAGGTCCTCCGAAATGTGGGTCCCCAGGAACTTAAAACTGGAAACACGTTCAACAGCCGTCCCGTTAATGTGGATGGGGTCGTGTGTGCCTCCTTTCGCCTTCCTGAAGTCCACGATGATCTCCTTTGTCTTGGAGGTGTTAAGGAGCAGGTTGTTGTTTGAGCACCATGTGGCCAGGTGCCGTACCTCCTCCCTGTAAGCAGTCTCATCGTTGTTTCTGATGAGACCAATCACTGTTGTATCGTCTGCAAACTTGATGAGGGAGTTAGATCCATTCACAGGCCTGCAGTTGAGTGTGAAAAGGGAGTAGAGAAAGGGGCTCAGTACGCAGCCCTGTGGTACATCAGTGTTGAGGGTGGTTATGGTGGAGCAGATGTTGCCTAACCTAACAAGCTGAGGCCTATTCGTCAGGAAATCCATAATCCAGTTGCAGGTTGAATTGTTAATGCCTAGGTTTCCAAGTTTGATGATTAGCTTGGAAGGGATTACGGTATTGAATGCAGAGCTGAAGTCTACAAACAGCATGCGTGCATAAGTGTCCTTATTGTCCAGATGTGTGAGCACGGAGTGCAGCGCCATGGACACTGCATCATCTGTGCTCCTATTGCTACGGTAGGCAAATTGGTATGGGTCCAGTGTGGATGGTAAAGAGTCTTTTAGGTGTGTACATGCAAGTCTTTTAAGTAAACATGCAAGTAATTATAACTAAGAAGTGGTAAAGTAAGAAAACAACGCTGAAAAACTAATGAAAAGACAAAAGTTTAAATGAGAAACTTTACATAATAAAATACAAATCCATAGCCTTACCATGTCTGTTTTATCACTTTCTGTGCATTATGTCAGAATATGAAAAAGCTGTCCTACATTTACTGGCTAGCTGTTGAAATGCCGACCATTGGATTAATTTGTTAGATTTGGTAAAACATGTAATGAAGCTGAGAAACATCACTGTCACATCACATCAAATTTGTCATTTGTAAATATTCACAAAACAGTGACAACAAAACAACTTCTAAATACTTAGGTGTAAATGCCTGACAACTTTGTACTGACTAAATGCATATGTTGAAACCATACAAAAGGTTTAAAAAAGAAGATCAATTTAAGAAATGTAAAAATGTTTTTGACATTCACATGGTGAGGAAACAAACTTGTGTAGTAAAACAGGTACAGTGTTACTACAGTGTTGATCAAAACTTGATCAACACTGCAGATATATAGTGAGAGATCCCCATTGCATGCACGATGTGTACTTGGGGGTATAGTATTAGGATTACATCACAAACTCATTTCTTAAAGCATATCTATTTAAGAGGTAACACAAAACGTGTATTCATCCTTTAAGTTATTAGTTATTTATCAACTGATTCATTTACTGACGCACTGGTTTATAGAGATATTGTTGCAATGATAATAGTGTCTCTACTTGACTAAACACATCTTTACCTTATGTGACGCGTAAGATTCGGATTGGGCAGTGCCCATGGACTTCTCATTTGTCTACACCACTGAAAGACATAAATTGAAGGTCAATTAAAATGCTACTGATATGAATGTTTGCCAGTACTTGTAGAGCAATCAAGAAAAGAAGATGAAAAGACCAAAACATTTGACAAAATCAGATAAAACTAGGATAAAAACTAGAGGTTACATACAATGTTTTAAAATGAAGAACTTTCTAAAAGCTGAAACCCTAGCAAATCTATCTCGGCAGCTCTATATGTTTTTTAAACATTTAAAACCCCATTTACAGCGTTTCCACAAGACACATTGTCTGCATATGTTGCCTATTTTCCTGCACGCAAAAGCCATTTTTAGTTTATTTGTCCGTTTGTTAGAACTTTAAATCTAGATTTTTTCACGTAAAAGATATTCTTAAATGCAACTACAATGTAACAATCCCCCACACAAAGAGGGCGTATTTTACTCAAGTCATTCTGTTCTCCTGTGCAACCTTGAAGAGTGTTCCCGGTGGAAGTCGAGTGTTGGACGTCACAGATGGCCCTATGTTCCACATGTAAATTAACCCAGAGTTAATATTTCCTTCCTGTCTCGTAATGGTGTGTCACAAAGGATGTCACGCATACATCTGGAGAAGATAAGCAGTTAAAAACTGCAACTGGTACGGAGCGAGTAGTAACACGAGGGCGGAGTCTACTTGCGCTACACAAAATTAACAAATAGGCCAAATGATGTGTCGCTGAATTAATTAAACTAAACAGTTAATGATACATTATAAATGTATTACCTTCTCGTTTGGCTCTCAGCGGAGGCGGTCGCATTTTTCACTCCCCTTCCTTGCCCTTATTTTCCCTGCTTTGTCTCCTGTCTCGTCTCGTCTCATCTATTGAGAGACTCTCTCTGCACTGCTCTCCAAACTTGAAAATTATGGATCTGATCAACTGGTCTCTCAATGCAATTGACACCATTGGGTTTGGGGGAACCTAACTGCCCTGACGGAACGTGTCGCGGCTGGCTACACGATGGATGCATGGGAGAGATGGCGGATCGTGTGTCTGGCGGCTCTTTCCATGGAGGACATCGAAGACATCTACCTATTCGGAACCATGATAACAGGTCTTGTGCTGATTGGATTATGCTTTGCCCTGGGGCCCGTTCTTCGTACGTCGCTTATTACATCCGAGATCAAATGACACATCCGAGATGATATCATCGTGCTAATCATGATCCGGCTAATTGGGTTCTTCGAACACACCTGCCGGATATGATTAGTATCGCTGGATTGAGTTATCTGAGATTATTGCGCGTTCTTGCGCTTGTTTAAAAGGCGATATGTATCGATAGTAGAAACAATGATCAGCAACGCTGCTATTGGCTGCTCATCATAGCAAAAGAGCGCGCTCAGTTTTTCAACGCAGCAGAGCAAGAATTATTACTGGAAGGGTTTGTTGAGTTTGAAAAAATAATTAAAACGTCAGGGAACACTTCAAAGTGTGCAAAGCCAGGAGAGAGGGCTGGCAAAAAGTAGCACACAAATTAAATGCGTTAGTGTTCCATGTTATGGTTATATCCCTTATTATTACAGTATTCTTATTTTAATAATTTAATAATTGCTTAATGTCAGAGCCAGCTCAGGACCCACTAGAACATGGGAAGAAGTAAAAGTGAAGTACAAGAATATTCTTCAAACTGGTAATCCTTTCTACTTCTACTGTTTAGTATCTGTTACCAAAAACATTTTAAATTAAAGCTGCAAGCAGCATTTAGCGGGTTCGAGCATTTCATTGGATTCATACACTTAAATACAGGTGCATACAAGCAGAAAATACATTAAGAGTTTGTGAAATACATGTCAATGAAAACGGCTTTAATAATCCATTCAATTTGATGGATCTGTTTTGGTCATATTAAATGCACATCACTGTAAGCAACTGTAAAGCTTTCTATTCTTTTGCAAGTATAAAAGGTGCTTACATGTATATATCTTGACAGAAGGGGATTAATTATCGTGCCATAAATCCGAAAGATCTTATTCTCTAAACCCCGGCACAAACAAACATGATGGTACCTGCTTGTAACTGTTAGATCAATTAATGTGATTGTTACAAGTGTTTAAACAACAAAATAAAATTTATATACATATTTGACCTTTTTTAAGATAATGGGAATGTCACAGCCTATACCAAAATGTAAGGCCACAAGAATAGAACACCCTTATAGATGGCCAGTGCATTAAAGAACAAATACATTAACAAATGCACATTTTTAGACATAAACACTTACAAAGAAATTTAGTGACTCAGATTAATGTCATCTGCATGTTTTTATCTGGTGTACTCTTTTAAAAACTATACGTGTTAACATGCATATGATGGTGATTTGCTTGTCAAAAGAATAGTCAAATAAGACTTCCCACAAGTGCCTTAATATGCATCTAAAGTCACAGAATATAAATCAATTAAATGAGCATATAAACAATCCTCTACTGTCATCTTTTGGTTATAATAAATATTTATTTATTTAAATGAATGATATTTCCCCCTTTTGACTGTTGTGAAGGAATGCCTATTCCGATAAGAATCACATTTTGCGTGCTTGTTTTGTGTCATAATATGTGTAATAGTACTAAATGGCAAGTCAGTTGGATTATTTATTAAGGAGTAGCGACCTTTAAGGTACTCGTTTCACGCTAATATAATAAAGGACCCTGTTATGGTCACAAAACTACAAAAAACTCAACATGTTTTTGATGATTATTGACCTAGAGAGTCCAAAGAAATGAACTGAGGTGGAAATTTTGATATTGCTTGAAAATCCTTAAACAAGTTTGCAAAAGTAGGATTTTTACATCATCACCAATAACTCACAAACCATTTGATAGACATCAATGGTTCAAGAGGCAAAGTTGTTATGAATAAGGAGATCTATCGTTTGATATCAATAGTTTGTGTATTAGTCAAATGTCACGTGAGACACAGTTGTCTAGGCCAGGGGTTTTCAACCGGTGGTCCGCGGCCCCCTGGTGGTCCGCGGCGGCATTGCATGTGGTCCGTGACATGCATTCCAGCCTACCTAATTTCACTATTAAAATCACTTTTTTTCCATAAGTTATTTTTCCAAACATTTCCAGAATATTTGCGCATTGGTGGGAATACTAAATTTAATGAAAATATTTAAAATAATTTGAGTTTGAGTTGAGATTCAAACTGACACAGGATAGGCTTGCTTTGCACCTATCAGGTCTATCTTATGCTTTGCTAACGTTGTGTTTTGCTTCCCCAACGTCATATAAGTACATGTACGTCCATGCCAGTGTTGCAAGGGTCGCGGTTTCCCGCACAATTGGGCTATTGTGAGAATGCAGTTGCCGGGGTAAATTATGGGGCCGCGGGTTGCGAGTTTTTGGGCTACTTTCATAATGTACTGCGGCCGCCAAAATGTTTATTTATATTCTAAGGATAAATGATAACTGATGCGTTTCTTATTGTGTATTCAAACTCCGAATGAATTAAATATTTCTTGGACCTGGCAACCCTGGTACATACACACACACACACACAAGAGTGGGCCGCCGATTACTTGGTAGTCAGAATGGTGGTCCCTGGCACAGAACCAGTTGAAAACCCCTGGTCTAGGCCACAAAAAAGACATGTACATTTTGCCATTTTTACTATTATAGCGCCACCTAGAGTCCAAACGCCATGTTCTTTTGTAGGTGACTTCAGAGTGATGGTCTACACATATGTTCCGAGGCCCATGATGATATGTTAAGCCGTTCTGGATTTATGGGCATTTTAATGTGATAGGCTCCGCCCATTTTTTTATTTTGGCGCCCCTAAGTGACCGTGAAAGGGAATTTCTACTTTTTTTCGATAATTATTTAGAATCACTTTCCACAGAAGTCATCTGCATTGTTTTGGTTCCGTTAAGTCGAAAAACCAACGACTAGTTCGTGAAAGTAGGTTTTTGACATCATCAACAATAACTCACGAACCGTTCGATCGATAGAAGTTGTTCCAGAGGGAAAGTTGTTCACAATAAGGAGAGCTATCATACGATATAAATAGTTTGGGTATATGTCAAATGTCACGTGATACACAGTTGTTTATGCACTCCAAAAGCGTTATTACGCCCCCCGGTGGCCGAATAAGTTCATGTTTCTTAGAGACCTTCAAGACCATGAGATGAATAAGCCCAGCGAGTGTCGTTTTGATCGGCCTCCGTTAACTTGGTTTTATAAGTGCTCAAACTTCATTGGCCAATGGTGGCCATGTTTTTTAAGATACGCCAATGTCCTTTTGGAAGTTCATGTAGCATGAGACAAAGACACACCATACCAAATATGAAGTCAATCGGGCAAAGGGTTGCGTAGTTATAGGCATTTTCTAGCTCATTCAAATTATAGCGCCTCCTAGTGGCCAAACGCCGCAGTTTTTTTATTGTGACCCCAGATTGAGGGTCTACACATATGTTCCAAGCCCCATGAAGATATCTCAAAAAGTTAAGGAGTTATGGCCGTTTTAGTTAAATTAGTTACTTCCGGTTTGGACATTTTTGCGCCCTCTAGCGATCGGGGATGAAAATTTCAACTTTTTTTAATAATTATTCATATTCACACTCCACAGAACTCATCAGCGTTGGTTTGGTTCCGATAGGGCAAAAATCCAGGGACTAGTTTTTTTTTCATAAAATGCTAATTAGCGAAAAATCTATAATGACGGAAATGAAATCGGAGATATAAGTTTTTTAAGTTTTGAGCCAGTGATTAAACTGATATAAGACACTTGGGTGTGCGACAAACGGTTTAGGAGTAACAAGCCCAAACGCGTTTGTCATCGCTGTAGCGCCACCTATCGGCCGATTTGGCTGGTTCCGTGTATCTGAGTAGCGACAAGGACTACTACCATCTGACCGAGTCTCAGCTCTGTCGGCCTTACGGTTTGGGCTGCACGATCAGTTTTATGGCAGAAGAATAATAATAAGAAGAAGAATAAAAATCTTAACAAATACAATAGGTTTCTAGCCCTTCGGGCTCGAACCCTAATGATGTGTTTGTCTGTTTATAATAAGCAAAAAAAAAAAAAGGGGAGCAGAAAAACACAGGTGGTGGTCCTGCACCCCCACATTATACCCTGGCAGAAGAGCTGGCCCTTGGGCTAAATGAGAACCGACCCATTGTAAAGGGCTCTTCCTTAGACCTAAAGCCAGGGACCAGTAATAGCAACACCTTAATTACAGGTAAATGAGTTTTAAATCATCTTGCTACACTGAAAATAATTTGTTGCTGCGTTAAATTATGTCTATAATCCAAATGGCTGGTACAGTCATTTCAACAGATAAATATTTAGTCAATTGCTCTGAATTGTGATGGTGAAAATTGCATAACAAATGTTAAAATATTTTGCAATTTGTTATTGATCATGTTTTTTCCTAGTGTATTGTAATGGCATTGAGTTCTCCTATTGTGTAGTTTTGCATAATACACCAACACTTTTACCTGTTCCCAAGAAAGTGGTGGCTGACATATGTTCAGTAAGTGAGACATTTATAACTTTACATCAAAAGGAAAGAAAGTGCAACACTTTGTAATACCCATTTTTCTTTTGCACAGGACAGTGAAGAAACCCTCTCAGATGACTGTCCTTTGGAGGAAGTACTTGTAAGTGCACAAATAATTTTATTTAATTTATAGGTGTGTCGATATTATTTCTGACTGCAATATGAGTTGCAGGAGGAAACGCCTACAGCACAAAGATATACAGAGGTGGGCAGTCTACTTTTCCTTTTTCTCTAACATGAGGCTTGTGTTGAGTTTATTTTTTTTAATGGCACAGGGGGATATCCGTACCCTATATAAACGGAATCTTCAACAGAAAATTTTGTATTTTGCTCTTAAAAACAAAAATTAAGGGGAGAAATTGAACTTGGCACCTTAAAGAAGAAAAAAAACTGGCACTAGAGATTGAGTTGCTTCAAAAGGAACTTCAGAGTAAGTGATAAAACACTATTTTACACAAAGAGCACTATTGCTGCCCTTGGATAACAATATATCTTATTGCAGGCAAAAGATGACCATCACTGGCTTTTCTTGAGAAACAATAATTGAAATAAAACTCCATGAACTAAGCATGTTGTCTTGTCTTCTATTATTAATTTAATGAAGGTTTATGTGTAAAAAAGAATTCAAAAATGGTTTTCCACAATTCTGTCCTGTGCAGCTCTGCCACTAGGTTGATCCAAGTGCACTGGCTGGAGGTCATCATCAGGCTGCACCTCCACCACAGGGGTCCTCTCCTTTCTGATGGTGGCAATATTATGGAGGATGGCACATGCAACAATAATGTCACAGGCCCTGTCAGGTGCAACCCTCAGACCCTTAAGACACTGAAATCTTCCCTTTAGTTGGCCAAAGGTCATTTCAATGCGTGCCCTTGTCCTGGCTAGAGCTGCATTGTAACGGGTTTGTGGTCCAGGGAATGGTGTCATGAAGTACTGCCTGCAGGCATAGCCCCTGTCACCAAGCAGGACCCCATCGTAAGCACCTGAAAAATGCAGTTTTGTTAGGCTCAGAATAAAATTATGTAATACAGAGAGTTTTAAAACATTTTAACCACGTTCAAATAATGTACATGAATGTGACTCTCTGAAAATCCTAGAGTCATGCACAGAACCAGGCCATGTGGCTTCCACATTTGAAATGTGGAACATGGAGTCACACACCATCTAAATATTTGAAATCAGTCAACTCCATACTTTTTGATTACATTACATTATTATTTTTTATTTATTGCTAATCTGGAATATTAATAATCGAAATAGTAATTTACTTGCACATCTACACTGTAAAATCCCTTTCGGTTCACAAAATCCCCTTCATTGGGGCGAGGTGGGGCCTTGATGGGGACATGTGGGCAGTCTGTGGCACCAATAACGTTAGGGAAGCCTGAGGAACAAATACTGCTAGTCCTAGGCTACTTTTTGGCATGATCATGATTCCATGATCTTCATTAACAATTATAATGCACCTGCAATGGCAAAAAAATCTGCTTCACAGCCTGTGGTCTTAAGTGTCTTGGAAATACCACAAAGCCCCCTAAAAACTGTTTGAATGACAGATAAACTTTGCGAATGGCACGACATACAGCACTTTTACCCACGTTTTCTGTATCTCCAATAGTGTAAAGGAAAGTGCCACTCGCAAAGAATAGCAAAGCTATACAAACTGTTTGTGCAGTTGTTAAAGCCCGACTGCGACGAGTCGAACATTTAACGTGTGGCTCCAACAAGTTGATTATGTAGATACACCCTCCCGAGAAAAATGATATCTCTCAATCAGTAGATTATCGCGCTGCGCAAAAGGATCCTGTCGATATTGCAAAACGCGATTAATTCGAAAAGCTCTTCGAATTATTCTGGCACCTTCAGCAACTGATTCCTGACGTAAAAACGGACAAGACATGTCTGCGAAAGACTTCCCATATCACCTCCGCTTATAAAGCCGCAATCTAATCCTGTTTACATGAAGTAAGCCTGCTCGCGAGCAGGTTCAAGTTTACGGACCTGTTGCTATGACAGCAAGTCCAGGATGAGCTTCGAAGAACCAAACAATCCAAGATCATGCCAAATCGTCAACAATCAAATCCAGCTAACCGAGTTAGCAACGTACGAAGAACGGGCCCCTGGGTTATCGAAGAATTTCATAAAACGGGAACAGCTGTCCAAGGCGTCACAAGGCTGCCCGTATCGATTGAAGCTATTGGAGATCTAAATGGACAATAAGAGTGGCCGTGAATTGGATACGGTTTCCTTGCCTCAAGACTAAACAAACGCAATCTTATCTTTTTCGGCTCCCCGGAACCAGCACTGGCCTTGGCCAAGGCCGCAGCTGGAAATCAACCCTGTGTAGAGCACTGCAGTGAGACGCTCTTGCGTTCCTCCCCCACTCTACAGACTCAGAAACTATCACACACACATAAAGACATTGCCCTGACCCGATCCCACGCCTCCGTTGCTTTGAACCGCCAGCCTGACAAGCGGGTCTGTGAACGGTGCCGTAATGACACTGGACCGGATGGCTGCTTGCCAGAGCTGGATTAATTTCCCCTGTTGCAAGTCTTGTCTATGGTGTATTATGTGTATCTGTTTTTCTCACCACTTTCCTCATGTTATACTGTATTTTTCTTCTTAAAGTGTACCTAACGTATGTTTTTTTAGGCCCTACTTTGGGTAATGGAGTGTCCAACAATAAGTTGATGTAAATACAATGTGTAAAAACACTTTAATCTCGTAATTATATGCAGTTATTCGTACCCTACTTCTTGACTGACTCTCAAATGATTCGTTCCGCGATTCACCCGTCTAGGCCCCTCCTACCCGGTAACCTTGTGTCATGTGATTGGTCAGATCGCATAGTCTGTTGTGATTGGTCAAACGCGTTCATCATTTGTTGCAAATGGAACGCCTACCATCATTACAGGATTACGGTTTACATGTGGTTGGATGTCTTTATATATATAACAGTATATATAACATATAACAGTATTATACATGGACTAGTTGACAGGGCATACAGTGTACCGTGTTCGTATCTTCAGATGTTATTACAATACAGATAGTACTCGACTAGGTTCTTGAAACAAATACTTTGAGAATTCATGGATTGAACAAATAAATCAACCGAGTAAATAGCAAGATAAACAAACTGTAACACACCAGAAATAACGCTACATGCTAATGTTAGCGTTATATGCATTAGCTAAAGACCGACATAAGGTACGAAAATATTTCTTCAAGTTCAGACAAATATCAAAAGTCACACTTACAGGTTGTGATTCGGTGGAGCTAAAAGGTCCATATAGAGTTAATATTCCCCCTCTCTCTAGGATAGTCGTTTCAGATATTCTGCAGTGAACGCGCCAAGATTATCAAATCAATCATCGGTGAAATGACGCGCGCACAGTTAAACCCTGGGGTTATACTCCTTCGGTATTCTTTGAAAAATGAATTGTAACCATTTTTCCCTCAGATGTTCTTGCTTAGGTAGCTGAAATAAGACGGACTTAGTTTCACACCGTAGAACACAGACTCTAGACATGATACACATGCATCACGAACGTGCGACAGTGTTTGGGGGAGGAGACATACATCTTCCCGGCAGTCTCAGCAACACGTTCATGTATAGTGACGTAGATATGCGTCCACCACCCGTTTGTGTGATTCAGACTCGACTCCCATTTTTACAAGGAAATAACTTCGTTATTTATTCACTTTCGGACTTACAACTTGGCAGACAGCTTACTTTCAAACACGGCAACATAACAGACTGCATGAAACGTCATTTTCATGATGTCATGTTACGTACGCTTTAATCCATTTTGTTACACTGTACTTGTATATGTGTAATGACAATAAATTGAATCCAAATCCAGATGATTAATAAAGAAATGCTTAAATGTAAAAACACGTTGCTGTTTTTCTTTGTTAATAATTATGGTGTCCCAAGGAAACAGTCGTGACTTTAGTTTCGCGTTTGTATCAGTGCACTTACTTGCTCTGCTGTCAAAAATATCCGTCACAAACCAGTACATACTATTAAGGCATAAAATAAGAAGGTGATCTTGCCGACATCTCGTTTTTGATATATTGCGTTGTTCCATGTGATTAGGACAATTACAGGTACCGACCATTAAAAGTTCCGACCATTCCCAGTTACGCCTCTCTCTTGCACTCCGCAGACAGACACTATTGCATATAGGTGCAGGCCGGTGGGGCGGAAAAGCCTTGGTCACTCCCAAAACAGATCAAAATTATTTACAAAGAGCAGCTTCTGTTCAATACACCATGACATAAACCATTTATTAAGCGTAAATAGTCTACTGAACTGTTCATTCCCTCTTCGGTAAGTAGGAAGCGGCCCTGATCCTCGCCGTGGGCGATGTGTTGAGTACAATATCGACCAGACTCTTGAAGTCCCTCTTCAGGATCTCCAACTGTCGCATCATCACATCGTTCACCCCTGCGTGCAAAACTACGGCTCCCACTCTAGCATCGTAATTCTGGATCGCAGTTACCTGCACAGAGACATCAAGAACACGGGCGCCAGGAAAACAGTGAGTGCGAATCTTACCTTGATTGAAGGAAGCGCGTACGTTCCGGACGATTGAGTCTCCGATGACCACAGTGTTGCATTTCGTCTAGCAGAGGGCGGCAAAGCGGTTCAGGACCATATAACTGACAGGTAATGAACTCAATCACGTTTCGTTTTGTGCCACATGATGTTTAGAGGCGTGGATATGTCCACGCAGTATCAGACCACTGTGCATTTATGTGCGTGTCAAAGATGACCTGCAACAACGATTTTAAGTTTATTCAGTTAGCCTAGAATACTTTTACGAATTAGCATTTAGTCGATCGTGATGAGTTCCTATTGCAACCTTTTAAAACCTTCTTAGATCAGATGGCTCTTGTTATTCCCAGGCGGACTGTAAAAAACGCGATGCGCAGATCTCCCGGAAATAATGTAAAATTCAGCCAATCAGATGACGTTTTTCAACGTGCCGAAGTGTTCCCAATAAAGTGTGCCTTGCATCTGATGTTAAAGAGTACGTAGCATATGGTTTTTAAGGTCCTACTTTGGTTTATGGAGTATCCAACAACAACTTTATGTACATACAATGTGTAAAAACACTATGATGTCGTTATAATAAGCAGTTATTCGTACCTTACTTCTTGACTGACTCTCAAATGATTCGTTCCGCGATTCATCCGTCTAGGCCCCTCCTACCCGCTAACCTTGTGTCATGTGATTGGTCAGATGGTGTAGTCTGTTGTGATTGGTCAAACGCCTTCATCATTTGTCGCAAATTGAACGCCTACCATCATTACAGGATTACGGTTTACATGTGGTTGGATGTCATTTATATTATATGTGTAGCTAGAGATGGCTGCGATTTTACCGTACCAATTTGAGCCCGAGTCTGACGAGGAAGCATCAGAAGACGCTATAATCCACAACAAACTCCACCACGACTGGATGTTTGTCAGTGGCAAGTGACAACTCTTGTCATAAAAACTTCCAGTGTGACAACATGCATGTTGTGCTTTTGCTCATCGATGAAATATTTTTTTTTCTTAAAATATTGTTAATACGTTAGTAATACTATTATTCTGTCTTAACTGTGCGTTGCCATGCTACATAGAGCATTTCAGAAAGTCGACGTTATGAAAAATTATTGTAGTTTCTGTTGCCAGCTACTTACTGTAATGTATATTCCACAGTTAGTAGCTGGCAACAGTGTTGCCAGTATTTTACTGTAACTGAGACTTTACGGTGACTAACTGGCAACAGTGTTGCCAGTATTTTACTGTAAATCAAGAATAAAAGCTAATAACTGGCAAGAGTAGTGATAGTTATTTACTGTAATGCCATACAATCACAGTAGAATACTACATATACATTCTGTGTATTTAATATTGTAGTCATTCTGCTCCATCAAAAATGCTGCAATTTTATTTAATGGCATTATCTTCTAAAAAAAACAAAGAAATTAAAGAGGTTTCAACAAACGTAATTTATTTTCTTTAGCAAAACATGCATACAAAACAAGAAAATCCATAATTGCATACGACAATTAAACAGATCACATAATTCAACAAAACTGATTGTCATTCTGAAATAAAACATCCACTGCTAGTGTATAGCAAAGTTTAAATAAGTATAAATAAAATAAAAGGAAAATATAGAAAATAATAACACTGTATTGTAGATATGGGAGAAGAAAATATGATACACCCTGTGTCAAAAAATGTGATTTATTACCCTAATTTATGGCCCCCTGCTGTGTTTTATGATTATGACCCCCTTAGATCGTGCACCGTGTGTACATTTATGACCCTTTGTTGTTGATCATAAAAGATGTTTGTAATGTCCAGACCTCGCTGCCTCACACCCCCCTTCACAGCGGAAGAGATAAGGAATTGGTTTGAGAATGCATGGTCAATGACCTCCTGTGAAATGAGAGCAATAAAAAGTTAAAGAAAACAAGCACTGATGTTGATATTTGACAGATCTAGTCGTTTCACCTACCACCCCCCTGATCATACTAGTGTATTTAAACAATGTTAAGAAAAAAGCTGTATTTTTAAAGTCCCCACTCTACTGGTACAATGGCTGCTCCAAAGGCTCCTAAAACAGTCCGAAAGGTTATGTGTATTTCGCCGACAAGAGGATCTGTGGAAATGGATGAAAAGCTTACTTATGCACCTAAGAAAAAACAGAGAGTTAGTCTGGCAAACTTTCTCCATGAAGACTATGATTTTGTAAAACGTGATTTTTCTATGTCTGGCAATCGCGTGGGACGTTATCTATTTGAAAAGAAATCGCGCTGCGTCGAGCTCTATACAGGTGATCTTGGAGATGATTTCACATCACAGGACCCCTGTCTGATTTTTCCTGCCAAAGACTGGTTTATATTTTTTAATTATGTTTGGAGAGATTTGAACGACTGCGGTGATGACCCTTTGTACACCGCAGAGCGGGATGGCGATATTCCTGAAACAAGGTATCGTGTGGTTCGGGACCATAGTAAAAAGCTACCGGATGACAGTGTTTATATTTTTCGATGCAACAACAAGACAAAGCTCCGTGAATATGTCTATCCAATTACAAAGTCTGAGCATCACATGCACTATGACTTGATATTTTTGTTTCAGTGGAAAGATGTCCGTATGCTTGACAACATTTTCTCATGCATTGATAAAATGTTTAAATGGTGTGATCACTATGAACGATACACTTCCGTTAAAGTTAAATCGTTCCAGCCAGAGAGGTGTCACCAACTCTAAGGACCGCCTCTTAACCCCACCCACTTACTGCAGCCATTAATATGGCTTCAGTTAGGTTCACTCACTACAATCGGCTAACATGTCTCAAGAAACTCTGTCAACCACCACTCACGTCATCAACCCCTGGACTGCTCTCTCAATGCCTGACGACAATGCAACACCAATAGACAACGATTTGCCAGCTTATGACAACAGTTGGTTGGATAAATTTTGTACTGATCTGGGTTATCACAACCTGACTTTCATCACGACCCCGTACGGCAACACTGGTGCATTAGCAGGAGCCGCAGCCTTTGCGGGTATCGACGCCACAGATGGCTGTATTCGGGCTGATGGCTGATTCAAGATCATAAAAGCAACTGTCGTGGTACTTCTGGAACATCTTATCAACAAAAAGCTGAAAGAACTCTGTATCGGTTGCGAAGTCGACCATCCTAGCCAAATCAGGCACAGCTGTCTGTTTGAACCTGATGCCTATTTTTTTGACACTAACTTTGATGAGCTGTCACGTGGTATGATTAAACCAGAGCTGAAACACATCATAGCTCAAGCGCTTGCCAATTGTGGTTTAAGGATCCATTCAGGGGTCAGTTGACTCAATTCTGCAAGAACTGCGTGACGAGGCCTACATTTTGGAAAAGCTTCATCAAGTCAGAGAAAAACTTGTGGATACCAACAGTGAAAAGATTGTCTATGACGCTGTGGAAAGTTGGAAAGGTTTTGTCCAAATTGACAGAGACTAGCACCGTTATGGGGAATTCATGCTATGCAACAGGTCTGGCTAATTGTCTACTTAAACGACGTTTAAGATGTGAAATGTCCAACTTATTGTGTAAGATTGTTGATGACGGTGTTGATTTACCTGTTATCGTTGTAAACAGATGTGGTGTAGATGTTAAACGATTTACAAAACTCAAGAAACTAATGTCTGTTGTAAGAAATGTGTCAAATGAGTGGACTGAATTGATGCATATATGCATTAATGCGGGTGAAACAATTGCTGTAACTATCAGAAAAATCTTTGATTTGATGACTGAATTTGGAAATTCTATTAGAATTATAGACTTATTATGTATGTGTACGTATGTAACTGATTTATGTGTAATTACAAAATCAAGAAATGATCAGACTGATGTTTGTGAGATTATTGAATCACTTGTTGATTACATTCTTGAGAAAAACATTGTGGTATGTATAAAATTCCTACACAGTCTGGATGACGTATGATGTATTTTCTTTTACTGTTTTTAAATAAAACCCCACAACACTAAAACTATCTCTGTTATTCTTTTGTGGATACTGGTGCGGCAATATGTCTGAAGAACAAATGAAAACCATTTATTACACACCATCAAACCCTGGTTCTTAAGGTGGTAAAAAACGTTTAAAAGATGCTGTTTTAAAAGAAACGGGTGTTCGTTTAACTGATAAAGAGGTATCAGAATGGCTCGCCGGTCAGGATACTTACATGCTGCACAAAACTGCTCCTCTAAAATACAAAAGGAATAGGGTTTTTGTCTATGGTATTGACATGCAGTTCCAGGCCGATCTAGTGGACATGTCAGCATATGCAAAAGAAAATGACAACAACCACTTTCTGTTGACATGCATAGATCTTTATAGTAAATATGCCTGGACTCATGTGTTAAAAAACAAAACTGGTGTAGAAGTTGCTAAAGCCTTTGAGTCCATACTGCGAGAACAAACTCCAGGTAGGTTACAGACCGATAGGGGGACTGAGTTTTTTAACAAACACTTTCAAAAACTCACAAAAAAGTATAACATCACTCATTTCGCAACTGCTTCTGCATTAAAGTCATGTGTTGTTGAACTGTTTAACAGAACGTTAAAAGTTAGGATGTGGAGGTATTTAACAGCAGGGACGTGCACAGGGGGTTGCTCAGGTTGCCCGGGCAACTGCCCATATGCCCTTCTCGACTCACATTGCCCTTCCGAGTTGGAAAAAATAAAAAAATAAATCGTACAATGGATGCAGAATTTCACGTAGGCCTAGATAAAAAAACAACGCAAAGCCTCATTCACTGCCATATTCGGTCACCGAAAATGAAAGTCAGTAGGGGAAGGTCAAACTCTGTTTACATGGCTGCAGCGCTGCACGCGACCGGCACCTGAGCTGAGCCTGCATCGGGTGAGACGACTCAACGTTGTCAGAAAAGGTGAGTTTGTGATGTATAACAAACGAACGATCATCATCATCAAGTTTTGTGAAATTAAATAAAATCTTCATAAATCCACGCTGAGTTTGCCACGTTTAGCCTAAATAATAAGACAGATATAGGCTACTATTTTTTTGCGGATAGTTAGTTTCTCACATTGCGTTTCAGCAAGAAGAATGAATGATGGAAGTAATGCATCACATTAATTATTTTATCCAAAAAGGTTAAATGCCTAAATGCTATCACTATTTTGGGTATTGTTTGAAGCCAAGATGCCCACTGAAAAGAGGCGGATTCAGGAGAGGGAGAGAAAATTCAGGGAGGCAGCAAAGAGCAGCACATCTATACGACGGCGTTTTAGTACCACGTAAAAAAAAAAAAAACGATTTCGAGAATAAAGTCGAAATGTTACGAGATTAAAGTTGAAATGTTACGAGATCTGGTTGCATCAAGTTTATAAAATCCACAATCCTTAAGGATTTATAAAAAAAATTACAAATGTGAACTAAATAGGTTTTAAAAATGACTGCTGGTGTTTGCAAGGCCTTCCGAACTAACTCACTGCTTCAGAAGACGTGCTTAAACACAACTTAAACTCTAAAAATACAACATTCATGTAAACAAATACGTTTTACGACGAGTTTATTCTCGTAACATTTCGACTTTAATCTCGTAACATTTAGACTTTATTCTCGTAACATTTAGACTTTATTCTCGTAACATTTCGACTTTATTCTCGAAACGCTGTCGTAGCACATCACTGCAGGGTTGGCTGCGAAAAAGCCAACCAGCAGGTGAGACAGAGACTTTGCACTGTGATAAAGATGACATGACACTGTGTAGGCGAATTGATTAATTAATCAGAGTTTTTCTCAGTCCTTCATATAGCCCGGGAGTTTATTTTCAGTTTTTTTTGGGGGAGGGTGCCCTTTTTTCAGGTCAGAGCAACTGCCCCTCAAAATTCCTGTGCACGTCACTGTTTAACAGCTACAAACTCAAGACGCTATATTGACATACTTCAAGACATAACGCAGGGGTACAACGCCTCCTATCACAGGAGTATCAAGATGAGACCTATTGATGTAAACAAAGAAAATGAATCTGTGGTGCTACAAAATCTATATGGCGATAGCAGATCTCGCCGTGTCAAACCCTCATTTAAGTACAAAGTTGGTGATACGTATTTTTTCGAGTTTTTCAACATTACCACATGTATCCCAAGAGACCCACCTGTCTACAGATTGAGTGATTACGACGGAGATGCTATTGAGGGTGTTTTTTATGAAAAATAAATACAAAAAATGATTGTAGGTAAAAACAAGAAATTTAAAGTGGAAAAAATTTTAGACAAGAAGAAGAGAGGTAAAAAAACATTATTGCTGGTACAATTGCTCGGATGGCCTGCGAAATTTGCCTCATGGATTGATCAAAAAGAAATGGGGGATGAACAGATACCATAAGACAGAGTTGCCTGCCTAGAATGTAAACATTTGTGTAAAACCTACCATGGCTGAGGCTGGCTTTTATGTTACACTCCCCTGCAACGCATCTTCATCCGTTTATCCGGAGAATAAAATATCTAATTTTACAACCCTCTTAGCGAGAACTATAAACCTTAAAGGAGAATGGGAAGTAGGATTGATAGAATTTGAATATTCTACGTTGTGGTATACCTTTAATGAGGACAATGCTGCTTTCAATTCTGGACCATGGTGGGGCCAGGAAAATATATACTGATAACCCTCCTAAAGACAAAGAAATTGAGATTTTCATCAACAGAGATCCAAAGATATCAAACAAACTTTGCAGAATAAAGTATGGATATTATGAAGACGTTGTTTTCTTGATCAGGGAGATCAATACAAACCTGCCATCGGTTGTGAGTTTTGGATTCGACCATGTTAAACATAAAGTGTTTCTGAAAGGTCCGTCGAATACTTCATTGACATTTTACGGAAAGCTGTCTATTATTTTAGGATTAAACCACGGGGTTGCTATAGAAGCCGGAGACCAGACTGTTACGTATTTACAAAATCAAGCAGACATAAATGGTGGTTTCTATACAATGTATATATACACCGATATAATAGAATATCAATCAGTTGGTGATAATCATGTCCCCCTATTAAGGTGTGTACATATAGAAGGTGAGAGTAACAAGGCTTACTGTGTTAGATACGACCGACCCCATTACGTGTCGATTAATAAATCTACCATCACCGAGATAAGCATACAAGTAAAAGACGATCAAAATCAAGACCTGCGTTTCAGTTACGGAAAAGTCTGCGCTAAATTACACTTTAGACCCGTAAAACACTACGTTTTTTAGGAAAATAAACTTGGAGAATGGTGTACTACAACAACCACAATGTCGACCCCATGCATTACGTGGCATCTAACCAGAATCAGGCAGGCAATGGAATCCCTGGCTATGCCGGGGGAGGGGTTATGTATGGAGCCGGTCTGGGTGGACTTTTTCGTGGTCTGTTACGAATGGCGGTACCCCTGCTAAGACGTGGATTTAACATAGCAAATTCTCAAATCAGCAGCAAAAAACATACTAAGCGATGTTGTTAGCAATACGTTATCGCACTCTTTTAATAACCACAACAACAACAACAGTCAAGATGGTTCGGGGTTGATGGTAATGTATCGCAAAAGAATGACTAGACCGCCAGGGACCCGGAGGAGTGGTCATACGCCGAAGAAAAGAAAACGACAGCCTAAGAAAACATCAGTTGTCAAACGTAAGCGCACGGCTACAACAAGGGGTGCTGCTGCAAAAAGAGCAAAGAAATCTGTTAAAACAATATTTTAGATCATGGCATTACTACACAGCATGTCAGAAGAGTGTTTAAAAACCGAACTGGACCTGTTTACAGTACCGCTGACTCAAACCGCTATTGAAAAAAATACATACATTGAAGTACCCCCTTTATCTGCTATATCGGACTCAACACCTTTGGAATTTTTTATTGCTGGAACTGGTGAGGACTACGTGGATATGAACAACACAATGTTGTTTTTACGCCTCAAAATCTAAATCCTGATGGCACAGATATTGCAGACGGAGCTCCCGTGGGGCTTATTAACTATCCAGGAGCAACAATATTTTCACAAGTTGATGTGTCGCTTGGGGATCGTCTCATATCACAGAGTTCAAGTACACATCCTTATCGTTGTATAATAGAACTGCTCACAAATTATGGCATGGGTGCCCTGGAAACACTATTCTCTGCGGGGCTCTTTTACAAAGATACGGCTGGGCATATGGATACTCCTGACCCTGCAGGGGGTAATCATGGTCTGACAAAAAGAGCTGCCTTTACCAACGGCAGCAACGTGGTCCAGCTTCTTACACCCATACATAGCAAAATATTATTTCAAGAAAAACTGATGCTTAATGGAGTGGACATTAAAATAAGGATGACCAGGGGTAAAGACAAATTTTGCTTGATGAGGAGTGACAATGTAGCCTATAAACTAAACGTCCTCTCAGCATCGCTATTTGTGGAAAAAGTGTCAGTATCACCTGCTGTAAGGTTGGGCCATGCACAGGCCCTGCTCTCAACTACCGCTAAATACCCAATGGACAGAGTATGTCTCAAAAAAAATTTCATACCAGTTTGTTCCAGGGTGAGCACTCAAGAAAACCTATTCTTAGGAACTCTACCAAACTCTATTGTACTAGCCACGGTTGATAATGATGCATTTTGTAGGTTCATATGATAAAACCCCTACGCATTTAAAAATTATGATTTAAAATTCTTAGCCAACAACACCCTGCGAAACCGCTACAGCCTAAATATGAAAACGGGTCTGCAAAGAGGGAATTTTACCAGTTAGCATTGGCTTCTGGAAGGCATCTTAAAAATCAGTCCCTATCTATTGACCGAGAAGAATTCTTATTTGGATACACAATTTATATGTTCAATCTAACACCTGATTCTGAATGCGCTCAGCACATATCACTAATCAAGAGTGGTAATATTAGACTGGAAGCACGTTTTAGACAACCTCTACCCCGCACAATAAATCTGCTACTTTATGCTACATTTGACAGTGTTCTTGAGGTTACAAATCGTCGTCAGATACTGGTTGATTACTATTAATACACCAAAATGAATACTATACATCTTACGGGAGTGATGGATAAGATCTCCTGCAATATCAATTTTCTTGGTGTGCTGCCATACGACTACCTACCCAAAAATCAATAAAAAAAACTCCCCTTGATGGTTATATTGAACACACATCCTTCTGGAATGCCGGGACAACACTGGTTAGCCATTTACGCAAATGAGGATGGTGTAGGATGTTTTTTTGACAGTTTTGGTAATAAACCAGATTACCAAGGATTTCCACAAAATATCAAAAACTTTTTAAAATGCAATTCTAAGGAGATACAGCATTCGACCGTACAAGTCCAAGATTATTCATCAGACACATGCGGACAGCATTGTGTGTTCTTTCTTTACCACATGGCTAAAGGGTTTGATTATGATTATGTCATGAGATCGTATAGTGATGATTTTATTAAAAATGATAAAATTGTGTCAGCTTTTGTTAAAAAACTAAAACACGCTCAATGTAATGAAAGTGTTTTAAATTGTATTCAGTGTGTACAAACAGGTGAAATGTTTATGTTTGATGTTTTCAATAAATACTAAAAAACAGAAATGTGATATTTCTGAGCCTTTATTCATATACAAAACATTGAACAATACATATAATAACAAGTAAACGACAACAACAACAATCATGCAAATCTCATGAGTTTAAAAACTTATCCAACGAGCGGGGTTAAGAGGGGATGATTGAGATGCATTGCCTTCCGGATAATTTGCTTGTGTTGAAGGGGTGTTCACACGCATTCTTTTTCTACCCCCCTCAGGTGATCTGGTTACAGGCTGTAACGTTCTATGTTTAAATGAGTTTACCGCATGTCTGACATAGTGGTTTGGAACCATAGAGTATGGTATATTTAAAATGGCAATGGCCTCCAGAAACTCGTTCCAACCATGTGGTCTCCGTTCATCAGCAATCTTTTGTGGTGCCGTCACGCCTTTAAGTAGGTTGTACATGTGTGAACCAGGGACCGTTCTACTTTTAAAAACAAACTCACCTGATTCCCCCCAGGATGTAGTCTCTTTAGTTTTGGACATTTTATCTAAAATGTATCGAACATTTTTCACTCTCCTCTTTGGAACATTCTTTAAAATGTCATCCACAACATTGTCCATAGCATCATCACCACTCACACTATCTGTTACAGTAGGTTTTTCTTTTTCAACGAGGTCAGCCTGTGGTATGGTTAATGTTAATGTGTTGGATTCCCTGTCACTTTGTTTAGACAGTGTTAAAAATCTCTGTAAAACAGCGGTGTACATCTTAGCCTTTTCATATGATCCCAGATCAGGACGGTTCAAAATATTTCTTATAGTCATGTCCAAGTCATTCTCCACAACCTGCTGAATAGTCTCACGTGGGGTACCAGTCTTGATCTTATCCAACTGGCTTTGTGGTACTAGAAACATCTTTTCAGCATACTCCATCAATACTTATTTAGAAGTAATTAAACTGGTAATGAATGGTATTGCGACGCTTAAAAGAGGTAGAAGAAATCCGCCATGTTGATTGATTAACCTTCTTTTCATTCTAAATCCAACCTGTTTGTCCGCAACAATTTTGATTTCACTTCTTCTTCTCTTCAGCTTCTGATATTGCTGTGATGTAAGTGGTACATTACCATGAAGTACGTTTAGAGCCACTTCGCACAATGTTAAAATGAACTTGTCTGTGGCATCCTCTAAAATAACGCGTCTTTGTTAAGGTGTAGCTTTTAATAACAATTTTAAAAGAGCCAGGTTTCTTACAAGTCTTGCAGACATCTCTAATTACGTCAGTGTGGTCTTTTCTGAATAAAGTGTCAATGCATCCATACATCCTTCTAGTGAGTTCACTGTGGATGTTCAGGCTTTCTTGTAGCTGGCGACATTTTTCACTTATCTCCAACATCAACTCATGGTTAAAGTGATACTGGTTGGATGGTAAATCCACAGATGATTTCACCGGAACAGTTATACCCTCCGTATTAGGTCCCTCTTGAACCCCGGATGAAGTTACCACTTTGCTGTTGTTTGTTAAAAGGACCTCCGAGAACTCTGCCAAAACGCTGCTCCAGGTTGCCTTAGCATCATCCCGCAGTACATCGTCCGTGTAGAAATCTGTTTAGACGCAGTACAAAAATATAGAAACATATTAGTACTCCATGAACATATTTACAAAACCGAAATAAAAAAATAGCTACAGATTCACACTTACCAACCGGATGACTAGCTTGTGGGGGAACGTTTTGTATCGGCACTGGAGGAACCGCTAGTATCGATTTTATAGCGACACGTCTGCGTTTCCGACTTAGCCTGTTAACCGGACTCGAAGAAATTGAGGGAGTCGCAAATCCGGGTTGTGAGACAAATGCTACATTATCAACCCCCGAAAAAAAAAAAAAGATAGTACGCTTTTATTTTTTTTTTTCAAAACTGATTTTAGACAATATCTTTTTACAGAAAAAGAGATGTTACATAAAGCTTACCTTGCAAATCGCTGTATGCAGCACTTGTTTGAGGTGCATCAGTAATCAGATCAGCATTTACTATATTGAAATAAAATATAACAAATTTAATCTCGCCACAGGTAGATACGTAAAAAGAAATACGGTTTTATTCTGAAAATAAACATAGCATACCTTGCAAATTGTTATTAGCAGTATCGCTTTGAGCTGCAGCAGCAATCAATTCAGTATTTACTATATAGAATTAAAAATAAAAACATATATAAATAAAACAATTATAAATCTATCATTTCGAAAATAATTGTAAATCGAGATGAAATAATACTCACAAAGCAGATCAATTTGGTCAAATGCTGTTTCCGCATATCCTGCATCGTACACAGAGATTATTTAAATCCTGTTAAACGTTAAAGTTAAACAAATAAGTATATTTAACAACGAAACTACCTTAATAAATGTAACTTTACTTACCAATTAGATTCGAAGCCATTGTTTAATACGTGAAGAGTAGTCTTCGTAGGACCGATGTTACAATGTATTCAAAAAGTGTGCGAAGGCCTATTGAATGAAGGAGGTGGCCAGTACCGCCCCTGATGTACTTTGTATATTTGCATGAAAAACAAGAACCTCCCTAATTTACTTTATGACTTTTAATCGTAAAATCAAAATGACGACCGTTGCACTAAAAGCATGGTGGCCACAAGGGGGAGTTGAATATCAACCATGATGAAAAAAACCCCCAAATATATGGTTTAATTATTCTTTGACTTAACCCTTGCACACTAAACTTTGTCAGAGCACATATAGCCTTGTTTAGTCTAACAAACATATCGCATTGTGACCCATTCTTACATGAACAGGAATAAAACATGTCAGGGGCATATCCGTTAATTACAAAAGTTATAGTTTATGGCACATTGCTAAACAACTCAGTCTCAAACACATTTTATGGATAATGTCGAAACCTTAAACATATCATTGTGTTATGATCCAGGTTAGTGCGCTAGACTGTGAGGGTTAGAAACATAGCAGATAACCAGGAACCAGAGCAAGACTTTTATAAAGATTTTTTAAACTGCTCTTAGAAGAACCATCACACGCATAACACAATTTAAACTCTCTCTCTAATATACATTGCACACACATCAGACTGTTTTCACACCATGTTTTACTTGTTAAAAGATGTAATGTGAAAGCATCGTATTGCTTTGTGGATGGGGGTGCTCAGGTAACGAGGGAACAAAGAAAACTCACAACAATAGCAGGTAGTTCATTTCCATTTGAACATCTAACTGCAACGACTCACCCTACAAGCACAAGGTATGTTCTTTTTAAAAACTCTAACAGAAATACCCCCTCCATTGATCACCATGTCAGAGAACACACATAACTATAAACTTAGTTTTGGACATGTTTTTGATAAGAAAGACAGACCCATAGTGCCCTACTGTGTTATGAACCAGGGCACATTGTCAAACTGGTAGGGGGTAGTAAACATGGAAGATAACCCCGGAAAACAGAAAAACCAATCATCTGATTACAAGTCATAAAAACACACAATTATAAAACTTTCTTTGGGACATCTTGATAAGGACAACATCCCTAGACTTCATGCTGTTCTGAGACAGACACCCGCTGTTAGTCTGGCTGTAAGAAACCAGCATTTTGTCAGATGGTGTGGGTGTCATATAGGCGTGACAAGACTTTTAACTTAACTCTCTCTCTCCTCTAATATACAATGCACACACATCAGACTGTTTTCACACAGGTGTTGGGAGACATGTCTGAAAGTTTTGTCTTGTTCTGGGGGGTGGGAGGTCTGTGTGTGTGTGTGTGTGTGTGTGTGTGTGTGTGTGTGTGTGTGTGTGTGTGTGTGTGTGTGTGTGTGTGTGTGTGTGTGTGTGTGTGTGTGTGTGTGTGTGTGTGTGTGTGTGTGGGAAGGGGGACAGAGAATCCTCATACATAGCTGGATATTCATTTTTAACAACTGACTGCATGCATCACACTTCAACACAGGCAAGTGAACTCCAAGGTCAGACAAAAACATGGATTCATGAAGTTCTAAAACAAAATGAACATCAGTTAGACCAATGAGTATCAGTAATATTTTTCCAAAGATATACCCACAGTTGTTATGGCCTACAACACAGCAAGGCGACTGGAATATTTGGTTCCTTTGTAAACAACACCAGATACCTCTGAAGTACTCTGAGTGACACAGTTAGCCATCCTTATTGCATTTTAAATTTTTGTATTGTATAACTGCCCATTGTGTTCACGCCCTTCACTAACAGATTGGATTTTAGGAGGGAATAACTGGCCACAAGCAAGAAATGACTGGAGCAACTGGTGCCTTTCCACCAATGTTTTGCAAAGATTCACAAAATTATGTAGTTTCCTTACACAGTTCTTAAAATATGAATGTTTGCTTTCAAACCTAAGAGTCCACAAGCGAATTAACGGTCCAAACCGTAGTATAAGGTCTGCATAGTGCAACAAGTAATGATGCTTTGCTTTCAGTCTCTCATCAGGAAACAATGTACTTCTTTCAGAGACATACTCCTGTGTTAAAAACTTTAGGTAGCCAATTTCATTATGACAAATTTTGGGAGCACAAATCTTTTCAACCATTCCCTTCAGTTTAAGGCACAATTGCCAAACCTCACTTTCCATTGGATTTCTAATTCAATTTCCTACATAGACTGGTAAGAGTTGTAAAAAACACCAGTTCTGTACAGCAGATCCTCCAAGCCATTTGAAATCTGCTTTAACTGCACATGGTACATTGTTACAGTCACTTCCTAAATGCCTGAATTGTGAAATGGCTCTATTCAACTCATTATAGGTGAAATGCTTTTCAACTCTAACCAAATGTTTAATGTAAACTGCCAAATCAGTAGCCACAATACCTTCAAATAAATCATGGCCTAGGCATGGAGGGAGCCCGCCACACACATGAAAAACTTGAAGGGAATTGAAAACTGAATTGAATTTGATACCATCTATCATAAATTGATCGGTAGTTATGAGCTGATCAACGCTATGGGCATAATTGTAGTTTGTTCTTTTTGAGCCAACATTTAAAGGTTCTAGGTTAAATGTCTCTCTGTCAATTAAACAGTACCGACAAGAAAAATTGTTGGTACTGATATTCTCTGAAAAACCTCCTATACAGTGAGATCCAAGGTTATCCCCACAAATGGCAATAAGCCCTGCTCTTAGAGTAGTGCCATCTACAGACTGAAATCCAGAATCCTCTAAATGTTTCAAATCAGCAACAAGTCTGGAAAATACCTTCTCCTGACCAAATTGTTTAAAGTCCACATCTCTACACAATAAAACAAGCTGCATTGGATCAACTAAGGAGCGGTTGTGTGGCAGAATCTCACCTAGGGTCATGTACACTGCTAGGATCTTATGTTTCTTTTTACCTGAGCCAAGTGGATTTGCAACTTCAAATGCATCCTGATACATGTTAATTGATAATGATGATGGATTCTCATGAAAGATGGCATTTTGAGTGATGCATGTGCCATCCTTTATATCCTCCTTGTCATCATGATCAAGCATTTTTGACTGGTTGTACTGCTCCCTCACTGATGCTTGCTTGAACAGAGATTTTAGGGTTTCTATAACTGGCACATAATGACAAAAGCGTTCTATACCAGCCGTGTCACTGCCAAGATATATATGTTTTGGGTGAACAAAGTTGAAGTTCTTTTTGAAGTATCATTTTCA
Organism: Triplophysa bombifrons; assembly: GCA_029783895.1. Classification (NCBI taxonomy): domain Eukaryota; kingdom Metazoa; phylum Chordata; class Actinopteri; order Cypriniformes; family Nemacheilidae; genus Triplophysa; species Triplophysa bombifrons. Next base: position 19,162,478 of record CM056452.1, read on the forward strand.
AGTTTTGTCAGACCTTAACTCACCTTCGTTGTACAAAGTTAACAGATCTTGTGCAAGTAATTCATCAATAATTTTGTGTATCTCACATGACGGTATATCTAATGATGACAGCTTTCGTACCTAGCATGGCCTGCATTCCTTCATCGTGTACTAGTTGAAATTCCTCAATAATAGACTGAATTGTACTGGCAGGCAACAACATTTTTGCCTGCATCTTCAAGTAAAACATAGCCAGATTATGTAAAAATGGCTCTTCATTTAATGCATCTGTATCACTTTCAATTGACGATGTTGATGGTACCTCAACATTAAGCGACTGATCTGAAGTATTAACTTGTCTGTCTGTTGCTGCTGTATCACACTGTTTGAGGAGATAAAACTGCTGCTTTGGACCTGACTGCTTATGCTTTCATGATAAATGAGTGGTGAAAGATGTTCTCACTCTGAAATATTTCAAGCAACCTTCAACGGGGCAACCAACTTTTCTACCATCTCTAAAATGAATCCGCAGGTGTATGCACAGCTCTGAAAAATAACTAGCCACAAATTCACACCCTGGAAGCTGACAGTGGAATAAAGCCTGTGGATGCCTATGTGTGTCCTGTGTTTGTGACTGCCTGTGGTTTCTGTGCATATGTGACCTTAATGAGGAGAATTTATTAAACATACAAGGGCACGGCTGCATTCCACAGGCAAACTGAAAATTCACTCTGTGTTGGTGTTTTTTAACATGTCTATAAAAAAGGCCTAGTTGGCTGAAAGGCAAATCGCACAGTTTGCATCTGTACATAATGGGTAATGTGGCTACACAATAAAAAATAAACAGGAGAAATAAAGAAACAAGCGGTGGGGTCAGCTGCTGATAAAAAATAATGTTCAACACTATGGGATACTGAAAGTTGTGAGATGCTAAAAGCTAGCTAACAGGTAGCTTTTTGGAACCAAAAGATACGGAGCACATAATAAGAAATGATAAACTTTACCTACATTTGCAGTATATTTAAAAAAAACCTTCTAAATATTTGAAATGTTTACTCACTCATTGTTGGGGATTCCATTTTAAATTTTAAACCATGAAAATCCAGTCACTAAGATAATTAACACAACTCAAGCAAAAGAACATTAACTCAGAGATCACACACACCTGGTTGCCCTTAAAGGGGCAACACCTTTGCGTTAAGAATTAAGCAATCAGTGCACATACGTGTGTGTTAATGCATAAATCTTTGTTTTCTGCCTGAAAATCTTAGCAAATGTTAACAAGCAGATATACATTGTGACTGCATTGTATTATGGCTATATAGCTTACCCCTACGTCATCTCTCACTATCATGATCGCTCGCATATGATTAAAGGACTGACCTACTATGCTTGCAGAGGGATCACACGATACCTGAATCATTTCATTGTATAACTCTCGAAATTCATGAATTCGGCAAAGAACTCCCTCTGTATAGCGCCTTGTATATCAAATGTACGGTGTTGGAAATGTATATCCTCACTTCTCCGACTGATCAGTGAGATACGGTTTACGTGAACGGCTTGAAATTAATTTTGAGAACCCTGTTGATGAGTTTAGCAAGCAGAGTGCAAACAGCAAGCACTTGATGAGAATCGCGGTGAATAATAGTGTCACCCAAAGTTCACTTTTATGGATTCGCACGATACGCGGCCCCCACGTTTGTCTAGTTAATTTTCAAGGGAAAACATGCAGTAGGCGCCAAAACGCGGGCAATTTCGTTGGCGGAGCGGATGCGTTTCCACCGCTCATGTGAATAACGTGAAAGACTGTTGTGACTTATTCTGCATGCATCTATGTGCCAATAACAATATCATCCAGGGTGTAAACTTACTTCTGGCTCACAATGTCTGATATACAGTGTTCGCTTTGTGCAGAAAAGAAATAGATCTTGCACTCAATCACTGATCAGGTAAGTCCTGCTCTTACAACTCCCCTCCCCGAGTTATTTTCAGCGAGGTGTAAGCGGAACAACGTGCAACGTATAGCTAACTTGTTACTTACCCTTTGTTGGTTCCCTATTGAATGCCCTTGTGTTTGCTGTCCTGTGCCGATTTGTTTTGTTTGCTTGCTTGTTTTCTTGTTACCTTGTCATGTGTGTGCTAAATACCTTGCCATGTTGGAATTATTACCGTGCCATGTTGGATTTTCTTACATTGTCATGATGCCTTATTTTTCTAGTCCAGTCATAGTATTGTGGAGTTAGTTTAGCTTTCTTGTCTTCTTGATTTTGCCCCCTCGTTGGAAGTCTTTTGTTTCTGTTAACACTTGTGATATTCTCATTCTACTCCCGTCATGGGCATTGTTTTGTTTACATAATAAAGTTTGTGTTCATTTGTTAACTGCTTCCTGCGTTTGGGTTCTGCCTCACCAGTTGTGACATTCTCCTAGTTTTGTGGACAAGGTCGTTGCAGTACTACGCCTTTGTGTTTGTTACATTATGTGTGGAGACACGTGGCCTTTGTTTTGACTTTGCGCCACCAGTCCCCCAGTCACGTCTCTTAGCTTTGCCAACTTCAGATGGATCGCCAAATCTGCTCGTTCAACTTCACACACCCCACAAATTCAAACCGACAGGTCCCTATTTTTTTAAAGTTTGAAAATTATATTGACCTCGGAGGTGCTCATAAGGGTCTAGTAATTCCTCTCACACAATACTAGGTGTGACCATTTGAGCATAATAAATTTTCACCCAACAGAAGAATCGTCTGCGAGCTCATACAACAGCAAAAATTATACTGTGTATATCCAGCATTATTGTGTGTCTGTTGGTGATTTAGAAATTAAATCTTCTATAAAGACAAGGAACAAATGTAACCCTGTGCCTTTTGAGAAGTCAATACATTAAAAATAAATAAAACAGCTAGGTTCAGGCCTGGGTTTTGTAGATCAGTAAGGTGTTTCCACACTAGAATGAATCAATAATTTCTTGTTAACACACAGAGGCCTGCCCTTTTGAAACAGATTTGGGCCCTGCCCAAACTGTTGATATAAAATTTGAACCACAATCATTAAATGCTGTTACTTAGTAGTCAAACCTGTTCAGTTGGTTCATTGGCCAAACAAAACTAACCCTCGTTCTCTTAACAGGTATTGGTATGGCTTTTATTGAAACAAGTAACTTTGTGCTAGCCCCTATTGTATTATTGCTCTCTGAACTCTCTGCAAGTCATTTTTGATAAAAGCGTCTCTAAAATAACTATAGTCAAACATAAACAAAGACCAGTCTAGATTTTGTTTGAGATAATTTGATCTGACTAGTCATGAGTCTCGCACAACACAGACAACCAAAGCTCATCAAACGACCATTTCAAAATGATGGCTTTAAATGCATACACAAGACATACCTTGATGTCTGAAACAGGGCCGTACGTTTTGACAGTACCAGACATTTTTTCTGATAATAGTAATAGTGCTATTTATTTTCTTACTGCTTTCCCTTTTTTTACACTTGTGCTTTCTAATTACATTTTCAAACCAGGCTTGTTACTTTTCTTTCGATCTATATTTGGTGGAATGATCAAGATTATTTCTTGTTATTGTGTGACTTTTTCAACCTAATGATAGGGCAAATATAAAAAATTATTTCGAAGAAAGAATGCGGGAGTACTGTTTACAAAGCAAAGCAGTGAGCAGTTAATTCAAAGAAGACGGAATAACTGTTATAAGATCTCAAGAGTGAAATTTAGCAATATGCTTCAGTTTTAATGTTTAAAGAGTGCATTGAACAATGTAAGTGGCTAAACATTTAAAATTTGACCACTGTTTTGCGATAGAAATGATAATACGATAACAAATCATTATCCTGTGAGCCAAAATACAAAGTGCCATTTTGAAAGGAAAAATGTCATATACGTGATTCATGTAATGTAATTCAGATGTATCAGTGTGACAATCATTAAATGCTGTTGCTCGTGATCTCTTAAGAATGCGTATGTATTTGTACGTAACGTCTATATCTAGGAAACGTAATCATTTTTACGCATGGATGGATCGTAATGCGTACAATATCGACGAATAAGTTCTTTCTTAAACGTAAGAGTGTTTACGCGTGTACGAGTTAAAATACGTAGATATATTTACGAACCCACGAACTCATTCATATCCTCAAACGGCGAACGATTTATTGCGTGTATCGTATCACATAACTCCTTTATTAAAGCAGCAGAGTGGTAAATATATCAGCGTGCAGTGAGATTTCAGTGAGAATCACAATCTTGCTGGCCGTGTAACTGTTGTCAAGCAACACTCTGACATAGTGGAAAGTAGCGGGTCTTGTAGCCTGGACCAATCATAATCAGAGACCCGAAATACCCGCTTAATAAATTAACCTTGTGTTTGTTTATATCCGGGACCAATGGTAATCAGAGACCCGAACTATCCCATTTCATAAATTAACCATGAGTTTATGTCAAATATAAAACACACAGTCAAAGTTTTAAGCATGTCGTGGTTCACAAAGAAGCAAATAAACTTTTGTGATTGGTAGCTTTCAGAACCAATGGAAATGCTCATAGAACAAGTTGGCTTTAGAACCAATGGATATAAGTAATATAGTGGTAAATTATAAAACGATTAAATAATTCAACTTTTTGTTCTATCAACAGCATAAAAAGAAACATCAGTCATTAAAATTACAGATTTATCATGCAAAAAACATGCTGTTTTATGCGTTACGCCACTAGTCTTGGCATACGTTTTCAACGTAACGTTAACGTTAATTCACTGGCCTTCTTTTTTCACCAAATATCTCCCACGTAATTTTGTCAAGGTAAGTGATATTGCAGTGTACATATTAACATATTTTAACTATATCTTAAGCATATGTATTTTGCCTATTAACGTTATTAACGTTAAAGTTCTGTATATAACGTTAGGCTAATGTAACCGAGGCAAGCTAGTGAAGTGCAGTGCAGTATGTAAACCACACTCCCCGGCCTCAAGGACGCTCTAGCGTCTGCGGTCTTTAGTCTCCTCGCCAGAGCGCCCAACTCCCATGCCGGACCGAGCCGCTACCCAGCAATCAATTTTTGATTCCCAGAACGTTCTGGGAACGTTAGCGCATGGTTCCCAGAACGTTCCCAGAAAAGATATTCTAACGTTCCCTGTTGGTTTTCCAGGAAAGTTTTCTTAACGTTAATAGAACGTCCCCTTTAGGTTAGGGGAACGTCCCCCTACCTTTGTACTTTGTAGGTTACCTAACGTTAACCTAACGTTAGTGGAACGGTCCCGTAACGTTCTGGTAACGTTCCCCTAACGTTACAGTTACGTTCCCCTAACGTTACAGTTACGTTCCCCTAACGTTAGGTTAACGTTCTCCTAACCTTAATGTTATGATTAATGCAAATAACTCTTAAATCATGTGTTATAGATTTTTTATTGCTCACAGAACAAGAACAGGGTTTAAATAAATCAACATTTATTAAATTAAACTGCATAAACAACCATAAACAACATGCAAATAAAACAAATAGAAAAGAAAATAATAATAACTTTAAAACGTTAATTGGTAAAATTTAATTTTAAAAGAATCGTATAATCACTATTTATTAAATGTAGAATGAGAAATATATATATACATATAACCATACCCTAACCCTAACCCAACCCTAACCCTAACCCTATATATATATATATATATATAAACTACATAAAACCTTAAAAAACATACAAATAAAACAACTGGAAAGAAAATAATAACTTTAAGCCGTTACACTAATTGGTAATATCAAATTTTATAGAAATTGTGTAGAATGAGAAATATATAGGCTACAAGTAATTAAAATACAGAAGCACCATCAAGTCCACTATCTTCACTTCAGCATCATCTGAAAACAAAACAAAAAGGAAATGAATAAGACGGATATTAAACATTGTAGTTGAAGTGAATAATTATTATGTGAAATAGTTATTAATTGCAGTGTCGCCACTGAATAATGTTGGTCGTTAATACTGCTTGCAATTAATTTACAGTAAGGCATTTAGCAGAGGCTTTTCCTACTAAAGCGAACGTACAATATGGAAGACTATAAAATGATTGGCAATAATATGAAAAGTTCTATACAAAGTGAATTCTTTTAAAAGAATTGGTACTGCAAAACCAACAAAACACTGGGATAAAGTAAACATCTGTTAAGTATGTTAATTTAAATATTTATGAGCAGTGCCGGCCGAGCCTCTAAGCAGAATTTGATTTGGGGGGCCCACTCCCAGCAAGCGGAGTCACCTGATTTAAGATTATTGACACAAATGTCATGCTATAATGTTACATTATAAATGAATAGAGTGAGGTTATGTATTAATACAAAATAAATAAATAAAATACTCAATAGATACTTAAATAAAAGACTTTACTCTTAAACTTCTGAATACAAACTGTCACAAAACAAGAAATAAATAATTTGCAAATGTGCAAATGCAAATGTAAATGTAAATGAAATGTGCAATCTTTTAAATAAAACCAAAATAGACAAACATTCATATAATCAAAAATAGAATGTTACAAAAAAACAGATACTTAAATAATGAAAGCAAACATAAGAACAGCAAGGGTTCAACAATGACAATTGTACAACAATGACCTTAAAATCGTTCCTTGCTAGCTTTTCTGGAGGCAAAGTCACTGATGACATCATTGTATGGTATTGCTTGGCCAACTTTGTTATCAATACTAATGAATGCAAGTCCACTTAGTCTTAGTATATTTTAACATTCACTTCAACACACATAGCAATGCTAGCGGGCATCCCTTTAACTTAGAAGGTTAAGTTCCCCTTCGGCTGTTTTCTCCAACTTAAACTGATATCTATAATCAATACGTGAAATACACCTGGAGAAATGTATATTAATAATGCGAGACATTTAACTGTTGATGGCGGGGATTTAACGTTAGCTCTGGCGATGGCTTATAAGATCACGAGTCATGGCTCGCAGCTACCTAAAGTGACGTGAGCACAATTTGTCACTAATCATGCAAACATACCTTTATCCTGCTCTTTTTTCTACACCTCTGTCCTTTTCTTTTTTCTCTTTTCGGCACCAGAGGGATACATCCTTTTTTGTGACATGGCTTGTCATTTATTAATTACAGTGACACGCACTTGCGCGCAGGCGCGAATTGTCAATGCACGCGAAATGTGTCTATGCGCAATTGCGCATTATTCAACCGCTAGCAGTCACAGCAGCAGTTGTCGGCAAATCAGAATTTTCTTATCTTGAATTATTCATTTCATTTATAAGTTCATATTCATTAATTTATTTATTCATTAATTTATATAACTTTTTTTAAGTTATTTAATTGTCAAAACGATTTGGGCGTGTACGATTTAGCGACTTAGTTCGCTTATGCCTCGGGCCGGCCCTGTTTATGAGTGTAAAATACATGCTGTGGCTTAGATCTGCAAAAACTGAGTAACTGGTCTATTTTACTGTGGCAACAGCCAAAGGAAATCAGCCTGCTAGGTGAGAGGTCTTCTGTCTATATATGAATTTGGCGTGTGTGAAGGAGCCAGCTCTCGCCCTCGCAGCCAATCTGTGTGCGAGTCAAGGCTTTTCATACAAAAATTTGTATTTATTTTCAAGTAACGTTACCATGTTGGGTGTAACTTTGAAAATAACATGTTTATTAACTCCGAAGAATTTGCTCCATGAGCACAAATGTGACGTTAACGGGGGTAACATTTAACACAGTCTTAAGCTAAAGACGGAAAGCCGCGTGTGTTAGCAACAGATGTGGTAGGCTAATGCTAGGCTACATGAACATGTAATGTAACGTAAGTTCGGCAGTCAATTTTATAAGTTAGTAGTTTTATAAGGTAGTTATAAAACAAGTTCTATGGATAAACGTTTATTACATTTGTTGTAGGTTTATATGTTTAACATAAATACATTACAGGCTGTATTTACCTCAGGAAAACTGTCAGAGATTCTAGATATTTTTACCCTTTTCATAGTTTTAAATGCTTTTTACATTTAAAACGTAAAATATCACCACACATGTCTTTTTTATAGGCTGGTTAAGTAAAAAGAATTTTACCTCAGGATAACTGACGGGATCGGAGGTTCCTCTCAGAAGGGAGTCGCTCTGTGCGCGCGGTGGCCACAGACCAAGTCAGCTTCCGCGGGCCTTGCACGAGACGAGAGCAAAATGTTTACTCTTCTGATAGTTTTTTTATTTTCGTAAATTTATTTTCGTTTTTTGAAGAAAATAATGTGCATTTATGTTATGATACCCTCTCATAAAATTATGAATATAAAAAAGATATATAAGTGTACACTTGGTAATTAGAATCTGAAAGAGAGTTGGGAAACACTAGATTTTTTTTAGAATTGAATGCCAATAAAAGACTAATGTAAATGTTTTAACTGGTAGATGTATGCAGTTATTACAAGCTTACCTAAACTGTTCTTCAATAACATTATCTGATACTTAAGTTTTCCAGGTAAAAGATCATTTTCATCATTACCTCTAGAATGCATATTGATTTAAAATCATCTTAGTGTTTGCTATTTACTATTTTGCTCTATTCAAAACAGTTGTTATGCCCTAAAACAATAATAGCTGTTTTTTATTTTGTCTATGTGGTAGACCCCAATTTTTTTTTTAAAACATACTGCCTATATTTTTCCATTAAGCAGAGTACAGAAGTGTTTGCCTCTATATATTGTCACTAGTTTAGTCTTTAGACTCCCTGTCTTTCAGAGATATGGCAGTATTCTACCTTATATACTGTCTTACACTAACTGAACTCATGTTACACTCACAGATGGCAAAATCCATGATTCAACAATGTAAAACTGTCAATAAATACATACAAAAAACACTGTGATGCCACACATGGGATTTATATGTTTGTTATAATGATAATCTGCTTGTAATTGGTCCTTGAATGTAAAAGTGGTCCCAGTTCTATACTTTACATAATCTCACTGATTTGATTCGTAATATGCTTGAAGACCTGAATGCAGACTGCGGGAAATGGTGAGAAACTAATAAAATGTTGTGCATATTTAAAGAGTTAAATAGCGTTACGTTTTCATATGTGTTTATACTGTATGCTGCTTTGAAAAATTTACATTTTTAATGTAGGGTCACAGTAAGTCTTAATGTTAATTAAGTCTATTTTAATGCTACTAATTAAAAACCTAAAGGGAACCTATACAGAACGTTCCTTCCAGGTTAATTTTTGGTTTTATCGTTACCCCCAAAAAAATAACCTGAAGGGAACGTTCCGGGAACGTTAGCTGTTGGTTAGAAAAAACGAACCTGCAGGGAACGATCCGGGAACGTTAGCTGTTAGTTAGAAAAAAATAACCTACAGGGAACGATCCGGGAACGTTAGCTGTTAGTTAGAAAAAAATAACCTACAGGGAACGTTTCGGGAACGTTAGCTTTTGGTTAGGAAAAATATAACCTACAGGGAACGTTCTGGGAACGTTAGCTGTTTGTTAAAAAACTAACCTGCAGGGAACGTTTCGGAAACGTTAGCTTTTGGTTAGGAAAAATATAACCTACAGGGAACGTTCTGGGAACGTTAGCTGTTTGTTAAAAAACTAACCTGCAGGGAACGTTTCGGAAACGTTAGCTTTTGGTTAGGAAAAATATAACCAACAGGGACCAACAAAAAAAAACAAATGGGAACCATAGGGGAACGCCCACATAGCAAAAGACTCCGGGGCGGATCCGCCTTCAAGTCACCTGGTCCGCTGTTCTCTCAGAATCAATTCAGTCATACGCACTGAACATGCCCCGCCTCCGCACAACGCACTGTCAACTTGCGGACTCGCGACGGACGCTGTGCGAATTCTCTGACCGAACGCGCGCTTTTCAAACTGTCGCACTCACTATCATCTCCTCACACGGTGGAAACGGTGGAGCCGGCTGGTCGGTGAAGACGGAACACGGTAAGAATAGTTAAATATGCTTTATTTGTACAGTTACGTTAGCCAGTAACATTACCGTTGATTGCTCTGTTTGATGTTTTTCTTTCTTAAGTGATTTTGGCAAGCCAAGTTTCAACGCATTGTCATTCACGTTGAGTAAGATTGATTTGGTAAATAACTTTTTGAATAAAAGGTTTTTAAACGGAATTTCTTTATCTTTTTGGGAGGGGGTGATTTAATCGATTTTTTAATCCAATCCTGAGACCATATTTTCACCCCTTTCCCGTATAATAGCTGGCGAGATTCATTGATAGGCCTAACTTTAACGTATAACGTTACCTGTTTTTTATCCACTGAACTTCTGGTATAGTTTGAGTCCTTTGTTCATATTTTGACATATATTTTCCACCTCCCCATGTAATGTTGTTTCAGATAATGAATTCATCATATTAAGATAATGTGTGGCCTTGTTTTTATATCCGGATGTGGACCAATATCGAGGCTATTTTGTCAAATACTAATAACGGTACACACTACATACATGTGGGTCATTATCATTATAGAGTGCCTTTGAGACTTCACAATTTTCAAAATATTATTCTTAAATTTTCCATTTAAGTTCATGTCTGTTGTATTAAGTAGACCGTTGGCTGTTAGAAAGTATGTTGGTCAAAGCTCAAGCCCATTACGTTAATGCACTTGTCCACCATATCAAGGAAGGCTTGGTGACCGGGTGTGCATTTGTGGCTAAAGTTAGCATTTAATGAACACACAGTGTAGCTGCAGCTAGCAAAGGGGTTCACTGATAAAGCTGACTGTATACTGTTTAAGAAGCATATTTTCAATTACTGAAAAGTTTTTGTTAATTAAAATGTCACCAAGACATGTGAAGCCTGACAACATTGAACTACAAACACATTATGTTGAAAACTATAAAAAGAAAATATGAGTGAAGATACTAACTGAGATACTTAACTGTATGTGCAGAAGATGTTTTGACCTCCACTGAGGAAAGTCAGAATGGGGGGGGGATGTCACTGAGTACATCAGACTATTTCTTAAAGGGGCGTTTACCCCAATATGACAGGGTAGACGGCAAATACAGGGACGCATGCAAATGCTGAATATTACTATGAAAATAGAATATAGATTATCCAAATGATTCGTTTTATTAAAAACATTGCTGAGGACAATAAGAACTTTCAAAAAAGATTTAAATTTTGTGCAATGTATCTGCTTTTTAAACTCACTGAAGGTAGCTAAGCAGTACGAGGGACATGCCAAAATCACATACATCGAGTCAAAGAAAATTGTTATAAAATGATAAAACACATTTTAAGAATCTTCTTATTGCAGTTGTACATGTGTAAATATTAGTACGTTTATAATAAAACCTCAAAATGCCACTATCTTTCATTACACGATGGCTCAGTGTTTCTGATGAGGACACCAAATGGCACTTTATATAGTGATAATGACCCATGTAATAATATTTAATTTCATACGATTCATATCAATAATTTAAGATTAAAAGTTTAAAACCTACTTTATAGTTATATAAACAATTTTTTTTTTTTAAACCCACTTGCATTAGTAAACTTTTGTTCTGGTATACTAATTATTTCATGTCATATTAATAGTATAAATCAACTATAATATACTGTGTGTGTGTGTGTGTGTTCTGTTGCAGTTTACAGCTCGTTCTAGTGCCACTGGTCTGTTTTGGAGTTCATCATCTTCATCTTCTCAATTCATCTTTTCCATCCAAACTGGTAAAGTAAGATTTTATACTGTTTTAAACATTATTTAGCCAGCTATTTTGTCGAATATGACATAACGCTTGTTGCTCACTAACTCTTTGTAAGTCGCTTTGGTTAAAAGCGTCTGCTAAATGACTAAATGTAAATGAAAACTGGGTGTGTCTACATGCACATTCTTAAGCTGGTTGTTAAATAAGCAGACAAGCAAAGGCTATAGATATAGAAAGATGATTTACTACTATTTCTATGAATGGGAGAAACTGTGACAATATGGCAGAACAAGTCCCATAAAAGAGTCAATTTCTGTTTGTTTAAGTAACAAGCTATATAGAAGCTTAGAAGCTATATATACACTCTCACTTACGACTGCTTATGCGCATTGTCGATTTTAGCCTGAAAAATAAGCTTTTCTAATGTTCATTATTTTATACCTCATACAGGTTTGTCTTTCAGCATGAAGAAGTTTTGTGTGTGCAGCATGTGTCTGACAGTGTGCAAATAATATATAGTTTTTTCGCATCTTCCCTTTGTGCCTAAATGCACAAATTCACACAGATGTATCTCAAAATACCTGCCTTTGCACTAAGCGTTACAGAAAGAACACATGTGTAACAGCACTGTATATTGGATCCGTCCATTTGTCTTAAGGGGATAGTTCACCCAAAAATGAAAATTCTGTTATCCTTTACTCACCCTCAAGTTGTTACAAACCTGTATGAAATTCTTTGTTCTGTTTAACACAAAATAATATATTTTGAAGAGTGTGAAAAGTTCTGGGGCACCATTGATTTCCATAGTATTTTTTGCCTACTCTGGAAGTCAATGGTGCCCCAAAGCAAACTGGTGTAACAGTCACCAGGTCATTCAACTTCAGCCCTACACTTCCAATAATCCTCTTGGCCTACCACCGGCACACATTCTTCCATACATTCTACATGTTGAATTGGCCCAGATATATCTTATCAGATATATTATTAGTTTTAGTTTTCCCAAATCTGTCAATATCTTGCTGTTATACACACAACATATTAAATATGTAGTACAAGGGAAACAGGTTACTTGGTCATCGAAGTCTTAAGACTAAATATTTTTTATAACACATCATTTATTTTGTAAATTATTTTACCAGTGTTAATTATAAGAAATTGACAGGATTTTTTTACATTTCAGATTTCCTCCCTGGCAACTATTGGGGGCCATGACACAAAACGTGTCACATGGAACATCCTTTCCCACATGTTCCATGATGATGTTGGGAGGAGGATCAACTGGAAGGGCATGAATGGGAAAAAATCTTATAATCAGATGGAGTCTAGGAAGTTCCTCCTGTGTAAGTAAATGTAATAAAATTTGCCTGGTTTAAAAGTATGAGCACCAAACATTTTTTGGTTAAAAATGTATCCTTCTTGCGAAGTTTGTTTTTGTCTTATCCTGAATCAATCAAATACACCTAGGGTTTACATTCAGACTATTTTAGACAGTCAACCGCTGTGGAGTAGCCCAGTACCTGAATGACTCGTCATAGACAAAGAGAAGTGTCAGATATCACACTTTTGTTTTAAAAACAATGGTTGTGTGTATCCTTACAGGAAAACACCACCGTTTTTACATATGCCATTATGCTCTTACATCAACCTAAAAGAGTTGATACATATCTGTCCCGTCTCAGTGGGTGCACTTACTCGCCACTATGCTAGCGTTTAGCTTAGAACCATTCGTTCCATTCATTCATTAAAATCCAAACAGGGATGATTTAAGAAGCCACCAAACACTTCATAGCGATTAAGTTCACTCACTGAGATGGGACAGATACATATCAACTTGTCTAGCTTGAGGTAAGACATATGTAAGACGGTGGTGTTTTCTTTAAAAAAAAATTGTAGCTCCTATGTGATTTCATGAACTGGTTTAATAATAATTCTGCTTGTGTATTACAGGTGCTGTGAGAAAGAGCCATGTCTCCAATGCCGCCACTGATGATGAGATCACAAAACATGTGATACGGTGGTTCAACCTGGCAGCAGACAGGGGAGCCGTCCCAGTGTCAGCACCCAACAGTAGTGTTTTACTGTTTAACTTTAACTTGTGTTTTCAGTGTTCGTTTACCAGTTAAGATAAAGACAAGTTTACTACTTTAAAAAGTATTTTTTTAAGTTTATATTGATCAATCTTTTAAAAACCCAGTTTACACAAAAATATATTTAATTAAATGATTCTTGAGCTACATTAAAAAAAGTGTTATTTTCCTTAAATAAATACAAATATTTGTACAATTTATGGTTGCATTTCATTTTCTGTAATTCAATTGTATACATAAATACAGTCTGTAATGACCTATTTTTAAAGTTTAATTGTTACTGGCTTAAACGGGTGAATTTACTATGGGTGAATGATTTCCTCATGTGTTATTAATATTAATAAAGGCAGGCATATTAAAATGAAAGAGCAATCAATTCTATCCAATGTTGGTCAATTAGATTTGAAATATTTCTTTACCTAGTTTTGGCCAGAAAACTATTATTAAATGAGGGATCTGAAGGTATCTAGAGAGAAAGACTAGATCCGTGGCGGATCAGCAGCTTTATAAACGGGTCCTGAACGGATCCGTGGCGGATCAGCAGCTTTATAAACGGGTCCTGAACGGATCCGTGGCGGATCAGCAGCGTTATAAACGGGTCCTGAACGGATCCGTGGCGGATCAGCAGCTTTATAAACGGGTCCTGAACGGATCTGGTCCGGATCCGCCATCCTTATCTGTTCTGGATCCGCTGCGCTGTGCAAGTGGACTCCATTCCGGATCCGTTTTGCACATCCGTTCCGGAGCTTGTGGTAGTGTTTGCTGGGTAAGAGCGTTGCGTTCCGGTTACACTAATTTGTAATTTAAGTGAACTTTTTAATTTAAATCTAACAGTTTGTACTGCAAAATAATGTGAAGGTATAATCTTACGAGTTAGTAACGTTGCTGTTTTACATTATATAAATATGCGGCTGCATATTTGTAAAATGACAAACTTAGTTTTTTATAACGTTATTTGTTTTGTGCTAAATTATGTCCTAACTTTAATATAATATGCCAAACAATCTGTGCAGCCCTACATTAAGTTGAACGCGTCTGTTCCTGAAGTCACTGATTAGCCTCATCAGGTGTTTTATCAGAGTTGGGGCTAAACTCTGCAGGAAAATGGATCTCGCGGGCCAGAGTTGAGAACTACTGTTCTACAGGATGGCAGGGACCACCTTCAAAAGATGTTCTTCGTGTAATGTCCACATTGCTGTGGCATGTAAGACATGCAACCACTGTGGACAAAAGCAAGCCATGAAAGAGGCTGTGAAGGCTGCCAAAAGTAAAGTTAATGCGAAATGGGTGTCCAAGATGAAGGCAGGACGTAATTTATGCAAGCAGATAAATTCAGCTCACGTTCTGGTAAGTTACCATCTGTTAAATAAATTACCAAAGTCAAAGCTGTAGTGTAAATACTAAATACTTTTTTGTTAAGGATGATCAGATGAAGTTAAGGATGATGCAGATGAAGCTTTATTCACTTCTCCCCATTAGGTATTAGCGACACTTTGCGTTGATTTTGTTATTTTGCCTTTTTTATTTTTGTGCAGGCTTTTGGGTGAAGCACACCGCCTTGGCTACGGATTGGGCTGTACTGCTCAGTTTCGAAACCAGCGGTATTTGGTGTTTAAAGTCGCTTTACTCTTGAAAGCTGCATGAAGATTAGGCATAGTATAATGTAGTGGGTTGATAGGCAGGGAAGAAGGGGAGTGAGTGTTCATCTGTGGCTTACTCGTTTTTTAATGCACTTACTTTAAGTCAGGAGAGTAACAAGTTTAAGAGTTAAAAATGACATCCGTTGTAGAATTTGTTAAAGCGCCATCGGGGGACGCGTTATATTTTTTGGTAAACCAACAATTGTGGGAACTTGTAGAGCATTATAAAATTGCTGTTGTGGATAAACGAATTAAGAAGAATGAACTTCGTTCTATTGTGAGAGGTTGGCTAATTGAAAATGATTTTTTGATCATTTCCGCAGAGAAAAAACACGAGGTTAAAATAAACAATTCTGTGGATATTTTTTCAGGATTATCTTTCGAAACAAAGAAAATAAATTTTGCAAATGCAACAGAGTCATGATAAAGAATTGGTAAAGGAAACTAGACAGTATGAGTTTGAGAAATTAAGAACAGATAATTCACTCCGACAATGCAAAATTGAATTTGAACAAAAAAATTAGAGGCCGAAAAATCAGCTCGGGAGTTTGAGATGCAGGCGGAGCGTTTGAAACCGATCAGGGAGGGTACACTATCCCCAGACGGTGGGGAGAAGTTTAAATTGTCTGGCCGTTTTGATTTGGCCAGTAATTTAAGACTGATTCCTAAATTCAATGAACATCACCCTGATGTTTTTTTCTCTTTATTTGAGACCATAGCTGAAGAAGGAAATGGCCCAATGCTGTCCGAGTTATTATGATACAAACTGTAATTACATGCAAAGCACAGGAGGCATATGCAGCGCTTGCAATGGAGGACCGAAGAGATTATGATAAGGTAAAAGTGACTATCCTAAAAGGTTATGAATTAGTTCCTGAGGCATACCACCAGCGTTTTAGGAACTGGAGAAAAGGTGACAGGCAAACCCATTCTGAGGTGGTAAGAGAACTTGTTTCGCACTTTGATCGTTGGTGTATTGCTTCTGATGTTACAAATGTTGAGAAGTTACGTGACCTAATTATTTTAAAGCAATTTAAGAACATTGTGCCTGACTATGTTGCTACATATATAAATGAAAAGAAGCCATGTGATGCGCGTGAAGCTGCAGTCTTGGCAGATGATTACATATTGACACATAAAAATGCATACAAAGAAGACCGATCAGGGTGTCACAGTGGTAACTTCAGTGAAAATAGGGGTGCATCAAAGAAGTTTGAACAAGCTTATGCTTCAAAATTTGAGAAATGGTCGTGGAAAAGCTGACCGAGATTTAGTATGCAATTACTGTTTCAATATTGGACATTGGAAAAATCCTGTGTCCTGTTTTGGCTGCAAAGTTGAAATTTAGTCAAACGAAGAAGTCAAATGTGAATTTTAATCCTGTTTTAATAACTGAGACCACAGGAATTAATGATTTTGCAGGCAGTTTGTGTGTGGAAGTAGGAGATTCAGTGAGCAAATCAAGAACTGAAAGCGAAAGACATTTTGCACAGTTTATTACGCAGGGTTTTGTTTCTTTGGTCAATTCTGAAGATAAAGTCCTAGTTAAGATTTTGAGAGATATCGGGGCTTCGGAATCTTTTATTCTTGAATCAGTCCTGCCATTTTCTGATTCATCAAGTGAAGGGAGGACTGTTTTAATCAGGGGAATTGGACTACAAACGCTTTCTGTTCCTTTGCACAGAATAGACCTGACTTCGGAGTTTGTCTGTGGAGAAGTAACCCTGGGAGTGCGTCCATCATTGCCAGTGGATGGTGTTATGGTAATACTTGGGAATAATTTAGCTGGAGGTAGGGTATGGCGAGAGGTAATCCCACCGCCTGTGGTAGTGCCCATTCCATTGATCGAAAAATCTGATGTACTAAAGCAAAAATTCCCTGAGGTATTTTTAGCATGTGCTGTTACTCGTTCGAAGAGTCATGAGAAGGCGTCAAAGTGTGTTGTGCCTGGTTTGTCTACTCGTTTTCCTATTTCTCATAGGGAGTTGGTGACTGCACAACAGAATGATCCTGGGTTACAGCAATTGTTTGAAGATGTTATTCCATCCCAGGAGGTAAGAAGTGCTGTCAGTGGATATTTTATCAAAGATGATATTCTCTTAAGGAAATATATTCTCTATAAGGAAGGTTTGATGGAGGAATCTATCATTCAAGTAGTGGTACCAAAGCAATTTAGAGAGGTGGTAATGCGAATTGCAAATGGTGAAGTTGCGGGTCATTTAGGAGTGAATAAACGTATAACCGAGTTTTGCGACAGTTCTATTGGCCATGTTTGAAAAAATATATTTCGGCCTTCATTAAAACATGCCATACATGTCAGTTAACAGGGAAGCCGAATCAATCTTTGAAACCAGTGCCTCTGTGTCCCATAGCCGTTACAAGCAAGCCCTTTGAGCATCTAATAATTGAATGCGTGGGTCCGATACCTACGTCTAAATCAGGTAATGCCTATTTGCTGACTGTGATGTGTCAGGCAACTCGATACCCCGGCAGCTTATCCCATTAGAAGAATCACCACCAAAGCAGTCGTGAAAGCTCTAACTCAATTCATCTCCATTTTTGGGATACCCAAAATCATTCAGAGCGACAGAGGGACTAATTTCACTTTGCGCATGTTTGCTGACATTTTGAATGTGCTTAAGGTGAAACACCATCAATCGAGTGCATATCATCCTCGAAGCCAAGGTCCGCTTGAACGGTTTCACCAAACATTGAAAGCATTATTACACGCTTACTGTGGGGAGTTGAACCGTGACTGGGAGGAAGGTTTACCCTGGTTATTACTTGCGGCTAGAGAGGTACAACAAGAGGGTTTGGGTTTTAGCCCGAATTATCTAGTTTTCGGTCACAGTGTACGTGGTCCTCTTTCTGTTATGACGGGTCTGCTGACTGGCCTTGAGGTACCCTCCGCAGGTCGCCATCCAGTTGGTAACCTCCGATGTCCAACCGCCACTCTCTCTCCCGCGTCCCGGGCTGCCGTGGCTTCGGCGAGCTCTACTGCTTCCACAGCCTCGCGGATATTGGTGGGACCCCGCATGCTCACCGTGGTCCGGAACCTGCGCGGAAGAGCTCGCAAGAGTCGGTCCACCACTACCTTTTCGGCTACTTGAAGGGCTGAAGGTTCGTCTGTCAAAAGCCACAGGTGTCCCAGTCGCGTCAATTGGGCCACTTGTGGCCTGACCGGCTGCTGCTCATCGTAGACCCACTGCTGGAATTGTTGGGCGGCGCTGACTGGTGAGAGACCGATCCGGGCAAGAATTTCCCTCTTGAGAAGGTCATAATTTTCACTGGCGGGGGTGGGTAAGGCATAATAGGCCCGTTGGGCTTCACCGGTAAGGAAAGGCGCCAGAATCTTCGCCCACTCGGCTCTATCCCATGACTCCCGCGATGCAATGACCTCAAATGTATGGAGGTAAGCCTCTATGTCGTCTTGCGCGGTAAGTTTGGTCAGAAATTGGTGGGCGGTAGTTCTCGCATCCGGCAGAGGGGTTCGTGTAGTACCTGCTTCCCTTAGAAGTCCCAGGGTTTGGTCCGTACTTTCTTGCCGCTGCGCTAGTTGTTCCGCAAACCTTTGCTGCCGCACCACGACCTCAGCCAATCGCCGCACCACATCATCCATTTTGGTTCGGGTGAGAGAGAGAGGGAGAGAGAGCGCTTCTAGAAGACAGGATTCTGCTATGCAGAATAACACACACAGAAAAAAAAAAATTAGTAATAATTACTTGTGTGTACGTTTTCGTTGCGTCGTTGCTACGCCCGCATTCTCCACCAGATGTGACGGGTGAAGCAACGACACGTACACGTGGATAGGTTTCTTTTGAAGTCCCCAAAGGGGTTCCTTTAATTCAACAATTTTAAAGATTAATAATAAGTCCAACATAAATACGCCACGCGTATATATTCCTTCAGCGTGGGGGAGAAAGTCGTCCTTCCTGCTTCCCTGTCACAGGGGGGGTATGGCCGTCTTGTTTTGAGAGGTTTCTTCCGGTACTTCCGGGTTGTGGATAAGAGGTCCTGCCGGTCGTTACTCGTCTGAGCCTGGGAAGAGGTAAGAAAACGGTCTTTAGGGTTAGCATGTCCAAAGGAGATCTTGCTCACCTTGTATTCTGAGGGAGACTCTTTTATAGTCGCTGAGTTGGTCTTAAATGGTAACGACCGGCAGGTGTGCCACTCTGATCCGCTTAATTTCCATGGCGACACTGATTGCGCCAGGGGTGACTCGTCACACAGCCGTACAGTTTTTCTCTCCAACAACCTCTGGACTTGATTCAACATGCAGAATGAGACAAAAAACGGTAACGGTGCAGAACACAAAAACAAAACAAAAGCCAACCGACGCTTAAAAAACACCTGACATTGATGTACGTGTGCCATCAGGGCACACTGTGTGCTTGAGGTGACATAACCATCGGCGTACATTGTAAGGTGTGCTACACAATAGATGCTCTGTGTGAAGATAACCACAAGGGGTTGGAAGGGTTTTTTTCAGTAAAAGGGGTTTGCAGCGTTTTCCCTATGTTCCGGACATTACTTTTTCAAATAAATAAAATTGAATCAATTGAGCCATCAAATCAATTTGTATATAAAAAGTTAACATCTAATGTTTTATCAGACCATGTATTTTCTATTTATATCTAACCCTAACCCACAGTTTGTAGGCTCTGGTGCTAAAGCGAAGTCCTAGTGGCCTATTTTAATATGTAATAAAACTACTGACAACAAATGTAATAACTGAAATGAATTTGTCATGAGCAGAAGTACTAACAAGTTACCTTTCAATGCCATTCACACTAGAACTGATCTAAATAATCTCCAATTAAAACATGATTCCTTAAGAAATGTTTTTAACATGCTGCTTGTTCATGCTATTGATATTATTAATATCATTAATACTAAATGTAGATAGAAGACCTTATGGTTATAATGTCACAAACCTAGCTAAAGCTATAGCTAAAAATATTTTATTACTGCTGCATTTCGTTTACTTAAGCGTTACAGTAAAAGTTTCCATTTATTTCCCTGCTCCTGGTGTTGTCTGCAGGTCTTTCTTTCTATGCGACGCGTCTTTGGCGGGATACACAGCGTTTACGGAGCGGAAAGGGTTTTAAAATGAATTCGTTTGGCGCTATATGAAGATATTAGAAGTTATCAGCAAAATATAGTCAACATAAATTTCCCTGAGTGCGCGTGATATGTACAGCTCAGTTATGTAGACGCGCTGCTCAATCTAAAATACAGATGTAGTCTGATGATGTAAATGGTTCATTCTGTTTCGTGGTTCGGATGGAACGAAGCCGAGCTTGGCGAAAAATCTATCATCCGGTGGTGACTGGACTGTTGCTGCTCGTCAGGGGCAGGGCGTCCATTATTTCTGTACTTAGCCATATTGTCCGACACAAGCTCTCTGTCCGTTGGTGAGAGTGTGCTTACCTGTGCGCGCACGCGCATTGGGACGGAACTCGATACGGAGAGCAAATGAGAATTGTAAACGTAGAGACTAAAATGACATGCCGCCGTATAAATAAGATATAGACCATAATATTATTTAGTTTGTTTAATCATTTATCGTATCTTTCACTTGACGATTAAAATATGGGACTAATCCAAATATCCAATGAACTTAGTGTGGTCAGTTCACTGGCACTTGCTTAAAGGAACAGACGCAGACAGAAAAACCCCTGTGCTGACAAACGAGATCAACACTCGCGATTATCCAACTATCCATGATTGCAATAGTGCGTTACATATCCGAACAAATAGTGAGTGTATAGAGCGAAGTAGATCGTAAACAAGGGCTTTAAACCCGTGCTGCTGATTTTCAGGTTAATAAACTTCAACTTTATTCAAAGAACGTCTGTAAGTCCAATTTTTGGACACGCTGGACAGCAATTGTCCATCACTGCTTACATACACCTGGAGCGTGTTGCATACATATCCAACTTTCGAGCTGCACAGACCAGCAACGCAGTATTGTGTGTGTTGCATAGGGATGTGCACATCGATGCTGCAGTATCGATCAAAAGATGCTATTTAGGTATCGATATTTTCACAAAAGTATCGATTATCTGGTTAATTACATTAATAGTTTCAGCATAACTAAAAGAGGTTTGCTCTGTGCATGCCGATCAGTGACACTATGTTATGAAAGTACTAGCTCTCGCGACAGTTTGATGTCACACACGGATCGGTCTCCGTCTGCGCAATGCGGTCACATGGACATGCTATTCAGCTACGTAACGTACACATACACAACACGCATGCATTGCACACTTCCGGATTAAACAGAGGAGAGAATTGCAAGATGGCTTAGACTTGGAGGAAGGGCAAAAGTTAAGATAATGTATGCACAGTTTATACTGTTTGTAATTTTATTAATTGTATTAAGATTTTTGTTAGTTAAACAACATTTTTTTTCTTCAAAATACAGTATATTACAGTACAAACAAAATGTTAAAGCCTAAGAAAAAGTGCCTGTTTCACAATAAGATGACAGCGAAAATATGCAATTTCTTTGTTGGTGGTATTTTTGTTTATTTTATTAAGATTTATGTTATTTAATCAATATTTTTGTAAGAAGGTTTTTAAAACATTGTATTTATTTATTTAAATTACTTTTTTAGTAAAGTTGTTATTAATAGCTAGTACAAGTATGTAATTTCTCTTTAATTGTAATTATATTTTTATTTAAAAAAATAATATATATATATATATATATATATATATATATATATATATATATATATATATGTATATATATATAAAATAATCTCCATCATCAGTATCGATATCGGTATCGATACAATTTCAAAAGTATCGGTATCATATCGCATGCATGCCTATTGGTTAACGTTGATTAGCTGCACCTGATTCGAACAGCTGATGCAAGCTAAACTCACGTGACCTGTCAGAACTAACGCTATGCTTGATTTATGAGAACATTTGCACAGTATGTGAGACTGTCCTTCCTGTCAGTAGTTTCCTGTCAGGGTGCTGGACAGAACCCAAGCGCAGACAGACAAAGGGTTAAACATAAAAATACTTTGTAACACTTTCCTTGAAACATGTATGTATAATGCATTATACAAGTATCAAATACTTTTATTAATAAAACAAAAATCCCATAATGGGGAATTACAAAACAAGTTAATTACAATTTACATATGCGATTACAAAACAAGACTTTAAACTAAATTGCAAATAGGAACAATGTAATCCACAAGAGAAGACACGAAAGAGGGTTATCGAATGGGGAAGCAACAATGAACAGACACCGCCAGGAAGGACAGAATCATGACAGTAGACTCCTGCCCCACCCAACCTCAACATCTTTGGATACCCCCTTGAACTCTTTTTTCCCCACAGCCCCCTCCCATGTTTGTTATTTTTATTGTCCCACCCTAACCCGTTTATTGTCATTGCTTATTTGCAATGTGTTTATGCTCACCATGTTTTGTTGGTTTTTGTCTGTTGTCCAATCGGTCCTGTCGCGTTAAGGTACTCCCTATGGCAACACCAAGGGGCATTCATTAAGGGGGAATTCTGTCATGGGCCTGCCTCTTCTTGTCATGCTTTTCTAATCATGTGGCAGGATCATGACGGTCCCACCTGTTTTGTGTGCCAGCGCATGGTCATTGTTTGTTATAATGGCTATGTGCTCTCCTGTATCGTCTCTTGATCCCGCCACTTCCTTTCCTCCTTTTGGTTCCCATCAGTGTTTGATTACCAACAACTGCCCCTTGTTATTTACCCTTTGTTAGTTCCCTATTTAATGCCCTTGTATTTGCTGTCCTGTGATGATTTGTTTTGTTTGCTTGTTTGTTTGCTTGTTACCTTGTCATGTGTGTGGTAAATACCTTGCCATGTTGTCGTGCAATGTTGCATTTTCTTACCTTGTCGTGATGCCTTATTTTTCTAGTCCGGTCATAGTATTGTGGAGTTAGTTAAGCTATCCTGCCTTCTTGTTTTTGCCCCCTCATTGGAAATCTTTTGTTTCTGTTTATACTTGAGATATCCTCGTTCTACCCCCATCGTGGGCTTTTGTTTTGTTTACCTAATAAAGTTTGTGTTCATTTGTTAACTGCCTTCTGCGTTTGGGTTCTGCCTCATCAGTTGTGACATTCTTATTGTTTTGTGGACAAGGTTGTGGTAGTACCACGCCTTTTGTGTTTGTTATGTTATGTGTGGAGACACGTGGCCTATGTTTTGACTTTGTGCCACGAGACCCCCGGTCGTGTCTCTTAGCCCCGCCAACTTCAGATGGATTGCCAAATTTGCTCATTCAACTTCACACACCCCACAAATTCAAACGGACAGCTTTATGTCGCTAAATTACTAAAGTAGTCAAACCTGTTCAGTTGGTTCATTGGCCAAGAAACAAAACCCTCTCTCTCTCCACAGGTATTGGTCGGGCTTTGTTGAAACAAGTAACTTTGTGCTAGCCCCTATTGTATTATTGCTTATTGCTCCCTGAACTCTCTGCAAGTCGCTTTTGATAAAAGCGTCTTTTAAATAACTGTAGTCAAACATTAGCAAAGACTAGGCTTGAATTTTTTGTTTGAGATGATTTGATCTGACATGAGACTCACCCAACATAGACACAAGCAAAGCTCAACAAAAGACCATTTCAAAATGAGGGCTTTAAATAAATACACATATCTTATTGTCTGAAACAGGGCGGGAGGAGTAAGAAAAAACCCACTAAACTTTATAGGTATAAACCATGTGGTACGTTGTTACAGTACCAGATATTTTTTCTGGTAATAGTACTTCGCTATTTATTTTCTGATGGCTTTCACTTTTTTTACACTTGTACTTTCTACTTACATATTCAACCAGGCTTGTTACTTTTCTATCGATCTATATTGGGTCGAATGATCAAGATTATTTCTTGTTATTGTGTGACTTTTTCAACCTAATGATAGGGCAAATATAAAAAATTAGTTAGAATTAAGAATGCAGGAGTACTGTTTACAAAGCAAAGCAGTGACCAGTTAATTCAAAGAAGATGGAGTAACTGTTCTGAGATCTCGAGCATGAAATTTAGCAAGATGCTTCTGTTTTAATGTTAAAAGAGTGCATTGTACAATGTAAGTGACTAAACATTTAAAATTTGACCACTGTTTTGCGATAGAAATTGTAATACGATAATAATACGAAATTATCCAGTGAAGCAAAATACAAAGTGCCATTTTGAAAGGAAAAATGTCATATACGCGATTCATGTAATGTAACTCAGATGTATCAGTGTGACAAGGCAAGAAACAGTAACAAAGCCATTTTCATTGTTTTATTAGGGATAAGATTAGAAATCACTTAAAGGAATTGTAACCAATAAATTCACTTGTCTGTTTCATTTAATTTTCTCTTTTTAAATGTAAGAGGGAAGGACATTAGGACCCAGGGGTCGTCACCTCAGAGCACTTAATTGCTCAGCTGGCTATTTAAAGAGACGTAGTCAGAGCGACAAGCAAGACTGTCGTTCCAGCATAGCGTGTCGGGTACAGTGTGGGGAATGAAAGCACCAGGATTGTGGGTCCAAACTAGTGCTGTTGTCGTTGCTTGAGGTTGGAGATTGGCCAGTGGACAAATCTTTTGCAGGTACCAAGTTAGATTATTAAATGTTATGTTGTGAATGATTGTTAAAGCTTGGTATATTGATTCTATATCTTCTGTTACCGTAACGCAGTGTGAGATCGCGGGGAAGACACACGGTGCAAACATCTGTTTGCTACACAGGGAACATGTCCAGTCACTGTTTTTCCTTATCAGTTTTAGCTATACCAACTGCCTACCATATTTTGTAACCACCGATTGCTGAGCGCCTTAGGGCCATATGTGAGAGAGAGAAGAGGTTTGTGTTTTATAAATGTATGTTTTTATAATCTTATGTATACTCTGTGGGGTTCTCTGGTTTGAAATATTTATTGGGTAACGTGTAGTTTTCCCAGGAGACAACTACCTGCAGTGGTGCGCGTGTGAAGTGGAGAAAGGTTGTAAATCATGGATACCATATTTAACTGGGTTGTTTTACCTGTGTATTAATTAATTTATTAAGAGTGACGTGGTGTGCTTTGAATTCTAACACGTCTACGGAGGAAAACTCTGTACACACCCGTAACCATTTGGTGTTTTGATTTGGGAATTTTCATAGAGTATTACAGTTGTCTTTTTAAATTGTTTATGTAATTGAACTATTGTGAAATAAACAAATGTATATTTTTGACACACCAGTTTCCACCTGCGTCCTTTAATTAGGGTGGCTTGCGTGAAACCAGATATATTTCTGTAAAAGTACTGGTGGCCACATAAACCCTAAAATATGCATTAACTCTTTTTTTAGTCGATGGTGGAGGAAAAACTTCAATGGCCAATATTTTAGCTTGAAGAGGTTGTACTCTACCGTGTCCCACCTCCTTGCCCAAATACTTTACGGTGGCCTGGGCAAATTCGCACTTTGACAAAATTGACAGTAAATAACCATAAGTATATTTGTTGCAGAAAAAGGTCTTTTATTTTGAAATGTTTGTATTGAAATGGGTGTCTTCCGATCTTCCGCTCATGCCTTTGTTCTTCTTTTGGAAGCGCGCGAACGCCCTGGTTAGTGCCGTTTATAACACATGGCTCATCGCAAGTATGGCAATAACTTTGACACATAGCCGTGTTTAAACTTCACTTTTATACTTGCAGCCCCTCTGAAGAGGCAAAAGGTATGTGAAATCATTTGAGATATTAGCATTTTGTTTTGTTAATATGTTAGTTTTGGCGCAAATGTAAGATTTGTGAATGTATCCATGTTAGCTGATGAGTTACATGTTTTGTATACATTTCAGTTCTTACGTTGGTGATATGGTGAATGGATTAAGGTTCATAAAGGATTAAACATCATAAAACCATCAGTAAAAGTCTCATCCTTGTTCGGGGGGCCTGCTACAGTAAGAACTTCTCCTCAGTGTGCTACTACAGCGAGCGGCCCGCGGATGCTAAGGGCAACGGCTGCGAGCTACGACAACACGGAAAATGGACGGCATCGACGAGCAAACACGCAAACCGAAATCACTGAAACGAGAGCTTTATTACATCAAGGAGACACAGAGAGTATGTCAAGACAGGAGTTAAAGGACGATATTGAACGCAAAGAAAATCAATTAGCTGAACTCCATAAAATGGAAGCTGCGACCGAGTTGTCATTACCCAGGCGTTCAGAGCGGCCTAGTGTGCTAACGGAGAAAAAGACAAAAAACTGTTAAGTCTCTATGAACAAGGGAAAGGGCTAATCAGATCATCCAGAGAAAGCCTAAAGACTGACTTATCAGAGCACAAATTGTGTGAAATGGCCGATGATATTGAAAGGGGTTTGAATAACATGATGAAGGTGTACAGTGAAATAAGGGAGCATACTGTGCCATCCCTTGACACTAGACGCAAAATGGACTCTTGTGAGGCAGTAACTAAGGACATTATGAAAATACTTAATGAACGCATAACAGCAATAGACGGTGATTTTGAAGCAGATAGAGAAAGACGACGCCTTCATCAGCTATTGTCACACCAGTACGCCCGCTCCATCTACGGCACCGCCTCTCAGTCTAGTGTCGGTAAGCAGTCTGACACTTCAAGCATCGCAGCCAAAAGGATTGATGCAGCTCTGGAGTTGGCTGCAAAGGAAGCAGAATATAAAATTGTGCAGGAGGCAATTAAACAAAAGGAAAAAATGAAAGATATAGAACATGAACTTGAGCGTTTAATGGCAGAAAAGGAAATGCAAGCTGCTCGCGCTAAACTTGAGATTTACAACAGAGAAATTAAAATGGATATGGACAATCAGCAAATACAACCGATTAATATGCCTTTATCTGTTGACCACCAATCCATTAATGAAGCACCAGCTCCCTCTAGTGGCTTACCTCTATTAATGCCTCAAAACAATGTGTCTATCCATATGTCAAATCACACGGTGAACAACCCAAACCCTCAAATGGTCACTCAAGCACCTCCCACAGACATTTCTCAGTTGGCCCAAGCAATTCAAAATAGTATGGCCATAAACCGAATCCCAATGCCAATGCCCACAGTGTTCAGCGGAGATCCGATTACCTACATTGAATGGAAGGCTTCATTCTCTTCACTTGTGGACTGCAAAGGCATCTCACCTGCTGATAAACTTCACTTGCTTAAAAGGTATGTCACAGGCCCAGCACAAAAATGTCTTGAAGGGACATTCTATCGCAGTGATGAAGAGGCATACAGGGATGCATTGCAAAAGCTTGACCAACGTTATGGACAGCCTTTTGTTGTCCAGAGAGCTTTCAGAGACAAACTGTCAAAATGGCCTAAAATAAGCTCAAAAGACGCAGAAGGATTAAGGACATTTTCAGACTTTCTAAATGCATGTCTCCAAGCCACACCATATGTAAAAGGCCTAGAGATACTAAGTGACTGTGAGGAAAATCAAAAGTTGCTGCAGAAAGTTCCTGACTGGCTGGCTGCCCGTTGGAACCGCCAGGTCACAGTTACACTTATGAACGGCAAGGATTTTCCCTCCTTTAAGGATTTTGCACAATTTGTGGCAGTCGAGGCAGAAATCGCTTGCAACCCGGTCACTTCTTCATATGCTCTTCACTCATGCAGCTCACCCTACGAGAAAAGGACCACAAAGGACTTCAAACCAAACAGATCCACACAAGTCTTTACAATGCAAACCACGGTACAAAACAACAAGGCAAGGACAAGCAACATAAAATTAAAAGTACCCTGCATGTTTTGCAAAGATGAGAAACACCAGTTGTCAAAGTGCCCTAACTTCTCAGATCAGCCCTTAGAAGAGAAGCACGCATATGTTAAGGACAATAAACTGTGCTATGGATGCTTAAAGGTGGGTCATAACGCCAAAGATTGTTGCCATCGCCACACTTGTGACATTTGCCAAGGAAGGCATCCCACTTGTCTGCACAATGACAATCACAAGGCATATGAAAGGTATCGAAGCTCCGACAACACCGCGCCAAGCACTCCAAAGGAAACCACGGTAGTCACAGCTTTAAACGTTACTAAGGTGGGTCAGTCAAGTAGCACATCTATGATCGTTCCTGTATGGTTGTGTACGGTTCAGAGCCCGTCTAAAGAGGAATTAGTTTACGCACTCTTAGACACACAAAGTGACATCACATTTGTCTGTGAAGAATTAAGCAACCACCTACGAGCAGACAATCACCCTGTAAAGTTAAAGCTAACTACCATGCTGGGTGTTCACTCTATTGTTAAGAGTCACAAAGTATCTGGACTGCGTATGAGAGGTTATGACTCAGACATTTGCATCGACCTACCCCCCTCATATACCAAAGACTTTATTCCTGTAAACTACGACAACATACCCACTAGTGACACTGCAAAACAATGGCCCCACCTGACAGAAATTGCTGATAAGATACCACCTCTTCTGAGTTGTGATGTTGGACTCCTTATTGGATTTAACTGTCCCAGATCTTTAGCTCCAAGACAAGTTCTACTAGGAGAAGGTGAGGAGCCATATGCCATCCGCACAGACCTAGGGTGGAGTATCGTTGGTGGCTCCACACCAGTGCTTAATAAAACTCAGTCAAGTTTGTGTCATAGAATCACAATAAAGGAATTACCCCCTGTAACTCCCATGGACGTGATCAATGTGCTAGAGTCAGATTTTAAGGACACAAAGGCAAGCGACAAAACAGTCTCACAAGAGGATCTCATCTTTTTGGACAAGCTCCAAGAGGGAATAAGGAAAAACGAACAAGGACACTGTGAGATGCCCCTGCCATTCAGACAAAGGCCACACTTACCCAACAACAGAAAGCTTGCTGAAATCAGACTCGAACACTTAAAGCGAAAGTTTACAGTTTGTTGACTCATGAGTTTCATGTCCAGCGGTGCGACAGAGATTACCTGAGTTTTCTGTGGTGGGAAAACGGCAACACAGAGACACAGCCACGGGTACACAGAATGAAGGTACATCTTTTCGGTGCGACATCATCCCCAGGGTGTGCAAATTACGGACTAAAGTACTTAGCTAAAGAACACTGTCACACACACCCTGTAGGATCTGAGTTCATGGAAAAGGACTTTTATGTGGACGACAGAGTCACAAGCACAGACACAGTTGAAAAGGCAATACAGCTCGCACAAGAGGCCACAGAGATATGCAAGCAAGGAGGGCTCCGTTTACACAAATTTATCTCAAATAGCCCTGCTGTTCTACAAAGTATCCCGCCGTCTGAATGTGCAGTAGAGATAAAAACAAAGGATCTAACATTCAAAGACATGCCACAAGAAAGGGCCTTAGGCATCCAATGGAACGTTGAAAGGGACTGTTTCAGATTTGACAACACTTTAAAAGACCAACCAGCAACACGTCGCGGTATCTTATCAACTGTTGCATCCATCTACGATCCCCTTGGCTTCCTGGCGCCATATGTGCTCCTGGGAAAAAGGATCCTGCAGGAAATGTGTCACCAAGGTATCAACTGGGACGACTCTGTGCCAGAAACACTGAGGCCAAGGTGGGAGAGCTGGCAACGTGACTTTGCCAACCTAGACAAGGTAAACATATCTCGCTGTAACTTTCCTGCTAGTTTTGGAGAGCCTAAAGAATTAGAGTTGCACCACTTTTCGGATGCGAGCACAAGTGGTTATGGACAATGCACCTATTTAAGAGCCAAAAACGTTAAAGAGGAGATTCACTGTTCATTGGTAATAGCCAAAGCCCGTGTTTCTCCTACCAAGCTGACTACAATCCCCAGACTCGAGCTAACTGCTGCTGTAGTTTCAGTCTCAGTTAGTAACATGTTGAGAGAGGAACTTTGCTACGCTCAAGTCAAAGAGTATTTCTGGACTGATTCTAAGGTAGTTTTGGGCTACGTAAACAATGAGGCACGTCGTTTCCATACTTTTGTAGCGAATAGAGTCCAAAAGATTTGCGAAAGTACAAACCCTCGGCAATGGTTTTATGTGCCATCTGAAGAGAACCCAGCCGATAGTGCATCAAGGGGTAAATCAGTCACTGAGCTTCTCTCATCCAACTGGTTCACCGGACCCTCCTTTCTCTGGGTGAGGGACCTGCCCACAACTCAAACTGTAGAGATGGAACCATCTCTTGGAGATCCAGAAGTCAGAAAAACACAGACAATGTTAACCAAAGTTATAGAGACATTCAGCCTTGCAGAACGTTTGTCCAAGTTTTCGTCATTGTCCAAAGCAGTCAAAGCTGTAGCACGTCTCATAAGAAGGGCCAAGAAAATCAAATCAGATGCGCCGGCTACAGTGAGTGAGCAAGAAAGTGCAGTACATGTCATCATTCAAGATGTACAAAAACAAACATATGGAAAAGAGATAAAACTGTTAAACAAAGGCAACCAGCTCCCACATCACAACAAACTGTTCCACTTAGACATTTTCAGAGACATGGACGGTCTCATCAAGGTTGGAGGGAGACTTTCAGCTATCAAAGACTCTTTCAAACACCCTATTGTGATGCCAAAGGAACATCATGTGACCAAACTCATAATAGCTCACTGTCATGACAAAGTAAAACACCAAGGAAAATGCTTCACCATAAATGAAATCAGATCCAGTGGCTACTGGATCCCAGGGATGAGCAGAACCGTTGCTTCTTTCGTCCGTCAGTGTATCATCTGTCGCAGACTCCGCAAAGCTCCGGAGGGTCAGAGAATGAGCGACCTACCTGCAGAACGCTTAGAACCCTCTTCTCCCTTCACATACTGCGGCATGGACTGTTTTGGCCCTTTTATAACTACAGAAGGCCGAAAACAACATAAACGGTATGGACTTTTATTCACTTGCTTTTGCTCCCGCGCCATTCACATTGAGCTATTAGAGGACTTATCCACTGACACATTCATTAATGCATTAGGGGTGTTTCATTGCTATCAGAGGTTCAATTCGCCAAATCCAATGTGATCAGGGAACAAACTTTGTTGGCGCAAAGAACGAGTTTAAAACTGCCCTAAGTGAACTGGATACCCAAAGACTGAGTACCTATCTGTCCCAAAAACAGTGCGACTTTGTGTTGAATGCATCTCACTCCAGTCACGTAGGTGGAGTGTGGGAACGCCAGATAAGAACTGTCAGAAGTGTATTGAATACTACTCTGTCACTTGCACATGGTAGACTTAATGATGCTTCATTAAGGACTTTATTTTATGAAGCTATGGCCATAGTCAATAGTCGCCCACTGACTGTAGACAACCTTAACAACCCTGACAGTTTGGAACCACTGACCCCTAACCACCTGCTCCACCTGAAATCTGGCACAACACTGCCCCCACCTGGTGCCTTCCCAAAGGAGGACCTCTATGGAGCAAAAAGATGGCGTCGTGTGCAGTTTTTGACTGAGCAGTTCTGGTGCAGGTGGAGGCGTGAGTATCTGCACAACATTATTGCTAGGCAGCGCTGGCACTCACCAAAAAGGAATTTAAGAGTAGGTGATGTTGTGTTGGACATTGATGAACTGTCACCCAGAGGTGAATGGAGACTTGCCAGAGTCCTGGAGACTGTTATCGGCAAGGACGGACTTGTGAGAAGAGTGAAAATCTCCTTTGGAGATAAGAGACTGAATAACAAGGGTCAACGCAGTAATAAGCTTTCTATTGTGGAGCGTCCTGTACAAAAGCTAATTCTGATATTAGAATGTTCATAAGCTAATTAAGAGAAATGGTTGTTGAAAATTATTCGTTGTTGTTATCCTGATATAACAAACTCTCATAATTTGGTGGGAGTGTAAATAACCATAAGTATATTTGTTGCAGAAAAAGGTCTTTTATTTTGAAATGTTTGTATTGAAATGGGTGTCTTCCGGTCTTCCGCTCATGCCTTTGTTCTTCTTTTGGAAGCGCGCGAACGCCCTGGTTAGTGCCGTTTATAACACATGGCTCATCGCAAGTACGGCAATAACTTTGACACATAGCCGTGTTTAAACTTCACTTTTATACTTGCAGCCCCTCTGAAGAGGCAAAAGGTATGTGAAATCATTTGAGATATTAGCATTTTGTTTTGTTAATATGTTAGTTTTGGCGCAAATGTAAGATTTGTGAATGTATCCATGTTAGCTGATGAGTTACATGTTTTGTATACATTTCAGTTCTTACGTTGGTGATATGGTGAATGGATTAAGGTTCATAAAGGATTAAACATCATAAAACCATCAGTAAAAGTCTCATCCTTGTTCGGGGGGCCTGCTACATTGACAGTAAGACGTGCTTCAACCAAACGTTCAAACAACGACCGTAGGCACTCAAGATGCTGCTCCCAAGTGTTACTTAAATTAATGACATCATCTAAACTGACGATGCCAACCCCGAAACCACCCGGTTCATCAATCTTTGGAAGGTGGCCGGCTCAATTCGCACACCGAAGCTCATTACAGAATACAAATATAGTCCGAACAGTGTAATAAAAGCGGTTATTTCCTAAGCACGGGGTGTAAATGGCACCTGCCAATACCTCTTCAGGAGGTCCAGCTAACTCACAAACTTTGAGGCAACAACTTGGTCAAGGCAATCCTCCATGCATAGTTATTTTAACACCACTTGTGTGTGTTCTTCGCGGTGATGGAACATCACCGAATAGCAAGAAAACTTGTTTATCAAATGGACCAAGTCTGATTTGAACGTCTCAGACAGATGACTTACCAAACCATAAACAATCCTAAGAGCTTCAGAATTTTAAAGGCACAGCAACAACTCACCATCATGTGGCACATTGTCATCCTCCCCTTCCAAGGAAACCTTAGAAATATTTCCCACTACTGTGGCAACAGTGGAAACAGGTCTTAGTTTTGAATCAGTGACCCCATTACAAGTAAAATATAGCCGTAGTAGATTAACATGATGCAACTGAATAGATTTCTTATGGTCATGAGTGGGAATTACATTGTTTTGTTCTTGAAAACTTACGTGGGACTGTATATGGGCCAGAAAATCCTCCCCTAGGTCCAGTTAGATCTATATCTGGATAACTCAGAGGGTAACCGGCTGCTCTACCCAGCCCTCCGGCAGGGGGTGCTTGCTAAGTGATGGATGTGATGCCTGTTCTTCACCTTGTGGGGGGAAGAAGGGAGGCTAAATAGCACTCTGACCCGTCTATGTAAGGGTGGAAGCTACTTTCGCATGCATACGCCCTAGCGGAAGGAGCTTCTGCAAGTTCACCACCTGGTCCCGGAAAGAAGTGGTGGAAAGTTTGGGCACATAGCCAGGCCGGGGACTTAGGATAACATGACGGTCACTGGGCCCATATTTTAGGCAATCTGGGACACGGAGAATCCTTGTAGGTCCACTACCCTCTTTATGGAAGCGATCGCTATCAGGAGAACGGTCTTCATCATTAGATGAGGAAGAGTGCTGACGAGAGACACTCTCTCGATGACTAACATTATAATCTCCTTGAACATCAGTAAATTCGTTCTTATGGATCAACATAAGTTCATCTGCCAACACTGCCGGTTCAACAACTGTGGTAGGCTTATTTTCGTTAACATATGTTGCAATGTTGTCTGAAAAAATGTTTTGTAAACTGCTCTAAGAGAATTCAATCACGTAACTCCTCAAAAGTACTCACATTTGAAGCTACGCACCAGCAATGAAAATGGGGTGTCATCTCCCTCCCCACTTCTAGATGAGATTGACGTTCGCCCTTTCGCAAATTTCTAAAACGCTCTGGCACCAATTGTATACTTTCAAGATAGTCGATTTAACCTTATCATAGTCCTTTCGATCTTCCATCGTAACCGCCATATAAGCTACTTGCAGTATGTCATGAGTCTGCCTTCATGTCATGTCAATTCTTGGTCTTTAGGCAGATTCATAACGAAGTCTTATGTTTTATGTGAGAGAGAGATGTTGACACTACTGGCCTTCGATACTCTCTCCAGCCATCTTATTCCTTGTTAACTTTCCCTGAGTGTTTCATTACCCACAGCTGCCTATTGATAATTATCCTTTGTCTGTCTCCTTGTATAAGATCTTCATGTCTATTGTCCTGTGCTCGTTCGTTGTGCTTTATTTGTACTTACCCGTGCCTTGTGTTTGTTTGCATTGTATTGTTGCGGAGTCGTGTAAACCAGACCCTGTGGATATCTTACCTTACCTTACCTTACCTTCCCTGTTTGTGAGACGTTGTGTCAGTTTGTTTTTCAGTTATGTTTTTGCCCCTCGTGGGAATTCTTTTGTTTCTTGTTGTTTTATATCATTTAGTGTTGTCTTTGTTTCTTCCATTGTGGTCTTTTGTTTTGATCCTGTTTTATTTATTAAATCTTGTTTACCCCTTAACCGCCGCTGTCTGCACTTGGGTTCTGCTTCCACAATCCCTGACACACCCTGCCTGAAATGACACTTGTGAGCTTCACAACACTATCTCACATAGGCCAGTTACATTCCTCCGCAATACTTTCGAACACTGAGAAAAAAACATTGGGACCGCGTTTGTTAAATTTAGGAAGCAATTTTTAATTACCTACCACATTAAATGCACGCAATAAATTTTCATTTAATGATGCACCTTGTGGAGCTACTTTCCCTTCACTAATTAACTTTAACCATTGAATCTACAATTCAAACTCTCGGGCCTGTTTTTATAATTCCAACTGTTGAGCATGTTTAAATTGGAACAATTCAATTTCCCTTTTTTTAAGTATATCGTCTTTTTTTTACTTTTCCAATTCAAATTCACTATCCCAAGCTACTTTTGCCATTTCCCTGTCATGCTATTTTTGCATACCCAAAATCTCTCCTTTTTGGTCAAACGAAAGACTTTAAAAAAGGTCTGCCGATTTCTTTACCTCTTCCACCTGACTCAACTTCTCTGAAACGGACAAAATGTTATTCTCAGACAACTTAGATCTTAAAATAGTTTTTAACTCATTCTTAAGTGTTTTTCCAACTCTCCAATCTCAATGTTGTATGAGATCCCACAATTGACCTTTTGGTAACAAGTTTAATAACTCCTCTGTCGGAGCTTTAACAAATTCCTCGATCAATACTGATGAGAATTAATTCCTTCCCCTTCCTAAACTCAACCCCCTCCCACTACTCTTACTAACAAGACAAACAGTTTTTTGAGACAAACAGTTATTTGTTAGTCAAATAAATGCGGAACAGGTATGTTTTGAGTTGTTTTTTGAAAGCTGTGAAGGATGCTGCAGTTTGGGTGGAGGCTGGCAGTTCATTCCACCACAGGGGAACCGAATGAGTAAAGGTTTTTGCATGCGATTTGCTGCCTCGCTGTGATGGAACAACCAGGCATCGCTCATTTTCAGATTGAAGATGATGGGAGGGGATGAAAAGAAGAGTGTCATTAAGAAAATAATAAATTACACTGTATATTATGACTTACAAACTATAAAGGAAGTTAATTAGTTAGATGTTTTGGATATATAGCATTGTCAAATAGTACTGTTTTTAGTTCTTCCTAGTGTATGTCAATACAAAATGTATATGTTATAAGGTTCAATAAAAGGAAGGAAGGAGACGGAAACCGCCAAACATTTAATACAATGAAAACAAAGTAAAAATACAGCCAGCAGCCCCTCAAGGGACATGCATACATGTCCAGTTATTCTCTATTAATTTATAGACACAAATGTTCATATTTCATGCTCTATGAACAATGACGAATGTATTCAATCGAAACACACCTGTAACATCATTTCTGTTTGGGCTCAGTAATTATTTGCAGCACTATGTCAACACTTCCTTAGGTTGGTTCCACATCACTAAACAGCAAAAATGTAAGCAGATTTCCAAAGAATCAGACTTCTTTATAGCGCTTTCGATTTTAAAAACAGCAAATAAACAAAGAGATCTACTTCTACAGTGAAAAGGAACCATTCATTTCAATTTTATTTATATAGCACTTTTTACAGTGTTGCATTGTTTCAAAGCAGCTTTACAGGAAGAAAGACAAAAACAAACAAAAAAAATAATAGGAGTACTTGAATAACAAGTGACCCATCTTTGCTTTCGGTTGTTGACAGAGATTGCCAGAGCTGGGATGATCAGTCAAGTCTGCAAGATCTCGTAGGAGGATGGCACATGAAATCCATGACATTACACTTACAGTACATTTAGGAATTTAGCAGACACTTTTATCCAAAGCAACTTAAAAGAGTGAGGAAAACATCAACGGGCTTGAAAGATTAAAGAAATCTTATGTTTTAGGTATTCTTTTTTTAGTGTGCTTTAATGCTGCAGGTGTTATTGGCTGCAACAACAATCTCTCAGATTATGACTGTAACCATGGTTGCTGCGTCGTATGACCACACTATGAAGATGTAATGCAACAATTCCTGATGTTTGAAAGTGGAAGCTGGCAAGTACAAAGTGGGAAGCAGCAAACAATAGCTTTAACTTCTTTAAAACTAAAGCAGAGAAAAAGTGAAAATGGAACTTTGTCACTGGGCAGTTTACTGGATCAAAAAAATCAATCAGAAAGAAAAAATTCAGGCAAAACCCTGGCCACGCCTGTACCATCACCCTATGGGGCTGGATGTGTGACGGAGAAGCAAAATGGACAATGGCTTATCTCCAGAGACATTTGTATTGGATTTTCAGTCATGGCCACAAAATGTTTGTCTGCACTAACATTATCAGCCCTTGTTATTGTTCTTGTCAAAAAAAAGAAAAATATACAGATAAGGAGAACCCACACTACATGTATCCTACACTGACTTAACTTGTTTTTGACTTAACTTGTTCTTTCATCAGTAAAAAAAATTATTGTGTGCTCATTCACTAAGCTGAACAAGATGTTCTTTTTCTCTCCAACAACCTCTGGACTTGATTCAACGTGCAGAATGAGACAAAAAACGGTAACGGTGCAAAACACAAAAACAAAACTAAAGCCAACCAACGCTTAAAAAAAACACCTGACATCGGTGTACGTGTGCCATCAGGGCACACTGTGTGCTTGAGGTGACATAACCATCGGCGTACATTGTAAGGTGTGCTACACAATAGATGCTCTGTGTGAAGATAACCACAAAATCGTACATGTATAATTAAATCTTAAAGATTCACTCAACATTTTAATTCGGTTATAAATGTTCTATTGGTTGTATTCTTTTGAACATTTGTTTAGTGTTAAAAAACTGAAACACCTTCTTGTGTCAAGGAAAACAGTTAAAATAACTGTTGCATGCCATAAGTACAGCAACTCTGTTATTTTAAAATTACATTGAATGCTATTTTTGAATAAGGAATGGTCACTTTTTCATCTATTAAGGCTATGTACCATGTACAATATGAATATCTCCACTGCAACAGTCTTTTTTATTGACACTTTACAGTTTTACACTGTAAAGCTTATGACAAATACCATCAAACAATATACTTGCAAACTCGGAAGAGGTGAAAAAGGTGACAGCCATACACGGCGCGGGGGGTTTGGAAGGGTTTTTTTCAGTAAAAGGGGTTTGCAGTGTTTCCCCTATGTTCCGGACAATACTTTTCAAATAAATAAAATTGAATCAATTGAGCCCAGTCGAATTTGTATATAAAAAGTGAACATCTAATGTTTTATCAGGCCATTTATTTTATATTCTGATACCCACAGTTTGTAGGCTCTGGTGCTAAAGCGAAGTCCTAGTGGCCTATTTTAATATGTAATAAAACTACTGACAACAAATGTAACAACTGAAATGAATTTGTCATGAGCAGCAGTGCTAAAAAGTTACCTTTCCATGACATTCATACTAGAAATGATTCTTAATAATCTCCAATTAAAACATGATTCCTTATGAAATGCTCTTAACATGTTGCTTGTTCATGCTACTGATATTATTAATATCATTAATGCTAAATGTAGATAGAAGACCTTATGGTTATAATGTCACAAACCTAGCTAAAGCTATAGAAAAAAATATTTTATTACTGCTGCATTTCGTTTACTTAAGCGTTACAGTAAAAGTTTCCATTTATTTCCCTGCTCCTGGTGTTGTCTGCAGGTCTTTCTTTCTATGTGACGCGTCTTTGGCGAATGGTTCATTCTGTTTCGTGGTTCGGATGGAACGAAGCCGAGCTTGGCGAAAAACCTGTCATACGGTGGTGACTGGACTATTGCTGCTCGTCGGCAGGGCGTCCTTCATTTCTGTACTTAACCCTATACGGAGAGCAAATGAGAATTGTAAACGTAGAGACTAAAATGACATGCCGCCGTATAAATAAGATAAAGACAAGATACAAGCTATTTAGTTTGTTTAATAAAATAACCCCCCACCACACAGATTAGGTTTCTGATTAGAAACGCCGAATTTCGCGTAAAGGGGCTAGTTTGCATGTATGAAACAAATATATTACTCCCCACTCTTAACTCGCCAAGCTAGGAGAAATGCAAAGGCGGTCATATCTTTCACTTGTCGATTAAAATGTGGAACTACTCCAAATATTGCTATAATAGCAGAATGTTCCATCTGCATTTCTGAAACCTCTGAGATAACTTGAAATATTGACTGCCAAAATGATTTAATTTCAAGCAGGACCAAAACATATGTGAAAGTGAAGCAAGAGCTTGCCCGCACCAGTCACACATAGGGCAAAATCAGGTAGAAACTTGACAAGTTTGGTTTTAGACAAGTGGAGACTATGTATGACATAGAACTTGAGTACCCTATGACGTGAGGAAATTGAAGAAGAGTGTATTCTATTTAATGCTTTCTCCCAGTTTCCATCTGAGAACCGTATCTCCAGCTCCTCTTCCCATTGATTTCTTAACCGGGTCAAGGGTTTCAGATTATACAAATTTAATAAAGAATAGAGTGCTCCAATAGAGCCTTTGGAGCAAGGATGAAGCAACAGGACTGAGTCTAGAAGAGAGCTAGGTGGTTGATATGGGAAATTAGCGTAATTTGTTGATATAAAACGAAATTGCAAGAATCTGAAAAAGTGGGAGCGTGGGACATTAAACCTTGTCGTAAGCTGGTCAAAAGATACAAATATATTATCAATGAACATATCTCCTATTGTCTTGAACCCTCTTCTGACCCATGTGTCAAAAGCTTCACTTGTAATTGAGGGTGCAAATAAATGATTTCTAGTAATGGGAGCATGTACAGAAAGGTTCTTGAGCGAGAAAAATGCCTAAATTGCACCCAAATCTTAAAGGAATGCTTAACCACCGGATTTGAGGTGTATTTAGATATAGGCTCAGGTAAAAGGCTGGGAGTTAAGGGAATGAAAAGAGGAAGATCTACAAATATCCAAATCTCCAATTTCAACCATTTGAGGGCAAGATCGGAGGTTCTGGGCTCTTTCCAAAAAAACATGGTCCTTAAATTAGCAGCCCAGTAGTAAAATCGGAAATTAAGGAGAGATAATCCTCTATGTTGAAGTTGCCGCTGTAACATCTGTTTTTGTGTCCAAGTTTTTTTGTTCAAATATATAAAGTAATGAGCTTATCTTTAAATGTAGAAACAGGGATGCATTGCATATCAAAATTAAGGTAGCACATTCATTTTGATAGTATTAATTCTTCCTCCCAACGACAAAGGTAACAAGTTACAATGCTCCAAATCTTGTTTTAAGCAAAGTAGCAGCGGGGGGAAGTTAACTTTAAAAAGATTTTTAAATTCATGCGTTTACGTCTTGGTTACGAATGTAACCTCAGTTCCCTGATGGAGATTGAGGTTCGCCCTTGAGAACCTATCAACTTCGACTCCGCCCCCGGATATCCGGGTATAAAAGCGAGACAGCATGCTGCATTCATTCACCTTAGTTCTGAGGAGCCTGAGAGCCTCTCACGACTACTGCAATGGTTGACACGTGTTTGTGGCAAGAAGGACACAACATTTTGTTCCCTCCATCAGGGAACTGAGGTTACATCCGTAACCAAGGTTCCCTTTCTGTCGCCGAAGATGATCCCTTTCTGTCAACGTTGTGTCGAACTGACAGATGGGGTTCCTATTGAATAACACCACAATGCTATGCCGTATCACAATCCCTAGCGCAGCGCCGGTGACTGGCCTGGGCATGTCAGACGTGAGCGCTTTCGTGAAATTTTAATCTTCCAGTTGATAGAAAGGCAGAGGGTCCCAGAGCTTTTGAAAAGGTGGGAAGCCTCTAACTTCGGTCCTCACAGGCGGCCTTTGTTTCTCTAACAGCGAGAAGCCGTAAGGCCACAATGAATAACTTCTAGAAGTGCATGCATCGGACATCCCATTTGTATTTAGAAATATCTGGATCATTAAAGCTGATTTGGATGAGATAACAGTTAGGGCTATGGTCTTGCGTTGGAGATAACACACAGTTCACATCACCACCAAGAATAAGACATTCATATCTGGGAACTGAGCAAAAAAGTTAGTGAAGAATGAACTTTCATCCCAATGAAAGAATAACAGGAGTATTGTAAAGCCTACCTATTATGATTATGTAGCACCCTGATGAATCCGTTTCTACTTTGACATCACAAATGGGACATTTTTATTAATAAGGATTGATGGCGTCTTCTGGGCTCTGAAATCGTTCCTTAGTACAGTTGTGTATAATACGAAGTCGCGCTGGAATGGAGAGGCAATAACGGACATCGTCTCATCCCCGAAGCGTCTCTTAAACTCACTGAATGCAGACCTAGATTGGGCAACACTCGGGGGATAATCTGGGAAAATCGAGATGGGAGTTCCCTTAAAAGGAAGAGGGCCAAACTCCCTTAAACGGCAAAGCACTTCCACACAGTCTTGCTAGTAATGCACTTTACCCACTATAACATGGGCCTGCTGTCTGGTTTCCTCGCCTGGAGGCCCTGTGCGATCAGTCGATCATGATGTCTCTGTCCATCTTCAAAACTTCCTCCAGTAATTTGGATACAGCTTCTGGATTAATTGAGGCAGGGGTCTCTGGAACATTCAAAATCCAGAAGTTGGAGCATCTCATCCTTCCCTTCATGTCGAGATTTTTCTCCCGTAGGCCAGTTATCTAATGATGTTTAATTAACAAAGTTCGGGAGGAGCCGGAGCATATAATCAGCCGGCTGGTCTACAATCAGCATCACCGCTTCCTGGGCAGCACGCCAAATACTATCAACATCGCTGTTATCTGCGCAGGTGAACTCGTGAACCACTTTAGTTTGCAACAAGGTCACTTCATCTAAACACGACGACAATCCGCGCTACATTTCGTATATAGTTGTTTTCATCACGTCTACTTCGGAGCGGACTGCTGCCGTGTTATTCGCGAGTCCCTCCGATTTAACCACTTCAAATTCCTTAACACCTTCTTAAGTTCCGACCGGAGCCGGCCCACAATATCCTCTTTCAACGAGGCAAGAATTTCGGCTTTCATATCCTCTGCTATCATTCGTTTATCACCATCGTCTACAGCGGACGGTGAAATCGAGCCCTCGGATACAGGCCCTATAGAAGCTTTACATCCCGCAAATTTGTACTTTCGCAAATTGTTTGCCATAAATGCACAAACTTCAGAGTCAAACGCGAAAAAAAAAAAACTTAAAACAATAAGTACCCTTTTGTGATTATTTGGTGGCTAATTTCCAAATTTCAGCTCAGCACTACCAAGTCACAGCCTACTCCATCACCAGCTTTCTCCGCCCCCCCTCCACTGCACATTCCTGATGGGAGTTCTAAGCCTGCTTGCAGCTGTCCCTACATACACGTGAGCAAATCCATAAATAATTGGGGTA
This sequence comes from Triplophysa bombifrons, assembly GCA_029783895.1. Classification (NCBI taxonomy): domain Eukaryota; kingdom Metazoa; phylum Chordata; class Actinopteri; order Cypriniformes; family Nemacheilidae; genus Triplophysa; species Triplophysa bombifrons. The sequence continues at coordinate 19,204,529 of CM056452.1, forward strand.
AGATGACAGGCTTAACTCATAAAATAAGAATACATTCTACTAAGGCAATAATTTAACATTTTCTTCAAAATAATAAATCAATAAATGTGACACTGGATCACAAAACCAATCTTAAGTAACACGGGAAAACTTTAGTAAAAGCCATAAAATACATTTGTATGGGTCAAAATGATAGAGTTTTATTTTATGCTAAAAATCATTAGGATATTATGTGAAGATTATGTTCCATGAACATATTTTGTACATTTCCATTCCCTTAATTTTGAAAACTTTATTTTGGTGAAGGGATGGCCTGCTGATTAACAACTTCAAAGGCAATTTTCTGAAATTAAGATGTTTTTCCTGTGGTTAATTGGTAAGAGCATAGCACGTAGCAGAGCACCATGGGTTCGAATCCAGGGGATTACACATAGTCAGAAACAAATGTATGACACAAAATGTAAGTCGCTTTGGATGAAGCGTCAGCCTAATGTATAAATGTGAATCAATAGATAGCTTAAATATTCAGCTTTCAGATAATGTAAAAACCTCTGGTTTTGAAGACTGGTTTTGTTGTCCAGAGTCAGAAATGTCACTCGATCATACTTTATGAGTAGGCCTATATGATGCAGTAAAAGGAAAGTCAACATGTAAACCGTAAAAATGTGTCACAAACTTAATTGACTGGCTTTCTATCCTGTACAATTCCATATAAGTTTCTTCATACTTTATGCATGAGTTTAGAAGTTTAGAAAACACACTTTGAAACACCAATATCATTATTAATCTGAATGGATTGGTTTTGGCAGATAGACACTTTTACGAAAAGGTAGGCGTGGTGGAAAATCATATAAATTTCTGTTACCGAATTTATCCCCGGAAAAAGTAAATGTTGCCTAAATATGACTTAAGTAGCTATATTTTTATAACCAGATACTTAAGTAAACTTTGAAGAATATTAAATAAATACATCCTATAACGCTGGCCATGCATACTTTAGATATGCACCTCTGTATAACACAGTACAACAGTTCAGTAAAGTGAGGAAATATGGTACATTCACTTTATTAAGCTATTTTTAAAATAACATTAAAACAAAAATAGTTATTCTTTATTTATTTTGGGATTGATATTGTCATGGTTATTAATTAACAGAATACAGTAAGAAAGATCAATGGGCTCCCAGCAAGCAATAGCCGTCGTTTGGTTTAATTTCTTTGACATGTTTTGTGCGTTGCCACAATTTAGCTCCAATTTAGACCGGCTATTTGAGGCCCACGTATATGCAAGACTAGTAGTATAATCATATACTATCAGTCAAAAGTTTGATTGATTTATGACCCCCTGTCAAAGTTCTGCCAACCAGTCACTCAAATGGAGACTTTTATGGCCTGTCAATCTTGATGACAGTTATGTTATATGACTGTTGTTGGGGACTCCCCTGACCCCAACCCTTCCATCAGTGGGTCTAGCTACCTACACCCGACTCATCACTCCCTAATCAAAAAGGTGTGTTTTCATCCTGTTTCCTATAGGCTATTTGTGAAAGACGTTTATAAATTAGAGAGAGATAAAATAAATGTTTTATTCCAAGATAATTGTTTCTTTGTTTTATGGCTTTTATCATGCTAATGAGTGAAATAAGACTTGAGGTTTGCAATCTTCTCAAAGTGTGACTGTCATCCTACTACATGTCAGTCTTGTTTGCTTGGCTTTTGTTGTTGTAGGCCTATCCCTGCAATAAAAGCTATTTTCATCATGCTGTTATCACAGTTTGAAACCTTACGGTTGTGTTTTAAATTAGAGAGAGATAATGGTTATGTGTTGTTTCATCTTAGTGTAAATTGGTTCCAGGTTTAAGATTTTTATCTGATAAATGATAAAAGTTTTTGAGTCAGCATTTTATCATTGTGTTATAAACTATATCTTTTTGATTCATAGACATGCCCTGACATGTTCTTCCTGGTCATGGAGGAATGGGGGATTGTTTTTTGTTAGCACCTCTAAGAGGTGCGTTTCTAACAAATGGTGTAGTCTTAAGACAATGAACCAAAAAAAGTTGGGGTTTCCATTCTGACTTTTCTGGAGATGTCTGTGTGTGTTTCTACGATCTGGTGTGACAGAAAATCTTTCATGTTTGTGTTAGTGACTCTTTTTGATCATTTTGGCAAAAAAAAAAAAAAAACATGTACTAAATCTGGTGTAGGGTTAAACTTTTAAAACAAGGAATGACAAAAAAAACCCGGTCAATATCTTCATCTTCAAGTCATAGTTCTACACTGTTTTATTTAATAAATGTGAAGTTTCAGATGATATCTTAAGATCCACAGGAAGGATGGTGCTATCCCCTATAGTTCTAACTATTGGTTAAAATACAATTGTTTAGCACTCCTTTCAAAATTCAAGATCTATTACTGTATTCTTTAAAAAATGTAGAAAAGTCAAAAAACTTCTTGGCATCCTGTTGAGTAAAGACTGAGACCCAACGGTGGGTTTTTTAATGTAGCTTCTATTAATAGCGTTGTAGCTAAGGATGTGTAATAGGTCGAAGAATTTTTGGGGGACTCAAACACCCCCCATCCACTTTTCACATCTTAACTCATGAGACTGCATCAGACTGAGACTATAGGAGTTTCTTTTTCATTTCAACCCTCTTCATCGCAATTATTTCATGTTGTTCATCTGATAGCAAAGAAGTCTAAACAGATAGTGTTTCCATTTCACATTGTTTTAAAGGAATATATTTGTAAGTGTTTAACAAATGGTTAAATGTTTTTTTAACAGTTCTCTTCAGATCTAAACTTTACAGGAACAAAGCATAAGTTGAATCATCTTGTCATGATTCTGCCAATTCTATTCAGGCTTTTCAAGTCTTGGGGCAGAACCATGATAGTATCAGCTGTTTAGTGTGAGAAGGACATGACATGGTTATAGCCTGGCATGCCAGGTGCTTTCTTTGTCTTGTCTAGGTCCCCGCCCTCTCGTTACCTCATCTATTTTCTCATTATGATTTCATCCTCTTCACCTGTCCCAACTTGATTCTATTTTTATCCCCTAGTACTCTCTGTCCTGTGCTCGTTTGTTATTGTTCCTTCTGTATCCGTTTGCTTGTTGGAACCGCTTATCAAAGAGTGGTCCCTACGCTGTGTCCCAGCGGTCTGTTCCAACCGCTGTTCCTGTTTATGTCCTTGGGTTTATCCCCTTGGGTTTATCCTTGTTGAGTTTTTGAAATGAGTTTGATTGTAATCCTTATACTATACCCTCAAGTACACATCATGCACGCAACGTGGATCTCTCACTATATATCAAGTGTCGATCAAAACTTTTGACCGGTTTTAGAGATTGTATCCTCACCATGTGAATATCAAGAATGTTTTAACATTTCTTAAGTTGTTCTTCTTTTGTAAACCTTTTTGTATCATTTCAACATTTGCATTAAGTCAGTACAAAGTTGGCTGTTATTTACAATTTTTGCTTAATTACAATTTCTTAAGGAAAGGATCAGATTCAGATTTCTTAAACGCTCATTCTGAGTGCTGGGAGAGTGAGAAACAAGGACTTGGCACTGAAAACAGCATTTTGTTTAAAACTGGGTTCTTGCGTAATGAAAAAGTTTCTTAAGGAAAGAATCAGAATCAGTTTTCTTAAAAGCTCATTCTGAGTGCTGGGAGAGTGAGAAACAAGGACTTGGCACTGAAAACAGCATTTTGTGTAAAACTGGGTTCTTGCATAATGAAAAAGTTTCTTAAGGAAAGGATCAGATTCAGTTTTCTTAAACACTCATTCTGAGTGCTGGGAGAGTGAGAAACAAGGACTTGGCACTGAAAACAACATTTTGTGTAAAACTGGGTTCTTGCATAATGAAAAAGTTTCTTAAGGAAAGGATCAGATTCAGTTTTCTTAAACACTCATTCTGAGTGCTGGGAGAGTGAGAAACAAGGACTTGGCACTGAAAACAACATTTTGTGTAAAACTGGATTTGTTTATAATGAAAAAAATTCTTTAGGAAAGGATCAGAATCAGTTTTCTTAAACACTCATTCTGAGTGCTGGGAGAGTGAGAAACAAGGACTTGGCACTGAAAACAGCATTTTGTGTTAAACTGGGTTCTTGCATAATGAAAAAGTTTCTTAAGGAAAGGATCAGATTCAGTTTTCTTAAACACTCATTCTGAGTGCTGGGAGAGTGAGAAACAAGGACTTGGCACTGAAAACAGCATTTTGTGTAAAACTGGGTTCTTGCATAATGAAAAAGTTTCTTAAGGAAAGGATCAGATTCAGTTTTCTTAAACACTCATTCTGAGTGCTGGGAGAGTGAGAAACAAGGACTTGGCACTGAAAACAGCATTTTGTGTAAAACTGGGTTCTTGCATAATGAAAAAGTTTCTTAAGGAAAGGATCAGAATCAGTTTTCTTAAAAGCTCATTCTGAGTGCTGGGAGAGTGAGAAACAAGGACTTGGCACTGAAAACAGCATTTTGTGTAAAACTGGGTTCTTGCATAATGAAAAGGTTTCTTAAGGAAAGGATCAGATTCAGATTTCTTAAACGCTCATTCTGAGTGCTGGGAGAGTGAGAAACAAGGACTTGGCACTGAAAACAGCATTTTGTGTAAAACTGGGTTCTTGCATAATGAAAAAGTTTCTTAAGGAAAGAATCAGATTCAGTTTTCTTAAACTTTCATTCTGAGTGCTGGGAGAGTGAGAAACAAGGACTTGGCACTGAAAACAGCATTTTGTGTAAAACTGGGTTCTTGCATAATGAAAAAGTTTCTTAAGGAAAGAATCAGATTCAGTTTTCTTAAACTTTCATTCTGAGTGCTGGGAGAGTGAGAAACAAGGACTTGGCACTGAAAACAGCATTTTGTGTTAAACTGGGTTCTTGCATAATGAAAAAGTTTCTTAAGGAAAGAATCAGAATCAGTTTTCTTAAACACTCATTCTGAGTGCTGGGAGAGTGAGAAACAAGGACTTGGCACTGAAAACAGCATTTTGTGTAAAACTGGATTTGTTTATAATGAAAAAAATTATTTAGGAAAGGATCAGAATCAGTTTTCTTAAACACTCATTCTGAGTGCTGGGAGAGTGAGAAACAAGGACTTGGCACTGAAAACATCATTTTGTGTAAAACTGGGTTCTTGTATAATGAAAAAGTTTCTTAAGGAAAGGATCAGAATCAGTTTTCTTAAACACTCATTCTGAGTGCTGGGAGAGTGAGAAACAAGGACTTGGCACTGAAAACAGCATTTTGTGTAAAACTGGGTTCTTGCATAATGAAAAAGTTTCTTAAGGAAAGGATCAGATTCAGTTTTCTTAAACACTCATTCTGAGTGCTGGGAGAGTGAGAAACAAGGACTTGGCACTGAAAACAGCATTTTGTGTTAAACTGGGTTCTTGCATAATGAAAAAGTTTCTTAAGGAAAGGATGAGATTCAGTTTTCTTAAACGCTCATTCTGAGTGCATTCTGAGTGCGTACAAAAGATGTTCTGTTTGTCACTGATTTATGAATATTTACAAGTGACAAATTTGATGTGATGTGTCAGTGACATTTGTCAGCTTCGTTACATGTTTTACCAAATCTAACAAATTAATCCTATTGTCGGCACAGGTAGGACAGCTTTTTCATTTTCTGACATAATCTACAGAATGTGATAAAACAGACATGGTAAGGCTATGGATTTGAATTAATTTTATGTAAAGTTTCTCATTTGAACTTTTTCATATTGTTTTCATTAGTTTCAGCTTCATTTTCTTACTTTACAACTTCTTAGTTATAATTAGTTGCATGTTTACTACTTTGTGATTTTTCATTTGATTGTTCAGATAGCCTTTGATATAAGTAGTTATTTGACTTTGTACAAAAATCTAGTTCTTTAATTTGGACCTGTTTATTGTTTCGAGTTCTTGTTCAGTTGTCTTATTTCCTCACTAATTTATCCAAAATGTCTTGCTTTAATGCTGGTAACATCAGATGTTCTAAGTTTTCTCATTGTTTAAGCCGTGTTTTAGGGTTGATGCATGTTTGCTTTGATTTAATTGAAAACAAGAATTTACATCCAAAATTTAATCTTAATGTCTCTATTTATTTTATTACACATCTAGTGTTTTAGCTATTGAGTATGTATGTTTTATTTTATACATAGGCACCAATATTTTGCACAAAATGTGCATGCAGTCCTTATGAGCATAACATAAGATTACTATGGTGTAGCTCAGTTATATTTTACTAAAGAAAGCATCTTGATTTAGGTTAGTTTTTCTTTGAAATGAGGAAAGGAAAGATGTTTAAAGATTCAAGAGACGGTTCCATCAGAAAACCTCTTTCCATGGAGTGTACATTCAAATTGTGTGTTTACAAGATTTACAGCACAACTTGTGTTCGTGTGGGTCAACACAACACTTTTACGTTATTCATGAAAGTCTGATTATTTATTTGTGAAAGACGTTTGAAAATTTGAGAGAGATAAAATAAATGTTTAATGGGGGTTTTTCTTCCAAGAGAATTGTTTCCTTGTTTTATGGCTTTTATCATGTTTATGAGTGAAATGAGACTTGAGGTTTGCAATCTTATCAAAGTGTGACTGTCATCCTACTATCTGTAGGTCTTGTTTGCCAGTTTATATCGGCTTTTGTTGTTGTAGGCCTATCCCTGCAATTAAAGGTGTTTTCATCCTGCTTGCATGACACCCTGCTGTTCTCACATCACAGTTTGAAAACCTTACAGTTGTGTTTTCATTAGAGAGAGATAATGGTTATGTGCTGTTTCATCTAAGTGGTTCCAGGTTTAAGATTTTTATCTGATAAATGATTAAACTTTTTGAGTCAGCATTTTATCATTGTCAGAAAATCTTTCATGTTTGTGTTAGTGACTCTTTTTGATCATTTTGGCATAAAAAAAATTAAACATGTACTAAATCTGGTTAAGGGTTAAACTTTTAAAACAAGTAATAACAAAAACCTAGTCAATATCTTCAAGTCATAGTTCTACACTGTTTTATTGAATAAATGTTAAGTTTCAGATGATATCTTAAGATCCACAGGAAGGATGTTGCTATCCCCAATAGTTATAACCATTGGTTAAAATACAATTGTTTAGCACTCCTTTCAAAATTCAAGATCTATTACTGTATTTTTAAAAAAATGTAGAAAAGTAAAATTACTTCTTGGCATCCTGTTGAGTAACAAATGAGACCCAACATTGGGTTTTTTAATGTAGCTTCTATTAAAAGAGTTGTAGCTAAGGATGTGTAATAGGTCGAAGAATTTTTGGGGGACTCAAACACCCCCCATCCACTTTTCACATCTTAACTCATGAGACTGCATCAGACTGAGACTATAGGAGTTTCTTTTTCATTTCAACCCTCTTCATCGCAATTATTTCATGTTGTTCATCTAATAGCAAAGAAGTCTAAACAGATAGTGTTTCCATTTCACATTGTTTTAAAGGAATATATTTATAAGTGTTTAACAAATGGTTAAATGTTTTTTTAACAGTTCTCTTCAGATCTAAACTTTACAGGAACAAAGCATAAGTTGAATCATCTTGTCATGATTCTGCCAATTCTATTCAGGCTTTTCAAGTCTTGGGGCAGAACCATGATAGTATCAGCTGTTTAGTGTGAGAAGGACATGACATGGTTATAGCCTGGCATGCCAGGTGCTTTCTTTGTCTTGTCTAGGTCCCCGCCCTCTCGTTACCTCATCAATTTTCTCATATGATTTCCTGCTCTTCACCTGTCCCAACTTGATTCTATTTTTATCCCCTAGTACTCTCTGTCCTGTGCTCGTTTCTTATTGTTCCTTTTGTATCCGTTTGCTTGTTGGAACCGCATATCAAGGAGTGGTCCCTACGCTGCAGTGACGTGCACAGGAATTTTGAGGGGCAGTTGCTCTGACCTGAAAAAAGGGCACCCCCCCAAAAAAACTGAAAAAAATCCCACGGGCTATATGAGGGACTGAGAAAAACTCTGATTAATTAATCAATTCGCCTACACAGTGTCATGTGATTTTATCACAGTTCAAAGTCTCTGTCTCACCTGCAGGTTGGCTTTTTCGCAGCCAACCCTGCAGTGATGTGCTGCTCTTTACTGCCTCCCTGAATTTTCTCTCCCTCTCCTGAATCCGCCTCTTTTCAGTGGGCATCTTGGCTTCAAACAATATCCAAAATAGTGATAGCATTTAGGCATTTAACCTTTTTGAATAAAATAATTAATGTGATGCATTACTTCCGTCATTCATTCTTGCTAAAACGAAATGTGAGAAACTAACTATCAGCAAAAAAATAGTTGCCTATATCTGTCTTATTATTTAGGCTAAACGTGGCAAACTCAGCGTGGATTTATGAAGATTTTATTTCATTTCACAAAACTTGATGATGATGATCGTTCGTTTGTTATACATCACACTCACCTTTTCTGACAACGTTGAGTCGTCTCACCCGACAACCCCGACAATCTCCTTCTAGGACCGCTCGTGCAGGCTCAGCTCAGGTGCCGGTCGCGTGCAGCGCTGCAGCCATGTAAACAGAGTTTGCCCTTCCCCTACTGACTTTCATTTTCGGTGACCGAATATGGAAGTGAATGAGGCTTTGCGTTGTTTTTTTATCTAGGCCTACGTGAAATTCTGCATCCATTGTACGATTTATTTTTTTATTTTTTCCACCTCGGAAGGGCAACATGAGTCGAGAAGGGCATATGGGCAGTTGCCCGGGCAACCTGAGCAACCCCCCTGTGCACGTCCCTGCTACGCTGTGTCCCAGCGGTCTGTTCCAACCGCTGTTCCTGTTTATGTCCTTGGGTTTATCCCCTTGGGTTTATCCTTGTTGAGTTTTTGAAATGAGTTTGATTGTAATCCTTATACTATACCCTCAAGTACACATCATGCACGCAACGTGGATCTCTCACTATATATCAAGTGTCGATCAAAACTTTTGACCGGTTTTAGAGATTGTATCCTCACTATGTGAATATCAAGAACATTTAGCATTTCTTAAGTTGTTCTTCTTTTGTAAACCTTTTTGTATGGTTTCAACATTTACATTTAGTCAGTACAAAGTTGGCTGTTATTTACAAGTTTTTAGAAGATGTTCTGTTTGTCACTGATTTATGAATATTTACAAGTGACAAATTTGATGTGACGTGTCAGTGACATTTGTCAGCTTCGTTACATGTTTTACCAAATATAACGAATTAATCCTATTGTCGGCACAGGTAGGACAGCTTTTTCATTTTCTGACATAATCTACAGAATGTGATAAAACAGACATGGTAAGGCTATGGATTTGAATTAATTTTATGTAAAGTTTCTCATTTGAACTTTTTCATATTGTTTTCATTAGTTTCAGCTTCATTTTCTTACTTTACAACTTCTTAGTTATAATTAGTTGCATGTTTACTACTTTGTGATTTTTCATTTGATTGTTCAGATAGCCTTTGATATAAGTAGTTATTTGACTTTGTACAAAAATCTAGTTCTTTAATTTGGACCTGTTTATTGTTTCGAGTTCTTGTTCAGTTGTCTTATTTCCTCACTAATTTATCCAAAATGTCTTGCTTTAATGCTGGTAACATCAGATGTTCTAAGTTTTCTCATTGTTTAAGCCGTGTTTTAGGGTTGATGCATGTTTGCTTTGATTTAATTGAAAACAAGAATTTACATCCAAAATTTAATCTTAATGTCTCTATTTATTTTATTACACATCTAGTGTTTTAGCTATTGAGTATGTATGTTTTATTTTATACATAGGCACCAATATTTTGCACAAAATGTGCATGCAGTCCTTATGAGCATAAAATAAGATTACTATGGTGTAGCTCAGTTATATTTTACTAAAGAAAGCATCTTGATTTAGGTTAGTTTTTCTTTGAAAGGAGGAAAGGAAAGTTGTTTAAAGATTCAAGAGACGGTTCCATCAGAAAACCTCTTTCCATGGAGTGTACATTCAAATTGTGTGTTTACAAGATTTACAGCACAACTTGTGTTCGTGTGGGTCAACACAACACTTTTACGTTATTCATGAAAGTCTGATTATTTATTTGTGAAAGACGTTTGAAAATTTGAGAGAGATAAAATAAATGTTTTATGGGGGTTTTTCTTCCAAGAGAATTGTTTCCTTGTTTTATGGCTTTTATCATGTTTATGAGTGAAATGAGACTTGAGGTTTGCAATCTTATCAAAGTGTGACTGTCATCCTACTATCTGTAGGTCTTGTTTGCCAGTTTATATTGGCTTTTGTTGTTGTAGGCCTATCCCTGCAATTAAAGGTGTTTTCATCCTGCAGGCATGACACCCTGCTGTTCTCACATCACAGTTTGAAAACCTTACAGTTGTGTTTTCATTAGAGAGAGATAATGGTTATGTGTTGTTTCATCTAAGTGGTTCCAGGTTTAAGATTTTTATCTGATAAATGATTAAACTTTTTGAGTCAGCATTTTATCATTGTCAGAAAATCTTTCATGTTTGTGTTAGTGACTCTTTTTGATCATTTTGGCATAAAAATTTTTTAACATGTACTAAATCTGGTTAAGGGTTAAACTTTTAAAACAAGTAATAACAAAAACCTAGTCAATATCTTCAAGTCATAGTTCTACACTGTTTTATTGAATAAATGTTAAGTTTCAGATGATATCTTAAGATCCACAGGAAGGATGTTGCTATCCCCAATAGTTATAACCATTGGTTAAAATACAATTGTTTAGCACTCCTTTCAAAATTCAAGATCTATTACTGTATTTTTAAAAAAATGTAGAAAAGTAAAATTACTTCTTGGCATCCTGTTGAGTAACAAATGAGACCCAACGTTGGGTTTTTTAATGTAGCTTCTATTAAAAGAGTTGTAGCTAAGGATGTGTAATAGGTCAAAGAATTTTTGGGGGACTCAAACACCCCCCATCCACTTTTCACATCTTAACTCATGAGACTGCATCAGACTGAGACTATAGGAGTTTCTTTTTCATTTCAACCCTCTTCATCGCAATTATTTCATGTTGTTCATCTAATAGCAAAGAAGTCTAAACAAATAGTGTTTCCATTTCACATTGTTTTAAAGGAATATATTTGTAAGTGTTTAACAAATGGTTAAATGTTTTTTTAACAGTTCTCTTCAGATCTAAACTTTACAGGAACAAAGCATAAGTTGAATCATCTTGTCATGATTCTGCCAATTCTATTCAGGCTTTTCAAGTCTTGGGGCAGAACCATGATAGTATCAGCTGTTTAGTGTGAGAAGGATATGACATGGTTATAGCCTGGCATGCCATGTGCTTTCTTTGTCTTGTCTAGGTCCCCGCCCTCTCGTTACCTCATCAATTTTCTCATATGATTTCCTGCTCTTCACCTGTCCCAACTTGATTCTATTTTTATCCCCTAGTACTCTCTGTCCTGTGCTCGTTTGTTATTGTTCCTTTTGTATCAGTTTGCTTGTTGGAACCGCATATCAAGGAGTGGTCCCTATGCTGCAGTGACGTGCACAGGAATTTTGAGGGGCAGTTGCTCTGACCTGAAAAAAGGGCACCCCCCCCAAAAAACTGAAAAAAAACCACGGGCTATATGAGGGACTGAGAAAAACTCTGATTAATTAATCAATTCGCCTACACAGTGTCATGTGATTTTATCACAGTTCAAAGTCTCTGTCTCACCTGCAGGTTGGCTTTTTCGCAGCCAACCCTGCAGTGATGTGCTGCTCTTTACTGCCTCCCTGAATTTTCTCTCCCTCTCCTGAATCCGCCTCTTTTCAGTGGGCATCTTGGCTTCAAACAATATCCAAAATAGTGATAGCATTTAGGCATTTAACCTTTTTGAATAAAATAATTAATGTGATGCATTACTTCCGTCATTCATTCTTGCTAAAACGAAATGTGAGAAACTAACTATCAGCAAAAAAATAGTTGCCTATATCTGTCTTATTATTTAGGCTAAACGTGGCAAACTCAGCGTGGATTTATGAAGATTTTATTTCATTTCACAAAACTTGATGATGATGATCGTTCGTTTGTTATACATCACACTCACCTTTTCTGACAACGTTGAGTCGTCTCACCCGACAACCCCGACAATCTCCTTCTAGGACCGCTCATGCAGGCTCAGCTCAGGTGCCGGTCGCGTGCAGCGCTGCAGCCATGTAAACAGAGTTTGCCCTTCCCCTACTGACTTTCATTTTCGGTGACCGAATATGGAAGTGAATGAGGCTTTGCGTTGTTTTTTTATCTAGGCCTACGTGAAATTCTGCATCCATTGTACGATTTATTTTTTTATTTTTTCCACCTCGGAAGGGCAACATGAGTCGAGAAGGGCATATGGGCAGTTGCCCGGGCAACCTGAGCAACCCCCCTGTGCACGTCCCTGCTACGCTGTGTCCCAGCGGTCTGTTCCAACCGCTGTTCCTTTTTATCCCCTTGGGTTTATCCCCTTGGGTTTATCCCCTTGGGTTTATCCTTGTTGAGTTTTTGAAATGAGTTTGATTGTAATCCTTATACTATACCCTCAAGTACACATCATGCACGCAACGTGGATCTCTCACTATATATCAAGTGTTGATCAAAACTTTTGACCGGTTTTAGAGATTGTATCCTCACTATGTGAATATCAAGAACATTTAGCATTTCTTAAGTTGTTCTTCTTTTGTAAACCTTTTTGTATGGTTTCAACATTTACATTTAGTCAGTACAAAGTTGGCTGTTATTTACAAGTTTTTAGAAGATGTTCTGTTTGTCACTGATTTATGAATATTTACAAGTGACAAATTTGATGTGACGTGTCAGTGACATTTGTCAGCTTCGTTACATGTTTTACCAAATATAACGAATTAATCCTATTGTCGGCACAGGTAGGACAGCTTTTTCATTTTCTGACATAATCTACAGAATGTGATAAAACAGACATGGTAAGGCTATGGATTTGAATTAATTTTATGTACAGTTTCTCTTTTGAACTTTTTCATAATGTTTTCATTAGTTTCAGCTTCATTTTCTTACTTTACGACTTCTTAGTTATAATTAGTTGCATGTTTACTACTTTGTGATTTTTAATTTGGTTGTTCAGATAGGCTTTGTTATAAATAGTTATTTGACTTTGTACAAAAATCTAGTTCTTTAATTTGGACCTGTTCATTGTTTCGAGTTCTTGTTCAGTTGTCTTATTTCCTCACTAATTTATCCAAAATGTTTTGCTTTAATGCTGGTAACATCAGATGTTCTAAGTTTTCTCATTGTTTAAGCCGTGTTTTAGGGTTGATGCATGTTTGCTTTGATTTAATTGAAAACAAGTATTTACATCCAAAATTTCATCTTAATGTCTCTATTTATTTTATTACACATCTAGTGTTTTAGCTATTGAGTATGTATGTTTTATTTTATACACAGGCACCAATATTTTGCACAAAATGTGCATGCAGTCCTTATGAGCATAAAATAAGATTACTATGGTGTAGCTCAGTTATATTTTACTAAAGAAAGCATCTTGATTTAGGTTAGTTTTTCTTTGAAAGGAGGAAATGAAAGTTGTTTAAAGATTCAAGAGACGGTTCCATCAGAAAACCTCTTTCCATGGAGTGTACATTCAAATTGTGTGTTTACAAGATTTACAGCACAACCTGTGTTCGTGTGGGTCAACACAACACTTTTTACGTTATCCTTGAAAGTCTGATTATTTATTGTTTTATGTTCTGTATGCAGTTTTACGGCAATTAAAACAGCAAATAAAGGAAATATAATTATTGGTACTGAAGCCAGAAACTATTCAAACGTAACTCTCTTCTATGCAATGTGCATTTTTCATGCCTTTTTTGTTTTGTTTAACTATAGTAAATATGTTTCATGTAAAGCTGCTCTGTAACAATGAAAATTGTTAAAAGTACTTAATAAATAAACTGACTTGACTATATTCTACATTCTGTTGGATGATGCATTTGCATTGTCTTCACATGTAGATATGAGTTTGTAGTGGTCTCATTCTCAAGATTCTTGGTAATGTCACAAGACAATGTTCTGAAGCAGTAATTTTTCACTGTCTATGTTGGTATAATAGCCAACATTTTACCAACCAACCCGTTCTCACTCCTGATTCATCACATATTGATGCTCGGTCAGTGCCCCACGGCGTCACCTTTGAACACGCAGGGTACGTTTTTCGACGAACAGGAAACTGCGTTGCTGTTGGCTAAATGTTCCAGACCGAGATGCGTGAAATTCTTAGCATTTCATAATTATTTATGTTTTAATTTTTTGTATCACCTAACCCTCACCCCTAACTAACCACTTCTCTGCCATATAAAACACAACAAGCGAATAAAGTACAGTGACAGGTATTTATTGCACAAACTGACCAAAAGCATTACAAAATATGACAAACAATTCGTTTCAAAGACCTTTTTGCACCAAAGCCGTACGATAACTCTACATGAAGGTGTCGTGTGTGTCCATGAATGCATGAAGTCGGCTCCCATTCAAAAGAAAAACCGGGACAGAGGCAGTCGATGGCGGGAGCCAATACCGTTATAACTCCCGTCATAATAAACGAATCAGACTTTATTGCACAATTACTTTTACACGCTGTTTATAAGCAACTCAAAGCAAATGTGCACTGCGCTCAAATTCCTTTGGACAGTATTTTTCTTCCATCATAGCATGTAGCCAGCAAACACAGAACGTTCCCCTATGGTTCCTATTCGTTTTTTTTGTTGGGAACCATAGGGGAACGTTCCCCGTAGGATATATTTTTCCTTACCAAAAGCTAACGTTCCCAGAATGTTCCCTAGAGGTTGGTTTCTTTCTAACCAACCACTAATGTTCGCGGAACATTCCCTGCAAGTTAGTTTTTTCCAACCAACAGCTAATGTTCCCGGAGCGTTCCCTGTGGGTTAGTTTTTTCTAACCAACAGCTAACGTTCCTGGAACGTTCCCTTCAGGTTATTTTTTGGGGGTAACAATAAAGACAGAAAATAACTTGCAGGGAGCGTTCTGTACAGGTTCCCCTTTAGGTTATTAACTAGTAGTCTTAAAAATAGAATTAATAATCATTAAGACTTATTGTGACCCTACATTAAAAATGCTAATTTTTAAAATCCCCATACAAACACAGATGAAAACGTAACACTTTTACTTCCTTATAAGCCTAACAAAACATTACCATTATCTGGCAATGCAGGCGCGCATGAACAACGTTTCTTCCGCTTCTTACCATTTTTTCCGTTTCTATTGCACTTTTACAATAACAAGCACATTATCAATATCGGGAACTTATAAATCCCATGTGTGGCATCACAGTGTTTTTTGTATACTTATTGACAGTTTTATAGTGTTGAATCGTGGATTTTGCCATCTGATAAGTGTAACATGAGTTCAGTTATTGTAAAATAGTACATAAAGTACAGAATACTGCCCTGTCTCTGAAAGACAGGGGGGCTAAACACTAGTGACAACATATAGAGGTAAATACTTCTGTACTCTGTCTAATGTAAAAATAGCTGATATTTGATATTTTTTGTTTATGTTTACCATTACTTTCATGATTCCACCTCCCCTTGTCACGTATTTCTTGGTCTAGAGGTGGAATCATACAGGATCCTTTGTTTCATGTGGGAGAGAGACGATTTCATCTCTGTCTGGTCTGCGTCATCGTCCCTACCCTCCTGTTTCCTAGTTTGTGTTAATTAGTCTATCCCCTGCACCTGTTCCCTCTTGATTTGTTTCCCTTTAAAGAGTCCTCCTGTTTCATTGTCCTTTCCGCGTTCATTGTTTTCTGTACCTGTTGATGTTGCAGTGTGCTGTAGCTGTTGACTTTTGTCCGTCTCTTGCATGTATCTTGCATCTTGTTCCTGTGTCTCAGTAAGTCAGTTAGTCAGTGTATCTTGTAGCCTCGTCTTCTTGTTATTTTCTTAGTCATTCTAGTCAGTGTTATTGTTATTGTTCCTTGTCAAAGTTTTAGTTTATTGGATTTCGTTTTCCCCCTCGTGGGTTTTGCTTTACCTTTTTGGTCAAAAAAAGTTCTTACAAATTAAGAACCAGATAATGTTATTAAAGAACATGACAGTTATAGTAGTTTGTTTTTACAGCTTCCAAATATCCCAAAAACAGCAAAAGTATAACTTAACCCTTTCCAATAAATAACAAAAAGTGATTAAAGGTGTTTTTAAAAACGGTAATACACAAAGTTCTGTCACAATATACTGAGGGCGCTTAAGTGGAGTCCCTGACAGTTTTCCTGAGGTATAACGTTACTGTACTTCACCGGTAATGTATTTAAGTTAAACGTATAAACCTACTACGAATGTAAATAACGTTAATATAAATTTTTGCACACAATTCCATAAAAATTGTGTTATATAACTACCTAGTGCAACGGGGAGATCGCTTTCCTCACAACCACTGTCGCTTTCACATGAAACCCACTGAACTCCTTTCTCAAATTGACTGCCTAACTACATTACAGATACGGAGTCATCAGTCATCTGTCCAGCCCAGGGCCGGCCCGAGGCATAAGCGAACTAAGCGGCTGCTTGGGGCCCCCTGGCCACCAGGGGGCCCCCAAATCGTTTTGACAATTAAATAACTTAAAAAAGTTATATAAATGAGTTAATTAATTAATTAATGAATATGAACTTATAAATGAAATGAATAATTCAAGATAAGAAAATTCTGATTTGCCGACAACTGCTGCTGTGACTGCTAGCGGTTGAATAATGCGCAATTGCGCATAGACACATTTCGCGTGCATTGACAATTCGCGCCTGCACGCAAGTGCGTGTCACTGTAATTAATAAATGACAAGCCATGTCACAAAAAAGGATGTATCCCTCTGGTGCCGAAAAGAGAAAAAAGAAAAGGACAGAGGAGTAGAAAAAAGAGCAAGATAAAGGTATGTTTGCATGATTAGTGACAAATTGTGCTCACGTCACTTTAGGTAGCTGCGAGCCATGACTCGTGATCTTATAAGCCATCGCCAGAGCTAACGTTAAATCCCCGCCATCAACAGTTAAATGTCTCGCATTATTAATATACATTACTCCAGGTGTATTTCACGTATTGATTATAGATATCAGTTTAAGTTGGAGAAAACAGCCGAAGGGGAACTTAACCTTCTAAGTTAAAGGGATGCCCGCTAGCATTGCTATGTGTGTTGAAGTGAATGTTAAAATATACTAAGACTAAGTGGACTTGCATTCATTAGTATTGATAACAAAGTTGGCCAAGCAATACCATACAATGATGTCATCAGTGACTTTGCCTCCAGAAAAGCTAGCAAGGAACGATTTTAAGGTCATTATTGTACAATTGTCATTGTTGAACCCTTGCTGTTCTTATGTTTGCTTTGATTATTTAAGTATCTATTTTTTTGTAACATTCTATTTTTGATTATATGAATGTTTGTCTATTTTTAAAAGATTGCACATTTAATTTACATTTGCATTTGCACATTTGCAAATTATTTATTTCTTGTTTTGTGACAGTTTGTATTCAGAAGTTTAAGAGTAAAGTCTTTTATTTAAGTATCTATTGAGTATTTTATTTATTTATTTTGTATTAATACATAACCTCACTCTATTCATTTATAATGTAACATTATAGCATGACATTTGTGTCAATAATCTTAAATCAGGTGACTCCGCTTGCTGGGAGTGGGCCCCCCAAATCAAATTCTGCTTAGGGCCCCCAAGAGGCTCGGGCCGGCACTGGTCCAGCCCCCAAAGTCTCAAAAGTCTGCTTGAAGATCGAGCGAGTGATGGGCAGCAGTTGCGAGAGCGCAGAGTGATTCGCGAGAGCGCAGAAAGATTCGCGAGAGCATTCATCCCAGCCCATACTCGCGTGGCTCCATTTATGCGCGCTGAGCATAAAAGATCCCTCGCGAGTATTCTTTTCCGCTCGCGGATACTTTTCTGCGCTCTCGTGGTGTATAAAAACGACCTCGCGGAGCAGATTTTTCGAGCGTGTATATCATTATGCGCGTTTGCATCGCACGTGCGCGCACGGATTCCTTGCGCGCGACTTTTGGGTCAAATGAACGCCATAATACAATCGTACCACATCAGTTGCTCACACACGCGGCTTTCCGTCTTTTGCTTAAATCACTCGTTACCTCCGTGAACGTCACATTTGTGCTCATGGAGCAAATTCGTCGGAGTTAATAAACCTGTTCTTTTCAAAGATACACCTAACATGGTAACGTTACTTGAAACCAGTGTTTCACAATCTTGGTCCTCCAGTTCCAATTCTTATCGGTACTGCAATGTTTGCGGGTCTCAATATTCTTCTAATTGTTGGTTCACATACAAATACTATTGTACATACTTATAAATCATATAAATCTGTGAATTTATTCCATTGAAATAATAATAATTTTTCCAGTGTCCTTTGACATCTGATTGCAGTAAGTAACAAACATAGCAGTTAGCTAGCATCTCTTGTTTGCCATGTTCCTCGTAACTTATTTTAAGTTATATTTGCGTTTAAACCAGTTAAAGCAACGCCTTTCAGAGAGTTAGTTATCAGTAATATCCCAAGAGACAGTTTTTATGTTATTAAGCAAACATTTTAGCATCCTGCATCTAGCTTGCCATGTTCAACAAAACATATTGTTTAGTCAATAATTACTGTTGAAACTAAATGGATATCAAACTGTCACTCATATTTAGGCATGTTTGCTCTTTTTCTTGTATCAACAGCAGCTAAGTAAACTGTTTTAAGAGTCCCTCCTAGAGGGTCATTGGCATTATATGTATTCTGGCAATTAAATAAAATTTGCACATGATGATTGTTTGTTGCTGTTAATTGACTTTAGACACAGACTAACCTAATCTGCTTCAGTGCCACTTTCTTTTAATCTGAGGCTCCTATACAGTTGAGGTCAAAAGTTTACATACTGGAAAATGTTGCAAATTTAGGAAGTGATGGACTTAAAACTGTCCAGCGTGTCCAAAAATTGGACTTACAGACGTTCTTTGAATAAAGTTGAAGTTTATTAACCTGAAAATCAGCGCTGGGCTGTCTCACACACAACTAACTCAACAGAGAGTCCCGGAGAATCAGCCCCGCCTAAACAGTGTTTTACATTTTTATATGTGTATGTGTGGGTGTATCTTCAAGCTTGCTTCAGTAGTTAGTGTCCAATCTCACGGCTCTTGAGACATCCACCGTTTAGTCTTTAGCCAATGGAGAGATGACCGCTTGGCGCTTGTGGACAACCGCACCCTTCTTCTTTGTTCTCTTAGCATCTGTAAAACACCACACTTCCCCCAACTAGTTCACCCAACGCTTATCTAAACATAAGATCTGTGGTATGTGTTTGCATGCTCTGCTTGGTTCAGGCATAACAGTTAATCACTCTTGCACATACCTGAGCTGGTTTACTCCTCTTTCTTTGCACTCTAATATTCTCCCTTATTCTCCCCTTCACAGCACCACAGTAATTATGACACTACAGCATGATTATATTGATAACAAATAACTTGTTTAAACATATGCAATTAAAACATGGTAATGAATAACACAACACTCTTAAAGACTTATAAAACCCTACAGAAGCACAAAAGGCATTTTTTATTTATTTATTATTATCTACTGCCTTGAACAAGTTATCTTTACATATTGTAAACAGAATAACAACTAATTATTTAATAAAAATAAGCGAGTTCAAAAGTTTACATACACCTGATTCTAACTACGATGTTTCCTAAACAATTAATGCCAGCACTTTCTTATACACATTACCATAAAGTTTTGCTAAAATCTATCTTTTTATTCACATTTAACATTTCAGATTTCTGTCCATCATAACAGGGATTACATTTTAATTTTAAAAGATTAATGAATTTATTAAGTCATTCTTTCATTGAGCTCAATTATGACAAAACGCTCACAATTTATTTTCATTAATTTTAAAGGTTTAAAATTCATTTGAGGTGACATCCACCTGATAAAAAGGTAAAACCCTACTGACCTGTGCTAGTTCACTCAACTAAAGTTAACCTTAGGCCTACTAGTTGACGTTTTATTCAATGGCAATCAATTGATCACCCGCAGATCAAATAATGCATGTTCAAGGAATAATGTTCAACATTGCCTTTACAGACTATTGCACTAAACTCTTGCAAAAATTGCAAGAGATTGTTGAAAATCAAAGAAATCATGGGCCATGCAGAGACAGTTACTGGACGCTACAGCTGTGACGTGGTGGAAGCACTCCAGCAGTTGGACACTGAAAGGGCCAACAAGGACAAAAGAACCAAAATGGTAAATAAATATGCAAGCATTTTAAAAGTACACTGTAAAAAAATTGCAAAGACTGAATGCTTCTGTAGCGAGGAAACGGCACACATCATTATTGGGTATAAAGATATAACGACATGTCCAGTAGATGGTCTGCTCGTGCGGTTTAACCTGGTGCATGAGCAGATGCGTTTCCTCTCTGGAGAAGCTCTCTTTACTCTTGCAAATTCTGTAATTTAAATAACAAATCCGCTATGGTGCGAGTGCAACTGTCTCCTAAAGGGAATGGGGGATGATTCTCTGATTGGTTTACTGCACGTTCGCGCAAAACACACCCATATTAGGAAAATAGGGACAACTTTTTTAGACCACGTGCAGGGAGCACTGAGAATTATCAGACTCATACACTCATCAACTATTACAAAAGATACAAACATTCTTTCATGCTTAAGAAGTCAACAGAATACATTTAAAGTCAGGTGGGTGTTAATCTCCTAAAAAAACTATTTTGAGTCAATTACTACTATTTTGTGTGTATAGCCTAACATGTATTTTGTAGCTTTAGGAGGCTATTACTAAATGATAAAATCAGTTATTTAACAGAATACCAAATCAAGCTGGCCACCCAGTCCAAAAGTTTACATACACCTGACTGTTAAATGTATGGTGCTGACTTGAGCATCATGCAATGTTGTTCAAAGCATTGTCAGGGTGAATGATTTTTGACTTGTGGTTGCTTTATTTCCAGCCTGAAATTATAAACCTGCATCCAGGGTCGGACTGGGCTTTCACAGTGTTTCATTTTTACAATCTGTTTGTCGAGGTGCAATTGCATCCAGGGTCAGTGATAAAATATGTTATATATCGATGAGTCCACAACCATTATAAGCTACTGGTACAATGGCTTTGGAGAACAAGATACTGTATAAGAGTGAAATGAATTGTAAGATGCAACTAATACAAATGAATAAATGTTAATCAGTAAATGCCTGCTGGTCTCTCTTATTCTATTTCTCATCACCAGCTTTCTTCAGATATATACCTGCTACAGTATAAAATCTGTAAAATATCAGTTAAAACCCACTGATCAATGATTATGAATAAATCGTTATGACCTTAGTAGGACACGCTTTACAATTTACTCATTAATTATTTTTCACAGATGAACTACCTTCGATCCGTTGGAGGATTAAATCCTGGTTCTGCAGTCAGGAAAATTTTGCGAAGATTTCATCAAATTAGGACTTGGGGTCCTATAGTTTGAAAGGGAAGAAAAACACACAGACCCTCCAAGACCTAAGAATTTGCCAAAAGTAATAGGCAAGTTTTTCCCTAACTGCTGCAATTAATCATTTAGGGTCATTCCAAAGTTTTGTTTTACAGAGTTAACATACAGAGAGTATTTCTAGATATTGTCATTTTATTTTAAACAAAACACAAAAGCATTTTAAGGAGCTGAGGGCAACTAATTCCCCTTGTTTTGAAATATGCTCCACACAGAGACGTAAAATGGTATACAATGGCATTTTTTAAATTATCAATACTAGAATAATGATGCAAACTAATAAAATTGAGGAAGTGAATGATTTTTCGTAGCTTGTTAACCGTCACATTGTGCATGTAATTTGTAATCGAATCATGACAAACTATACATCATTGGAGAGGTCCAAGACTCTAGAATACAGATTTATCTGGTGTTTTTTTTAAATAATTAAAAAAAGGCTATTTGAATGTTTTGTGAATGTAGTTTTCTATAGTATAACCTTAATATATGTACATCCTAAAAACTTGGCGCACTATAATGACTATTTCACATATAGTTATTATCTGCAACTCAAGTGTTAGAGATCATATCCGTCTTACTCTGGTCCTTTATTTTGTTTGTTTTCAGATTATGCTGAAATGAAGATCCACTTGAATTCCTTTGTATATAGTTTTATATTTTTCATTTTATATTTAAGAAATTGTTACTATAAATAGTTGTATTCATATGATAAATAATTTACCATTTAATAATATTGCATTGTTGTTATTGATGTTTTCTTTCTACTTGTTCCATCTATATGTTGTTTAATTAGTTTAATTTAATTTAATAAATGTTGTTTTATTTAACACTGGCTAGTAGTTATAGCCCGTTTTCAAATGTATCATTCTATATTTAATAAATAGTTATATATACACACATATATATATAAATTATATTAATTGATCTTTTCCTTAGAAAAAGCTTTATATGTTGAATGTACTCGGGAAGTAGAGGGCTGTAGTCCGTATCCAGCCGTTCTCTGTAGTCCTTGAAAAGCGAATTCTGTTAAAGACAATATCATGCTGGGCACTGAACTTTGAGTTTTATCATTTTGCAGGTATTGTTTATGCTTTAAAAATTTGATTGCGGTGTATGATTCAGGCCATTTGTTTTATATTTTGACATCATCTTATCAAGTCTGATAATTAATATTGGTAAATAAAAAAGCTGCTGACAAGTAATTTATAACAAAAGTAATTTGACAATTACAATCCTCTCATAATAACCAGAAAACAAAGTTACTTACTTAGTAAGCCTTTCCATTCCACTCAGAACTTTCTATCTTTAAATAATTTCCCAATTAGAATGTTGTTCATTACAAAATGTGAACCTGCTTGTGAAACCCCAGCAGAAGTCTTTTTACTGTTTTATACACAAATTCATACTACAGAAAAGTATATTCTGTGAAAATATATGATAACAAAATCTTCAATATTGACTTAATACTGGCATTTTAAAGATTGAAATCTTAGTGAAATTAATGCTAGATCATGAGTCTTTAGCCTGGGTTTTCACAGGGTCACAAATGTTTACATGTTGATCATCAATAATGCTAATGCTAAATGTAGATAAAAAATATGGTTCATAAAATATCACAATTCTTGTTGAAAGGTTGGAGACATAATTAATGTAATGTAAATGTGTATGTAAACAGACTAACAGATACAAATACTTTAAAATTGCTGCATTTTGTTTACTCTTGTGACTCCATTGAGCTGCTTTGCGTCTGCACTACTGCTGTTAAAATGAATCTGCAGCTTTTCATGCTGCGCGTCTTTGACGGGAGAGAAGCTAGTTAGCCATTATTCTCAGAGTGGATGCACTACGGTTTTTTTCTTTGCTATAACAATTGTGATACATTAACCAACAATGACAGAAGGCAAAGTAACCCTATTATAGAAGGGTGAAGAGCCCAGCTAAAGCAAACACTCATCACCATAATGGTCACTAAATAAAATATATTCACATTGAGCTAATGTTACTAACACTGCCACAGTGTGAGAAAGGTGTGACATCACTGTGATCATCGCGTAACCTATCGTGTTGACTGGGCCAAATAACCTGCATTAAAAATAAACATTTGCATTACTTCTATTAGTTTTGTCAGTTAGTATATACTTATAAAATATACACATACATAACACTACACTATTAAAATGACTGCACTGACAGCCATTTCAACCAAAAATATATAAAAATATTCAGATTATGACATCATAACCAAAATATTTTGGACAAGTAAAATAAACAGTAAAATATGCAAATAAATACCTCCTACAATAGCTTCATAAAGTCTCTGCATGACTGATAGGGAGGGATGGCTCTGAATGAAGGAGTTCTTTACGAACATTTTTGTAGAGCTGTGCTGGCCTCTCTGCATAGTTATACAGAGAACTGGTGAGACACCCAGAATTTCCAATTTATGGAGCTGAAAATAAAGGAAAAAAATTTGTTTTCTTAAAATCCACGATTGTTTTTCACATCAAAAATCATATTAATTAAAATACTTGTTCAGAATATATTTCACTACATTTACTTACAAGCAAGTCCACTGAATTCATAATTTTGCATATATTGCCATCTTTTTTATTTTGTTTGCCCATTGCTCATCAAATTAAATTTTTTGGGCTGTCAAGATCTGCTTCTGCTCTACTTTTGTGCCACAATGTTTGCATGATTTGGAGGCACTGCCAATATTATTGCTGCAAACACTGCACTGGCGTGTTGTGGCTCCAGGTACAATGCTTGTGACTAAAAGGAGTGTGTGTCTGAGGGAGAGCGAGACAAAGTGAGAGAGAGTGAGTAGGGGTTAGGCAAGAGAAGAGACGGCTCTGAAAAGAACCGTTGGTTTAAAGATTTTTGTAGCCACTGTAGATTGAAGAGTGTATAATCTGCAAGGAACTGAAAGACAAAAAAATAGAATTACAATTTTTGTATAAAAAGCATGATAAGTTCATATAACAGTGCTTTTGCTACACTTGACAGGGTTAAACTACGATCACTGTGGTAAAAGCATGGTAAATGTCGTGATAACCATGTGTTAAGTACACTTGACAAGGTTAAACTAGTTCCTCAGGTAAAGCATGGTAAATGTTGTGATAACCGTGTGTTTAGTACACTTGACAAGGTTAAACTAGTTCCTCAGGTAAAGCATGGTAAATGTTGTGATAACCGTGTGTTTAGTACACTTGACAAGGTTAAACTAGTTCCTCAGGTAAAGCATGGTAAATGTTGTGATAACCGTGTGTTTAGTAAACTTAACAAGGTTAAACTAGTTTCTCAGGTAAAGCATGGTAAATGTTGTGATAACCGTGTGTTTAGTAAACTTAACAAGGTTAAACTAGTTTCTCAGGTAAAGCATGGTAAATGTTGTGATAACCGTGTGTTTAGTACACTTAACAAGGTTAAACTAGTTCCTCAGGGGCCTGTACCATGATGGTAGTTGAACAAACTCTGGGTTACAGGATTGGTTTTGGGTTGTCAAAACCAAACCAACGTGATCAAGCTTTGTTGGTACCATGAAGCAGCTCCAGGAGTTTCTTTGTCAACTCAAGCTTTGATCCTGAAGCTAAGATTAGTTTGTGCGCGCGTGCACATGAACGAGTGACGTCGGGATCGCTAAACCAATCGCGTTCAACATGGATAGAGGGAGTTCCGTAGGTTTCTTAGGAAATAATTATGCGCAAATGTTAGTAACACAAAAATGTATTTCAGCCACGGAGTAAAACTGTATCTGCTGTCTACGCAAGAGAGAACGGTTTCAGAAACACTGCTGATTGAGTTAATGCACAAGTTGAACGACTATATAGTACACACATTTACTGTAGTATACTGTAGTAAGGTAAATATTACAGTAATGTAATATGATGTGTATTATGTGTGTATGTGCCCCCACAGTGGATGAACATATCCTGCTAACATTAGTTATCATTTAGTGTACCTTTATTAATGAGGATGAAGCACATGATGAAGTGAAACGATCTGTGTGCTGACAAAGTTAAAGAGATAAATGTACTGTACTATTCATTATGGCACAAGTGTGAATGTGAGGATTTATATTATGTTACTGGTGTCTCTTATTGTAGGACATTTCACAACCTTCCCCAGAAACTGAAGTGTCTACCTCCAAAGGTTACAGAAGTAACACATGTATTTTTTGAACAAAATACACTAGAGAAGCTTACTCTTAATAAAGAAGGTTAAATAAAAAAATACCAGTATGTGAACTTAGTTGTCAGTTGAAGTGTTCATTTAAAAATCCGATGGTCATCTCAATCCTGACTCTGGCTTGATTGAGGGCCATGTTGAAGTGGTTCTGCGGTCAGGATAGCAAAAACCTCGGGCATACACAGGGACCCCCGTCTCCCACCAACAGGCTATTAAACAGCCCTGTTATACTTTACCTTCCTTAAAGCACTGACAAAAACACAGATGCATAGGGAATGTTGTAGGCATTTAAAAATGTAGGCCTACTTTATGATACATTATTTAAGTTCATTGTAAGTGTAACTTGATAACAGAAAGATTAAAATAGCAGTGTTAAAAAATATGTGATGTCACCGGTCAATTTATGGTTTTGTCTGTATCTAACTGTAGCTGTATAATAGAAGGTTTCTTCAGTGGACAAAGAAGATAAATGTTTCACCCAACACAGTGAAACTGGAAGTGTTCCTAAATGTTCTGCCCCACAGACAAGAATGTAAAAAATGCAATGCAAAGAAATACATATTGTATGTAGTACAATAACAGTATAAATACATTTAATTTCATGTGTAAGGGAAAGCCAGCAAATGTCATCTCTAAAATCAGATTTTACCTATATAGTCACCATTTTTTGATTTTGTATTTGTAATATATATTTACATCATTTTATGTTAGTATTTTTATTTTATTAAACATTATTAAAAATAACTAGCCATTGTAACACGCACTGTGAGTTAGTTGCCTCACTTGTAAGTAAATTTGCTCGCCGCTGATTGGTTTATTTTCGATGTGAGATCTCTAATCTAGATCATAGCCTGCTCCGGAGCAGGTTAGCCGTGCAGCCTAAGTTACCATGGCGATGAACACCGATTAAAGCTGAGTTACTTTCATGGTACCTAAAACCCAGGGTTGGCGCAAAGTAATCCTAAACTTACCTGGCTAGCCACCTAAACCGGCTTCATGGTACAGGCCCCAGGTAAAGCGTGGTAAATGTTGTGATAACCGTGTGTTTAGTACACTTGACAAGGTTAAACTAGTTCCTCAGGTAAAGCATGGTAAATGTTGTGATAACCGTGTGTTTAGTACACTTGACAAGGTTAAACTAGTTCCTCAGGTAAAGCATGGTAAATGTTGTGATAACCGTGTGTTTAGTACACATGACAGTGTTGAACTGCAGTCACTGTGGTAAAAAACATGGTAATGGTTCGTGGTTGGGTACTGTGCCGTAACTACAAATACCACAGTATAACTTAGTAACAAATGCGTAATAAAAGCTTGTTGATTGCGGCGTGTTTTAACATACGGCTTCTTTAACCCAATATAACTATTATAAAGTGATCGAAGTGTGACCGTATGACTGACGATCATTCACTTACACTAGTAAAGCCCGTACTCGGACCCCAATTTCTGAGCCTCCCCAATCACAGGCTTTCAACCGAATGAAAAGGACGAGCAGAGACAAAACCACTGACTAAATTGTATTTATTTAAGTTATTAAAAAAACACCTGAAGCTCAACATCAATGATAAAGTGTAATGAATGTGAAGGAATCATCCCACTGGGCTTCGTTTAGACAGTTCCCCTGGGCCGGCCACCCATACACACCCAAAAAGAACAAAATATACCTACAAAGGAACAATTCGCAACAAATACATTTAAAGTTGATTTCCTTCTTTCACATTATGTCCTGGCTTAAATACTTCACCACTCCATTCAGAAAACAAAATAAAGGCAAATCGAAACACTTCAAACCAACCAAAACCCCCAAAAAAGATATAATTACTTTAAACCCACTCAACGCCAATCAGATAAACCAAGGCCAAAAGAGCAACAGAACAAATAAACCACCATTACTAAATTCCGAAATGGAGCGGGATAAATGTAAAGCGAGACGACGAAAGAATACAACCAACCCAAATAAAGAAATGAACAAACTAAATAAATTGGTAAATAAACAGTAAATAATAATAATAATAATACAATAAAGCAGCGTAACAAAACGAAAGTTTCAATTTCCCTCTGGTACACACACATTTAAACCAAATACACAAACAATGAAAAACTCAAATCAAATAGAATTACGCCAGCGACATGAGCGAACCCCGGTTGCGCCAGAGTCAAGGGCCACGGGTTTAGAGCGTATCCAACGTGTGCGTTGTCCAGACGTTCAAGGCAATCGTTCAAGGCAATCGTTCAAGACGCAATTCCGCGTCTCAACCAGGAAATGGTATTTTAACCACAGCAAAACAGCAGCTGGCAACTTCTGAAAAACAAACAGACATTTTTGTTTGCTCCCTCCCCACTCCTCTGAGGTTTATAGTCACGCAAACCGGGTAAGGGAAACATAATATTACCTTTCACGTGCAAGACACTCACTCACACATGCTCATTAGCACTGTCTGGACGCACCGGAATAATCTAAAATTACATCACGCAAGCACCTTAAGCAAACATGTGAATTAAGTTAAATTCCCACAAACACCCATATTCTAGATTTATATTTCCCTCCCGTCTATGAGCCACCAGTTTAAAAGAGCCTACCTTTCTCGAGGAGTGAAGGAGATACAAGACCAACAACAAACAGGTCACATCGATACCATGTCATGAAGCACCTAACTCACCTGGGTCTATATAGGTACGTGATTACATGACGTCCCCACCCACTTAATGCCCCGCTATTTTTAAAGGGGCCACGCAGACTACTCTTAAAGGGGCAATCCCACTACAGAAGGAAAACCTGACGCTAGCATTTAGTCGCTCGAAGTTAATTACAATGATGGACACAAAGAACGCTTCCGTAAGCTATTATGAAGCGATTGAAGACAAACGGATTGATAAAAAAACATTTAACTTGATATTAAGAGAGGACACCGTAACCGTCACTTACCACAGCTTGGCGCGTGTAAACTGTCGTTAAACCCAGGGGCGGAGCCAGCCGATTTTGCCGGGGCTTCAGCCCCGGATGTTTTGAGTGTAGCCCCGATTCCCGAACGAGAAAAAAAAAAATCCCTTTTTTTTTTTTTTTTTTTGAGCCTATGTAAACCCGCGAAATCATAAGTTGTCCTATTTGCGCTTTGGCTTTGCACGTACTGCATAGTGCATACAGCCTGTAAAAATAGACCTCAAAAATAATCTAGCCTAGAGTATAGGCTACATTTCTTTGCTGTCGTTTCTTCCTGTTGAATATGCAGCAGGTAGGGGAGGAGCTAGCAGCAAAGTCAAGTGTCTGAGAGAGTGTTGTTAATAACGACAGACAGCGGGCAGGAAAAATGAAGCAAACGAGACTTTGGGGATTTTTTGGAAAGAAGTCAGTGGGTAAGAATTCATTTTTTTTAATCCTTTAAATCTAAAGATCATCATCTGGATGTCTTCTTTCACTGTATGTCTATTTGTTTAACTAGCTATTAGGGTACTAGCATCACTTGTATGTTACTAGCATCTGATAGAAGTTAGTAGGGGTGTGTGCCAAAAAATCGATTCACAGAAGAATCTAGATTCTCATTTGCAACGATTCAGAATCGATCTGAAAAGTCCAATAATCGATTTAATAAATTAATTAGGGCTGGGCAAATTAACGCGTTAACGCGGGCGATTCATTTTTTCAGCTTAACGCATTAAAAATATTTAACGCAAATAACGCAGCGTCCGTTTTTATATCCATTTTGCTTAGCGTTACATGATCATCACGCTTATTCATGTAAATACTTCCAAGCGTGACAAGACACAAGAGAACGCGCTGTATGCCAATGTCCTGTGTGTGTGTGTGCGTCTTATGTCAGCTAATCAAGGGACACACACACACACACACTCCACGCACAGACAGACTCGCGTCAGTTTCCTGCTCACAGTTGCTCACCTGCTCGAGTTCTCTTTTGCTCTTGAACAAACAATAACATAGAGGATTTTGAGTATTCTCATATCAGGAGTCATAATTAGTTAAATAACGTCTTAAATGAACTTAAAGAGTTGTGAGGAAATGAGATGCGCGGGACATCGCGTGAGATGCGCGGCTGTTCTTAAAGTGACAGGAGCACTGATGATGCCTGTCATTAATGTTCATCACAGAACAACGGGAACAGAGAAAATTGAAGCTTTAATGACGATTCATCTATATTTAATTACTAATAATACTAATCATTACTACTAATGAGTAGCAATTGAGAACCAGACTGTTTTTGATAAAAGGCACTTTCCTGAGAATTGAACTTAATAAATGTGAAAAAGACACTTTAATGTCTTCGTTTGTCATTCTGTATAGCAAAGCAGATGAGAGTAGATCATGATCAGAAACCCGATTAGAAATCATTATGGATAAAATCGAATCGTTTTGAATCGAAAATCTTTTTGAATCGAAAATCGATTATGAATCGAATCGTGGCCTCAAGAATCGGAATCGAATTGAATCGTGAGATGGTAAAAGATTCCCACCCCTAGAAGTTAGTGATACTAGCAAGTGATGAAAGACTACAGCAGGTGATGAGAAAGACTAGCAAGTGGATGAGAGACTACAGAAGGTGATGAGAGACTACAGCAAGTGATGAGAAAGACTAGCAAGTGGATGAGAGACTACAGCAGGTGATGAAAGACTACAGCAGGTGATGAGAAAGACTACAGCAGGTGATGAGAGAGAAATATAACTAATATAGAAGGACATACCAGATAGACAGCAAGAGGTGAATAGTGTATGTTGTATGTTGACTCTGTGTATATGTATTGAGCATAATGTTAAAGATGTATAATGTTATCATGCTCAGTTGAGCAATGGTTATGCTCTTCATATCCAAAAAAAAAGGTTGTGCTCAGTTGAGCACTGAGAGGATGTTAGCCTGCCTTGAAGATAATGTTAAATATGTATTTTGACTGAAAGTAAAGTGTTACTGACTGTAATAAAAAAAAAAAACCTCTTCGAGTGATCCCTGTATTTGCATTAAATGTTCTGGGCTAAGCCCCGGATGTCCTTCAATGCTGGAAACGCCCCTGGCCTCGCGATTTTTGGAGCCAGTGTTGCCAGGTACGCGGTTTTCCCGCTCAATTGGGCTATTTTGAGAATCCATTTGCGGGAAAAATTATGGAGCCGAAATGTTTATTTATATTCTAAGGATAAATGTTAATTGATGAGTTTCTTAATGTGTATTCACACTCCGAATGAATACCTGCCAAGTCAAGGACCGGCCCGGTCTTAAAAGTGTGGGTAACTGACAGGCAGGCTACAGTACATGGAGGGACGCGGGAGCTCAGCTCAACCAAAGAGGAAATTAGCGGTGGTATAAGACACACATTCGAATTATGTTTTAACCAATTTTTCATCAGGTGAATGTCACATTGCACAATGAAAGAAATCACTCGTGAGTGTACAACACTTGATTCTTCCGGCTGCCAAATATTACGTTTGATCAGCGCTATACGTAGTCTATAACAACTAAAACATTGACCTGCTTGTACACATTTTACTTTATGCAATAAATGTATCCATGTGTATTTCTTAACCAAGTTTCTGCATGTCTTACGAAGAGAAAACATGTTTCTCGTCCATTTACGTGCACGTGGGGTATTTTTAAAGGGACACTCCACCCAAAAATGAAAATTCTGTTATGAAACGAGTTGTTTCTAAACCTGTATAAATGTATTTGATCGGTTGAATACAAAGATATTTGCTAGAATGTTAGCTGCTGCAAATTCTTTGTCATCATTGACTACCATAGCAGAAAAAAATAAATGGTAGTCAAACGTGACCCAGAATTGTTTGCTTTCCTAAATATCCCAAAACTTATTTTGTGTTCAACAGAACAAAACAAGATATACAATACATAGGAAACCATTCAGATGAAAAAATATGGCAATAGAAACGTCTTTAGGCAGTGAAGGAGTTTTTTAATGAGTTTTATTATGTTTGAATCTTTACTCTTTATTATAGTTTGATTAACACAATGTGTGTGCCTTAATGAAAATGTTTAAGCAGAAGCTGTGAGGGGTTTCTGTGCTGAGATTGAAAGTGCCTGCTATGGTAATGTATGTGGGGGTGCAGCTTTACACGTAAAGATAAGGGAGTAACTGAAAGGCAGTTAAAGACTCAGGGTATGTGAGTACAGATTATGAGGGATTTAATAATTTATGTTTAATCATTTATGTGTTATGTTTAATTATTTATGTGTGTTATTTTTCTGATTGCGTGAAGTGTTAAAACTATAGATATGATACATGAATTTGATACCCGAGCTATGTGCTGATAATGATGTGCTTGCAACAGAATGTGTGTGTGTGAGTGGAAGGAGGAACTGAGCCAAATGTTAGTTGGGGGTGAAACAGGGTGTGAAATTGCACGCACACACATAGTTTTATAACAGGTAAAGAATGCAGTGTGTTCTCTAGAAAGTAGGGTGGGGGGATGAAATGTTGTTTTTTAGGAACGACCAGGAGTGGAGGGAAACAAGTGAGGAAAACCACTCGCTGAAGACAAAGAAAGAGCCTGCTATTGGAGGAGCCAAAAAGAGAGGAGGAGGAAGACAGAACGACGAGAAAGACTATAAATACTTTGTGAAACTATTTTTGGGGGTTGCTTCTATGTAAGACATTCTGTCGAGAACAACCCAGCGCACTGATTCTGATCAATAAACTTCTACATCTGTTTGAGCTGCCTTTCTCCAATCTTTTAACACGCAGGACTTTAGAGTCCTTCAGCAGTTGTAAACTTTGGTTTGACAGAGGGAAAAAAATTGGGCTAGCTTTTATTCCTTTTCGGCGGGTTTTGAGGGGTTATTGGGCTGGAAATATTTCTTGGACCTGGCAACACTGTTTGGAGCATAAGAGCAGAATCACGTTTCTTGAACGCCTTGAACCAAACGTACGTTTTCGTACGACCGAGGTCGTTTGATATCGTACGACTTAGCCACTTGGTCAACTATGAATTAGTGCGAATTCGCCTTGAGATCAGGTTGGAGAAGCAGCGCGCGCGAAACGGTTAAAAACGAAACGCGTTTGCTATGAGAGGATATAGCGTCAAAAGATCAATTACTTAAATGTTCATGAGAGTGCGTGTGATGTGATTCTCCGCTGTGTAGACGCGCGGCTCAATTTAAACAACCGAAATAGTCGACATGTTTTAAAT
Source organism: Triplophysa bombifrons (assembly GCA_029783895.1). Taxonomy (NCBI): domain Eukaryota; kingdom Metazoa; phylum Chordata; class Actinopteri; order Cypriniformes; family Nemacheilidae; genus Triplophysa; species Triplophysa bombifrons. The sequence goes on from CM056452.1 coordinate 19,237,316, forward strand.
GTCTCGCTCCTGATGGAACGAAGCAAAGGTCCGGATCCGGACTCTGATTGGAATATAATGGTACCAAATAAGAAAGGGGTCGGGCTAAGAAAAAAGGTGATATCATATGAAACCTGATTGGTGAACAATGTGAAAAACAACTTGAGATTTCTGTATAAGGTGTGGAATCAGATGTACAGTTGTTAGATCACTTCAGATGAACTCTAAGTATCTCACTTTGCTTGCTAGAGAAAATAAAGATTGAACACTTGGCATCTGGAACCCTTGTCTCAGAGACTTCTTTCCACGTTGGAAGATCGATTCGCTTCAACAAGTGTAATCACACTGTTCTTACTCAATTACATGTAATCTGGAACAGTATTGTGATGTAAGGGAGTACGGGAGAGGTGTCTTGGAGTTAATGAGGAGTATGGACTAAGGTAATTGAAGTGTACAGGTGGTGCGAATTAGAAGGCTGATAAAAAGACTGTTGGAGAGGCTGCTAGGAGGTCGGGAGCTCGAGTGTGGGTGACACGCTGAACGGCCGCTCGAGATAACTAGTGTCTCCGGCGGTGAAGACAGGTAGCTAGATAGAGGGGGGAGTTAATAGAGCTAGTCAGTGAGGGTCTTCTTTGTTGGTTAGGAGAGCTCCTGATTCGTAGCGAAAGCTGACAACGTGCTAATGCTGCTGCATACCCTGTGCTGGCGCCATTGAAACCTGGATTATAGCCTGACAACGTGCTAATGCTGCTGCATACCCTGTGCTGGCGCCATTGAAACCTGGATTATAGCCTGACAACGTGCTAATGCTGCTGCCTACCCTGTGCTGGCGCCATTGAAACCTGGATTATAGCCTGACAACGTGCTAACGCTGCTACATACCCAGTGCTGGTGCCTCTGAACCCTGGACTACTGCCTGATTACGTGCGGGATCTAAAGGACTGTTAGAGCGGCGGCATTTACTGTGCTGGTGCCTCTGAACCCTGGACTACTGCCTGACTCTGTGCAAGATTGAGCTCTGTGTCTCCTGTCTTCCGGGATCGGTTGGTGGCTGAGAGATGGAAGCAAGCCTTTACTAAAGGGGGGTAACGTGCCGTGTTGAACTGTGTTTGTGGTTTTAACGCAATAAAGCTTTCATACTTGTCCTGGTGGTGTTCGGTCTCTGACTTACATTTGCCTGGTTGTTACACTGGTGGCAGCGGTGGGATTACTTTTCTTGTAACAATTAGACAACAGGCAATGGAGGGCAGAGAGGGACACCAGGAGGGCCAAGCAGGTCCATCGAATGTTGCCATTTCGGCGAACGTACCTTTGTCCGAAGCCACGGCGGCATCAGCAATCAGAGCTGTGTCACGCCCTATATTTATGCCAGAGACTTTCACTGGCATGGGACGGGAATGGTCTGATTGGCGAGAGCAGTTTGAGATGGCCGCTGTGGTGAATAATTGGAATGATGGGACGAAGCTTAAATTTATGGCTCTGTTATTGGCGGGTCATGCTCGAGATATCTATAGTGGCCTCCCTTTAGAGGCCAAGCATAGTTATGTGTTATTAAAAGATGCGTTGGGCAAATGTTTTGAACCATGTGAAACCGCAGAATGGAATCGAGTAAGTTTTTCGTCGCGTAAACGGCAGCCGAATGAAACCGTGCGTGAATTTGGTAATGCGCTCCGGAGGTTAGGGGTTAAAGCATACCCGGCGGTAGGGGCAGATACACAGGATTTACTGGCCAGAGACCATTTTATTACACACGTAGGGAATGGAGAAACACGCATGCGGCTCCGTAGTTTTAAACCCCTTACGTTAGAGGAAGCAATTAATATTGCCGTAGAATTCGAGCTCATTCAGGGATTAGAACAATGTACGGTTCACCCCGATTCAAAAGTGCGGGGGTTGCATGTACCTGAAGTAGAGATTAAAGTAGATGTGCTGACCGGGGTCGTAGAGGTACTGCGGAATGAAGTGCAAACGTTGAAAAACTCGGTACAGCAATGGCTGGAAGTTGCTCCATCGCTGGTTAGAAATGCACCCCTGCAGAAGAATAACGGCGAGTCCTTGGTATCTACGATGAGCGGAAGTAGACCAGCTCAGCCGTTAGTGGGGGGGTGTTGGGAATGCGGGTGCAATCGGCATTTGAGGAGAGACTGCCCTTATCTATCGGGAAACGGGAGGGGGCAGGCACGTTAGGCCAAATGCCTGCCCCAATCCGGGAACAATTTTGTCAATTGGCCTCACCGTCCCAGAGCTCTTCGGGGGTATATCTGGCTGCCATACTGGGTGGGTGCGATGTGAAGCTTTTGGTTGATACAGGTGCCCAGGTTTCAATAATACCCAAGCAGAGGTGGCTGACCATTACTGATGGAGGGGTTCGACTTGAGCATCATGATGGTGTGGTCAGGGTGGTTAGTGGGGGAGAACCGCCGATTTTGGGACGTTGGCAGACTGTGTGTCAGTTTGACTCATTAGGGGTGATAGCAGAGTTTCTCGTGGCAGATGTGGAGCCACAGGAAATTCTGCTTGGTGCAGATTTTTTGTTAAAATTCGGTGCTGTTATTAACCTCGAGCAGAAGAGCTGCCGATTAATGGGGAAACAAATACCTCTTATTTTTGCCAACGATAGGGATGCACAGGTATGCGAGGTTATAGTGCATGTGGATACATCTGTTCCCCCTCGTAGTGAGGTCCTAATTACAGGGGCGGTAGAGGGGGTCGTTGATGGGTCGCAGGGCATGTTGGAGCCATCTACCTCTCTTAATGCACACTGTGACCTTTTGGTGGCTAGAGTGGTGTGTAAGGTGGAACAGGGTCTTTTGCCCGTTCGTGTTATTAATGTTACAGAGGATACTCGTATTTTAAAACGTGGAATGAAAGTCGGGACATTATTCTGTGACGCTGAGGTAGAGGAGGGAGATGGGGATTGTGGGAGTCCTAGGAATACGGTGGATATGCTGTTAGATCGGTTAGGCTTACGCGAAAAGGGGTTTGGGGAGAGTGAGATGCGTGCAGTACGGGAGCTGTTGTGTAAAAACCTGTCTGTTTTTAGTGCAAATAATGCTGATTTAGGGAGGACCAAAATAATAACGCATCAGATTGATACTGGGGAGGCGAAGCCTATTAAGGTATCCCCGCGGCGGGTCCCTCTGCATTTACAAACGGAAGTGGCAGAGAATATCAGGGATATGCAGATGAATGGCATCATACAGCCTTCGTGCAGTCCGTGGGGAGCCCCGGTGGTTCCGGTGCGTAAAAAGGATGGGACCTTACGATTTTGTGTAGATTATAGGCGGCTGAATGATGTAACGAGGAAGGATGCGTATCCTTTACCGCGAATAGATGATGCATTGGACAGTCTTGCTCACGCCTGCTGGTTTTCCACTCTTGACCTGGCCAGTGGGTATTGGCAGGTCGAGGTGGATCCCAAAGATAGGGATAAAACCGCATTTACAACGCGACAGGGCCTGTTTGAGTTTAATGTTCTGAGCTTTGGACTATGTAATGCACCTAGTACCTTCCAGCGTCTTATGGATTTGGTGTTGGCGGATTTGCAATGGACTACTTGTTTGGTCTAGTTAGATGACATTATTGTTTTCGGGAGAACATTTGGGGAACATCTGCAACGGCTTGAGGAGGTACTTGGTAAATTACGGCATGCGAATCTGAAGGTTAAGCCATCTAAATGTGTGATGTTTTCTACACGGGTTAGTTATTTAGGGCATGTTATAACTGCCGATGGAGTACGAACTGACCCGGCAAAAATAGATGCGGTAAAGCAATGGCCCATACCGAGAAATCAATCAGAGGTGCGAAGTTTTGTGGGTTTGGCATCTTATTACCGGCGATTTATCCAAGGATTTGCTGAAATTGCACGTCCATTACATCGTCTTACAGAAAAGGGCCGAAAATTTAAATGGGATGAGGAATGCCAGCATGCATTTGTGCAGCTTAAAGCAGCTTTGGTGACATCTCCGGTTCTTGCATACCCTGACCCGCGGAGACCATTCATTTTAGACACAGATGCCAGTAATGTGGGCATTGGGGCCGTTCTGTCTCAAGAAATAGATGGGGCAGAGCGGGTTGTGTCGTATGCAAGTCGAGCGTTAACAAAGCAGGAGCGCAAGTATGCCACCACAAAGAAAGAGCTGCTTAGCTTGGTGGTCTTCACCAAATATTTCAAACACTATTTGCTGGGTAAGGAATTTGTGTTGCGGACGGACCATAGTTCTTTGAGGTGGTTGCATAATTTTCAGGGTCTGGAGGGGCAGCTGGCTAGATGGATTGAACAGTTAGCTAACTTTCAATATAAAATTGTGCACCGGCCGGGGAAGAAACATGCTAATGCGGATGCGCTTTCACGGATACCCCAGTTGGATGCTAAGTGGGGAAGTGATCAAGACTGGGGTCTGGGAAACGCCTCTGTACAGGCTGTGCGTGAAGTGACTCCATCTGAAGAGAGAGAGACCGATGATGAACTGGTTATGGCACAGAAGAAGGATAAGATTTTGCAGGTGGTAGCACAGTTACGATTGAAGGGGGAGGAAGGGTGCGCGGAAGCCCAGAACTGTGTGGAGGTGAAGGGATTTTTACCTGTTTGGGGGCAACTTGGTTTTGAACGAGCGCGACTTGTGCGTTATCCGCCGAGTAATACAGATGCGGCGTCAAAGGTTCAGGTGGTCCTTCCAGAAGGAATGATTGCAGATGTGCTTAAGATGCTACACAATTCTATTACTGGTGGCCATTTAGGTGTGCAAAAATTACAGGCAAAGGTGAAAGATCGGTTTTATTGGCCTGGCTGGTTTGGGGATGTGAGGAAGTGGTGTAGGGAGTGTACAGAGTGTGCTTCTCGGAAAGGGGATGGCCCAAATCGTCGTGCCCCTTTGCAATCTACAATTGCTTCGCGGCCTTTTGAACGTGTGGCAATTGATATTTTGGGACCCTTACCTTTGACTGGTGGAAAGAATAAGTACATTGTGGTGATCGGGGATTATTTCTCTAAGTGGACTGAAGCGTTTGCCCTGCCAAATCAAGAAGCAGTGACAATAGCTACAGTTTTGGTGCGGGAGTGGGTGTGTAAGTTTGGGGTCCCCCGTAGTATCCATTCGGATCAAGGGCGAAACTTCGAGTCCACATTATTTTTAGAGTTATGCAGGTTGTTGCAGATGCATAAGACGAGAACTACGTCATATCACCCGCAGTCAAATGGTATGATCGAGCGGTTTAACCGTACTCTGCTTTCCATGCTTTCTCTGTTTATAGAGAATAATCAGCAGAATTGGGACACGCTGTTGCCGTATGTGATGATGGCTTATAGGAGCAGTACACACGCGACGACTGGATTCTCACCATATAAGGTTCTGTTTGGGAGGGAGATTGTTCTGCCAGTTGATGTTGTGCTGGGAGTGGGTGAAATGGAACGCTTCACGTCAGTGAATGATTATGTGGTGAAAGTGGCGGAGAGTTTGTCTACTGTAGCGGAGGCTGTAAAAATTCACCAAATGAAGGCTTCAGGGCGTCAGAAACAGAACTTTGATTTGAAAGTTTCGTATCAGGGGTATACAGAAGGAGAGCTGGTGTGGGTGAAAAACACAGCGCGTAAATGGGGGGTGTGCCCGAAGTTACAGAGACGTTTTGTGGGGCCTTTTGTCGTCCTGGAGCGTGTAACGGAGGTTCTTTATAGGATAGCGCCTCAAGAAAAGGGCACAGAGAGGGTTGTACATTTTAATCGCCTCAAGCCATATGTTTCCTCATTTTCAGGGGTACCGGAGTGGCAGAGAGAGGAAGGTTGTCGAATGACTGGTGGAAATGAAGAGAGGGGGCTGCTGTCCGATACTGAGCGGATGCCTGACCCGGAGATGTCTCAAGACACGGAGTTGCTTCCCGACGGGGCGCTGAATTCTGGCCCGGGGCTGTCTACGGATCCTTCATTGGCTCCCGATCAGGCGGAGGGACTGATTCCACATCTTGATTTGCCGCTGTCTGACGAGGGAGCAGGGTCTTCAGAGGTTGCGGGAGGTTCCGGTGGGCGGCCTTATCTGAGCGTGCAGGTGGATTCCTCGGGTGCTTCTGTTCGGGGGTCGGGTCCTAAGCTGAAGACAGAGGCGTCGACTATTGGTGGGACATCTGTTACAGACCATGGATTTGGGGGAGGAAGGATGCCCCGGGCTAAGAAGTTACCTACCCGCTTGTTGGATTATGAACTTGCCCTTTGACTCGGGGACGAGTCTTCTCTGTTGAGGGGGGGTAGTGTGATGTAAGGGAGTACGGGAGAGGTGTCTTGGAGTTAATGAGGAGTATGGACTAAGGTAATTGAAGTGTACAGGTGGTGCGAATTAGAAGGCTGATAAAAAGACTGTTGGAGAGGCTGCTAGGAGGTCGGGAGCTCGAGTGTGGGTGACACGCTGAACGGCCGCTCGAGATAACTAGTGTCTCCGGCGGTGAAGACAGGTAGCTAGATAGAGGGGGGAGTTAATAGAGCTAGTCAGTGAGGGTCTTCTTTGTTGGTTAGGAGAGCTCCTGATTCGTAGCGAAAGCTGACAACGTGCTAATGCTGCTGCATACCCTGTGCTGGCGCCATTGAAACCTGGATTATAGCCTGACAGCGTGCTAATGCTGCTGCATACCCTGTGCTGGCGCCATTGAAACCTGGATTATAGCCTGACAACGTGCTAACGCTGCTACATACCCAGTGCTGGTGCCTCTGAACCCTGGACTACTGCCTGATTACGTGCGGGATCTAAAGGACTGTTAGAGCGGCGGCATTTACTGTGCTGGTGCCTCTGAACCCTGGACTACTGCCTGACTCTGTGCAAGATTGAGCTCTGTGTCTCCTGTCTTCCGGGATCGGTTGGTGGCTGAGAGATGGAAGCAAGCCTTTACTAAAGGGGGGTAACGTGCCGTGTTGAACTGTGTTTGTGGTTTTAACGCAATAAAGCTTTCATACTTGTCCCGGTGGTGTTCGGTCTCTGACTTACATTTGCCTGGTTGTTACAGTATTATAAAGTGAAAACCATGCAACTTTTAAGTAAATACTAAGGTGTCACTACATAAGATTCAATAAATGACTTATGATCTGGAACAGCATTATAAAGTGAAAACCATAAAGGATTGAGTATGACCTAACTTCTGAAAGATATATATTCGTTTAATTAAAACTAGCCATATAATTAATCTTAATACTAAACATGATCTTTAATAAGCTGTTTATTGGCATAATTATTTTTAGCAACTGTTAGTTAGTAGTTAATTAATAGTTATTTTAAATTAGTCTTAGTAATTGTATAGTTCTGCAGAAGACATCCAGCATTTAGTGGTTATTAATGACTAACAGTTAGTTATTTATTACTTATTTAATACTTACCTTAAACATAAGTTTGATGTTACCTACTGATTAAACTTTCTTCTTTATTAGTTATCAGTAAGGACTACAGTGTTAATGCAGCACTAACCATTAGTTCTGCTATAGTTCATCACCACCTATCAAGTATGAAACAGTATTATAAAGTGTAGCCACAAAACATCTTTAGAGTCACCTTTTTCTCTTACATCACGTCTCTTGGATCTTTCATTACTCAGTATCACTGCAAGGATGTGCAGAGCAAGTTGGGGCTCATCTTCATGCCTTTTCATGTGTAAAACCACAGTTGAGTATTGTGTAATGTCGTTTTGCAATAAAAAAATCTTCAGCTATTTTCCAGTTATTACTTTGTGTTCCAGAATTTAAATGTCTAAAATAAATAACACTAATTAGCTTGTAATACACTACACCAAATCAAGTACAAAACTTTTTTTTTATTTTCAACGGTCAAACCTGCAAAACATCTAGAAAAATATACAACAAAATGCGGAACCTTACCACAACAACAAACATAAAAGAAAGAATATTCACATTTCCCCAACAGAGATAAAAGCACATTCTTTTGTTGCTTAATTTTTTGAAAGCACCACTTCTGCTCGGTTCCCTCACATATCACCACAGTAGCCGGAATCGTTGGAGAGCTGGGAGTTGGAGCTACGGTTTGAAGAGGAATTCCATATGTCCAAATTCATGTGAGGTCCAAAGGGATTGAAGCTTGAGAACTGCCTCCCTGGACAGGCGCCGCCTGGCTCGCGGCTGAAGGGGGTAATGGGTGACACTGGTGAGTGGGGTGAGACAGGTGCTGAACGTTCTTGGTGGAAGTGGCTTTGGTAAGGTTCACTCTGAGGTGTCCAGATAGAGCCAAATAGACTGGACATGGGTGAGAGACTTCTGGTTCCTGGGAAGTATGTCTGGAAGAAAAATAAGTAAAAAATGGTAAACAAAGCCATAACCACATTATATTACACTGTTAGCAGAGCATCTGAACAAAATCACTAACTAGTCACTAATTATTGCAGTATTGAACATTGAACAGACACACTTCACAAACAAATTGTTTCACAAAAGTGTTTAACCGAAAATAAAACTAATGTCATTCTCACCTTGCTGCCAGTGTCCCAAGTGGAGTTTATGTCATGCGGTCCATTATCACCCCAGACAGGTTGGTGGCTGTGTGTCATAGTTTGGCTTTCATGGCACAAGAATGCGTTTTGGCAGTTGCCATTACCTTAAATTGGCAAAACAAAGGAAACAGTCATGCATCTTTCAATAATTATCGTTCAATAATCGTTTCATTTTCATTTCATTCATTCATTCAGGTGGCATTTCCTTACCAGGTGGCATGTAGTTTGTCTGATCACTATAGGGATACTGGCTGTTCATGTTGTTCCAAGGAACGCTACACAGTAACAAAATAGAAGGAATTAAAATTTTTAGTTTTACAGAGTTTTTAGGTGCTGGCTCATTAGTTGTATTTTCTTCAATTGCAATGGGAAAAAAATGAGGAAGTCTAAAAAACATACCTATTATATCCAGGGACAAATGGGTATCGAAATTCATTTGTCAGAGGAACTGAGGGGGCAGACCATGTTTCTTCTATTACATTAGAGCTCACAATGTCTGCAGAGACCAGGGCACATATTTGTTTAAAAAAGACAAAGTCGACTCACAACACAACATGAATCATTATTCTAAAGATTTTAATCCCTCACCATTGTTCTTGTCCACACCGGCGGCTACATCAGCAAAGCTTTGGGTAAGTGAGGGGGCAGGACAGACCTCTGGGCTTTGGCACGTTTCCCTGACATATAGATTGTTCATGCTGTAGATAAAACCAACCACCGTTAACCTTCAAGGCGTCTCGGTATCATTTGACTACCTTCTACGTCACAGGTCAAAACAAACATAAAAGCTTCTGTTAAATGACTAAATGTAAGGTCATTTTACCTTTGAGTTTTGAAGGTATAATTCATGTTGCGGTAACATTCACGGTCTGTTGGATATGGGTTGTACTGGATGTTGTCTCCTAAAATAACACCACCACTATATTGATTACAATTGTTCTATTTTGTATGATTCAAGTTTTTGTGTGTGTGTGTGTGAGAGAGAGAGAGAGAGAGAGAGAGAGAGAGAGAGAGAAAGACATACGTTTCCTGCCAGTATGTCTATTTGGATCCTTTTCTCCCTCTATGCTGCTGGCACTGCTCCAGCTGCCCCAGGATCCTCGGCTAGCTCTCACACTGCCCGATGAACTGCTTGAATCAGAGCCGGACTCCCATTGCAGGCGTCGCTCTGGACACTTACGTCTGGCTCTGGCTAAACATGTACCTGAGGATAAATATTACAAAAAATGATTATCAGCTTTGTGATGTCTGGATGTTTTACTGGTGTGTATGCCACATACACACTGCTGTTAAAAGTCACTTCATCTTTTAGCCCTTAAAAGGAATAGTTCGCCCAAAAATAAACAAAGATAGTTAAAAATTGTGCCATTCCTGGTTGTGGAAGAATACAGTCGCTGCATAACCTTCCTTCGGATTTTCGATATTGGACTTCTGTGCTAGTTACAGCTTGTCCATAACGAACACCATGTTCAAGCATAAGGGTGTCCATCAGTGCACATGGCACGGAGGTCGATGATCAACTTTGTGGTTGTTTCATCTGACCTCCGGCCGTATGTCTTGGACACACGGGTAAAGAGGGGCACAGAGCTGTCAACTGATCACCACCTGGTGGTGAGTTGGATCCGATGGCGGGGGAGGAAGCTGGACAGATTCGGCAGACCTAAACGTACTGTGAGGGTCTGTTGGGAACGTTTGGCCGAATCCCCTGTCAGAGAGATCTTCAACTTCCACTTCCGGAAGAGCTTCGACCAGATCCCGAGGGAGTCTGGAGATATTGAGTCCGAGTGGACCATGTTCTCCACCTCCATTGTCAACACGGCCACTCGGAGCTGTGGCCGTAAGGTCTCCGGTGCCTGTCGAGGCGGCAATCCCCGAACCCGGTGGTGGACACCGGAAGTAAGGGATGCCGTCAAGCTGAAGAAGGAGTCCTATCTGGCCTGGCTGGCTTGTGGGACTCCCGAGGCAGCTGACAGGTACCGACAGGCCAAGCGGATTGCAGCCCGGGTGGTTGTGGAGGTAAAAACTCGGGCCTGGGAGGAGTTCGGTGAGGCCATGGAGAAGGACTATCGGCTGGCCTCGGAGAGATTCTGGCAAACCGTCCGCGCCTCAGGAGGGGGAAGCAGTGCCCTACCAATCCTGTTTACAGTGGAGGTGGGCAGCTGTTGAACTCGACTGGGGATATCATCGGGCGGTGGAAGGAATACTTCGAGGATCTCCTCAATCCCGTCGTCACGTCTTTCATTGAGGAAGCAGAGACTGGGGGCTCGGAGGCGGACTCATCCATCACCCGGGCTGAAGTCACTGAGGTAGTCAAGAAACTCCTCGGTGGCAGGGCACCGGGGGTGGATGAGATCCGCCCTGAGTACCTCAAGTCTCTGGATGTTGTGGGGCTGTTGGCTGACACGCCTCTGCAGCATCGCATGGCGGTCGGGGACAGTGCCTTTGGACTGGCATACCGGGGTGGTGGTCCCTCTTTTTAAGAAGGGGTACCGGAGGGTGTGCTCCAACTATCGGGGATCACACTTCTCAGCCTCCCCGGGAAAGTCTATGCCAGGGTACTGGAGAGGAGAATCCGGCCGATGGTAGAACTCTGGATTCAGGAGGAACAGTGTGGTTTTCTTCCCGGTCGTGGAACACTGGACCAACTCTATACCCTCTCCAGGGTGCTGGAGGGTTCATGGGAGTTTGCCCAACCAATCCACATGTGCTTTGTGGATTTGGAGAAGGCATTCGACTGTGTCCCTTGCAGCATCATGTGGAGGGTGCTATTGGAGTATGGGATTCGGGACCCTTTCCGTCCCTGTACGACCGGAGCAGGAGCTTGGTTCGCATTGCCGGCAGTAAGTCAGACTTATTCCCGGTGTATGTTGGACTCCGGCAGGGCTGCCCTTTGTCGCCGGTTCTGTTCATAATTTTTATGGACAGAATTTCTAGGCGCAGCCAGGGACCGGATGGTGTCGATTTGGGGACCACACGATTTCATCTCTGCTCTTTGCGGATGATGTTGTCGTGCCGGCCCCATCAGACCATGACCTTCAGCTGGCACTGGGACGGTTTGCAGCCTAGTGTGAAGCGGCTGGGATGAGAATCAGCACCTCCAAATCCGAGGCCATGGTTCTCAGTCGGAAAAGGGTGGCTTGCTCACTTCAGGTTGGTGGAGAGTTCCTGCCTCAAGTGGAGGAGTTCAAGTATCTTGGGGTCTTGTTTATGAGTGAGGGAAGGATGAAACGGGAGATTGACAGACGGATCGGTGCAGCCTCTGCAGTAATGCGGTCGCTGTACCGGTCTGTCGTGGTGAAGAAGGAGCTGAGCCGCAAGGCGAAGCTCTCGATTTACCGGTCAATCTACGTTCCTACTCTCACCTATGGTCATGGGCTGTGGGTCCCGACCGAAAGGACAAGATCCCGGATACAGGCGGCCGAAATGAGCATTCGCCGCAGGGTGGCTTGGCGATCCCTTAGAGATAGGGTGAGAAGCTCGGTCACTCGGGAGGAGCTCAGAGTAGATCCGCTGCCTCTCCACATCGAGAGGGGCCAGCTGAGGTGGCTCGGGCATCTTTTCCGGATGCCCCCTGGACGCCTTCCCGGGAAGGTGTTCCGGGCATGTCCCACCGGGAGGAGACCCCGGGGAAGACCTAGGACACGCTGGAGGGACTATGTCTCCCGGCTGGCCTGGGAACGCCTCGGTGTCCCCCCGGAAGAGCTGGAGGAAGTGTCTAGGGAGAGGGAAGTCTGGGCATCCCTGCTTAGACAGCTGCCCCCACGACCCGGCCCTGGATAAAGCGGAAGAAAATGGATGGATGGATGGACGGATTTCGATAATAGGAATGCGTGGTTAAAAGTTTATTTTTAAAGACGCTCCAGCTCTGGTGGGAAAAACATGAAGCGTTTGTCCGTTTAATTTCTCAGAGGATTCCTTCGTGAACAAGGCACAGGTCGACACTGGATTTGTGGAATGACTAAAATTAAAAAGCAGTGCTGTGTCATGAATATTGGATCCGATAGGAATGGTGCAGCAATCTTATGGGAGTAATTTTTTTGTACTATTGCTTTGTTTGAGATTGCTTAATGTGCTCTGAGCACTATTCGCACGCAATCTCTGTGATCATTTGTCCGGTTCGCGATCACAGGTCTCAAATGCTGACAGGTACGGTCATATATCACTAAACACCATAGGTTATACAAACTATACGCAAAGCCCTTGCCATCATATCCAGGAAATAAGTCAGTAAATTTGAGTAAAATCATCCCTTGCGAATGCGTCAAATGAAACACTGATGTGGCGAGGTCATTTATAAATCACAGGAGGTCTCCAGATAATACTGATGCCGTGCGAAAACTGGGAATGGTGATAATGTGTAACCTAACGTTACATCTCTAACCAAATTCACAGAAGGCTCCAACTACGCAAACTGCTATCCGTACAAAGCAGTGGGCGTTTTCAATGTCTTTAATGTGGCACGCCCATTAAAACCGAGCGTTTGTGGAGCTGGCCTCAAAACCAGTGTAGAAAATAGCCTATTACTTATTGATTTTGATATTTTTTTATGTAAAAATCACACGATCATCATAACCTTTTTGTCCCCTTAAAAAATTCCCAAAATGTACACAAATTGTCTCAGAATAAGAAGGTGTGAATAACTCAATTTTGACAAAAATGGCAGATAGAACCTTATAATTCTATGGCAATTTTATGGAGTACATAAAAATGTTGAAAATTGAATGTGTAGCAAATTAGCATTGGCATAAAATGCAAAGTTTCGGGAGTAACAACAACATATAGAACACATTAAATTCTATAAAACACACAAACACATGAAACAAAAACTGTTTTACATAATTTCCTCACCACTGTGTTTTGGAGGGCTGTCTGGATTGGGTCCGGTTTTGAGTAGTTCAGGTTTTGGGATACGGTTTCTAGCTACATTACGTGGAGGTTCTCTCTCACTCTCTGTAACTATGTCAATGCTGTTTTCCGGAAGTCTGTTGGAAAAAAAGTAAAAATTATAGAGACCACTAATTATTTTCCTCTACATCTATAGATTTGTAAGGTTTTCCAAATAACAAGGTGTGATAATAAACGAGCACTGCATTTAAAAGCTTTTCAACAATCTTTTTTCCAGCACAGTTATTGTACTCACTCAGGCACAAGTTCAGCAGCCTTCCTACGACTCCTGCCCGTGTTTTTCTTTCCTTTGGTATTAGTGGCAGACACTCCAAGTTCTGCATCTTCCTCAGTTTGTTTTTTCTGACTGCTGTCTCTCTCTGTTTTCTATGACAAACAGATCATTCATTCACATTACTAAGTTTAACGGAAAACTGTGTTATATAATGAAATTCAAAAAGACGGCTGTTACCTCTTCTTCTGCATTTTCCCTTCTTCCAATGTTTTTTCTGTTGCAGTCCTCATTCTGTATGATTTCAGCTACGGGCTGAGGGACTTTGTTTGGTACATTTTCAGGTAATCCAGAAAGCGTTTCCATGGGAAACATATCAGCTGGCAATGCATCCTCCTCCCTAGATTCTCTAAAGTGCTCTTTCTTGTCGGGAGGAAGCAGGACTGCATCTAATATGTCACTGTTGTTATTACAAACCTCCGGATCCAACTCTCTATCGGTGGAAGGATTGCAAAATGTAGCAGGAGCACATGGGGTAGCAGGACTGCTTTTGTATCTACCGTAGAGAAATGACACTTTAGTTTGCTTTTTCAGAGGCTGAGACGATCCCCCAGAATTTTTCTTGGATGAGGACTGAGACCGAATCGTTCCATTGGCCACAGCTGGAGAGCCCCGCCCTTTGCCTTTGTCAGAGGGGTGGTTTGTGTCGTTGTAGTTCTTACAACTGCCTTTTCCTCTACTAAATAAAAAAGAGAAATACTCAAGTGCATATCTAAACATTTGCCACATCGAACTTCCAGGTTTATTCATCAAGATTTGTAATGGTCTCACCTGACACCGTTTGAGGAGCTGTGGTTTATGCTAATATTTTCACGAGGTACAGAGTTGTGATTGGTACGGAAACCGGGTGTGGAGAAGTCGCTCAAAATGTGCTGAGCTTGATGAAAAGCCAGCAGACACACACCGGCTAAAGAGGAACTACAAAACACAACAGGATCTGTTAATTCATATAACGGCATTTGATCTATTTCAGGTTTTATGCATAGACATGCACCATTTTGTGGTGTGTGTAATTTAAAAGCTTGCTAACCAAGTAAAGGCCAATGTGATGACCCAGAAGGACTCCTCCCAGCTGGGACCCGGTACCACTTGTGCACAAAGAGGCAGCATGTGGTGAGGCAGCGTCACATTGAGCGTGAAGTGAAAGGAGGAGCCACGTTCTGTCACCAGAGTCAGATCTCTGATCACCCATGAAGATGTGAAATCTGGAGTAAATCTGGAGAGACAAAGAGAACAATGCTTAAGAACAAACAGAAGACTAAAGACGCATGATGGATAATGTGGTAAAATAACAGGCATGGAATAACAAGTAGTAAACATGCATTAAGAAATATAAAAGCAAAATGATAAAAGCAAGGCAGGGAGAGCAAAGAGTCTAAAAGACTAAATATTACAAGACACTGAAAACAAATGCAAAGATGCTGTTACTATGAGTTAATGCAACTTACTTAGATGGATTAAATAACTGAAATGACTTTGATAGAAATAACTAGAAAGAATAGGAAACCAAAATAGCTCAGAAATTGTTTTACTTGGTTTATTGAACTGGCTATATTAAAATGAAAATAAAAACTGAGGGAAGAAAAATGTCTCAACCCAAAAAAAGGCAATTTAGGACAGATGTTGTACAGAATACAAAGTATAGAAAATGTAGGCTGCAGGCACACATGCTGTCAAATTAGCAAACACACTTACATAATAGTGATTTCTGAGGACGAGTTGTAATCCAGTCTGAAGGATCTGCAGTGCTGGACCTCAAAGCCATAGCCCTGACATATATAACCATTAATGTTCATTGATACTACAGTCAATGGCAACTCGCCTGCGTTCTCCACTTTAAAACTCTTCTGGATGGCAAACAAGGGCCTACTCGACCGCAAACCTGTGACAAAAAATGCTTTTAGACTGGTATTCCCCTATGTATTCTTGATTCTTCCTTTTATAACTTTACAAATGATATACTATTTTTATTATATTTTTGTTATTAATCATTTACAGTTACTGTAGTTCCATAAATATTCGGACAGAAAAACATTGTGTTATTTTAGCTGTGTATCAAAGTGTATTTGTATTACAGTTTTATAATGGATATTGTCTTACAGTGCACACTCTCAGCTTTATTTAGAGCGTATTCACATCCAGTTTAGCTGAAGGCTTTAGGAATTACAGCTCTTTAATATGAAGCTCTCCCATTTTTCAAGGGACCAAAAGTAATTGAACAGTTGAATCAAAAGCTGTTTTATTCACAGGTATGGGCTTTTCCTTAAATATCGAATACTGCAAGCTTGTGACGGAAATATAACGTCTCTTACCATATTTGGAACATCAGGTTCCAAAGCAATTGTACTGTTAGGTAGAACAACCTTACTTGTGTATACATTTGGGCAGTCTTAGTCAAATCATTCCACAAACCGACTTTGTGGGGGTGTGGTTACACGTTTCAGGCAGGTCTGTGTGAGCATTCGCTTTTAGTTAGAATGCAGATTTTGTTCTGACACTTTTATTTTTTTTCCAATTTTACGTGTCTAATACATGCATGGGCAACTTATAACACCAAATGCACAGAAAAACACGTATTTGTGCCATTTGACCCCTTTAAATTATTTCTTCAAAAATGAAGCATGTTAAAAGTTGATTCAACATGTGGTGCAGTTGCTGTGAACCCACATCATGGAGAGGATAGTGTCATCATACACCACTTATCTCATATTGACGCCCAGGATTTTTATGTTGCTGAGCTCAGTAGTGTTTTTTTTCTCAGAATGTACCAAATTGTCGATGTGGTCACTCTTAATGTTCCTGGCACCTTTCTGATGAATTTGTTGTGTTTTTGAAATCTAACTATGGTCTGTTTCACTTGCATGAGATCTCCCTGAACCCCATCATGTTGGTTCACAGCAACAGTTTCCAAATGCAAACACCACACGTAGAATCAACTCCAGACCTTAAACATGCTTAATTTATGAAGAAATTATTTAACGAGCAGCCCATAACTGTGAATAAAACAGCTTTTGATTCAACTGTGCAATTACTTTTGGTCCCTTGAAAAATGGGGGAGCGTCATATTAAAGAGCTATAATTCCTAAAGCCTTGGATGTGAATACACTCTAAATAAAGCTGAGAGTGTGCACTTTAAGACAATATCCATTATAAAACTGTAACTCGAATACACTTTGATAAACAGCTTAAATAATCAAAAAATGTGCTTCTGTCCAAATTTGTTTGGACCTTACTGTACATGAGGCCTGATTTAGTTAGTTAAAGGGAGAGTTCACCCAAAAATTAAAATACTGTTCCAAACCTGTAAAACTTTTAGTTCTGTTGAATACAAAATAAAAAAATGTAACAATGTGGAAAACCAAAACGTTCTAGGGCACCACAGACTACTATATTGGTTTTTGTTCCTACTATCATAGTCAATGGAGCCCAAGAACTGTTTAGTTGCAAATATTCTTCTCAATATCTTTCTTTTTGTTCAGCAGAACAACAACATTTCTACAGGTTTGGAACAACTTGAGGGTGAGTATTTTCGTTTTGGGGTTAACTATACCGTTAATATATGTCTTTTTACAAACACAATATAATATGGTTTGTGTTTAAATTGTACAGATTAAAAAACAAGATAATCTCAAATTTGTGGGGTCCATCAGAAGCTCTCTTACCATCTCTGCACTCCATGAGGGTGGACTGGGGCACATTAAAGCGCAGTGAGGCTGTAGGCCCGGGGAGTTTCCCTCCCACCCTCAGGAGCTCTTTGGCTCCAAACCCTTTCACCAGAACCATGTCAAACACGGTCAGGTTGTTCCTGTTAAAGAACATACAGGCACAATTACTATAGTATATGTTAAGAACTGGAACATGATACAATTTGGCAAAAAGTAAAAGCATAAAGCTTTAATAGCACGGAGGTACTTTCTTTTCACATTTCAAGTTGTGTGACATCACTAATTTCATACAACATATACTGTCACACATTTTAACCAATCACCATAGTGCTGACTTTAGATCCAACAATAAACTAGAATCCAGGTTATTAAAATACCTGATCAGAAGCAGTGAGGTAACTGGTTTGTGTTCTGTGGGTCGAAATGCCACTGAAACGGTTCTCGACTCCCACGGCTGAAGGAGGAACCTCAGCACGCTGCCTCTCTCACTCTCCTGTTTCATACAGTACCAGAGTAACTACATATCACATTAACAATAGACTATACAACACACCAGTGATGGTGCAGCTCCTATTACAGGCACAAAATCATAATTTACACATATTAATAGTGTTATTCACAGTACGTGAACTCACCTTATGGTTACCAGCCAACAGAGAAAATTCTGCTGTAGTGATATTTACAGCCAGTGGGCTTATATTAAACCTGGAACAGATATGTTAGATCACATTAATCTTGGGAACAAATAAATGTCTAGGTATTAATGCACTTTTATTGCACACAAAACCTTATAAGTATTCATTTAAGTTGTTTATATTGTATAATGTTTTTTTATATGGTTATGGTGATTCAAGTTTACAGCCTAATAAATTTATATCATTCTAGCGAGTGATAGTGTGTGTTTGAGAGAGGGAGAGTTGTGTGTACCATTTGGTTAACATGTCGAGAGCTTCAATTGGAGCAGGATATGAAGAGAGGGTTCTGATCTCCACAGACACCACTGAACCCGTTGGGTTTTTCAGAGTGAAATTCTTAACCTGTGCACAGCAATAACATTAGGTTATGCACAATATATAGTTATAATCCTTATGAGCTATGTAGAAAGGAAAATATTCTAGTTTTTAAAGATATCTATCAATGTAAGCAAAAATCATTTGGGAATTACTTGTCTTTCGAATATCTGGGTATTGTGTTAAAAGGTGCTCCACGCATTTTACTTATCATTATTTACAGGCCTCCAAAATACTCTCCAGCCTTTGCTGAGGACTTTACAGAACTGTTATCGACAATTACCTCAGAGTTTGACTGTTTTGCCATGGCTGGAGATTTTAACATCCACATAGATAATGCAAAAACCAATATGGCAAAAGAAATCAATACTGTTTTAAAAACTTTTGATCTTACTCAGTATGTACATGCACCCACACACAATCGTGGGCACACTCTAGATTTACTTATCAGTAAGGGTCTAAACATTTCATCGATTGTTATCAAGGATTTAGCACTGTCTGATCATTTCTGTATTTTCTTTGATATATTGATCTCTCCTGCCACTGAAGCTAGATCTGTGTCTGTCAAGAAGAGATGCTTAAATGAGAACATTAGTGTACTATTTATGAAGGCTATATCCTTAACACCAAGCATATCTGCAGACTCTGTTGATTTTCTCCTTGATTCCTTTAACTCAAAAGTTAAAACTGTAATTGATGATATTGCTCCTGTGAAAGTCAGGAAGAAGAGTGGCAGACAAAAAGCACCTTGGAGAAACTCAACAGCAGTGCAAAATATGAAAAGAAAATGCAGAAAAGCAGAACGCATATGGCGGAAGACAAAACTTGTAGTCCATTATAACATCTACAAAGACAGCCTACATGCTTTTAATATGGAACTAGGCAAAGCTAGACAGACTTTCTTCTCAAATATTATAAACAGTAATTTAAACAACACACGCACTCTTTTTGCTACTGTAGAGAGACTGACAAACCCGCCAAACCAGATTCCCAGTGAAATGCTCTCAGACAACAAGTGCAGTGAGTTTGCTTCTTTCTTCTGTGAGAAAATGAATAATATCAGAAAGGTGATCAGCACATCCTTGAGTTGCCCTGGGGTTAGACAGATAATCAAACCACCTGAGAAAGTTGTTACTATGTCTGACTTCAAAGAAATTGATGGCACAATTTTGGAAGAAACCGTACAGCACCTTAAAACATCAACCTGTTCTCTTGACACACTTCCCACATCATTTTTCAAAAGTGTGTTAAACAGTTTAGAAGCAGATCTTCTAGAAGTGGTCAATGCCTCACTTCTCTCTGGGAGTTTTCCAAACTCCCTGAAAACTGCAGTTGTAAAGCCCCTCCTGAAAAAGAACAATCTGGATAAGACCATATTAAGCAGCTATAGACCGATCTCAAATCTTCCTTTCATAGGCAAGATCATTGAAAAAGTTGTCTTCAATCAGCTGAATAAATTCTTATGCGCGAATGGATACTTTGACAATTTTCAATCTGGTTTCCGACCACATCACAGCACAGAGACAGCGCTCATAAAGATAATAAACGATATTCGCTTAAATACTGATTCAGGCAAATTATCAGTGCTGATACTACTCGACCTCAGTGCTGCATTTGACACTGTCGATCATAACATACTTCTTGACAGGCTGGAAAACTGGGTGGGGCTTTCTGGGATAGTCCTAAAATGGTTCAGGTCATACTTAGATGGGAGAGGTTATTATGCGAGTATAGGAGATCATAAGTCTGAGTGGACATCCATGACATGCGGAGTCCCTCAAGGCTCAATTCTTGCGCCAATCCTGTTCAACCTGTATATGCTCCCAATGAGCCAAATAATGAGAAAGAACAAAATTGCTTACCACAGCTATGCAGACGACACACAGATCTACTTAGCCCTATCGCCTAACGATTACAGCCCCATTGACTCCCTGTGCCAATGCATCGATGAAGTCAACAATTGGATGTGTCAAAACTTTCTTCAATTAAACAAAGACAAAACTGAAGTCATTGCATTTGGAAACAAAGATGAAGTTCTCAAGGTGAACGCATACCTTCACTCTAGGGGTCAAACAACTAAAAATCAAGTCAGGAATCTTGGTGTGACACTAGAGTCAGACCTTAGTTTCAGTAGTCATGTCAAAGCAATAACCAAATCAGCATACTACCATCTGAAAAATATTGCAAGAATTAGATGCTTTGTTTCCAGACAAGACTTAGAGAAACTTGTTCATGCTTTCATCACCAGCAGGGTGGATTACTGTAATGGACTCCTCACTGGCCTTCCCAAAAAGACCATTAGACAGTTGCAGCTCATACAGAACGCTGCCGCCAGGATTCTGAGCAGAACTAGAAAATATGAACATATCACACCAGTCCTCAGGTCTTTACACTGGCTCCCAGTTAAATTTAGGATTGATTTTAAAGTATTATTACTGGTATATAAATCATTCAATGGCCTAGGACCTCTATACATTACAGAGATGCTCAATGAATATAAACCCAACAGATCACTCAGATCACTAGGATCATATCAGCTAGAAATACCAAGGGTTCACTCAAAGCATGGCGAATCTGCTTTTAGCTATTATGCCAGCCGCAGCTGGAACCAGCTTCCAGAGGAGATCAGATGTGCTCCTACAATAGTCACTTTCAAATCCAGACTCAAAACGCATCTGTTTAGCTATGCATTTAATGAATGAGCACTGTGCCAATGTTCGTCCGACTGTCTGTACTGTACTGTATTTTATTTTTATAAACTGTTTTAATTACTCTTATTTCTTTTTATTATTTTAATTTCTTCTATGTAAAGCACTTTGAATTGCCACTGTGTATGAAATGTGCTATATAAATAAAATTGCCTTGCCTTGCCTTGCCTTGCCTTGCCTTGCCTTGCCTAGTTTAAAACTATCATTATATCTGTCTGACATCATTTTTGTCCAGAATTGTGCTGCCCTAAATATCCTAGTATAAATAATGCCAGCCCCACTTCACATACATCTTTATTCTAAGTTTCAGTAAGTGCTTGACACAACGACAAAAGTAACCGATAAAACACCCAAACGTCAAATGATCATGTTTTATTCACCCTTTCATTTCACATCATGCCATTTTTTATTAAAATCTTAAAGCAGAGTGTCTTAGTTTCGATAAATAACTTGATTGGCTTAAGAGAATCTGAATTCAAGTCACAAGCAGAGCGTGCAGGGCTGGCTAAAAACTGGAAACTAAGAAACAAGATCTGTTTCCATTGTCACGCCAGTATCGCAGCAGTGTTACAATGAAAACACACCTTAAATATGCCTTTGAATAAAACAACAAACAACCCCACCCATTTCGTGGAAAGAAGTGTTGATATACGAAACTAGACTAGATAAATCCGTAATTTTTGCCTCTCTATCACCATCTTGGTTAAAAACATGCTTTTGAAAGTTCGAAACGCTGATTGTTTATGAACAGTAGGTGTTCAATAAAAAGTCATGAGTTGCAGCTTCAAATAATGCATCAAATCTATAACCTGTTTATTACCAAGTTTTGACAACAATGTTTTTTTCTTTGATGCATTAGTCATTGTTTGTCAGTCAGGGACATTTTGTTCTCAGTGATGTCAACCTATTTATATTTTCTGATATTCAAATAAGGACCTATTAATCAAATATTAAGTTATTTGTTTAGACTCTAAACCTGAATAGGTTTCGGTCATAAAATCATTACAGAATGTTCCCATCCATAATCAAGTGCTCACTTTTTGCCCGGCAGTGGAAATGCAGCTAATTGTATAGTCTGCACAGGTGAGAATGGGCCAAGCCAAAACAAATGTATACGACCCCATAAAACTGTCCTCATATAAACAACTTTTGGATGTCCAAAAACGTTCTGCACCTAAACGAGAGTAAGACTGAGGCATTAGTGTTTGGACCGTTAGCCTCATCTGTTAACTTAAATCAAGTGCTGGGAAGCTTAGCTATTTGTGTTAACCATCTGTTAGAAATTTGTGATTTCTTTTTTACTCTGACCTGCTACTTGATAAGCAGGTAAATACAGTTGTTAAATCGTGCTTCTTTCATTTAAGACTTTTGGATAAAGTTACAAGTTTCTTAACCCCTTCTGAACCTGAGAGTAATTCATACATTTATATTTGCTCGTCTGGACTACTACTATTCAATCTATGTAGGAATTGGTCACTACTATATAAATCGTTTGCAATTAGTCAGAACACGTCAATTTGAGCACATTACACCCGTCCAACTCTCTCTGAATTGGTTGCAAGTTCATCTAAGAATAGGGTTTAGAGATTTTTGTTTTTGAGGCCTTAAATGGTTTGGCTCCTTTTTACCTATCTGAACTTGTGACTGTTAACATAGCGGCTAGATGTTAAAGGTCATCAAATCAGAGACTGTTAAAGGTCCCCAATTCAAGGCTTAAAAGAAAGCGTGACCGGGCTTTTGCTATAGTCGGCCCCATACTCTGGAATGGCCTCCTTTTATCCATTAGGTTGATCACTACAGAATCTCTGTTTAAAATAAAACCCAAAACTCACCTTTTAGAAACAGCCTATAGCATGTGAGTCATCCGGAGTGTGCTGTATTTGTATACGTTTTATTTATTGTTGTATGTCTTTCTGTTTTGTTTTTACTATTTATATTTAAAAACTTTTATAAAGCACAATGGTTCAACGACTGTTGTTGTCTTGTGCTATTTAAATAAAGAAACTAAACTACTTTCCTGGGGCTTTTTATGAACAGTATGAATTACAACTTTCATCATTCATCAACAAAGATCAACTGCAACCGACATACCTTACTATAATTGACAGGTGTGGCCTCAAAATCTAGAGTTGAAGAGTGGTCTGCAGGGAATCTGGGCCATCTAAACAAACCAAACATGCAGAAGCATAATGTAAGCTGATATGATTATGTTTTATAGTATCTCTCTCCATAAAGACCTTCAGATTTACATCGTCTACATATTCATCTATATTTGATTACCACAAATAAAATCAGTTTGATGTTAACAGGTTAAATTCTTCAGTTTAAATGTGTGTGTTTGCATGTTTACCTGCAGGAGAGCTCTTTGCTACAGTGCCACCGGCTACACAGTGCAGAGGCCAGGCTATTGTCCACCCGCCAGAGAGAAGAGGAGGATTCTGGGAGAAGAGATTGCTGCCACTCTGCACGTCCTACACATATGATAACTTTAACTGTGAGCAAAATCATGTAGTTGAAATGTGCAGTGTAGAACAATGCTTAAATGTTTTTGGCTGTGTGAATCACACCTGCTCTGGACATGCGTAGAGGACAGATCCTCTCACACTCCTGGTTTGATTCAAAGATAATATCTCCCTGCTGAGAAAATAAATAATAACGATGCAATCTCAGGTGATTTCCCAATGAGAATCTTTCCTTGGAATTATTTTTAAAGTATGTTCGAAAGCCCTTTTAAAGGAGTCGTTAACCTTCAAAATGACAATCTGTCATCATTTACAAGCCCTCATGTCATTTTTAACCTGTATGACTATCTTTCTTCTGCAGAACACAAAAGAAGAAATTTGAAAAAAGAACACCACAGTCCCACATTCATTTCTATTGTAACAAACATTCTTAAAAATATCTTTTGTGCTCTGCGGAAGAAAGAAGGTCATACAGCTTTGAAATGACATGAGGGTGAATAAATGATGACAGAACTTTCATTTTGATGGTGAACTACTCTTTTAACTCATTCCCCGCCAGCCTTTTTAAAAAAAAGTTGCCAGCCTTTTTTTGACATTTTCACCCAACTTTAATGGCTCACAGTAAATTTTCTGTAAGGAATATATGGACAAACAATATGAAAGAACAGAGTCTCAGCTTTTAAACAAAATAAACCGTATTCTTCTATCTTCATTTGTTCGTTTTTTATCACTCCGTAGATGTGGGTAGGTTTCTTAAAAAATGCATCACTTTGATTAAACAGTTGAGATAATTAACGTTTTTTGTCAAAAGATTCCGCCCAGATTACACAATCATTAAAAACCGCTAAAACATATAGGTTCTAGGTTCTGGGATTCTGTACTTTTTCCCAAAGGTGTGTAATAGCGCCACCTGCTGTAAAACAGTACAAACACTGAAAGAGTTAAGGTATTTTAATGCTAAAATATTAAAAATAACAAGATAAAGTAGAATATGGTCTAAAAAAACAAGCAGCTTCAAGTTCAACCTTATGAGCAAGCTGTGAAATTTATCTCTGCATTTACAAGCCATTTGTATCTTATTGTCCTTGTTCTCATTGAACACAAATGGCTGTTTAAATTGTAACACTTATAAACAGTTGTAAAATCTATTTTATCTAGTTTTATAATCCAAAAATAGTTCTTCCACAAGGTATATGGCTGGGTAAAAAAAGGTTAATGCACTTAATGGATGTAACTTCATGACAATTTAGAATATAAAGTTTTGCACATGACATGCTTTCATTCTGTTCATTAATAAGACTTATTTCTTGATGCTTGAAGACATTTTGTCACTCATCCGATGTGGTCTAAGAGAGCCTCACCTTTGCAGCAGCGGGGAGCGTCTGGAGGTGAAGCTCCAGTGGGAGCCCCACACTTGTTGTCAGGGTAACTGTGGTCCTGAGGTTGATGGGTAAAGATTTGTTGAGCAGCTGAAGTGACAGAAGCTTCCAGCAACCAGACCTAATGTCCAAGAACTCTGTCAAGTTTACCATCTAAAAAGAAATATAAATATACATTTCATTAAATGTAACGAAAAACCAAGTGCTCGTCTGTAAAACAGTACTGTTAATGTAATGTTGAAGCATAATACCCCTTGGAAAGAATTTTAAATGACAGTTTTTGTTAGTGTTTGTTTCTTAGTTGTGTAGTTTCGGTGTCATTTTTGAATGGATGACTCAGGTGTACTTTAGAAATCTGAAGTGAATAATTATGGAGTTATGCCACTAGGTGTGGCATAAAGGCTCAGCTCTGTGTCAACTAGTTGTAGATCCTACAGTATGACAATACCTGCACTCCTATACTGTACATGTATACTGTATACAACAATTTCTCTATCCAGTCTATATCCCAGTGTTACTATGTGTTATTAGTGTTGTATAATGACATTTCTTGCTAAAAACAAAGGTAATAAAACCACATAGTATTTATTAAAGCACAAAATGTAGGTTGGGCATTTAAATATCCCCGAAACCACCAGCACAGTGTTTCCTAATTTCAACCAAAGGAACACCCTATTTCGTCGCCTATTTATTCCGCCACCTGTTATCTTCAATTTCCACTTTTACTGACAGAAATCACGGAACCTTTTGCAGTCGAGCGCTCATGAATAAATGCAAAGTAGTAATTGTAGCATCTAGCACGCAATGTTTCAATAACGCCGCTCAGCAGGCCTGCATTACAAAAGACATCCATGACCACGATTCATGAGTCCCATGACTTCCATCGGCAACAACAAGAATCTCTAAACTGCTAAACAGCACTAACTTAAGACTTGACATTGCTAATTCAATCATTGAGCATTCTGCAACCCATTACCCATTACAAGTAATTGCCATTTCAAGAATGAATGTCAGATGAAAATTACCTTGAAGAGTTTGTGCTTGTGCTGGGAGAGGGAGATGTTAGTGATTCTGAAGGTGACGGGAAGAGGGTTGGACAGCCACAGCTCCACATACTCAGAACCTCTATGCTTCTGTCTGACCTGAACCAAAAAGCTCAGCTCATAGTCCCACCATCTAAATCACACAGTGAAAGAAAAAACAAGGTAAAAAGACATTCTAAAAAGCTTCTGGATTGTAAAAAAGGTTTAAATAAATCAGGCAGACAGCCTTTGAGAACTCGCTCTCCCTGGCAATTCATGTATTATTTATTTACTTTACCCACAACCTTGACAATATTAGCACTGCACTCACCTTGTTGAACCAAAGGGTTGAGCGTAATCTAACTTTTTTGGGCGTATTCATATTCATATTCATTACCCAAACCTTATTCACTTTTTTGTCTTCAGCTATGAATGCTAATTTATCAGATTATACAGAAATCTTTACCTGCGTGTGACATCCAACAGTGGATACACATTCACTGTTCTGTCTGCTAATTTCTTCAGGCTGTAGTGACCGGAACACCTTTTATTTTTAGCTGGCAAAGACCCTGAAACATATGAAAATTTGCATATAATAAAAGTAAGCTTGATATTTAAATTACACATCAGAATGTTAAGCTGACAAAAACACACTTCTACAGAAGAGCGAGGCCACTTGTGTGAAGTTAGCAGCGGATGGCTGGAGCAGCTTCTTATTTAGTGCTACACTGCTGTCTGTTCTGGACAGGAGCTGGATTTCCTTAGAAACAAAACAAGACGTGTCACGCAAGATCAGTGGGCCTCTAAAGCAAGCAACATTCAGAAAAAAATCATAAGGATCATCTGTGAGTACATACCTTAACAAAGAGCTTTTTGACCCCTGAGTTCAACATGTACACTCCTATTCTGGGATCTGCTGTGGGATAACAACAAAAAAGAGGAATGGGTCCATGTTTTTAGGGAAATACAAACACACTAGGTAACACAGTAGGGAACCACTGGGTGGCGTAGTAATACCAAGAAAAACATGACGTGTTGGGGCTGTGGTGACTCAGGAGCTGCTTACAAACAGTTTCAAATCCACGTTAGCGCAACCAAAGAACTGGGAAGTGACAGTTCCTTTATGACATATTTTTATAGCAGAACTGATTATATGCAATTTAACAAACAGTAGCACAAAGCTGGTATGATAGTTGTTGGAAGTTTAAAAAAGGTTGATTTTGAAAGCCAATCTGATATAAAAATCTAGGTTATAAACGGTATGCAGAAGTGTTTACATTCATAAAGCTGTAATAAGTTCACTGCATACAGATGAACTCCAGTGGGTCTTATCTTACCAAAGACATTAGCGCCCAATTTTACGCACAAGACTTGAGGCTAGTCCCAGACTAAATGAATGTTCGAGCGGTCTTGACTGAAATTACTTGCCCTGACATATCTGAAGACATCATATCTAAATATGGCAGTGCCATTGTTTTGTGTCTGGAGGCACAACAGTCAAGTTTTTCTTTCTAAAGCATTTTATAAAAGAGACTAAACCTGTCTCATCCTTAAACAGTTTGTAGAAGTTTTTAAGAAGAGTCTCCTAGTACTTGGGATTCTGTGAGCTCAATTAAACCGACTTAGTGTGTAATAAGATCAGAGGTTAATCCACTCACAATTTATGACAAACATGGTAAGTTAAAAATGCCTTCTAGAATTCTTCTTACAAACATATTTCAAACTACCCAATTTCCCATGTTTAGCAGAGTATAAAAACAACCTTGTAGCCAATCAGCAGTAAGGTGCACAGTGCACAGGATGGACATCAGTCGAGCAGAGAGTTGACAATTTTTTTAAACATGAACCACGGCTATGAGAAATCGGACATCCCACATATAACACAACTTTTGGTACGCTTGAATGTTTAAAGCAATTGTGCAGAATACACCCCCAAAGTCTTAAGAATCATTTAAATTCAGAGAAAAGCATGGGAGGAGATCTCATACCCTGCCAACAGAGACTTGGTAAGTTATGCAAAGTGAAATGATGAATAATTACTACTGTAAATCGATTCTATAACAAGTCTTTAATATTTGCTACTTTTGCACCATTTGGGTTAATTTACACAATCTCAATGGGCACCACAAACCCATTGGTTTAGCATGAATGGGTGCCATGAATCAATCCAAACAGAATGTGTGCAGTTGGAAAATGTCCAAAAGACTAGTCTCACATTGTTTTACTGAAGCCACAGAACAAACCGAGCCATGGTGGACCACACCACCAAACATCCTGTTGCATTGCAGCAAACCACTACACACCAACAACAACATATCAACATTTATCTGCATTGAATCCAAGAATAATCATTTTTATGTTTATTTGTAGTATGAGTTTGAGAAAAGTAACAAAAGAAAAAAAAACAATCAGCTTTGGTTGTGAAACTTTGTGCATCCATGGCTATAGACAGGGCTGTCGAGTCACTAGCATTCACACGTATTTCTACCAGTTCACACGCTCACACGCCACACCTTGTATTTCTCACGCTGAGAAATAAGAGATAACTTGTCCCGCTTTATAAATTATTGGACGAGGCAAATTTAATGTGAAAATGAACAAAACGTGCACGTTACAGCACGTTCACGTCCGAAGACGTTCAGTGCATCAAAGATTTTTTCTGTGTCAACTCGCAGCGCTGAGCATCAATCATAGACAGGGCATAATTGTAAAGACCAATCAGAAGTTTAGATGAGTCACAGGTGTAGAAGAGTTTTGTTGCGGCTCGCTCGCAGAGAGCAGATACGATCAGTCAGACTCATTTACAGTATTGTAAAGGAAGTTTCATGCAGTCGGTAAAGTTAATGACTGTTTTTCGTTTGCTTTCTGTTTATTCCCAGAATAATAATTAAACAATAGTTTCTTTTTCATACTGCTAAGAGACAATGTGAAGATTTAATAACGCAAAAACTGCAATATAATCACTCATTAACAGTTTGCCTGCCTTAAGATTTTAATGTATAATCATAATTACAATACCAATAACATCAAAAATGCTTTCTTTTTATCTTGCAGTGCCTGTTTTTATATTTATGATGTGATCTGTCACAAAGACTGCAGCATAAATTTATAGTTTGTCATTATTCTTATTGGTTGAAATAACTGATTAAATATAAGTATTTGAAGACAATTCATATAAAGACAATGCACATTTAATGCTTTTTTATTTTTACTCCAAATTCTCCTGTATTAATGTTTTTTTTTCTATGCTAAGACTACATCTCTTAAACCAGAGCACTCTGGTTAACGTTTCAGAATTGTTTTACGAACACACAGCTTGACATAAATTCTGCAATACTACTTTTTGAGAATTGGGTGGGAACAGTGGGTTAGATAAAAAGTGCCCTGGTTATAGAAGTCAGTATAAAGTTACCACTGGGATGAATATATTATAGCAAAGCAAGTAAAATAATGGAAGTTGGAGTTTAAACCTACGTGAATCACTTTGGGTATTTCTGGCACAAATCATTATTAGAATACTTTTGTAGAATGAAATTTATACTGGTAAATGTACAAAATGCACATACAAACAGCATCTCCTGGTGGCGGGAGGACCAGTAGCACCAAAATATTCTCCAACACGTACGGTTTGAGTTTATCAAGGTGTGAAGGCATTTCCCCTTTCTCAGATAGACTGATCTGAAGTGCGATTCTGCCCTCCTCAGATTCTAAGCACCAACCCTGCAAGAAAGGAGAGAGAGCGAGAGAGAGAGACAGAGAGAGAGTGTGTAAAAACTAAGCAAAAAATGCCATCGGCATGCAACACACCCATCCACACAAATCAAAGGAATGTAAGACCTTCCACTGACAAGACCTGCCCTGTCTCACTCTTAAATCACCAGCTAACCTTTATACCTGTGACTAGATTCCAAGACAGATACTAATACAAGAATGAACAATGTCAAAGTACCATATGACATGTGTACTCAAGTGTTATGAATTTCAGTCATACCTGGGGCTGATTGTAGAAAATGTTTGGTAAACTGCAGTCAAGCAGCAGACCAAAAATGGTTATATTATAAGCATCTTCCTGCAGAGACAAGAG
Source organism: Triplophysa bombifrons (assembly GCA_029783895.1). NCBI lineage: Eukaryota > Metazoa > Chordata > Actinopteri > Cypriniformes > Nemacheilidae > Triplophysa > Triplophysa bombifrons. The sequence continues at coordinate 19,267,276 of CM056452.1, forward strand.
AAAATTAATATTAAAATTCATCGACTGTGAGGACTAATGCAGATCTCAAAGAGATGTGAAGTCACACAAAGAAATTATGACATTTAAATTTATTCAGCACGTTCTTCAGGCAACATCAGTGATTCAATATATTCCAAAAGGCCACCGAACCTTTTAAAACAAAAGTCACTATTTCCCTAATGCCTGGAATACACTACACCAGGGGTTCCCAAAGTAGAGATTGGGAGCCCCCGGGGAGGGGTGGGAGCCGCAAGGCCGCGAGGGTGGGATTGCAAGATGATTTCCAGAATTATTTTTTTATTATTAGGAATACCGTATTTATTCATGAAGTAACAAAATCTAAAAAAAAAATGTGTCAAGTTAAAATCAGTTTGATAAAATTTGACCATCTGTGGTAATAGTTCATGGTTTCTGTTTAACTACAAGTAAAATAAATGGGCACTATACACTAAACGACAAATCACTGGCCCTTGACACTTCAGCAGTTTTAGGATAATATAGTATGAAATAGATAAATACCCTTATTAAAAATATATATTAAATAGTTTGAAATAAGGTGATGCTGACAAGGGTAGAAAAAATGAATGGGTCATGGTCTTGTCATTGTAGACTGGTTTATAAAAATATTTGTTTAGATTTGATTTCTCATATCTCAGTTGCAGTCTTTAATATTCTTCCCTACAGCACAGCAACTACAGCTACAGTATACATAATCAGACAGAGATCTTTGACCACGTTTCTACATCACGCACTATAAGCTCCTATTAGTTTATCAGTCCAGGTTTCAAATATAAATTGACAAAAATATGTCACTATTGTCTAAATATCGCCTCAAATGTGAGAGAGCTTGAAGAAAAGAAGAGAGCGAGATACAGACACACCCTGAAGTTCACTGCAGTGGCTTCATCCAAACTTCATCCAAGTTCAGAGCTCAATTTAAATGTGACCGCTAAAACTGAACACCATCTATATTTAAACTTGTTTATGGAAGACAAGCCTCAGCAGAACATCCATTTGATCAAACAGACTACATCACCTACTAAATCTCTCTTTTGAGATAGGCCTCATCCCCACTAATGGAGTAAAGAGACGAAACATACAGTGGGTCTGAGATCTTACTCTCTGTAGTTTTACATGATCCTATGCTTAAGCAGTTTTGCATTCTTATCTCATTTAACTATTCACACAAAGATTATTGTTTAACATACATACGGACAGTTTAACATACAAATTGAGCAAACACATGCTTTCATGCAGGCATTAAAAAAATAAAATAAAAAAATACAACGGGGAGTGTTGTCGGCTGCATTCCTGTCATTATTTCTTGTATGCATACCTCTCCCTGCAGTAAGAGCAGAGTGAATCACTCAGCTGTTGCTGAATCTCATATGTCATGTAGCACAAAGGATGGTAAACTAATACCGAGAGTGCATTATAATATAAAAAAAGAACATGAAATGCATGATGTAGACAGTACCTGAGTTTGTGTTAGCTTAATGCTTTGTATGTGAGGAAATATTAGAATGCTGTCTTTTTTGTGGATTTCCTTGACAGATCCATCATGGACTCCAACCCCAAAAACCTGAAAGACATTGTACATTTAGTCAAAAATACATACAATACTGTAAGATTACTTACATTTATTTGTAGTTTCTATGCATTGTGAAGTAAGTTTGTTCAAAGTAACATGTTGTATACATAAAAAGTACATTTCTTTAAATTATAATATATGAATTAATTTACATTACACAACGAGGTCCCCAGGGATTTTAGATAAAACATCATCAGTTTGGAAGACATTTCCTATGTGACCAGCTTGCAAGACCTAAATGTTACTATGATGCCAGAGTGCAGATTGCTCAGCCGGTCATTTTACTATAGTGATTATGTTTGATGACACAGTACCACATTAACATGGTAAAATCAGATTGTCATTCTGGCCTGACCAGAACGTTCTGTATCGTGAAAATAATTTCAGCATTGTGTAATGTAATATTCATAACTGGCCTACATTTCGGACATGGCTCAATGTGGCATGTTTGGGCGGGTGATTGATTCAATTAAATTTGTTACTATAAGCACTTTTTTGCTATAATAAACATTAATAATCCTATTAGCCTCTTTAAATATACGTCAATGCATTGGATTGTTTTAACCAGTGGTTGGGTAAATCTGAACAAACCCGATGGCTGGTTATCTATGCCGTTTTAACTCATGTTTGGGTCAAATCGACATTTTATAAATTGAATCAACCGTGTAGTAGCCAAAAATAACATGCCAACTGAAAGATTAACAAAGTAATTCTGTCATTTAATATAATAATTAGGCCGTAAACCTTTTATTGCAACAATTAGAAACATTAGAATGCATTTTTGTCAACTTTTTGTCTATAGTTCGCAGCATCTCAGGCAGTTGACTTCGACTTCTCTGTTCACAAACTGTTCCCTTTACGATTTGGGTCAAGAGTATTCATTTCTTTCACATTACGCTCTATGTCAAAATAAAATTGCATTAGTAGCATGCAGTAAGTGCTAGTCATCAGATTAATATGCCATGATCAATTTGTGAGTGAAAATATCAGAAAGTATGTGATCTCAGCATGACAGGTCACTTAAGGGGAAAAATAAAATAAGATTTTATTTGAAAATTTGTATGACTGGAGTTTTCGAGTGATTCTCGTAAGTATTTTATAAAAAAATCATAAGAAAATAAACAACCTCTTAAAGGTCAAGTAATTTCTGCTCCACATGCAGCATGAAACGAATTGCAAAAAAATATTCTTGACATACACCCCCACTAAATATTTAAAGGGCAATCATATGCGCCTTCATCGGGGCAGACTGCCTCCATCTGCAGTTAGTTAGGTACAGATAGTCCTGTTCCAAACTCGCATCATTGTTGAAGCCAATGTTTTATGGTGCAGCTCAAACAGACTGCAAATCCATTCACTGCCAGTGTCACAAAAATTACACACTTCACCTTTAAACACCATTATAGAACTTGCCTGGTATGATATCACCCCATGGGTTGATGTGTTAATAAATAATGAGATTTCTTCATTGCCCTCCACTGTGGGGAGGAAAACGATTTGAAAAGATGTTCTCCCTCTGGGTGGAATTACCTGTAATGAGAAATACAAGAAACTCTTACCACAACAGTAAAGTCATTTAATTCCCACAGAGGCAGCATTACATTTATGTGCGGAATGTGTAAAAAGTACACATGTTAAACGAGGGACGCACATACCCTTCTGTGGAAGGCAGGCATATGAAAATGTCTGCTGGATGTAAACACAGAGAGCAGAGAGACAGGGAGCTCCTGGCTGGGATTGTAGATGTATACCGTTTCAGCTCTTGGCAGCCCCACAGGCCTGCAAAAAAAAACAGATTTGCAGATAGAAATGAATAACAACAGCGCTTTTGACGTTAAAATTACCTATGTTTGAATGTTTCTATTGAAGCATGTAACAATGAACTTCACCACTGCACAGTGTGTGAAAGGGAAAACCAGCTTTAAATGATCGGTATCCTGTAGAATGTTGTGCTTACTGCTTATATTAACACATCTGCATTGAAGTATAAACATGTTCATAATGAGACCATTTATGTATGTCTCCTGACACAAACAGCAAACAATAAAAGACTATCTATCTTCTATACCGCACACTTCTCCGGTACGCACGCAGTCGCCCCACTTGTGTTAAGATGAAAGTAAATGTCATTCAAAGCCACACAGGGCTGCAGCGCTTTCGTCTATTAAAAGACTTCAGTTGACCTTTCAAAGCCGATTCTAACCACAGAAAGCTAAGCAGCTTGGCTCTTTATATCACAATGTTCCTGTGGCCAGCATATGTGTGAATTTTACCATGGAGGCCAATGAAAACAACTCCATATTAGGGATGTGCGAGGCTAATTGACTATTAGTTTAAACGATAAGCTCCTACTAGTCGACATTGAAAACAACAGTCGATAACAAAAAAAAATACACCAAATGTCAGAATTGAAATGCCTTTCATTTTAATAATTCATTTAAAACCCTTTTAAATTACATAATAAAACAATACGTTTGATAAAATAATTATTAATCGTCTTTAAAAGTGCATCAGGAACGAAATGTTGTAATTTTAGGTCAGCTCTAGCATGCATTTCCTTTGTGCCAATTGCAGCACACTCAAAAATGACCACTTGAAAGACGAGTTGTGGGGGTGTTCTGAAGGAGAAAACCGGCTAGGTTATACGCAAACTATGTCATATCAAAGTTCCTCAGCCAGAGTAATTGCTCACAAACATTGAGCAGACTTTCATCTGAGCATATTGCTCGCATTTTCTCAACAAGAACATGTAAAATAATATTAAAATTATAATCACATGCGTCCTCCAGTGTTTAGCCTATGTTCTATAAATGTGCTAATATTGGCAAGTATGCTTTATTAGGTGCTTTTTCATGTGCTTGGCACCATCAAACGCGTTCTGTAGCTTATTCTGTACTTTTTTTCATTGCTTTCGATTCGCTTCAGGAAAACAGGCTGTTGGGAATTTACATGGTGACATTTTTACAGATGTATCAGCAATTAAAACGGATCACTTGGCCGACACCAACTGTATCCATCCATTCAATATTGACCTCATAAATATGCAAATTAGTACCACAAATAAAATGCCATTGTAACCTTTAAGAGTTTTATTCTGCAGATGTTTTAAAGAATACAATACTAACTACTAGAAAGCAAATTTCCGCAGTGACTCAATGTATTAGAAAAGACTCATTCAAAGTACCTTCTTTTGTTAGGAAAGACAAGTCATATGGGTTTTGACTGGCATAAAAATGATCACTCATATTATTGTCAAGATACTCCTTTTACAGGTTTAAATGTGAAAAATGCATGTGTTGAAGCAGTGACAGTAAGGCAGCAGGGCTCCAGACAAAGAATAACCAGAGGAAAAACACGGGCGGCAAATATTTTTTTTAAGAGCCACATAATATGAAGTACTTTCAGGCTTGCTGTTGTATGTACATATTCCCTCTCATAGGTTTTGCTCACATAAAGTTGTTTTTCCTCATAATCAAGGCTCAAATATCACATTGTTCGTCCTCAGGCTCACTAAAATCTGTTACAGCAAACAGCACATCATAGTACTGCCCCCATGTTGTGTTTAACTAGCTATAATCCGCGGACTTCCATGGAGTTTTTCTGCGGAGATATGTAGGCGCTTATTCCAGCTCTTGTGTGCTCAGCCTGGAAAATGGAGAGCAGAGCGCTGGTGCAGAGTATGCGGGAAAAAGCCCAGTTGCTGGTGTGACCGTTCGTCATGCTCTACTAGGCATAGAAGTCCGACCTCTTACGAGGAAAGACTGTAGCCTCTGGTGTCTGTGGCTAGAGCACTTCTTGGGGTCGGGAAGTGAGGTTTACCTGCACAGTAACCTCTCAGTAACCGGTACCTCTCTCTCTCTCTCTCTCTCTCTCTCTCAAGATTCAAGATTCAAGGAGATTGGAGAGAGAGGAGATTCTCTCTCTCTCTCCAAACGAGTCGCCAATGGCACAAATTCATATTTTGGGTTGCAAATGTGACCGTTTTAGTCAAAGTCTGGAGCCCTGATTCAGGATGTGAATGTTTTGTATAAATAGCTCCGAGCATGTGGATGGTGTAGCAAGTACTGATGAAATTGGCAGCCAGAAAAAAACAAAGGTCTGTTTGTCCGTTATCTCTATTTCCTGCAGAAATGTATGTGCTAGATGGTACTGCAGGATGATTTAAGAGAAAAAGGTGCTACTACCAGCATACTATGTTGTCAAAGTTGACGAGCAATTTTAACTACTTTTATTGTTAGTTATTTGCAAAACACAGTGAGAAACATAAAGGGTGAATAATATTGATTTATGGCAAAAAAAGAAAAATCAAGGTTTCAGAAGGACAACAGGGATACTTAAGTTGACTTTATAAAAATGCCTTAGAAAAAACATTACTGCTGTACAATGTGAAACAGACCAATGTCACTTATTTGAAGCTTATTTTCAGTTAAAGTTAATCTCAAAACCAATCTATGGACCAATTTAACAATGTCTTTACTTATCTGTACTTTTCTGGACCTTGAAAAATATTATAACCATGATTTTTATAAGGAGGCCTGGAAATCTCTCGGATTTCAATATCTTTATATGTGTTCCAAAGACGACGGGAGGTTAACTTAAAACTCTTTTGAGGGAGAGTAAAATATAACCAACTTTTGATTTTCTTCAAGATTAATTTTTCCTTTAAGACAGCTCAAACATTAATTTTAGTCTGGGACTAGCCTCAAGCCTTGTGTGCGAAAGCGGTCATAAAAGTTTTTATCGCACCAAGCAAAACCTACATATACAGTAGCTTGTACAAACAAAGGTTTGCAACCATAAGTAAACCATATTTCTATCAGCACTGGAACAGACATTCAAACATAACTAGCTGCATTCACATGAAAGAAGTGAAGTAATCTCCAAACTCTGCCAATGTCCTCAAGTCAGAAGAAAACCAAGCCATATTTGGCCATCCTGTCTGCAGAGGAAGCGACCTTTAGCTTTAAAACAAAGCAGACATTCTAAAACCCCATGATGATGTTCTTCTATAAGAGTAATATATACACAATACCTGTGGCATGTGGTGCATTATCACCTCCGTTTGTAAGAACAAATAACAAAAAAGCATCTATGCATGTACAATACAAGCCTACAAGGCAAAGACCCCAAATAAACTAAAGGTTTAGGGGGCTATTGTCTCCATGAGTGTATAACAATGTAAATGAAATGAACATTCGGCATCTCTTTTTGTGTTCCACAGAAGAAAGACAGACATCTGGGTTTAAAATAACATGAGGGTGAGTTTTATTTCAAGCTCAAAGGGGTGCAGCATAAAAAACAGAAGTTGCATGGAACTATTGTATGAATTTGCTGAGTTACTTTTGAAGCTTGAGCATCTCCAGTGCATTTATGATTCAGAAGCATGGACTGGATCCACTTCATTTATGTGCACGCACCAGAAAAATCAGTTTCAGGCCATTTGGATCAATTTAAAGCGATAGTTCACCAAAAAATGAAGTCATCAATTACCCACCCTCAGATTGTTCCAAACCTGTATACATTTCTATGTTCTTCTAAAAATAAAAAAGATACTTGGAAGAATGTCAGTAACCGAGGAAATCTCGCCCCCCAATTAACTGCCATTGTAGGGAAAATAAATAAATCAATGGGGGATGAGATCTGCTTGGTTTTTGACATTCATCCAAATATCTTCCTTTGTGTTCTACAGAACAAAGAAATGTATACAGGTTTGGAATAATCTGAGGGTGTGTAAATGATGACATCATTTTCATTTTTAAAAACTATCCCTTCAATCGTTTTTTTTTCATATCCACAGATCTGTACATAAGATTATTACTAAATCCTATACAATTCTACTTGTACACTTAACATTTGTAGTGTCTGAATAATTTGTATAAAATGTTGTTTTTGTAACATTTTAGTAATGATAACACTCATAAGTAGCAAACTCTCATGGCCCTCAAGGCCCTCTGTGATGACCTGAACTATGGTAAAAAAGAATATTTAAATAAACTATTAAATATTATTTTCAATAAAAGTCGGACAATTTTCCCTATTAGATATGTATGTTTGACTTCCTGGATCGATGCGGACTCTATCCACGAGAATAATTCAAGATCAAGGTGCAATCGCAGTTCTGAAATAATCATACAAACTTCGCATTCTACTGACAGTACAGTAAATCAGTGGGAGAGATTAATTTTGAGTGACATTCATAACCTTCTAAAGGGGGGCACTTTGTTTTTTGGTAAGTTTCCGCAATCTCAGGGTTTGTTCACCAGCAGTCTCGTAAAACTGAAGAAGCTACCGAATTTGGTTCGTTAACCGCCATAAAACTTAAAAAGAAGAAAAAATGCAGAAAACATCATTCAAAGCAGCATGTGGATGAACATTGTTATCAAGTCTCGAAAAAAAGAGAAAAGCTGATAAACGTTGTTCAAAATAACAGGAGGAAGACTTTGTTGCCATATCAAGTGGTAAGGTATTTATGATTTAATAGGCCGCTGTGCCTCAATTCATTCTAGATGCTGAAGTGCACATTTATTTATGTTGCCTAGCTATATTTGAGATGAGTGATTTGGACTGTGTTCAATTAATCACATTGTGCACATTTGCGTTTATATTGCATAACATTGACATTTTATAAAATAAATGGTAAATTTACTGTGGTCAGTTACATATGTTTAGTTCACTGTAATGTTACCAGTTTAATATTAAGATTTATAATAAAAGTAGTTTATTCAATGGTGAATCTCTGTTTACCAGAGATGGGAACAAGTCACATATGGTCAAGTCCAAGCAAGTCTCAAGTCTTAACCATCAAGTCTCGAGTCAAATCTCAAGTCACAGTTAAGACAAATCAAGCAAGTCAAGTCAAGTCAAGGGTTCACCCTAAGCAAGTCAAGTCGAGTCCTGATAAGTTTCAAGTCAAGTCAAGTCGTAGTACTAAAATAAACAGGTTCATTTTTTCAATACATGTTTCTTTTTGCACAGAAAAGATGAACTTGTATACATACATTATGTATCTTATATACATTGCTATGTATGAATTATATGCATATCTGTGCAACATTAATGTCTGATAATAAAAGTGTTGCTTACACAAAAGAAATCCAGTCTGAAATGTATAATAAAATCAAATTCAATTTAATTGAAACGGTCTACACAGAAATGGAAATACTTGTATCTGACAGAATGACTCAAGACTTAAGCATGTATACAGGCTATGAAGCTTATAAACTAAGTATTGTGAAAATCTGCCTATTATATGTTCTAAATATATGATGCTGTAATACTTGTGCTGTCCATTAAAGTGCACAGTAGGCCTTTAGGGAATTTGCCTCTAGTGATGGGAATCCCGGATCATTTATTGACTTTGATCTTGAATCTTGTTTATTAAAATGAACGGATCTTTTTAATTTCGGTAGAATATAAATAAAATGTATGTTAATATGGCCCAGTGATGAAGTTATGATGTTTAATCGTCATCTCTCCGGTGGACGCGCAGTATGCACGTTTCATACGTAATATATAATCTGAGAATGTTTGTTTTCTATTTGAACTGGTTTCATTATTTTACAGCACAAAACGTTTTATTGTTATTATGAGTATAACAAAAATGCAGACAGTTGATTCGAACTATGAAATTATTCTCGTCAGTATGACCGAAAAGTTTTTAAAGAGTTTTTTAAGTCCAAGTGATCTCACCGGCACGTGCATCCACGTCAGCCTGTCATGTAGTATATAAGCGAGCTGCTATTCAGCTTCCACACGCAGTCCACACAAACACTTGAACATGCACGCATTTAATATAGACATTAGCCCACATGTAATACAGAGAATCCCTTCTGTATTTTAAGATTATTTTAATGTTTTAAGAACATAAATAATCGGCCTTTCGCCTTTATGGCCAGATTCCCCAATTCATCTGATTATGAGATGAAATGTAGGCCTATCAGTGATGATCGATTATCACATTTCTAATAACAAAAAAGCAACCAAGGCAAAATTATGACAAACAGAAACGATTAATTCATTACATTAGTAATCGTTTTATTACACCGACTATAAATAAATTACTTTCTTATCTTTCCTTGTGGTTCGTGTATTGTCGGATGAAATTCGACATTGTGGTTGTCGTGTCAGAAATCCTCGCGTTGCATACTCTGCATTTAGCCATTTTTTTTTTTTTTTCATGGTCCAGTTCAAAGTCCTTATAGCCAAACGTGACTATCTGTGGAGCTCGACTGTTGTCTGCCATTGTAACGGCCACAACTATTAAACTTTCATGCCGCCAGGCGCATGAGCAGTTTCCTCTTCATTGTAACTGCTCTACAGTAATTGGCCGTTACACCTTGTTTGGCGCGGTTTGAGTTGAGCTGCGTTAAAGGCACAGGCGCTGTAGTGCTGCTGAGTCACAATAATTATTTTAACTAATTTCATTACTTTACTTTATTAAAAGTTCAAGTCATTGTCGAGTCTTCCATTTAAAGTCAAGTCAAGTCTCAAGTCACTTGCTCTCAAGTCAAAGTCAAGTCAAGTCATTTTCTTACTTCAATCAAGCAAGTCGCAAGTCCTGAAAATTGTGACTCGAGTCCCCCACCTCTGCTGTTTACTGTCTGCTAGTCTAGTCACCAGTTTTCAATGCTAAGAGTGCTCTTATGAGGTGTCGCTTTTTAAAATGGTATTCCGTACGTTAGTCTGTGCTGGTTTTTATGATCACATTGGGAGGCAGTGTCGGTCATGTGTGTGCAACCCGGTCCATTATTCTGTTGAAAAGCACATACACTCAGCACGCCAATCATAATGCATACGTGTAATAATGATTTGTATTTGTATTGCGTGTTATTTTGACGATAACTGTCTTGGCTGTGCTGTTCGGCTTGTTGCATTTCAAGTCTGAAGTAGCATTGTAAATGTATCATGTGGTAAGTGTGATGGTATATTGATGTATGTGCACTTCTATAGGAAAGCACAGTAAGGTAAAATACCTCAAAATGTCACAGTTCACTACTGATACACATTGGGAAGAACTGTGTTCAGATATGGTTTACCTGGAGATGATTTTAACTTCATGAAAATCTTGGGTTGCTATATAACCAGTCTATAATTCTCAGGTGGCTCGTTTTAGTTGGCAAGGTAAATCAATGACAGTGTGTGTTTATGTAACAGCTTAGCATGTGGACAATACACAAATAAGATGCTGGCATTGGTCTATGCTGCTGTTTTAGAGTCAAATGTTTAAATTAAGAATTCTTACTGTGTTCCAAACTCCAGTGAGGGCGGCTGAAACTGGAGCTGTCTCCCCCTCTCCTGTATGTAAAATGTGGAGCTAAAGAGGAGAAGAAAGAGAAATGATGATGTGAGTACCAACAAGTTTTAAAATGTAGGCCTATGTATGTGTGCACATATATGTATATATACAAACAACCGTTTAAAAGGTAGCCCAGGATTGTGTGCATAAAAGAATATGCAAACCTCGATTAAATCATCATTATGAACTCATTTAGGTTTTCTTATCTTAGACTTTGACCTAAGAAACAGATTATGCATTTTGCTGATTCAAAGTGGAGATATGGGAATGTCTACCACACATTGTTTGTTCTGCCCCTGCTTCTGTGTGTGGGTGACGTGGTCTAGCCCGTTACATTAGATCGGCAGACAGCTAACAGTTTCCCCAAGACAAAGAATGAAGCTTGTATATCTTTTTCCAAAACTTTACTCAGGAAGCACTGTAAAACTACAAAATACAAAAATACATCTCAGTATTTTACTTAGGTGTAGACGTAATTGGAATATTGTCTGTTACAAGCATTCAGAAACAAATGTGTTAGCTTAAGGCTAACTTCAATGGGAAATTGCGTTAAGATGCTAGCGTTTTAGCATTAACGATCAAAATACACATTTAGAACAAACTTAAACTTGTTAACAAAAGATTTCATTACTAGTATTCTTAGTAATTAATGACAAAATAACTGTATGAGACTGTACTTACAGGCAAACGTTTTACTGGCCAACTTAAGTCCAGAGAGAAAAAATATGCGACCGTTTATTACACCGTGTCTTTTCAAAACTATGGCAAGACTGATAGTACAAAATAAACATTACGTTAGGAGTCACCACTAGAGGTCTCCTTTTCCCAAGATAAACAACAGAACGTCACACTCCCCGCTTGTTATAATGTATTGTAACACTATTCATTTTTTACAAGAACAACAACTTCTGAGAGTGGTCTAGAATACACCCTTTGGGTACCCTGTCTAACCACCCTCACATCTACTTTGCGAACTTTAGAGTCTTTGCTGGGAATGGCGTTCACCACCACTCCAACAGGCCATTCATTCCGCTTGACCTGTGCATCCTTGAGCAGCACAACATCTCCTTCGCTCAGGTTTGGCTTGTCCACGTGCCACTTTCTCCTTGGTTGGAGTGACACCAGGTATTCTTGACGCCAACGTTTCCAGAATGCGTCGGCCAACGCCTGTACTTGCTTCCACTGCTTGCCGTATAGGTCTTTAAGGTCATACTCTCCCACGGGTGGCAACACTGGGTCGACTTTCTGTGTTAGCAGCATGGCAGGTGAGAGGACTGTGGGCATGTCTGGATCGGATGACACCGGAACAAGGGGTCTAGCATTCATAATGGCCATGACTTCAGACATGAGTGTGCTCAGAACTTCATGAGACAGGTGCGCAGTATTTGTCTTTAACAGCAGTGCATCCAGTATTCTACGAGCAATGCCTATCATTCGCTCCCACACACCACCCATATGAGAGGAGTGGGGAGGATTAAATGTCCAAGTGCTGCTTTGATCGTGAAGGTAAGTATTCAGTTCTTGGTCATCAGATTTGATCTGAAGTTCCTTGCATGCCCCTATGAAGTTTGTTCCCCGGTCAGAACGAAACAGGCGGACGTGACCACGGACAGCTGTGAATCTCCTTAGTGCATTGACAAAGCTTGAAGAGGACAGAGACTCAAGCACTTCGATATGCACAGCTCTTGTTACCATGCAAGTAAAGATGACTGCCCAACGTTTATTCTCTGCAATGCCGCCACGGGTTCGTCTTGAGCTTATGGTCCATGGGCCAAACACATCGACACCTACATTTGTGAACGGAGGACCTGGGTCGAGTCGTTCAACAGGTAGGTTTGACATTTTTTGTTCTTCCATTCTTCCTCTCAGCTTATTACAGATCACACATCTATGTATGATACTTGACACCAGTCTCTTGCCTCCAATCAGCCACAGTCCAGCAGAGCGAACTGCACCCTCTGTCAGATGTCTTCCCTGATGAGCAACGCTTGCATGGTAATGCCTCACCAATAAGGTTGCTACATGGGTTTTTCTGGGTACAATGATTGGGTGTTTCTCTTCCCAGGGTATGTCAGACAAAGAAATGCGTCCTCCAACTCTCAGCAGGCCGTCCATATCCACAATTGGATTCAGTTTCCTGAGAGGCCTTGACTTTTGGATGACTTCACCTCTGGAAAGGCATTTAATCTCCTCAGCAAACGTGTCTTGTTGAGCATTTCTGATAACTATTAGTTTTGCTTGGGTCAGCTCATCTGTATTGTTGGTTGAGCTCTTTGCACAGGACCTGGCTTTCTGTATGAGCTTGGTAACGGCTCGAATGAGTGACTTCCAGCTGGAGAAGTGTTCAAATCGGTTTGACCCCAGCTCGCTTCCGAAGGCCTTGGTTATGAAGGCTTGGACCTGTGGGCGTATGTCTGCATCTGCTTCAGGGTCAATGAGCTCAAACTCCTCTGGCTGTGAGATGTCTTTGGCTAAGAAGGCGGGGCCTTTGAACCAGTTGGTGTCTTTCAACATGGCTGCTGGCACTGAGCGAGTCCCATGGTCTGCAGGGTTGTGTTCTGTGCTAACAAAGTGCCATTGTTGAGGGTTTGTTGACTTTCTGATGCGAGTGACTCTGTTAGCGACATATACATAGAATCTTCTGCTTGTGTTGTTGATGTAGCCCAATACAATACGGCTGTCTGTGTAGAATGTGACTTTGTGGATGTCTATGTCGAGTTCTTCTGTAATTAAGTCTGCCATTTCAACAGCTAGGACAGCAGCACAAAGTTCGAGCCGTGGAATAGTGTGCGGGGGATGAGGAGCCAGCTTTGCCTTGCCCATGAGAAATCCAATGTGAGCATGTCCTTTTTCATCTGTTGCTTTGAGATAGGCCACTGCTGATATGGCCATAGTGGAGGCGTCGGAGAAGAGGCCGAGTTCTCTGTGTTTTGTGGAACACAAAGAAACAGACAAATAGGTTCTTTCAATCTGAAGCTGTTCTAGGTCACAGAGTGAGTCCGTCCACATTCTCCATTGTTCCTCTTTCAGCGCCGGCAGAGGAGCGTCCCATTCAGCTTGTTCAGCAGACAGCTCCCTGACTAAGGCCTTTCCTTGAATTGTGACAGGTGCCACAAGACCCAGGGGGTCGTAAAGTCCATTGACTGTAGACAGGATTCCCCTTCTAGTAAATGGCTTCTTCTCTCTGGATACACGGAAGGTGAACGTGTCTGACTGCAAGTTCCAGGTGAGTCCCAAACTGCGCTGCAGTGGCAAGGGGTCAGCAGTTAGCTCTAGATCGACCAGGTTTTTGGCCCGCTCCTCAGGCGGAAAGGCATCCATCACAGCACGGCTGTTAGAGGCTATTTTGTGTAGCTTGATGCTTGACTCTGCTAACATTTCTTTTGTGTTTTTCAGTACGGCGATGGCCTTTTCATCGGTGGGGAATGAGGAAAGCCCATCGTCAACATAGAAGTTTCTCATTACGAATTGCTTAGCTTCACTGCCATGTTCCTTTTCTCCGTGTACGGCTGCTCTTCTCAGGCCGTAGATGGCTACTGCAGGGGAAGGAGAGTTGCCAAAAACATGCACTTTCATGCGGTACTCAATGATGTGTTTGTTAGGCTTGTTGTCTTCAAACCACAAAAATCTTAAAAAAATCACGATGTTTCTCTTTGACAATGAAGCAATAGAACATCTGCTGCACATCTGCAGTTACCGCTACAGGCTCTCTGCGGAAGCGCATGAGGACCCCCAGTAAGGTGTTGTTCATGTCAGGCCCACTGAGAAGAACGTCATTGAGGGAGGTGCCTTCATGCTTAGCACTGGAATCAAACACTACGCGTATTTGGTCCTTTTTCTGTGGGTGATAAACACCGAATATTGGTAGGTACCAGCATTCTTGTTGTGGCCTTAGCACTGGGGCAGGCTCTGCTTGGTCAGCGTCAAACATTGCTTGCATGAAGTTGAAGAAGTGCTCTTTCATGCCATGTTTCTTCTCCAGCATGCAGCGGAGGGAGGCGAGGCGGTTGACAGCATGCCGTCTGTTGTTAGGCAGCCGCGGCCTGTTTGGCTTGAATGGAAGCGGTGCTACCCAGCAGTTTGCTTCGTCTATGTATACCTCCTCATCCATGAGATCAAGGAACAACTCATCTTCGATGGATAGGGCAAGCTGATCGTCACGCTGTGTTCTTTGAAACACATCTCTGCCCAGGCTGTCTGTTTCATTGGCTGTATGGGAGGCACATGGAGAAGTGTGGGGTAGTACAGCGTTGTCAAACTTCTTTCTAACCATTAAGCTGCTGGTGCATGGGTTGAGGATGGAGTGGCGTCCACTTGTCAGCACACTGGTTCTAAAGACGCTAGCAGTAGTGGTTTTATGTGTTCTTCCTAGACATACATCTCCAATTATCACCCATCCAAGGTCGAGTCGTTGGGCAAATGGCGCGTTGTGCGGCCCATTACATTGTTCCCGCACTTTGTGCAGCCGTATTATGTCTCGCCCAAGGAGAAGAAGGATGGACGCGTCAGGATCCAGGGCTGGGATTTTGTCTGACAGGTGCATGAGGTGAGGATGATGTTTGGCTACCTCTGGTGATGGTATTTCAGACCTGTCGTCTGGCAGCATGTCGCACTCGATCAGAGTGGGCAAGGGAATGTGGAAGTTGCCATCCACTGACTCCACTATGAAGTTACTGGCGCGTCGCCCTGCTGTATCCACCACTCCTGAGCATGTCTTCAGCGTGTACCTTGATCCTGCACCTTGAATTCTGAAATGTTCAAAGAATTCTGTTCTTCCAAGTGACTTGTTGCTCTGCTCGTCGAGAACAATGTACGTCTTCATGGCTATGTCTCTTTGGCCAGCAGGATACACTAATGCAAGACAGATTTTGGAGCAGGATTTTGACGTGTTCTTACTCCCACAGATTTCCGTGCATTTGGATGTCACCGACGGAATGGCCTCCAGTGGCTGCCGCTCCCCGCTGTGTTCCACGGTACTCACATAGACATCAGTTTTCCATGGGGCGGGCCCTGGATGTAGCGCTGATAGGTGTTTGTCACTGTTGCACTCCTGACACAGCAGAGGCCTGTTACAGTCCTTAGCGACATGAGTGGATGAAGCACAGCACTTGAAACAGATGTGTTTTTCTTTAAGATACGCTTTCCTTTCATCCAGAGTTTTGTTTCTGAAGCCACGACATTTTCTCAATGGATGGGGCTTGTTATGTAAAGGGCATTGTTTGTCGGGATCCTCATGTTTCCTGGCGGCTGTTGTATTATCGCTGTCGCTGCCACTTGTAGAGATTTCTGTCCTTCTCACAGCAACTGAAGTTCTCACATGATGACTGGCTGGCTGGAAAACACTTTTTTCTGTCTTTGTTGCACACCATGCTCCTGTTATGCTGGCAAAGCTGGGATCGTTGCGTGTTTTTGCCTGTTCACAGACAAAGTTGACGAAGACTGCAAAAGGAGGATATGGCACTCTGTATTGATCCTTGTAATGCGATCCTACAGTAATCCACCTCTCTTGTAGGTTGTGAGGGAGTTTCTGGACTATTGGGCTCACTCCGCGCGAGGTGCTGAGGTAAGAGAGACCAGGTAAGTATCCATCTGCTCTGGCTGCTTCAAGTTCCATGAGAATGTCTCCCAATTCTCTTAGCTTGTGGTTTTCTTTAGCCGAGATCTTAGGAAAATCTTCAACTTTTTTCAAAAGAGCATTTTCAATCACCTCAGGTGAGCCATAGACGTCTTCCAGCCTTTGCCATAACATCTTGAGGCCTGTGAGTACATTGTGAATGTGTACCGCTCTGATCCTTTTAGCTTGCTCAGATGACGAAGGCCCAAGCCATTTGCACAGCAAATCAAGTTCCTCCCTGGGGGTGAGTTTTAGATCATCAGTAGAGCTGATAAATGAAGCCTTCCAGGCCCAGTAGTTCTCTGGCTTGTCATCAAACTTCAGTAGGCCTGAACTCACCAGCTCTCGTCGCATCAGGTACTTCCCTAGGTCTGTTGCGGCCACTGTACTGGGTGGGGTTGTGTTGTACGTAGGGAATGACTGTGCATAGTAAGGCTGGGGAGGCTTGGACTCACCACTGGTTTGTTTAACATCGTGGGGGAGTTCTCTGTAGCTGTATGAATTTCTATGTGCCGTGATGGGTACCTGACTTGGGTTCCAGGTGGCTTCTCCTCTGCGCGAGTGATGACGAGTCGGTTCAATAAACTCGTGGTCACTGATTTCACTTGGTGATGCGTTGCCCTGTTTCTCACATCTGTTTGCTTCACTGCTGTCCATGGAAGGCTGGCGCACTGGTGAATGTGAGGTGGTCTGGGGTTTTGCATCTGATTGTGAGACCAAATTTACTGTGTCGTCTGCTTTTGCACTCCGATTAGGCTGGTAACCAGGACGTGTAATAGGAATCTGCATTGCAACATTTTCACTATAAATTTCGACTGGAGTTAGAGGCACTGTATTGGTTTTAATTTGCTGAAGTGAATTTGACAGTTTGTATTCTTCTTCAGCAGCTGCTTCAAGACATTCTGCTTCGGCGCTAGCAGCCGCTGCTGCCCTTGCTAATTTCAGTTCATACAGACTGGCGTTTAGAATGGCTTGTTGTTTCATTAACTCTGTCTCTTCTCTAGCGAATGCAAACTCTGCACGTGCGGCTTCTGCTTTAGCCCGTGCTT
The DNA here is from genome assembly GCA_029783895.1 of Triplophysa bombifrons. Taxonomy (NCBI): domain Eukaryota; kingdom Metazoa; phylum Chordata; class Actinopteri; order Cypriniformes; family Nemacheilidae; genus Triplophysa; species Triplophysa bombifrons. The sequence goes on from CM056452.1 coordinate 19,284,825, forward strand.
TCAATGCTAAGGAATTAGCTACAGATTGTCTGCTTGTTCTTGAGCAGTTAGATATTTGTGATCTTGTTTCCATTTCATCAAAATCCTCTTCTTCTTTTCTACGTGCCATGGTGCTTTTCTACTTACAGATTGACGAACGCTGGCCGTTAGAAGAGATGCCTTTTTACTGTTCTGCCCCTGCTTCTGTGTGTGGGTGACGTGGTCTAGCCCGTTACATTAGATCGGCAGACAGCTAACAGTTTCCCCAAGACAAAGAATGAAGCTTGTATATCTTTTTCCAAAACTTTACTCAGGAAGCACTGTAAAACTACAAAATACAAAAATACATCTCAGTATTTTACTTAGGTGTAGACGTAATTGGAATATTGTCTGTTACAAGCATTCAGAAACAAATGTGTTAGCTTAAGGCTAACTTCAATAGGAAATTGCGTTAAGATGCTAGCGTTTTAGCATTAACGATCAAAATACACATTTAGAACAAACTTAAACTTGTTAACAAAGGATTTCATTACTAGTATTCTTAGTAATTAATGACAAAATAACTGTATGAGACTGTACTTACAGGCAAACGTTTTACTGGCCAACTTAAGTCCAGAGAGAAAAAATATGCGACCGTTTATTACACCGTGTCTTTTCAAAACTACGGCAAGACTGATAGTACAAAATAAACATTACGTTAGGAGTTACCACTAGAGGTCTCCTTTTCCCCAGATAAACAACAGAACGTCACATTGTTATCGTTTCACATATGTGAATGTTAGACACAAAGGCTGCAGGCTTTGCTGGCAATCATTGTTGGGGCACGACTCTAGTCTATGTTGAGTCACACGTCTGCCAAACTATCTCATACAATAAAACACAAATGCACAGTGAATCACAGTGAAAGCTAATTTCAGAATTCTCAGGTTCAGGCCAAGATAAAATGTAGGTGATTTAAAAACCCTGTAACACATTTGGTGGGCACTACCATGCTCTTTGGTTGACATCATATCAAAGATTTGCCTTTTTAGTTTTTGTGTCTTTTTAAAACCAAAGAACTATAATGAAATAGACAATACACCATAAAGTGGGTGTGCAATAGGAAACAGCTGGTCAGCACTGAGGCACACATGGACGTGTTTATAATTCCCTATTACTTGAATTGACTTGAATTGTCTTTTTCCAAGTTTACAAATGTTCAGGGAAAACAAACAATCACTTTGTTTTGTGAAGGTTGGTTATAGTATTTTAAAAAAACGTGTGAACCAGTCTGTGAAAACCCAGGTCAAGTAATATTTTTGTGATTTACTGTTTTCTACAAACAAATCGTCCTACATAATGTAAACAACATTTTGTAAAATAAGAGATGCCCAATATGTCTGCTGATAATCGGTATCAGGCGATAAAATAAATTTTACACACTATCGGCTTAAAGACAGTCTGTGATCAGGGGCTATAAACCCTGTCAATCAAAAGAGAAAAGGAAATTGAAATGAGTTTGTGCTCTGTATATAGAAAATGTTCAGAAACATCACCAGTTTGATGTTCAACATTAATAGTTGATATATTAATTAATAACATTCAGAAAATTAAGTAACATTAATTTAATCTTCAGAATCGCTATCGGTAGATATCACTTTAAATAATCACTATCTGTATTGCTTGACAAATTAAGTATCGCTGCATCTCTAAGAAAACATAACCTTAATTTAGATCAAACTTTGATGCTCATAAACTTATAATTCGATTTGGAGACCTTGCCCTGGTTTTCACAGATAGGGTCACATATACCAAAAAGATCAAAGTGTGATGATGACACACCCCCTTATGTACAATGAAACACCAGGTGTGTGTGGTAGAAAACAATCAGACATTGTAGACTTGATGACACATCTGTAAATCAACACTTCAAAAGTCAACGCCTAAATATTATAATTACACTTGTGTTATTATGTACTTTAACAATCTGCTGTGATAAGTCACTTGTTTATTAGGTACATGTCAATCCTCTTTTTTCAACATAACAAATATAAAATGACCATCGAAGAATTTAAGGACCTGCATTCTGCATATTATCAGTGGCTTATCCAGCCTTTCAACAACTGGGATTCATGACAGCAAAAAGCATATATCAAAAAGACTGCATTACTAAAAACTAACCGCAAGAGAAGAGGTCACGTACAAGTGCCAGGAAATAAGATTTGAAACATACATGATATGAAACTAGCACTACTTTAACCAGGCATTAACCAAAGCTTCTGATGACGTGTTTATAGCTGTAACCAGCTTTCAACTTTCTCCATATAAACAAAAAGAATCCATGTCAACCTGGAACAGCACCAGACATGGATCCCCTTCAAAAACAGGTCACGAGTTCTTGACCCTAATATACCCTGTCTGCCATTATCACAGTGGTAAAACAGCCTTACAGACATGCTCGTACACATTCACAGAATTAACAACCTTCACGGCAGCCACCATAATCTAAACGCTGGACTAGACAGAATTCAAGTGCCTCAACTATCGCTGAGTGAGGGTATAAAAAGACACAGGGTAGATCCAATGCCTGGTCAAGCAGAGTTCAACGGCAGCACGTGTTATCAAATGGCAACTGGCGGGTGGTGAGAGCGGCTGTAGGACCTATCAAGATCACGGCAAAGAAACACCAACTCAACTAAAATTATAAAAAAGGAGCTCCATATTTTCATTTAAAATTATCTATTTATTCAGCGGATGAGTAAATGTATTCCTCCCAACCTGCAGATGACTCGGATCATGACAATTGACTCGCAAAGATGACTCCTAATCCCTTTTGCGTCCGTTTTTCCTGATTGTGCCCGCTCTAAATTCAGTGACCATTTGCAGCCCCCATTAAAAAAAAAACTATTCTGCCCTAGTGGGTAACTTTCGGGTGGCATGGTACCACTTTTTATGTCTGATAGTCTATCATAAGTTAAAAATCCATTTGAATATTGGATCAGCACAACTTTATTATTAATAGTGTTGCAGTATCACTACAGTCCTGTTGACACTCTATCTGGAATGGGGATAAATGCACTGATACAGAACCAAATAAACTACTAACTAAACTAAACTGAGATCTTGTGAATCAGCCCCAGTCATAATAACTAAAATGAGTAACCAGCAGCAAGACTAGAATTCAATATCCAACTACAGTACAGATTTGATTCTACTAAACTCTATAGGTCTATGCTTCGCTCTTTCAGTGTGTCTAACCTCCTCTAAGGCACACTGGATTTATGTCATCTCAGTTGTTTTACACCTTCATATGACTCTAGCTTAAGGCAAATCTGCAGTGTTGATACAACAGTGGGCACAGGTTCCAAAAGTAAACATTAAAAGAATAACATAATGACTGTCCTTCCCTTATGGGGTGTATCTAAGAGCTTGTCCAGGGCATTTATAATCACTGCAGGGCAAATGGTTGCATGAACCGTCAAATGATTGCCAAACCAGATACATGAACATCCAGACTGTACTATAACAGGAAGCATCATATTCTTGGTTTAGTTTTTTCGTAAATAAAATGTTTACCTACAGCATTTTGTAATGTCATAGCCTTGCCTAGCAAACCTTTTACTTTGCTAAATCAAACACGGAGACTTTCTAACATCAATGACATTTTTTTTCCAAAATGACAAAAAGAGGTTTCAAACAATGTGTGCAGCTCATTTCCTGTCTGAAAAGGGAAGTTGTAGGTTATTTGAATAACGCAGAGGAAGCACTGTACAGTAAAAACTACACATGATCTGAGTTCAGGATTGTTTCAGTGTCATTTCAATAGTTGCAATAGATCTTTAATGGCAATATGACATCACAATTGTATTTTTTCTACCTTAATTGTTTCTTGTGGCTCAATCCCTAAATTTAAAACAACTTAAAAACAATTCATATTCTATTTCAACCTTTTAACTAGGGCTGTGACGATATATATATCACAATCCACACTCATTATACCCGTCTAAGCCAATTCTGAAATTGCACAGGCTTTGATTCTTTGTTTTATACCCAACTCTTCAGTGAATCACGCACTTTTTTCTGTAGGAAGTACTGCTCTATCTAAAATCACTACGAGATTGAATCGTTTATAACATGCATATGAAAATCAACTCTTGTCAGACATCATCATTATAAAAATATTTTTTATTATCATGAAAATACCTGAAAAGGTTTGAAGAACAGCGATAGAATATGACCATTGGCATTTCCTGGAACTACGGAAATTGTGTGTCCGAAATTGCCCACTATACCCTGATTCACTATTACCTACATTAGTTCATAATATAGTCCGATTTAAATTCGGACACTTAATGCACTGAAAAAAACTGCGCCATCTTCTGCCGTGACGCGGGAATTCATTCAGCACTAACATCACAATAGATGGCTAAGAATTAGCCGTGAGTGTACATTGGGTGTACACTCATTATTATGATGCATCATGGGATTGAATGAATGCACTCAAAAATGTCCACTAATGAATTCGGAGAGCACTAGAAATGGATGTCCCCTTAAATAGTTCACTATATAAGGGTATGGGGGCCATTTCGGACAAAGCCTATGTGTGTAAGTCACTCTTTTTCTGTGTCCCATTTTCGGAGTTTCTGCGCAAGAGCACCCTCTGGCTTTCGGATGTGGGGCATTTAACCGTAATTCAATGAGAAGCGGAGTATAAAAATTACACGATATATCGTCCGAGCCCTTCTTTTAACAATGTTTAAATAAAAGGTATATACAAAGGCTGGAATACACTTTAAGACTTTTGCTCAGATTTTGCTCAGATTTTAAGAAAATCTGCGCACGTCTGCAGGTTTTATCGTGTAGCGTGTTATGCCGCTTTTCTCTACAAACTTTCAAAAAGTCTGCAAGCATGTGCTGCTGTCTAGTTTTTTTTATCCGTTAAGAATTAATAAAGTTGTATAGTGTATTCCAACATTAAGACATTTTAAGACTTGTTTTGGCAAACAAAAATGACCCCACAGCATTATAAGCAGTGTGTTATGCCTGACCGCAAATAAGTTTTGCAAGTAAAATGTAGTTTTACTAGGATATAAATGAGAATAAGAAACTTGTTATTTGTCATCAAACCCTCCTTATTTCAGCAGCACTGCCCCGCTGCATTATAACATTTGCATACCCCCTCCTTTGCTAATTATTAGTTAAAATACATGTCACAGTATCACAGGACAATTCAATATGACAGTATGTGTGGTTGCAGCTTTTTGCTACATTTTTTAGTCCAAATCAGAGAACACACAAATAACCTATTCAGCACAATAATGATTTGTGCATTGACTGGAAAATTCACCTAAAAATAAAAGTTCTGTCTTCATTTATTCACCCTCATATAATGTAAAACCTGTATGCCTTTCTTTCTTCTGTAAAACACAAAAGAAGATTTTCTTAAAAATGCTATTAACAAAACAATTGTGTAATTTACGGACTTCTATTGTATGGACACAAAACCAACGCAAGTCTACGGTAACCCCCACTGTTCGGTTAACAACATTCTTCAAAATATCTTCTTTTGTTTTCTGGAGCAGAAATAAAGGAATAAAGTAATACAGGTATTAGACAAAAGGTTAAAGAGTATATAACTAGGGATTTTTATGGTCTACTTTGGTTTATGGCGTGTCCAACAACAAGTTTATGTACAAAGACGGTGTAAAAAACTATTATTTCGTAATAATAGGCAGTTATTCTTACCTTACTCCTTGACTGACTCTCAAATGATTCGTTCTGTGATTCATTTGTCTAATTCCCTCCTGTCCACTAGCCTAGTTTGATTGAATTGGTCAGATGGTCTATTCTGCTGTGATTGGTCTACCACGAATGAGGCTCATGAGTTACAGTGTTTGGGGGAGAAGAGTGATGTTTTCCCGGGCAATCCTACCAAAACGTAAGCGGGGCCTATATGTAGTTATGTAAATCCGCTGCTGTTCCAAAATCGGACTAGGATTGAGTAATTTGCTTGATTCAGAGTCGACTTCCTTTTCTCCAAGCCAATAACTTTGTTATTCATTCACCTTCGGATTTACAACTTGCCGTTCAAAAACGACAACATTACACAGTTTATGAAATGTAATTTTCATGATCTCATGTTTCACATGTTGTACATGATTCTATGTAAATGATGACAGAATGATAATTTTTGGGTGAACTATCCCTTTAAGAATCTTTTAAGTGTACCTAGGAACTGATCATTCTTAAGGGCAAGCTTTAAGACTGCAAGTAACATAATCGAATAATGTCAATTGATCTATTACTGCAGTTCTGATAAATCATAGTTCTCCAGAACACATCAGATCCTTGATCTGTACTTCTGCAGATTTTTGAAAATCAAATGCACACACATACACATCAGCACATCTTGGTAATGGATGACCACAGTTACTGGTTGCCAACTTGCCAAACAACCACATCCGAATAAAATATATATACACACAGCTTATTATTGTTTTGACAATTGTTGCATTTCATTAATTATCAGTTGCATACTCAATAACAGAAGTAGAAGAACCAAGATATAATTGTTTATGATCGAGAGGAGAAACTGGTCTTGTGGAATATTTTGAGTTAATGGAATGCAGTTGATGCCAGAGCTAAAGCTATTTCTGGCCTTGGCAGAGGAAGAGATGAGAGGGCGTAACACAGCAGGAGGTGTGAAAATTAGCACTAGCAACCAGAGAGAGAGAGAGATTTGAGGTCTGGGGACCATTCACATACCCAGGGCTCCAGAAAAAAAAAATCAGATGGGCGTCCTTTTACGTGATGCATAACATTAAAAAAACTGCAAAGGACACAAAATGTTAGAGAGCTTCATACATTAGTATAGTGCTTAAAGTCAATCACAATTTTAACCCAAGCTTTTTTATATAAGAGCGAATCGTATTCACGCGAACATCATGTAAGTGTCAGAACTGAAAATGCCCTTGTTATTGAGATTACATCTGTTATTGACACCAGGCCAAGTGAACGCCGATTCTGGAATGCACCTATCTGATAGATTGAACAACACCTCCACAGAAAAATATCAACGACTACTTCTCTAGCCCCACCCACTGGTTTGCGCATGACAGAACCCGATTGAGCGAACAAGCAATAAACAGACATGTCGTTAAAGATAGCTAAATATTTTGCCATCCCTGGTTGTGGAAGAATACAGTCGCTGCATAACCTTCCTTCGGATTCCAATATTAGGAGTGCGTGGTTAGTTTATTTTAAAAACGTTCCAGCTCATATGGGAAAAACATGGAGCATTTGTTCTTTTCATTTCTCTGAGGATTCCTTCGTGAACAAGGCACAGGTCGAATATGTGGAGAGTTTCAAATTAAAAAGCAGTGCTGTTTCTTCAATAATGGATCGCAATCTTAAGCGAGTAAAACATTTTTGTACTATATGTCACTATTGTTTGTTAGATCGCTTGATGTGTCCTGAGCACCATCCGCACGAGATTAGTATTACCTGGGGACCTCTAGTCATTTGTATTAATTGCAGAGGTTGTCTGTGATCTTAAGCCCGTGCGAATCGCCATCTCTGTGATTTGGTGGGCTCATATATAATTTTTCAAGGTGTTATCCACCGTTTGCGAATAATGGAGGCTGTTTTGAAGTGTTTCGGTATTATTTCGGGTTATTATGTAGGCTAAACAAACTATACCCAAAGCCTTGCCATCACATCCAGGCAATAAGGCAGTAAAAAATTTAGTAAAATCATCCCGTGAGAATGCGTCACATGAAATACTGATGTAGGGAGTAGTGTTGTCAAAAATATCGATATTTCGATAAATATCGATACTGAAATATCTGAACGATAACAATACTAATTTCCCGAAGTATCGATACACCGATCCTAGCCGAGCTGTCACTTTCACTTATCTCCAAAGGCGCGTTGACAAAAAGCACACGTGACCGCAGTGCCTGTCACGTGTCTCGTCTCATTCGCTCTGGTTAAATAGCAAAAGTTTAGTGAATATAAATATGGTGTGTGCGGCGCCTCCGCAACCGGCTTTGATTGATAAAGAGCACTGCAGGCGTGCTATCTGGAAATATTTTGGATATGAAGCAAATGAACATGGAAAGCCGAAGGACACAAACAAGCCAATATACAAGAGTCGCTACAGAGCAGTGCTAACAAAAGGCGCTAACACCTCTAATATAGCAATATGAGTGTTGTCTCGTTTTTCACCATAATTCGTAAAGTCCGACTGAGGAATCTTTAACTGTGAATCTTTAAATACTTTAACTGTGGTCAAATGTAAATTAACTTGTGCTTAATTAACTTAATTAAAAAAAGGATTAATTCAATTCTGTAATTTGTCTTCATGTCGATCCAGTGAGCATTGTTTTCGGGTGTGATGCACGCAAGTTTGCGTGTGTGGTTCGGTGATAAGGAATCCGGCATTAAAATATCTTCATCAAATAATGTTATGTATTAACCAGCATTTATGAACGATGAGCAATGCAGGATATTTTAATCTTTGATGACAGTATGTAATAAAATACAACGGATCATGTTTGCTCTGGTCCAATGAAAAAAAATATTAAGAGATAGAACTTTGGATTTTAATTAGTACATGTATTAGTAAATGTTAGTTTAAATTAACTTTTTACTAAGATTAATACATGTTTAGGAAGTATTTTTCATTGTTTATTCATGTAACAAATATCTATTACCATTAACTTAAGTTCTCAGATTAGTTACATAGTTCAGTTCATTTTAAAAGTGTGGTCAAAAAAAATGTTTATTAAAGTTTGGCATTCTCTTGTAGCACCAGAAATAAGATGAGACCCGACCTGCAACAGTACATAATGCGTTACAACACACATTATGAAGAATTATTATGCATTTTACCCTTTAATAACTCTTTATAATACATTATGCATGTTATATTTATCTTTAAATAATAATACTAAAAAAAATTACCACCTTAATGTTGTGACAGTTTTTTCTCTGTGGTATCGAAAATGGTATCGAGTATCGATATTTTTCTAGGTATCGTATCGAAGTTAGAAATTCCAGTATCGTGACAACACTAGTAGGGAGGGCATTTATAAATCACAGGAGGTCTCCAGATAATACTGATGCCGTGCGAAGACTATGAATGATGCTAATGTGTAGCCTACGTTACATCTCTAACGAAATTCACAGAAGGCTCCAACTACGCAAACTGTTATCCAATCAAAGCGGTGGTCGTTTACTTCCAAGAGTCTTCTATGCGGCACACCCATTAAAACCAAGCGTATGCAGAGCTGGCCTCAAAACCTGAGTAGAAAATAGCCTATTACTTATTGATTTTTATGTTTTTTGATGTAAGAACCACATTAATGTCATAAGTAGACCTCATATAACAGTATAAAACAATAAAGAAGCACAGTTCATCACACCTTTAAAGAAAACCGCATGTTTCCTGCATTAGCTTCAAATGCAAACAATACCGTCCTCACATTTAGTTTTCTTTGCTGTTTTCAACCTTAGCGGGGGAAATTGTTGTTTTCTGCAGGCGGCAAAACATATTTATTTCAGTTGCAAGATTAAGCGATTCACTCGTTTGTTATTTCTTAATCACCCACATGACGTTTTAATATCTCCCAGGGTCTCCAGAACACAAATAAAGCCATTTTAGATAATATCAGAGAGATGTTTTGGGGCCTACTCATGGACATACTGGTTACAGTTGTTGTGAAGGTCCAGAAAAGAACTAAAGACATTGTTAAATTGGTCAATCTGCTCCCAGTGGCTCAATTTTATTTTTTTGAAGCGAAGAAAATACTTTTTTTTTATTAAAACAAACCAAAGTAACGGATTTAATTGAGAATATATCGATTAAAGTTGTGATTTTTAAAACAATTTTTTTTACTAAATTTAGATTTTGAAATCAACTGTTCCTTTAAGAATAACTTATTTTTTTAAATACTTTAAATGGTGGATTATAAGGCTGTTATTATTATTTTGTGCTGATGTATGATATTTCTGGAGTTTTAAAAGAGAAAAAACATTAACTATGTATACCATAAACCATGACCAGAGGACCGTAATACAAGCCGAACCGTGAATTTTGCGATCCATTCCCTCCCTATTGTCCACCATTTTAAGTCTAAGGAAAATATAACACTTGTAAATTTAATACTAGTAGGCACTGACACCATAGACTTATTACTTAACTATGATGGGAATGGCATTTTGATCGAATTCATGGTTAGGATTTAGTGCTAAACAATCAATGTACACAAAAATGAGAAAATGGATTATATATGTATTGTACACGCTAGGTGTGTGATGAAACACTTATCCCACGACACGAAAGAGGAGACACGAGACTGATTTCACAAGAACGATTGATTTCTACAAACGCCTCATTCATTTGCGGAGGTGCGCAGGCGACTAGAGGTTTGATACAGGCTCATTTAAGTTAAAAAAAACTTTATACCATTAATATTTATTTCTCCTAAGAAGAAATCCTGTCACTTACCAATGTAACAGTTAATTTTCTGAAATAAAACCTGAATAAACCTCGATGTCATATCTGCTGACAAATGTGATCTCTGGAGGACGCATGCGGCCTTCGAAGACGCAGCTACTTTGTCCAAGTTTCTAAAATGACATTCTAAAATGCTGTCACGATTGAGGTTCGACGTTTTAAGACCGCATTTTCCATTGTTTCGGTCTATTTTTCTTTAGAGCCTGTTTCTTTAATAAACCTCAGTACCCTAATAATAAAGGTGTTGCATTTCATCTTTTGTGCATTTATTTTGAAAGTTGCACTATGGCAGCTATATGTTCATAATAAAGTAACGAAAATCAAATTTACTTTATCAGTTATCATACGGTTATTTTAGGCACTCTATAAGTAAAACATTACTAAAAATATTGCCTGTAATGTCACAGAATGTCGGACTGAAACATAACTGCTCTTTTTCAGCCAACTAGCTAAACAGAGACATTTATTCAAGTAGTTTATTATAAACTGAAAACAATTAGGTTTAAATTGAAATGCGCGGGAGCTTAAATGAGTCCGCGCGGCTGCACAGGTGCGCAGCTTAAACGAGAACATTTGTTGTAATATGTCTGTACTAATTTTTTAACAAAAGGTTGCCTATGAGTAAACAGTAATTAGCAGTAACAATATTATCAATATTATGCAAACGCAATAGCTTTTTTGTCTCAATAGTATCACAGTGCCATGACTGTATGAAACGATAGGTCTTCAGGGCCATACAAATGTTAGAAAAAGAGATTAGATGTTACCTTTGGCAAGGTCCATCTGGTGCAATCATTTTATTTTATAAAAGAGATTTTTTGGTAATTTGACCCATCTCATACTTTAAGTCATACCTCTAAGCAACAGTTATGATTGGAGGATAAAGAAAAGGGGATGCTTAAGGCACGATTTCCTGTCATCATTTGTCATTTTAAATATTGCAATAAATGTCGTACTCTGGACTTTGTACCGAGATATTATCCTACAGTGAGATTTTGATATTTTTACATCCCTACTAGCAACACTAAGATCATGGGTTCAAATCTAAAGGAACCCATATACTGATGAATGATGTAACTTGAATAACAGCATCTGCCAAATGTGTGATTGTAAATGTAGTACATCTGGAGTTTAATGAATGCATGAGAAATTTATACATACCATGGAGGTCTTTGTCTTTAAGAATTAATGAATGGTAAGTGAACGTTTCTCAAAATATTTAAAAGAAAATAATGTGTGGGAAATGCCATGCATTTGTTTTAAAAATGTAAAGGGATAGTTCACCTCACATTCATTAAACAAAAAAACATACAATAATTACCCCCAAATTGTGACTGTAATGTCTCTAGAGAATTTTTAATAAGATAGAGCACGCTTCATATTTTTCTTCAGTACACTCACTGCCAGACCAAATCACATAATGTGCTGTTTTTTGGACAAAAGGTAGTCATTGCATGTATTATTGTTTATTCTATGCATTTGCCTTGTTAACTTTTTATGCATACAGTACACTGTGTTTCTAAAGTTGTGCAGCTGTTGCACTCTTCTGCTGGTTGTTGTTGTTGTTGTTGTTGTAGCACCAGGGGCATGTTTACCTTTTAGGGGGCCTGAGGCCCTGCACACATTGCCTAACATTTTTGTTTGAATTGCACAGCAGTATTGAGTACATCGAATTAATGAGACATATATACACACAAATATAAACTGTATTTATTTTACGTTGAACCACAAAAGAGCACAAAATTCTCTTCAGTTTTTAATAAGAATAAACCTTTTTGGTTTTGGGATGAAAAGTGTCCTTTGTTTTATTCATAATAATACAGAATGCTTTTAACTACAGTGTATGAAGTAAAAGGTGCAAGATTCTTCTTTTCATGCTTCTTTTCAAAGCATTGTTATGCTATATTCGAAAAAGTATATTGTTTATTTTTTATCGTTTTTGAACACCGCTTTGATACGTGTGCATATCTGAGTGTCTAAATCAAGCGTCAAATGATTTTACCGCTTGTAACCACTAGGGGGCCCCCAAGTTTGGGGCCCTACGCATTTGCGTGGTGGTTAACAATGCTACTGGGTAAGACTTGACACCTTGCAGCCAGGTTTGAGATTGTTGGGGGATGTTCAATGGAACATTGCAGTTCTGTTTTCCACTTTGTTTTGTTTGCAGTGGTGCCCAAAGTGTTTTCATTTGTTAGTCACGTCTGTCTTTTGTTTCTGGTCACAGGCTGGATTCACAGAGAATGCAGATGCTGATCAAGTTTTTGAATACAAGCGTATAAATGTATTCATATGATTTATATTCTCAGTTTAGGAACAGACGTCATTCCAGTTTATTTGGTTGAGATAATTTGTTTTTAATTTTAATCGGTCCAGCTGTCAGCATATGGCTATGCGGCGGACAGAGTTTATTGGCTTTTTATTTTAGTTAATAGTGAGTACTGTCCCAAGTTTCCTTTACAGGTATTATCAATTTCAGAATTCTACCAGAATCTCAATTAGAGGTCTATCGATATTGTATTTGTGGTCAGTGGTCAGGTGGTCAGTATATACCGATAACAATTAAATACTGATAGTTTTTTATGGTTTATTTCAAATAAAACAGCAATGAAGTGTATTACATCAATAAACATGTTGCTTGAAAAACTAAACTGTATTGTACTTTTAAATAAAATACATAAATATTGACTACATTATTAAATATTAAACTCCAGTGTATTATTTAAACAAAACTATAAGTAAGTCATTTCAAAAATTGTAATAATTTAAAACATTCTTTGCACCAAACTAACCATTGTAATATTTTACAATATATACTGTTTTGTTCACGTGTGTGTTTACATTAAAACAAATGTCATTAACTTTAGCCGTTCGTGCTGTCTCTTTCATTTGTTTTCGAAGGCGGATCTCGCGCACACACACACAAGCGCTCACACTATACTGACAAATGCATATCCAAATTTGCTATACTGAAATGTAAACATTTCTGCGTGTATTTTTGCCACCTTCTTAAGCTAATGTTAATAGACTACTGTTAGCGCGCTCTCAGCACTGTCGGCAAAAATACTATTAAATACAGCATATAGTCAATAAATTAATTATTTCTTAACATCACGTTTACTGCAACTGGCTCTACCTTGTCATTGTGAAACTTTTAAACCCCCATCTGATGTATTCTGCTCCGTGCAGACTGTGGTCTCGCGTCTCCAAACCAAACAAGCCGTCAGTTTTATTTCCACCTCTAGAGGTCATTGTTTTACGCTATACTCTGAACTCTCCACCTGCGTATCATAGTAGAGCTTTCCCTGCTGTGTCTGGATCAAAACGCAACCAGGAAAAACTATCGATGTGGATTATTGCTGATAGTGGATAATTCAAATTATTGTTACCGGTGCTTATTAAATGGCTCAACTGTTTTTTGTATGGAACCCAATCAAAAAATATGTATTGCAACAGTATTTGCCCAGGTCAAATAAAAAAATACATTTGAACAACCCTATAAATCAAGATGCACTACAGTTTTTTTGGTCCTAACTATACTTCAGAATTATGTATATATGTATATACATTTAAACCAATATAAATGATTACAGCGACATATATTGAACTGCCATGATTGCATTTTTTATGTATATCTGTTTCTAATACATAAAGTACAGCAGCGTGGTCAAATCATATCGTTTCATTTCTCTGTTTGAAAGCCCAAGATAGGTCACTTCTGCTTCCCTGAAACTGACTGATTCAAATCTCCCATGAATTCACCACCAGGCTGCTGCATGTGAGATAACTTTCTGTTGCACTCCAGATACAAAAAAAGTCATTAGGCTGCCACACAATGAGCAGAATGTCAACATTCCACTTTGTAGGTTTCTACAGACTTTGACCGAATAATATTTTTTACAGTGACAGATGCTAGTCTAATTTATGGAAAATTCTTACAAATCTAATGCTTTCCGCTAACAATAAGTCTAGTGGTCTAAGTTCCTTTTATACATTGTAGGGCTGGGGGATGTTATCATATATCGCAGCTGTCTCGCAAATATCCCGATAGTGATTACAACAAACAGATATCAGACGATAATAATGGAAAATACGTGTTATAACATTATCATGCAATGAAGATTTTAGCGTGAACGTTCTTGTTTATATGCCCAGGCAGTCGGTAAGAGTGAGAGTGAGAATGTGCTGCTGTATTCTGCCGGTCACTGCACAGATAGACCAAGCTATGGTTTATCTAAACTTTTTACCTGATGAAAGAAGTCACTGCAACACTGGTTTGTGCGTGTGGCGTGCCTGTGTGTGTTTGTTTTGCTTGGGAAGGGTCCGTGACAAATTCCCTCCCAGTCCGTATCCGCAGATTGATCGGCGTATGACATCAGTAAGCCGATTGTCTGCGCAGAGTTGCATGATTTCAAACACCCTTAATATTATCGGACATCGCAATGATTTTAAAGGGGGTTATATGACACGGCTGAAACAAATATTATCGTTTGTTTTAGATGCAATGCAGTGTGTATAAACGATTTAAGATTAAAAAACACTGTATTTTCCACATACCGTGCATGTTTGTATCGCCTCCTTGCCCCGCCTCCCTGAAGTGTGCAGATTTTTTTACAAAGCTCATCGCTCTAAAAAGCGAGATATGCTACGATTGGCCAGTTAAACAGTGCATAGTGATTGGTCGAATATTGAAAGCGTGTGACAGAAATGTAACACCTCTTACCATACTTAGAACATCAGGTTCCAAAGCTATCGTACTGACAGGTACGCCCACCTTAGTTGCATATGCATTTGGTCTGTCTTAGGCCCGATTCACATTTCGCGTGGAAAACGCAAGCTGCACAGTGTTCTCCTTTTTTTTCCAAAGCGCCTGGACTTTGTGCTCTCCTGGCGTTGGTTGTTGCTAAACAAACAAAAAAAAAGAGCGTGTCCCGCATCGCCTCCTAGTTCCGCGCAGATGCCACGCGTCGACAGTTAAAATAACGAATATGCACGCGGAAAACACGCGAAATGTGAATCGGGCCTTAGTCAACTCATACCAGGAAATGACGTGGATTTTTGGGGGTGTGGTTACACAAGGCGTTTCAGGCAGGTCTGGGTTAGCATTCACTTTTAGGTAGAATGCATCTTTTGTTACAACACTTTTTTATTTGACCTGCCTAATACATGCATGGGCAACTTATAACATATCAAAGACACAGAAAAACACGTACTTGCGCAATAAGACCCGATATGAAGTTGATTATCGCAAATTCAATCTTTTATCTACCAAACTGAACTCCTCCTCTTGTTTTTTTAAGCCCACAAGCACCTCAACAATATTCTGTTTGAAAAAATGTTTCCATGACATATACACAAAAAAATCGGTATCATAAGAACGCATTTAGTTCCAACTGAGTGTTTTACAGCATTTTCAACAGCATATATGTAACAGCATTTTCCTGTTGATACAGGAAGTGAACGTTATTGTTGACGCTGCCATGTTAAAAGAATTCATTGTGCACGCTCGTGATAGTCCCCAATTAAAACTTAACCACAGTGCATGCTGCTAACACAAGTCATGTCAAAACAATGAAAAGACAATGTGAATTGTGAACCATCTGCTACGGGCAGATAGCAGAGTTGGGGACGTATAGCACGAGAGGATGTGGCAAAGACACATGAAGAAAAAGTTAGATGCTCTGTTACTTAAAGTGTGAACAAAACTTGCGTGCGGAGTGGATATCAAAGGTGTCAGCCACAGATGCATTTAGCCACAATTTATGACTGCTGCAAAAAGTCCCTCAAAAAGAGAAAAACTGTTAATTTTTAACGAAAATGTTTCCACAATGAATGAATGTTTTGTCCATGTTTTCAGCCGCTGCCACTAGCAGCATCGTTTTGTGAAAATTAATACATGATATTATGTTCTCAGTTAAAAATTACTAGTAATGGTGGCGACAATAAATGCCATTGCATTTGTTCTCCACTGACAAGACAGAACAAAATGTGTCAATGTATGCTTGATCTGCTTTGTATATTCAAGAATTTTGTAGCAAATAGTATGGCTAATATTTGTTGTTAGCTGATGGGTCAACCAAAACTGGCTGTAATAAAAAAAAGTATAAAGTGAGAAGATAAAAATAAAACAATTGATTGTGGGAGGAATGCAAAAACGAACAAGGTATTTATAGGCGTACTTATGTATGAAGTAACTGTTTTAAAAAAAGATTGCATTTGTGCTTTGAAATATGCCATTAAAGTCTCAAAGGAATTGTGGTTTGATGGGAAACTCTCACCTCTCCTCTCGAGGCACATTTTCATTACTGTGCTGCTCCTCTGCCTGTAGAAAGTAAAAACAAAAGATATTTTTAATAATAATATAATACATGCGAATGTAAACATTTATTAGTTATAACAAAAAGAATAGAAAACTGATAACAAAACAAATAGATAAAACAATATTAATTTACACTATGAAGTTAGTTTTGACTGTCATGTAAAGGAAAGAATGTACAATTTTAACATTTATTACCACAGTACTCTGAAAAATGCCTGTAACACATACATGCCATTACAGTAAGTAGAACGTAATACTACTAGTAGTACTTAAGCCATTTTATTGAGTGTTAAAACCACGATTTAAAAACCATGACCCGATGACCGTCTCAATGCTCTTTTTAAAACAAGGTTTCCATGGGAACTAAATATAGTCATTCAGCCATACGATGAATGCATATAGAGGCCACTTACACGTGACTGTTAGGTACACATTCTAAAGTAATTGGATGACTATGCTGACCCAAGAACTGACAAGAGGTTTCAAATATAATCTTCTTTAAACTGACAAATCTAATCATTACCAGTTTAGCATTTATAATTATTATTAGAAAGCCTTCTGTAAATGCAGCACCCATCCATCAACATATGAGGGAGGTTCTCTTTAAAGAAAATGCTGCAGGTCTCCTCCATCACTCCTGACATCTATATTGACTACAAATGAATCAAAGTCTATTTATGGGTCTGCCCTCAACACTGTTGTGAAGCCAATAAGAGAGTCTGCATAGAAATCAGTTTGTGTCTCTCATCCACTTTTTGTTTTGTTTTAGTTTGCTGAGAGAATGTGAAAGCATGTCCACCTTAGTGACTGACCACACTAAATCACACTGCCAAAAACAGTGTTAAATATGTATTAGATATAAATTAATGACTGATAGAAAAGTTATGTTAAAATAAAAAGGATTTAATTTGTTATCTGGTATAGAGAAAATGCAAGGAAAATCATCACACCTGTTGATCTAATTCAGGTACACAATAAGGGAGAATAACCTAATTTCCTATGACTATCCCTGTAACTCTCCATTTATGTAATGAAGCCCAGCAGTGCGTCCTGACAAGCGCTCTACAGCAAGTGTAAACCTCCCTACCCAACAGTCCCTACAGGTCGTGGCTTTGGTTCAGGTTCCCCTCAGAGCAGGTTCGAGGAGGACAAATTTCATAAGGTCATTTAAAGGAACAGTCCACCCAAAAACGAATATTCTCAATTTACTCGCCCTAATGCCATACCGGATCTATATGACTGGAACAAAAACAAATCGTTTTAACATAACATGCGGTCATATCATCTTCCTTAAATTGAGACTTTTAATATTAAAGCTCGAAAAAGCACATACATCCATCAAACTAGGTAATCCAAACAATTCCACTGAGTAACTTCATACCTTCTGAAACAAAACAATAAATAATTTGAGCTTATTCACCAAAACAAGCACATCCTAGCCAGCACCTATTTCATATAACATCTGGGTGGAATGGTGAGTAAATTATGAGATATATGGGTGAACTAGCCCTTTAAATATTCCTTTTACGCCGAGAGGGACATTTCCCATTATACAGTCAGCATCATCAAAAATGCATTAACACATATTCAATGCCCATATTGCATTTTGTTCTATATATTTAAATGGACCAATGGTTACAATGCCTTATTTGAGCTAATGGTTACATTTCTGTAAATCATGTGATACAAAACATATAAGCCTAATATATACAAATGTTAAACTAACACGAATACTAGAACATCATTTCCACTTTTGTCAACCAACCAAACTAAGCAAATGTTGAACTATAAATGGAACTTTCCATCCCCTTTGACCGTGGTCCTTCTCAAGCCATTACATAAATACCCCATCAAAAACAGGGTCGCTTACGCAACTGTCAAGTGGCAATTGTCTGTCAACCTCGGAAACATCGACCGCAGGTCTGTGTAAAGTTGTTGTTTCCTTCAGAGCAGGTACAGTCAGATTTCAAGCAAAATTTACATTCACAACAACTTTTGTCAGCTGCCGTGTAAACGTCCAAGACATCAATGCATTGCTCTAATCAAATTGAAAGATAGGAATAAACGTTGCTTTACTGCATTTCATCACACAGGACTAGCATCCCACAGCAAACATATCAAAAGCAGCAAACATCAGGCCAAACAAAGGTCAGGATAAGGCAGCAAAAAGACAATAATAAACATTACATCAGACTCAAAGAAGCACTTACGTTGAACAGTTATTTACACGATTACATATACTGAGGCATGACGTTAGAGAAGATAGAAGATGTGCATGCACTTTATGGACTAAAAGCATATTTTTAGTAGAGGTAGGCCAAACGTACAAACATTTAATGACATATTTGAGTGAAAGCGTGATGAGACTGTATGAAACAACTCTGAAATTATAATTGATTAGGTCCATTCTGAAATCCCACACTCCTCATGGAAAGATGCCTCGCTCTTCCCGCCTCCAAATGGAAACACATTTTCACCACCCTAAACAAGTTATCGCCCTTCCCTTGAGCGCTGAATAAAACAACATATGCGGAACCACATTCAGAAAGACAAAATGTGAAGCCCTGTTTTCATTTTAGCTACGTTTACATACGCAGCAATTTGACAAATGTAACAATAGCAGTTCGCTACGACTCGCACGTGCTCTCAGCTCAAAGCGAAGCAAAGTTACAGTGTAATAAAACATTTGTCTAATGACGTCACATTTGAAGCAGTTTTACATACCTGCGACGGCATGAAGAAGTCTGCGTCCTCTGCTTGCCAAACTTCAACCACGCTGGACATCTGAGTCAGAACTTGAAAAGAAAAACCAGCGACATAAACATACCGAAAATCGTGCAAACAAACATACCAACAACAATTCCCCGCACTGACCGCTGTCTATTAACGAAATCGAAAAATTTCAGATATAACACTTAAATAACCAACGTTTGCATGTTTGGCATCGTATGCGTTAACTCATATGTTTGCAGCAGTTTAACAGTGAGCACTAGAGGCTGGATGACAAAGGCGGAAAATTAAACGGACAAGCTATTTTAGTCGAGAGCTCGCACCATGTCAACAATCCGAATACATGCAGCTGGAAACGCATCTAAATGTGCATTTATGTTGCATTTAATACGCGCTTTCTTCGTGATTATAACGCACATATGTTTTGTGAGTTCCCACAGGGTTGCGATGAATAACAGCTAACGTTGTAAGCGCTGAGCTTTGTAGCATATTGCATAGACACAGGAAATCGCACAAAACCATAACTGCTCAGTAATGTCGAGCTGCATTTCCTTTTATTCGATTTTAATCGAAATATAAATCGTACAAGTGCACATAGGCGGATTAAAACCCAGTGTCAGATCAGAGATGAGGTAAAGGTATTGAACATTATACTGCTTTAGTACAACGACTGCACTTGAATACTTGTCAAATCAGCCCTCGGCAGTTCTTCCGACATTTTCAGTCTCCGCTTGCATTCGTCAACTAAATAAATATGACAAATATGCCTCCCAGACCTTGAAACTGAGCTCCTCCGTGTTGAATGTAGGGCAACAAGAGCTGTAGAAGTCGCAGAAGGACATTAATCCATGTTTTTCTGTGCGTGAAGTCCCTTTGGCTCGCCATGCTGGCTGTGTTGAGCTCACTGGCTTCACTTCTTTCTCTTTCTCACACCCTCCCTCCTCTCTCAAACAGTATCTGTGTGAGTGTGCGCCCACTAGAGACCGAAACATCATCTACACCATGTATGATCTACAACACTGCATGACGCGACGCGTCAACCTAAAATGCTGTACTTAAAAACGCTTCAAGCGCAGTCTCCGCGACATTGCTCGCGACGCTAGCACTGTGGATTGAGATAATTCACACGTATGATGCGCCGTTAAAATCGTTAGGATATAATTTCTTTCAAGTAACCGAAAGATAACAACCAATCAGAGAAGCCAATGAAATCCAAATATCATAGTTATGATATGTCAAAGCAGCAACAAAAAGATTATGATTTCAAAATATATATAAATATGTCATAATTTTTTTTTACAAAAAGCTTTTCAATACAAAAAATCAGCAACGCCCACTGCTGGTGTGGCAAAACTAGGCCCACTGTGTAGCCATGCTATATACATTACTTTAAATTTACTAGAGTAACAAAACTTATTTAAAATAATTACAATTATTCAGGGATTGCAGAAAAAAATGCAGTACAACAAATGGGTCAGAATTATATGCAAATAAAATAGCATTGCTCTGTGCAAAATTAAGAGCTGAGGCATCGCTTTGAGAGCCAAAACAGGTTGATGCATGTCAATAACAAGAGATGTTGCAACATGCACAAGGTATTATTTGTCATTGACAAACCTTTAGTAATCAAAAACATATTTAAAAAAAATATAGATATTTTCACACATATGAAGACCCATTAAGTGGGCAAATCTACAGGACGTTTGGCTGAAATAATTTCTCAAATAAAAACAGTAAGGAAAACTAAAAAAACAGTTGAAAACGGTTATTTATTCAATCAGATTACACATAGCCATTGAAAACATTTTCATATTTACAACATATGAACAAAATGTGAAATTTGAAAAGCATGCCCAAAAATTAAAAAGATGTCGATATTTCCGTAACAGATACACAAACAGGAACTTTTTCCCTACTTTTAACTTAACTTTGGTTAATCGCTTTAAATTGGCCATTCACATGCACCTTAATTCAATCCTCTGTGTGTAGTTCAGTTTCTCCAGACAGTCTGTTTCTCCAAACAGTCTGTCCAGGCTATAGGGTGCCTCAGAGCAGTCAAGGGTTAACATATCATCTTCTCCATTTACACACCAGGAGGTTTTCCACTGTCGCTAACCCTTTTATGCTGACAAATCAATCTTGAAGTTTGCCTTGGACTAGACAAGGTTAAGATTTCAAGGGGGTTGGGGGAATCCCTGAGAATTTTCATCCCTTTTCACAATGTACCAAACCTTTTACAAACCAGTCAAAGCTTTACGTATAACACAGAACTGATATTTGAATTCTAAAATTAACTTGTGTAGTACAAAAGCCTCGTTTGATTGTGTAATGGTAAAATGATGGGTTCAATCAATTATAAACCAACATATACAGCAGAGGCTTTTGGAAGTCAGTTGATATAGTCAAAGTCCTCTGGTATTCCAAAAGCTTTGTCTAAACGGCTGTTCTCAAAGCCAAACTTCCTCTTCGCCCAGGATTTGATTGCAAAAACATTATCTGAAAAAGAAAGAATGCAGAAAATGACACATTTAGGATGCAAAAAAGTGACAACTTTTATCAGTTATGAAAACTAACCAACTTAAGCGTAAATTAT
This sequence comes from Triplophysa bombifrons, assembly GCA_029783895.1. Lineage (NCBI taxonomy): Eukaryota > Metazoa > Chordata > Actinopteri > Cypriniformes > Nemacheilidae > Triplophysa > Triplophysa bombifrons. The sequence goes on from CM056452.1 coordinate 19,306,941, forward strand.
AGTCGTGCGTAGGACCCACGGGTGCCATATAGGGGGGAAAAGAAAGGACAATTCCAAGGGCCCATGACTGACAGGGGCCCCAAAAATAGGTAAAAACTAATATTAAACCATCATTATTTACTATATATTTAATAATAAATTTAATGATCTCTTTGTTTTTGGCAGTTAAAGTAAAAAATCCCCACAGACCAAAAAGTAAACATCCATATTGACCGACCACCCGACTATCTGCATAAAATGGTTTGGTCCTGCCTTAGGGCTCTCAGTGATGGTGTTTAGTTGCAGTCAGTAGATGCGCCAGAACTACAATGACCACAATGTTGCCTAGTAATGTTAAATCAAAATCTGGTTTTCGAAAAGGGAAAGAGTAAAAAAGAGATAGAGGGAAGACAAAGGAAAGGGTGTCAAACTGTAACCCAGTTTTTCACCAAGAAAGGTAGGTAGCCTGTAGTCTGTGAGTGGTATTAACCTGTTGGCTAAATGTCCGTAGTGAAACAAGCTAGCTAGCTACAGACAAGTGTTAGCCTACATTTAATCACCATTTAATCAGTGCAGGGAAACATTTAGCAAGATATTCATATTAATGTGCAGCCAAGTAAAAAAATCTGATGTTTTCATTGTTTTGAGAGGATGATGTTATTTTATTTTTATTTGAAAAGTTAATATATATTTAAGTTTGTTCGTTTTTCTTTTTTTAAATCTTTAATTCATAATTATAATAATAATAATTATTAATAATAATTAATAATAATTTTCTTAAGAGATTTTCCATTTTGTCAAATTTTACAATAAATATACATTGAGACTGTAAAACATGGCCTTCAGCACATTTTTTATGGTTGCTTTTAATCTTGGATTAGAGAATAGAGAATAGAGAACTGCATAATAGACTTGCATGCATGTACAAATCACCAGCAGTAAATATTGTGCTAGTACTAGTATTGAACTACAAGAACCAAGACAGTTGCAAGCTTTTAATGACAGTTGGGACAGGGGGCCCAATTAGAGTTTTTGTCATGGTGCCCAAAATTCCTGGCAGCGCCCCTGGTAGGACCTACACCTGTGCGTAGCCTGAGATGCGCCTATCCTTAAATGTAACAATGCGTCATCTCAATGCGGACCCTACGCGAACATTAAGCTCTGTTATTGGTCTGTTTGAACCCTTCCCTCAGGTAAAAAAAATGTCCGCAATGGCGTCATGTTTACTCAAACACATTTCTGAATTAATCATCCAAGTAGATTATTAGTTTTTTCTGTATTTAACATCTCAAGCTGCAACAAAAGTGACTGTTTACTTGCCTTGGCTCTTGTCTTGTTTACACAAACAACAGATGCATGGACACTAACGCCTAGTGGTCATTGCCTGTCGACACAGCCAACGACGCAGAAGTATAAAGGAAAGCCCGAGCGTTGTCCAAGGCGCAGCCTCGCACAACAAACGTACGCTTTAAGGGGGATATGCAGTGAGGGAAATAAGTATTTGATGCCCTGCTGATTTTGTAAGTTTGCCTGCTTACAAGGAAATGAAGGATCTATAATTTTTATGGTAGGTTTATTTTAACTGATAGAGACAGAATATTTTTTTTGTATACAGGTTATATATTGATTTGCATTTAAGTCAGTGAAATAATTATTTGATCCCCTGCCAACCAGCAAGAATTCTGGCTCCACAGATTGGTTATGTGCCTATATGGACCACAGATTACTCCTGTCACTTTAAGACAGTACTACTAAATCAGCTTTTGTTAAGTATATAAAAGATGCTTGCCAACAGAATCTGTATCTTCCATTCAACCTCTCCACCACCATGGTCAAGACCAAATAAGGTTTTAAAAGATGTCAGGGACAAGATTGTAGACCTGCACAAACCTTGAATAGGCTACAGACAGAAGCTTGGTGAGAAGGAGACAACTGTTGGTGCGATTATTTGGAAATAGAAGAAATACAAAATAACTACCAAATGCCCATGTTCTGGAGCTCTTTGTAATATTTCCCCAATGGAGTAAAGAAGATCATGAGAAAGGTTAAAGATCAGCCCAGAACTACATGGAAGAAGCTTACTAATGATTTCAAGACAGATGGGACCACAGTTAGCAAGCAAACAATTGGTAACACGCTATGCCACAATAGATTGAAATCCAGAAGCACCCGCAAGGGCCTCCTGCCCAAGAATCCCCGCCTGGCTCATCTGAAGTTTGAAAATAATAATCAAAATGATTCAGAAAAGGCTTTGGCGAAAGTGCTGGCTCTTGTGATTCTTTGAAGATTGAAAATCTTGAACGAGAACCTCCTCCCCTAAACTAGATCACTGAAGAGGGGTCGTGGATGTGCCTTTAACATGGCAAAGACCCAAAACATAAAGCCAAGACAACCAAAGAGTGGCTTAAGGAGAAGCATACTAAATGTCCTAGCCAGTCTCTAGACCCTAGTCCTATAGAAAATCTTTGAAGGAGGCTAAAACTCCAATTTACTGAGCGACAGCCAAGAAACCTTAAAGATTTACAGAGGAGTGTACTAAAATGTATCCTGTCACATATGCAAACCTGTTGACCAACTATCAGAAATGTTTTATCTATGTGCTTGCCAACAAGGGTTTCTCCACCAAGTACAAAGTTATGTTTTGCTCGGGGACCAAATACTTATTTCACTGACGGAAATGCAAATCAATGTATAACCTTTATATAACTTTTTCCCAGATTTTTTTTATTCTGTCTCTATCAGTTAAAATAAACCCACCATAAAGATTATAGACCCTTCATTTCTTTGTAAAAAAGCAAACTTACATAATCAGCAGGGGATCAAATACTTATTTCCCCTCACTGTATACTTCTGAGTCGGACCAACAGAATTACTCAGAAATGGCATTTAGAATCTGTGTAGATAATTACGGAGTATTGCGTTACGCATTTTACATTCAGTTAAGATATTATACTCCGCAAGATCAGGGATGCAAACTCATCGGGGTGAAAAAAGGTGACAATGATGCGATACCCCCCCAGCGCTATTTATTATATATAGTCACAGTTTATAGTTATATATATATAATTATAACAATTTGTATGTCATATTATTCAGTGCACATAATCATGAAACAGTTTATTTGCAAAACCAGATAAAACTGTTTTTGTTCATTTCCATAAATCATGTTCAATATGTTTTTACAGAGTTACTTTTCTGTATTTTTTTTGTTATTATTAATTAATCAAAACAATCTAACCGTTTAAATGATCTTACTTGGAATGCAGTATAAAAAAAATAGTAAATGAAAATGAAAATTACAGTTTTGTTTTTGCAAATTAACTCTTCACATTAACTTCAAGGTGCAGTGTTCACACAACACCTTATAGTTACAGCTCTAAACATGAATGACATTTGTATAGCATGCCTGTAACCAGAGTGACAGATTTAAATTTTATTTTTACACAAGAAGTTTTATTGTAACAAAAACGTTATGTGTGATACTATCAGCAATGTTGTACGAAAAACCAACACAACACTAACATGTGTACAGTATGTCATACAAGAAATCTGGAGTTGCATTGTGGCGTCTATGAACGCTTGTAGACTATCACATTATACTGTAGCGCAGCTGTAGATAGATCAGCTGTGCAAAACATTACAAGCAGTTTGACATCAGGAAAACAAACCAGCGCGCCTTTATCTGTTGCTTAGTGACAGTTGTGTTGAAGTAAGTCAGAAATGCGCAGTCAAGTTGCTGCGTAATTCGACTACATCTAATATTGATTCATGAGTTAAGTATGTGCGCTCAATCTGCGCAGAATTCAAAACATAACCCGCAAACTGGCTAGTGATTTGACATCAACAACATCTGGACATGATTCTCATGATTTCTTTCACCACGACCACGACCCCGTCCAAAGACTCACAGACCCCTCTCACCCCCCATTTTCAAAAACTCATCGGATCTACACAAATCACAATAATGACTCATTTTGGATCCAAAAGGCGAATTTCACCGAAAGGTGACAAGTTGGCATCCCTGAAGATTGAGCAACTAAAAAAATAGTTTTACTGGATTTAATTCAAAACAGACCCACTATGTCACGCATAAAGAAAACAGTTCTGCGGTACTCTAGAAACCTCTAGTTGTGTTTTTTCTTTATTAAACATATCTTTCCATCTGCATATCCATTCCAAACTAATTCTGCATATTTCTCACCGAAAACCAGCTTGAAAAATTTTTTGATTTCCTTTGGGACTGTATTTTATCCAGTACAATACAAAAACAACAATAATCCCTTAATTGGATAATATTTTAACTTTAAGAACAATCCAACAATGACATAACCTGTTTTATATGCAGTAAATAGGACTATCAACAGCAATGAAAACAGGCAAAGGATCGTAACAACATAAGCCCCTGGGCCTCCACATATGTTGGCCAGTTAGTCTCCTGAGAGAAAAGCCTGAGATCGAGGCAGATAATTGAACTAAAGCTAAACTCCATTTACAAAGGCATTGCATACCACCAAGTGTGTGTGCGTGCATGCATGCACTCTTTCTTAGTGCAGTATGTAAGTTGTGTTTGGCTCTGGGCTGAAATCTGATCTGTTTAATGTAAACCGAAAATGGACTCAACCCTAAACCCACCCCATCCAGCATGACTGCTGTGTTCACAAACAAAACAGTACAAAGTTTTTGTACACTCTTTATCTGGAAGTTTGGTAGTTAAAGCGATAACGAGCAACTTTTTGACCTTAAATTAATGTCTCTAAAATTATTTTAGTGGCAGGACAACTTTTAACTGTACAAAATTGACTGCCATTGCTACCTAAGCAGCCTCCTATCGGCGGAAATTTCACCTCTAACTTTGGTGTTTGGGCCAGTAAAAGCCCCGCCTATCCCCTGCTTTACGGCATACGTCACGTTTTACTCATAGCCTGGAAGAAGTTAGCCAACAGCTAACAAGAAGACAACACAATCCAGTTCAACCTAAGTCTCCAAACCATCACCATGGCAGAACCGTTAAAAAAAACAAAGAGGAAAAGAGAGATATTGATCGGACACAAATCAATATCTGACGGACTTACACTCGGCGACGCAAGCTGCAAGAGGCAACGGGTTGCAAAAAGGAAGGAGACTTAACATTAGCCTTCCGGCTACTGGATTTGAAAGTCTCATATGTTCATTTTTTCTTACTGTCCTGTACTTTTGAGCGTATTAGTAATTTGGCTGTGGTCAGGTTGTTTATTGGCGCACTAACGTAACTGGTTTACAATTTATAACCGTAAGGTAGACTAGAGATAATGAAATGTTGCCGGGTCTCAATAGCTTACATAGCATGATCGTGCCTCATCATGAATTTAGTGTTATACTTGTAAATGATGACTACCAAACCACAATAAAGTTGTATGGTCAAAAGTTTCTGATTGCTTAGTTTATGCACGTAGACTTATGTTATCTGTATCTACAGTTACTGTGCTAGGCACTATTCCCATAGCGAGTTGAGAGTAAGTTATTGATTGCACAGATTACACAAAGCACAACGCCAGGTCGCGAGTGTTTTTCCAAAAATATAACTAAAGAATAATTATCTGCGTTGGTTACTAAACATATTCACGTCCATGCGTTGTGTTTTGGGTGACTGCAAATGTGTTATGTAGCTAACGCTAGCAAGTTAGCTGCTACGTAGCTAGCACGCTATGCACTAACAACCAACTGCTAGCTCAGAATCTATTTTGAACTATTAGTATAGCCCAGTAGTATAACCCGCGGGAGCCAAAAGAGTGCTTTAGTACATGCACAGTTTATGAAGTGACATGATGTAAACGCGTTTTTTGCCTAGTCAACAAATGCACGTGTATTGCACTGCCCATGGAAGGTTATACAGCAGGAATATTTATGGCATTTATAACAGGCAATTGCTCTTATCAGCCACATGAGGGAACCAAACGCCAAAACGGCTCCTTGTTGCTATAAGTAAATAAAGGAAATTCCTTCCTGAAATGTAAGTGAAATAAAAGTCTGTGTCTGCAGCAAAAATCATGGCTAGAGGGGTCATAGTGCGCAAATTTTTCTGTGTCTTTGGTGTGTTATAAGTTGCCCATGCATTTATTAGACACGTACATTTGTAAAAATTTAAGTGTTGGAACAAAAGATTCATTCAATTTAAATGTGAATGCTTACCCTGACCTGCCTGAAACTCCTCGTGAAACCACATACCCATGAATCTACATCATTTTGTGGTATGACTTGAATAAGACCGCCCAAATCTATACGCAAGTAAGGTGGGCGTACCTATAAATCTCATTGTATCATCGTTACCGCAGAATTATCGTGGAGACCCTGTGTGTTTCGTTGTAAGAAGAAAGCCTCTTTGTTTGCCCTTCCAAAAGATGAGCAACTAAAAACGAATGGTTACATTTTATTTACAATACTGTTCCAGAACAGTACAATCCGAATAATGTGTGCAGCGCATTTCACAGATGATTGCTTAATGAACCTGGGAGAGATCAATGCCGGCTGTGTGAGGCAATTCCAACCATAACAAATTTCGTGTTTATTATGGGGTTTATTGTCTCTGTTGAGTCGCGACAAGACATGGCATTACACTGGTTGATCACCAACGGCAATCTTTATAACGTCGTATATAAAAGGTAAAATAGTTAGCTACAGTTTTTAACTATTTAACATAATATGTTTTAAAACCTTACCAATCCTTTACATCCTGTTCAAGTTGCGCTTCCAAACTTGATGTATTGGGTTGATTATCTTAATTTTCCCGATCAGATTCAGCTCAAATTGATAAGGAAAGTACAGATGACATTTTATCACCTGTCAGTATAATTGCTTGGGAAAGTATGTTCTGAATATGGTAAGAGGAGTTACATTTCCGTCACACGCTTGCAGAATTCAACCAAATGCTACGCACTGGTTAACTGGCTAAACATAGCACACCTCGCTTTTCAGAGCGATGAGCTTTGTAAAAAATCTTTGCGTTTCAGAGATGCGGGGCAAAGAGAAGATACAAACATGCACGGTATGTGTAAAATACAGCGTTTTTTAAACTTAAATCTTATATAAACATTGCAGTATTAGTACATGCAAAACAAGATTGCCAGGGCCTTCTATTGATCTTTGATGTGACTTACATTAGCAAAGAGAATGGCTTAACTGGCTTGCTTTATTTTTAGTTTTGTGTATGCAAAAGACTTACCTGTCCATCTCGACACTGCCTCCTTTGCTGCAATGTTGGTTTTACCTAGATAAAACATGGGTATGTTAGCAAGGTCAGGCTTGTTGGGCTGCTCATACACTTTCAGATTTTAGCAAAGTAATTTACATTGGATCAGATGCATAGTTTCTATAAATTTGCTTCATGGTAATCAAACCCATCGTTGCTTTTGAATTGCTAATCTCAAGCAGTTGCTAAACCTGTTAAACTAAAGAATCATGCTTTAAGCTTTTAGCTTGTCAATGTTTGCTGAATGGATCTAGTCCTTTGATAAAACTCAGCTGTGCAGATCCATATGATTTGTGAGCAACCCAAAAGATTTGCAGGTGGTTATAAATCACATAAGCTTGTCCCTTTTTCATTGAGACCATTGATTAACGTCTTAGACAGTAAGCAGACACACTGATATGTGCTGCCCAGACCACTTCAATTTCAGAGCTAGATTAAAAAACGCTCAAAAACCATTCTAAAGTTTTGGATTATATTCAATCTGAAAAAAAGCACACTAATCTCCCCAGTCGCATTGAAAGTACCTTGTTTCCTCTCTGTGCACCCTACATTTACATTTAGTCATTTAGCAGATGCCTTTATCCAAAGCGACTTAAAAATGAGGGAAACAACAACATAAGAGCAGCAGATGCATGCAGTACAAAGCATTGCGCACTTGACTGACAAGTCAACAAATACAGCATTTCTTTAAAAATCGCAACACTGTGGATGGAATATGATATATGAGGGGTCGAATAAGTCACATGAACACTGCGATTTAAATGCACTTTAAACTCTTTTAAAACCACATCCACAAAATGTGATGAATATGTTTAGCGCCCCAGAAGCAATCAGGGTTATGTGTACTGCTCGAAGGCATCATTAGCCCTCTTACTGACTTAACATCCCTTGGTTGCCGACTGGGACTCGTACCGGCAACCTTGTGATACCGTAAGTGATTTGGAGCCCTCGGTCGCTGAAGTGGAAAAAAAAACAATCAACACAAATCAGGCTGCCCTAGAAATATAAACTTCTGCTTCATAAACACAGATAATAAAGAGCCGCAACATCTTTAAATGGATCTCTCTTATCCAATTTATTTCTAGAGAACAGCTGAACCCCCTGGGTGTTACAGACACATCCTTCATCATCACCTCTAATAATGATGTAATGAGCAGTACTGCTTACAACAGCACCACCTCAACTGCAACAAAAAGCAATTTAAGACAAGCTATAACTGCATAGATGAAAAAAGTCCAGCCTTCAATGTGCAGATAGTTTAATAGTTTAATGTTCACAAACATTATTTACAGTAAGTATGCCAAGGTAGTTAAACGAGTGAAATTAATCATAATTGATTTTCCATTTTAGTTTTGGCTTACAACATTACAAAAAAACGTAATAATCATGGTTAAATGATTATTGTCATATTACTTTTCACAAGGATTTTCTCATTTCTTGTTTATCCTTTACAGCACACATCTTTCCTTTCCACAGCACTGCAATTTCCTTTGCACTCTCAAAAAGCCCAAGTTTAGTCCGACCTGTTAAATCTAGATCAACATTCATCTACATATTTTAACATATTGATTTGATGTAATTGATTATATTCATATTCAACTCTATATTAATTATTTAAATCCATGCATTTATAACATTGTTGTATCTATAGGAAAAAAATGTTTTCATGGGAACCTACTGTTAAAAAGCGTATTTTGTATTCAATGCTTAATTGTGTTAAATATTCGTGATCACAATATTTACCAACGTTATAGTGATTAGGATTTATTTATCAAGCAGTCCTACAAATAGGAATTTATGAAGTGGACTCACACGGAACAAATCATTGGAATATTTTCAGAAATGTATGCTTATAACAAAATAAAGGATGAAGTCATATTCCTACTAGCCACTGCAATCGTATTTATCACTGTACAATACACCCCAAAGGTAATTTTAAACACGACTAAAATAATCATAATAATTTGCCATAATTACAAATCCCTAGAGCCGATGGAAGCGTGAAATATTTGAGCGGGACCTACTGACATTGCCATGGATTTTAAAATGTAAAGCGGTTGTTAGAAAGACAGAACTGCAAGCATGGGGTGACAAATGATGTAAAGCGAGGTTACAAATGTTATTTTCTCATTAGAGAAATGAGTCATTATCTCCACCAGCGCATGCATTGAGATGATTATTCAAGACTCATCAGAGGACTGACTGGAGTGAATCTAGAAATATTCAAAGTTGAATCTACTTGAGGATGTTAAACAGACCAATAAAGACACAATAACTGCAAATGTTGGTGTGTTTGGCAGAACAAACAGGTGCCAATTTTGCCTCTGTGTAATGAAAAGATGGTAAATATAAAATGTATTATGAAGGTGTGTTGAAGCCCAAAACAGCAGTACACCTTCTAGCTGGTTCTTTTTCGTTGTTTAAAGAATGTTGCAAACTGTCAGGTGTTAAATATAACATTTGCCAGGACTAAGCTATGGCCTAAGAAGACATATTGTGACATATGAGGCAAAAATGATCAAATCACGCTTTTAAGAAGTGATGATCTTATGAGAAATGATAAGTGTCAGGAGGATCCCATTGCGAAATCATTTGAAGATTAAATTTTTAAGAAATCAGTCAAAGCATTACGAAAGAAAATGCTGTTCAACAGAAGACAGAAGTCTAATTTGTCTGGAGGTAAAGGTATATTCAAGACACTCCGAGTACGTTCACAAGAACTAGACTATATGAGTCAACTATATGAGGCCAGTTTTTTTGATTGCACTTATACTTTTTGTTGTCCGTATGTGTCCCAATTGCTTCCATTGTTTACCCCATCTGTAAGTTGCTTTGGATAAAAGCGTCTACTAAATGACTCAATTTAAATGTAAATACTATGTCTCCGCTGGTTGTAGTGGTGCAGTAAATCTACTTTTTGCTGGAGAAATTAAAATGATTATGTCATGCGGCACTAACATGAAAGCATGGTGGCCGCCATTATTGTTTGGGGAATACTCGCGCATGCCGACAGACTGAATGCATAAAGGGCCAGGTACACTTGACTTTCCCCGTCCGTCTCGTGTACAAACGCATTCGCACAGCTTCTTGAGCATATTCATTCGTGGATGAGCACGGATAGATAAGTTCGACACATGCGTACGCAGTACGTCACCAAGTGGACACGGCTGATTTAAAAAGAGAGTTAAGAGTTTAATCTATGCTAAAACATCTTTGAAATGTGGACACGGATCAGAGTGGTTTACTCACGAATCTCCTCCACCACCTCTGGATCACATTCTTTGTACTTATCCACTTCAGCCTTCATCTGATCTCCTTCGTCTTTTAATGCTGCAAGCTCCTTCAGAAGAGCTTCTCTTTCCTCCTATACAGGCACAAACATCAGTCAGAAAATAACTCTTGCACAAATCAACGAAACTTCACCTAGATAGATATGCTAAGCTTAAAATATTTTTAAAGTAAATGTTCTTGAGTTCAGAGAAACAGAGAAGTCAACACGCACGTTAATTTCACGCCCAACTTTGGCTTTGTCAGCCGCTTGCTGAAGGGCTGTTTTGCGCTGCTTTCCTTCATCACACTACACACAGAGAGAAAAGGATTTCCACATTACACATTATCAAAAAATTCCACTCATCCTAACTGCTGTTACAATAAATAATAAAGTTCTACAACAACCTGTTTAACAACAAAACAATTTGGACAAGTGTAACAATATCAGAGAAAGCTTCACCTCTCTCTCCAGCTCTTCCAGTCTACATTTACGGGCATGCAGGGCCTTGCTGGGAAAAGCCCAGTAATAGTTTGAGGTGCCAACTCTTTCGGTGTCTACCATGTTATCATCCACCAGACTCTGCAGCACTTCTTTTACCGACATGGGAGCTGAAAATATACATGAAATAAAACCTCAAGTAAGGATTCTTCCACTAGACTATATATACAATTAAAACAGCAACAAAAACATCTTTGAAACTTGTATCAATCTAACTTCTCAAATATTATTTCCACAAACACAATTATGTCATCACCACCATCTAGTATTTCTAAAAATCAATGACGCTTGTTTCTTTCTAAGTTCATTGCATTAGCCTTAAAGGAGCAATTTGGAGATTTTAGCGGCATCTAGTGGTGAGGTTGCAAATTGCAAGCTACGGCACACTATAAACAGACTCCACTAAGGTCGATCGATATTAGGGCTGCAGCTATCGATTATTGTAGTAATCAAGTATTCTACTGATTATTCCATCAATGAATCGGGTAATCGGAGGATAAATACTTTTTCTTTATTTAAGAGCAATACTAAATATACGAGAGAAAAAAAGACAGTTCTCTTAAAATGAACAACTAATTTGTTTCCTTTTTAGAAATTTTATTTTATGTCTGAAATTGCATCCATTTATATCTTTGAAAAGTTAACCCATTTAATACATTACATTGCCATATTACATTCGAAATGCAATATAATACAAATGTATAAATAAAAAACATTAATAACATCAATTAAAATATAATTAATAATTTCAAAAGTAAAAAACTAACTTCAGCTTATGCATGATGCATTTAGTTTATCTTAATCAGTTTTGGTTTATTTTTTTCTTTTCACTTCACCATTACAATAATCTATCACTTATTCATCAGCAATTCAGCATGAGAAATATGTGTGAACAGACCAAAATGTGTGTGTCTTGATCAGGGGCAGACTGACCATCTGGAGTACCAGAACTTTTCCCGTTGGGCCGCTAACATATGGTGCCGAAAGGGATGCTTGGGCCAATAATACCAAACCCCACCCCGTCGATAGAAATGGTGGGCTGATGCCATCAAAAAAGTAAAATTGCCTAGATGATTTTTTGTATTCGAATTACTCAAGTAATTTGAGGAATCGTTTTAGCCCTACTCTATATCAAACGTCAAAAATCGGGTTATAATTGGTGTGTTTTATCTCATAGAATAAAACGTGAAAATATTTTGAGGTTCTGCTTACCGCAGACATTATTTTAGGCAATTTACCAAAAACCTATTCAAATGATGGAACGGAAGTCCTAAAATGCTAACTCGGTTCCGGGGTTTGCATACAAAAATATGTCGTCTCTGAGGCTCCCTTCTGACAGAGGACAAACATGTGTTCATGTTTTTGCTTCTTTGCCCAAGGAGATAATTTTTTTTTCAAAACACATCTGTAGAGCAGTTTGTCCATTTAGGGCTACTGTAGAAACAACATGGTAAATTCCATGCAAGAGACCCCAGGGTGTATGTAGATAGAAATAGTTCATTCTAATGGTAATCAAAACAAACATTCATTATGTAAGGTCTTTATACACCTCTGAAGACATAGTTATGTATATTTTATTGGATTTCTGTCATTAAATCCTTCAAAAAAACTAAACTATATTACACTTACACAGATCTTTTAAAGCATAGCTTCATGTACTGACCTTAAAAACTAGAAAATTCAGTGACACTAATTCAGTGTTAAATCCTTCCAGATTAGTTGTACTTACTGATTCCTTTGGATTTGGGGGCTATTTTCTCAATGTCCTTCAGTTGAAACACATCTTTCTGATAGCAAGAGAAAAGAAATGTCATCCCTCCAAGTTTCAGTCCAATGCACTCATTGAAATTACTATGTATTGTAATTACTTTTCACAATACAGTAGTAATTACAATTCATAAAAAATATTTAGAGGCACGAACATATCTCACTCATATATAATCATAAAGCAGGTTATTGGAAATATTTGTATGTTAAATAAAGCACACTTACGGTTTCAAAAAATATTTCCATCATACGACTTCTTTTCTCTTCCAAGCTAAGTCCTTTCTTTTTAGACTGTGTGGATTATAAAATATATATATATATATATGAGGCACTTTTATATGCAAATCAATACAAAAAAAACCTCACAGGGTAGGAATTATATGTCCTAAATCATTGAACTATTATAAAAAATTGCCTTTAATAATGTTCTATTTTTCTGGCCCTTCAGCTGTGCTAATAGTTAAGGTATGAACTTGGCCTGCCACTATTTTCATTGTTATTGATTACCTTCTTTGATTTTAAGCAACATATTTTGTTTCAGCAACACTGAAACATTTTATTCAGTATACAAAAAAGCTTCATCTGAATATTTATTGAAGTGCTTAAATTACCAGAATTTAAACTCACATTCAATGCCTCAAACTAAACGTAGGGCATAGAGTATGTGGCAGTAACACTCTTGAAACCCCTTTCTGTAACTTTTAATATTCCTACTGTAAAGATAAAAGTTTCTTATGGTGGATAATGCTAGAATGCATTATTAAAAGACCAGAGTTTTTTTTATGCATTGAGAAATTGGAGGCGGTCGCCTCTGTCAAATGACGTGCAGCCTCAGGCTCTCGTCAAAATTATGTTGGGTGTCTTCACAAGAAATGCTGCGTGCATTCAAAGGGGCGATTCGCCGGAAATACGTGTTTTTCTTTGTCTTTGGTGTGTTTTAAGTTGCCCATGCATGTATTAGACACATAAAATTGCAAAAATGTAAGTGTCGGAAACAAAGATGCATTTTATTTCGAAGCGAATGCTCACCCAGACTTTTGAAACGCCTCATGTAACCACACCCCGGCAAATCTACATCAGTTCGTAACAAGATTTGACCAAGACCGCCCAAATCTTAACGCAAGTAAGGTGGGTCTTGTAAATCTCATTGTACCGTCACTGGCGCAGCCTGATGTTCCGAATATGCTAAGAGGCGTTACATTTCCGTGCAGTATTCAACCAATCACTAAGCACTAGTGAACTGGTCAATTATAGCACACCTCGCTTTTCGGAGTGAGCGTTGTAAAATATCAGCACGTTTCAGAGAGGCGAAGCAAAGAGGAGATACAAACATGCACGATATGTGGAAAATACAGCATTCTTTAACCTTAAATCGTGTATACACATTGTATTACATCTTGGTTAAGCCACAAAGGTACTGTAGGCCTACGTGTGTGTGTGTACAAGATCAGGATGGCACCACCTCCACCTCATTTTGAGCCGGGAAAACCCTGCTAGATTTATTAATATTCTCTCCCAAAATTTCCTTTTATGGCATTGAGTACATATCATCGATGAGAGGGCGGGGCCTTTGCCATGACAAATGTGTGTTTACATACTTTCCACACAACAAAGACAATGTCAGACTATGGCCTTTAATAACTATGAAGCTTGTGTGTCCTTAAACAAGAGATTTTTAAATGAGCAGGGGACCTGCTATGTTGTCATTTGACATAAGACAGTAACGTTATAGTCTTGGTATCACTAAATTATATTTTGAGTGTGGTGCTGCTAATGTTAAGTTAATTTAGACGTGGCTAGACCAAAATACGAACGTTTTCCTTTCACATTTTCTGGCATTGACAAGAAACTATAATTAGTGGTGTAGTCGAGGGTATACGTAGGTATATGGCGTATACCCACTTCTTTATCAGTCGGCATTGCGTATACCCACTTGTTTAGTGCAGGGTATGCACGGCTATACGGTGTTTACCCTCTGTAATTTTCCATGGTGTGTCATAAAAGTTGTGAATAATTGGACAAACTTAATGAACTGCTGCCAATATCGTAGAAAACGCCTATGACTGATCTCAGAACTGATCTACCTCAGCGTGCGCTCTTCAATCTAATTGAGATGGCCAATCAAATGAAGGAAGCCGAGCATTACCGTCTAATCAAATGAAAAAAGGCTGGAGTTGCTTTTGACAGAAGCCCAGCTCAAGGTCAGTTTATCTGTGAAAGAGCGCAATGTAAGTAGTTACATTTTTTATTATAGAAATATCAGGGGTAATTCACATGTGGCGTCCAAAACGTGTGCAAACAGGGTTTTTCCTGCATAGAGAATCTGGAGGCGGCCGCCTCTGCCTACTTTTGCGCAGTGTCTCAGAAAACGCTGTCTTCATGCCATAAACAAGCGTTGCACTCAATAGGCATTTGTAACTGTATTTGTGACATTACGCCACTATGGTGGCGCTGTATCGAAATTAGATATAGTTATGCGCTGCTTCAAGATTTTTCCTTAGATCTGTCGTTACTGGTTAGGTGAGTATTGTTTGTTTTGCACCCTAATACGTTTTTAAAGGCTTTCAAACTATACATTTCATCACATGTTATGTTTTTAACTTGGCAGATATGTACGGTGGCCGCTAGGTGTCACTGCGCTAAAACAGAAGAAAACACATGCAAACACAGAAAAACACAAGCAAATTCAGAAAGCATCTTCATTAGTTTGACGACACATGCCCTGCAAATACTCGAAACACAAACAAACACAGAAACGCGCTGCATATACTCGCAACACAAACAAACACAGAAACGCGCTGCAAATACTCGCAACACAAACAAAAACAGAAACGCGCTGCAAACTGCACAGACGACAACGGAAGTGTTTCCGGGGGACCGCAAAAACTGATGCACCTGATTGGGACGCGCTTCACTTTGACAGTTCAAATTCGTTAGTGGAGTTGTCAGCCACATTGAAGGTAATTGCTTTATAACTTTATTTTAACTTTCTTAACGTACGTCCGTAGGATATTATTAGCCTGTCGATATGAACAGTTTAACAAAAACGATGACACGTAGTAACTGCTCGACTTACTTAAACAAGTGTCACTATAAAAAAGTTTAAAGGTTTAAAAAAATGATTAAAAACTTATTCTAGTCGACATAGTCAGTGTAGCTGACAACTCCACTAACGAATTTGAACAGTCAAAGTGAAGCGCGTCCCAATCAGGTGCATCAGTTTTTGGGGTCCCCCGGAAACACTTCCGTTGTCGTCCGTGCAGTTTGCAGCGCGTTTCTGTGTTTGTTTGTGTTGCGAGTATATGCAGGGCATGTGTCGCCAAACTAGTGGAGATGCTTTCTGAATTTGCTTGTTTTTTCGTGTTTGCATGTGTTTTCTTCTGTTGCAGCGCAGTGACACTTAGCGGCCACGGTAGATATGGCTCGTAAAATCACAGATTACTTATTAAAGCCAGTTTGTGAGCAGGCGGGTCACGAGGGCAGGTAAACCGTGCAGACAGCAAGAGGCTAACGTTATTCCAGTCTGTAAATTAGCCAATATTCTGTAAACAAGTCGTAAATATGGTGTCATTTGCTTTACCATAATATATTTCAATATTTTGCAGCTTCGCTTAAAGAATAAGCCGTAATACAGAAAAAAAAAAAACGCTGCCTGTTGCTTATCTACTGTCGCTGAATGTATGAAAAAATCAGCATGCACGTTCATTAAAGACAGTGTGGTGATAGACGGAGGTGTGGTGATTTTGGCTATATGATGACATATAAAGAAGTTAAGAGACTAGATGGCCTCCGCTCGCAAAATTGACGTTGCGCTGTCCGTGTTCGGTGTAAGATAGGGTTTGAGTAAAACTGTGTGCCCTGCTTACAGTAGTAATGCGCAGATGGCAAGCTGCGAGACGTACAAGGGCTGCTTTAAGTATTTTTGCTTATTAAATATAATCTATCAAATTTGAAAAGCTGGACATAATCAAATTATGTTACCGACGAGATGCAGGAAATTTGTTAGGTCTGGGACAAGATTGATGGTAACCATGAAGCACACATTTTACAACGTAGTGTGTGCATGCATATAATCAGGATGGTACCCCCTCAGCCTAATTTTGAGCCAGGAAAAACCCTGACAAAGCACTGGCGCGTCGCTTTCTTCCTCTTTCCACAGCTCTCAGGAGTTGAATATTTAAGATTCGCGATCGAGGCAGCTCCGATGTTGCGATCAGGTTCATTCAGTCTTAACATACATCACACACCACAGGGAAATCTGATAAGATAATCTTTAGAGCCGTTTAAGATCATCAGGACTTTAACTAGTACTGTCAGAAGGGGAGAAATCAGTCGATTATCTTTTGGTGTGGCCCCAGCATTAGGTTTGGTCAAGGTTTTAGGCACGACGAGCTGTTGTAAAATGCACTGTTACCCACTGCTTCTTAGGGCTTATTGCTTTAATAAATGTAATGCAAATATTTCAAATGCATAACTTCTAAATGAAAAACTAAGTATCTGCAACTTTTGTAATTTGATGTCTATGTTATTACTCAAAAAGTAAAAGGGATAGTTCACTCAAAACTGGACATTTTGATATCACTCGTTTACCTTTATGTCATTTCAAACCCAAATGCTCATTCATGATACATAGATTGTATAATATTTCTATACAAAAATTGACCATGAGTTTACTTTTTTACTGATGCTGATAATAATGAAAAGACGGACATTGTTGTAAAAGTCTAAGAATGCACATGTATAACGTTAGATCAAGGAAGTCAAAATATTATTTGACATTGGCATTTCTAAAATCCTGCGCACTGCCCTGGTTGTCTCTTCATATAGCCTGTGGGCCAGGATTGATTACAGAATCTGCACCTCTTCTGTGGCCATCACTCATTTCTGATACAAAATGAGCATAAAACCAGGGTGGAAACCTGGCTACATTATAACACCGCTTTAAATATGGGGTCATACGTTACCAGTTTAACGTTAACCACATCTCCAGGCACCACTACATCACTTGTAACGTAGAGTTGTTGGAGTAAAGTTACTTCATTCATCTATAACGCTTTCATGGCAAATTAGTTTATTCCGTTAACTCAAGCTCCCCGGTTAACCTCCCCTGTCATCACTGAATACATTTAACTAATATATTACGTTAATAAAATGATAAGGTAGCAGTCTAACGTTACCGTCTTTTTATTCACTTACACATTTAATTGAATTTATTTAACGTTACATTTGGTCATTTAGCAGACGCTTATATCCAATGCGATTTACAGATGAGGAAAACAATGGAAGCAATTGGAACTACATAAGGACAACAAAAACAGATTTATAACACGGGTTTAGAAATGACAAACGTAACAACTGGTTTAAAAGCATTTTGTGTAGTGCTGTTACACATGAAGGCGACGCTCTCTGAGCAATAATCAAAATGTATAGAATAAAACATGATATACGTTCTCACCATGTTTGTGGCTTTCAGTCAGTCAGGCTTCAATTTGGCGCGAGCTGTAGACCGTCTCTGCACGCATGCGTGGTGCGGCCGAATCAAATAACGTCACGCATGCTCATAATTTTTTGGTCGGTCTGTGTGCTTTTTGCTTCTTCAACAAGAAATATAAATACGACATATTTCCAGATTTGGGCTAAAAATTTCTCATGTGCATGGCTTCAATATTTCCTTTGAACACGTGGGAGGGACTGAAAGCCCCCTTTCTTCTGACTGGTCAAATCGCTCCGTCTTCTGCGCAGAACCATTGAGAAAAGCCATCTCTCAATGGCTCTGCTTCTGTGCGGCCTTCATCCTGCCAGGCACAATAAGAGCCTTTAGTGCCCCTGGCAAGTGTTTGCACTGAAATAAAATTAAAGAAAAAAATTCATAAATAATTCGTGCCACTTGTAAGCAAATTCTGATGTGGGCTACATTATGCTTACACAGATTATTTTAATGAAGCATTGCATGGATATGGTAATCCGCTGATAAAGTACAAAAACACAACATATTCTCTCTTTGGATAAAAGTAAATTTCACACTACCCTATTTAATTTACATGAAAAGGATGTTTTTCGGAAGGTTTTTTATGGTTGCTTAAAAACCCAATGTATATTTAAAATGTTCTTGTATTATTATTATTATCATTATTATTATTATTAGTTGCTAAATGTATGCTTGTTACATATAGCGTTGCTTTCTTTTTTCAAAACAATTTCTAAATGGTAGGACCAGTGGCGTTGCTAGGCCCCCCTTAAATATTGTGAGTAATAATGTAATCGTACAAGAATTCAAGATCGCGCTATACTCTCCTTTAAAACTCTTATTATGAAAACTGCGTAAGGCTGCGTTACTTAGCGCATTCTTCAGTTCACACAGCAGCACATTGGAGTGAACAAAAGTTTACCTAGAAGCTCATTGTCGTTTTGCAGACGCTGCAGTATTTTTGTTATTAATTTACATACATATTGTGGATGTAATAGATGAACACGCAGTCATGCACAGGAGTGACAGCGCTCGTGCTAATCAGAAAGAATAGCAGAGAAACATCAAGTTATTCCTAGTAAATAATGATTCAGGAGTTGATTGTGACAATTATTATATGGAATCGTCACTGTTTTTATCACTTTTTGTATTATAAATGTTGCAGATTGACCGATTAATGTGATATTTATATAAATTACAATAACTTGTCTTTGTGCTTTTCTGCATATTCTTTTTCAATTATTTATTTTAATAATGTATACAGTATGTGGTGCTTAGAGTTATATTTATGCTCATTCGAGGCTGACCCCCCCTAATATTGAAAAGCTAGATTCGCCCCTGGGTAGCACGATCAAAAAAATCCAAGTGACTTGCGGTATCTGTCTGAGCAATGAAGACCGTAATAACTAATGCGATCCACTAGAGGGGGCGGCAGGTTAATAAATTATTTTAAGTTTTATTTTACTGTCCGTTCACTGCAGTTTATTAGAAAAATAATATTAAAAGTCCATTATGAGGACAAGCTTCACACTTCGAGCTAAAATGTAACTTTTCAATACTTCACTCCCTTCTTTACCATTCGCATATTTTTCATTATAACTGACTGAACAGATGACTTACACTAACAATCCCATCCATTACACATGTAAACTGGACTCCTTATACTGGACTTCGATGGGGGACAAAAGGCTTAACGTGGGGTTATTCACCTTATATCTGAAATAAGAGCCTTATATCGTTTTCATTGATCGCTCTGAGTCATTGAAAAACAGAGTTGTGACTAGGGATGGGTATCGTTAAGGTTTTAACGGTATTGCTACTTTTGTCGATACCACTTATCGATCCGGTACTTTCACGGTACCCTTATCAGTACTTTTTGTTGTTGTTTTTTTTAATAAAAGACAAAACTAAAGCTGGAGTTGTTTTCACTATTTAAAACATTATTTACTGACCCAACATATCTTAATGCAGGTAAAATATGACTGATGACTATTATTCATAGAGATTTCAAATAAAGTGCATGTGGGCCTAAGTTTGTTTGTGTTTTTTGTTGTTGTTGTTTAATAATAACCATAATTGGACCAGATGCTGGAGTGGATTGGTTCACTGTAACTGCAGCTTTACATTCACATAATGTAGTTAACTCTGTTTGGGCTTAAAAGTTATACAGGTTTGGAACCTCTTGCAAAGTACACACACAAAAAAAGTTTATGTATTTCACAATACAAATTCATTTTTTAGGTAAACTCTGCTTTATAATTTCTTAAGCATAATTTATTATTATTCATCCATTTTAAATGCAGTACCGTGAAAGCATTTTTAAAGTTTAAGATTCAATTAGGCTACTGCAGAAAAAAATACTCTAAAGATTTAAATGTAGGCTATTTTTAAATGTGATGTGTGTTTATTAAATGATTACATACTAATTTAAAGAAACCTTATGCCATGTTTATGTCGGGGTTATTTAGGAAGACTGCTAGGCTAGCATACGTACCTGAGGACGTGGATGATGAACTAGTAGCTAGGCAGTCGAACACTTTGCATTTCTCCGTCTGCACATTAAGCACTTTTGAAAGATGTTTTGCCAGATTGGTTGTGTTTCCGCTCTTACAAGCAAAAATCTTGTTGCACTTGTTGCAACGAGCATTGTCTGCATCCACTCGAGTGAAACGTAACCATACTTTAGACCATTTGATTCTCTCCGCCATCGTCACTCTATTAAGCGCGAGCTATCGTGTTGTGTGCGCACGAGCTCTGTGTAGTGTGGGACAGACGGACATTTCGCGTGCGAGATTGCGAATAACCAAAATGCAGGTAAATGTCTTTAATATTATCGCAAATTAGAAATGGTTGGTCAGTTAAAATATGCTAGTTAACGTTTATTTATCAATAATAAGTAGGAAACGTTTTTCTTAATTTCTCCAGTACCGACAGCAGAACCGTTAACGTCAGACCTTATCGATACTTCGGTCTTTTATAATTTAGCCCCGGGACCGATTAAGTACCGGGTTTCGGTACCCATCCCTAGTTGTGACACCCTGATGCGTGGTCAGGTGGTTTCTGGGGCTCTCAATAGAGGGTATGAACGCGTCACTTTACCGAAACGTGCTTACAACCAATGCTTGCCTAACATTTTAATGAGCTGCCGTCAGGACACAGCAATATTGAGACGTCGCACCTTCACGACGAAGGTATTTAAAGCTTCCTGAACTCATTACTACAATGATTTATTGATAAAATATATAAACTAGGTATGCAACAAAAGTAATTAAGTAAATATATACTGTATATATAATTAATAGAAATCGCTAGTAAACAAAATATGAGAATATAATATGCGAAAAAAGCTTTTTGCTTCATGCTAGCACCTCATTTTGCTATGGGAGAATGCTATACTGGAAGCCCGCGTAAAACTGAGACATGGACGGAAACACGTAAGCAGCAGGGTGTGGATACAGTGCATTCAAGTTATGTTGCACCACTTCATTTTGAACACATATAAAAGTGGCCATTCCCTGTGATGCCAATTTTCAAACTTTAGTTAGTGTGTAATGTTGCTGTTAGAGCATAAACAATATCTGCAAAATGATAAAACTCAAAGTTCAATGCCAAGCAGATATTGTCTTTAACAGAATTCGCTTTTTCAAGGACCACAGCAGGGGCATTACTAGACCTAAAGCTCTACTGGGGCACAGGCCCCATTTCTTTTTCTATCACTTGCGACACAATGCCCTACAAACTTCCATTGCTTAAGCCAGCCACTACTCCTAGAGTTTAACAAAAGCCTACTAAGTATCTTCATCGTATAAAACAAACCTTTCAAGAATTTCCAATTACAATATTTCAAGAATAGCTCCGACTAATATAAAGAACATATATTTTCTGGTTTGACAGACACGTTTTTGAACCAACTGTACTGCATTAAACTTTACTCCCTATAACAGCACAGTTATCAGCACAGTTATCCCAGTCATAGTGACTGCCAACTTTTATGTAGTGTCTAAAACTAGAGCTAGTAAATTAAATATTCATTTCATTTCTGAAAGTACGCAACACAAATGTTATGACAAAGGATTTCATGAGACATTTTCCTCTAATGTTTGAGACTTGACTGGCTGGGGATGTACAGTAGTTTGTTTACCTATATATTATATTTTCATTAGCTACTCAGTAGCTGTAGGTCTGTCATGCTAATTTCTGACACTGTCAGAAAATAATCGCAGGATACCTTTGATCGCAAGAATATGTCAACGACCTACCTGTTTGATTCTCTCTTATTGTACGACACAGGACCAACAACCACAAAAATCGCCACGATTGTTTCACGATAGTCATCTTGGGACAGCCCCAAATCGTACAATGTGAACCAAGCTTTAGAAAGACAGGTGTACTGTTCACAGAACCATGCTTGAATTCCATCCATCCATCCATCTTCTTCCGCTTATAAGGGGCCGGGTCGCGGGGGCAGCAGTCTAAGCAGGGATGCCCAGACTTCCCTCTCCCTAGACACTTCCTCCAGCTCTTCCGGGGGGGACCGAGGCGTTCCCAGGCCAGCCGGGAGACATAGTCCCTCCAGCGTGTCCTAGGTCTTCCCCGGAGGGGAAGCGACCCTCGCGTTCACCGGGGTAAACTCCAACACATGGCGGCTGAGCTGGGGGGCTATAAGCAAACCCACACCAGCCCGCCGCCTCTCGCCATGGGCAACTCCAGAGTGGTGCAGAGTCCATCCTCCCTCGAGGAGAGTGGTTCCAGAGCCCAAGCCGTGCGTAGAGGTGATCCCGACTATTTCTAGTCGGAATCTCTGAACCTCACGCACAATCTCAGGCTCCTTCCCCGTCAGAGAGGTGACGTTCCATGTCCCTAAGGCTAGATTCCGCGTCCAGGGATCAGGTTGTCGAGGCCCCCGCCTTCGACTGCCGCCCGATTCACTTTGCACCGGCCCCTTACGGTCCCTCCTGCAGGTGGTGGGTCCACGGGAGGGTGGCCCCACGTCGCTCCTTCGGGCTGAGCCCGGCCGGACCCCATGGGGGGAGGCCCGACCACCAGGCGCTCGCATACGAGCCCCAACCCCGGGCCTGGCTCCAGGGTGGGGCCCTGGCTGCGCCATGCCGGGCGACGTCACGGTCCTCCAATTTCTTGTCATCATAAGGTTTTTTTGAACCGCTCTTAGTCTGACCCGTCGCCTAGGACCTGTTTGCCTTGGGAGACCCTACCAGGGGCATATAGCCCCAGACAACATAGCTCCTAGGGTCTTTCGGGTACTCAAACCCCTCCACAACGGTAAGGTGGCAGTTCAAGGAGGGGCTTGAATTCTATCCAATCAAATCAACGAAGGTGGGACTTTTGATGAAGACCAAGCATAAGAAGTCTTTTAAAATGGATGTGTTCATTGTAACACATTGTTTGTGGTATCCTATTTAACACAAAATGTTATTATTAACAGACACCAAACCATTAAAGGAGGCATGAATTAAAATCAAAATTGAACCCAAGTTTTTGTTATATAAGATGGAATCGTATTCACGCGAACATCATGTAAGTGTCAGAACTGAAAACGCACTTGTTACTGAGATTACATCTGTTATTGACACCATTGACACATGGTTTTTAATGTAAAAACTATGCGGACGTCATAACTAGACCTCATACAACTGTATAAAACTATAAACAAGGCCATTTCATGAGACCTTTAAAGCTCACTATAGAACAATTGTCTTTTACCAGTGATGTAAATTATGTTCCCTGTGGGCAGAGGATTCATTACACATGAATTTGTTTACTAAGTTGATGAAACCAGCGAATGCAGAAATGCGGTATGGAAACCATGTCGCATTCTTCCGCAGACAGGGGATGGGCGGGGCTGTGTGCACTGACCCAAACACAGAACTTACAGAGTATGCTTGTAGCCGCTATGAGGCTGCTCAGGTAGCAGCGGGAGTAGAATTCGTCAAGTTAAGAGTTGTTCTACCACTGAAATAATTTTAGAGACATTATTTTAGGGTCTAAAAACTACAAAGTGTTGCTTTAATACAAAATAACTTCTGTTGTGTTCCACAGAATAAATAGTCAAATACAGGTTTCAAAAGACATCTCAATAAGTGATGAATAAGTGCTATTTTTACCACTTTATTATCCCGTTAAGTCGTAAAATCAGAGTTATAAGGAATGAGTTAAAGTAGGCCTTTGTCTTAATACCAGTGAAATTCATCTGAAATGTACGTAATTAATTTAGCATTAATCTAATGGTATATTTCCTCAGAATGAACCCAGTTTTAAAAAAAAGTGATGTTTTGTTTTGTTTATAAGGTGTATGAGTTTTATAATCTACCTGTTCTTCATGTTATCTGTATTACTACATGTATTCATCTTTAAATGCTTGTGAGTACACAGGCATCTCGACATTGACATATACGGCACTGAACACTCTTAAGTGTTTATAATCGCTTCCTACTTCTTGTAGTGTTTGCGTTTAAAGCTGCCTTTGTTTACTCAGCTCTTTTTTACACTCCACATTTTTCTTCCGTATTTCCTCTGGTTTTTGGTTAGGTCACATACCATATATGCAGGAATGTGTTTTCAGAGCTGACTGAAGAACAGCTTGGCCTGTGGTAACAAGCTCATTGCTGATTGCATCACATCCGAGGGAGAGAAAGAGAGGGTGGTGTTTTTTCATAGGTAGGTGAATCAGGTCTGAAAGAGGAAGTAGGATGTCATAAAGGCGTGTTAGCCACAAGTCACCATGCAATGACTCCATGTCTGTGTCTGCTTTCAGTGTGGCCACTGCTTCCACCAACAACTCTGAAAAATGACTCTTGTACTGATCCTGTTTTTGTCATTGACAGCTAGCTGGACTGGACCTGGTAGGTGCTCACCGTTGTAGTTTTTTTTCTTTATGTGGAAGCTGTCCTAGCTGTCTATCATTCTTTCTTTCTTGCTTGTAGGCCTATTTTTACAAAACATTTTAGAAAAATGAATACTGTAATTGGCCTCTAGGCCACACAACACTTGTGAAGTCATGTGCGTATGAACACACTCAAGAGCATTCAAATGAATATCTTATGCTACCGCAAAGAATAATACTAAAACTTTGTGACAGAGTGCTCATGATACATTATAATTTGCTCTTTCGCTGTGTTCGTTTCTTATGGTTTTATGCAAAACATCAAATAGCTTGCCTTTGTTGAATGAAGAATGAAAACATCCAAGCTAACATACAGTACATTTTCCTCTTGGTCTATGAGAGTAATATTCTGGTAAATAATGTTCAGGTTCTGGTGGCCGGTTTCACAGACAATGCTTAGCTTAAGCCAGGACTATGTCTTAGTAAAATAATGATATTAAAGTTAATATAAAATACGAAATGTAAAAGGAAAAGCCACTGGAGTCTTCGGCTGTCCAGTACGTGGTTAAAGCTCAGATAACATCTCTCTGTGGAACTGCAACGGACCTGAACTAATTTTAAGTGTACAAATCCAACTCAAGCTTATAAATGAGCAGTACAATTTTTTCAAACGCAGTAATTCTGACTAAAGTCATTTTGAAAAATTCCTTTCCTTTACAGTTCTATGTGAAGACGAAGGAATGGTAGAGACAGAGAACATATCAGAAGGCTTAAGTGAGTATCTACTTTAAAAGAAATCTTCATTTTTATTGTAATAAATATGATGAGTACTTACAACAGTCAGTTGCTTAAAGGGATCCCTTTTACATGTACATTTATGCATTTGGCAGACGCTGTTGTCCAAAGCGACTTATATTGCATTATCCTATACATTTGTTTCTAAGTATGTCCAATCCCCTGGGATCTAACCAACGACATAGGCATTGCTAACACCATGGTCTTAGCACATCAATCTCAAAAGGGTGCTCGACCAAGAGAGTAAATCCAAAAAGTGACAAAAGTCGGCACACCAGAGCTCCAAAAATATAAAAATACATTATTATTTAAAAGATGCATGGCTCATGACGTTTCGAGCACACCGGCTCTTCACCATGAAAACACCATAGTCTTACCACTGAGTTACAGGAAAGCACTAACAACAGTTAGGCCCCGTTTACACTGCCAATTAAATGTGACCCAATTCCAATTTTTCCTCCAATGTGATACAGATCGGATATGATCCACCATAGTGTAAACAAAACACATGTATTCGGAAATTTCGAGATCAGTTTCAGTCCTCATTCATATGTGGCAATAAATCAGATATAAATCAGACATGTGTCAATGTGACTGTCATGTAAACAGGCAGATCAGATTTTCTGAGGCATTGCGGTCTGTCCGTAATTAAAACGCTGACAATTTGGTACTTGTCCACAGTTTAATGACATATGATCATGAGGAAGAAAGTGTGCATGCGGTTTAATCAAAGACATTAAACAATTTGATTAAACAAACAAAGCATATGCGCAGGCTGCAATGATTCCTCTTTTGCTCCTCCTCCGCCTCAAAATCAATTTAATGTTTGGCGAACTTGTCATTTATCGCAGCGCTAACATCAAGCACATTTCGCGTTTGTCCATCATGGCTAGAGAGTATTCTTGGCTCAATAACCAGCATTCACGCATGCGCAATGTTTTAAATGGTTTGGCAAGTGTAAGCACGTAAGTCCGATATGTGACACAATTGAAAGTATATAAAAACGGTCGGTCGAAAAAATTGGATATAGGCAACAAATTAGAATTGAGCATCAAGACCTGCTGTGTAAACGGGGCCTTAGTTAATTAAAGGGATCCCTTTTGTCAATTTACACGCGGTCTTTTTTCCGCAGAACACTAAAGAAGATATTTTGAAAATGTTGGTAACTTAACAACAGCGGTACATATTCACATCTATTGTGAAGACACAACACCAATGCAAGTCAGTGGGAACCATTGTCATTCAGTTACCAACATTCTTCAAAATATATTATTTTCGTGTTCTGCAGAAGATACTGGTTTGAAATGACAAATGGGTGGGTAAATGACAACCACCTAAATCTCATGTGTCTTGATGTCTTGCGTTCAACAGTTTCGGAAGTATCAACTCCTATAGCGGAAACCAATGCAGAAGACCCAGGTAAGTCCGACAGTTTTTTAATGAATGTGATAAAATTACAAACCTAACCAAAATGTACTGTGTAGTCAATGTCATAAGCCACCCAACCGTAATACACACTGTCTTTTGACCTCAGAAAAAACTTGAATTTACAGACACTTGTTACATTGTATATTCATCACTCAATTATTCTTTAAAGAGAGTCATGTGAATGCAGGCTCTGGAGATGGCGCAACTCAAGGTACAAACTAAATTTTTTCACATGCAAAATGCCAATCTAAACTCAATTTACAACACAAGCAATGTTGTAAAGAGATAATTCACCTGAAATTGAACATCCTATCAGCATACCCCCAACCCAATGTCCTTCAATTGTATTTTCTGTCTTTTGTGGAACATAAGAAGACATGCAAACAGCACATTGGGTGGGTAAACCATGACAGGATTGTCGTTTTTGTGTAAAATTGTTAAGCAATGTATATGTCATTGTAAAAGTTATGAGGATAAAATATCTCTGGTTAGGTGCAGATAATGCAGATCAAGACTCTACAGCAAGCCCTGAAATTACTGTTAATTCGGAAAAAAATCTGACTGATGAGAAAGGAACAGATACAGATTATTTGCAGAAAGTCATCATCATATCTTTGGTTCTCACACTCATCATCATCCCTGTTATTGTGTGCGGAGTCGTGATCTACTGCAGAAGGAGGACAAAAGTTGTGGGTATGTCATCAGTCTTAAATAAATGTGCTTTAAAATCTTCTTTATAGATGTTAAATCAGTCACAGAGAGTGAGTTAAAAAATTTCTATGGATGACAAAAATATTTACACGTCCTACGAATTCTCCAGTGCGAATGAAACCAAATACAAGATGTGTGTCCTTTCTAGGTGACAACTTGTTGACAGGGCCGGACTGCGATACAAATTCAGGCCGGGATATCCCACACTCATCTAGGCCATAAAGCACAAAATCTATTTTTTATTAAATGTAGAATGCTTTGTAATCATCACACAATAGGTCATCAATGCTTAATTAAACCGACAGTGCATTGTTTATGAGCAAAATAAATTGGCTTGAGAAAGTTTCAAGAAAACAAATTTTATCATTTGGACAATCCACTAAAGCATGTTTGAATTATTTATATTACAACTCTATCTTAGAGTGAAGATTCATTCAATATTTAGGTTTAATATAATAAAACAACAAAAAAACATTATATGCTTTAATAGTATGTGTGAAGAGAAACAATGGCATTGCGCTGTCAATAATCTCTCCTTTACTGGTTTTTAACCATTTTCCCTTTAAATGCTAATGACGTTAGAAACGTGAATGTCACTTTGTTGACGGCTAACTTTATGTCAGTCTTTTATGGTGTGCTTTTACTATCAAATGTCAAGAGCACGTTCTTTAATTGCGAAAGTACGTCAATATCGATGTGTGAGCAGGAACAGAACTGGACACGCGCCCTTAGATGCCCTCCGCTCACACGCGGAAGATGCTTTCCTCGCACCTGGATTTATTTTGCTCGTGCACAAAATTGGACGCGTGCCCTTTGATTCCCTGAGCATAAGAAGCACTCGTCCAGTTTTGAGCGAGAGCAAAATAAATCTGCATAGCTACAATAACATGCCATCGACATTTGTCTGTAAAAAAGCCACAGCTGGCTGGCAGCAGGCAAATCAGTCGACAGGCCTCCGGGAAACGCCCAGGTTCTCCCGATGGACAGCCCGGGCCTGCTTGTTGGGCTGAAACAGATTTGTACGCTCAACTAGCACGTTTCAATGTGGATTCAAAGGAATCCTCCTTACATTGTTGAATTGATGTAATTTTCCCCCACTTCACAAGAATTTGATGTACTTCATGTGTCAATAATTGTTAGATAATCTTAAATTAGTTTCTTAGTTCCTTGGTTATTTAAAGTTAGTTCCACCATATACAGAAATACATTATGCTGAGTGTGATACAGGTAATGACTGTAATAAATGTAACATCTTTCTTTTTCTGAAGACGAAAACGAAGATCATTATTTGGATAATGAAGACGATGAGAAGGTGCCAATGTATGTACAAGCTTTAACTGTTACGATGTCTATATGTAATATACCATGTTTGATAGATGTATGATAAAGATCATTTATTTTTACGTATTTACTCTTACAATCTATGAGTAATATACCATGTTTGGTAGATTAATGATGATGGTTATTAAATTTTATGTATTTTCTCAAAATGGATGATTAGAGTGTTTGTGAGTAAGTGCAAGTGGCATAAACCGACACTGAGTTGTCACACTGTAAAACCACCAAACTGGTTAATCTTAAAACCTTAAACACAAACTCATGAAATAGTCTTGCACAGTTTTTGGATGGTTATTCAATTAAGAACATATCGCCAATTTAGAATTTTTAGAATTATTTAATATTAGAATTATAAGGTTCCATCTGACTTTTTTGTCCAAATTAGTTATTCACAAATTCCTATTCTGTGAAAACTTAGTTACATGATGTAACATTGTGTACATTTAGGGACGTTTTAGAAAACAAAAAGCTTTTATCTACAAATTCAAATGGAATGTTAAAACTTTGAAGCTCATATCTCGAAACTGAATCAGAATGCAGATAAAACCGTATCATTCAAAGGCGACCTTATGCTCTTTATTTCTTTTGGTCATTTAAAAAGTGATAAAACATATTTTTGTAGCAGGCAGTAAAATAAATGTTAAAAAATATATTTATATTGTATGCTACTGACAGTTCAACAAAGTAAAAACTAATAGCAATTCTTATTGAATGAGTATTATGCTTTGAGTAAACTGCTTGCATATATTTAAAATGTGCAAAGATGTCACTCAAAATTAGTTCCGTTTGAATGATAAAAATGTACCACAACTTCCTCCTGATAATGAAGGACTGCAAAGTCGTGCTCTGCTAAATACTGTACAGTTGTGTGGCTCATTTCTTTGGCATCTTATTGAGCTAAAGTACCCAGTTTAAAATAAAACCGCTTAGTCTGGTCTATGATTCTGATTGGTTGAGCCATGTTTATAGCTGTTGTAAAATTCCCCAAAACATACATTATAACCACGTTACATAAGTATCACCATAGATATTCTGAGACACTTTATATTTTTCGTTTGTGTTACTCGCATCACTGTAAACAATGGCTTCTTGCTTTATTCAAGGAATAAGTTATGGAAATAAATATGCCATAAAGTCTTTACTGTTCTTCCACCTTTTAAATATATTTAATATTGTACATTATTAATGACATGGCTATCGATAATGATGGCTATATGATTATAA
This sequence comes from Triplophysa bombifrons, assembly GCA_029783895.1. Classification (NCBI taxonomy): domain Eukaryota; kingdom Metazoa; phylum Chordata; class Actinopteri; order Cypriniformes; family Nemacheilidae; genus Triplophysa; species Triplophysa bombifrons. The sequence continues at coordinate 19,337,485 of CM056452.1, forward strand.
ATATGACAAATACATATGATATAAACTACTTATAACTATCGTATTTATGATAAATATAAATAAATAATATACATATTTTTAATAAATAAATAAATACATTATTATAATATAAACTTATACATAAAAATAAATGAATGGTGTTATTTGCTTGTCCCCAGGCCCATGTTTGAGGATGATATTCCATCAGTGATGGAGCTGGAAATGGAAGACCTAGAAAACTGGATGTCGAAAGGTAAAATTAATAGATAACCACAAGGCCTATCATGCCCATCTTCTGATTCTGAGAGACTACAGGTGCTGAACAGAATAAAAAATTGATAATTACAAATAAGTACATGCTAAAATGGTTTAGAAATTACATCTGCATTTACCCAGATGTCCAGACGTTTTTAACATATTTTATTTTTGCTTTGATAGCAACTTATTGAGATATTAAAGCACTACACCTACCCCTAACCTTCTAAACTTTATTAATGAAGATGAATCAATTAAAAATTGTCTTAAATCGATTTTGTTAAAAGCAAATGCCTTAATGATCTGTAAGGTAAGTCTCTGCCAACAAGGCGGGCTATTTGTACCCATTGTAAATAGACACTCCGTTACTTTTTGTAGCACTTTTTTTTCTTAAAAACCTGCTGTCTGCAAGAAGTATGCAACACAATTGACTACACAAACTTCCCTTGCTTAAACCAATATTCCTACAGTGCAACAATACGGGGGAAGGTAAACCGTAGGCTATATGGCCTATCTTCAACATACTTAACACAAACTTTATTAACATGTTTGCATGCACAGTATGGAAATAATAAAAGCTGAGATCATTTTTTTCTTGCACACCTGCAATTATTACACAATGATAACAATCAATGATTACATATTTTCAACAATTTACAATCACAGTATTTCAAGAAACCAGTTATTTTATGGCTCAAAATGTTAAGAAGAGGATATCTTATTATAAAAACATATTTTCTGGTTTCACAGCCAAGTCTAAACGCAGTTGGTTCATTTAACCAACTGTACTGCATATCTATTATAGCACATAGTAATCTCAGCCATAGTTACTGCCATAGTTACATAGTAACTTTTTATTTAATGTCCTAAACTAGAGCTAGTAAATTAAATATTAATGCATATTATTATTGCATTTCTGCAAGTACAGAACACAAATGTTTTTGTAAGCACAAATGCAATTTTCCAGACTCGACAAGAGTTTTCCTGAAACATTTTCTCTAATTTCTGAGACCTGTCTGGCTGGGGATGTAGCCTACTTTATCAAGTCTAACCTCCCTCAAACTCATCATCTCCTTACTGCTTCCGTTGCCCCGGTTTGCACAAAAAAAATCGGATGTCCATCTACAGGGGACATTAATCTAGTCATAATCGATATTATTTAGAAACTGTCTTCCGTTTCGTCATGTTTTCATAGCCTACATTAGTCGCGTGCCGTCACCCTTGCGTGCCTGCGTGCTGCAGTTGTTGCAAGGAAACACACAGACGTGCACGAAAATACGGCACGACTTTGTGTTTTCGGACCGTTTAAAGTGCGCGACTGCTTCACTTTTACAAGAGTGAATTATTTTACTACGCTGCATGCCGCTATTATCAATGTTAAGATTACACTGACAAATAAAGTACATTGTTAAACTTAAAGCGACGCCCTTGTCACCATTATTACAATAATATCATGTAAAAAACTGAAAACGTGGAGTTTTCAGTCATAATAAAATGTTTGTGAAATTCGAGCTTTTACCAGCAGAGGGAGCTGTTGCATTAGAAAACCATTGGCGTTTAATTGTTTTAAGTTGCTTTATGCTTTGCGTCGCTAAACTTACTCCATACAAATACTCTCTAACTTCGCAGTTACGTCATGTTTGCACGGAGGGATGTCCAAGTGTGGGAATTAAATAAAATAATGTCCGGTTTATGACATTTTGTTCAATTACATATGCAAAGAGGATCTTTGTGTATTCTAATCATTGTTGCAGATACATGGGCGTTGACATGAGCCAAATTTAATAAAAAGCTTCTCAGTGTGTACACTTAAATTTCTCCTTCAAACTTGGTATATGAACTTTCCAAAGCATATTCATAGTACAGTAAATAATTGGACAGCTGTAGTGGTTAGTAACAAAGAAGTCACTGTCCAATCTTGCAAATATTTGCATTACAGGAAAAAAAGTGACAGATGCTGTATTGTGTCCTTGATTTTTTCCGCACATTTACATTTCATATATCTGAAAAATCATGGGCGTCAGCTGAACTGGATATAGTAAAATGTGATTTTTATTTTGAACAAGAAACACTATTAGACAAGACATGTACAGGTGTACATTTGTGTCAAACTGGTGTAATGTGTAAAATGTCATTTTCTGGAACTGTGAACTTATAAGGTTTAGTTACCTCCTATTTTAGTTTTCAGAGCTATGCAAGTAATAAAGATACTGTTCGACACAGAGTTCATGCGCTGTGCAAGCCGAGCATCTAAATGAATGACTGGCTCGACTGCCTGTATGATAAAATATTAAACAACAGAGTTGCCCGTTGACTCCCCATAATAGACATACAAAGAACACAAACAGTCAATGACACACACATTCTGAGATTTTGTTATGAAGTCTATATCATTATTTTCATGAGGCTGTGTACATAGAACAGAATAGCTGTGAGTGGTGACTTCTGACCTATGGGTACATGCTGCCAGCAGGAACATCTGGAAGTCATTACAGCAGGCATGCGTGGAAGTGTGGCTCAGACCAGGCTGAAGATGAGGAGGCCCTTTATTTTTTATCCTATACATGCTCTCTCTCTCTCTCCTCCTGGGAACATCATAGGGTCAAAGTCCACAAGCCAGGAATGCACACTTACGTCAGGCACACTGTTTTTTCCCAGGATTCTTTTGGTATCAAACACTACGGGGGACCAGGCTAGACAATAGCTAGGTGATGCCAAAAATATGAAATGCTTATATAAACAGGTCACAGATATATCTCAGCACAAGAGTAGGAACATTGATTCTTGTGGGTTTACTATACTGTACATCAATGGAAATTGGCTGCAGTTTGGTATCTTTAAAGAAATAGCAGGCATTGTCAAAATTGACATATAATAGATAGATGCACAAACGGGTATGCACGCTTTCCACCTTCCACAATTTTAATGAGTCTATTGTTCTTCCTGTTAAAATTAATTTCATTTACTTCTTATTTGCTTCACAGGTAATGGCTATGGAGCTCACGCTGTTTCCGCAGCACCCTCATGATGTGGCCCCTCATGTCAGTGGTTGCACAGTGCACATAGTACATACCTGAGGTGTATATGGTAAATGTATTTGCAGTTCAGTGAAACTGGCTTTCAAATTCTGTAATGCTAATATAAAAACATTGTGAGAATGATGTAAAAAAAAAACAATATAACACTGTTGTGTAAAGGATTTTACCCTTTGGACAAAAAAATAAGAAAATTATCAGATTAGAAACTGTTCCAGTCAGTTGCACTGAAAAAGCTCTTGGATGCTGATATGGTTCTATGTAAACTTTTGCAAATGAATTTTTGTTTTGAGTGCAACACAATGACAAACCCTGTTGTTTCTTTATGCCACAACATTCTGAAAATATTTATATGGTGTAGTTTAATTCTGTCAATCAGCATTTCATTATTCAATGTAAATATAAAAACAATTTTTTTAACTTTTTTTATTTATTTATTTTTTTCAGCATTTTTTTCAGCATTTCTTGACATTCTTATCATGGCCATGTTTATTAATATATTGCAATTTAAATGAATAACAGGAACTCAAAAGCCACCAAAACAAAAAATTCCCTTTATTATTTTATAATAAAAGAGGAACAGCTGAAATTGTGTTTGTTTAAGTGCATACTGTATGTATTAATGTCACCAAATGTATGTTGTCATACAAAGAGGAAATTACGGGGGTGTTTTATTAAAAATACTGAACCTAAATTAGGTTCCATATTTCAGAGTGATAAAGTGTTACTTTGGTTTTGATGTGTCATCAAACCATGAATGGTTGCCTATGTTCTAACTTCTGACTTTTAAACCAAAGAATCAGTTATGCTGCTTCTATGACTGTCTCTCTACCTCTCTGTCCCTCAATTATCTTTCAATCTTCCCTTTGGCCTATTTCTGCCATCGGAAAAAAGGGTGATGAGTGAAGTACACATGGTGGGTGTCCAGCAGTATGTGAATAAATGAATGTGGCTATGTCCCCTAGCTGCTGAGCTAAGAGGCGCTTCAAGTGTCTCATAAATAATTGACCCAGAGAGTGCCACATATGCCAGCACAGGCTCACTCTATAAAACACCATTATCAGACTTATGACAAATCTACAGCTGTATCTCTTGACTGCTTTTCTCATGCAAAGGTATGATAACTGATTGGAATAGTCTGTAATGTTTTGACTTATGCAAAATGTACCAGCTCAAAGCAACCAAAAAAAATGTTTCATATGTTCTATAAAGAAATAGGCAACCGTTGACCTTATAAGGGAAGTCTTACAGACTGTTAATTAAATAAAAGTAAACATCCGGCTTTATATAACTTGAATGTTGTGTATTTTCTAATTAAGAGTGTCCGGAATATGATGGGAATTAAAAAGAACAATGTTTACCGTTGAGTGGGGATTGAAACAAAGCACATTCAGGGAAAGACTGCTGTTGGCACGTGATGCAGCACACTCGACCGAGTACAGTGTAACAGCGGTGGAAAACAAAACCAGATGGAACTCGTTAGATATTTTTTCCTTTCAAGTCTTGTCTGGTCTGTTTGGCTTTAAAACTTTGTTGATCACAAGAATGTGTGCAGATATATTTGGGTTCTTGAAAGAGTTGTTACTTCTCGGGTTTCAAAAAGTAAATATGAACGATTTTGACAGTTAATAGCCTATCTCAAAAAGTGCATGACGTATTTGATGTGCTTGTAGATCATAAAATATAAACGTGGCTTTTATCAGCTTTTTACAGTCTATTTTATATCAATCAGCCTCCATTGTAGATTTTACTGTGGAGCTATGCAAATTTATTTCATATCTTTTGAAGAACGGCATCTGAGGTACATGAGTTTATAAAAGTAGCATAATAGTTACCTTCTATTAATTATTTCTATACAATAATCATTTTTAAAGTAACAAAAACAAACATTCCAAACGCAATATACACAGATACCTTTTACTTTCTGTGTCCATTTACAGTTCTTATGCTGGACAATGTAGCCACACCATATTTAAGCGACACTGAACTAGGAGCTGGTGACGTTACTAGACGACTCCGTACGTCATCATCCGTGGACGGGGAGTCGTACAGGAATCGGTTGGATAAAGGCAATCGCGCTTTAACGGAGAAGCGTTGGAGTAACCATAGCTTTCTTCAGATTCCTGATATTTAACCTAGGGGTTCTGTTTTAGCAAAATATCGGGAATAATTACAGCCACCCCTAGCGCAAGGATTAAAGATCTGCGTGTATCGTAAACACATTGATCGGATAAAATGTTTGATCGGTGCCTGTGAAACTTCGACTCGTTTTCGGAGGACCCTTTCATCTTTCGGTCACACCGGAGTAGAGGAGACACCGGTGTAGCCTGGGCTTTGGATAAGATATCCGGAGAAAGCAACAGTTCCTGTCCATATATAAATTGGAGATTTATTATCCATTGTCTTCCCAACAGTTTCCAGGGTAAATGCATTTATTCCTTTAATAGAACGCCCGGTTATTAGCGTGTTTCGCCAAAAGGCAAACTGGCGAGATTGGCAGTGGATTAATGTACTAACGTTACTGCTTGTAGTTTGCAACCCTGTGTATTTTCTTCTGCTTATCCGTGTCTTCAGTGTATCTAGCTGGTGTGTAGGGGTTGCAAGACATTTAAACCGCAACGTTTAATTGATACGATACATCTCATGCTCTAATCCGAAACACTTAACGTTATAGGTAAACTATGTCTACCACATGTCAAGTTATATAAACACAAAATCCAGAATGAAGGAGTTTAACTTAACGTTAGTGGCTGCATAAAGTCTAGTACAAGCATGAGCAGGTGTTTTCTTTCTGTGTTATCCAGTTGCAGTGCTGTTGTTTTCGTTAATGTTTAATAATAAATTCACATTATTAAAGTTAACATTTTATTTGTGTTCATTTTATTGTAGATTTGGACGTAACGTTAAATTAACAACAGCAGATTAAAACTACCGTTGCCCTTTAAATACACTAAATATGTTATCAGGACGTATGTTTTCGGGTTCACATATGTCAAAGCTCTGTTTGCGTTTCACATATTAATCATCATTAAATAATGTATAATGTATAGTTAGATTTGTTTATGATTGTTTTCCTGTTCTTTAGCCGGCTAGTGACTGGACTTTAGCTTAGCGAGGTAACACCTTTAGCACACCCGCAGCTTCACAATCGAATTATAAGATTCTATTAATCGTTTTACTCGTTTTATTTTTTAGTGGAATATGGTTATACAGTTCATTTTAATAGAAGGCCCTTTTGCCTGTGTTGTCAATAGCAGCTTATGCTAAATTATCTTTAGCATGTTAGCTTAGCGTGCCAACAATTGACGTTCACCCTATACAATCGCCCCCTCCCCGAGGGGCTTTAAATTCATATCAAGTAACTCCCAGTGTGTGTGGGAAGATTTTGTATTTTATTTGGCTTTTGTTTGTAAACACTGTTACGTCTGGTGCGTTGTACTTGTGAAATTATTAAAATGTGCAGATTTATGTCCAGCGCGTGCTTGGCTCCAGACAAGCACATGTTAGCACCGACCACAGCTATTGCAAGTTTGTCCAAAGAGTTTCTTCTCTCCAACTCTTTTTAAAGTTCGGTTCTTGTTATACCGAGAACAACATCCACATTTATGAAAATACAAAAGGCACAGTTTCATCAATATCTGTTACACGAAGAGATGGGCAAATAAAGACAAGGCTACTCAAATCATTAATATCCTTCACGATTTTCTTTAATCTTAATATTTGCACAATTTAGATTTAATGTATTACTGTATAACTGTATTACTGTATAATATCCCAATGACTAGTGTTATTGAAAGCTGGAGACCCAAGTGTAACATTATGTAACTTGTTGTTTAAAAGGTTTGCAATGCCATCTATTGCCCAACGTCTTTATGTAATATCTGTTGTCATAAAACGTACTTGAATGAAGTAGGTTTTTAAACATCTGATCAATTCTGGTTGTAGAAGCTATTATGTGTTCTAAGTTGTAACATCAGGACTTGATAACAAATGGCATAGATAGACAGTCCAGAGTAGTACAATAATGCTCTGTTAAGGTCTGTGACTTTGTTCTGAATTTGTGTGGCTCATTCAGGGACGCATCAAAAGGGCAATCGGGGGAAAGTGTCTGACAAAATTCGTAGGGAAGGGAGAGGAAAGAAGGCAGGAAATACAGAGGATACAGTGTGAGCACTTTAGTTCTCACACCCTTTTTACAACATCCATTTCCACATCAGTGTGCTGGCCAGAGTGACCCTACTGCACTCAACGTCCTTCTTGAATGGGTTTAGCTGTTGTGTGTGAGTTTCTTTGTATCGCACCCCTTCACTTATCCTGCTTGGATAATTTCAAGCTCTTCTGTGGCAAGAGTGTATCTTTATTATTCGCCAAATGCCCTTCATGTTTTGAGAGAGAGCACAGAAAGGTTGTCCAGGTGAAATTTTTGGTGGTCAGACTTTATCATTATTATGAAGCATGTGGTTGATTTGGGAGCAATTTCATGATGCATCAAGGATGCAAGTTTGTGTCTTCTTTAAGAGAATGAGCTCATGTCACTGATCAAATCTTATCGTAGACTGAATTCCCTGTGATTTTCTCAATGTGGTCACATGTTTGTTATGCTGAGAAAAAAATTCCTCAGGTCACATGATGACTCTTTTCCTTTTACAGAGGTGTGAGTTGCAATGGAGCATTCATGCTGCTTTGGTCTCGCAGCAATCAGATAGGAGCAGGAAAGGGTAATAATTCTTTCCGGAATTATACTACATGGATGTTCATGTGTTTGATTGCTCTGTTTCAGTCAGACATTGCGCAGAGTTGGGAAATCAATAAATCTCAAATACTGACACCTAAAGTTAAAACTCTTCCTTTAATGTATGCATGAGAAGAGTTTGAAACTCAACAACTCCGATATCGATTTTGTGTAAAGCATTTTAAGGAACTCACGCTTTCTTGTCTTTGTTGAAAGCTCAAGGACTTTGAAAAATGTGTTTTTACGGAGATATTGATGTTAGTTAGTATAATGTAACAGAAAACGAAGGCTGTCTTAAGTCTTGTGTTCCTGCAATGGAGCCATCACTGGAGCCAAAGCAAAGTTTAGCTTAAAAGCAAAACACTGCAAAATAGTGTTGTCACGATACTGGAATTTCTAACTTCGATACGATACCTTGAAAAATATCGATACTCGATACCATTTTCGATACCACAGAGAAAAAAACTGCCACAACATTAAGGTGGTAATTTTTTTATTATTATTATTTAAAGATAAATATAACATGTATAATGTATTATAAAGAGTTATAAAAGGGTAAAATGCATTATAATTCTTCATAATGTGTGTTGTAACGCATTATGTACTGTTGCAGGTCGGGTCTCATCTTATTTCTGGTGCTACAAGAGAATGCCAAACTTTAATAAACATTTTTTTTTGACCACACTTTTAAAATGAACTGAACTATGTAACTAATCTGAGAACTTAAGTTAATGGTAATAGATATTTGAATAAACAATGAAAAATACTTCCTAAACATGTATTAATCTTAGTTAAAAGTTAATTTAAACTAACATTTACTAATACATGTACTAATTAAACTCCAAAGTTCTATCTGTTAATATTCTTTTTCATTGGACCAGAGCAAACATGATCCGTTGTATTTTATTACATACTGTCATCAAAGATTAAAATATACTGTAGCAAATGCATTACTCATCGTTCATAAATGCTGGTTAATACATAACATTATTTGATGAACATATTTTAATGCCGGATTCACATATCACCGATCCACACACGCAAACTTGCGTGCATCACACGCGTAAACAATGCTCACTGGATCAACATGAAGACAAATTACAGAATTGAAGTAATCCTTTTTTTAATTAAGTTAATTAAGCACAAGTTAATTTACATTTGACCACAGTTAAAGTATTTAAAGATTCACAGTTAAAGATTCCTCAGTCGGACTTTACGAATTATGGTGAAAAACGAGACAACACTCATATTGCTATATTAGAGGTGTTAGCGCCTTTTGTTAGCACTGCTCTGTAGCGACTCTTGCATATTGGCTTGTTTGTGTCCTTCGGCTTTCCATGTTCATTTGCTTCTATATATCTAAAATATTTCCGGATAGCACTCCTGCTGTGTTCTTTATCAATCAAAGCCGGTTGCGGAGGCGCCGCACACGCCATATTTATATTCACTTCACTTTTGCTATTTAGCCAGAGCGAATGAGACGAGACACGTGACAGGCACTGCGGTCACGTGTGCTGTTTGTCAACGCGCCTTTGGAGATAAGTGAAAGTGACAGCTCGGCTAGGATCGGTGTATCGATACTTCGGGAAATTAGTATTGTTATCGTTCAGATATTTCAGTATCGATATTTATCGAAATATCGATATTTTTGACAACACTACTGCAAAATAATTTTTCTGATAGCTTCTCTACAAGCACTTTTGTGATGTGTGGGGAGATTTTAAAGCTCGATTTCATTAATCTTGTAAATTAATTTCTTGCTAGTGTTTTTAATCTCTGTGTTTTGTAAATCGCACACTTAGCATTCCTGTTCCATTTCTGGGCCTGTTTCAGAAAGGAGGTTTAGTGAAAACTCTTAAGTATATTAACGCTGAAATGAGGGAAACTCTGGGTTTTCTGTTTCAGAATGCAAGGTATGTCAAACTAGAGAAAGCGGGGTAAGTCAAGCCCGTTTCTTAAAGAGAGGTAACTTGTATTCTCAGGGTCAGTAACCATAGTAACTTACTCTGTGAACCTAACATGGTTGGGAGCAGGTTTTCTTTGGTTAACCCAGAGTTTCTTTCGATCTCCTCCCCCTTTTTAAAACGCAAGTGGTGTACCTCATTCATTTAATGCAGTCATTCATTGCACACATTTGGATCACACAGAGACCTGTTATTTCATATGTGCTTTTATAGAGGTCCCTGAACATGAAGTAGCTGCGTTAATTCATAGGGATGTACTTTGATTTTAGGAATACAATTCAGGACCCGAGTGGAATTTTGTGATTTCACCATGCATTTTTATTAAAACTGTTCCATTAATCTTTACAGTGCATTAGATGCATTAAGACATGCAGCCACTTCTACCCAAATTTGCTCCAAGCACAATTCAAACCAGCAATCAGTCTTTTGACACACTTCTGTTCTGACGCCATACAAGTGTCCTATAGACCCAGACGTCTCACACTTACTACTAGAGTAGAGCACTGATGGGGAGTGAGAACATAATAATTTTTTTATGATTTCTGTTTTCATTTTTGCATTAATTCATTAACTGATTAGATAATGTTTCTTAGTAAATTTATCTATTTATGAATTTAAACTTAAGTAATTTTCAGCACAAATCTGTATACCTTGGTGTGATGAAATTGTGCCTTGCTCTCAAACTTTCTGCAACCATGATTTGATAAAACTAACTCAAATCTGCTCTTCTGAAACCCAAAACTCAAAGTTTGTCATCTCGGTGTAAATCAACTATGAGTTAACATTTTAACTCTGTGTTGGTTGAACCTCCTATAGATTGTTTTTTTTTTTGCTCGGTCACGCACTCTTTTACCTATTTTTTCTCAATGTGACCGCTGGGTCTTTCCAGACTCTGGTGGTCATTTTCAGGTTAGATAAAGCTGTACATTATCTTGCAATGCTAAGACGTAAGCATACAGTTCAGATTTTCGCAACTATTGTTGCTCATCTGGCTTTACATTGTTTACCAAAAGCCCCCTGAGCATTGGCACAAATTTTTACCTCCTGTTTGAAGCTGTTTTTCAAACGCTGCTCTGAACATGAAAGGGTGGAGGGTGTTATTCTTTACTTTCACTGTTCAGTTATTCATTCCTCTTTCCTGTATGTGCAGGTGTGTCACAACAAGCTGCACATGTGACTAGAAATCACTAAATGGATTTGATGATGTAACAGTTGAATTTATGATTAAGTAAAGAGCTGTGCACAAATCTAAAGTTCCAGATTGAGAAATCTGTATGAATTTTGTAATCTTTTGATGTAGTTTTATTCTAAAGTTCTTCTGAAGTACAGTAACTTTCTTCAGTTCATACTTGTATCTGGCCTCATTTCTTGCAGTGACATGGTAATAGCTTTGCTCTGGTCCACAGAGATTCTACATGTAGAGCTCCTGGACACTGCAAGCAAGAGCGGTGTCAATAATTCAGGACTCTATCATGCAGACTTTGGCTTTGGTTTGTGTGAAGGGCTTAAGAGATCATTGGCAGCTGAGAGAACATTACATGGACCAGCACATCAAGCTTACGGTGCAGTGATATCACTCATTGCCAGCTTTTGAAGATCTCGGCTAGTCTGCCGGCTGCTTCTCGTATCTTTATGCTCACCGTGTGGTCTGGAAAGATGTCCTTATATGTCCTCTTGATTATCAAGCAAATTCTAAAGCCAAATACCCACTTCAAAAAGCCTTTTTGATTTGTTCAGTCTGCAACAAGGGTGCCTTGTGCTGTATGCTAACAGTATTTTTAGTATGCACACTTGAGATGCTCCAACTAATCTTAGACCTTAACAGAAACCGATTTCAAACCTGTTTAAAATGGAATAGACTAAATCAGTGACCCAGATGTTTTAGAGTTCTCACCCCAGAACTGCTTAAAATTGATCAATTTGTGCACTAGGACTGTGCAATATATATATATATATCGCAATATGCACATCGCAATGGTTTGCAATAACTGAGCTAGTTAATTCTTCGAAACGTTATGTATGGTCAACGTTTTAGATATACGTGTGCGCGAATGCTAGCGTGGATGTACTCTGACGCAAATCAATCAACAATCCGCGTTGCAAAGCTTTCATAGCGAGCAAAGATGAGCCATCCCGAGACATCTGCAGCTGCTGCTGACGATTTGGAGCCAAAATGAAGAAGCATCTCAAATATATGGCAGTATTTTTCAGCAATGTTTCAGAAGTTGTAGTGACGCTTTCTTTTTCCTAAAATAATGTGAAACATATGTTGGTCATATACATTTTTTATATATTTTAATACAATTTAAATAGATTTTAGAATTAAAATATTGTATCGATTATAGCATTAAGAAAAAAACGTAAATTATCTCAGCTGTTTAATCAAAATGATGCATTTTTGAAGAAACCTACCTAGGGCTGGGCGATATGGCTAAAAATTATATCAACGATATGATCCTTCATATTGTTCGATATCGATAATTATTGACCTTTTTTTTAAAAGAAGTAAAAATGACAAGTAGAACAGTAAGTATTTAACCACTGTATCTTAACTGACCCACATTATTGAGCAATACAGCAAATAAAATTAGTTGTAGCATTAAAAAAAAGTAAAACAAAAACATTTAAACAAAATATCTTTTTTATGTCTTACTCTACTTATATTAAGATAAACGTTTAAACAAACTTTAACTTTGAACTTAAAATGTTACAAAATGTGTTCACTTAATTTAATGTAAACATGGAACAATCAAGGCGAACTTTGAGGTAGATCAACAACAGCATCTGTAATAAGTAATACCAACAAACCCTTATAACATTAAACAAAAGCCTGACTTCTCCACCATGGTGAACGGCAGCATTTCTTTTGCAATGAAGTACGCTATTGCATGGGTTATGTCATTATATCGCTATTAAGATTTATCATATGGCATTGTAACCGAGTACCTCTCCATCGTGTACTGCTTGTGGGTTGTTTGTTGACTTGAGGTAGATGGGCGACATGATGTATATTCCAAAGGGTTGCAGCGGTTTAGATGGTGGAATAAATTGCTTGTGTTTCCTTGCTTAGACGGGACGTTCTTTTTACATCGCTTTCACACTACGTTCTTCTGATGTTGGTTGGAAGAAAGAAATACAAAAACTGTCACACTGGCGAGCTGACATCTCGCTTTTTGTTCACAATTTCCGTGCTGACGGCAAGCACGGCACTCATCTTGCACGTGTTCTAATGTCAACATGGCGATGACGCAACCAAATTGAGCCTAACGCAACCCGGCAACTTAGATCTTATTGGTTGTTTGCTTGTCAATCGTAGCACGCTCATGTAACAAAACATATTATAGGCTGTTTATGATTTTCGGACGTCACGGGCTCGCACATTTTATGGAAATTATCTAGCGCTATATCGAACTTATTTTTATATTGATATCGACAATGTTGTACCGTCGATAAATATCGATATCGTTTTATCGCCCAGCCCTAAACCTACCCACATCTACGGAGTGATAAAAAACGAACAAATGAAGATAAAAGAATACGGTGTCTTTTGTTTGAAAGCTGAGACTCTGTTCTTTCATTTGACATATTGTTTGTCCATATATTCTTTACAGAAAAGAAAATGTTAAAAAAAACGCTTGCATAGTCTGGCAACAGCGTTTTTTTTTAAAGAGGCTGGTGGCGAATGAGTTAAGGTGCCATTTTCCAAAAACGATGATGTCAAACGCATGTGTATTACGTGTTCAGTCTGTAGGCATGCATGAGTATTCCTAAAAGAATAATGGAGGCCCCCTTGCTTTCTTTATGCTGCAATACATACTTATCACTGCTCCCTTGATAACTCTTTAAAATATTAGTACAAAATAGAATATTAAGAGTAAAAAGTACAAATAAAGTAACTAAGTGTAATGTGAGAATTTTCAGTGCTAGAAATCAATTTATCCTTTACATAAACTACATAAATTACATCCCATGGATGCTTGGCATCGGCATACTCCCTTGCGTTTTGGATAGGAGAAAATGGCTCAACCTGTGGATTCCCTGACTTCTTTTTGATGTGACTTGTTAAAATAACCTACTCAATATGAATAAGTAATAAATAATGTTTGTATTTTGTGTGGGTATGGCAGATTGGATTCAAAACATTTTAGCTAAAACACATTTATGTGGCCAAATGCCCTCTTTGGATATTAATCCTGGCTTTTGGAAAGCAAATGAAACGTGCTTCCCAATGCGTCTACATCTCGACATTCCTTGGACATCTGTGCCATCTGAAAGGGTGTTCTTTTGCCAGTTTATTTTATGCTTTTTAGTTATATTATTTTAGTTTTTCGCCATAGTCAATAAAACATTGCAGGTTCGTGAAATTTTTAATCCAGTTCCTGTTGTTGATCTATTCGGTTTGCACATTAAAATAAATATGTGAAATATATATTTTTTATAACTGGTCACAGACACTCGTCAACTGTAGCCGTGTCTCATCTCAAAGTCTGTGTCCTCCGGACGACCTAATCGACGGTGTATTCTCCCAACAAATGTGTCCTCTGGAGGATGCAGCCTTCGAAATGAGATGCCAATTTAATATAAAAAAAATTATCAGTTAACGGTTAATGCTCGAGCATCGGTTCTCGGTTAGGAAAATTAAAGGGATCATATGGTGTAAATACGTGTTTTTCTGTGTCATTGGTGCGATGCAAGTTGCACATGCATGTATTAGACACGTAAAATTGCGACAATTAAAGTGTCGGAACTAAATATGCATTCTATCTAAAAGCGAATAATCACCCAGACCTGCCTGAAATATACCTCAGTTCATGGTATGAGTTGACTAAGACCTCCCAAATGTATATGCAACTAAGGTGGGTGTACCTGTCAGTACAAATGCTTTGGAACCTGATGTTCCAAATATGGTAAGAGGCGTTACATTTCAATCACACCCTTGCAGTATTCGACTAATCACTACGCACTGGTTAACTGGCCAATCATAATACACCTCGCTTTTCAGAGCGATGAGCTTTGTTAAAAATCTGCGTGTTTTAGAGAGATGGGGCAAAGATGCACGATAAGTGGAAAGTACTGCGTTTTTAAAACCTTAAATCATATATACACATTGTATTACATCTAAAACAAATGATAATATTAGTTTTAGCAGTGTTATATAACCTCTTTAATCGAAATGAACATCCCTCAGATCTGAGTAAATGTAGTTCGTTTTGATAACTCTGTAGTGTGTACATGAAACTTTTCCAAAACGCAAAGGAGAAACCTTTCCGTTTTTCATTGTGTAAACATACTCTAAAATGTTTCAGCAATCTTGTTCGCTCTCCACATGTTGCTGTAAACACTCACTCTGTTAAAATGATTTAAAAGGATTACCTTCACCAGGGTCTTTTGCTTTAGCTCTCAATAGACCCTGCGAAAGGTTGTGAAAGGCTTGCCCTCTCTTTTGTCTTGTGCTCTTTGTATCCCGCCACTGTCTTTGTGGTCTCACCCTTGGACCCAACAGCTGCCCTGCCCCCCACCAACTCCCCCAAAAACATCAGCAGAGGAAAAACTAGCGCTTCAATTGGCACTGTGCTCTATTAGACTGAGCACTTTCACAATAGTTCACACAGATTATGGTCAACAAATGGACTTATCAGTCGTACACTTTCATTTGTTTTACATATGATAGTGTGTTCAAAATAGGTTTTAAAGGCAAGGTTATGGTAAATTTGCTAAACGTTGCAGATAGTGCTTTTTATAAAATGCAAGGTAGCAAGGAAACAGAGTGCACTTATAAAAATAAATTGTGTTTGAGATTTGAATGTGAAGTTTGATGTTTTCCTGTGTGAAGTCGATCAACTGTAGTCATTTGGTAGTGAGTGTGAAAGACAAATGCAGAGTAGGACCTGTCATTGGGGAAGGGCCCTTAGAGAGAGCTGTTTCAGCTCGGTTATGCCATCACTACTGTCTTTTGGTTCTCGGAGCAAGCCCCCCTCATCTCCTGCACATACAGAACACACTCACACATACACACACAGTGACTGCTGTGGTGCAGGACAATCCTTTCAGAAGAAGGGGGCCCCCAGTGAAGGGCTGTTTCCATGGTAACACCTGGCTTCATGAATGGTTCTCGGAGATTGTGGTCAGTGGCCTCCCAGCATCCTCCACTGGCACCGCAGGATGATTTGGATTCAATCAAGCAAACCATCTGCAGTACTTGCTTAGTAAGCTCTTTTGGCTTTCTAACTGAATCTCAGGTCTGAATTTTTTCTGAACCTCTTGTTGTGCATTTTTAAGTAATAAGTCACCATGTGCCAGAGCTTGCATAATGTAGAGTTCTTGAAGGAGCCTCTTGCCTTTAGCACAGTTCTCAGAGCTCATGTGAAACAACCTTTCACTGCTTTGGAGAAGCTTCATATTTTTTATTCCAGATTTCGCGGAATAAAAACCGATCTTCTGAAAAACAGAGTTTCTAAAAATGTGCACCCCTAGAGGTGCATCTCTCCCCATGTGCCTTCTCTCTTTCAGACATTGAAACTGAGCATCTGCTTTTTTCTGGCCCACACTCATGTCGTCTTCCAGCCTGTTGATACAAAATTTTTACTGTGCAGTGTGCACCAGAATTCAGGTTAAGTTTTGGAACTGGCTGTTTGCAATAATACTTGTTTCTTGGGGCCAGAGGTTGGCCACTGTTAAAGGTACAGTGTGTAATATTTTTGGAGGATCTATTGACAGAAATGCAATATGATATACATAACTTTGACTTCAGAGGTGTATAAAGAGCGTACATGATGGAGTGTTATGTTTTCCTTACTTTAGAACAAGCTATTTTTATTTACATAAAGTGCATGGTATTCGACTGGTTGTTTCAACTGTAGCCCTAAATGGACAAACTGCTCTACAGAGCTCATTTCGTAATTACGTTATCTCCTTCGCAAAGAAGCAAAAACGTCACGACATCTTAGTCAGCCATGTCAGCCACCTTTGTTCTTTGAAAGGGTGGGATGGAGTGAGCCATTTGGTTTCAATTCGAAATCCAACTGCTAGATCCTGCTAAATTTCATACACTATACCTTAAAGCTGAAAGTATACTTTCGTTTTTCCATCAACCACTACACTACCTTGTGTTCAAGGTTGCCAGAGAATGCATGGAGTTCGAATTGTGTGGATTTTTTGGCATGTTTTAACCGTCTCAAATCATTCGTCCGGAGACTAAAAAATCTGTCACAGGAAACCACGCATCCTAATGCGCTCACTTTGATCTGCAGATCTCAGCGGAATTACGTGGATTGGATTTAAACACAGAAAATTTTGGATATTCATCCAATGATCCGATGGTGATTGTTTTTATTCATATGGATGTGAACGTGGAAGACCACAGCGTGACCCTTTCATTTGGTGGAAATTCTAAAAATAACATCACGCAATCAAAAAATGATAACAACAACAGTGCAAATCAGTGGTTGTCAGTTTTTTCAGTACATTGTTATCATGTAAACCGGGCATAAACGTAAAAGTCTAGTTTAAGGCTGGATTACATTACAGTTCATTGCACCCTCAGACAAAGCCTGATTTGCAGTTGGGGTGTGTTGTCAGTAGTTGCTGCAGGCCAAAGTGTTTTCAGACTTTTTTGGAAGTCTTGGTTTAGATATTTGACAGGGTTGGGTTTGGGTTCAAAAGAATTCAAAAGCTTCAAAGAATTAACTGTTGAGGAAGTATATAATACAGCCCCTTTAAATCACCGTCCATGTGTGAGGTCCATATGTCTGAGATGTTGTGTGGGAGCTGGCTGGCCTTATACGGAGTTATGGCATCTGGTGGCACTAATAGACTTAAGGACTATTAGTGCAGATAATCCTACAGAGACTGAGAGCTGCAGTAACCCAAGAGCTACTGGATGATACAACCTCACTTTCTCTTTTACTTTGTGGAGTCTACCTTGCAAACATTTCCCTTCTTTCCTAAAATCCATATGTGGGCATGCTTTGCCATCCTTTTAGTTGTTGACAATAATTGCCATTTGATTGCTTCGTCCATAACAGTGTTGCAGAAGATTCTTAGTTATGAAATGTGTATGTACTATGTGCGTAATTCTCTTGCTCAAACAGCTATATGCAGGTTTGCTTCATCATTTGTTTGAGGCAGTAGTTTTTTAGCCATGAACTGAAATAATGTTTGTCTAGCTGGAGAGTTGGCCTTGGGATATGTACAGCTGGCATCTATGTGTTCCTGTACGAGTGTGTGCGTTGCTCGATGTCTGACTACGTTTACTTAACACACCAGCCTGTTTCCTCTTGCCTGTAGTCTGTGGCTCAGCACATCAAAAGCTGTCTTTCTGCAGAGCCCGAGATAACAGCATAGAATAAACCCTGCTGCTCCGTTAAGCTTTTCCAGAGTCTTTCCACTGGCCTCGGGCGTATCCACTCCCTCTTTTGTCTTCCTGAAGCCTCAGGAAAGATGAGTGTGCGTGTGTTTGTGTGTGTTAGGTGGTTTGCTGGCACTGCATCCTAGTGCGGAGTTGGCCAACAATTTTCCTCCAATCTCCAGTGAGAGAGAGCCATGTCTGTGCGTTGATGTTTGTTTGTTTGTTTGTTTGCTGATCTGCCAATCCTCTGTTGTCCTCTCCGTCTGGATAGCTGCTGTTTCTGTTGCTATAAGCCAGATTGTTTTGCCGTCTTTCACTCCTGTATACACGGAGACTATCTTAACCTTATTAACTGCCTACATGATTTTGTCTCAAAGGTACGATTGATTCTGTTTGGCACAACAAATATATGCTGATCATTCATGAAATGTTGTCTAGGAAAGAGGGGTATGAAAACAATTTGATGTATTGAAGACTTGTAGTAATTTTTTTGCAGTTCTTCTGAATATAATATATGTATGCATGTAGTTGAAATTTTATTCATATGTTGCTTAAAAACCAAGATTTACTTTTATCTTTATTGTGGTGTAAAGTTAAAGCTCCAATATGTAATAATTTTGTAATAAAATTTCCGAAAATAACTTGCACAGTGTGATATATTTCCTCCAGTTGTGTACTTACAATATTTCAAAAGTCTCCAAAGATTTTTTATTTCAGAGAAATTCCGATTTTAAATAACTGGCCGTCCCGGAAAAGAAATGTCGCCTCTCAGTGACGCAATGTCCGCTCTATACTTTGTTCCGGTGTAGACCGGAATATCACATGGTCAAATGCGGAAGTGGTTGTTATGTTATTGCCGCGCCCGCGCGTATTGTTTGTTTGTCGTTGTTGTGGATCACGATTACTCTTTGGCGAGTATTGAAGTGCCAGTAAAACGTAAGCGTCCATATTTGGATACACGCAGACTGTGTGACAAACGGAGGACTAAAACCAGGATAAATATCGGCCAGGCGTTTTCGAGATGGAGAGAGCTGCGCGACAATCTTGGACTTGACAGAGACTCTGCTCTCGCGAGTGTATTGATAGACAGGTAATACAAAAACGAATAAATTACCTCATCCGTGATCATGATTCGTTTATCCAATTTAGATACATCGCTATGGTGAAAACGCATTTAAAACGACATCTCCCATCGTCACCTGCTTCATAGCGTCATCAAGCTTCGCCTTTGTTATTGTTGGAAATGTATGGGGTCAGATTTGTTTCATTATTCTGAATAAATAAACTACGACTCGCAAATAAATACAGAGAGTTTCACAAACAATTTTTAAATCCACAAATGCACAAAAAGCAAACCATAAATATATGTTAGACGTTCCACAAAATTAAATGGAATTCACAAATAAATACAACGACATTTGCAAATAAAAATTATTTACAAATGTATTTTATTGATATATATTTGTGGATCGCTTTCTTCACATTTGTGGATCGCTTTCTGCGCATTTGTGAATCGCTGCACGCATTTGTGGATCAGTGCACGCATTTGTGGATCAGTGCACGCATTTGTGGATTGCTCTCTGTGCATTTGTGGATTTTGAAACATTCCTAACGTCAAGACGTGCGCACAATCCACAAACAGGTGGACTCCGCCCACTATCTACTCAAGCCAATCGGTTAACTTCCGCTTTTGTTGTCCAATAGGCCACGTTCTAACTTCAGCCAATCACGTTTTGCTATGCACTAAGATTCAGGGAGCTAACATGGCGACTAGTGGCGGTCTAAAATCTGTGTTATACTAAGAAATGATAATGGCCTCTTCTTTATACTATGTAATGATTGCTTGTGTTCATATACATTGTCCGTATTGTTACATATATGCTGTATTTAAACGTGTATGACTTGAAAACAGCGTGCACGGACTGGAGTGGAAAATCCCGGTGACTAGGGAGTCAGGACTGATTTGGTCTGCCAGCCTTTTTATTGTGTTTATGTTCCAAAGTGCTAAATTCCGATTTTGTCATTCGATCAAATATGATCTATTACTGCATGGTTAAGCAGCTATTTCGATCCAAACACTCGGCGCGTGCCTCCTGTCTAAGTTTCGCGGAGTTTGCAATGCGCACTGCAGCTGTCGGTGTACTATCAGTATAACGATTGCAGAATTAATGTGGGGGAAATCATCAGCATTTTGAATTTCTATGTCATTCATAATTCAAAATAAAACCTAATTTATACAGTCATTTCGGTTTATCCCATTCCTGAATGATCTCTGTGATCAATCAGTGCTCTCAGTAGCGTGTTAAACGATAAACGTCTCCATTTTACCTGGTGCTAAATAAATTATTATTGCTGGGTTATAATTATGTATATATTGCTGCCTTTTAAATGACATATAGGACAGCTTTAAAATACTGTTTATTTCCATTATTTAATGGCAAATAAAAGCACAACGGGGGCATTAAGAATGCAAGGGAGGCAACACAACTTTTTCTTCGATGAAAAAAGTATGAAGCAAAATATGAAACTGCCAAATAAAAATGAATTGAAGCCAATTGTACAAATGAATGAGTTCTCCATACAAATGCACAAAAGGCACTGGACATTACTGGGCATTTCAGTAAAGCCATTTTCATACAGAGATCCCCGAAAATATGCGGAAGGTGTCCCGGGATGACGGGATCGGTTGATATTGGTTCACAATGCCAGTTACCTGCAATTAAAAGGCAATTATTTTGTTTTACTTGATTTTGTTGAGAAAAAACAAGCATGCTCAGGTAGGCTCGAATCAGTCTGTTAACAACAAAATGGCTCTTCCGCGTCATGTACATCAAGAGACGTACTTTTAAAGATTGCTAAACGTTCAAGTTAATTGAAGTGCTCTAGTATTGTAATTTTGTGTTGATCGATGAAGTCATTTAAAACTTGCTGCATGTAGAGGCGACATACCCCATTCTCTCTCAATTTCAGTGAACATGCTCGGGACACATACAAACTCCGAATACTACAGCGGATATTTCGGACTTCTGAGCGAATCACTGGTAGACTACCGCTATCACTGCAAGAACTTTACTCATCCAGAGTGAGCGAGTAAAATGGCTCACAAAACCTCTCTGGACCCCTCACACCCAGCACACTATCTCTTTGAACTGCTGCCGTCTGGTCAGCGCTACAGAGCACCGAGCACCAAAACAGCCAAACATAGGACAAGTTTCTTTCCTCAGGCCATCTACCCCATGAACATTTGAACAGTTAAATGTTCTCCCCACTGTGCAATACATATGTGCAATACTAAACTACTCACTCACACTTATATTTATTTATTATACATATGTTACTGATTTAATATATAATATAGCTATCCCATTACCTTACACAATTTTTATAGCACCTAATAACTTGTATATATGGCACATGCATAAAATATGGCATCCGGTTCTCTTTTGACATGTATTGTTTTTCATATGTGTATTGTCTATTACATATTCATTTTTATTATTTTGTTACCTGTGTCTTGTCACTTTATGTGAGCTTTTTAGTAAATGTATTAT
The DNA here is from genome assembly GCA_029783895.1 of Triplophysa bombifrons. Taxonomy (NCBI): domain Eukaryota; kingdom Metazoa; phylum Chordata; class Actinopteri; order Cypriniformes; family Nemacheilidae; genus Triplophysa; species Triplophysa bombifrons. The sequence goes on from CM056452.1 coordinate 19,359,348, forward strand.
GCTACTACAGTATTTCTATGTGGGGAATTGTGGATAGACTTGTCCCACATGATCATCTTGCAATATAGCCTACTTACGCTGCTGCCACTAAAGACTACGCTTGCTATTGTTAATGTATATAACAGGTATCATATGGTTTTGTCATGGCAGAGAGTTAGACAGTAAACAGAACAGTGTAGCGATAGCAGCAGAGATCATTCAGGAATGGGATAAACCGAAATGACTGTAGAAATTACGTTTTATTTTGAATTATGAATGACATAGAAATTCACAATGCTGATGATTCCCCTCAGGTTAATTCTGCCATCGTTATACTGGTAGTACACCGACAGTTCCAAAAAATCGGAATTTAGCCCTTTGGTCCATAAACACAATAAAAAGGCTGGCAGACCAAATCAGTCCTGACTCCATAGTCACCTGGATTTTCCACTCCAGTCCGTGCACGCTGTTATCAAGTCATACACGTTTAAATACAGCATATATGTAACAATACGGACAATGTATATGAACACAAGCGATCATTACATAGTAGAAAGAAGAGGCCATTATCATTTCTTAGTATAACACAGATTTTAGACCGCCACTACTCGCCATGTTAGCTCCCTGAATCTTAGTGCATAGCAAAACGTGATTGGCTGAAGTTAGAACGTGGCCTATTGGACAACAAAAGCGGAAGTTAACCGATTGGCTTGCGTAGATAGTGGGCGGAGTCCACCTATTTGTGGATTGTGCGCACGTCTTGACGTTAGGAATGTTTCAAAATCCACAAATGCACAGAGAGCAATCCACAAATGCGTGCACTGATCCACAAATGCGTGCACTGATCCACAAATGCGCGCACTGATCCACAAATGCGCAGAAAGCGATCCACAAATGTGAAGAAAGCGATCCACAAATGCGTGCACTGATCCACAAATGCGTGCACTGATCCACAAATGCGTGCACTGATCCACAAATGCGTGCACTGATCCACAAATGCGCAGAAAGCGATCCACAAATGCGTGCACTGATCCACAAATGCGTGCACTGATCCACAAATGCGCAGAAAGCGATCCACAAATGCGTGCACTGATCCACAAATGCGTGCACTGATCCACAAATGCGTGCACTGATCCACAAATGCGCAGAAAGCGATCCACAAATGCGTGCACTGATCCACAAATGCGTGCACTGATCCACAAATGCGCAGAAAGCGATCCACAAATGCGTGCACTGATCCACAAATGCGTGCACTGATCCACAAATGCGTGCACTGATCCACAAATGCGTGCACTGATCCACAAATGCGTGCACTGATCCACAAATGCGTGCAGCGATCCACAAATGCGCAGAAAGCGATCCACAAATGCGCAGAAAGCGATCCACAAATGCGCAGAAAGCGATCCACAAATGCGCAGAAAGCGATCCACAAATGTGAAGAAAGCGATCCACAAATATATATCAATAAAATACATTTGTAAATAATTTTTATTTGCAAATGTCGTTGTATTTATTTGTGAATTCCATTTATTTTTGTGGAACGTCTAACATATATTTATGGTTTGCTTTTTGTGCATTTGTGGATTTAAAAATCGTTTGTGAAACTCTCTGTATTTATTGGCGAATCGTAGTTTATTTATTCAGAATAATGAAACAAATCTGACCCCATAGAAATGCACCCTCTTGTGGTCAAATACCAAGGTTACATACTGCAGCTTTAATGTCAAGATGCATTCTCATTCACTGTATTTGTAAGGAAAAACTAATGAACTATGAAAATTGTATTTTATTGTTTTTCTCTTAACAACTTTATTAATTAAATGAACTGTATGAAAAACTGAACTGTTGCATCGTTCTGCCTAAAATCTATTGCAAGTCATGATATGGAACAAAATAAAGCAATAGGATATGTTTTATTTTTGGATAAACCTTTTTATTCAAAACACTTCCTCTCTTATACTAGGCTACTTCATAGTGTTACATTAAAACAGTCCCAATCTAGATCAAGATTATTTTTGTCTCTGTTTGTAGAACTGGGTTTTGCAAATATCTAACCAATAAAAAGTATTTGGTTTGTAAACTGTGGCAACAATTCAATTCAATTCAATTCAATTCAATTCAATTCAAGTTTATTTATATAGCGCTTTTCACAATGTGTATTGTTTCAAAGCAGCTTTACAGGGGCAAACAGGAAAAACAGAGAAACACAGCACAGTGCATGGTATTCATACAACGAGTAAGATCATACTAATAAATAATAGCTAATTTCTAAATAAATAATTAAATGAATGAATGCAGTCTCCCGGTGAGCAGGCCAACACTGCCCTGCTGTGGCGAGGAACCCAAACTCCAATGATTAATTAATGGAGAAAAAAAAACCTCGGGAGAAACCAGGCTCAGCCGGGAGGGCCAGATCCCCTCTGACGTGTCATAGCTGCACTCAAACTGGTGACATGTGATTTAAGTGTAGCATTTAATACCAAATGTTGTAACTTCAGCATTAATAAGCCAAATAGTCCGTCTTTGCTCTTGGTTGGGGATGTAGTGGTCTGAGCTGGGATGGTCCGATGGTCATATTTCTCTTGGCTGGTGGTGGAATTGCCTTAGATGGAGCTGGGATGGTCAGTCAGTCTGCAGCTGTAGCTGGCGTGATCTCAAATTGGGGATGGGCATCTGTCGGTCGTCTGGACATGGTGGAACTTCTTCCTACCTCGGGATGGGCATCCCGAGGCAGAGGCGGAAAGAGAATAAAGAGGATAATTAGCGTAGCTGCTGTTCATTAACTATGCATTAAGTGAAAGCTTGGCTGAAAAGATGTGTCTTTAATCTAGATTTAAATTGGGAGAGTGTGTCTGACCCTCGAATAGTATCAGGAAGGCTATTCCAGAGTTTAGGTGCTACGTATGAGAAAGCTCGTCCCCCTTTGGTGGATTTTGTTATTCTAGGTGTTGTCAAAAGTCCTAAGTTTTGAGATCTTAGGGAGCGTGATGGGTTGTAACGTGATAAAAGCTCGGTTAAGTAAGTAGGTGCTAAACCGTTCAGGGCTTTGTAAGTAATTAAAAGAATTTTAAAATCAATACGATACTTAATGGGTAGCCAGTGAAGCGATGTTAAAACTGGGGTTATGTGATCGTATTTTCTTGACCTAGTAAGAACTCTGGCAGCAGCATTCTGAACTAACTGTAGTTTGTTTATCGATGATACAGGACAACCACTAAGTAGAGCATTACAATAGTCAAGCCGTGAGGTCACAAATGCATGAATAAGCTTTTCTGCGTCTGCAACACATAAACTATTTCGTAATTTGGCAACATTTCTAAGGTGGAAGAAGGCTATTTTTGTGATATTTGAGATGTGATTTTTAAATGACAGGTTGCCGTCTAATATAACGCCTAGATCTTTAACAATATTTGTTGGAGTAACAGTGCAGCCTTCAATTTGCAGGCTGTAATCGGAGATATTCTGTTTACTTGATTTTGGTGCTATAAGTAATATTTCTGTTTTGCTAGAGTTTAAAAGGAGGAAATTACTAGTCATCCAGTGTTTTATGTCCTCGATGCACTCAGCCAGTTTGGATAGCTTAAATGAATCATTTGGTCTTGATGAGATATATAGCTGAGTATCATCTGCATAACAGTGGAAGCTAATTCCATGTTTTCTAATAATGTTTCCGAGGGGCAGCATGTATATGGAGAAAAGCAGGGGTCCTAAAACCGATCCCTGAGGTAATCCATAATTTACTTGCGTAAGATTTGACGATTTCCCATTTAAATGGACGTATTGATATCTGTCTGTTAAGTAAGATCTGAACCATTGCAGTGCCTGTCCCTGAATACCGATATAATTGTGTAAACGATCTAGTAGTATTTTATGGTCTACAGTATCGAAAGCAGCACTAAGGTCAAGCAGGACTAAGAGTGAGATGTTACCTTTATCTGAAGCAATAAGGAGGTCATTTGTAATTCTAACGAGCGCAGTTTCAGTGCTGTGATGCGGTCTAAAGCCAGACTGAAACTTTTCGTGCATGTCATTATTTTGTAGGAAGGTACACAGTTGAGTTGACACTACTTTTTCTAGTATTTTAGACAAGTACGGGAGATTTGAAATCGGTCTATAGCTTCCAAGTTCATTGGGGTCCAAGTTTGGTTTTTTGATAAGAGGCTTAATTACAGCCAGCTTAAAGGGCCCTGGGACATGTCCTAGATTAATTGACGAGTTGATGATGTTACAAATGGGCTCAATTACAGCAGGTAGTAACTCTTTTAATAAAGTAGTCGGAATGGGGTCTAATAAGCATGTCGTCGGTTTGGATGTTGCAATAACTTTAATTAATTCTTCCTGATTTATAGGAGAAAAACACTCTAGCTTTTCTTTTTGGGTGACGGTTGAAACTAATTCTTCCGACACACTTGGAGGTTTGGTTTTAGCTATGTTGTCTCGTATTATTTCGATTTTATCAGTAAAAAACTTCATGAATTCATTGCTACCAAGGTGCGGCGGAATACCCAGGTCAGGTGGAGTCTGTTTGTTTGTTAGTTTAGCAATTGTACTAAATAAAAACCTTGGATTGTTTTTGTTATTTTCTATGAGGTTACGGAAATGCTCGGCTTTTGCTGCTTTTAGTGCCTTTTTGTAACAGCTTGCACTCTCTTTCCATGCAATTTTAAAGACCTCTAATTGGGTTTGTTTCCATTTTCGCTCCAGTTTACGAGTTTCTCTTTTTAGGGCTCGAGTGGTGTTATTATACCATGGTGCTATGATCTTTTCAATAATCCTTTTTGACTTCATAGGTGCGACCGCTTCTAATGCGTTAGAGAAAATAGTGCCCATGTTGCTGGTCATGTCATCGAGCGATTCTATATTAGTTGGAAAGGTTATTAGAGGAGTCAGATCTGGCAAGTTCTTTACGAAACTATCTTTAGTAGTTGAGGTGATTGTTCTACCCTGTCGATAACGAGATATACAACTGATTTCTGCAGTGCGAAGTGTACATGTTATAAGATGGTGATCGGAAACATCGTCGCTTTGAGGTATAATATCGATATTGGTTAGATCGGCTCCGTGAGATATAATCAAGTCTAGGGTATGATTAAGGCGATGAGTAGGTCTATTGATGTATTGTGTTACACCACAAGAGTCTAGTAGTTCCTTAAACGCCACACCTAATGGATCGTTAGCACTATCTACGTGGATATTAAAATCTCCAACAATCAGTACTTTATCGACGTTAACCAATAGATCCGATAAGAAGTCTGCGAACTCTATCAGAAAATTAGTGTAAGGCCCAGGGGGTCTATACACAGTAACCAATGTAAGAGAGACCAATGATTTTTTACTTTTGTTTGGAACTGTTATGTTCAACGCAAGCATTTCAAATGATTTAAATGTATGCATTGTTCTCCGAGTAACGCTATGAAAGTCTCTAAAGATTGTTGCGACACCACCACCTCGACCAACCGGACGTGGCTCATGAATATAACCGTAGCTTGGTGGAGTAGACTCATTTAGACCGAAGTAATCATTTGGCTTAAGCCAGGTTTCAGTGAGGCAAAGTATATCAAAACTGTTGTCTGTGATCATTTCATTTACAATAACTGCCTTTGGATTTAGTGATCTAATATTAAGTAGCCCAAACTTTAGGCGTTGGTTTTGCTCATTAAGAATATTGTCTTTTGGTTTAATCATGATAAGATTTTTTCGCTGACTTTTAAATAAATTATTATTTGGTTGTATTATTCGAGGGACAGACACAGTCTCTATGCATTTGAAAGCAGTAACATTTTTAACTGTAACATTCTTAACAGTTGGGTGAGAAGAACACAGACTATGGTTAAAATTGGTACTTACTAGTCAAATGGTGCGAAGCGTCTTTGAGATGTTGTCAGACAGAATTTCCGCTCCAATGCTACTGGGGTGCAGCCCATCGGGGCGGAAGAGCCTTGGTCGCTCCCAAAACAGATCAAAATTATTTACAAAGAGCAGCTTCTGTTCAATACACCATGACATTAACCAATTATTAAGCGTAAATAGTCTACTGAACTTTTCGTTCCCTCGTCGGTAAGTAGGAAGCGGCCCTGATACGATGATCCTCGCCGTGGGCGATGCGTTGCGAACAGTATCGACCAGACTCCTGAAATCCCTCTTCAGGATCTCCGACTGCCGCATTCTCACGTCATTCACCCCCGCGTGCAGAACTACGGCTCCCACTCTTGCGTCCTCCTTCAGAATCGCAGTTACCTGCGCAGAGACATCGAGAACACGGGCGCCAGGAAAACAGTGAGTGCGCACCTTACCTTCATTGAATGAGGCGCGTACGTTCCGGACGATTGAGTCTCCGATGACCACAGCGTTGGATTTCGTCTCGCAGAGGGCGGCAAAGCGGTTACTGGTAGGGAACAGTATGTAATATAACAAAAATACTGTTTTTTTCCATTTCCTACAAAACAGCAAATTTGGACTTACGAGGTTTAAGAAGGACAGTGACGATTTGCTGCTTAATATTTAACATTAGCTATCTCTGCATACTCTCCTCATGCTTTCATCTCTTCATGTGCCGAGATGATTTCTCTAAAAATCTCTCTCTTACATCAAGTCATTAGAGATCACTATTCACGTTTTGATATTGTCAAGGTTCTATATAATGTAGACTTTGATTTATTTGGAGCCCCAGAACACACCCCCTTATTATGCAAGTGCTCCGAGGTGCAGTTGTACTCCGGGCGACCTCGAATTTGAATCCTAACTCGTGGTTCTTTCTCCCTCCCACATCACTTCCTGTCTTCTCTACCAATGCACTTTGAAAATAATAATAAAAAAACTCCCACAATAAATCTGAAAAGAAAATGTACAGTCGTGGCCAAAAGTTTTGAGAATTACATAAATATTGGAAAAGTTGCTGCTTAAGTTTTTATAATAGCAATTTGCATATACTCCAGAATGTTATGAAGAGTGATCAGATGAATTGAATAGTCCTTCTTTGCCATGAAAACTAACTTAATCCCAAAAAACCTTTCCACTGCATTTCATTGCTGTCATTAAAGGACCTGCTGAGATCATTTCAGTAATCATCTTGTTAACTCAGGTTAGAATGTTGACAAGCACAAGGCTGGAGATCATTCTGTCAGGCTGATTGGGTTAGAATGTTGAATGTACATGTTAAAAGGAGGGTGATGCTTGAAATCATTGATCTTCCATTGTTAACCATGGTGACCTGCAAAGAAACGCGTGCAGCCATCATTGCGTTGCATAGAAATGGCTTCACAGGCAAGGATATTGTGGCTACTAAGATTGCACCTAAATCAACAATTTATAGGTTCATCAAGAACTTCAAGGAAAGAGGTTCAATTCTTGTGAAGAAGGCTTCAGGGCGTCCAAAAAAGTCCAGCAAGCGCCAGGATCGTCTCCTAAACAGGATTCAGCTGCGGGATCGGAGTGCCACCAGTGCAGAGCTTGCTCAGGAATGGCAGCAGGCAGGTGTGAGCGCATCTGCACGCACAGTGAGGCGAAGACTTTTGGAAGGTGGCCTGGTGTCAAGAAGGGCAGCCAAGAAGCCACTTCTCTCCAAAAAAACATCAGGGACAGATTGATCTTCTGCAGAAAGTATAGTGAATGGACTGCTGAGGACTGGGGCAAAGTCATATTGTCCGATGAAGCCCCTTTCCGATTGTTTGGGGCCTCTGGAAAAAGGCTTGTCCGGAGAAGAAAAGGTGAGCGCTACCATCAGTCCTGTGTCATGCCAACAGTAAAGCTTCCTAACACCATTCATGTGTGGGGTTGCTTCTCATCCAAGGGAGTGGGCTCACTCACAATTCTGCCCAAAAACACAGCCATGAATAAAGAATGGTACCAAAACACCCTCCAACAGCAACTTCTTCCAACAATCCAACAACAGTTTGGTGAAGAACAATGCATTTTCAAGCATTATGGAGCACCGTGCCATAAGGCAAAAGTGATAACTAAGTGGCTCGGGGACCAGAATGTTGAAATTTTGGGTCCATGGCCTGGAAACTCCCCAGATCTTAATCCCATTGAGAACTTGTGGTCAATCCTCAAGAGGCGGGTGGACAAACAAAAACCCACTAATTCTGACAAACTCCAAGAAGTTATTATGAAAGAATGGATTGCTATCAGTCAGGATTTGGCCCAGAAGTTGATTGAGAGCATGCCCAGTCGAATTGCAGAGGTTCTGAAAAAGAAGGGCCAACACTGCAAATACTGACTCTTTGCATAAATGTCATGTAATTGTCGATAAAAGCCTTTGAAACGTATGAAGTGCTTGTTATTATATTTCAGTACATAACAGAAACAACTGAAACAAAGATCTAAAAGCAGTTTAGCAGCAAACTTTTTGAAAACAAATATTTATGTAATTCTCAAAACTTTTGGCCACGACTGTAGGCCTTACTTGAATCAGACCAATTTTATTGGTATCCAGATATTGCTTCATCATTTTATTTTACAGGTACCTGCTTACTACAACTGTCCTACTTGATATAGAGCCCTCTTAATGGGAGAGTTCTAGTACTTGTAGTGTTTTTTAAAAGTGAATGTGAAGAGCTCTTTTGGCATGCTAGTGGTTAAACGTCCCCCACAAGCCTTTTTATCCCTGAAGCCATTATGTTTTGCTGATTTTTTTTTTTTTCTCAGGACCTCTATCAGTGTCTCATCCTTTTTATAGTCATTGTGAGGGGAGCCTTTGTGGTGATAGGAGCTTTGTGGGCTGCTACAAGACTTATGCTTTTCTGTAGCTCAGTGGTTTTAGCATGGTGCTAGAAACGCCAAGGTCATGGGTTCGATCCCAGGCGATGTCTCGCAAATATCCTTATGTGGATTACAAAAGACAGATACCAACGATAATTAAGAATACTAGAAAAAATACGCGTTATAACATTAGCATGCGATGTAGGCTTTAGCGTGAATGTTCATGCTTATATGCCCAGGCAGTCAGTAACAGTGACAGAATTTTGGAAATGCTGTTTTGTTCGGTCAGTTGAATGAGCGGCTGTTTTTTGCCGGTCGCTGCACAGATAAACCAAAAGAAAGAGGAGATGTGTCGGCAATGCAAAACCTCACGCTCGCGGGGCTGTACCGGTGTTCGAATTGTCCTACCCAGTCAGATTTTCCCGACTGCAGGGCAACATTTAATATAATCTAAACCACATTAAAAAAATTAACAACGAAAATACACCATCATATTCCTGTATCAGTACAAAATAAACAGGTAGGATGATTTTATAGCGCAAAAAAAATGATGCAACATTGATTTGCTCATGCCTGGTAGGATAATCTGACTAGTAGGATGAAATTTCAGGACACCTGCAACAATTTTTCTACTGCATAGAAACTATGGTTAATCTACTCGCTTTACCTGATGAAAGAATTCACTGAAACACCTGTGTGTGTGTGTGGACGAGTGCCTGTGTGCGTGTTTGTTTTGCGCTCAGTGGGTCTGGAATGAATTCCCTCCCAGTTCGTATCAGCAGATTTATTGTCTCCGCAACGTTGCATGAAGTCAAACACACTTGATATTGCGATGATTTTAAAGTCGATTAATGATATTTTTTTACACCTCATCGTCCAGCCCTATTGCACACACTCAGTTACTCAATGTACAGTATAATGCAATGTAAATCGCTTTGGATAAAAGTGTCTGCCAAAGGCATAAATGTCAATGCAGAACCTAGGCTTTTTCACAGCATAAAGGTCACGCTGTAGGAATATTGGAAGGGAGATGCTGAATAACCACCCTTCAGGATATTCTGTCCCTGTCTTGTTTCTGACTGGATAAGAAACATCTGACACCTGTACACGAATGGTGTTACCATGGAAACCGGGTCCCCAACACTTGGTGTGGACTTGATTTCCTGTGGGAATCTGTTATTCCTCTATGCCTTCAGTGTGTTTCTCCTGTGTAATGAGATGATTTTCCTCTCAGACAGAAGTGTACCTGCATCATTGTTTTGGTCACATCCCTGTCAGAGGCGTTTTAGGACGATTTTAGTTTGAGATAAATTTGAAATGTATTTGAATGTCGTTTTTTTTTTCCTTTTGAGTCTACCACTCTAAGCTTCCAATTCAATTTAGCACTCAATTTCAGGGTTGTCTCCTGATCTCATATTTGATTTCCTCAAAGTATACTGTAGAGATGTTAAGTTGTGTTTTACTACAGATGCATTAAGATACAGGCTGGAAGCTGTGGCTTCTTAAAGGTTGTCATAGAGTAACCAAAGTGGTTGGTTATGAGATTATCTCTATCATTTAATCTTGTCTACAGCGTAATTGGAAGTCATTGTGATTATATATGATTGACAGGCAGAAAGTGCCTCAAAGATTTCTGGTTGGCCAAACAGGAGTACACTTTCCTGTTAAAAGAGCCTTTACTTTGGGACAGATGTGATATCTCAGGATGTGTGTTGTGTTAAGAACATTTTCTGTGTAATTCAGTAAATCGATGGCTCTCAGCTGATGGGTCATGACAAAAAAATAGTTCAAAGGTCTGTCCTGATAAGGCTTACAAACAACAACATATATTTTTTTATAGTCAGTAAAGTAAAAACTAACTTGTACTCTTCAAAAGAGAGGTGCTTTGTGTGTTTTTTTTACATCAAATACATAGTTGTTATCTGGTTGAAAGTGGGCTTAATAATGGCTGGCCAATAGGTTTTGTGAATTCGGTAAAGTATGCTAGTTTACGCAAATATCTTGCCACCCCAGATGTGTTAAAAAAGACGTGATGACAACAAATAGCATCATGTTGTGATCGCACAAGGCTTGAAAAGCACATCCATCGAAATAAAGAATTCGAATGACAGTGGCTCAATAAATGTCTTCAGAAAAATGTGTTTGTGAGAAGAAAACCAGAAATCCTAATCTGAGCACCCCTGGTTCACTTCATCTTTATGGTTCGTTTAGATGCCTTTGCAATTTGATTGAAATATGAATGCAACACGGAACAGAGTTTGTTGGAAAGGTGCACACCAGGGTACCGGTGCTAAGCTCAATTTTGGAACTGTTTGGTTTTGGCTTGATTCTTAAGTCTTGAGCATAACCTCTTATGAGCTTCTGCCATACATGACTTAAGCCCCCCGATTTTATCAAAGAGCACCCCAACCATTTCTGTTTTGCAAACATTATATGTTTAGTCATTGCAGAGTAACTCTTTTTCCACATCTTACCATGTACAAAGTGGTCCTCAGGTTTTGGATCAATAAAAATACTGCTACATTCTGACCTTGTTGTCGGATGCAGCTAGAGCATGTACTGTCATTGCCTGTGAGTGCAGGCCATCACTCAGTCCCAAATCTGGTTTCTGTTCACAGCACTTCTCTTGTGCTTTTAGTGAGTGCAGTCACCATCTGCACATTAAAAGAAGCTCTCACATCATGAGATATGCTGCGCGAATGTGAGCATAAGTTTGTACATCAGACATCAGGTTAGTGTCTGGGCAGACCGCAGACAGTGAGGTTTGCAGTGTCTATTCCCACAGTTCTCCTTTGTCGATCCAGACCACATCGGACAATAAGCGCCAGTGTGTGTCCAGTGATCTGGGAAGGGTTCTCAAAAAGCTTCTCGTCTGACCGTTCTACCTTTCCTTACAGCTCTCAAAGAAGCCTCTGTTCTCTTGTATAGCAGCGGAGAGAGACCGAGAGGTCCTGAGGAGTCTGTCTGACTTTAGATACTTGTATCCTGTCGAAACATCTTGCATAGGCAAGGCAGACACATTGAGAGTGCGATACAGAAGACATCAGCTCCGTTCCAAAACCTAGTGCGCGGCATTCCGGGCTGCTGTTTACAGGTGTCTAGCTATTTTGTTATCTTCCATGGCGGTTTTCCTTGAAACTGTAAAGTGGTCATAGGAGAGGGTAAACATGCCCAGTCCTGAAACATTGCATGTCTGGGGAACCTTTGACTGTTCAAAAAGTATTTAAGGGACGTATGCGTTTATTTTGGCACAAACACCTGGATTGTCACACAGCTGCTGCCACAATAAAAATGTCTAATGTCAAAAAAATTAAGTAATTCAATTTGTGTTTATGGCTTTATTAATACCGACTGTTCATTCAAACCTGCCCTCACACTGGTTGACTTTGATAATCATTTGATTTTGCACATTCTTATCTTCTACATCTGTAGTTTACATTAAAGGCCTATTGACGCATATGTAATGTATTTTAAACTATTTATACCTTCCTTTGCCACTGCAGAATATGATTTTTTTTTTCCATCATGTCACTGCAAATACATGTACCCAGTTTTCTTCCTAGGAACCAAAAGATTCATGAATGTACTGACACAGCATTGAAGTATTGTTGAAAGTGGTTTATTTGACTCCAATGGTGTATATTACAAGACGTCTGCACCCTTATAGTAAGTTTGGTTGAGGGAACCGATCAAAAAGTCTCAATCCGGCACACAGGGTGAACTATTCCTTTTACTATTCATTAAACCGATCTAGGGTCATAGCATATTTTTTAACCACTCCCCTCAACTTTTATCTTATTGCCTCGATCACTGTTAAGATGCTTTGAACTTGAAGGCGACCTGTCTTGAATGTCAACTCTAAATTGCTCTCCCCCACACTGGTGGAAATTCAATATAGCAGTACCCCCTTCTTTTCTGCTTAGAGCTTTTGGGTAACGGGACTAGCTGTTGATAGATTTAACAACAATGATAACTTTACGTTTTTGTGAATAGCCGTCCACGCTGACTGCCCAGTCTGTGACTATTCCGCCTGGGCAGTAAATTTCTATTCTTGCAAACCTTTTCAAGTCTTTTACCTTGCATTCTTTAATGTTCAACCTTTGCAATTCATCAGGCAAAATGGAATCGCTGTGTAGAGACTGAAAGTGATAAGTGGTGTATTGTAAATCGCCTCAAATTAAACATGCGTGTGTTCCATTAGCTTAATGAATGTGTCTGAATCAGGGTCGTAGGTGTCAAGGTGTATCATAGCTGTTATTAAGTAGCGGCGTGAGCTACGGTGTGTCTGCTTCCGCTTTGTCTGTTTTTGCAACCGTCTGTGAAAAAAAAACAGACTGGCAGACTTTTATTCATTTTCAGTGATCTAATGAAGACAAATGCCTTTTTGAGACTACTGGCCCGTCTGGTTGGTGATCATCTCAGAGGAGTGAGTTGATAAGATTAGATGGAGACTAAAACACTTTGTCAGCTGGAGTCATCTCTGACCCATTACATTTTCCGCCCTGTTTTACAACAAGCTGCATCTGTAACAGTCGCAGTTAGGTTTGGTTTCCTAATCCTAATTCAACCTAATACGGTGTAAAAAATAAATACGTTTTATGAATATAAACTTGTACGATAAATGTTTCTCAGTGTCGTTATTTACACCAAAGTGGCATAGGACATGTCTTAAAGGGATAGTTCACCCAAAATGAAAATTCTGTCATCATTTACTCACCCTCAGGTATTTGGAAGAATGTCTAAGGGCTGAGCCGTTAAAGTAAACTCTTTGAAGGATGTAGGAAGGGTTTTTCCTGACTCAAAATGAGGAGGAGGTTGTGCCATCCTGATCTTGTAAACACACACACCCCCACACGAAGGCCCACCGTACCTTTAAGTGGCTTAACCAAAGTGACTTTGAAATATTAAAAGTTATAATAAAATGAGATAAAAATGACAATTATGAAGTTGTATAAGTCATTGACTTTATTCAACCAAATATTAAAAAAACAATTATCAAAAAAAGCTTATTAATCATTTTAGTTTAAACGAACCTGTTCAATTGAGTCATTCCTGTGTGAGTTGTTCTGAACACAATGCACGTTCATACTGGCGAACTCGCTGTACAGTAAACGCAGTATACGCGCCTCCATTGTGGCGTAATGACGCAACTGCAGTTACAAATGACAAGTCTGTTAAATGCACTCGAGCCTGAGGTGTCACGACATTTCTCTATGCAGGAAAAACCCTGGATTACTGTCTCTCGTGTTTGAAACTCCCTTCACAAAGGGAATGAATGGCCAAATGTTATCTTAAAAATGCCGCACGTGCACTCTGAATCCAACACTTGGTTGTTGAATATATGTATATATTTTTTTATATTTGTTGTTGAATATTGTCCAATTATGTTTTATTTCACCTTGTTTTTTCACTCAACTTGGTATTTAACAAAACAATTGTATGAAGGAAACCTATAATCAATTTGCTATTATAAACATGTTATCCACACTGACAAAATAGTGTCTAACAACAACAAACTTGAAGATCGGGTATCATGATGTCATGCATTCGGACTTCTACACACGCAAAGTCCAACTAAGTCATACATCTGTGTTTTTTGGAAATCTGGGTGTACGTGCATAATGTACAAAACACAAAGGGATTAATGTGATGATGCGTTGCTTGCTCGTGTTGTATTTCCATCCCACTCTCCTCACTAATCCCACTTTAAGAAGCTCGTGTTTTTCTGGAAATAATTGTACAGCTATATCTCTCTTTTAGAAGTTTGATCGAAGTAAATACTCTTCGAAGATACAACGTATGCAATACTACTGTTTTGGCACTCAAGATTAATATGAGATTGGCAGAAACTGCCAGTGATATGCAATCGTTATTAATTGTACTTACATTTGTAGGTAATATGCTTTGAAATGCTTTGTGAAAACTCATAATCCAGGATCATGTGATCACAAAACTGAACTCATTTCCTTAAAGTGACCATGGCATGTACCATTTGCTAACAGAGTTCTGAAAGGGCCCTTCGAGGGCGCACAACTGCTGTTTGGAAAACGCCCTAATATGCAAAGAATGGAATGAGAGGGGGATGAACCGAACTGGCGATTTTAAGGTTTTGTGTCGATCCTGTTCTTACTTTTCTTAGATTTCGTGCCTTGTGGACAGGGTTGTGACAGTACCATGTCTTGTGTGTATGTTTTGTTTTGTGTGGAGACATGTGGCGGTATGCTTTAACATTTCGCCATGTGTCTTTCTGTTTTCTCTATAGCGCCGCCCCCTTGTTCCCCCGTTAGTGTTGTTAGTCACCTGTCCCATCGTCTGCCCGTTTACTGTTAAGCCTAGTCACCTGCCCGTCCCGATCCTTTTGTAATCTCTCCTCGTTAGTTTCCTCCTATTTAATGTTCCTGATTCCCTTGCTGTTCGTCGGTTTGTCGCTATTCTTGTCGTGATTTCACATTGTTTACTCCTCTGTGCTCTCCCTTTCATGTAGTGTGGATTACCCTGTTCCTGTTCTTCGTGCTCCTTGTGTTTTGAACTTATCATTTGGATATTCGTTTTGCCTGGTTTGTTTTTGTCCCCCTTGCGGGAAGTATTTTAGTTTGATTCGTGGTTTCGTTCTGTTTTCCTATCGTGGGATTTTGTTTTATTAATAGAAGTCTTTTATTAAACCTTCACCTGCCTGCCCTTGGGTTCTGATCCAGCCCGTTCCTTGACAGGTTTGCTAATGGTTTGCCGTGGTGGCTCTCATATTATATTTTGCCATGGCCCATATATTCAAAGTACTGCAAATACAATTCTATTGTAATTTTTGTTCACAAATTTTTTTTTAGTTAAGCAACATTTATGATTTCCCACTCATATAAAGTATGAGCCACTACTGCAGTACAGCCATACGTTTAGCAGACTTTTCCCTGAATGAGTTCTTTCTAGTCAGTCTTTTGCCTACAACTTGAAATAAGAGATGACCCACTGGAAATGGACCATGTTATCTGCTCAGTCTATTACTTAATGCACTTCTGTGGCCTGTTAACCCTCAACTCAAGGTAGATATTGCCCTGATAAACTCAACCAGGCCTTAGTAAAAGGCATTTATTGTAATGTGATTGCTTCTATGTTTATACCCTTTGGTTCGGTGTTGACTTTGTGTCAATACACTTGTGTGTTAGACATGTTTAGAGGCTATGGGTTGTCCCCTCTCAGTATTTTTCTTACTGTCAGTGGACCTTTTTCCCTTCATGACTAGGTGACATATCTTTCCACATTTTCAGGGAAGCCTTTGCTTGTGAAATGATCAATCTTGACTCTTGTCAGGATTTATTTTTAATGCTGGCCACTTATAAACTTGAATCAACATTTCCTCACCCTCATGATATTCCAAACCTGTTTGACTTTCTTTGGCAGAACACATGATATTTAAAAAAATGTTGGTAACCAAACAACATTGGCTGACATTAACTTCCATTGTATGGATTGAAAACCACTGAGGCATATCTCAAAATATTTTCTTTTGTGTTCACCTGTATGACTCATTATTGAGTGGAATTCTCCCTTTAAGTCAGTAGTAAGTTTTGTCCCTGGTATGCAACGGTACACGAAGTAAAGTTTACGACTGGAAATCTGGTAGTTGTGCCAGTCTCAGTGATTCACACTTTAATCATTGCAGATCATGTGGAGTGATTCACCTGCTGAAAACACGTTCAATACATTGCAGTGCTGCTGTAGGATAAAATGAATTCTGTGCGTGAGTGATTATATTATACAAAGATGCTGCTCAAAGCTGAGTTATATCATCCTTTTGTTTTGCATTCCTTCCTCCCTCTTTTGTCTCTCACTTTGTTCCACTTTTTCCCCTCTGTAACCGGAGGAGGCACTGGCTGGCCCAACCCAATGCTATCGTCTCCCCGAGCGGCTGTAACATGAGGCCAGCTGTGGATCTCTGTGGTGGGCCTCAGTGTGGAGCTGCTCCATGGGCCACATTGCTTGACTTCATATTAATACTCGCATTGTCATGTTTAGCCTGCTTTTAATAAAAGCTTTCCTACTGTGCTGATCTCAGATCAGTTACCCCACCCCACCCTACCCTACTCCAACCCAACAGCGCGATGAAAAACTGGTTCCCTTAAAGCGAAGCACCAACACCTTTTGAAGGGGAGTGGGCCAGGAGGAGGAAATGAGAGAGTGCATTCCTGACATGATTTATTAATGCAGTTCTCTTTTTCTGTCCTTCTCATTCGCTTTCAGGTGCTGCCAGAATTCCTCCTGTGCCATTGATCTGAGAACAGTTTTGTCTCTAGATAATCTGTCGGACAGATAGTATTGTGAGTTGGTCGAAATTGTGTTGTGTAGCTTCCCTGAAAGCACACACAAATCTTGGAGACTTCCATAAGACGTATACATCTATACGATTTATTTTTTTATTTGCTCATCTGCAATACTTTTCTGAGGTGTTTCATGTCAGATGTCATATAGACATCTAAAATATGTCTGTAAGATGTTTATGATTTAGAATATAATTAAACTGCCTTTCCTAAGACGTTCATTAGATGTTTTTAGACAGCAGCCCTGCAGATCTTTAGCATGTTACAGAAGTACCTGTGTCATCTGTGTGAGAGTAGGACAATTGCTATAACTACTAATAGTAAGAAGTTACACAACTTAATTGTTAGCCAAGTTTTAGTTTGTTAGACTGCTTTTTCATCTTCACTGCAGAAAAAGAAATAAGGAAACAATATGAGATATTTATAAAACAAAATTGTGTCATTTAAGCAGACACTTGAAAAACATCTGTGACTGGTGTAAGGGGTTATTTAGATGTTTGTATTTTTTTGTATACAGTCAAATGTGCCTCACCCTCAGTCAGAACAGATCGGTTTCAGCACAAAAGGAGGGGGAACAACAAGTTGTTAGACCCAGCAATGAATATTATTTAACTAAAAATCTAAACATTTGATTTTGTTTGCTATTTGCATTTTTGGATTTAACTGGAAGTCCCTGCAGTGCATTTTCTAAATGCACAAAAAAGTTAATAACAAATTATATTACTTTAGCTTGCCAAGCTACTCATAACTTGAGGTATCCTCCCTAGTGCTCCACATGGCTTTTGGTATCTTAGTAGGTCAAATTCTCAGATGTACGAGCCAACACAGTGTTGTGTATGTGTATGAGAGTCTTCTGTAAGCACACTACAGTATGTAGGTGCATTCTTCAGTTTCGACACACTACACTGTGAGAACATGTTGTCTACAGAAAGCTACAGATTTCACAGCCTTACATGAACCTCTTTATTATGACAACCATCTTTTTTTCACCTCGCCCTGCTGCACATTCACTACCTGCTAAGGATTTGCTCAAGTGAAAGAAGAATGTGGACTAAACTGGGGTGTGAAAGTTTAAGGAGGCAGTATTATTCTGTATGATTGGAAGCCTTATAGTAAGACTAGCTTAGGTTTCTGCTTTCCCACAAATGGATTTCAATTGAATTGACCTTTTGTAATCTTGCTTTTCTAAGAAAACTTGCTCATTTCTTTAATATTTACCACCATTAGCTTATGTTATTGCACTTGACAAAATCCCTTTATTTGTGCAAGAGAACCGGTATGTGCACACACACACACGCTGTTCCCCTCACATCTGGTTTTCTTGAGGTTTTTTGGTCAAAAGGGTGTAAACTCTCCTCTGGAGAGTAACAGAGTATCAGATTTTCCTGACCCAGACACCAAGTACAGCTCCCTCATTGAGAACCTAGCCAGTGGGCCGAGGTTGGGATTGTTTTGTGTTTGTTTAACACTTATTTCTGCTCTCGACATTAGAGGTCTGTGATTGGCTTTAGTCATAGTTTGAGGGAGCAATTTCGTTCGTGAGTTACTTTTTGGGAGACCCATTCCTAAAGGGATGGATTGCAGACATACATGCAAAAGAATTAGTCATGCTCTGCACCTCCTGGTAGCTTTTGATTTGTAAAAATATTCGAGGTCCAAAGGTTGGCATAGCTTTTTGACTTTGGGAAACGTAATACTGGGTAAACTATGTTCAGCTGAATCTAAATGTTTAGGGTTTCTTGGCAGCTTGATGATTTAGTATAGATGCTGTATATTGTTCTATCCTTCCAGTTAGGTCTGGGCGGAATGACAGAATATTCCGTTACCGCGGAATAAAATGTCAACTTTCTAATTGTGTATTCCGTGGAATGTAAAGAAGTATGCGTTAACTCGGCGCTAGATAAATGACACAAATTCTTCGGTGAACAGTACCTGTTTGATTATGAAGGTAAGTGTTTTGTTTTCTATTTGTGTTAGCGCAGGTTCTAGGATAAGTCCTTGAATACGTGCTCTGTCAGTTATTTTTTCCACTGATGTTAAATTCCAGCGCGACGGCAAAACGGAAGTTCTTCTTCTCCTTGTTTGTTGCAAGACGGATGTTATGATGCACTGCTTTGCGAAAAGGCGGAAGTTAGGTTACGTCATTGTAAAAAGGGCATATCGGGCGCAATTCTGAAAAAAATGATGAATTTATCCACCCATAACAAATGAACGTATAAAACACTCTTTTGACCTTCTTTCAGTCTCTAGTTTAGTGATCCGCTCCAGTTGGTGCTTCTTTCACCCGCAGTGCTCGAGCAGGAATCTGGGCCAGCATATAAAAAAGCTAATTCTCAACACGTATTTCAGAAGTAAGGGTTGTTTTAATAAAGTTTAAGTTCAGGCGAGCCGCGGGTGAAACTTGGGTGAAATGCGCGATGATGCTCGCCGCGTGAGCGCTTTGATGTGACTCGCTTCTACCTCCAGTTTTGGGAAACACGTGAGGAGTCACCAGAGACTCGCAGTGCAAAAAGAAGCCCGAGAATAAACAAACCTAAAGACAGAGAGTTGCAACACACAAAAATTGCTCGTCTAATAGAGGAGCGATTAAAGACCTCCAGTACAGACCCATGAACACCAGTTTATAACAATAGTCATATACTGTACGCTCATTGTTTGTGCATATTAGTACTTTATTGTTTTACATGTTGTCTATCTTCCTACTGTATACATATTATATAGCCAGAAGATAACATAAATAAATACATCTGATTATCAGAACGTAATTTGATATCTTTAGTACATTTTCACAACTTGGCTACATTTTAACGATGGCTAGCATTTAAATGAACTGTAATAAATACATTAGTTAAATCAATGTAGAAAATTAGGTATAAGATGTAGAGTTATAATTGTAGATTGTTTCATGAAATATACGGTTACCGTGAAAAAGAATGACTCATTCCGTGAAATAGATTTTTGGGCATTCCGCCCACCTCTACTTCCAGTTGTGTTGAAGCCTTGGACTTTACATTGATGTTCTGTTGTTTAAGTTAGCTGGAAAGAGTGTTGCATGGCTGCTTTCAAAGAACATGACCCTCCTCTGCTTTTTGATCGAGAGCATTTATGAGAACATGATAACATTACCTCACAGCCTCAGAATTATAAGGATGAGTAGCCATCACTGGGGTGTTCTGTTTGTCTCATGGTTTGTGTTGGCAGATAAAACTCTGAGTTTGTGAAAACATGTCACACATTTATGCAGTGTTTTTGACTAAGTCAAGGGTTGTAGGAACCTCTGTCGGAACATTTTCGGACTCCCTTGTTGTCAACACGTTTTGTTGTATAAGTTTTTGTTGTTTTGTTGTGATGAGTTTAAAAGTCAGAAACCACGATTAAAGGCTTAAAAAATTACATGGTCATTATGAATTTATGGTTTGATTTTTCTAGGTCAGTGGAATTTGTTTTGTAACTGTGAAATTGTTCTGTATTTAAGCATTTATTTATTACATGTCTTTAGCAATGCATATGTTTACTTTATAACATGTAATAGCTCTAATGTATCTAAAAAATACATGCTTTGCTGGAGGTTGATAGCAAAACAGTGAGTTTATAAGCTTCGACTTTGGCATTAATCGTTTGAGTGCCATTGCATGGACAGTTGTACACAAAACCACAAGACCTTTCTCAAAATATGTTCTTTTCTGTTCCACAAAAATGAACCGTCCCTTTAAGCGTATGGAGTTTACATTTACATTTTGTCATTTAGCAGAGACTTTTATTCCTATCGACTTACAGAGAGTTCAGGGAGCAATAAAACAATATGTCTGGTGCTTATACCAAGTTACTGTACTAGTTTCTACAGAATCCAGAACAATACCTGTTGAGAGAAAGAGAGTATTCCAAAAATAGTTTTATTTATTTATTATTAATATGGGGGACAAAGCAAATGGTGTAACTAATAAATGTATATTGGTAGAAAGCATCCTGTTACTCAAGGGTTGTCAGAGTTTAATCATTACAGCTGAATCCTCAATTCTCAATGTCTCAATTCCTCTGTTAGCATTTTCTTCACTGGAGTAGTTTCAGATTGAGGCACGTGTGTCATGGCATCCAGGTTTTCTGTGCATACCATGTTTTTATTTATTTTTCTTATTTGGCTGCTTTTGTCATGTAGTTTCCTCATCAAATCCGAGCCAAAGAAGTTTGCCTTTTGGTATGAAAATGTTGTGTGGTGTAAGTTACATTAAATGGTGTATATGAGCTGAACTGTTCTCAGCGGTCTCTCTCTGGTCACACCTACTAAAGTGCATTTCAGTTCATTCTTATATCCTGTATAGTCTAGATGTGCATTCAGGCATAACATCTGCTCATTCAAACATGATGCAAAATATAAACACTGTCAAAATGTCTACTACCTTTAACTGAAAAGGAAGTTTTTGTCTAGTTTTAGTAAACTAAAAAGCTGGTTTCAAATGGTTTACATTTGAGTGTGGCGTTCCTTTACAAAAATACACACTGTTATTTATGTTAACAAATTATACTCTTTAGGGTCTGGTTATATATACTAAATATTAGATATTCTCAAGATAATTGTTCTGAAGGTATAAAATTACAGAATATCCTAAATAATAATATTGTTTGGAATAAAGAGTTGCCAAAAATGCCATGAGACATTCGGAGGATTGTTTGGGTTTAAGAAAGCAGATTGTAAAAATATCATCGTGTAGGTGAAATTAGCATGATTTATGTTTTAAAAGCACAAAAAAGTATTGAATGATTGAGATATACTGCCAGAATGTGAAAAGTAACAGGGATATAAAATTATATTGCTCATTCTGATTCATGTTCACTGATGTTTTTAAATCCCTGTTCCTGTTATGTTCTTATTAAATTCAAATTGATTCCTTACAAGGCAACTGTTTGTATAAAGTTGAACAGCGAGGTTCATGTTAGGGGTTTACATATATACTGTATCTCTCCCATTATGATTCATGATGAATTTCTAATCATTAGGAAAAGACAGAATGAGATGGTCTTAAACTCTCTTTCTCTATTCACAGGGGCCAGAAGTGGGGAACCTCATTTAAAAGACTCGCAGCTTCCAGACGTCTGAATCGTAAGTTACTAGACCTAATATTTATTCAAATTGCATTACTTTAAGTTACTGAAGGAGTTCTTCATTACCTCACCTCTCAGGTGAGAGGCACACTTGGTTAAAGGATGTGAATCATTTCCGAGTACCTAATTACCCACAATTATATATTTTGTTATTGTGTTCATTTGTAATTAAATGATCTGATGGTAATAATCCCAGTAGGTGTGTGTGTTGAACACATGGTACTATTTATTGCACGTTCTACATTAGAGCTGTCGCGGTAACCGCTGTATTGTACTACCGCGCTACTGACAAGCCAACCGCAGGGACAGGAACGCAACCGCAGAAACCGCGGCAACCACCTTTTTTGGGTATGGCATAAGGAGATGCTGTTCTTTTTTACACCTTTGCATTCTGCAATGAATGTTTAATAAACTAATGACGAATACAAGAGTGTTACGTGTATCATTGTCCCACCAACTGTTAGAATCAGGTGTTTCAAAGATGGACGCAATGGCAGGCGCTCTGGTCCCAAAACCTAATGTAACGTCGCCAGTTTGGGAATACTTTGGGTTTGAACCGAAAGGGTGAGCCAGCTAATTTAGATGAGACGATTTGCAGAAAAAAGTTGCCTGTAACACGCGGCAATACGTCGAATTTGAGGTATAATCTCGCTAACTGCCAACAAGCCATCGAAACGTATCTGCCTTCAGACGCGTCAAGTGGCGGAGCAACCTAAAAAAAGACAGCCGAGGCCGGTACCAGCCGACAGTTAGGAGTAGCTGAATCCTTTAAAAAATCTATCGAAAAGCGTCGTGAAAGGAACACGCATAAATTCCTTACAGCCGCTGTTACATAGTATCTAGTTGAGGAAGTGGTTCCATTCCGCACGGTCGAAAAAACACCGATTAAGTGAATGCTTCAGAAATTCTACAAGCAGTACGAGTTGCCAGGTAAAACCTACTTTACAAGTAAAGGCCTATTTATTTTGATTTTATCTTTTTATTTGCTGTATTTTGAATTAAACTGTTTTATGTGATAGGCTAGTTTAGTTTTTTCGTTTTTCAGATTCAAGGCATGGTTCATGATGTTCTGTTCTGCATTTAACAATAAAAAAAATGTATAACACGTCTCTCTATCATTAAAAAACTAAAATATATACAACATGGTAACAACTGATCAATAAATCTTTAAATGCACTAAAATAATGATAAATCACTCGGGTAATTTGAAAAAAAAAAGTGGGTGGGTGCGGTAATACCGCCAACCGCGCTAATGTGCCACCCATATTTACCGCAAGGGAAATTTCCTAACCGCGACATGACTATTCTACATATCTCAAGTCATTGTTTGATAACTAGTCAGGGGGCTCAACATTAACGCTTGTTCGGTACAAGTGAATGTTTTGTATGGGCAGGTGAGAGAGAATTTTACACGCCTGACCGGACAAGTAACCATTAACTAGATTTTTTTTTAAATAACAGTGCAACGAAAAAATCAGTCTGTGCTTAGGGTAATAAAAAGAATAGGGGCATTAGACAGAGCTGTGTGTTTGTATGAATTGCGTTTGTGTGTGACAATAACTAGATGGGGAATCCTGTTATTTACGTGTAATAGAGCTTGTTAAGCGGACTCACGGCGCGTTGAATGTAGTGCCATCTTGGCATGATGGCTACTAGTGCGTTCAATGCAGTGTTTTGTTTTTCTTGTTTGATTAGGAAATTATAACTATATTATGTTGGTCTTGTTTTGTTAAAAACTGCAATAGCGTTGTGCAGAGTTGGTCAGGAAAAGCCCATGGTTCTTTCACTTTTGATTTCACCGTAAATCAAACAAAACAAGTAACTGTACAAATCAAAACAATAATAGCACTGGAGTATTGCCCTCCCAAGATGGCGGCGCCACTGCAACATGCAACATAGGGCATCAGGACCTGGCTATTCTGCTTGTCTGAGTGAATGAGGTGCACAGTTTACATACTACAGGAGTGATGGTCCTGGATTTGTCTGCGTCTGCCCTGTATGAGGATATAAAACACATAAACTTCATCTCCAGAGCTACTTTGAGAGTTTATTTTACAAGCTTTTTACTGTTTGAGTGAAGCTATTGTCAAGCACACACTAAAACTCAAGGGTCTTCCTGACGACCCGTCAAAATAAGTCTTGTTAACCGTTTGTGTGTACAAATAAACCTCTGTAGTATAGTAAATAAAAAAGAAAATACAGAACTTAGTAAAAACAAATTTAGATCAACTGAAATTTTAATGGCCCTAATTTATGCATATGTATGTAACATTAATATCATTTGTAAGTTATCTGCAGACACTAGGTAAAACACTTATAAGCAAACTTGATAAGCAATCTTTAAAGTCTGAGTGAAATTAAAATGACAATGCATATTTTTCATGAAATATTGCAGCATTTATTTTAAATAGTTCATCAATGTGGGTCATTCTCTTTAAAGAAATCATGTGCCCTCATAAAATCTGAAAATGCACTTCCGTCCTGTAATGACTGTCCATCGTAGATGGATGTTAGACGGCTTGGGAGGAGCATCCGTTAACTCCTCCCCTTCAACTGTCAGCCTGCTGCTAGTTCCATTTCAAAATGCAACAGGTGTTTTTAGACATCAAATCACAGAAAAAGACGAAAGCCTTGCCAACTATTTTTCTGATTCAAAGGTTTATTTCACTCGGAAATGCGTCAAAATACAGAAGTAAAAACTATCGCAACTTACGGTTCACGGGGACTTTAAAAATGGTCTATGCTCCAAGAGTAATTCTTCTAAGCATGCAATCATTTCACAGTGCGATGCCAACAACTCTTACACTCAATATTCTTTCTAAACTGCATTCAACAGATGGATCACATTTTGTGCAGAAGGCAGACTAAAAAATGTGTGGCAAGAAATCTTGATTCAGATCTAAGTGAATGGGCACCGTTTCAGCGTTACTCAAATGTCTATTGTTTTTAGGGAACTGATGTGAGACACACTTAAAACAGTAGATAGCTTAAATTCTTAGCGGTTGTGTGTTGTTGTTTTGCTTTTGACTTGCATTATTTTCTCTGTAATAATAAACCATTAACAATGACTTTTGCCTCATTAAACTCCTAATTTGCTGTTTATTAATAGTTAGTAAGGTAGTTCATAGGTTAAGGTATTGGGTAGGATAAGGAAAGTTGAGTATGGTCATGTAGAAAATGTGCTTTCCTGTAACTCAGTAGTGAGAGCATTCCGTTAACAACGCATGGTTGTGGGCTCAATCCTAGGGGATTGCACATTCCCATGTAATATGTATAGGTTAATGCAATGTAAATCGCTTTGGATCAAAGTTTCTGCCAAATGCATAAAAATGTAAATGTAGTTAATAGTGAGAATTGGTCCCTGTACTAAATTGTTACCATTGACTCTATATTTAATATAAAGACCATTACAGAAGACATAAATATCGCTGGTCCAGAAGAACTTCCTGTTTCAGACACCTGAAAGTTTGAACAAAAAACAAACAACAGAATATTTATAACCAAATCAAATTGTTAATATGTTTGGATATTATTAGGTTTACATTATTTTAAGTCAAAGCCAGGAGAAAGAGAGACCCACCCTGCCAGCCTTTGTCCCTGGTGGTGATGGAAATTTCACACTCCACCCCCCCCCCCCAAGGTGGACACACAATTATAGTTGTGTGTTTGAAATCAGCTGTCTTGAGTTTTTAATGTATTTGTGCCCTTGTTCATTTTATTGTCTCTGTCTGCATTTTGGGGGTTGTGTGCTCGGCCATACTTGCAGGTGATTAATAATGTATTTCTCGTCATGCTGTTGTGTTAAAGGTAAACGGATACGTTACGGAAGAGGGTGCTTTTTCATTGATGAATTTTTAAAGAGCTCGGCCACTAGAGGACACTGGCCTGTTTATTATATCTTGCTTTGAAAGGTGCGTCAAGCTGAGAGGGCGAAAATTAGAGAGAAAGCGTAAGAGAAATGGCGAGGCAAAACGAGGCTGACAGTCTCCTAATATGAAATGTTATATCAGTGATGAATAATGCATCAGCTGTGGATGCTGCACAATATGGTTTGGGTAATATTTTTTTGTTGAATCTGAATGCAGGCCACATTCGGCCTGCCAGAGCTTCCTACAGGCCCTTGAGACTTTAAGCTTATCCTTACAACTGGCACGCTGATCACTTGGCACATTTTGCATGTGTTTTCATGTTATACTGTAGTTCATTTAGAAGTTATGGAGTATAATACCATATATATTTATGTTGCTATCAACAGTTAAAGAGATAGTTCACCCAAAAATGAAACTTCTGTTATCATTTACTCACACTGTTGTCATTTCAACCTC
This sequence comes from Triplophysa bombifrons, assembly GCA_029783895.1. NCBI lineage: Eukaryota > Metazoa > Chordata > Actinopteri > Cypriniformes > Nemacheilidae > Triplophysa > Triplophysa bombifrons. Next base: position 19,385,764 of record CM056452.1, read on the forward strand.
ATTTTCTTCAGCAGAACACAAAAATATATATTTTAAAGAAAGTTGGTAACTGAACAGCACTGCTTCCCCATTCACTTCTGTTGTTTGAACACAATTCCAATGCAGGTGAATGGAGGCCAGTTAACAACAATCTTCATAATATCTTCTTTTGTGTTCTGCGGAAGGAAGAAAGTCGTACTGGTTTGAAATGACAAGATGCTGAGAAAATGATGGCCGAATGTTTTGTTGAATAGATGTGAAGTCATTCAATAGTGTTTAAAAAAGCATCTAAGGGTGAGCCCAAAATAAGCTTGTTAAAACATTGACAAGAGCTAATTTCAGCTAAATTTGTAAAAAATGGTGGCTAGTTTTAAGATATCCAAAAAATATATTTACGTATCTATTGTGATTTATGTACTTGGACCCCCTGTTGCTATACTCCATTTTGTCCGACAATCAAACCATATAGTTTAACCGGCTGCACATTATGCGTCCGGTTTTAAAAAGCAGTTGTTGTTTGCCGTTACACTGTACAGACATGATCCCAACTAAAAGTCATGTCACTGTGCAATCCTGTTTGTAATAATGTACAACAATAAAGACTTCTTAAAACAGACTTATACTAGAAGATTTGTCCTGAGTTTTACCCCATAGACTGATTGTCATATGACGTGTCATTTGCTAATGAAGGACTGCATCTCATCAACAATTTTATCTGATGTAAAATTTGATCTTTATGGTCATAATCACAGTTTCACATGTTGCCTAAACGTGTAAGAAATCAATGGTGCTATCCAGATATTATGTTGTTACAGCAAGCACAGTACTTTAGGCAAGAGCTTCGATCTTTATTTTGTTTACTTTATTCCGAGTCACATCCTGAATATGTACTTCAAATGCTTATTGCAGACTGTCTTATTGCTTTTGGCTGTAAAAGTACACATCTTTTTTCCTGAAATCATTATTTCCCAATAAATATTCTTTAGTGCAGTGGGAGCGCTATGGCTGATGTCGGAGATAGCAAAAGGGGCGGGTTTTGCAAAGGGTCAATTCACAAAGTTACATTTGAGTTATTTATTTCAAGTTAACTGTCATTCTAAATGTGAAAAACTTTGTGACTCTTAACACAGTGGTGTATTTATATTACATGGGTCATGTGTGTTTCCTGAAGCTCAGTGGTAGGAGCGTTCCTTAACAACACATGGTTGTGGGTTCGATCCCAGGGGATTGCACATACCGAAGTATAAATGTATAGGATAATGCAATGTAAGTCGCTTTGGATAAAAGCGTCTGCCAAATGCATAAATGTAAATGTTATGGCTTTAGATTAAAACTATTTTTATTTGCGTTTTGCAAACATTCTTCTCAAAATCTTGTATAGGCTGGAGATTTTAATAAGGTTCTTGTAAATACAATACACAACTCTTTACGGTAAACTGACCATCCAACACTAAACCTCCTTCCTCAGTGCTTCTCTTTCATTCTCTATTCTGTTCATTCTTTAATAATTCAGGCTTTCTCTATGTGGTTCATCGGAGAGGCTGCGACTGCAGCTATTTAGTCTGCACAACTCGAGTGGCATAATCCAACTGTCCATTTATTTAGCCTTCTGTTGAAAAAAAACGCCTATCTCTTCTCCAACCTTGAGATGACTGCAGTTATAAGCCTATTCAAAGGTACAACGCAAAGAGAAAGGAAAAACCTGGATAAGAAAACATCTATAAGTACAACAATAGCTATTGTGTAATTGTTACTTTCAGGCGAGTATTATGCAAGTTTCATACAAAGTTATTTTTTGTATTCTGGATACAAGGGCTTCTTACAGCTGAAGTAACTTGAAGTGTTTCACAGGAGAGCAGTTGTCTGCTGTCTACCTGATGTATTTCGGTGCACCATAAGGTATTTTAAGGACATACAAACATTCTCAGAAATGATGGCTGGCAGAGTAGTTTCTGAGATGAGGCACTCAAAGTTCTTTTCCTCTCTAGTCCATTGAAAAAAATGCTCAGTCTTACTCCGGTCGGAATTCTCATTCATGTTTCGGAAATACTGTTTAAAAACAGGAAATACGTTAAGCAAACCGCAGTTAGCCCACCCTGCCCTTCTGTTGAGGGACAGGAAGCAAACTTCACTCACTGTTGCTGTGGTTACTCAGTGTTTGGTCTTGCGGACCACCAGAGGGCAGTATATGCAGCTGCATGTCTCTGTCTTCAAAGAGCTAAGTCATACCTCCCATGCGTATTTGGTTTGAATTTACTGTTCAAATAGTCTGGTACTTTAATACTTTATAAACTGTTCTACAGTGTTTTCTTGTCTGCTTAGCATAAACATTCTGTGTGAACATTGTTTATAATTTCTGATTCACTCTTGGTTTTTATAAACTTGGGTATTTTGTTGTCGTCTATATATCAAGATGCAAAATTATTTTTTTTATGTATGATTGGTAATATTTACTCAGTTTCTATACTTTCATTGGGTTATGCGCTTTGAGCAATGCTTCATATAAAACAAAATATGCATACTTTACAGAGCCTTGATTCAGCAGAAAGTGTGAGATGTAGTATGATAATAAGTAGAAATATAGGACTAAGTATATGTGAGTCCTGTTTAACTGTGGGATATGAGTTCTGTTTAACTGTAAAGCGAGGGATTGCTGTGGTGACTTTGTTATTGGTTTAAAAAAAACTGACTAATTGTCTAATGACAGGATAAAGATTTTCCAAAGCTGGCAGATGCTGGACCTGATGGCAGCAGTGACAGCCGTTCATAGTCCAGGTCACTGGAGTCTTTTGCAGGCTGCTTACCTTTGCTTACACTCCACCTGGTATATCTTGTAGGAAGAAAAGCTCATCTAAAACATTCATCTTTTTTCTGGAAGGGATAGTTCAACCAAAACTGAAAATTCTCTCATCATTTACTCACCCTCAGATTGTTCCACACCTGTGTACATTTTGGTGTTCTTCTAAACATAAAGGAAAATATTTGGAAGAACATCAGTAACCAAACAGTTCTCATCCGCCATTGGCTCCCAAAGTATTTGTTCCTTACTATGGCAGTACATAGGGGATGAGATCTTTTTGGTTTCTGACATTCTTCCAAATGTCTTCATTTGTGTTCAGCAGAACAAAGAAATGCATACATGTTCGGAAAAATCCAGAGTTTCTTTTATCCATTATTTATGTGCTGGGTTTGACATAAGAGAACTTTAGCCACTATAAAAACTAAAGACGTTGTGTAAAGAAAGAGAACCTGGTTTCTTTCACATCTTTCTCCACTTACACTGGTCTGTGTTTACTTCTTTCAAATAGGAAGAAGAAAAAACAGCCTAGTCCTTCGTGTGATGATTTACGTAGAAGTTACTTTAAAGCAATGATTTTTCTTCTGTAAGAGCACACTTGTGTGGCGCTTCACAGTCAGGAGCGGCAGGTCAGATCTTCATACAAGTGTGTGCTTGTGTCCTTGTGTGCAGGTGTTCAGATGACTCAGATTCACCATGGCATTTTGGCACAGTCATTGTAATAAACGGCAGGTAATGATCCTCTCCTGCTCTTGGCGCGCTCGTGCTGTTGAGATGCCGCAAACCACCCTTTTTGATGTTGGCACCAGCAGGTGTCCTTTCGTGCCAGCCAGAAAACCAGCTGACCGTTACACTGAAGCCACCCATTCATGGGAGTCTGGCACAGGCAATTAATCATGGGAAGCCATTTCATATAGAGGGTTAGAGGTTTGTTTTGTTTGGTATAAGAATGTATCTGTTGCTTTATTTGTGAGGAATTACGGTCTATCTATTACAGTCTTGCAATCGTTTCACGTAGTAATGTTGTTTGAAAGGCAAGGTGCATCTTATGTTGACCTTACGTGTCCGTTTTATTCAAGACCATTTCCAAAAGTTGTCTAAAGGTCATGTCTGTGACATTTGAAGACGCAATACAGAATAATTATATACAGAAGACTTAGTCCATCTTGGGTGAAACACTGCCAGTTAAGAATTTAGTGTATTGTGTTATATAACATGTATATTAGTAATTAACCTAGTTTTTAATTTTTACTGGTTCATAATTGCAGATTTCTAAATCATGTGCTTATATTTTCACAAGAATGAGCACCATTCTCTTCAGGAAATGTAGAAACCAGGCATAATTTACTTTGCTGCCTGTCTGTTTCTCTTTCATCCTTTCTCTTTTTGTCCCATTTACCTTTAACTACCCTCCATGATTCTGTCACATTCCTTCCTGTCATCCATCCTCTCTCACACATCCTCTCACTTGTTTATGGAGTAATCTTGAGCTCTCTTTCAGTGAAATCCACACTGGATCGATGTGAAAGCAGGGAGCTGACACAGTGAAAAGCAATATTCATAAATAATGTACAATGTGGAAGACAGACTTTTACGTCTTCTGTCCTTCTTTCGCTAGAAAGACAATAGGCAATCTTCACCTTTAACCTGGAACTCAAAGAGGCGGTTTCCCTGACAGGGTTTAAAACTAGTCCAACACTAATTTACTTGTTAAAGGTGTCTCGATCAAAAACAATTTACACAGACATATCTTAAAAAAGATTATTGCTATTGTTTTGTCTCGAGATGCACACCTGTAATGTTTTTTGTTTTAAAACTTTTTAAATATCCAAATTTAACTAAAGTAGTCCTGGTTTAAACAAATCCCTGTGCGGGAGACCGGCCCAAAGAGTTACTCCTTTAAAGCTGCAGTTTGATCATGTATGGTAAAATTCTGTAATGGCATATAAATAATTTGTGTCCTTTTAGAGATAAACAGTGTGGAATCAACTGTATATGGCGTCGTCTTCAACTATTATCGAACGTCTATGTTAAGTGTCAGTTGGCAGTCAGTTTAAGTACACCTTAAAACTGCTTTGTAGCATATGCTCTCTTCCTCTGAGACTTGATTTAAATTTACAGGAAATCTTAATCTCAATCTGTAATTAATACAAGACATGACTTCACAGCATCGGTGGAATTGTGCAGATTTACCACAGATAATAACTGTAACTTCTTCCTCAGTTTGTCAGAACAAACAAACAATGCATGAAGTAAGGTGGTAAAGTGTTTTGACGATAGTAGCTAGCAGACTTCAATTGTCCATTAACTGGTACAAGCCAGTATAAATAAGCTATCGACTGTTTCATCGGACGTACGTGCGTGCACTGCCGTTAACTTCGGTCTGTGTTTGTTTTTATCGGTCTGGATAGTGTCTAATAATATAACAATTTTACATTTGTATTATTATTTTATTGTACAGTTATTGTATAAAATAAACAATTTGTTGAATTTTGTTGTATGATCATTTTCTTAAATAAAAATTTATTGAAGGGGTCCTGTTGTCACATTTAAAGAGACCATATGTGGCTGGTACAACAGGAAAGGAACAGTTAAAAGGACCATGTGTACCAAGAACATTTGCCAGCTAAAGCTGTACTTAAAAGTATCTGAGAAAATGGTAAATGGCAACAACACAAAACGTTAAATGTGTTGTTTTGTCCCGTTTGAATATCGTATTTAATACACAATTAAGTACAAGATTTCAGTTCCTGCTCTTAAAACCTTTGAAATGCCTCCACATTCATTGAAAGTGTAAGTATTAGTAATTATTTTCTGTGAGTTGTTCCTTTTGATAGAGCAAAACCTTTCTAGAAGCTGGAACATTTTTTAAATGTTACTTGAATATTTTATCCTATTTTTCTCAGCTTTTTTGTGTGGGAGTTTAATCTCTTTAGACACACACTTTTGTGGGCGGTATTTAGACTTGTTTTAGTCTGCTTACAATGTATATATAGATTGCCATCTAATAATGTTAATAAAATTAACAAACGATACATTGTTTGAAAGGTCTGAGGGTCTAGTCCCAGTGTACGGTCTATGTTTTGCTATAAATATGCTCCATTAATCGTAATATAGGAAGTGCAAATAACAACAAGCACAATAAAAACCGGATTGCATACCTTTTTTTGATATAACGATCACGAGTAGAATCCAATCTTGTCGCCGCTGTGTAAAAAGTCCATGAAAACCGTTATATACATTTTTAGTTACAAACCCGAACCCGAGGCAATTCATTAAACATGAACCCGACCCGAGCCCGACAGGGACCGAAAAACTTGCGGGTTTCGGGTCGGATTCAGGTTAATGTTTAATGAATTGCCTTGGGTTCGGGTTTGTAACTAAAAAAATATGTAGGCTATATACAAAGTGATGTGACCATAAACAACAAGGAAATATCTTTCTGTGTGATCAACCATATTTTCACGACAAAAATAAATGCACATAACATTACATTGCAGTATATTACATCACTTGTCTTCAAGACATCTTCACTGAATGTGTGATCGCATGCACAGATTCCAGAAAATCACTGGCAGTGTGAATGAACAAAACCTAAGAATCAGGGGACAAATTCCTGGACGTATTTTCCAGGATCTCTGTGTGAAAAGGGCTTTTCTGTCTGCGTTGCTGAGCTTTGTTGATGTGTTTAGCTCTGCCAGCAGAGCTAAAGATTTCATAGAGAATGGCATGAGTGTAATGAATCACAGTGTCAAGACTTTTTAAAGTGAAGCCCTGGGTTTTGTTTTTGAGGAGTTTAAGTTGTTAAAAAGTAAGGAAGCAGCTGAGAGGAAAGTCTTAAGGCCTGGTCACACCAAGAACGACACAGCGGTGAAAATTGTGAAAGTGCCTAGCCATATATAATATAGGAAAATATGCAATATATACCAATTAGAAGGGACTAGTATTAATACAAACACAGTTTCTCTCTCATGCCCTCCCTCAACATTTTTTGACCAAGTAGTGTTTAAGGAAGTAGATGTTCTGCCCCACCCTCTGAATTTGCAACCTGTCTATAAGGTGGAAGTCCATGTTCATGACGATTGATTCTTTGGTCAGATATCTGAAAGCTGCTGGTTCTGTGAGAGTATAGGGTCTGAAGCATTAAACCAAATAATTTGCAACTCAAATGTGCCTGAAGTCGCTTGGACAAAAGCATCTGCCAAATTCATGAATCTACAGTGATTCAGTAACTGTACATATGATGACTAGTTTTTACTTTCTACCACCTTTACCTGAATTGCTCAGGTCCTCTGCTAATGGTAAAAGTTAAAAAGCTTATATCTCATTATTTATTATTATTATTATTATTATTCTTGTGTAATTTGTGTATTTATAGTTCTCTCATTGGTTGTCTGGAACTCCATGTTTTGTTCACCACCCTCAATCCTTCAGACAGTGGTGTGATCCCGACAGTGGAGTATCTTTATCAGCTGTCATATTATCCGCTGATGAATCGGGTGATTTGCATATCTCCCACAGTGCCCCGGGGAGCTCCGTCTCTTTGATAATTAGTTTGGATGGGTGAGATTAGGTGAGGGAGTGAGAGGGTTGGGAAGGAGATGGAGGGTTGAGAGGACATGATGCAATTGCGCTGATTTTCTCAGGCAGAACTGATCGTGAATTGCCTACATTTAGCTTCACCCTCGACTTGTCACCACCTTTATCTGTGTTATCCTTTCTAAAGTAAATGAAATCGTTTGAGAACTTTGCCTCTAGCCAAATTGATGTTGAGCTCATTTCGCGACCTTTCGCTTCAAAATAGGATGCAATTTAAAGACTCTCGTACTGTTTTTGATGTATGTGTGTACACTGTAGAAGACCTGCCCTCTCGTTTCCACAGCTGCGATGGGTGACTGAGGAAAATTATGATCTGACTGAGCATAGCATCAGATTTAACACAAGATTGTATCAGCAGTTTAATTTGAATCTCCGAAAGGGAAGAGTGACGTATATACTGATTTTAACAGTGAATTGTGGCTGTGCTTGGATTGGAAAAGGGATATACTTTATAGCATGCACTGTTACACTCTCTTCTGTTTTGGGAAATAGTATTTGAATCTGTGTGCAGTGTTATTCAATAAAGAGTGTATATTGTTGTTGTTATTCAGCAAGTGTCTTGGACGGTTCATTTTTTAACTCGTTTTTTATCTAGTTTTGTGCTTTTTTTTTAAGTTGTGCAGATGTTTGACTACAAATGGAAGTCAAAGCATTCAGATGTTAAATTATATTACTTCATGTTTGTTTGTCACACTAAAAAAAATCTGTTTGAGGAGATTATTATGGGAGTGAGTAGAGGGCAGCAGGCTTTGGACATATTTGCAAATGTAGATGGTCATCCAGGTATTCCATGCAAACAAAAAGTTCACATGACAAAAGAAAATATATTCCAGATAGTTTCGTGAAACAAGTTCTGGAACCAGTAAAGAGGGAAAACTTTCGCAAACTCAGTTTTTCTTTGGATCATTTACCAGATTGCATTCATGGCGGCATTAGGACCTCTGAAGTGACGTCAGCCGCCCGACAACATAACATTTAAAACTAAACAACGCAATGATCTGAGATGTATTTTTGTTGTTTTTGGAGGGTTTTGTGATAACTGAAATGTAATGTAGACATGTAAGTTACGATTGAAAGAGCAAAAATGAGGATTAAGAGACAAGGTATTCTACAACAGTTTCAAGTGCTACATATCACAGAGACAACCGATAGACAATCGTTAAATGCTAATGTTAACATTAGCTTTCTGTATGTCTCGGATCAGTTTAAAACACTGTTCTGTGACATGCGTTTAGCCAGCCAACACGCTTGCATGTGCGATTTTGCTGGAATTGTCAGTTTGATGTCATTTGACTTCAACCCACGTAAAGAAATGTAAATTAACCTACAAATTATATTTTTTTGATGGCAAATCAGTGGCAAAGGTTACAGACTGCAGTTTAATGTAAATCAAAATCTATATCAAAAGGATTTATTAATGGATATTACAAAGTATTTAAATTGTTTATAGTAATTTGAATTAAAAATAAAATTGCCAATATTTACTTCGTGTAATTAGCTTTACTAAGTTGTTAGCTTATGTATTTGCATATAGTGGCGTGTGGTCTCTTACCTATAATGAGAGATAACAGATAAATCAGAGTTTAAAATAATTGAGCAACAGAATTAAAGTTAATCTAGATTTACTGTAAAATTAAAACCAGGATCAAATGATACCTTTAATATAAACCTGATTATTTACAAGTTTTGCAGTTTGGTGCATCAGAATTTATTAAATGATCTTGATTTAAGCATAATACTTGTTGGTGCAAACCACCCTAAGTATTTGAGGCTTTAAACCCAGATGCATGGTTTGTGAGATACTGGAGGCAGTCCTGCTGCCGATTAGAGGAGGAGGGGCTTCCAGAGCCGGTGTTCATTGCGATGCTCGGAAGAGCAGAGCGAGAGAGGGGGTGGGAGAGAGACACGGAAGAGATGCGGCTTCATCACAAGCAGCTGAGGGAAAGAGAAGGAGGAGTGTGTGGCCTCTTTGAGAGGGACAGACTGCCTATGCTGAAGTCATATGAGGACCATCACCCACCTGCAGGAGTAACTGCATCTTCACACTCTGTCTTTTCATAGACATGTGCACCTTCGGATTTTTGCAGGAGCCATGCAGGTGTTCTCACTCTCTTCACACTCAGACTGATGGGAAATAGACTTGTGTCCTTGGGTGAACTCTTAAAGGTTTGTCGTCTCAGTTGTTCAGATGTTACTGGGACTTTAAATGCAGACATTCCTTGGACTTTGCAAAACTTTCACTCCTGTGCAGCCTGTTCATCGCATGCACCTGTGACTCAAGCTCTCTTCGCAGTCTGTCACTTAGCTGGCAGCACGTTTGATTGAGAACTTCTGTGTCCCTGGATTCCTTGGTCTTCTGGTTCAATTTGTTTTTGTTTTCTTATGAGCAAGTCAATGTGCGGCTGTGGCTGCAGCATCATCTCGTCGCTGATGAAGAGGCTCGGCCGCTCTGCTTGCTGCTCAGACCTGCTATCCTGCAGCCACACCTCTGAGCACCTGCAGCGTATGGCCACTGGCTGCCCACCTCAGCACAAGGTAACCAGCTGCCGGAACCAGAACGTCAGCCATAGTCCTATAAAGGAAATGTCAGCTTCTACAACATATGTTTTCATTATACGGTGCATTCTCTTATGGTTGGAATGTATAGACCTTGCATCACAAACAGTCATTTGTTTGAATTGCATGTATTAGAATTACTTGCGGTTTATGGTAAACGCATTCTGAGGAATATCTCTAATGAAGAGTTCAGTGTGCGTCTGGATCTGCAAAGCAGGATTGACCTTGCAGTAGTGTCTCCATTGTTATTTGGTCATTAGAGGGACCGACGAGACCATGCAAGCGTACTGCAGTAATTGATTTTGTAATGGTACCTGGTGATTTAATGGCTTTCTTGCTACCTTGACAACCGTGGACAGTCTTTGAAGCAGCAAGGCTTAATGGACATCTGTTAAATGCTGTCTGCCACTGATTTTTTGTTCTCTGCTCTATAGTTTTATTAAGGAGTACATTTTGCTCGCAATAGAAGAGAGCAGGATGTGAGGTCACTGAGCCTCATAAACGGCCTACAGTCTGTTGACAGTCTGTTTTAGACGCTCTGGCTCGTTGCTGCTTTTACTTTGCTAAAGATTGATCTGGAGCATCTTGGAAAAATATTTATTCCTGAGAAAATGTGATAAAATGGGGTAGAGAAGCTTCTCTACTCTTTAATATAAGCCGCTGGATTTCGAGAATGGAAACTGGAGGCGTATATGGGGAGATTCGCTTATTTTGACAGCAGAGAGTTATTTGGCCTCTGCATTAGGCATGACGATTTTTCTTCTGCCGAAAAGTACATTATTCCATCCTTTAGAGTGCAGTAACCATATTGATCTTGGAATTGGTGGGGTTTGTTTATTATTGAACTAAAAACTGTGTTAAGATTGTAAGGTTTTGTGCAAGCTAGGAAGTCAAGTGAACCCTGTTTTTTGTTCTCTGCTCTACTGACTGGAAAGACAGAAATTCATACTTTTCGTGGCTTTCCGATTCTTATATAGGCAGGTAGTGGTCTTTTCCATCACAGTAAGCCGATATTCTCTCATCCTGGATCGACTTCATCTTTAAAGGGTTGGGTTACCATTCCTCAAACTGGGTTGAATCCTTTCATAGCTATGATATCGATTAAAACCTTCCTTGTTGAAACATACACTCAAGGGCACAGAGACATTAGCATCGTATTTATAGCAATAACAGGCTAACTGTGGTCTTGATTCTACTCGTGCTCCCCGAGACAAAAATAGAATTACATAGATTAGCATCATATTTAGGATTGCACATGAACGTAGCATGTCACGATAAAACTAATTACACAGCTGACAGGGCCCAGTTTAAATAAAACTGCCTTTTTTACTGTGACACAAGACTAATTTGATAGCCAGGTTTGTCTTTTATTGTCTTCTGTGACTTTGAAAGGTTTTGCAAAATTTAGGACTGGGCCAGTTAAAGAAAAACATGCTTTTCGATTCGAGTTGACAGGGTGGCGTTTCATGAAAAATAACACTAGCTTTATGGTCTCTCAGAACATGAGACTGTACTTCCATTTTGTTGAGGGATGTTGGTGGATAGTTTCATATTTGTTCTCTTGGGAAAGGTGCTTTTGAGATTTGCGGTATAATGCTACACATTCCATCCATGAAGAATTCTTACTTGACTTGTGTCTTAAGGTCTTCAGTTTTAAATAACTGCCAGATGAATTGTATTATTGCATGTTTCATAGTCTTTTTTTACCTAAAATGTAATGAATATAAAAGCAAAAGTTGCTGTTCATAATCACTATTGTGGTGTTTGTTGTCATGTTTTTTAACATCATTGCCTCATCTCAAGACATAACTGGCTTGTTTGTTAAGAAGGATGGAAACAAATTGTCCTACTGTTGCTCAATCTGTTTCTTTAAAGATCCCATGAAATAGCTAGACAAGTTCATTCTTGCATGTATACATTTCCTAGAAATTATTTTGTAAGATTTTGCTTCATGAATCATCAATTGCAATTTAAAAGAATAGTTCACCCAAAAAAATGGTCTCTGATATTGATACTATGGATGACTTTCTATAGTACGAATAAAAATGATCATTTTTGGTTGAACTATTCCTTTGAAGGAGTGAAATGTAAGTAATATGTAAGTAAATGTTACATGTTTTACATCGATTTACGATGGTTAGCACATACCTTAAACAGGGTTTCCCAATCAGGAGTTTTCAAAACCCTGGTGGTTCACGGGAGAATTGCAGGAGGTTTGTGTTTTGTATACTGTGTATAAAGTTGTTTCCAAGTGTTACAGGTTTTTTAATAACAATTGCTAGCTAAGATACTTAAAAATATACAAATGTTTTTTTTGCTATACATGCAAATGTGCTATTAAATTGTTTATAAATATTTACTTAATGGATAGTTCACCCAAAAATAAAAAATCTGTCATCATTTACACAACTTAACATTTTTCCGATCCTGTATACATTTCTTTGTTCTGCTAAACAGAAAGAAAGATATTTGGAAGAATGTCAGTAACCAAACAGATCTCATCTCTCATAGTATTTATTTTCCCTACTATGGCAGTTAATGGGGGATGAGATCTGTTTGGTTACTGACAATCTTCCAAATATATTTATTTCTGTTAATCCGAACATGGAAATGTTTACATATTTTGAACAATTTGAGGGTAAGTAAATACATAATTTTCATTTTAGGGTGAACATCCCTTTGAAAATATCAGGGGTACTTCAAGTAAATAGTTTAGGTCAAATGGGTTCTGCGGACAAAAAGTTTGAAAACCCCTGAATAACAGTAAACAGTAAAGGACTAAACAGTCAAACAGTAGGACTGCAAGATATATTAACAATATAAAAATATCACAATTATTCATATCACAATGGTTTGTAATAAATCAATACTTCAAAATCGTATGTATACTAGAGTTGGGTGATGTCTATCAAATTGGGATCGGACGATGCATACAGTGAAACATCTCAATGGATGATGACATCGGGGGGCGGGGCCAGTGAAGGCTGTGTGTCAGCCATCGGTGCTTGAGGATGACATTGTCTATCGGCCCAACCATAATGCATAACCTACTCAAATTTTAGGTTAGAAGTAGAACGCAAAAAACAACTCTGAAAAGCGGATAAGTCAAAGGATGCAAAAGACATGTTGGTTTTACAATTTCAGTACAATCAAACTGATGATTGAACAAACTGCAAGCAATATCTTATCACAAATTGCATTATTTAGCAAGTTATGACATTTTCATTATCATGCATCCCTACTGAATCGTACATATACATAAACCGCCGCTCTCTCCTCCTCATCTTTATGCTAACGTTCTATCTGAGAGGATGTGCCAAAATCCATTTTAGCTTCACCTTCCTCTGTTACATTTCCAATATCATACATCCCTACTGAATCATACATAAACTCATGCTGATGCCACCACATTCCTCCAACTGATTTAATGTCCACGCCTTGAATGCAGAACAGAGCAGATCTTCAAAACCCCTTGTATCTTTAGAGAGCTGGCCAGGGCCAGCGTGTTCAAACACACATTTCTGTCTGCTTGGCCGTCTGCCTGCCCTGTTCTGTTTGAGAGGTGCTCCCACGTTTGGCCTGTGTTTCAGTTCTCTCAGAGCCCGAGCTCTCCGCCGTGCTTCAACCACACAGCTGTGTCTTTTGTCTGTGTACGTCAGAGCCTCTGCCACGGACTGCCAAAACCATACAGACGCAATCACGACATCACATGGTGCCGGCTGAAAACGTACTGCCTAAGTGCCTAAATGCAAAGAAAGGCTGGCGCTAGACACAAGTGACTGGTGAAAGCTTTTAGTCAATAGCTTTTTTTTGTTGCCTTTGCAGAATTGTTGAAAAGTAATGGTTGAGTCATTCAACAAGCTATATGTAGGCGAGTCCAGAAAGTGTGACTTGACTTCTGTTGCACTCAGATGAACATGCATTTAAAAACACTTGGATTTAAGCTGTTCCTTTGGAAGGATATGTGTCTCTTATTTTGCTGGTGATATGCATTATACATTTGTATAAAGATCAGTTTGTAATTTATTAGTATTTTTACGGAAATATGGTTGGTGATCGACTCACTGAGTAGGACTAGATTTAACTGGCCTGGTTTAGAAGAACGCTGTTATAGGTGAGCTGTGCATTGTATTAATGCTGAGTTGATATGCCAATTAATCCGGCACAGAGCATGTCAGAGACCTCTTAAAGTGGTAGTTCACACAAAAATGAAAATTCGGGCATCGTTTTCTCACCATCTTGCCATTCCAAACCTGTGTGACTGTTTGAGTTTTTAAAGAATGCTGGTACCCATACATGTTTATTTTATAGACACCAAACCAATGCAAGTCTCGCTGTTGTTCAGTTACCAACATTCTTCAAAATATCTTTTGTGTTCTGCAGAAGACAGTCATACAGGTTTGAAATGACGAGTTGTTAGTAAATGATGACAGAATTTTCATTTTGGGGTGAACAATCTGACAGAGAAACTGCCTTATTATTAGTAAAACAGACAAGTGTTGTGATTGGCTGATTGACTGTCAGTCAGATAATACCAGCAGTCATGTTCTTAACTGGTACTTAAAACACTTTGTGCTGTTACAAACTCCCTTTTCAGCTTCTTGTTCTGCATTTATACTGCTAAAGTGGCTTAGAAATCCAGAGAATCTTTCTGCTTATTTTTCCATATTTGCTAATTAATTTTTCATGAGCTAGAAGCAGCTCTTTTTTGTGTAAGCCAGTATTGCAGGTGAACATGATCTGCACACAGTGGCTGTTAGACACAACAAACAGTTTTTTATGTTTGAGAGTATTTTCAGGACAAAATTAACATGCCTATTATAAATCGAATTAAAAGGAAACCTTGTGGAAACCATTTCATTTTGCCATTGTCACACCCAGGTCACAGCTGCATCTAGCTGTTTTTTTTAGCCAGCAAAACAGCATCCCTATTTACATATGATATTGTGCTCTCTAAATTGAATGCGCTCTTTGCGAATGAGAAAGTAGAAGGTTTAAGATTAATTTCATGGAATAACTTCCATTAAGCACAGCAGCCTTGCTCATGGCAGTTTATACTTTTGGTTCGTAAGATAATTATGAAGACTTGGTTTTTAAGTATGATGCATATGTACCTATTCATATCCCTGATGTACAGTGGATGATTTAGTGTGAATGAGAGATTTCTGAAATCACGAGAAGTTATTTATGTTTGGCTCATAGCAAGATGACACGTCCAGGTGGTTAAAGGTTCATAAAATAACCCTGTTCTTTATTCTTTTTACTGTTCATTCATAATGTTTCCTGTAACTGAGGTGTTCAAAATGAGATGACAGTCTGTCGGCTTTGCAGGAAATGACATCGGAAAACGAATAACACCGCTGCTCTCTCCTCCTCATCCTTATGCTAACGTTCTATCTGAGAGGATGTGCCAAAATCCATTTTGGCTTCACCTTCCTCTGTGCCTTTAGATGCAGATATATGACCTGCCGCTGAAGTGTACACAGTGGTAATAACTGAAGAAATGATGCACCTAACTCCCCTATCAGACTGCTCGACTACGCCAGCCTGGCCGCAATCCCTGGGAGCCAAGCCAAATGTTTCTATCTTAAAGCCAATGTTTCCTGGTTTCCGTTTCAAAGCCTATCCCAGCAAAGCTATTATGAAGCATTTTAAGTCTTTAATGGGAGGAACCACTGGTCATGTTGTTTTTTTGTCTTTAACGGTGTACATCTGTAAATCCTTTATCACTTTTAGCATTGCTTGTGAATAACCTTTAACACTTAATTCAGATCAGCCATTTTTGGCTGCTTTGTGGTATTTAATAGCCAGCCTGAGTGATTGGACGGTTTTCCCATGTGATTTGAAATGGGTTTTTGAGAGATTGCTCAGTAGCGACCAGCCATTAATTGTTCATTTGTATGTTTTTGTTCTGACATTAATACATTTTCTGTATTTTTCAAATCCCCATAATGCCAAAAAGTACAATTCTATAATTATAATAATTATGTGTTATTTGGTCCAGTATTAGGTTTTTAGTATTTGCTTTTTTTTATATGTGAGGTGAAACAAACTTCTTTTGCTGTGTTGTAGTGTGATGCACCCTAGATTTAGGTCTCATTGGGTTGCCATTAGGGTCAAATTTTGAAATCATTTTGAATATTAATTTTTCTGTTATTTATATGAATAGTTCACCAAAAATCCTGTGATATTGGTGTTTATAAAGCAACAACATAAACGTTACTGCTCCTGCTTGCCTTTTTGGCCCAAACTTAACCTCCGGTACATATCCTCAAAGAATAGAGTCCCTGCAGATTATTTCTGAAAACAAGTCAAAGATAAAAACATTACATTAGCTAGCAAGTTAAAAGTATGAATAACCAGTATTTTTTTGGGTTACCTGTAAAAGAACAGTGCCCGGTTGCATAAATCACCTTAAGTGTAATTTTCGCTTAAAGGTACAGTGTGTAGCATTTTGAAGGATTTATTTACCAAAATGTAATATATAATACAAAACTATGTTGTAAGTGGTGAAGACATACCTTACAAAATGAACCGAAATGTTTATATTACCTTACAATGAGCCATTTTATGTACATACACCGCGGGCACACCCTTACATGTAATTTATCAAATTGCACAGCCATGTTTCTATAGTAGCACTACACGGACAAACTGAGCGCGTTTCGTAAAAGGATGCACGGGACTATGTTCTTCTTCTTCTTCTTCTTCGGCTGTGTTTTGCAAAGGCAGCTTGCAAAGCCACTACATGGAAGGATCAGCAGAAGAAGAGGAAGAACAATAACAACATTTTCTTGTCGTGTTTTTTATTAGAAATAGAAACGGTTCTTTGTTGCAGTAAGAAGTGAAATTTGCGCTAATGGCGGACCACACTTACTCTGCACACGAGCCGATAGAGCGTCAATCTGTGTCGTCAAAAAAGAAAAAATACGAGGCAGCAAGGCGAAGTCGAGACAAAAAAAACGGCAGAAAACCCGAATAAACATCGGCGTGGTTCTTTTAAAAAAGGAGGGCATGAAGCAGGAAACAGGTTTGCTAAGCGACGCCGAAGTTGCCAGCTTTCTGCTGGACCGGTAAGTTTGTCTAATTTTCGCAATATAGGTGAACTGTTTGTTTGATAGCTTTAGCTAATAGATGAGGATGATCATCAAGTGAAGTAGCGTTATCCCTTGTAAATTTTTAGTACTTTGTAATTGTATCATAAGTCCTTGTTGCATGGCCGTGTGCAAATCAAGTTAGAAATCATGTTTACAATCAGAATTTGCATAAATCGGGTGCAAGTTATATTATAATACTGCTTAGCTTCAACATCCTCTCTTGTGCGGTCCTCCCGGGTAACGTTACCTCCTCTGCCTCTCCTCGCCCTGCCTGCATCTCCAACACCCCTACCTCTCTGCCCTATTCCTCTCCCTCTTACTACCTGTGTTAAGTCCTCTGATTGACTCTGTGATGATGAGAAAAGCGTCTGCTAAGACTTTCGTGGTTAGATTACACGGCTTTAGCATTAGCAAGCCGTTTCAATAGGCAGTAAATTACGAACCAAGTTACCGTGCCAAAAAATGCTATGCAAAATAAGCAAATAAATCACTGACACAATGTTAACAAGTAACAATAATATTCACTATAACGATTAGAGTAAATGATGAATTAAGTCAATTTAATTTATTTATTTTTCTTTGTAAATAAACCTCGTCACTTGACTTACAAAGGTTACTCTCTGCTGTCTCAAACAACGACATCTCTGTCCTGTGCTATCATTTACGGAACCCTTTTGTCCTGTGACGGCAACCGTAGCTTCTCTAATGGGAGGGAGAGGGGGGTAGAGGAGCTGTAGGTTGCAATTTCCTACATCGCCAATAGTGGCCTCTGAAACTTACACACAGAACCTTTAAGTGTGCCCTTAAATATACCTTGAGTTTTACTTAAGTTATTCTCCTATTGTCTTTGGTGAATAGAAATTACCCCTTAAATGTCACACTTAAGGTGCTTTATGCAACCGGGCTCTGTTACTTGGCTAAACTCAAATCCAACAAAGTTACAAGGCCAATTTAACAAATTATGAATACAATTAATATACATTAAAATTCAACAAATTATTTAATACTATAATTCAATAAAATGGTAATATAAAGAATATTAATATAAAATAAAAAGTTGTATTATTAGCCAAACCGATCAACAAACACAGACCGAATGTTAACTTTGGGTCAGGCGTGTGCGTCCGATGAAACCATCTAAAGCCTCATTCTAGATGTACTGTATATGACTTAATTTGAACAAATGAATAATTTTGTTATAATGCCATCATGTTATCATCACATGTTACTCAAACTGGTGAAAAAACAACGGTTTTACTGATGGTTTACATCAACGTCTGTACGGAAATCGTGCCAAGTTCAAATCATCCATGTTTACAACGCCATCGGGCAGCTATTTCAGTCATGGCATGACAACAGTACCATCTACTTGAACAGGGATGACAATATTTCCAAAATTGCTGGCAAAGATCATAATTAAATGGGATATTTCTGACCATCAATCAAATCTGTGTGGAGCCCACCCCAGAGAATTGTCTTTATTGATTGACGATTGGGTCTTTTTTCGGGAAGGCAGGACTTCCTTAGCTTGAGTGACCATATTGAGCATTGCATTCCCTTCTCGTTTATAATGTCGGTGGCACATCTTGTTCATATCTATTATCTTTGGATACACTTAAGAAAGAACCAGTGAGTTCAAGTTATCAGCTTGGCATATTTCAACAAACAATTTTAGCATAAATAAACTCAAAATATTATTTTCTCTCAAATGTATTACTTGGCTTCAAAAGACATTAACATATTGGAGTCATTTGTTTTACTTTATTGATGCATATTATGTGCTTTTTGCTGTTGTATGTAAATCTGGCATGGCATTAGGCTGAATAAATTGAGACAATTTTCAATTCCTGGTTGTACTTTTGCTTAAACCATCATCTTAGTCCTTTAAGCAGAGAATGCGGAATCTGATAGTGAGACTGGACAAACAGCATTCTGTTTGAAGTATACTAAACTAAATGACTATAGGGAGGCACAGAGATTACATATTTTTGTATGCATTACTCTGAATCGAGATTTTAGGACTTCTGGTTCCATCGCTCCAAAGTCTATCGGCTTTTTAATGGGTTTTTGGTAAATTGAATGAAATAAGGACTGCGCTAATCAAATCCTCTAAATATTTTCTCCGACCTATAACACACCAATTATAACCCGCCTGTTAATAACTGCAGTTTTTAAGACACAATAAGGCTTTAAAAAAATCACAAATTGCTCAAAGTGACTACTTCCTTTGGCGGGGACGTTAGATGTCAAGTTGCATTATTTGTGAGCTTTTAATGCGCAATGGCACAAATCTCTTAAAACAAAGATGCAGATTCATTCACAGAGTAATTATTTACCAGGGAACACATTTTTTAATGAAGTTTGAAAGAGTTGTTAGAGGCTTGGTGATAGTGACGTTGATATCGAGCGCCCTTAAGCATAGTCTGTTTAAAGCATAGTGTTCGCTTTTTACTTCTGCCGATTGTATTTCGGCTTCAGAAGTAACAAATGTGATGTTAATCTGTAAAGATTTTTGTCTTGATAGACAAAAAGTTTAAACACCATAAACCTTTGTTAATCTCAAAGCTTATTTTTTGCAATCATCCGAAAGTCTGTGGGGAAAAATGCGTAAGCTTTCAGTCGAGGGACTGAACGCGCCGCTTCCTGGTTAACCTACAAAAATGCTTCATCTCTGAGGAACTGGATTGTTAATACAGGTTTTACTTGCCTCCGCTTTAACACAGACTCTCGCCTTTGATACAAATGAGGCTAATCATGTCTGTGTATGTTGCCGGTTAGATTGCAGTACTCTCACTTACTGATTTGCTTGTGCACAGTCTAATGGCATTCATTGTTTTCCAAGACTTATGCAGTTGCCAGATGGACCAGCATACAGGATGTGAATACTAACACAGTCCAGTAGAACAGCCCACCTCACCAGGCCACGGTGGACACTGTCTTACATTTGTGTCTCCACTGGCATGCATTTAACACTTCATAAAATTGCTCAAAAGCAATTACTTCGGCACTTGATTTTTTTTGTCAGAAAGCAAACTTTGTTGCATTGCGCATTGTGCACATCATCAAAATAGGAAGGGAAATGGAAACATCTGCTTAAAGAGCATCCCCACAATTTCTTTCCAACGATTCAACACAGATCCTGTTATCTCGGAAAGGCTTCAGTAATCAAAAAGCTTATCTCATCATTTGCTTTAAACTGTTTTGAGAGCTCTGCCTTCATACATCTGCTGTGATTACTCTAATCCAGCCCTCTGAGAAGAGCAAACCAGAGATGGATGCTTGCCAGGGCTGGGAATCAGCACAAATCTGGAATATCGATGTCCAGGTTGTGATATGATAATATTGTGATCCTTCATTATGTGATCGTGTAGATTTAGCGATTTATATTCGTTATATTGATGCGTAATTAGGGGTGTTCATATACTGTATTCCCACAATATTTACAGAACATTTCATTAATGGCGACTAACTTCCAGTTGATGCTTCATGTCCATTAGAATGTCATTAGATTGTGGATAGTGGGCATTAATATAATGCCTCAATATTTTCCCTTGGTGTGCAGTCGTGGTTACATCAGTCAGTTCAGAGGTGCAGTGATTACAGACATTGTCTTTAGAATACTAGTACGTACTGATAAATCGTGGATAAGACCAGGGATGCTGGAAAGTGTTTTTTCAAGTAATGTTTTTAGTTCACAGATGCCCTGATGATGATAATGATGCCTAGTAACATGAGTACAGTCATGCAGTCTGTGCTCGATGATGGCTAGTAACATGAGTACAGTCATGCAGTCTGTGCTCGATGATGGCTAGTAACATGAGCACAGTCATGCAGTCTGTGCTCGATGATGGCTAGTAACATGAGTACAGTCATGCAGTCTGTGCTCGATGATGGCTAGTAACATGAGCACAGTCATGCAGTCAGTTTAGTTTTGTTTACTGTCTCTGTCCGTGTGTATAAACTCATTATCTTAATCTGCTTTCTATCAGACTCAATTGTTCTCACGGTCCTGATGGGATTACACAGCTTGTCCCTGCTTTCACTTGTACAGTTGTTTACTGTTTTTCCTGGATGTTTGTAAAAGTTAACACAGGACTTCAACCATTGTACAGTTTTGTCTATTCTTTTAAGACATTTACACTCTGATATTAAGACGGTACAGTTCAAAAGTTTAGGATTACTTGAGTGAAATGTTCCTCTTGATCTTACCGTTTAAACTGAAGGAATATGTCTAAAATGAGTTTTGTAGATAGTCATAATTGTTTACACAAGTTTGTTTCTTATATTACGTAACTAAAATTTGATTTATTACAAATATTTTTGAAAGGATGATATTGACTGAGTAATGAAGGGAAAGCATGCCATAAGAGGCCAGAATAAATAGGAACAATAATATTATTGTTTAAAAAGCATAACTCGTGTGAAGGTGAGACCTTGTGGTGAATACAAATTCTAGGCAAAGGATGACAGATGTAACATTGTATTATAAAACATGCTTAAATGGAAAGCTTAAAACATTTTTCAATATGAGATACACTTCTTTGACAGTGATGCCCTCTGCAGGCCGCTTGTGGTTGGAGTCATTGTAATTGCTCATTTGTGGCAGTATCTTATTAGGGTTTCGGAGATTTAGATTCAGCTTGAATACATTTTAAATGGTGTAAACCAGACATTATGTTCATCTGTCCTATTGTCCGTCCAGTGCATGCTTTCCAAAAAGTAAGTGAATAGTCACATCCATAACAGAATTGAAACGTACATTACAATCCATATTCCTCAGAAATGGGCACATTTGTGTTTGAATGACTGTTTGTTTGTATGTGTTTGATCCTGTTGCCATGTTTTGAGGCTAAACCTAGTGTACATTATACACCCTAAGAAGGAGAGCTGCCCATTGTTTGGGTAATGCTCATATTGCATCTTTCCTAGGGTAGATCCAAATGCCTATTATTTTATTTCATAGACATGAATAAAGAATAATGACATACTCCTTTTTTAACACATTCCAACAAAATCAGTTCTTACACTCCTGTTTTGGCCTAAACAATTCATCCATACCTCCTTTCTCACCTATTTCTTGTCTCTATTTTTGTCTCTTTAGAATGCCAAATCCTTGTCCTCATCAGACAGCCTAGCGAAGGTGCAGGAGGTAGCAAGCTGGCTTTTGGAAATGAACCAGGATCTGCTGTCGGGGGGCAGCGGCAGCAGGGCGGCCCAGCAACAGAGGCAGAGGCCCGGGGCAGCAGGGGCAGGTAACGGCACCTCCGGCGGCCGCACACCCCAGCCCCAGGCGGAGCACATGAACCAGGTGCAGGAGGAGTCCGAGCAGGAGGCGCAGGAACAGAGACGGGAGCCGGCCGAGGAAGAGGAGGATGGCGGAAGAGAGCGTCTCAGGGAAGAGCAGGAGCCATGGCCATCCGGAGGCGAGGCGGTGGAGGAGGGGCGCAGGAGTGCGGTGAACGGAGAGGAGAAGGGAGCGCAGTGGATGTGGGAGCAGGAGCAGAGAAGACTGCGCAGACGACGTCACGGAGAGGAGGAGAACGAGGAGGAGGAGAACAATAACAGCGGGAGGGAGGGGCAAGGCGGGGCCGGATTGCGTTCGGAGGAAGATGACGACCGGCCGGAGGATGAAGAGGAGGGGGAGGAGGAGGAAATGGACCAAGACAGTGATGAGTTTGAACATTCAGATGATAGTGGGAGGGAAGAGCAGGAGGAGGAGGCTGAAGAGGAGGAGGAAGACTGTGAGGAAGGCCTCCACTCTCCCTCCCTCAGGACCAGTATTTCGGACCATAATGATAATACAGACCAGTCTTCTGCTGGACGACAGCACCAAAGCTCACACTCTGTTGAGAATAAGGTAAGCAAATTCAAAATTTTCTGACTAGTACAAATGTAATTTTAGGATTTTAAGCTGTCATGCAGTAATTCTTCTGAGAAGGTGTATGTAGCTTGGCAAGTATCCAGTGTGAGCATAAGTTTTATGCTCTTGTATCATGGTGTTTGTCTCCCTCTATTGGGCATTTTACAACATTTATCTGACTTGCTTGGGTTTTCCCAAGACATCTTTGATATGGTCAAGTAACATGTTTTCCTGAAACATTATCTTGGTTGGTCTTAGTTTGAACAACGTTCCTGTCCAAAAAACAACACAGTCCTTGCCTAATCTTAAAATCTGATCTCACCTTTGATGACCTGATGCATCAAATTTAAGCTTTTTAAAGTGAATGAGCAACTATAAATTAACAGATTATAAAGTAATGTTCTCGTTGGATGGATTTTTTAATCATTGGCATTTTTTTTTTATTCCACTTGAAGCGGGGAAACATCAGTGACATGTGAGTTGCACATGAAAAACAACTAGATGAAATTCCAAATGTGATCCACTCCTTTAAGACTTGCTCCACTGCCATTGTAATATTTCCATATGCAAATAATCATCATATTCTTATTGCATAAAATGATTCTTGGCACATTTTTGTTCCAATGTGAGTGAAAAGACTCCAGATATCATCTGGGGTGTCGAACAGCTTGCGTTTTATATTATCCTATAATATAAAATATATTAAGCATAATATATGTCTTTTGTAACTCATCACTGACCTCTAGTGAAAAGTGTTAGTTTGAGCTTCATGGGACTGGACTGGTTCACTGTATATGACTGGAACTATGCTAGAGATGTGAGAGGGCGTAAAGATTCTCTCACAAGTGTACGTGTGTGTCATTTGATTTTGAGTTCATACAAAAGGTGAGTTATAAACTCTGTTTAGTTGAAAGGACTTTGATTGGTTTGTCTTTCTGCATAATTAATGCTAGAAAGTGAAACGTATCTGTACGGCAGACACGTCTAGCCAAATTTTATTGGCCCCAGCGATGGCTTACCATGTGTAAACATCCAGAGGCCATAGAGGAGGTTGTCATTCAGACAAATTACAGTGACCCAATTCCCCTGGCACTCCAGGAATGCGTGCTTGTTTTTTTACCTGCACAGTTTTTTTTTTACACCTGCACAGTTTCGTTCATGCGCTGTTTTCATCGTCAACTTGAATCGAAAGGCGTATTGGCTGTGTTTCAAAGCAAAGAGGAAAGATGTTTCAAATGAACTCAGGCAGAGAAGTAAAAGGGGAGGGAATGCAAGAGTGCCGACCCTCCTCGTCCTCATCGCTGTGCCTCACGAAGCACAGAGCCAACAAGCCTGTCAATGCGCTGACGGAAAACGACCTACGAATCCTTTTCACCGCAAAAGATTCTTTCTGGGCTGCCATGGGGAATCGCAGTATAAAGAAGGTTGCGCTGTTACTGGTGAGTGAACCCCTACAGAGAACATCTTATCTGTGTGAAGAGGGTCTCGTTCGTATTTTAGCCGCTGTGTTTTTTGGATAAGAATGCGGTGTGTTTATCTGATCGTGGGAGTCACAGTTAGGCTGAAGTTGAGGGAACAGTGAAGGACGCCTGCAGTGTGCCATTTGATAGGGTCGCAACTGTTTTCGTTCAACTCCGTATTGGCTCTGTCTCAATGTAGTTAAATGTCGACTTGGCAGGGAAGGGTTGTTTTTGTTTGTTTTTAGACCTAATCTGAGTTGTCTGACAGTATTTCAGGTCAACTCACTACTACTCAATTTCGAAGACCTTTCCCATGTCCTTATGCTTTAAACTGTTTTTTGGGGAATCATCATTGCATCAGTGCCCTATGGTGCACCAGAATCCCTTTTAGGCATCCCAGACATCATTGTGTATGTATACTGCATATTGCCGTAATTTTGCCAGATATCTTTAATATCATGGATTTGCATATGATGTGTCTTGTAGACTCAGTGATGCGTAACGTATCTGTGGCTGGTGTCCTATTCCCCTTGGCTAATCAAGATTTCATTAAGAGCTTGAAAAGGGAATGCTGACCCTTTGTAAATGTGATCACACTAAAATATGTTTCTTGAGGAATTGTCGTTCCAGGCTTTTTTATTTCGAGGTGGAAATTACGCATTCAGGGCTTTTCACAATATGCTAATGATGAGCTCTTGAAAAGGCCACGATAGAAGTAACAATGGGTATTAATGCTGAATTTGTATTCAAAGGCAACATCCTGTAACTGATAGTGTTTTCTTTAAGCTCAGAGATGATTGAATTCCCTCATGCTGTGTAAGACAACTGAATGAAGAACATAAACACAGAGAGGTTCTGTTTAAGTTTCTGATCTCGTGTTAATACCTGAAGTTTGAGTCTTGATCTCAAGGTTAAACTTTGCAGGACTGAATAATTGAACATGGACGAAGTGGTTCTACATAGTGGTGTTAACTTCTTCTCTCATACTTATGTTTTCACTTTTTGCTTTGGTCCTGATTAGCTACATGATTAAAATTTTAATTAAAAATGTATGGCATTATATAATGGCAGTGCATTTTTAATTCAGTTGTTATCAATATACACAGTCATTTGAATGTTTCTGAATGTTGCAGTATCAAGAATGTGTTCATAATATACTGTTCATATATGTGGAAATAGAATTTAAAATTAGTTGTTCACACACTTACTGCACAAGAGAAAAATATTACTCGACTTTGAACCAGTGACTTGGAAGGAAATTGTATATTGGCACCTGCTGCCTTACTGAATGCCTTAGAAACGTTTGGCATGCCTTATGTGAGTGACACTGGTGTGAGCTGCCAAGTTAACTTCATAAAATGCTAATGGTGAGTGACTTGAGTGAATTTATTACGCAAGAAACCGCCTTTAGATTATTTAAAAAATGGTTTAGCTTGTTTTTCGAGCGTTGCGTTTGTCTTGTATCATGACTGTTTTATTTCAATTCAGAAGTGTTATTGACTCAAACCTGTGTGTCTGTTGAGATTCTCTTTTTAGTTTAACATGTGGCAGATTAAGGTGCAGACACATCTAGGTTTCCTGTCAGAATGGGATGTCATTCTCATGCGTTGAGATGAAAGCGCTCCCTCAGTTATGCGATTCATAAACCTGAGCCTCTTAGATCCGTGCTGAACACAAGCCTAGATTTTAGGGTTTCAAACAGACTGCTGAATCACAATACGAGTAAACGGTTTGAAAAATGAACAAGATGGGAAGATAATGCCCGCGAGACCAGGCCTTAAAAATCTCTAGTTAAACATGTTTTAGAAATGGACTCTCCCTCTGTCTCCCCACAGAAAACTAAAACTGTTGATTTAAGTTGTTTTATATTAATGTAAATCTTTAATTCTGTCCACCTTTCCATTCCTCCAGGTTTAAAAAGCCTTTGGTAGTTAGTTGTTTATTAGTGTTTCCCAGACTGTCGACTGGTATCATTGAAAATTCATCAGAAAGAATTTTCAATGCGTGTCCCAGATTAAATGTGATTGTAGAGTTTGCGGCGCTGTTTGATTGGCCCAGAAAATATGATCAAAACAATCTGCTTCTAGTCGCACTTTAGTTCAACAGCCATGCTCAAACTGTGTATGTTTTTCCTGGGCAGGTTTTGCTGTCTGAGATCGATTAAATATTTATTCCAACAGCAGTTTTTGGTCCCTTACAGTGACATGATCCATGAAATCCTGCTGCGGTTACCTTGAAACTTGTCCTTTTGAGGAAGCTCCAAATGTTGTAGCTGAGATGCTTGTATGGAGAAAATCCCTTTGTTGGTGATAAAAACGTATACCTTGTCAAACTTTTGCCTTATGTTCAAGTGTTAAAAGTCTTTGCTAAGATGTTATACAGACTTGGATAAGATTATTAATGCTATAGTTTGCTTTTAATTCTATTTAATATCTCACCACATTATACAACAAACATAAAGGACAAAAATGGCATATCTTGGATGCCAGTTGTTTGAAGATTAGGAATGCCAAGTGTGCTTAAACAGCATGTCTTACTTCAAAAATGCTCTTCAAAAAAGGGAAGATGAAATAGACATGATATATCTCTGATTTTTTGGGGTTCCTGTGGTAACTGAGGTAATGTTCAGCCTCAGCTGTCGTCTTTAATATGTCTAATATCAGAAAGGGATTGCAGCATCAAAAGATTCACTTCTTTGATCTGTTCTAAAATGTGTATTTACAGAGCCATGAAACACTCGCTGCCCTCTGACCTGTATGATGAGAACCGCTCGAGGGGTGTGTCCTGTACATGATGTTTATAGAGAAAACTACACACAAATAATTTTCACTTCCTGTGTTTGTTGGGTTCCTTCTTTATCTTTGGCCTTGAGTTCTGCCCTGAGAAATGTATAAAATCACTGATGAATTACGGAGATAAATATTTTTAAGTTAGTTGACACAAGAAGCTCAAAGCAATGTCAGGGATAAGTTGAAGGTGTTGTTTGTGATATGAGGATCTTTTGATAGAAATGCAATATATTATACATGGCTTAGCGTTATGTTTTTACTACCTCAGAATGAGCTATTTCTATCTACATACATTGCTGGTCCCCATACATGGAATTCGGCATGTTGTTGTTTCTACAGTAGCCTTAAATGGACAAACTCTATGCTCTACATGTCTGTAATTGCGTTATCTCCTTCGGCATATAATAGAAAACTTGATGACATATTTGTGTCAACCACCGTATGCTTTGAAAAGATTGCAATTCAAAGCCTCACTGCCAGATGCCGCTATAGTCTACACATTGCACCTTTAATAATGGCTGGCTGTCCAAATGGGGCATTTTTATTCAATTATTGAAAGTTCTGTTATACTGAAATCCGTTTTGTCTGTGTAATGCTACATCCATTCCAAGATGTGTTTGTTATACGCATTGTTCCAAATATATTTCTCTGTGTTCATCAGAACAAAGAAATGTATACAGTTTTGGAACAACTCGAAGGTGAGAAAATGACGACATCATTTTTATTTTTGGGTGAAGTATCCCTCTAAAACTTTTTCTAATATTCATCTGCATGTACAACTTTAGATTTTTCTGTCAGTTATGTGCTTCAGCAGCAGTGACACCTTCCTGTGTTCTTTGGGGCAGATATGACGCATGAGTGCGGTTTCTCGGTATACCCAGAAGCGCAAACATGCCACACACAAATGCTTTCCCACCATCCTCAGGTGAGGGCAGGGAAGCACTGGATCTTTCCCTCTCTGGGATCATCTGACTGGCACCATCTGTCAGACTTGCGGCCTGAAGCAGTTTCATCACAGGAGGAGCGTTTTGAATGTTTCAGATGAGCGTCTCATTACAAATGCCCTTTGTCAAGAACGCAATGCCGCAAAGCCACACTGAACAGATCTTTCTGAATCTCTGTTTGCCTTACTGCTCGTGTTTGTAGTATTAAACTAATGTACTGGCTACCCACGGCACTGAATATTGGGGACATCTCCCTGCATTTATTTAATGCTTCTGATTTAAATTAATGCTTTAGTGTTGAGCGTCATGAGTTACTTGGATGTGTAAGAAATGGGAGAAATACAATATGTGTTTTGTTGTGGGTCTCCTGGACATAGATGTAGATTGTCCGTTTTTTTAGAGGTGCTTCTTGTAATGGTCTTCATTATGTTATTATAATCCATTCTTACAAACTGATTTTGGATGTGTACTGTCATTGACAAGCAGTGACAGTTTTTTGTGCTCAAACACTCATCTTATCAACCAGATGTTGGAGTCCTGTTCACACTGCAAGCCTTAATGCTCAAATCCGATTTTTTTTTGGCTGTTCACACTATTTTTAAAATGTGGCCAATATCAGATTCCAGTGTGAACTGGTGATGGTTATAAACTGTATTGCATGCGCAAAACAACAATAACACGTAACAGGCAGGACGCTTTCATACAGAATTAAGCAAGGGTCAAGTCAGCGGGTGTGTCTGACTTTAAGAGGCAAGTGGATCGTTCTCGCGGTGCGATTTTTACTTTGAGCAGTCCTCTCTCGGGCTCTGCGCATGCCGGTTTGCCCGTTGCAACGCGCCATATTCAGTGGCAAAATTTCTTATTATAACTGATTCTATAGTCATTTGTTGCATCGCACCGTGCAGCTCACGTGTGGACATGCGGTAGACGGTGCATTATGTTTATAATGTGATGCTTAATGTTTGGCAACCGAGCTGTAAAGTGCACATTCGTCAACAGAATAGCGCGTGAAGCTTTAAATTAGCACAGAATTATGATGCAATGCGATCTTCAATGATGCAAAGGTCGCATGAATTCAGATATGACTGTTCAGACTGAGGACGCAATGGGAAATATCAGACATGTAACTGATTTAGGACCACATCTGGAAGTAGCTCAGATCAGATTAAAAAGATCGGATTCCATCTGGTTTTTCCTGTTCACACTGTCATGTAGTAAAAAGATCTTGGTCGCATATGAGCAGAAAAATCGGATTTTGGTGGCATTGTGAACGTGGCTTTTACTTCAAGGTTTCTCTACTTGGGAGATTCAAGGTTGCGTATTCATTCAAAAGCTAATAAACAATGTTAATAATGTTGTCAAGGCCTGGAACTTGAAGTAGGTCATGCGATGTCTAATATTAAACATCCTTACTGATTCCTAACTTTTATTGCATAAGTTTTATGTGAACACAACTCTCTCTGTGGTTCTCAGAAGTTGTTTCTTCAACTAAAGACACTTCACACTTGTCTCTTGTGCAGCCGTGACTGTTTCTCATGCAAACTGAGCTGTTTCTTTTTGATTCAGTTTTCCTCTAAGGATGCTTAAAAAGTTGTTGAAAGTGTGATGCGAGTTATAATTTTACCACCATCCAGAATGTTATTGTCTGAGCCGTGATGCTGGAAGCTTTCTTTAATGAAAGGCTTCGCAGTAAGTCTGCGCATCAGGTTCTGTTGTTGTGCGCTTTACGGGGAAGATTGTATTCTTTTGGGTCAAGCTTAGAATTATTCATGTCTTTTTTAGATTTAGTTTTATGTAAGGGTTCTGTTTGTAGTACTTTAAACTTTGTGCTCGACAACACTGACTGTCTATTGAACAGACTGAACACTCCTATTGCCTAATGCAGTTCTAATCAACTAAGATTGTCCCAACATCTTATTTTAGAAAAAATATTCACTGTCAATATGGTGAAGCGGGTCTATATTTTTTTGGTCCACCAGGAGCTGGGTTGCAAGAAAAATGTCAAATGACCATCAGAGTCAAAAGAAAAAGATAATGAATTATGTTTTGCATAAAAGCTGTTTTTGCATCTAGTCAAAAATTCTTTCAGTCTTGATAAAATTTGAAATCATGTGTTTGGATGGATAAATGACTACTCCATCCATTGGTTTTCCTGAGGAGTTTGGCTTCTTCTAAATAGTTTCTGCAGAATAAATGTAGAAGGATTGTGTTATCCGCTGTCAGGCTTAAGGTAAGCTGGCTTTGTTAGACAGACCTGGCAACCCTGCCTCCACCTCACCTCTTTTTGCCACAAGCTTGTACTTACTTTTGGGAACCTGGTAAAACGTTGCCTGGCAACCCCCATTATCAGACTGCCCCCTTCTCCTCAAAGTGCTGCTGGAATGGAAAAGTGAGATGATGAACAGGTGAAGAGTGACTGGACAGTTTGACGGTAAAGAGCTTACACTAAATATTTTTGGATAATGACCAATAAGAGACAGATCGTCTGTCAAGGATGACACAAGGGCAGACTTTCCTACTTTACAAAGTATTATAATGAGAGCTTTAGAGATACAGTGACATCTCAGACATCTGTCAATTATAAGAATTCTTGTTTAGCCTACTGCAGTCCCACTCTCAGTCACAGGGGGTCACCAGAGACACAGGTTTAATTTAATGTGCTTTTGTAACATCTGATTGCAGATCAGCTATTTCAAGGACTGATTACCACAATGGCATGCATGAGGTGTAGGACAGCTGGCCTGGGAGCATTTAGAAGTCTCTGCGGCACATACACCAGTAGGGATTGCTGGGTTTGGGCCAGCTGTGATGACAGCCCCAGCAGTCAGAGCACTTTTACACACCTGACAAACAGCAAAGCAGATCAGTTAATGATTTTTTTGTGCAGTACTGTGGAATCTAAATGACAATGTTAACAGTTGTGTGCTACTCTAATAAAATTCCACATGAAAAAACAGAAACATGACAAAAATGTGAGCACTTGTGTATACATGACCCAGTGTGAATGACCCTATCCATGTGATGCACTGTCCTGTTGTAAGTTCTCTGGAGAATTGCCTTTTTTTTTGCCGTTTTGTCTTTTTATGTATAGATAGTGATTTTTAGAGAGGACAGGAAGCGAAGTGGATGAGAGAGAGGGGGGTGGGGTCGGGGAAAGGACCACGAGTCGGGATTCGAACTCGGGTCGCCCGGGACGCACCAGCGCCTTATGTCGGAGCACGAACCACTCGACCTCGGATCCGACGAGAATTGCCTTTTTTTAATAAACATATGTTAAAACTTTATTGTCCCTAAAGAACCCAGTGAAACAAACTTTTTCTCCAGCGACTTGAGCGTAAATGATTCATGAGCTCTCCACATTTTAATTTTAATGCTCTCGAGCGATTAACAATATTATTTACAATAATTATATTTTGTACAATAAGTAGTTGCATTCCCGTATAAAGTGTCATGATGTCACATTGAAACACCTTTGTCACTCATACATTTATATTCTGTTTTAGGGCAGCAGTGAAAATAACATTGTTTACTTATTTCTACAGTCTGTGTACTTGATAATTTTATGTGTGAAAATCTAACCACATAACATTTGTTTGTCTTTTTTCCTTGTCAACCTGTATATAATGGTCTATAATTGGCCATTTGATAGTTATGTTTTAGTCAGTCCAGTACTCTTGAAATTGAAAGCAAATCTCAATAATTTAAAGCGTTCTCATACAGGTATGTCGATTGTCACCCTGTGAGATGAGCTGTGTTTGGATCCATCATTGGTGTTTCGTGCAGCACAGGCATCATGTGAAGAGCTGTGAATTACTGCTGGCAGTGTGTGGGTTCAGTTGAGGGAAACTGAGGCGCTCTATATGTGCCTGTGTGATAATGTGGGTTGAATGTGGCACATGTTCCTGGATCAACATGCTTGTTGGTCCTCCAACATCATTCAGATTTTACAGTTAGGTTTAGAGTTTGTTATAAAGGTTTTGTGCTGTTTCTATCTGATTGAGTCAGATTTGACTGTTTCTTAGACAGCAATTGTCTTTCAGAACCAACAAAAAGCTTATACATATTTTATGCTGCATTATTGTTGTGACCGTTAATGCTAACATTTTGTTTTGTTATTCAAGTCTGAGAAATCTGTTCTTGTGACCATTTCGAAATGCAGTCAGCTTGTAAGGACGACACCTGAGACCTCAGAGAATGTGAGAATCTCTTTGGGGCTCTGAAGTGAAAGTGTGTGTCTGAATGTGTGTCGCTTCTTCACTGTCTCCAATAATGTAATAGAATATCAATAAATATATGAATAAAACTAATTTATATTCTGACCAATTCTTGGTTATTTTTCTCAACTTTTTGTACTTTCAAGTGCTCTGCCTGTTTTTTTCGAATTCTGAATGTTTGTGGTACAGTTTGATTTTCGATCTCTCAAACTAATGTTCCCATATCCATAATTCCAGAGCAGATGCTAATTTCCTCCCCCAACAACCCGAGGTGGGTCTAAGAAGGTCTAAATTTAAAAAACGACAGGCACACAGAATAAAGTATTCCTTCTAACAGAAGGCTGCGCCTGACATTCTGCAGAAGACGGGGTTAAATCCTTCGCATTTCTGGCATTCCCAGATATTACCTTGTGCCAGTCATGCTAACAGGCCGAGGCTCAGCAGTGCACATACGGCGCATAGTTGTGCGCCATGAGATTAGGGCAAGGCTTATGTGGGTCTCTATTGAGTGAGAGGGCGGCAGCTTTTGGGTTTCCAGGGCAGGGCTAAAAATGAGTTTGGTCCTCTCG
Source organism: Triplophysa bombifrons (assembly GCA_029783895.1). Lineage (NCBI taxonomy): Eukaryota > Metazoa > Chordata > Actinopteri > Cypriniformes > Nemacheilidae > Triplophysa > Triplophysa bombifrons. The sequence goes on from CM056452.1 coordinate 19,418,628, forward strand.
GGTCAATTAGACTCAAGTTGGTGTCATTGGACCACTTTATATTTCACAAATGAACGTTTTTGCTGGAGAAATTGTTGATATTCAAGCCCTAGACTAGAAATGCATATATTAAGATGTATCAATATCATGCAATGTTACTTGAAACCAATTTATAGTCTCAAACCAAACTTTAATTATTCTTTTCTCCACTGAACCGAGAACTCATTCTGAACTGTACTTCGGTGTATAGCATGTCAAAAGGAGTTTTGAAAGTTTGCATGCTTTTAAAATGTTTGCTGGGTTGAACAGTAATGATTGGAGAGAAAATTTTGAGCCAGTTGACAGAAATGTCGCTAGTCCTTTTGGGGCAGTGCTGCAATTTGCTAGATATTGCAGCTGTCCTGCTTAATCTTGTATATCCATATTTTCATGAATTTTATTTTTTTGCAGTAAGTCATTATTTAATAGTCACTGTTAATTTTTCTCACTGGGTTTTGAAAATATCTAACCAGTAAAACATTAAAATGTGCTTATCAACTAGACAACACAGTATTTTTTCCATCTGCTGGAAAAAACAGCGAATTTGGAAATCTGAGGTTTAAAAAAGAACGAGACCATAATGTTTATTTGTTCATGGTCGTGTTTTAATGCCTGGTTACTTGAATTAATACATTTTTGTTGCAATATTTTGTTTTATAATTTTGCTCTTACTGGATACCATTATATCACTAATATATTTGGCAACATGATCAATAACTGTTGTGTTGAAGTTGTGTTTAGGTTAGTATTGTTTAGTAATATTAGTATTTAGAGCAGTTAGCATTTATAGTTTTTGTAAATAAAAATCTTTAGTTTATTCAGGCCGTTTTAAAACCTATATGTGATGGACTTATGTGAAACAAAAAAAGTTTTTTTTAAATGTCTCTTTTGTGTCCATGCAATGGAAGTCAATGAGGGCCAGTGTTGTTGGGTTATCAACATTCTTCAAAATATTTTTATCATTATATTATATATTAGCTGTTTGTCAAACAGTATGTTATTTTGCCAGTGGGAAATGTAGGGAGGGAAGATCAAAACAATCTTTATCGTTCAGCCATGGTAAAATATAAAACTTTTGGTGCTGAAGTTATTTAGAGATCTTTGGAACTGTCTACTTCTACTTTGGCCACTCCACCATGTGTGTTTGTGTCCCTGGGTGGGGGTCAGCCCGAACCAAGACAGCTGCTGCTCGACCCAACAGACTCGCTCATGACATCAGACCCTCTGATATTTTAAAAGGGGGCGCAGGCCAGGGAAGCAAGCTTACTGTGGACTCTCTTAGCCAAGCAGTCTCTTTGAATGTTAAGACACCTTCCTGTCTGCTTTGGAGGAGCTGACCTAAATCCCACATTTCGCTTCTATCGGGATATGACCCATTAACCCTGGGTTGGCAATGCTGAGGCATTGCCCTATTCCCCGTTTCTCATCAGCCAGCTCGAGGAGAAAAATGCCCAAGTCCTCCAGCAAGGAAAAGGCACCCCAGGCTCCTCTGGAGAGCCAGGCACTGGAGCTGGCTGATCCCAAGGAGGTGGCCAAGGAGCCTCTGCCTCCTCAGAAAGTCACCAAGGAGCCTCTGCCACCTCAGAAGGTCCTCAGGATATTCAGCATCAACATCATAGCTCAAAGTCTGCCTTTCTGTCGCAGACGGGTGAGTGAACGCCAGGAGTCTAAACATTGATTTGCCCTACTTTGTGCCTGTATTAGGAATGGACATTCATTTAAAGTTTAATGTACTATGTTCATGTCACTGAAAAAGTTCTGTGAGCTGGACTGGACATTAGTCTCATAAATCTTTGGCTTTTTTAAAGTCAACATAGCATCCAGTCATTGTTGGTGGGTGGCGAGACTTTACAGGATATTTTAGTCATGTTTTTTTAAAACTAAACTTTTAAACAATAATCAGTGATGTACTGTAGCAGTTTTTACCTATTTTTATTTATTTGCTCTTTTTACAAAGTACTGTCCTAAGGAATTTTCAACCCACGTTTTATGTCTTTGGATTTTGAATAGAATCCACTGTGGCGCTGTTTAAAATGCATTGGGATGTGCTTGGATTGTGAGTCATCGTTCAACCTTCAGCCTCCCTGTCGTTTTTTAAACCAACAATAGCAGTAATTGCACGGGCATAGTCAGGAGACTCAATATAGCAGCAGCAGCCTATGAGCTAGTCACACTGTGCTGCATTGCTGTCATTTTACTGTTCCACCATCACACCCTAAATATATTATTCACATAGCAACATTTATGATGAATTCATGCTTCGGGGTAAAATAACATCCAGGTAAGGACATTAGGATGTATACTTGGATAGATGGGTGTGAAAACATGTACAGTTTCGACTCCTTTAACTCAAGAGGAGTCCATTTTTATATACATTTAAGAGAAAGTGCCGTCTACGATGCGCAATTCGTTTGTAACGACTTTGGTCGCTTCTACGATATCAACCGCTGCCCTTAAAAAGGCTTGTCAGGAGTTCCTATTTTTAACCCTGCCCAGGACCATTGAAAATGTATTGATTGGTTAGGAAAGCAGCTGCTCTGTGGTTTTGACGACGTCCCACCATTCTCACACCACAGCGACACGTGTGCCGCATAGTCGAAGCGGGAGTGGCCCGGAAAGGACACCCTACAAGACCATTTTTGCCGAGGACTCGCCACAATGTTACACCTCAGCAACTGGCACACTGTTAAACACGTGACCTTCCGGTCGTAGCCGTTTCGCTAAATAAAGCCCTTTAGCTTGGTTGACAAAGCTACGGTACTGAGAAAAAGGTATTAGGCTTTTTTTGTAACGGTCTAAAAATAAAATCTTTTTCCACATCACAAAATCATACATTCTGAGAAAATTCTTTTTTTAGACATGACCATTTACGGCAGCATTATTTGTAGTCTTGAAGCAGGGACATTTTTGTATTTAGCTATGAGTCACTCAGATGTTTACAGGTATTTGCTCACCTTAATCTGTAATTTGTTTGGCCAAAGGAGAATTTAAGTATGCCGTTAGGCCATTGGGTGTGGGTATTATGTGGAAAAAGTCTACAAATATTAAAGATGGGGTAACATGCTATTTCAAGCATTCTGACTTCTTTACGGTGTTAAACATGCTGGCTTCTCATGCTTAACATGGTCAACTTAATTAAGAACGATACACTCAACCAGCACTCCAACTTGTTTCCGAAAGTTTTTTATAAGTCTAGTCTATTCCTTTGATTGGCCATTCTCCAAGAAAAGCACTACCACACGTAATGCAACGAGCGAAAGACCACATCCACGTGCTAGCGTGAGAGAAAGACCATGCCCACAGCCATCAATGGTGCTTCACTCGGCTGAATTTTGGTTGTGTCTGTTTGTGTTTGTTTGCTCACTGCATTTCTGTGACGAATGTTATATAAACGGTGGATATAACGCTGGATTTGGAGATCGTTAGAAACTGATGGATGGCGCAGTCCCAGTGCTAGGACTGTGACGGTATGATTTGTTTTCTTACCGTGGTGAATAACAACAAATCATGCGGTTTTGCGGTTAATCGCACCAAACCACACACCTCCACAAATTCAGGGGTAGCAATATAAACACACTCGTCCAAATGCAACTTGTTGAAACTTTGAATAATTCACCATTTGTAAGAGCAAATTATCATTAATATTATTTAACTATTAATTAGGCGGTACTTGCCATTAGGGCTGCACGATAATTAATCGCGATACCACTAAATCCTATTGTAATCAAGCTGGCTAGGATATGCAATGTGTCGATATTTTCAACATGATCATTATTAATATACTCATCAGATATTTTTATGATAATAGTGATAAAGAGATGTCCATAGGCATTTCCTTGATTCTAGAACCGATTATGGTCTTCTTCTGCAGAACCTGTTTCGAATTTCCGCTCGAGAGTGACCTCTGGCTTTCGGATACAGCAGAATTTACCCTTACTTCACTCTAAAGCTGTGCATAAATCATGTGATTTTATTTTTTTACAGTGTACGGTGTTCTGTTTCCTCTTGGTCACACGGAGCAAAAAATACTGAATCTTACCACATGCTTGTTGATGAAATCAACTGATTCACATTCTTTGTGTCTACTGTAGGGTGTGCACACTACATGAAGTCTACACCCTCCCTTTCCTGCTTCTCTCACTCCTAACAAGACATCCATCAGTTGAAACTTATAGTTTGGGTGTTACCATCCTAAAATTGCAACTTACAGTAAATTCAGCTTATAAAAACCAAGTTGCTGCCAACTACATGTTGCTGTTTTGCATAATTTATCTACATGCTGGTGCACAGAAGAGAATTCTCTCCACTGTTGTCAAGGTCAAACTGTTAAATGTCAATTTCCTACTGTAATCTAATCATGAGTGCAAAAGCAGCATATCTCTTTCTAAGGAGTGTAATAGGACAAATTCAAGGCCTGCTATATTTGCCAATGCACCATTTGATACTTGACTTTTTTCTCTCTCTCAGAGGACATTGCCTGAGCCCTCCAAATGATAGCGCAGAGAGAAAGCCAAATAAAATTGTCTATATCACTAATGTGCACATGTTCCTACTGGAAGATTAGCTTGGAGGCAAAAAGGGAACTTTCCTCCTGAGGTTTGTCTTTGTTCTTGAAATGGTGGTGTTCAGAATTCAATTTATCGTCCCTTCCTTTTTTCTTTAATAAAACGACCCTGTGCTGAGACTGCGAAGATTCCCAAAGCGAGCGGAAGAGAACAGAACAAAAATAGACTTCTAAACTTTGACATCACAAAACATGCGTCCTGTTGCCTCACCAGATGAGCAGCTGCTTTGGACGCCACCTTGCAGAAGTGACTTGAGATGCACCAGCTGGTCCTACTGAATGGAATAACTTGAATTTCTTATTGTCCCCTTGGGGCAATGTTGGATCCCTAAAGGTTCACTCTCAGCAAGTTTTACTAAGCATTAAGGAACAGCTTCTTTAATGGTAGCTCAGAATGAAAATACTTTATTTGAATTCATACTCTTTCGGTTTTTGGCTCTTCTTCCGTCTGTGGTATAATTAACTTTGCAACTAAGTCTCTAGTCAAGATATGCTGAGGAGACAAAACCCTCCATTTTCCCAGGCCTGGTATAGATTCCAGCTGTTGCTTAAGAGACCACCAGGAAATGAACACAAGTTGCCACGCTAGCACACTTGGGTGCGTATTACTTTTCTATCCTGATGTACTCTACGGTTTCAGTGATCCAGTCCTGCCCATCAATGCTATGCTACTTCCACAGTCACCAACAAGAGCCAAGTGCAACTTGAGACTCTTGCCTTTGGCCTGAGGAGTCTCACATAGGAAGTTTTCTTTAAGGAATACCCCCAATACCCCTAAGAATTAACCCCAAAAAACTGATTTACACACCTTTCACTTTTTTGAATTGTTGTATATATGTAGCCCTTCCATACAGCAAGCCTTCATAGAGACCATTTCTGTCAAGCTTCAATTTCACACACAAGAGCCTTGCAGCACACAAACAAATCGGAACGTTAAATGTTAAATTCTGCACACTAATTTTAATCTCTGACTTTAATCTTGTCAGTCAGTATGCTCTGATTTGTTTTGAAATGTTTGTGTTTTTGTGTACTGTGGTTAGTATACGCCGATGGGGTTTTATTTAAAATGGAGACAGGACGGTGCAAGTCTTCGTGTATGTGTTTTGCTGAGGGGCAATTGGACATTCTCCCACAAGTCTAATCATGACTCCTCTTGGAGGAAGATTGTCGTATTAGTCATGTGTTTCCTTTGAAATAATAGTCTCACTTTACAACACCTTCATTTTCGTCAAGATATTTTGATGGAATGGATCATAACATTTGATGCTCACTTTAAGGGGTGGGTATCATTCCACTTTTATCTGCTCCAGTTTTGCATACTGAATCTGATTCTTTAGAATTCCCAGTTTGATTCCAATATGGTTTAAAAAGTAGTATTTTTACTTAGTTTTTAAAGCTATTTTTCCTCAAGTAAAACTATGTATCAAATGTGGTGGAGTAGATATATGCTTTTTAATCTCGTAAAAGTACATATTGTTCCAGGTAAAAATACTAATCAAGTGTGTATATTGTAATGTACTTCAGTTCTGAACTTAAAGGGATAGTTCACCCAAAAATGAAAATTCTGTCGTCATTTACTTAACCCATGTCATTTCATACCTGTATACATTTATTTGTTCCGATGAACACAGAGAAAGATATTTGGAAGAATTTGAATAATTTTCAGTTCTGGAGCATCATCCACTACCATAGTAGAAAAACACAAGATGAGATATTTGAAAGAATTTAGGAACAAAAAACGGTATGGGGCACCTTTGACTGCCATTGAATTCTTTTCTACCATGGTAGTCAATGATGTCCTGGAATTGAAAATGACTAACATTCTTAATATATTTCTCTGTATTTTTGTGTAAAGGGTGAATAAAGTAGCCATTTTGATTTTGCCGCAATAGATTTGCTAAATTTTCTGTTAAACAATTGACCATTGTGCTAATGTCATGAAAAATCATTCCTAGGCCCTTGTGGACAGTTCTGAAAACAACCCAGTGTTTTTCAGATTTGTGAAACACTTGCTGTTTGATATATTGCACATATTTTAAAGTGCTTTTACCCAGGTGACCTTTCCTCACTTTGTGAGTTCGGTCAGCTGGTGTGTCCTGCTCAGAGAACTCACTTGCTTCGACGAGATGAAGGGATTGCATTGCCCTTGAGCTCCAAATAACGCATTCTGGATGCATCAGCCCGAAGCTATTCTGAGCAAGCTATTGGGCAAACAAGGGTTTATTATATGAGAAAGACCCCCACCCAATCTGACTAGCTGTCTCATAATTGGCCACAAACTTTTAAGATAGGAAAGAGAGATGCTATCACATTTTCTCAGTCGGTGATTGCCAACCGATAGTAGGTGCCATTAAGCCAGTATGGTCAGTGCAAGCCCAGCTGGCACATGACATGATGGTGGCACACCCACCCAAGAACAAAACCGCTGAGTGTGCTTACTTTTTATTTGAGTTGGCCTTTTAGATTGATTTTTGTGCCACCTCTGCACTCCTAAAAACCTGCTGAACTCAATACAGTGACTTGTAGTGTGTTTGAAGACCTCCCACCTGCTAAAGGATGCAAAGAGGTGCTGACATTACTTGCAGAGCTGCCAGCATGGGTGACTGGCTTTCTCCTGTCCCAGGAATGTGTCACAGCAGTTCCAAACCTTGGTTTCTATTATTATTATTAATTATATTGGCCCCTTGTATGGGCACAAAGCCATTGACACGTTTCTTGAAATATCTTCATTTTATGTTCATAGAAGATAGTATGTCATAAGGGGTGCATACATGACAGAATGCTTTCCAAGATATCCAGACAGCAGAACCAATCAATCCCAATGATCTTTCATTTGATCAAATGTAACTAAACATCTCTTTTAGCAGTGCCCTCAGAATCAAACTGGGAGCTGAGCCCAGAGCCTGGCTAAGCACAATGTCTGGTCTTCATTACTAGTCCTGTGCGATCATTTCTCACCTTTCCTTCCCGCCACTCCCTCAACCTGCCTTATCCACCCATCCATGTCACCCACATCAGCGATGTCACTCCAGCAGCGAGTCGGGTGGTCATGGTGGGACTGTGCAGCTGTCTCCATGGTTTATTTCATTTGTGAATTAAACCGTGTTGCTGCTTGTGTGGTCCAGCCTAGATTTAGAGGGAGATGGGCATTTCTTGGACCAGCTCTCTGGATTGAGTGCAAGCTGAGGGAGATAGGTTTTTCTCTGCCCATTATGCTAATAACTAACACGGATGTTGGTTATGGTTTAAACTATAAGTTAAAGTCAACTTAAAAATATTAGTTAACATAACTATTTTGCATCAAATTCATGTAATAACTAATATTTTTACTTTGAATTAACTAAACATTTTAAGGCACCTGGGTAACTTATTTTTTTTTTAATTGAAACAAAAAATCTATTTTTATATTGTTGTTGCTATAAGCAGAAAATTGAAACCAAATTCCCCAAAAGATGCAATGTTTGCAGATCTTGATTGCTGCAAATAAAATTTCATATTCATTTGTCATTCTCAAGATTTGATGATCAACACAGCTGAATGAACATGAATTATTATTCATAAATAATTTCCACTAATATCCATCATAATTTTCAATACAACAGTACAAAGATATGAAAAATGGCACACGCGAGTTCTGTGAACATTTTTGAGTGATAATGAAATGGTTGAAATGTTTAATGCATTGAAATGTAACATACACTACTGCTAAATTCATAAATTTTGCGCCCTTTTTGCTAATGGGCTGAAGTTTTAACAAACATGCTGCGTTTGTTGCTCAGCACAGGAAACCTGACTCGGATTCCCAAATTGATCAGGAGGATAGAGTTCAGGCATTCTCCAGGCCTATTTATAAAAGGCACTCATCTAAAGACATGCGCCCCTTCCCTTACCTGAGGGTTTGAAGGTTTAGAGCTTGTAGGTGTGTGATAACAATCATGTCCTAAGATTCCAAGTGATGTAATTGTAATGCGTGTTCGGATAATTAAAGAGGTCTTTCAAGATTCAATTTTGTTCTTTGTCCTTGTTGCATTTGATTCCAATCCTGGAATTAATTCAGTTTCAGTAGTGAGGTCTCGCTAAATTGATGCCGAACAAAATATTTGTCCTTTTGCTTGTGTGCACGCTAGCACGAATGTAACCCGGCGACGTGCCTGGTTATTAATAGGGTCCAACCATTACCGTCAGGCTCACTGGAGCATTGCAGAGTAATCGCTCCGTTTCAACCTCATCATACAGACTGATTATTTTCCATCAAGGGTTTTGATTTGAAATTCTGTGTTTTGTTGTAGAATGGATTTAAGCAAAACTTTGACATTTGAAGAAAAACATTTGTTTGTTCTTAATCCAGCCTCCATCGCTTTTAACTGTAAACCACTATGTGTTCACAACTGTTATCTTGTGTACATAGACTGAAGTATGCAATAGGGAGGACAGGGGAGGATTGTCTAGTTTGACGATCCATTCTCAGTTTTGACAGATTTGTTTTTGTCTGGATGCTTTCATGTTTAATATCAATGTTCTGTGATATATGAAGATGTGTATGAAACTGTTGAGGAGATTTTGTTGAACAGTTGTTTTGTGGTGTAACCATGTTGTAACCAACGTGCTCATAATGTTTTAAACGTTTTTAAATGTAAGAAAACAAAAAGCTTTCCATTACATATTGAGAATTTTGAAATCTATGAAATGTCCTCATTTGGTGTGTATGCGTGTGTTGGGTGACATTAATTCGGAATTCATGCATTGCCATGGATTTAAATGGCATCACATTCACATCTTATTAAACTTAGCAACCAACCACCCAACCCATAAGCAAAGGGGTAATTGAATCGGGCCTTTTACGGACCCTCGATGTTAATTTATGAGGGGACCTTAACTGAAGCAGACCTCTCTTATGAGATCTGATCAATGGATGTTATTAGCAGCCTGTTCGGTTCAGTGCTTACTACTGTTCCCATAGAGTTCTTAAATTCATGTTTGTGCCGGACACTACATCATCTCATTGTTTTGAAAGCGGCACAGCAGGACTCTCTGCTCTTTAGTTTAACACCGCAATGAATTTTCAGTTGGCCTCCAGGAGATGATTAAAAACTGATAAAAATACCAGGACAGTTATGCACACACATAACACATTTTCATAAAGCTTCAAAATAAACGTCAATCATTTGAATCTCTCATTGAAACGTACATTTCTCATTTCGTCACAATGCAGTCAGGAGGACGCATGAGTAAATTTGGCAATTTTCATATTTGGGTGTATTAATCTTTCAACTTGTAGAAAGTTTCGACTACAATTTTTTTTCAATTTCCTCAGAACTTCTGAAAGTTACTGCTCTCAGGTGATTTGCGCAACGCTAAGCAAAGCAAGAACGCTCTGTCCTTCGACAAAAATATTTCAGTATTAAGTAGAAAGTTAAAGTATAAATGGGATATTCTCTGTATATTTGGATGAACTGTTATGAGCATCTCTTCGGTTGATCTGTGAAGATCAGTTCTGTGGGATGGATTACAGGAAACTATCTAGCAGTTCTTTAAAAAAATATTTTTGCAGTTCACTCTGTTTCTTGAATGTTCATCTGAGACCGTTTCTTCAGGGCCGCACACTTCTCTGTCTAAAAAGATGAACAGATTATATAAAAGATGGATTTGAAAGCACAAATACTCAATTGAGTCTCAATGCTAACGCTTTGATCTGTCGCTATCAAGCACAAATGCGTTTAGTCACAGACAATAAATATAAACCAGATAAACCATTGCCATTTCTATTGAAGGGGGGAAATACAATACTGCTGTATTGAAGGAAGTCCCGCCTTCAAATAAAGCGAGCCACTATCTAGAGTATTCTCTGGGGTGTGGCTCCATACAGAGTCTCATGAGGCTGTGAGTGACCACGAAAAAATGTATTTTTGTGCAGTTTAAGCTTAGGAAACAAAAGTTAGGATACAGTTAATGTCAGGTTTAATTGTTATTCAAGAATATGCTATTAAATTGTGATTTTTGACAGTGATTTTAGAAATATCAGTCCTCCCCCATTCAAGTACACAGGACTGTGGTCTTGGCTTGATTGAAATGGCTGCCCGAAGGTGATGCAAACATGCCCGCCGACTTGCATGACTTCATCAAACGGATTTTGGTTCTGCATAAAAAGCTTGGTAATGGTTACACGGAACGACCATCAAGGATAAAGTTGGCGGAGTTAACACTCCAGCTACTCTGATGATGTAATTAAGCTTGTGTATGTTTCAATCAGCAGTGGTCTGTTGTTTCAGTCTCTGATCTTGTAGACTTCCTAAGGTCAAAGGGAATAACGTTCAGTGTTCTGAGATCAGAAGGGTAGAATCTGCATGCTTTGGCTGTTGTCTGTGTTTGGATAGATGTCAGGAGCGCGGTGTGACTGCACGCTGCTAGATGTGAGATTAGGCAGCGTAGCTGCTGTCTCAGCTCTATGTCTCTCTTGGAGGGAATTAGTTTACTGAGAGCAGCTTCATTGAACTCCTTTTCATTTTATGATTGTTTGTTCTGTTTGTGACTATTTGACAAGTTTACAGTTCGGAATATTTTAATTGTAGTTTTTGTGAAGCTTATTAGTCTCTCAGTCTATGTACTCGAAAAAAACATATTTTTACGGGTTAGCCAGTGCATTTATAGTTTAATTAAAGGGATAGTTCATCCCAAAATAGTCATGCACTGATAAACAGGTGACAGCAGGTTTCTTACACATTTGACTTTCCCAAATTTGCAATTGTGAATCTTTTCTGGACGTGGATTTACAAACCATTGAGTATTAACTTTTAATTTTATTAGTTTTCATTTATTTATGAAAAATGTTGCAGATTTTACTTCTTCTCCTTATATCACCTGCCAACTGGCCAACACAGTCTCACGGGAATTCATGACATTGTTGTTACGCGTTATTCGTGTTTACTGACAGAAATTTCCCCCTTTTTTGTGCGTCAGTCAGCACAACTTTTTTCGTGTCACCCAGCACCACTTTCAATCTAATGCATTTTAATACCCGGTATCTTTCATATTTATAAATATATATCAACGCAAATTGATGGGAATTCATAGGTGGCTCATTCGTGTGAATTCTTATGTTCTACACGCTCATTTGTATGTTTTGTTACGATTCGTCTTGTCCCCTGTGATGTTAAGTTTGGGTGTGGGGTTAGGTGGAGCCATTTATCATTGTTTTCCCACCTCGTAAAAGTTTTTAGCAAAATTAGCCTTTGCGTCCGGGATTTTAGAGTTTGGGGTGAAGTAAGGTGTTGGTTTGCCACACCCCTAAAAAATATTATTTTGATGTCAGGTTATAAATATATAAATTTAAATACACAGGTAGCCTGTGTATTGAAAGTCGTGCGGAGTGACACGAAAAGAAAGTCGTGCTGCGAGACTGGGTTGAACTGGCACCTTGGTTATTTACTAAATTCATTTTTTACTCTCATTTGAAGCTTGGCGAGTGTTAATGTTGGACCGTGAGTGTTGTGTAAAACACCTTGTGCTTTCATTTGTTAAATAAACACCTCATAAAGTCACTGGGTTTGTGCTCAACAGGACAAAATCAGTGCTTAGAAAACCGACTATGTGCACGCCAAACACTTAACAGAATCCACAGCCCCATCAGCATTCACAGACGTACCAGCCTGTTGTTTATCTCGCACTAGCCTGTTGATTTCCATCCCTCTCAGTCATTTGATGGAAGGGCTGAAGAGACTCGGCATACTGATTCAACCTGACTCCATTGATTATAAAAGGCTGTTGTATTGAAATGAGCAGTTTGGCTGCAATCACTCATTCAAGAGCTATGGATTGCGGTTAAAAACACCACAAAATACAGAATATTAATTCAATTTAACTTCAGTAGGGTGGATGGCTATGGTATGGCTTAAATAGTTTTGGTTAAGCATGCCTTATGTAATTTGTACTTGCATACTAGTTGTTGTGGTAACTGTCAGTGACTGCATGATCATCAGATATGAAGAAAGTGAAGACTGTCTACTTAATGCAAAACGCTAATGTTTTTCTTCTTTTCTATGTCCATCCTCTCTACTCTTGATGTCATGGCTGGATCGGCCCATAATAGGTAAGAAAAAAAATTCTAGTATGTTCTACCTCTGTGATCTATCACCTTATAAAAATCTATTACCACTACTTAACGAATTGACATTTCCTGTTCACTTTTCATTTCCTGCATGTTATAAACATCTGTGCTCACAACATTCTAACTGAACGTGCTATTTGAGTTTGTGAACAGCAGGTGGCAGTGTGGTTTAATAGCTGGTGCCTTTGTTTGAATGGGCAGCTCAATGTTGTTTATTTTGCTGTTATTTGTAATCCATCACATTTGTTCAACATATATCAGCGTATAGTACACCAAAGTGCAGGATGTTGAAGCTTCTGTGATGGGTATATTACTTTAATTATGCAAAGAAAATTATATATATTTTTTTTGCTATATGATATAATTACTTTTTTATCAGAAAATAAGATTAAGTTCCTTTTTATATTCTCAATGAAGTTGAGACTATTAGTCTCTCAGTCTATGTACTCGAAAAAAACATATTTTTACGGGTTAGCCAGTGCATTTATAGTTTAATTAAAGGGATAGTTCATCCCAAAATTGTCATTTTACTCTCCTTCAGATTGTTCCAATCCTGTTTAAATGTCTTTGTTCTGCTAAACACAAAGGAAGATATTTCGAAGAATGTCAGTAACCAAACTTGATCTCATGCCCCATTGACTCTCATGATATCCTACCACGGAAGTAAATGGAAGACAAAATTTGTTTGCTTACTGACATTCTTCCAAATAACTTCCTTTTTGTTCAGCAGAATAAAGAAATGAATACAGGTTTTGAACAACTTGATGATAAGTAAATGATGACAGAATTTTCATTTTTGGGTGATCTATCCCTTTAACAGTCATAGCTTGGTTTAAAAACCCGATGTCCTCCAAATAAGTGCTAGATACTGCAAATAGGTTCTTGGGCACTGAGCGAAAGCTCTTTAGCTCGTGCAGCGGGATGCCCGCTCTTGGCTTTGAACAGCGGTGCGATTGTTGGCATAGCAGAATTGTTCTGCCTCGCGCTGTGATGGTGTCTGAAGTGTTGTGTTAACCTTGGTATGTGAGTCACTGATCCAGGGCCAGTCGGTGATCAGATAACTGCATTTCCCGCGGTGCCTTTTGTGACAGCACAGTGAGGACACTGTACTTGGAACCCTGCAGCCTCCGCAATGGCGCGTTCTTTGCTTCTGACTAGTGGCCGACACGTGTCGAGGGGGCCGAAGTCATTGCCATCTGAGGGGTGGTTCAGATGAAGGGAATCTTGAAAGTTTGGCGATGCATCAAAAGTACTGTTCTTTTTACAGGATGGTGGCTAAACCACTTCTGAATGCCTTTTTGTGTATTTGTTCATTTTTCCAGGATATCTAGCTGCATCCTGTTTTGTAATAAATGGGGTTTGAGACGCAAACACCAGCCTGTGAAACAGGGCTTGTCACTCTACAAGTAACCAGAATCTAACTCGGCAAACCATAAAAAGCAACTACTTGTAATGAATTAACATCAGAACTAGCCAAATTGAATGGGAAAGTTGCTTTTAAGAGCTGTAAAGCATTTTAATGCTCCTTTAGTTATAAAAGCTTTGCCGTTCCATTTTATCAGCCTGAAACAGAGCCAATAAAACCCTGTTTAAGCTGAGATCCAGAATGTGGTGAACGCTTCCTTTTTTCCACTTCAAATAAAGCGATTAAGTGTAGACTCGCCTTCTCATGGGCAAAACAATAAAATTGTTTAGTTGTAGTTGATTGTTAAATTTGGTTTACATTTGGTTACCTTTGCTGTTCCACTCGTGTTGCAAACCCACATGAAACGGTAATGAAAGTATAGAGAAAATTCCCATCTAATGAACTTTGTGGCTAGGTCATAAATAAACAGAATGCAGTCATTATTAAAGCAGTAAATCACAGGAGACTGGGCATTACGGTGTTTTTTTCCTGATGAAAAGCCGAGTTTCAGGTGTGTTTGTTCATTGACTTTGAACTTGCATTTGAATATGTTCTGCGGAAGACGAAAGAAAAGATGTGGGAAAATGTTGATAACCGAACACTGGGGGTACCCATTCACTTGCAATGCAAGTTAATAGGTATGCTGTTGATGAGGGTAAATGATGACAGTAATTTCCTTATTGGGTGAACTTTTCCTTTAATGTAAATCGTCATTTGGCTTCCACCGATTTTTCATTTTTGTCATTTATGTTTTTGTGCATGCTTAAATATCTTGGCCAAAACCAAATCCCTTTTAACTCCCCTTCATAAGGACAACCTCACTGCATACTTGACCCTTGCTGCCACTAGTTATGGGGTTCATTGCCACATTCCGTACTTTCAAAGAAAGTCATACAAACTGTTTCCATCGCTCATGGTATTTCCCTTTCCTCCCCTTCCCTGGAGTTCCGGTGGAGTGCACATCACAGGAATCTCAATGCGAAACAGGTGGACTTCAAACGCTCATCTTCAGAAAAGTTTACAGCATTATGGCTGAGAATTTACACGCTTTAGCATGAATCTGCGAGCAAAATGCTCCCACTACTTCACAAGCAAAAAGATGAACACATATGCATAACCATTTCCTCAGAGCAAGAGAACCTTATTTTTTTTTCTGTCACAAGAGCCGTCTTCATTCATGGTATCATCACATCTCCTTTGACGTGCTATAAACCACCCACCATCACATTCCCATCTGCTCTTTGTTAAGCCTGTGGTTGTCTGTAACACGCCGCCCCTTTAATAAACATACATCTCTTGTTTGTCTTGCTGTATAGCTGCTTTGAGGAGATCTCGGCTGTTTAACAATCAATGCAGAAGCTTCTTAACGGATAGGCAGCAGAACACTGTGTACCTGATAGAGTTTCTTTGTAGCTTGTGAGTTCTGAGAGATGTTTTATTGAATAATAAATGAAGCTTCGGAACTGTTGTTTGGATAAGACTTGTTGAATAGGGACAATGCTGTGTAAATACTTTTTCCAGTAATATAATACAAGCTTTTTTGCATTCTCACGAGACCATGAACTTACAAGTAACCTCCGTGTTGTCTGGTGGGGGTAGCAGATAAAGGCAGTACTGTGTGTCATTGAAAAGATACAAAGGTGCCCAATATAGGTTAAAGGTTTGGCCTGTTTGCTGGGCCCAGTCAGCTGTTGCTGCTAGATTTTGCAATAATTTGGTGTCTGTTGCCATTGCGTTGAATGAGGAAGCTAGTGGACAGCGTTCCCTTTTATAGTATTATATTATTTTGGATATTGAGTGATAAGTATATTCATATACCATGTTATTGTCATTGTGCTGTATATGTCCAGAAATGCATTCGTTTGCGGTGTATTTAATCTGTATCCAAGTTCCTTGTTTGATCACAGTTGTTGTTGATGTGCATGCAGGGTTTCGCAAAGGAAAATAAATTTGAAACGGAGTTAAATCCCAGTCAGTCTCTGCAAGCTAATGTGTACTAAACTTAGAATATCAGTGTCAGTATATTACCTCTTTCAAGTCGATACAGTACTTTCGTCAATTTCAAGTCCTCCACTGAAGATACCGGGTGCTGTTTTAGAACATACATTTTGAAAATGAAAAAATCAATGCGGACCACCCAGAGCGCATTGTGGCTGAGATGAGGTTTGGATTTTTGTTTTGTATGTAATTGTGACATAAACGCAAACATAAGGAGTGTCTGGACATATTTGCTTTGCCTGTGAACTGAGTTAACTGTCCTTGGGAGTGGTTTTTGGAACTTGGTTAAAACCCACAACTCAAAAACAAAGTTTCTGAGTTCAATTCTTCCAAAATGGATCTCTTGAAGAACCAAATTTTTGACTAAACCACAAAGAGTGTTGTCCACGTAACGGTTTATTCTTTGACAAAGAGATTGTGTGGCCAACATATAAACTTATTAGAGCGATTAATCGCATCCAGAATAAAAGTTTGTATTTACATAATATATGTCGGTGTACTGTGCATAATTATTTTGAATTTATAAACAGAGACGTTGAACGTGTATATATTTAGGAAATATTTGCATGTAAATATTAATATATAAATGTTTTTTTATACATGTCTTAAATATATACAGTACATGTATGTGTTTATAAATACATTTTTATAAAAGCACAAACTTTTATCTTGAAGGCGATTAATCGCTGAACAGAACTAGACACCAAAAAAGTCTGTTCACACCAAAATGACATAACCATGTTAGTGTATGGTAGGGCTAGTCAACTGGCGGCCCACGGGCCAAATGCGGCCCGCCAATCGTCTTTATCTGGCCGGAATGAACATTTTAAATAAGTGGAGAGATTTTAAGAATGGTATGCTTTAGGAATGCACGTCCTGAGAGGCAACACATTTGAAAGTCCAAAACGCTCCTACTTTCAATACGAAAGTAATTCCCGCGGCTCATAATGATTGACGTCTTACAAAGCGATTTGATCGGTTTGTCCAAGGAACTTGATTTGTGACGTTATAATCTGCAATTCACAGCCACGGGCATTCAGTTTGTGCACACAAAAGGTGACTTGTGCCCTTGAAAGTAACTGCAGAAAGAGTACTACACCATGTGAACTGTTGCCTCAGATATAGGAAAAACAGTTGTTTTTAGTATTGCATTTTATATCATTATGTATGAACAGGTTTATTTACTAAAAATAGCTGTAAGTCTCCCTCCAGAACTTGCTCTTCAAATGATCTAACGTTCTTAGTGCGTGGGGCACATGCATGTGATTGGAATTTACCCGAAGATGCGATAGTAGCGCTCAGTTTCTTACTCCGATCAATTGATTTGCTTCATAAAACACCAGTTTAACGTCAAGGGACAGGGATTAATTTTGTGCTGAATGTATTAGCGTTTTTGACTTATTTATTAATTTGATTCATTCATTTAACCAAATACCTAGATAAATATGACCCTTATATGACCTATAGGTAACAGCAACAAAAACAGAATAAAATTAATAAAATGCAATAAATAACAGAAATGCAAAATAACAGAAGAAATTATGATATGGCAAAAAAAACTGGGCCGCATCCTATTTATACTTTTGGCATCTGGCCCTCAAAGAAAAGTAGTAGAAGCCTCCTGTTGACATTGGACGAAGCCATTACGTTTATTCTAAAATTGCGTTTATTTGTGTTCAAAATGAATGCAGGACTTAAAAGTTGAACAAGCGGTCCACTGTCTTGCCGTCTGAGGAGTCTGGTAAAATAATAAAGAATCTAATTATTTAATAAGAACTTCCTTTTCCTCATTTGATTACTTTGCTATCTGTGCAGAATCTTGCTCTAAAATAAAACTCTTATGTTATTAACAAGCTCTCATTACAAACATCATTATCCTTCAAGCTTGCTTAAGATATCCTGAGCGAAAAATCTGCTTAACTATTTGTATAGATGCATCATACATCTTCATTTTAGATGGCAAGTCTCGATCACGGCTTCGCTAACTCATTCATGCTGCTTTACATATCAGGCATTCTTCTCACAAAGGATGTCCACAGATCTGTTTGTATTGAATGTCTGGCATGGGGTCAGGTATTTGCTGTAACTCCTGCTGTGTGTCTGTTGGACACAAACCTCTGCGAGAAAGACTGAGATCCTGAGGCTACCCAGAGCCCTTGTCTGCTGTCCAGCCAGCTGTACAGCTCATCTTGGCCGCATCCTTGACTTAATGACTCTGTATGTGAGACATCGTTCCTGTTGTCCTATTTCTGTTGTCCACCAGGCAACTTGTTGATTTCTGAAGTAGAATAGATTGTCTGTGCGTTTTATTGAGACATTGGTTAGAATTATTTCAATTTTTTTATATTTATTAATTTAATGCTTAAGTTTTCATTGGTTTTCATTTCTAGAACATATTCTGCCTCAATGAATCATCTTCATTTGGGCTCAGGTGAACACAAAATCAGGCCTTATTGTATAGATTTCATTTAATATGCACAAAATCCTGGTATCTGCATGTACTTAATGGGTTTGGTTTGAGGTTAGGTTCAGGGCTGGTACACAGTAATTGCATAGTTACACAGTAAGTACACAGTATGTAAAGTATAAGTAGAACAGGCTTGTAAAAGTTGCTTCCTAGTCAGGTGACAATCTCCTTTACTTTAAAAATATTAATATTTTCATTCAGTGTGTGTGAATATGTTACTTCTGAGACTGCTGTGAATAATGCAGTTTCATCCTTTCAATATTCAGAACAAATGTGACTTCCTAGTTTGACCAATGGAAGCTCTGGATGCAGTATTTCTCATCTTCCACTCACTCTCCGTACTGAGAAACCAAGAGACTAGCATTGACCATTGGCATGGTTTAACAAAAAATATTTATTTGTGCGCACTTGAGAAACTACATAACAATTATTTTGGCCAGTATGGATATCACAATTATTTGACATGATTAGTGACTTTTGAAACGACATAAAACCATAACTTGACTTTTTACCTTGAATTCAACTCCATAACAAATAAAATAAATGTAAAATACAGCAAAAAATGCTATAGATTCTTGCAAATTGAATGCCTAACAATAATCATTTCATAGTTTTTATAATTGTTTATGCCCAAACTGACTATTGTATTTAATTGCCATTATTTGTGAGTTGTGATTGTTGCTATTAGTTGTGAATAAATCGATTAATTGCACAACACTAGTCAAAATACTGTGCACTTTCACCTGTTTTAAGTCACGATACAACCGAAAAGACCGACACAACTGATCAACTCTGAAACTAGGACTGCTCTTCATCAAATTGTCATTTTCTCTTAAGTTTTTGTGACTCACGCTGACTGTTTTGTCTCATAAAACAAGCCCCGTAGCTTGATGCGCAACACCAAACCCTAATCCCGTTTGATGAATACACGCTCGCTCTCAGACCCGTCTCCCGGTGTCATTACCGTTGTGTTGCTGAAAGCTCTGCGTCTCCTGGGTCATTCCTGCTGTCAGAACCTGCTGAGAAACACCGTCTCAGATCCTCCTCTTAGATATTAGCTCTGACAGAATAAACTGGAAGTACCGGTGAGCGTACGGGTGCTTCGTCACTCGCAAACAGGGTTGAATAAGTAAACCGACCGTGAGCTGCTTAATCCCGTAATTTGAGTGCTTTAGGAAGAATCCCCTTGAAACGGTGTGTTTTAAATGTGTTGAGGAATTCTATCCACTTATAGAAATTCTTCTCCAAAAAAGGATTACAGGGTGAGATATAAGCAATCTTCTTTATTTACAAGGTGCAAAATAAAGTGCTCAGTGCATGTCTAAAATCAACAGATGTTCCGGTTACATATGACCTTCTTCAGTGTTTCACATTCTTACTCTTCATATTTATATAACTTGCATCTCAACACGTGTCCAGTCAATTATTCAATTAATGATAAATCAGTTAGTTTCATTAGCAATAGACAATTATATATATATTTTTTTAATGTGTTGCAACACGTCTGGATAAGTAGTCGAGCTGTGCCAACGTTGAGACTTTTGAATTCTTTGGCGTCTGCATTTCAATCATTCATAGTCTTCAAAAAGACTATTTTTGCATCACTATATAAACCGTTAGACTACGAGCTCTGTATGTAAACAGTCAGGGAAACTGGTGAACAGTGGCACACCTCGTCTTTTGACCTGTCAGTCATTCCCAGACTGGTTTCAGAAATCCGCCATGCAGAAGTTTGGTTGTTAAGGCAAATGTAAAAGTGAATATTGGATTGTTCTAGAGTTCAGGACGTGAAGATGTTTAAAAAGCGTTTTTCAAACGATTAGATGCAAATTTAGAGAGAGCCGTTCAAAACAAAGCTCTAATTGAAAATCTCTGAGGAGATGTCAAAGATTCTCTTTGTGGAAAAAATGTCAAGGTTAAAGCATCCTCCTTACCTCTTCCTGACATGAAAGCTTTGCAGCGCTTGAGATTTCAGTCTTTGGGGAAGTGGATTTACAAATGGCTTACAGTTGTCTGTGTGCATCAAACTTAAATGGAAAAACATTCTAACGTCGAAAAAATGCACACTTCACCTTTAAGAAAGACTCATTAATTACGTGTCTTCTTGGACAAGTTTGATGCTTCAAAAGCTGACACAGAAAGCTTAAGATTCTTTCCTAATTAAAACTGCCGAGGAGAAGACCTCTGGAGTCCAGATGAAAACCACAGAGTTGGCCTGCAGTTGTTGCCAGCGATAAATGTTTCCAGTCTCAAAAAAGCCTAATTTCTTTCTACATTTATGCATTTGGAAGACACTTTTATCCAAAGCGTCCATCCATTGTATTATACATTTGTTTCTGATTATGTGCAATCCCCTGGGATCGAACCCATGACCTTGGCATAGCTAATGCCATGCTCGAACCACTGAGCAACAGGAAAGCTGTGCGTGTTAGTTTTTTATGAATGAACGTGTGTCTATGTGTGTTAGCTGTAAGTTATGTTGCTCACCTAACGGCCTTATTCAGTACCTCTCATGACTTTTAGACTGTGATGAAGTTGGGATGGTTAAAGTGCAAATAGTTAATCATTGTTTTTTATACTACAACCATAAGTGTTTTTTCAAGGCATTTACATTTATGCATTTGCCAGATGCTTCTATACAAAGCGACTAACCGTGCATTCAAAGTTAGCTTTGCTCTGCCCCTTTGGATCATGGGAATTCTATTTATAGGAAAGCTTTGCCTTACAAACTGAAGTCAAGTTAGAAACAGAGTTCTGTTCCTAATATATGCGTGAGTCATTGACATGCACTGCTGGCCCTCCTCAATACCATCTTTCCATTGAATCGTTCTTCCATTTGCCCTCCAAAAAAAATCTGGATATTAAAATGCATGTTATCTGGCTGCATCATAATTTGGCTGGATGGCCGGAATCCATGTGGCCGCCTGCGTCCCAACATTTCCAGAATGGTTATTAACACACATCAGCACACTGCGGGCCAGAGACAGATGGCCGCCAATAGAAAGTACGAGCTGAGACAGAGTTTGTGTGCAAAAAGAAAGAGTATTTGCATCTTACTGACACGTTTAGAAATACAAATTCAAAGCTCATCCAAAATTTTGAAGACTGTTCCTCTTTTCCATGGTTCCATTAATGGTAACGACTTTATTTCAAGTCTTTTGAACCATATAATTGCTTTGTGTGATGAACAGACTTTAATTTAATTAGTTATTCGGTGAATCTTTATCTCCGCTGGAGTTCACAAATCTATCGGTATGGTTAAAAGGTGTGCCTTTAAAAGCGACGTGAAAGTTTGACGGCGTTGACATCATATGCCATTAGTTCTAATGTGGTCAAAATGAAATGTGGCATGACAGTTTGGATGCTCTGAAAAGCGAATGACATTTGACAAATGCAGTGAAGGGGAAATTTTTCCATGAATAATGAAATGTAAAAAATAAACTGATCGCCTCGGATTACTACAATTTGACTCAAACCCAAAAGTAATTTTTAATAAAACTTTGCTTTTTGTTATGTTTAAAACAATGTATCTTAGTCCTGTAGGACTAACCCTTGCTGTACATACTGAAGCAATAAGGATTTATCTAATAATAGTAAAATAAATGAATTAAATTATCAATACATAAGTGCTGACTCACTACTGTATGATAATCACAATACTGTATTGCATAAATTTGACACTTTCCCCCACACCTCTTATAAATATTCACAAAAGTCTTTAGTTTGCACAAGTGGCCAGAAGGAGAGCTCTACAGCCCTCCAATTGGCCAGACCTCTCCGTGTTGCCTGGCAACCACGTAGAGATAGAGGGAGGTGGACAACGTCCTTCCCTCTGCCGCCCACCGTCAGTGGCTTCAGTGAGAAAGATCTGCAGCCTGCACTCTCTCTTCCTTTCTCTTTTTGTCTCTCTCTCTGCTCATCAGTTATACTGACAGTGCGATGTGCTCCCCTCCACCAA
This sequence comes from Triplophysa bombifrons, assembly GCA_029783895.1. Classification (NCBI taxonomy): domain Eukaryota; kingdom Metazoa; phylum Chordata; class Actinopteri; order Cypriniformes; family Nemacheilidae; genus Triplophysa; species Triplophysa bombifrons. The sequence continues at coordinate 19,441,142 of CM056452.1, forward strand.
TTAAGCAGCACAACCTTAGTTGTATGTGCTCACATGCTCTTTAAGATCTCCCACCAACATGTTCAAGTAGATGAGGATGACACAAGTAGTGCAGGAGCGGGTTATTGACTCTCCGTTGCTCATGAATTTGGTCTCTTTCTCATTTCTGCTTGCTCAGAAATTACCATTTCTCTTTGGATTTGTATCATCTTAAGGGGACAGGTATCCTGTAATAGCATCATGCCCTAAAGCTGCTTATTTACAATCCTGTTAAATTGCTTGTGTAGAAGCGAGCAAGATGGAAAACAAGCTCGCAAACAGAGGGTTTTCCATCCCTCAGACACAATATCCTTATAGGGAGGAAACTTTGTGCTTTCCAGCCGTCACTTGTCTCCGGTTCGTAGCATTTAGGTTGTTTTTTTTGGGGGGGGGTTGGACTCCCTTTCACGGGGCCGTCTGTGTTAGAGGGCTTATTTGTTTCCTGAATGACTAATCTGCCAAGTTCATGGCTGAAGCGTTGCTGCTCAGAGAGCCGTTGTTCTGAGTGCTGCCAGGGAGGATCGTGTAATGTGCGGACCAAGCACTCTCATTTACATACAGCTGTCCGGGAGTCAGGTCTGAGTCCAGATATGCCAACATGGGAGAGAAGCCGCTTGCTTCCAATGTATATCTACACGCACTAGTAGTACAGTATACACAATGAACTTGTTGGTAGCCAAGATACAACAAATCAAGGGATTGATCAGGTCAACTGTCATGTTCAAGGGATTGTGGGTCCAACCAGTTGCCCAAAATTATGATAAAAGCATTTATCTGTACATGCAGTGTATATGCAGGACAGAAAAAGAGTCTTCCTGTTGTGGAAGATTTATCATCTTCCCTTCCATGGCCCATACCTGTTTTATAAACAGAACACATACAGTGATCACTGTGAAAGCAGTGTGGCTTTGGAACTGAAAATCAAGGAATCCTCCTACGTAAAATCGACTGCCGTGATGGTATAAAAGCAAGACATGCAGTCAACAGAGGAACATCTATTTTTGGGAAGTCGTTCTAACCTCGCTTACTGCCTCCATAGATTTTGTAGTGTCTTATCCTCAGAGGAGGAAGGCCAGCTGGTGTGTAAGATGCAAAAAGATGATTTCTCTTTGGGCCAAGAGATGGATGGAAGTCATGCTTTGTTAGTGCATCTCCAGTAGGCCTGATCTATATGCTGCATTAAAGCATGTTTGACTTTTACCAAATGGGGTTTATTGACTTTCCTGGCTTGTCGGGACCTCCACACACACTAAACAGCATCTCTGTTGCCAAAGGCAAGCTATGACTCGGAAGGCCTGTGGCCGTGTAGGGCAATCTGCTCTTGTGGCTGGTGCATAGACTGCATCCCTGACCCAGCATATCTCATCACGTAAAGCACCATGTTCAGTTTGCGTTTCTCCGCATGTACTGTAGAGGGGTGCGGCCAACTCAACACAAACTCCTTAATCAGCATCTCTAATTCAGGCCGGCTGCAAACAGCCAGCATCTGTGTGCCTCGCTCTTATATGGCTGAAATTAAAGGGACAGGTTACACAAAAATAAAAATTTGGTCATTTACTCACCCTCGAATTGTTCAAAAATCGGTATAATTGATTGTTCTGAAGAACACATACAAAGATATTTGGAAGAATGCTTTTAACCAAATAGTTTGAGAAAATTAACTTTGCAGTCAAAAGTGCCCCAGAACTGTTTGCTTTCCTACATCTTTCAAAATATAATTTGTTTTCAACAAAACAATTTTTTTCCTACAATGGTCTTCAAGGGTGGCCAAGAAATGTTTGATTTAAAGCATTCTTCCAAATAGCTTTTTATAGTGGGGATGAAAGTAAAATAGATATAGTAATGACACATACAAATTTACTTATGCATATATTTTTCTAGTAATTTTATTACATAATTTTGTTTTTAAATAATGTGTAACACCCACATTTTTTTTTAAATAAAATAAGAAATAAATTACTTGCTGCAAAAAATAAATTATTTACCAAGCCTTTTTGTCTTGCTTTCTAGTGCAAATATCAAAAAATTCTTAAAAGGGTTTTATGACATGGCTAAAACGAATATTATCGTTTTTTTTCATGTAATGCTATGTGTATACATGATTTAAGGTTCAAAAACGCTGTATTTTCCAAATGCCGTGCATGTTTGTATCTCCTCTTTTCCCCGCCTCTTTGAAACGTGCAGATTTTTTACAAAACTCATTGCTCTGAAAAGCAAGTTGTGCTATGATTGGCCAGTTAACCATTGTGTAGTGATTGGTCGAATACTGCAAGCATGTGACGGTAATGTGACGCTTCTTACCATATTTGGAACATCAGGTTCCGAAACAATTGTGCTGACAGGTACACCCACCTTACTTGCGTAATGTGGCGGTCTTTGTCAAATCATACCACAAACTGACATTTGTCTTGTCTGGGTGAGCATTCGCTTTTAGATAGAATGCGTCTTTTGTTCCAACACTTTTACTTGTCTAAAACATGCATGGGAGACTTTAAACAAACCAAAGATACATGACCCCTTTTAATCAAGATACATTTTCTTGACACATAAAGTGACTAAGAAAAGTCAAGATATTTAGAACTATTTTTATGAAAGAAAATAGAAGAATTTAGTTTGTTTAAAACAAGCAAAACATGACAATGGGGTAAGAAAAGTTATCATTAGTTTAGGTTCAAATAAACATCAAGTATAATTTATTTAATTGAACTTTTCCTTAATCATTACGCAATATTCTGCTTTATGTGCTACAATTTAGTGAGTTAAATGAAGGGAATTTTTGCTCACTGCCTCTCGACTTTTAATATATTTTAACATAAATTATTAGGAGTCCAAAAAGTTGTGTTTTTAGCAGGTGTGGGACTGAACTCTAACAAACTGTGTTGAGATTTCAACATAAAGCCTTTCCAGAAACGGGGTTGAATTTTTTTTCTCCAGAAAGAAGAAATGTGTTAATAGACACTTGTGGCCTAAGCTTGTGGTTTTCATTCTTCTGTTAGAGTCTGAGCATCAGATATGAGATGCTTTTAAAAATACAATTCATGTTGGGATTAGATTGGGATTAGAATAAGATAAAATCAAGCCTTGTGAATAATTATATCCTCCCCAACAGTACACAAACATAAAAACGTGTCTAAACCAGATCCTCAGTATAATCTTATCCTGAGGGACAGAAGCCCATTGCAACCAAATGACTATACGGTATAAAATTTTGTGCAGTAAAAACTATAGATTTGTGCTTGACTTCAATACATTTAGCCAAACTTCGCGGATAATTTAATGAAAACATTTAGCACATACATTTTTTAAATTAGGACTGCGTTCTGTATCCATCTGATTCACATTCATTTCTAGTTCAGATGGTTCACAGTAGGGTTTGAATGACCTTAGATTTTTTTAAGGTCGACTATTATGTAATAAATTGTGTCGACTAGTCGATGATGACATTAATAAATAAAATAAGAGCTAGGAAATGTTTTGCAACAAGATTTGATGGGTGTGGGCAGGAAGACAATTGTGTGTGCCGGATGTGGGAGAATTGCCGGACTCCCACAAAATTGCCTCTAAATATCTAGTATCTAAATACAAATAAACTATTGTTCATCTATTGCACAAGAATAACAAGATCTTAACTAAAATAAAAACATTTTAAAGCACGAGGTCGGTGGTAGCTATGCAGTAATAGAGCAGAAGGTGGATCTCTACTGCAGCCTAACGCTACTTCGGATCTAAAACGTTTGCACAGACCAAACTTCCCTTGAATTTACGTCAAGTCAACTGTAAGTGTCATGTGCACTTATAGATGAAACAGCAGAAAAATGTTTGTTTGTCACGGCCTATGACTTTAGAACAACATCGATATATTTATTAGCCTAATGCACCAGACGCTTTATCATAGCGGACTTACCTCAGTGTCGGGACAAATCGTGAATGTTGCGGACGGAAAAAGGACACATTGTGAATGATGCGTGCGGAAGCAGGACAAGATAAGAAAACATATGTTATTGCAGGTAGTGTGTCAGCATCCTGCTGAACCGGGTGGGAATGATATCCGTCTAGCGAGCGGGTCCTTTGAACAGTCAGCCGTGTTCCTAAAAGTACAATGTCAAAAAATAACATGACTCACGACTAGTCGACAACAAGATTTAAATGTGGCGCCAGAGTATTAATGTCGACTAGTTCATGCAACCCCTAGTTTACAGCTAATTCTTAAAAAAAAGCTTAATTTGGGAGGATTGCAGTTCCAAGGTCAACAGGCCTTTTCAATAAGTGGAATAGTTCACCCAAAAATAAAAATTCTGTCATTACCTACTTTCAAGTTATTCTACATCTGTATACATTTCTTAGTTTGGTTGAACATAGAGAAAGATATTTGGAATCCTTATAACCAAACAGTTCTTGGACCCCATTGACTACCATTAAAATTACTTTTTTCATTTCTCATTTTTTATGTTAAATACAAAAAATATATTTTGTAGTACAGCAAACAGTTCTAGTGCACTTTTGACTACCATTGTATTTTTTCCTACTATGGTAGTCAATGGGGTCCAAGAACTGTTTGGTTACAAGCGTTCGTCCAAATATCTTTCTCTTTGTTCAACCCAACAAAGAAATGTATTCAGGTTTGGAATAACTAGAGAGTGAGTTATTTATGACAGAATTATCATTTAAATAATCATCTCATTGTGATTTCTATGTGAGATCAATGTACCTTGTAAAAAATGTATACCTTCAAAATTAAGTATTTTTGAAGGGTTGTCAATGCAAGATGACTCTTTTCATCAGACTAATTGTCCATTTTTGGCATCAAGTCAGCAGGAGATAACTGCTGATGCTAACGAGCCAAACCTTGACCCCATGGTTGTGTTTCTTAGTGGATCTCTGCCTCTGGAGGCTGCTGACAGGATCTGCCAGACAGGGTCGGTTGCTTGTTAGTTTTGGATTGATTTTTTTGTCCTATTAAATTGAAGTAATCATTTCAAGATATCCCTTTTTTAAGACTTTGTGTGCTAAGAAAATGCATGTCCAAGTACTTTCTGAGTGTCACCTAATGAATAAACGTGTTGGCATTCAGTAAGATGGAATAAAATGATGTTGCATGACATGTCAGTTATACATGATTTTTGTTCATTTAAAAACGGTCGAGAAAGAAGGGGAAGGGAGACGGCTGCAATTGGTTTGCACTCTGGTCACGTTTTTTCAGACCTCAACAACCAACCCATGACAATGAAAGTAGTTCATTATACCCAACTCTCGCTTGGCTTCAAAATGCCCGTTTACCTTTATTCCAGTGTCTGTTGCCATTGGACTACAGAAAACTTAGCTCATACCTACATTCATCAGTTAGTTTTTGAAAGCCAACAGCACAAAGAAACTTTCAGAAACCTTTAGACAAGCCCAATTTCTTCGAAAACAGAAGCAGCACCTTTAATGAGCAATGCGTTCTCTTTTTCATCTATGGTAGAACCTCGAATGCCTTCAAACACCTCGCCTTTGCTTTCTTTTTGCGATCTGTGTGGTCTGTCTTGACTTTAAATGTCACAGAGCTGTTTGATTCATTGAAGAAGTGGCTGATGGGACCGTTCTGGTGAAGTCATGCATGTTAACAGCGATTCATAACCACTATTCTCCATGGGCGGTCGTTTTGAACACAATGTGGCTCGCAGTTCCTCTCCAACCCAAGATTCATTAAGAATACATGAGCACTTAAGGTCCTGCTGCCAATGGCAGGCATCTATTATTGATGATGGGCAGATTGGCCGATTTAATAATATACCACTCTTTTGCATTGTTGTATGCCATGAAGCCTGATTTTGCCATTCTTAACACATAGACATCTTCCTGACCCCTACGACTTTGTGGAGAGCTTTCACACCCTTTCATTGCTCGTGTGAAAGAAATTTTCAAGAGATCGTTAAAAAGACAAAGTTATTCAGCTAGTTTTTCTAAACTATATAGAACTTTTATTCTAATTGTGGTTTAGTGGCGTTTTTCTCGTAGACATTCCCATTATAAGTGAATAACTGTCTGTACTGTGTGGCTTTAGGGGTTGTGTAGATGGCTATCGCAACATTCCTTATTAGTGTGTTTCCATGACTTTGGTCCAACTATTTCCTTTAGCATGAAATTCTGAAAAAGTTCTAATCACTTGATTTACCCAAAACACCCTGAAGGAGGGTGTGATGAAGCTGTTTTCCATGTTTTGCTTTTTTATTTGGTCCCTGGGGCCCAGAGGCTTTTCTTTCCTCTCTCTCTGTGAAATCTCATTCAGGATACATCTTTATTCAGACCTTACGTATTTTCATTTCACCAGGTTTTCTTTCAGAAATTCATTCTGTGTTATTGCTATATTCTCACCTCCCTCATCGAAGATATCACTCGTGGTACTGTATAAAGTTTGTTGAACCTGCGCCTATCACGAAAGGCTAGGGCTTTGCAATTAATCGAATATTTATCATAATTGTCAACTTTGGCCTTCAGCAATTACAAAAACAGAATAATCAAGGTAAAACAATTATTGTGCCGTATTCCATTTTGCATGGAACCTTTTCTTGTGGTATAAATCCACCGGATTATATATATTTATAAATTTGATCTAACCGCATATACAGTTGTGTTCAAAATTATTCAACCCCCAATGCTGTAAATGGTTTTAGGGAATTTAGTGTACATTTGTAATTGTATTCAGAATGAAATCCTACAAAGACTTCTTAAAGAACCATATGCAACTAAAATGACATCAATTAGTTTTGTAATACAGTAGTAAATGTTTCTTTTGTGAATTCTTCATTGACATAATTATTCAACCCCTTTAAGACTACCACTCTGAAGAACAGAGGTTCAATGAAGTGTTTTCAATCAGGTATTGAAAACACCTCTGGATATCAGGGAGCAGCAATAAAGCCTAATAAGCACCAATTAGGCAGCTTTAAAATTACTGTGATACTCAGCTCCTTCTAGACATTTACTGGTGTGGTTACAAACATGGTGAGGTCAAGAGAATGGTCCAGGAAGACAAGAGAACAGGTGATTACTCTTCACAGGAAGGGCAATGGCTATAAGAAGATTGCAAAGATGTTAAACATACCAAGAGACACCATAGGAAGCATCATTCGCAAATTCAAGGCAAAGGGCACTGTTGAAACGCTACCTGGTCGTGGCAGAAAGAAGATGCTGACTTCGACTGCTGTGCGCTACCTGAAGCGTAGAGTGGATAAAAGTCCCCGTGTGACTGCTGAGGAACTGAGAAAAGATTTGTCAGATGTGGGTACTGAAGTTTCTTCTCAGACAATACGGCGCACCCTGCGTAATGAAGGCCTCCATGCCAGAACTCCCAGGCGCACCCCCTTGCTGTCCCCAAAGAATAAGAAGAGTCGACTGCAGTATGCCAAAAGTCATGTGGACTAACCACAGAAGTTTTGGGATAGTGTTCTGTGGACTGATGAAACAAAATTAGAACTGTTTGGGCCCATGGATCAACGCTATGTTTGGAGGAGGAAGAACAAGGCCTATGAAGAAAAGAACACCTTGCCTACTGTGAAGCATGGCGGGGGGTCAATCATGCTTTGGGGCTGTTTTGCTTCTGCAGGTACTGGGAAGCTTCAGCGTGTGCAAGGTACCATGAATTCTCTTCAGTACCAGGAGATATTGGATGACAATGTGATGCAGTCGTCACAAACCTGAGGCTTGGAAGACGTTGGACCTTTCAACAGGACAATGATCCCAAGCATACCTCAAAGTCCATTAGAGCATGGTTGCAGATTAAAGGCTGGAACATTTTGAAGTGGCCATCGCAGTCACCAGACTTAAATCCGATTGAGAACCTCTGGTGGGACTTAAAGAAAGCAGTTGCAGTGCGCAAGCCTAAGAATGTGACTGAACTGGAGGCTTTTGCCCATGATGAATGGGCGAAGATACCCGTAGATCGCTGCAAGACACTTGTGTCAAGCTAAAGTTATGATGTGAGCTCAGAAAAGACATTTGTGGTTATTTCATTATAAATGTTATGTTATATTTGTCTGACCTACACGTGCCTCTTTGATTTAATTGTAAGCAGGATGACTGAATGATCATAATCAATGTCAAACCGACCAAAACAATAAATTTCAGTGGGGGTTGAATAATTTTGAACACAACTGTAAAGTGCACCCCTTACCACGTGGTCCAGCTGTGCTTTGTTTACATTTGTATATATTTTTTCAGTTGAATTCCCAGTTTAAAAGTTTTTTCAGTTTTCTATGTTGTTCTTAAAGGTAATGAGTAATCGTGTTAGATAATCGGGATCTCAATATTGGACAACATAATCGGGATTATGATTTTCATCGAGCAGCCCTTCGAAAGGCAGGACCTGAGAGGATTGTTCCTCTGCTCGGGGCTCAAACCTCTGGAGATCTAGCTGAACCCTTGATATCATCCCTGTTAGCGGCTGCCACTCTGTCCTACAGTACCGACTATAAGAATAATTACTTCATCACTCTCTCACTTCTTGACCCAGAGTCCCGTGTCGTTTTTATATCTCGAGGGAGAGCGGTTTGTTTTCTGTGCCTCAAGCGATTAGTCTTGCCCCGCATTCAGACCTCGCATAATGTGCAATTAAGGAGTTGGCGCCTTTGTTTCTCAGCTTTTTTTGAGCAGGTCACACAGATTATTAACAGCCTGTTTACTGTCATCAGCTAGTTTGAGTTCTTCTGAAAGCTCCTTTACATGCTGGAGCAAATAAAAAGCCCCTTTATCCCCTGAGGCCTGTCCCGAGGTGCTAACAGGAGCAAGCTTATGTTTACTCTCTGTTTGCTTGTGGTAAGCATCTTAAACCTTCGCCACAGGCACTGCTCCATAATTTAGCTAAATCTGTTCCTCGGTTATTTTGGAAGTCACGCCTACTCGGTCTCTCTCGGGTGTGCTTCAATAAAGACGGTAATTGGTTTTATTTCCCGGTTAATGTTTTAGAGGACCAATTTACATTCTGACCGCTGTCCACGGCTTGAATTAAACCGACTGGACAGGAAACAAGTGAAACACCATTTTGTCAATACTTTATTTTATTCCAGTGAGAAAAAATATCATAAGCATGACTTTGTCCTTGTTAAATCACTGTTTAAGGTTGCCATATCTTTAAACGTAACCGCTTAGGCAGGCCAACATTGCTGTTTATTACATCATCTGCCTGACTGACACACAAGATCCAAAACAAGTGAAGACTGACTGACTTTCCAAGTTATTTAATTATTTATAAAGAAGATAGCAATCCACTAGTATATTTATTTATGATTGTCAGGTTTTACCATTCTACACTGATGGGAAAATCGCATGGAAAGGTAATTCCCGGTCGTGGTTTGAAGGGATAGTTCATCCAAAACTGAAAATCCTGTCATTTACTCACTAACACCCTTTAAAATATATTTTGTGTTCCAAGCGACAAAGAAGATTCCCATTGACTTGTGTTGGTTTTGAGTCCATATAATAGAAGTAAACGTGTAGCCTATCATCGTTATTCAGTTACCAGCATTCTTAAAATGATCTTATTTTGTGTTCTGCAGAAGAAAAAGTCAGACATGTTTGAAATGACAAGAGGGTGAGTAAAAGATGACAGAATGATCTTTTTAAATCTGGTATCAGATTAACCTGATACTGCTTCTGTTGTCAAGAAGAATGAAATTGAAAGGCTTTACACTTCACAATCAATGAAAAGTGTTCAAAGAAAATAAAAGACCTTCGGTTTAACCGCAGGGATCGGATCCTCCCCAGCACCAAAAAAATACCAGCCCTACTGGAGTGTCTGGATCAGAAGTTCCTGTGAGAGGAAACATTTAATGAGATCCGCGACATGCCCAGACATGCGCCCTGCACAGTAAACCAGGTCTAAATAGCTCCAAATGAGCTGTCGTATATCTGTAATGCTTGAGTTCCTTGTATTTGTGTGTCAGTTTACATCTCTCTCTGGACACTTTTTTTACTTTTTCTCTCGTCTCTTCAAAGGTTTGGTCATTTCTCTTATTTAATGTGGAAGTAAATAAAGTATGGAACCTACAACTGATGGCGGGATTCCCTTATAACTTGACACCTTCTGTTTCCACCTACATTCCTTCCACATGAGAACATCTCTGAGACGCACCTGAGCCGGCAAAATTTCACTATAAAACATGTGGCTTAGAGCTCTTGTATCCTTTGATTGTTTTTCCGGAAGTTCTAGGTTCTTCAGAGCTGTGCTCTATCGTTTTGTCGACTGCACTCATACGCACAGATGTGAAGTGCTTTTTGTTTGCGCCTCCAGAACTCTCTTGTTGCTTAAAATTGTGTTTCTCCCCTGTATACGCTTAATCCATCAAAACAGTTTCCGTAGGGAAGACAAAGTACAACTGAAGTGCATGGAATATGCCAGCAGAACGACCTTTTGCCTCTTTCGCTCCCAGGCTCATGAAGTTCATCTGTACCCTAGAGTTTTTCAGCATTCTCAATGTGAGGGGTTATAACTTGTATCTGCTGTAGGGGGTATTTATTTCTTATTTTCGCTTCACACCACGCAGACTCGATGCCTTAGGTTTACATGCAGTCATGAAAGAGTATACAGCGTTGTTACTGCAGCTCTTGGACGTTATGGCTATTTTTATATGTTAGTAATAAATTGAATCTATGCCGTGTTAGTCGACCTTCCATAGGCGACTCGACAGCCGTTCTCATTTGCATACTCGTGTGTGTGAAAGCGAGACTGTGTGATGCTGCTGCTGACGTTGGTTCTTAATTCTGAAAACGGCCAATTCTCAAGTGTGTCAACGTTAAACAACCACAGAAGGTCAGCTTTTAATGAGATGTTTCTTTGACAAGGAAAAATGATGTATCTATATCTGCAGTATACGTACATGTTACTGAAAGTGGTGGAAATTAAGCCGGAATATTATCAGTCTCGGTAACAGCATCTGTTTACGAATCCATATGCACAAGCCTTGAGCAGACCTCAGGCAGTTGTCTTCAGAAATTGCCTTGTGCGAACTCTTCGTCATGTGGGGTTTTATCAGTTATGCATTGATGTTTTTCATTAATTGTGTAGTCTAATTAATTGTTTGTCATTAATTGAAAGATTAACTCTGACTGGAGATCGGCTCTGATCTAAATACACTTCTAAATGTGCTTAGTTTCAGAATATGTCTAATAGTAATTGATCATAAATGATCGGCAATTTTGTCATAATTTTGATAGAACGGTGATTAGTAGAGACAGGAATTAACAGTGAAGAAGAAAGTGAATGGGATCGGTAAAGGACCTCAAGCTGAGATTCGAACTCTGGTTGCCTGTGATGTTGCAAATGATGTGTAAGTAGTCTGTTGCACACAAAGCGTTGACTTCTTTCCCGATTTGAAATGAAGTTATATGTCTATTGCATATTTGCGTAGTAAACGTCTGTGTTGCAGGGACCTGAAAAATATGATCTGAAACCAGAGCAGGCCAGAGTTTCAGTGGGAATCTGCTATGCTAAAGGTCACCAGACCTTTGATGAATACGGGCAACACACGGTCAAAAGTGGAGCTTTAAACAGTTTGTTCTTTCATGTTTTGCGGGACTGGCCAGTGCCCTCATGTCACGGTTCATTGGAAGAGATGTTCATTCTTTATCATATCTAATCAATGTTGTGTAACATTTTAAGGTGCTGTGGAATTCAAATGTCAAGGTGTAACGTCCGCTGGCTTCTGCGCTCTAAAGAATGTTGATGAACTGGGACCGAGACCCCAACAGTTACAACGTTACGAGTAAATCAAAGCATGGAGACCTTCTAAACTCCAGCAACAGCTGAAAAAATAATGTGGTAGCCACTATTCTTACTAATTACCCAGTATTACCACTGCTGCCAGAGCACAATTACGACCCCATATAGGCAAACAACACCTGGAGAAGGTTTTGTAGCCTTTTATCCTGCTGTTTTAAAAGGATCGCCCACATTCTTCCCCCTGCTTTAAGTTACAAGCTAAAGAGGACAGTTCTTTCGCTTAAACCTTAACAGTCTCCCTGTTAAGAGGAGATTTGGAACATCTCTTTGGCGTTGAGCAGAAAATGCCTTACAGGCGTGTTGTAAAAGTGCCCTTCCCTTCTCTGTTACTGGCAAGCCAAATACCTGTTTAGATTTTCCTGCATGATAAACAATACGCAAGTTGATATGTTTGAAGGGGGAATTTATGACTGTCGTGTTACAAGTTCACAACGGTGTGCAATGGTCAGTGAGCATGTATGCTGTAGGTCATGGTACATTTTGCATAAATTAATAAAGTTTTACTGATCAAGAATATTTCAGTGGCTTGATTGAAAAAAGCCTTCATACAAAATGATCATGAATTTTAGTTATTGCAGCTTATTATAAAAAGTTATCAAATACAATCTGGCAATTCTGTTTGGAGGATACATTCAGTAATATCCATTGCATTGCGTTTGCTCTTGAGTGTCCCTCTCAGGTTAATTGATTTTTCCTAATATCACAGAAGTAATTTCCGTCTGGCGTTCTGCGCCACAAGCGCATCTGGTTTAAATTACCCACCATTGTTATTGTTTATCCAACTTGTAAATTGGACAAGTGGCCCTTTTGGGCCTCCATGTATCAATCCATCTCATCATTCACATAGCTGCGTGTGATCCCGCCTGAACATAGGTCATCATGACCTAATCGGACGTGATGGATCACGGCCTTATTGTCAAGTCGGAGGCTAAACGCTAGGGTCGGGAGCAGATGGCATCATTGTGCTTGGTGGGACGTGGCAGTCCACAGGCGAATTCATTAACCCAGATGTCATCTTGCTGATCGGAATGTGCGCTTGCTCTCCTTGCACCGGTTGCCAATTCATGAGGACGCTGTGTCTCCTACATCTTCTTTTGTAAAAAGACGAATAATGTCTCTAGGATGTTTACAAATGCTTGCTGACAGGATTTTTGTTTTGTTTGTGATTTCAGCCTACCACTTTGTGGTTTCTAGCCTTCAATTGAAGTACTTTAACATAAAAATGAAGTTCATTGTAAGTTTGCTATAGTGATAGTATCTTAGAACCTGTTTTGCTGCTCGACTTTCACAATAATGCAACATTGTTGCAGATCATTTATCATGTATCCGGGAAGGACTTGATGCTACAGCGTATCTATGTAAATTAAAATATATATCTGTAAAACGGGCAGAAAACAAAATGGTGTTCTCAAGAAAGCACCGGTTTTATCCAGTTGCGTTATATGGAAATCCTCACACTTTTTAATTCTCTGCTGTGAACAAGGGGACTGTCAGAAGTGCTCAAAAGACGCAGGCAGGACCTTCTAGCATGCCACAAATTCCTTTCCACTGTGTAAAGTTTAGAAGGGTGTTTTTGTCTGCAGAATCAAGAGAAAGTGCTTTATACATAGAAACTCCACGTCTCTTCACATCCCCCCCTCACCATACATACACTCCAGTTTGTTTAGTGGTTGCCACGGTGATGTTCTAACAGCAGACTTTCTAAAATGGTCTAAGATGATGCCCTGATCACCACACCTGTGCAGCTTTGTTTTTAGTTTATTTAAGATATAGGGGTAATTGTGTTAGCCTTGTCATTTGAAAACATGGATAAAATTGCCTTACAGTCTCAAAACGGAATGTCTCATGATTATTCTTTGGTATTTCATAGTAGCCATATTTGGAGATCTTGTTGCCAAGGTTATTGCTGTAACGGCCACTCGTAGCTGCTCACACTTTCGCCCTCCAGTTTCATTGGTTGGCGGATACAGATTCGCCATAACCCGTGTAAGATGAAGAGTTTTTGCTGGCAATTCATCAGCAAATTGCCTGGAAACTTTTGACAGGTGCAATTTCATCCCTTACGCTGGGTCACAGTAACTCTGTGTGGTCCTTGCAGAATGTTGTATCACTGCACATGAAATGATGAATTTTCTTTTCCCTCTAGGTTTGCTTTATAATGCTTACCTTCTTTTAATATGATCACACAAAAATGAAAATTTTGCCATTTACTCAAGTTGTTTCAATCTGTCTTGTTCCAAAATGTTTAACTGCTATGGAACTTAAAAGATATTTTGAAGAATATTAGAAACATTAATTTACTTCCTTAGTACCTTTTTTGGTACTGTAGTAGTCAATAGTGCCTCATAACTGTTTGGTTACAAACATTCTTCGAACCATCTTTCTTTGTGTTCTTCTAAAACTTTACACAGGTTTGGAACAACTTGAGGGTGAGTAATGATGACAGAATTTTCATTATTGGGAGAACCATTCCTTAAAATCAGTTAAACCTGTCATAAACACAGCAGTTACTTACTGTATAAAATGTAATTCACCTACACTTAAATTAACCAGATGAATTATTAGTGGACGACTCTAAACAAAATTCATTTCTTAAAGTTATTACCTAAAACGATATTTTGAAAAACGTTGGTAACCGAACAGCACTTGCCCCCGTTCACTTCTGTTGTATGGACCCAAAACCAATGCAAGTTAATCTGTTTTGTGGAAGAAAGTCATACAGGCTTGTAAGGGCAAGAGGGTGAGTAAATGAGTACAGAACTTTTATTTTTGGGAGATCTATCACTTTAAAGCCTCACTTAGAGGTGTAGATCAAGAAACAAGGCAATAATAATTGATTAACATGGTTGCTTATAGCCAGAATTGTATTTGCTGTTATTTGGAGAACCCAGCCCTTTTCACATTCAATCTTTAATCACACGTCTGTTTCCTTTCTAATGAATGTCAAGCAAATGGCAGAGATCACATTTGCTAACGCTTACTTGACATGTTCCCGCATTTCATTTGTCTTCATTAGCTTTTAATGAGCATCGGTAGCGCCAACCACAGTCCGCCGAGATTTTAGTCTGGTTCGATCGCACTTGCCGGTTTGTTTGATCTGAACCCATTTTGTGCAAGTGTAATGAAATGCCTGTACTCCGATTTTAAAGGGTTAAGTATGACAACTTATGATTGGCTCAGCAAAGACATTCTGTGCTCCAGTACGCTGATAGAGGATGGAACACTTGGTCTGTTACCTGTGAACAAAAGACCTGATGAAAAACTGTTGTGTTTGTGTGCTGTTAAGCTTCAGTGACTTTGCACTCCCAGTTTGCTGTTTATGCAACAGATAGGTCTGTTGTTTGATAAGTTTTAGGTGGGTAGGCTTAGTGAAACAACATTTTTTTGGTAAATAAGTTGTTAGAATTGATTTACCACACCGCCTTTGTTAACATCCTTAGCCATGAAGAAACCGAGTTGGCTTTAAACAGGTAGTGAAATCAAAATGTCCCAGTCATGAGAATGTACTAGTAGTGCTGAAGAAGATAATTTAGCATTTTTTCATGGTACTTCATGTCCTAATAAGGCCAGTCAGAATGGTTCAGTAGTGTGCCACTGAGGTGCATGCGAGACAAGTCTCAGCATGTTCCATGAGTCACAGGAACAAAACCGACGTAATCAACTTACTCAAATGACCGTGTTTATTTTTTGTCTGACTTGTTCCAAATAAACAAGAAATCTTATGAATAAACATCCAGTTAATTTTGAATTTATTCTGGTATTCTGCTAGTGGCCTTTTTCACAAGGTTACAGGTGTTATGATTCTGTTACACCGCTGATGTGTGTCTCTCTTTGCTCTGGTGAACTTTAATCATGCATTCCGCGCACAAAACCGCTCCGAGTGCCAAATACCACCTGCTCAGTCTGGGGGAAATAACTTAAGGAGGGGCAGGCAGTCTTCAGCGACTAAGAGAGGCGGGCTCAGGAAATGCAACAAGTGGAAGGCGTGCACCACCCGGTTTCGGTTGAATATAATCTCTTGCTATTCCACTTTCATCCTCTGATTGCATGCACACTCATTACTCTGTTTACTGGGCTGCACTGTTCATTTCCCCATCAGCAGAAAGTCTGTAAAATGAACCCTTTGTGTGGCAAGTGTATCCTCTTGAGAGCTGGCAATTAATTTCTCTCGGAATCCATTTAATATTTTCTAGATGGTTTCCAAGATGGACTCTATTACGATTTATTTTCCCCGAGATAATAATTTAAAATACAATAATAACTAATATTACATAAAAGAAAACCTAATACTGTTATGTAAAATTGTGTAATTAATAATGTTAATAATAATGTTGGTAGTATTTAATAAATAATATATACATATGTGTGTATGAAAAATAATATTGTTATAAACAACATAATACAGAATGTTTTAGTTTGATGTCAAGATTAGGAGAGGGCAAGGTTTCTCTCTCTCTCTCTCTCTCTCTCTCTCTCTCTCTCTCTCGCTCGTACTCCTCCCCTCCCGGCTCACTCAGTCAGTCCGCTCAGAGGAGACAGACGGGGCAGATAGCAGTATTCTTCTGTTCGGCTTCAGCTCCATATGCATCCGTCCGTAGATGACTATGTCTCCGTTGGAACCGGGATTAATCGAGCTCTTTTCGTGCAGACACATTTAGATCTATTCTTCATCGACTTTTACTGAAATCACAGCCGGATTACCGTCCTCTCACCATCATGGGTTTCTACGGCACTTTAAAGATGATCTTCTATAAAGTGAGTAAACGCTTTGGATGCATTGCGGCTTTATATCGATACGCTCTCATCCGCCTCTTGCCGGGAGATCTCGAGGTGAGTTTCGATCGACGCGACAAACGCTCCGATGATAAATCAAAGATGCTGCCTGGCAGCGCGGTGCGTACCATTCAAACGCGATACGCGCGCGTCTAATAGCCTACATAGTTCAATCTATGGGGAGCGTTTTGATTTGTCGCGTGGCGTTTTTTTACAGCGAACAGACGTAGTTTAGGGTGCGTCGCTGCCGGTCGGTGAAACGTGCGGCTGTTCTTACGGCCACTGCGGAAAAATCTCCAGCTGACATAATCATCTTCCGTGATATTCACATGAGTGTACTTCATTGGTGTCCTTCAATTCTACGGATGGCTTTCGTTTGTTTGATTATAGGGAGTGTTTGGAAAACATAGCTCCATCATTATTTCTCCTCCATCTGTCCATCCTAACCACACATACTGCACCTGTGCTCCCTACAGACTCATCTTACACCCTCTTCATATTAATCTCTCCTACACATGGTGCCATCCTTCAGATATATGTGGCTAGTTTATGGCTGGTTATAATTTGAGAGTTCAGATAATTGACAGTGTTGTATCAAGCTATTAGATATTCTCACGTCCCTGCACCATTCAGAGTAAACCTGTTGGTAATATTCATTTGTGCTATGCAGTCGTGTAGGCTGGACACCGGACTTTGACTCCTCCACTGTTATTCCTGCCATATTAAGGTGGAACCTACCATCATCCCACGGTTTCTCTGTGCTTCCCGTTTAATGGCTTAGTGTTGTGAGGTTTGAAACAGACCTTATGAGTGTGTTTGAATATGAATGTTTTTCTTAGAGTCGTGTCGGCTTCGGTTGATTCTGCGCTGCCTGTTGAAGGGTGTGTATCCTCTGCTGACTGGAGGCGTCGGACCACCCTACAATGATTGGGTCACTGTGTCATTGCTTTTTACAGGGAATACTAAGCCTCGTCTTTCCCAAAGCTCACAGGTTATGTTGTTATTCACAGACTTGAAATCGGATTGATGTGAGTGTAGCTGTGCTAAACAAGAATGCGTCACTACAGCGTGTAAATGACACTGACATTGACTGATGCCCTCGGTGATGTTGTTAATTGAACTCTTAGTAAATTAAACGCATTAAGGATTTTTGATGCTCTGAGGACACATTCTGGAAAATAGATGTTAGCACTGATTTGCTTCCTTTCAAGCTTCATTATGTTCATATTCTTTGACATTTGAATTGGATGGTGACCTCTTAAAGGAGAAGTTCACCTTCCAAATGAATATTCTATCATCATTTACTCACCTCATGTCATTTCAAACAAAAGAAGATCATTAGAAAAATGTTGGTAACAGAATCACACAGCCCCCCATTCACTTCTATTGTAACCAATGTAAGTGAATGCGGGGCTGTTAACAACAGTGTGAACTACTCCTTTAAAAATCCTAACCTTTGATGATATTTGTCCTCTTGAAGCTCTTTGCATTACTATTTGCAGAACTTTTAGATATTTTTCCTTAAGACCAGCACCTAAATGCACAGTCATGGCTCAACTAGGTAGTTTCCAAAATGAAAAGTGATTGTTATTCATTCATAAATCACACATTGGTTTACTCATTAAAACCAGTTATATGCCAAGACTCGGACCGGTTTCCTAAATACAAGCATTCCTGTTAACCACAGACCAAGCCATTTTTGCTCTGTGGTGTAAGACAGAGAAATGATTACACAGTGACTCATCTAAAATCAGATGTCTCTCGCTGTTAACCCGAGCGAGGAGCATCAGCCCAATTCACTCGCTCAAATGCACTTTGCTTAGTTTTACATGTATTTTACTGTTAAACGTTTACCAAATTGCATTTGGCTCAGGGTGAGGTATACATTCTCAAAGCATGTGCATTGACTCTGGTTTGTTAGGTATGTGAAAGTGTGCTTTGGTTGAAACCAATTAGGCTCGACAGGTTTGGGTATTACCAGTGATTAACACATATTGCATTCCTTGCATGTTTTATGTTAGGTATTCTGATGGCGTAACCTTCCCGTATTAGGAGAAACTCAAACACACACATAAGCTGTTTATACAGGCATGTTCAATATGTATCTTTGTGCTATGTAATTCACGCTTGTGTTCGCTCACACACCCTGTATGTCCTATTGTTTTGACTACCTTTGCAGTGAGATCAGTGCCATAAGGAATCAACTGCGGTCGGGTTCAAACGAATCCTAGCCAACCCATCCATTAAAATAAACATACTTCATTTGAAAGTAGCCAATATCTATGTGGGAGATTGTTTTGAGAACTAACAAATACACATTTTACTTTGTCTTTATTTGAATTACTTATGTGACTGAGTTAGAGAAGGCTTAAGCTCACTGGTCTTGGGTTTTAATAAAGACACACATGGCACACATACTCTTTTAGTGAGTATAGGAAACATTCGCAGCTCAGGCGTGAGGGGTTTCATGGACGTTGTTCTGTTTTTCTCCGGGCCTCAGTTACTGTGAATCTCACAGTGAGGGGCCTCTTCAGAAACCCAGAGAGAGCTTCATTATCACACACACCCTTCAGATCTGGAAAGCACGAACCTCGCATGACTGTATTGAACATGCGGATTGACTGACATTGGATCTGTAGCAAATAAAAAAAAGTAATGCAACTTTTGTTTCATGTCAATATGTAGACCCAAATTTTCCAAAATATAAAAGCCACAAAAATCTCAACAACTTGCTTTCTTATGTTGCGAATTTTATTTACTACAGGCACTGTATCTGCTTATGCTTAATTGTGCTCTCCACAAAATTTCATCTTGACTCTTATTTATGTTTAATGACTCCTGGACTCGATGCACAACGATCTATTATAATGGCTTTGTTATGGAGCTCCTCCCATTAGTTCATTCTGATTCACCAACTACATAAATTCTCTGGCAGCACTGTACCATCCTAAAATAGTTTTATTCAAATGTGGTTAAGGACCTCATTGTGTTTAGGACACTAAACCCTTGTTTTTTCCGGAGTAGATGCTCCGTAGCCAGGCACCAACTATGCGGCAAAACCAGGGCTATTTAAGCCAGGCCGGGGGTGGAGGGGGGCAACCGAGACAGTGAAGGATAGTCCTGCTTTTTTTCCCCCTTTCTGCCCATATAAATTTAGTCTGTTGTTGTGTCCCGTGAAAGCTCAGTGCCTGTCACGCCTTGGCAGATGTGTGTTTGTAGCGTGTTCGCCCCCCTTTCCGGAGTATGAGTGTGTGCGTTTATACCTTTGAAAAATCACAAGTGTTGGCCGACTTTCTTTCCTTTGCCTTCGGTCACTATGAAATGGACGATGACCCTCCTTTTGCTGGCCTACATCTGCTAAACTAGCACAATATCCCTCTTACACACACAGTTTCTTAGCATGAACGCAGATCTGTCTGTTGATGGTCTGATGTGGTGTCTGTGTAGTTGTGAACAGGTTGAGGACTGTTCTGGAAATGATCCTTAGACACCCACCCTCTCATTATAGAATAAATAGCATAAATAGCTGCTTGGCTTGTGGTTTACACTGTCATTATAGACTTTAAGTGATGGTGTGGCATTGTAATTTTACATGTTTGTCTGTTTGCCTGTTCTGTACTCTACATGCCCAAACTAACTATCATCCCTCTTTCTGTTGCAGATGAAGAGAAAGTTGGACCATGGACCCGAGGTTCGATCGTTCCCTTCAGGAAAAAAACCCTGTCCAAGGTAAAACTCCTGCTGTTACACAGTGTCCAAAAGACATTAGAAACGCATTAGAACCCATTAAAATTTCTAATTTTGTCCACGCTGGATGGGGCGCGGTGTGACACACGGTTTAACTACAAAAACTAGTGGTTGAGTTGTTGTCCTACATTAAACTGTAGTGACCACTTAATAGACAGAAACAGGTTAATCACGTAAAGTATGTTCCTTCAACTAATTGATTGACAGAATAATAGTCCGGAAGTATTTATTATTTTTCCATACTAGAAGCTCTTTGGACTCAGGCTTCTAGCTAGAGTTCTTGTGGTTCATACCAGAACAGCAAACTGCAAACGAGGCAGCAGTGCGCTCTGGATAAATGAATCCTTTAGTTCTTTTCAGGCTCAAATCACATTAAATATGAATCTGTTATAAAACAGACCTCTACACATGCACTCCTGCGCTTCCTCTCTCTCTACATTTCTCTCTCACCCATATGTCTTTTGCACTGGAGAAACTATGTGTACTATGCAAGAAAAGACTGCTGAATCGACTGAATCTTTACGCAGGACCCCAGAGACAAGCAGGAAGGTCTGCTGACATGTGAAGAGTTTCTCTAGTCATTCTTTGTCCCTCCCCAACTCTTTTTCTATCCACCTCTTTATAATTCCCCAGGGCAATACCATGCAAAGGTCAAACATACCATGAAATAATTTTCACATACTGATAGCTCGTATATCTATGTTTGGTGGTTTAAATACCTATGTGCATGGTTTTTTATAGTCAAGTAAGACATGCTTTCAGAATTGTCAGATCCATAACGGTCTATATTTTTTATAAATGTGCACATAAACATGAAAATAGTTTGTTGTATGAAGAGACATATCTTTTTCATTTGTTGGGCGTTTTTGGTGTTGGTTCAGGCATTTAATTCACAGAAATCCTATAGCGTATGTTGTCTCTCAAAAACGTGTCATTTTTGGAATCTTAAAGAGAATCTTAAATAAAATCTTCATCTTTAATAGAAAACTCATGTATAGATTGATATTCCTCTGATGTCTGAACTCTTTCATCAGGGGAATAGGAAAACATAACAGATGATTCAATATATTGTCAATAAATACATTCTCTGAGACATTGTATTTCAAGTTTTTATTACAAACATCACATCCATAATGCTGGAATTCCCCCATTCAACGTAACTGTGATTTTTAAGCACTGACAATTGTTTTATATTAACTCTAGATATTAAAAAGCCATTTGAGATTAAGCAGTAACGTTTTTCATGAATTAAAACTTAATGCGGATATTTGCATGAGCTTTGACGAGGTGGTTGTTTGGGCTTCAGAATCGAACAAAACCATTATTTCATTGTTAGGAGACTGATGTATTGAGGTCTAAACTGAGGTAAACGGATACATTGTGTAATGTTGGGCCAGAACAGCAGCTTGAGTGGCTCATTTGACACGAGTTTAGCAGTCCATTGGTTTTTTTGCTGTAATTCTCACTGTTGTTTCCGAAATGAAGCCTCAGATTCTCATAGTTTCTCGCAGTACATTCAGCGAGCTATTTTGCTTAGAAAATGTAGCTTTGAACTTTTTTAGTACTGCACATGCGCGCATTCGTGGACTGCCCTTAACGTCCGGTACACATTCACAAATAATAGTGACTGTAGATTATTTCTGATAACAAGCAAAAGAAACCGAGAAGAACTGTTACTTGGCTTAACTTGTCTCTCCAACATTTTGCCTTTAGACTCTGCGATACCAAGCTCAACCGCTCAATTGACCATACAGTTTTTTTAAACGCGAGTCGTGACCAAACTGCAGGACCCATACAACAAATTGTCTTTTTAATAAAATGAACATACAACAAAATTCATCAAATCTTTTATTTAGTTCAATTATTATGCAATAAAATAATGATATATATTCATATTAACAATTAATAAATAGTTATATTATTAGACACTAGCCAAACACAGACTGGAAGTTGTGTGCACTCCCGGCATGTGGGTCCGATAAAACGGGGCTTAAAAGTAAATGCTCCCCCTATCCTTTAGTGTGTCTTTCATCATTCATTGAGTGTACATGGTTTTGTTTGTTAAACTCTAATTTGTAGCTCTCCCCTTCCCCCTCACCGAATAGCCCTACAGGACTGCCATACCCAGCCACGCCCACAACGTTTGGGGCTTTACGAGAAGCCAATGGGCAGGGTCAGCCGAGACGGCGTATCACGTCCATCCAGCCCCCCTCTGGCCTGCAGGAGTGGCTCCGCACCTTTCAGGTGAGTTCAATCAAATCTGCTTCAGCTTGACACAAGACGTGCCAGAGGGAATGAACCAGGGGAACTTGCGCTATTTGTGTAGACCTGTGTAGTCTTGCAACCCTGGTACTCAGTCCTGGTTAAACACGGGATTGGAACAAGCCATTTAAAGACATAAAACTATTCTCACTTCTGTAATCCTACAACAACAGAAATCTGAGGCTCTGCCTCTTCACTGTTTGCTCTGGTTTGCTGATAATTACAGGTCTGATCAGTCCTTAGGCTTACCAAAGCTGATGAAATTGCAGATACCTGTGTTTACAAAGGGATGTTGAAGATTTCGCCTAATGCTGAAAGTTCAGCCCAAGACATGTTCTTTCTTTTCCTAATTCATATTTAAAGGCAATCTAGATGTCTGTTTACTCAAGAAATCCCATAATAATAAGGCTACATGTCAGGATTCATCTTGGAAAAAATCATTATAGTGTATAACACTTTTCTGTTGGTCTGTCTGTGCCGTTTTGCACAAGGGATTTGCTTGTCGGTTTAGTCAGTTCTTGATAATTTCTTTTATCACTCTTAAGTTATCGTAGGGCTTGTATTGTGGAGGAAAAATTACACCATTTATCTCTGAGATCTCTATACATCTCAAAAGCTGCTTGAGCAACGCTTGCGTGATTCGCATTAAACATGACGTTGATATATCTCAGGGGCAGTTTCAATGCATGGTGATGTACAGAATTGAAACTTTGAAGTGGTTCAATTGCAACCCTGTTCTGATCACATCGGGCTGAGTGAAGTGATGGTTATAGATTTGAGTTACAACTTTAATTACTAGATTATTATAAAACACAAGTTACTATTTATTTATTTTAGGGGTGCATTTCCCATTTAAATAATTCTGTCATATTCTGAATTTCATAATCCATATGTTGGAGTATGCTTTTCTTTTACTTTCAGGATCAAACTATTTAATTGCTTGTACTTGTTTTAAGATGTAAAACATTGTATGCATAAACACATACAAACTAGCCTATAACAGCATCAGTGAGTTTGCAGCAAAGTTGTGTTTCACCTCTCCATAGTTGCTGTATATCTCTCTATAAACATCCCTGAGCAATTTCCCCCCGCTCATTTGATGCGCCTGTAGAGCGGAATGACTTTGGCACAATCTCTCTGATGCAGCACTATAAGATCAGTGAAACATTTTATTCA
The DNA here is from genome assembly GCA_029783895.1 of Triplophysa bombifrons. Lineage (NCBI taxonomy): Eukaryota > Metazoa > Chordata > Actinopteri > Cypriniformes > Nemacheilidae > Triplophysa > Triplophysa bombifrons. The sequence continues at coordinate 19,464,873 of CM056452.1, forward strand.
GGCGAATCAGGCCTAACCGCTGCTTAATAAGGAGAAAGTGAACCCTGGGAAGCTTCCAACAGCCCCAAGACATGGAGTCTGTTCCAGCTGATTCTCGAGAAGCTTCATGGTTACGTTCATGCCAGAAGTCTGCATTTCAGGGACCTTACTGCTGTATAGCAAATGAAAACCATTACCGTGTCTAATGGAGTCTCCTAATGAAAGCGTATCAATGTCAATACTCTGTATGAGTTGTCAAGCTGTGTCAATTGATTCACCCGAGGATCTTGGTTGGACACCTGGTTTAGATGTGCTTGGTCTAAATGAGCTGATGTTTTGTTACAGAGCTGGAGTGGACCGGAGAAGCTGCTTGCGCTGGATGAGTTGATTGACAGCTGTGAGCCCACACAGGTCAAACACATGATGCAGGTGATCGAACCACAGTTTCAGAGAGACTTCATCTCACTGCTGCCCAGAGAGGTAAATGCAACCCTAAAATGAAACAAACTGGTAATATTACTGGTAATCAGATTTACAAAACATTGTTAAGACTAAGAGAACATTTCATAAGTGAATTAAAAATTAAAAACAGTTTGGAAAATTACAAGTTTTTGACTGAAGTTAACTTAAATAAAAAGAAAATCAGTTTTAACTTTTGATGCTCTCAGATGCTCAGCTGTGTAAGTTTAAACAATACATTAAGCTTTTTTTTTAATGCCTTGAAAAAAAGCACTATGCAGCTGAGATTTGTATTAAACATATTTAACTAGTATCTGTTGACACATTAACCTTGGCAGAAACTAAACAAAATTCCTCCATTACGTCTCTCTTCTTTCCGTTCACTAAAGCCCAATTTTATACTTTGTCTTTTCTTTAATATGAACACACTGCAGTTTTGTGGCTCTAATTTGAGGAGAAAGTACTGGCTGTCCTCTCCCGCTTTGTTGAGATGTTACAATTATCTCGATATCTATTAGAAAAGAAATCGCTCTCACTTTTCATCCATTTCAATTTCTTTTCATGTCACTGTTTTAACCTTACCTTCTTGTTCTCCATCACCTGTTATCTTGTCGTCCGTCATGTCCCGTTCCCCTTCACCAGGTTGTTTTCCTTGCAGTGCCGTTAATTTCTAGGCGTGTCTGTGTGCCTGATAGAACTAGAGTATGTGTGTATATACAGATCCTTCAGGCTGTACACCCTATCCAAGTTGAGACTGCGGTATACACCCTGTTTTCAGTGACAACAATTCTGATAGATTGCAGAAAGAATCCTGGAACTGTTTGGACATGCTCTGTCTGCACTTTGGTCTTCAAAAAGTGACAGCGACTCTAAAAATGAGAGAACAGAACAATCTAAGAATTCTCATTCTGTACTACCTGTATGTCAGCTCATACGAAAAAGTGAAGACCTCAGTCATATTAAGAGAGTACAATTGAACTATTTCCCTTAAAGGAAAGCAGTTGTTTTGGTCCCAAAGTGTCTTGTTATGGTTTAGCAAAAAAACATCTTGATGCATATTAATAGATTGACGCAACAAAAAGTTTGTTGTAAGCATTTTTATTTGTTCAGTTCATTTAATCACTTCAAGAGTTTCATTAGAACATAGAGACAGTTTTTATGCTTCATTTTTAGTGCAGTATAATATAGCAAATGCTAGTTTTGTTTCTCAAAAAATATCTATCGAAGTGATAAACATGGCACCACTTATACTATAAAACTTTTACTTTCCAATTTTGGAAAACAAATATTTGATAGTTGACATTTTTCTGCATCATCATTGACAACCTAGCAGTAATTTACACTTAATTACTCGAACCTTTTCCTTTTTACTATTTCTGACTTCTTCCAGACCTTACCTTCCAGACCTCGTGCTGTTGACTGTTTGGACTGGTGCCTTTTGCATTTAAAATGGGCATAAAACTGCTGACCTAGGCAGACAGATCCTTTTTGAGATGTATTATTTTATCATTTAAACCAACACGAAAAAGATTCCATGGGAAAAAAATATGTTTAGACTGAGAAGGTGTTGTCTAATTGAGACTTTCTATCTCCTCACACTTTTTGTGTCTTGTCTTCTAGTTGGCCTTACACGTGCTGTCGTTTCTGGAGCCAAAGGATCTGCTTCAGGCAGCTCAGACGTGCCGTTACTGGCGCATTCTAGCAGAAGACAACCTGCTCTGGAGGGAGAAGTGCAAGGAAGAAGGTGATTTCACAGCTCTCCACTCCCTTCACATCTCAATTTCTACTGAATTAGTGTTGTCGTCATGGGGAAAATCCAGCTAATACTGATATGTGCTGAATAATTAGTGTGGCTTACCTCTTATAGGTACTATGGTACAGAATAACATTAGTATTTTGTGAATACTCTGTGCACTACTCCAGGATACTTCTAATATTGTAATGGTTACATAGTACCATGGGTGTACCTAGTGCCACTTTACAAGCTTTTCTAAACTGTCATCCTGTCGGTTTTCAGGTATTGATGAGCCTTTGCACATAAAGAGAAGGAAAGTTATCAAGCCGGGGTTCACACACAGTCCCTGGAAGAGTGCCTACATTAGACAACACAGAATAGACACCAACTGGAGAAGAGGGGACCTCAAATCACCCAAGGTAGATATTTCTTTCCTTTCTTGTGCTCCTTCCAACCCCACTGTATTGCATTAAACGGCCCATGTTTTATTTCTAGCGACTTATGCCTACATTCATCTTTTTTAGTTCTTTATGACTGCCTGACGTAATATAAGATCTTAAATGCACTTAGCAAGATATGCCTGCTAACCCAATTTTTCCACTCTTGAAGTCTGGCAAATCTAGTTTAGATTTCCTTTAAGAGATATATATCAGGGTGTCACCTCGGCCTCAGCCCTAAAACGAATATTGTGCGGAAATACTTGTACCCCTGCCTATAAAAATCCTCTACTGTTGCACGATAGAGACCCGTGGCATACATGTGTATAACTGGTCGGAGTCTGGCCTGCAATGCTTATCAACTACTCCCCCCTCCCAACAATTCCCAATCACTCTACTGTATGCAACATAAATGCGACAACCGTCTCATTTGGTTATGCATGTACACTGTTTGTTCTGCATCAGAAGCTGTTGTTTATGATAAACTGGCTGCTTTGTTACCATGGTGACCATGCACCTCAGTTCCTGCTCATGTCCCTGCCGGGGTTTTGAAAGCTGCTGTGTCATTTGCCACATCAGCAGTTTTGCATCATTCTCGCACAACAGCAGAGCTGTACGACAAAATAATACAAAGTCCTTGTGTTTCCATTAATTCTGTTTTTCTCTTCTGTGGTTTTCGTCTATTTGTAGGTGTTGAAAGGCCATGATGACCATGTCATCACCTGTCTGCAGTTCTGTGGAAACCGCATAGTGAGCGGCTCTGATGACAACACGCTCAAGGTGTGGTCTGCTGTCACTGGCAAGGTGAGGGTCCTTTTATTTTTGACGTTATTGTTCAGCGCTGATGTAGATCATTAAGTGAGTCCATGTAATTATTTTCCAAGCGTTTAATGGCTTTACTGCTCGTAGTGCTTTTAAATGTTTATGGGATGTCCCTTTTATTGTAGTGTTTATTTAAGGTTGTACAGTCAGGTTGTTTATTTTATATATAAAAAGTTTATTTGCAGTGATGATAAGCTTAATGTACCTTATTACTTAGTACAGGAATTATACATTATTAGTATTCATAAAAATTACGTAATGATTGTTTAATATGTAATATAATCATTTATTATGGTACATTGTTAATATGTTATATAAATGAAATAATATACACATTGTATTATGAAAGAAAAAAGAGATTGAATATGTGAGGTAGCCCAGTGTAGTGGGTTGGTTGTCTGGAACAGTCAAAACAGAAGATTTAATAGTTTTGACCAATCGGGGTCCAGTATTCATGAGAGGCATTTATAAGGGTACATGACTATGAGTCAGTCTCTTCTCTCCTTTCATGATCTCCATCTTCTCACAAACTCTCTCAAGGGAGCCTTGTTTTCATTGAACATGATCGTGCAGCTCTCAGTGGGCCTGCAGAAGCACTTACACCCATCTCAATTCACCCAGAAAACATGCACATGACCACCTTCATCATTTATTCACATGAGAACATGACAACCGTCATGTTCAGCTGAATGCAGGGATGATCATTGAGCACTAGCTGCAAAAATCCTGCCATGTCTCGCTCTCCCTCCCCCTCTCTATTCATTCCCTACCATTCCCCTGTCCTTACACTTTGAGAATTCATTGCGCTAGCTGATGCTGTGACACAGTCCTTGTGCTGCGGGGTTTACGGCAGTTGTAAAATGGCGAGTTTCAATCAACATACAGCTCCTGACCCTCCATTTTAATCCGGTTTTCTGTGCACACTCTTATAAGAGATACAAACATGTTTGAGTTTTCCTTGACTCTTCCTTACAAGTCTGATCGCAACAGAGGAAGATCGAAAATCATTCCCAAGGTTATCAGCTGTCGAGAATCCGTAATCAAATTTAGCGTGCATTGAGAGGACGAGAGCCAATCGCCACAGAAACGTGATTGGTGGGGCATCAACATGCTGTCTGATAAGAGACATCACCGTAGAAGCGTGATTGGTGCAGCATCAACATGCCGTCTGATGAGAGGCATCATCGTAGCAGATGGCAGATGCACCATGATTAGGGTCATAGTCGCATATATGGCAGGCTGCCTTTCTGTTCCCATCATGCATTGCTATTTGAAGAGCCGTTGAAAAGATGGACCAGATTGAAAATGCTTGTAAAGCTGGGATGAGAATCTGTTACCCCGAAATATGTCCAAGTTCTTCGAGATAAAGCTCTGTGTTTATTTTCTGTTTTTTGTCCAATCAAAGAATATGGGCACATTTTTACCATGTAAACATAGGCTGTAGCCATATGAACGTTTGTGTGTGTATGTATGTAAGGGATAATGTAAAGATAGTCTTTAGTGGAAAAATAATTATTCAAGTCCCAACACGAAGGGTTGTCGTGGAATGACTGGCTAACCTTATTATCCGGTCTGTTACGCAACTTCTTAGCAAATATGAAAAAACTTAAATATATACAAATATAAAACAAAGGACTTATAAAATGGTTAAACAAAAACAAATATAAAAAGTTATAAAATGAAGAGTTAATTAAAAAAAAATCTAAAATCATGTTTTTTATTGGGCATTTCTAGTATCATCAAACTCCAGCTGGTTGTTCTGATTAAGTAATAACAACTCAAAAGAATACAGTTAACAAACACAATAAAAACATGACAACATAATAAAAAACGTAAGATTTTTAATACGGAGTCATCGGTTTTTGCAAATAAAAAGTCAGTTTATTGTTCGAGCCCACAGAGAAAATAGCATAATGCTAATAACAACCGTCAAAATGCATTAATCAATAATTTCACAAAAATATGTAAATGCATAAGAAATGTTGAAGGGTATGGTGTAATAAGTAGATGTTACACCCTTTATATATAACTGTTAAGATTATTGTTGGATGAATAGTTTCTTGAGTCTGATGAAATGCTCCAGAAAGTCACTCAGCACTGGCTGTGGCCAATTAAACAGGAAATGCCGTGTTCTTTGAAGCGCCTGTCAGGAAAACCGGAACAGTGAGGAATGAGACAAAGGGATTATTTAGTGCGACTGCTTTTCTTCTACTGTACTTTTTCCTCTCTTCTCCTTTCGTTTTTTAATTCACCCATCTACGAGTTATAAACTCCCGGCGCACATTAATAACATTCCCTATGCAGTCTTCACATGTTTTTGACATGTTTTCTTTATAAACATCTGGTAACATCAAGAATTCAATTTTCTCTTCCACAGAGGCACTTCAAGTTATTTCAACTGTGTATGCCTTCCATGTTTACTGTCCGGTTCACTCTCGTTCTCATTTGCTGCGTCCGAAATCGCATACTGTGACAGTACGTTCTGAATTTGAATAAGTACCTACCTATTGGCCGTTAAAACACTACGTTCTATATAGTAAGAATGGGAGTAGTATGAATACATTTCGCTCATACTGCCTCCACCATGCTATATTTACTTGATATACCTTTTAAATTTGACCTTTTCTCAGCTCACCTGGCATCCTGGGATAGAGAAGTGTCCATCCAATCCACACTCACGAATCTCGGCGGAAGTAGTAGACCATACGGGTATTTCTCGCCTACTATTTATTGCATACTGAGGCTTCGGACATACTTTTCATGACTCGTACGCATTTTTGCCAACTATATAGTATGGAAGTAGGCGATTCAGCGATTCTCTTCTACATCTTTCTGTCCTTGGCTCTCTTTTCTTTATCCTCTTGATACACTTCAGTTCACAATTTAAGTGTTGTAAATCCCTGGAGCGGCTCACAGGCACATGCTCGCCCTCTTGAGACCAAATCAAATGCAGGTTAAAATTGATAACATCTAGTACACAAATAGGCTCCTGTGGGTCATGGGTTTGGAATTTTTACATGACGACCCCCCACCCCCACACACACAAACTGATATTTTAGCTTGACCTCCATTTTGGCTCAAGCATGAAAGCGAGTGCATTCTTTTTGCGTGGCGGTTGAGGCCTCATTGTTCAACTTTCGCTCTATTCTTTTTGTTTTGCTCTGGGTTAGTCTGAAAATAAAGGCCACCAAAGAATGTCATTGTGAGAAAATAGCTGGAATTCCAGCGCGCACAAGTGCACCGTTCTCACAAAACACCCTTACACTGGACTTCTGCTTTGGTTTTTGGAGGAGAACAACAGAGTATAGGAGGAGAAAAAACGTTTATATAATGAATACACTGGTTTAGTTAAAGCCAAGTGCTGTTCGCTCCATAACTCGATTGTGGTTTGCTATAATAAGTTATTCACAGCAACATCTGATATGAGAATGGATCTAAGATCTGAGAGTTGTTTACAGCCCGCATTCACCAAAACTAAGGCGCAATAATGCCATTACTGGCCCCCCTCCATAGTAAATGAATGGGCCTCATACTGTGTGTAATGGGAAAGTGATTTCGAGTGAAGATTAGGCTGTAACACAGCATCCCGCTCATTTGAATGTCTGCCACGCTTGAGGATGTGTACAGCACGATAACAAGGATGCGATGAGGGATGCAATGTGGCAGAAACATGAGCAAAGAGAAGTTGTTTTGGATTAGAATCAAGATATGAATAAGAGGGTCTTTGTTTTCCAGTTTTTTCATTCTCACCAACTTCATCCATGGCTCAAACAAACCACCGCCTTTCAGATTATGTGTGGCACTTGTTGTATAAATTCGTCCTTTCCTCTTCTCTGTCTGGCTGAGAGCTGTCAGACTCGTCCTGTTCTCTCTGTGAATCGGAAGAGATTTGTCCTCGAACTTCAGAGACCCGCGCTCTGAAGCAGTGGAGGGTCTGTGTGCTGCATGTCATCTCCCAGCTTCAAAATGCCTGTGGAATATGCCTGATATAGACACTAGGCACTATTTTCATCACATCGCGACTGCAACTTTTTTAATCTGTCTTTTTTGAGATGTGTTGACAGGATTTACACACGGCTCCTTTCAACTCTGCGAATGGTTTTGGAGTCAACAGAACGTTGAGAAAACTCAAAAATGGCTTTAATTCTGAATTGTGGTTATACGGGTATACTGCGTAAAGCGATGCTGTTGGTAGAATGTTACAGTGAGTTTTATGGCACCAGACAAACAATTATAAACTCCCTCAGCACTTCCCTCATTAATAATTCATTGCCTTTGTGCAGTTGAAGAAACGCTGTTTAGTTGCAGCGTCTGTGGGGAAGGGTTAAAAATGTTTAGCAGTGATGCCAAACACATTAATTTCATCTAATAGAGACTGTTTTAATTTTATAGTGTGTCAGAAGGTTTAAGATGAGCAGAGCTGATTTATGCCTTAGCATTTTCACAGATGGCACAGAGTGCATTATTGGAAAATTGAAATGAGGTACATTTTCTGTCCCTCTGAGCCATGTATACGGAAGTAAGTCTAACACTGGAGGTCACTTTTTGTTGAGACGGAAAGTGTGACAGAAGGTCACTGAGAGAATCTATGCAGTCTCTCTCTTACTTTCTTTGCTTACATCACTTTTTTTCTCTCATTCTAAAGCCAGCGTTTCTTTCAAGCTCTCTGCCCTCCTCACCGCCAATATTCACTGCTTTATTCTGCTTTTCATTTCCTGCGTCTTTCTCCTCCTCCCTTTCTTTAGCCATGACTCAGACTGCACCTTTGGCTGACCACCAACTCCTTAACATGCAGACTGCAGCACTATTGCCCAAACCTTCCGCCCACTCCTACATCAGAGCAACAAACACACCCAGCTGGACATTACCTTTGCTGATCTAGCTCATTTTGCTATGTTAAACAAATGTATACTTAAAAAACTGATCTTGGGTCAGTGCAAAAACAGCTAACCTTTGCATGTTTGCAGCACTGTGGACTTAACAAAAATAATTTTATGGTAACTGTAGTTATATCATTAGTTCTTTGCCATTTTATTCTTTGTTGACCCTGATTGGAACATATTTCCCAGATTTGGGTAACAGTGGTGTAATGGGGTGGTGACATCATTGCATAGTTTTGTTCTCGTTGAGTGTTTACAGCTTTCTGTTTACCCACTCAGCCTCTCTTGAAGCTTCGTCTCTTGTGATAATTGGTTGTGTTGTAGTCTTTGAATGTTATTTCAGGTCTCAACAGTGATCAACAATCTTATTGAATATCCAAAGATTACAAATCGTGTAAATATACAGTCAGTCTGATTGGATTTTACCCCTCATGTGTGGTGGCTTTGGCCCTACTTTTAGCCAAACTTGTTCTTGTCCATTTCTTGGTAATCGTGAACACACTTTTAATTTAATTTTAATACCATTACAATGGCAACACTGGGATTTCCTGTGTTTACCTTTTCACTCTCATTCTACCTGTTCACTGATCTTGAGATCATCATCTTTTTTTTGTGTCTGTCTGTGACAGATGTTCTCCAAACTGTAGTTCCCTGCAAACCATTGTAGTATGTGGTTTGATAATGAAAAGCTTCAATAGCAGTGCTGATGGGAACCCTTTTTTGTATGAAATCCGAGGGTAATAACAAAAACAGCTGTTTCAAACAGTCTGCTCACCATCTGAAGACTCTTGAGACTCCAAGATGTGTGCCAACCATTGAGCAATCAGTTTCACAAAATTCAGGATTATCATCAGAACCAGGGTGGCGAAATGTGGTCTCCTGTTGGTTTTTGGAAGGAGTCGTAGGCACGAACGAGCACTTCTCCATCCTGGCCGCCATCTGTACGGTATCTTCTTTCCCAAGATTAGATGTGGACTGTAAACCGAATGGAATTTGAAGAGAGTTACTCAAATGGATTTAAACCCTATCCATGGCTTCAAACGTTTCCCAGCAGCCACTCAAACGGAATGCAAAGCTCAATGCCCTGTGGGTGCCACAGACTTGATCTTTTACGGTTATTCAACTGACTAATAAACAGACACCTAAGCCATTTGGTTTTAAAGGTCCTCTCCCAGACACGGTCTGAGTAGGCTGTAATCGCCCGAGAACACGGTCCGCCGTTTTTGGCATTATTTAAACCACCTCAACGTTGCGTGGGAAAGATCCATCAACAGACTAACACGTACACATTATAAAGCAGAGCACCTCTTGAATATTGATGTGCTTCTTGCTGAATAATGCATGATTTAACCGCCTCCCTGTTCTTATTGATGTGTTATGGACACTACAAATGTGACTGGAGTTGCTTTTTGATCACACGATCATACGAAATAAGCTTCGGCGCTTATTCCCCAGTTGCCTATAAAGAGGTGTTCTGCTTTGGTTTCATCGCTTTATTTTCGCCTGTACAGTACTGGTTTATAATGATTGTAAACTGGATTGGTTTCCTCATTAGTTGCTCTTTTGTTCCATCTGTCCCACAAACAGCACTGGAACAAAGAAAATGCACATTAAACCGCTTGAAAGCACAAGGTGGAGGTTGGCCACCGCTTCTAAAGATTAATGATGCATTAAGCTTGATCGTGATATAGACAGAAATAGGAGCAGCTGCGTTATGAATTAAAGGTCCCGGGACCTTCTCTTTCGCATCTCCTGGGTTTATCACTCCTGCTTTTATCGGCCACGGTTCAGAGGTCGCGCCTTCTGCTTTCCGCTCTGCCCATAACACGACGAAATGGCCAAAGGCACCTTTGATTCCATATTTGCCTCTGAAATGAAATTGAATTCAGTTTAATTAGATTTAGAGGAAATGGTCCTTAGCCTCATGGATTAGGGTGGGAGGTTTCTTCCATCACGGCAATCGATATCATATATATCATCTGATATACACAGTTTTCTTTTTCATGAATGCAGCTTCCTATGGACTGTAAAGCATTGCGTTTGTTTTTTTATGAGCACAGGTTAAAGTGATAGATCAGACTCATCATTTTTTGTGAAATTCATTTGAAAGCTTTTTGTTGGCCGCTCCTTCAGTGTTTATAACCAAGTGTTATCATCCCTACTGTGTTTCTACCCATAGATCTAAATCTGTCTGTTTTTTTCTAGTGTTTGCGGACATTAGTGGGCCACACGGGTGGCGTCTGGTCCTCTCAGATGAGGGACAACATCATTATCAGCGGATCTACAGACCGAACGCTGAAGGTCTGGAACGCAGAGACGGGAGAATGTATCCACACGCTGTATGGTCATACCTCAACAGTGCGCTGTATGCACTTGCATGAGAAAAGGTAACGTCCACCACCTTCCCTTCAAATGGAAGTATTACGTCTAGTTATTAAAAGCGACATTTCTTTATCACAACTTGTTTGATATAAGTAATTATTTTGTTATATTACGGGGGTGAAATTCAGGCACCAATAGATATCCAATATAAAACCAAGATTTGTAATAATTATGATGTAAAAAATGTGTTCAATACATATTGCGTGCTATATTTCCCGTCTGGTTTCAGCTTTATGTATTAACCATGTGGAGCTGATCCTCCCGAGTACTCGGGTATAGAAAGTCGAGTCTTGGGGCTTTGCCTTTTTATGCTCTATTGTGAAGCGACACAAATGCTCTTCAAACAATATTGTTGCGTTTTCAAATGCTCGGGGGCCAATTTGTGTGCATATTTTCCCTTTGTGTTGTGCATGATTGCTTATTTGTGCAGTGACCTCAGGCTTTCAGCTTCAGTCAACGACAACAACAGTCGTTTTGTTGGTTTGTTTCAGTTTCACCAGCCCGTTTAAATGTTTTGTTTAATTTCTAAAAGACAAACCTATCTCCTAGGGGTTTTTATAAACCAACTGTCTTTTTCCTCCACCTTTGATTTATCCAACACCATAAGCAAATACTGTTGAAGTCAAAAGCAATAGTAAATTCTGTCAATACACTGTAAAATAATAGACCAACACACTCTTTAGATCTATTTTGGCTTGGATTATCTCTTTAAGGAGTTAATTAGGTTGTTGCTGTATTAAATTTGAATGTATTTTCTTTCAGGGTGGTGAGTGGTTCTAGGGACGCCACATTGCGGGTTTGGGACATTGAGACGGGTCAGTGTTTGCACGTTCTCATGGGTCACGTAGCGGCTGTGCGCTGCGTTCAGTATGATGGCCGCAGGGTGGTCAGCGGGGCCTATGACTTCATGGTGAAAGTATGGGACCCTGAAACCGAGACCTGCCTACACACACTCCAGGGTCACACCAATAGAGTTTACTCCCTACAGGTAAGCACACACATTGACATGCACAGATTGCTTGAAGCTGATGCTATGATTCTTGAAGTGTCTTTAGCTATTGTGTCATGCCCTGCATACTCTTTTAACACCCGGTTTATGAGAGTTTGTTTGCCACTCGTTGGGTCTTACAGCATTGTACTTGACCATATTCGACCTCATTTGTTCATTTAACATTCATTTGAAGAGCTTTTAAATAATTACAAAAGTCAAATCAAACATTTGAAAGGGATTTAATGGAATTAATCTATTCCAGCATCTTATTTCATTGTGAAGATCTTTAAATCCCCTGCATACTCTATGCATCTTTTATCTAATTGTTCTTGGCTTTTATTCGAAGCAGAGAATAAGCCAAATAACTGCATTGGATTCTTAGCCACAGTCTGTTTATGACATCGTTTATTCTTGATTTATTATTGAACAATGGTGTTTTTTACTTGCTCTTTCTATAGTTCGACGGCATCCACGTGGTGAGCGGTTCGTTGGACACGTCGATTCGGGTGTGGGACGTAGAGACGGGAAACTGCATTCACACGCTCACAGGTCATCAGTCTCTCACCAGCGGCATGGAGCTTAAAGATAATATCCTGGTCTCGGGAAACGCAGACTCCACAGTCAAGATCTGGGACATCAAAACCGGCCAGTGCCTACAGACACTGCAAGGTGAGGAGAGGAAAATACAATGATTAAAGAAATGTCATTTTTGTTTGTACTATACCTTTAAGAAAACATGAAAAGCAAGCAAGCATCTGCAAGTCTACGTAAGCTTTCCAACCACTTTATAAAAAGCTGCATAAAGTGTTCCTAAGTGTTCATGTGTTCATTTTGGAGCTAGAAGCACATAACAGAACAATTCACAATAAAATATCTATTTTACTATTGCCACAAATCATACAATCAAATCTCTCCCCACCATAGTCCTCTGCATTTGCGCACATACAGGCTCTTGAATGTCATAAATACCAGTCTCCCTCTTCACATTCGAGTCTTTAAAAAAAAAATGAGCGATGGAATACATGATGAAAGGAATGGGGAGGGGGAAGGTCTTGTTGGAGGAGCCCAGAGGGCAAGATCGGGGGATGGACCCCTATCTTTTTCAGTTTGTGGGTCATTTAAATAGGTCATTGAGCATTTCCTGTTTTCATTGATGACTGTTGTTTGACATAATACGGCAAAACACACATTTGACCCCAGACGAGAAGATCAACTGAGAGATGGAGCTTTGAAGTGTGTGTGCTCATAGACACAGAGTTACTCATTAAAGAAAAAGGACCATTGTGCGTGTGTAGTGTCTCACACTTCAATAGAGAAGGGCCATCTCATTTACATTCAGACAGTTGACTTTAGAGTGCCGCTAATGGTTATTCATGAATGAATTGATGCCTTTTGAAATGGATATTTTTAGTTTCATTCGCTCACGAACATTACAGCGTCCCTTTATTCTAGGTATTTAAAAACACCATTTGTTATCCAGTTGTATTTGAGCCGAGATAGCTTGTGATGATGCTATAATACACATCAAGTGTGTTATCTGACCACACCCCTTCGTCTTCCTCCGCAGTGAGCTAGTGTAGTGCATGTCTTTTCCTCTGTACCTCTCTGTTTCTCATTGCACGTCGACAGCAGCCAAAGCACTTTTATATTGTTTAGACTCTGATATTTTTTTGTTTAAGCCTTTCAGAAAGGCAGGCTCAATTCAATACCTCAAGGGCACAGAATCAAAGCCATAATGCCACAGTATTTCCCGTAACCATAGTTACACCTTACAACGGCGAGTTGCTGGAGTTTGATTTTCTGCCGAGGACTATCGGTGCTTGCAGAGCGTCTGATGAGCCATTCCATCTGCCGTGTCAGCTCATAACTTTCTCTTTTATTCTCTCTCAGGACCCCACAAACACCAGAGCGCAGTAACATGCCTGCAGTTCAACAAGAATTTTGTCATCACCAGCTCCGACGACGGTACGGTGAAGCTATGGGACCTGCGAACAGGCGAGTTCATCCGTAACCTGGTGACGCTAGAGAGCGGGGGCAGCGGAGGGGTGGTCTGGAGGATCCGCGCCTCCAATACCAAACTGGTCTGCGCAGTGGGCAGCCGTAACGGCACGGAGGAAACCAAACTCCTGGTGCTGGACTTCGACGTGGACATGAAGTGAGCCGAGCGACGGGGTCGAACTTAGGGGACTCGTTTGGAAATTGGGAGGGGAAGCAGAAACCTGCCCTGGGCCTCTGCCCGGGCCGGGACCGATCGCTCAATTCATGGCATCTCCACCTCCCCGATAAGTTGCCGCCAACATTTTCTCCCTGTCGTGCCACGGCTCGCTCCGGCCTGAGTTCTGTTCACCTTACGGATGGGTTGGGGGGCGTACGCTTACGCACTGCAGCATTCTGGGAAAGGGGAGGAATCCGATGACTTGGGAAGACAGGAGCGAGCTACTTCCTGGATTCTCCCATTTTCGCTCAAGGCAACATTGCACAGAGACTTGTTTACTCAAGCCTGACTGAAATTCACATCCATATGTACAAAAGTTTTTTTTTGATCAAAACAAGTCAACACTGTATACATGAGACCCTATTGCATCAATAAGGACAATGGAGTGAGAAATAGTGTATACAAGTACAACAAAAAATTAGCAGAGTAAGAATTTGAAGAGCTTTGTACTGCAGGAGTGTTTAGTGAGAGAGAGAGAGTCAAAGGAAGCCAATTTTGTCATCAACCTCAGCATACGCCAAATATCCCTTTCTTCCTCATGCGTTGGTTTTCTTTTGTCTTTTTAAAATATTATTTTGGGGGATTTTGTTTTGCTTTGTTCCCCACGTCTCTTGGTTTTCACGTCAACAGCTGTGAATTACAGTGTGCTTTGAAAGTTCTGCATTTTGTTCCGACTGTTGCAATCAACAGGTCTCAGTATTAAGCTAAACCCACTGCTGTTTCACGTTTTCGGGTTTTATTTTTTAAGCGTTGTCGTTTAGTACTCCGTAAGCAGTGCCTCTCTGGATCCCGGCTCGACCTGCTTTCCTTACATTTTTCAACCAGTCTGGTTTCGTTAGTTCCTCAGTGCTGGTGCTTTGTGGGAAATGGGAATTGTTTTCCCGTAAACTCCTGGGAATATGTCCCCCCCACACCTTTTCCCAGTACTGTCCATCCCAGTGGCCAAACTGGATTTATGCTGCTAGACACATGGAAAAATATGGTGGAACTTTAACTGGCTGTGACGTTTTAGTCCCAGACTAAATTCTAAAACTTGTAGAACTTGTAAAAATGACACAAACCTACCAACAAAAGCAAGATATCGACATAACAGCTTCTTTTTTTGCCACTGAAACTTGAGCCAAATGTGCCTCTACGAGGCGTAGAGGAGAGAGAGATTGTCTTGACAAAGAGACGGGTTTGCCTGCTGGACGAGGAGAATCTATTTTGCGCGAGCGTGGCCGTGTGTGCGTGCGTGTGTGCCGGTGTGTGTTTGAGCAAATTGTTCGCACATTCCTTTGGGACAAGAGCTCCGTCGGTCTGTTCTGTGTGGAAATGTATGCTTGGACAAACACGAGAATACCGTTCTTGTTTTTAATTGGTTGAAAAACGAGATTGTTGAAACCGCTGTAAAGTTACCGATGTAAAGAACATTGTCAAGTTCATGCAGGTCTTAGTGTACAGAAACGGGCATCCGATTAGTTTTAAGCGCAAGAGCTAACCTGGTCTCCACTGGTGACGCTCTGATGGTTTTTTGGAATGGTAAAACAGCTTCATAGATATACAGGACGTAACCGCATCCGTAGCCAAACAATTCGTCTCATCCTCAAAGTCACACAACTCAAGCTGAACTGTGAAAGTGGTTTAACACTGTATATTAAAAGAAAAAAACAATCTTGTTCTTTCTCCTGTTTTTTCCTGTTTAATTTATAATCTGGTTTGAGAAATCAGATGTCGGAGCTGTTTTATTTTTTCAGTTATTGTAAACTGCCTGGCATAACAGACAGAAAAAAAACCTTAAAGGGATTGTGTATTTGTTTGATTCATTTAGAATGTTTATTTTCTTATAACTTAAGTGCAATAAAATGTGGGTTTTTCTTTTTCATTTCAAGAATTTTGGTTGTCTGTGTTCCTCACTGTGTGAAAGTGTCATGTTGTCCAATAAAGCTTCTACAGTTTATTCTGCTTAAAAAGCGTTTCCTAGCGATGGGGCTTTTTGGTTAGTGTGATGATTCATTTATCACGGCAGAAGAGCTGCTCATCTTGGGTCTGCTGGAAGGAATGAGCGCTGATACATTTCTCTTCACGTAGCCCTAGATATTTCAACTACACTGCGCTACACATCGAATTGACTGAATTGGTGAAGATACGTCATTAAAAATCAGGGAGATCAAAATGGTTTCTAAACCACTATGTGCTTGTTCCTCAAATTCTTTATAGTTTCTCAAATATATAATGATAGTGAATGTCCTTCACGATGAACAAAAGTTTATCTACTGTGGAATGATGCGTTTCGATGTATCTATTGCAGAGTCATCCTGTCGGATGCTTCAGGATGTTCGTAGCCTGTTGCCTAGCAATGAATCTGCTGCTTAGTTACCACACACAGTGCGTTACTATAACTCCAATATGAGGGCAAAAAGCCAAACCTTTATAATCATAACTTCTCTATACAATAGTTTGGTTATTTTAGGCAGGTAAATATCTGAAAACAGTAAGTAGCACTTGATATTTCTATATTCTGTTTGTTTACCTGACAAAAACCTCCCTAATGTCACATCACTGAGTAGAAACCATGAAGTGTAGCACACTTCAGTGGAATTCTTATTTTATCCTTTTGTTTTGAGCGAGCGTTACTCTCCCTTAAAGAGGCTGATAATATAAACTAGCTGAAAACAATATACTCGTGATATTTTGGTGTATTTGATGTAAAAAAAAACAGCGAATACACTGAAGCTGGATAAAGTGCTCACTCTGTGACACTGGATCGTATAGAAAATAAATTATTACAATACAGTGCTGCAATATATATTCAAATGTTGTTTTTTTATGCCCCTAAATGGACCGCCTGATGCCTTAGACACATTTCGGATTATCAGTCGGTTCTGGTGAAATGTTTCTTTATTCACTTCCGCTGAGGTAAAAGAAAGTCTCCAAAAAAAACGCTCCGTTAGGAAATCTTACTTAAAGATTGATTCACTTGACAGTCAGTGACTAATCACTCTGGACTTTTAATGGGATTGATGTCAGTTACTGTTACATACTCTTACACTTTCCTCCCACCTAAAACTTGACACCCCTCAACTCTATTTGGAAGATGAATAGACATTGCAATGTCATTTTTCCATTTAGTGGATGTGAATTTTACATAAAAATATGCAGATTGACTTCTCAATGAGCAGTTTTCTAAAACCTTAACCCCTTATCAAGCCATTGATTTATTAAAAATAGATTTTTGTTACATTTTTACAGTTTGTGGGCATGAGTTAATATGTCCTTTAATGTAATTGAGTTAAATTCAGATGGTCACAGAGCTCTGGCTCCAACGTCTCCCCTGAGCTGCACGCTTCTGACGTCGCTCTCGTGCAGATGGGAAAATATTCTGCACAGAAGGCAGGCTCAAAGTGGGAAAACTCTAGATATCTTGAATACAAGTTCAATAAATTAGTCCATCCATATGCTGGGTACATTTTTAGAAACAGTGTTGAAACTGTGAGAAATCAAGCCTATATATTATACACAAAAAAATTACGGTTAGTTTACTCAAAACAATTTACACAGAAGTCAATGAAATATACGTATTAAATTGTAAAAATGTAAGTAAATCTGGGTAACTCAAATATTTCTATTAGAATTCACCAAAAATGTTAAGTATATATTAAAATATTTGTTAATTTAATATTTTTCATGAAATAAACTTAAATATTATATTTAAAATTAAGAGAAATTTACTTGGATTTCAATCAGTTTTTTTAAATGTCCTACTGAATTTTTTTTTAAATGATTTAAAAAGACGAACAGTGTTTCTTTTTGTGATATTTACTAAGCCACATGAATTATTTATTAGAGTGACACATCAGTGATTCAAGTCTTGTTTATGCTTGATGCGTTCAGTGAAGATATCATTTGCCATAAAATCGTAACTTATAAGGACTGTCTTTAGTTTCTTTCTTATCTTTTAGGAGAAAATAGCTTCTTAATAATGTATTAAAAATAATAAAAATTATCAACTACATGATATTTAAATCTTGCAGTTTCTGCTCAGGTGGCTGAAAGCTCTGCCTAGGAGAATTGAGTTTTAATCGGAATAATGAAAATGAGTGGGAACATTACCTTATTAGCAGAACACAATGTGACATGGAAGCGAGAGAGAGAGAGAGAGAGAGGGAGAGAGAGTGAGAGTATCATCATTGCTATGAGAAAGAGAGGCTCATTTGGAAGAGATGGAGGAATTCATAAGAGAGTTGATAGGGGGGATAAAGGATTAGGATCTTTTTCTTAACCTCGGTCTCTTTGTTCTTATAATCCTGCTCTGTAGCTTCAGAGGTGCTCCATGAGAGAACCCAGTCTGTACAGTCGGATACTGCCAATATCACAAAAGATGAAGCATCTACATTCATATTCACTGCTGTGAAAATACAAGTAATGTGTTGAAAATGCAATCTTACCAGGAATCTTGCTTAAGAGTTTGCAAACAACTGGATAGACTATAGTGTACTGTATTATTACTATACAGTCTTTCAATTTTCTTCTAGACTCTCATTGGCATTCCTGTTGTCTGTTGTCAGACAGTGATACAAGTTCAGAACAACAGGAGGGTTTTTAAATGATGGAACACTATAGTCTAAAATGATGAATTTGGTTTGGTGACACTAGTCTATACACAAACACCTTCAATCTACTGGTTTGTTCAATGTCATCGTAAGTAATATGTGAAACAGTTCCGTATTGTGGCTTCGTTATCTTCAGATCGGATCTGTTAAAATGTTACTTTCAGTTTTATTTTATCCCTTTTGTTCCTAGTAGAGTGAAGTGTAGGGGGTAAGAAAGGGAGCACAGACATGACCCAGGTCAGACTCAAACCAGATCTCTCTGTGCCAACAGCTCTTACAGTCAATAGCAAGTGCACATTCCCACTGTGCTACCCCTCTGACAATATGTTCCATTTGTACGATTTAAAGTACTATTCACAGTATTTAGATATTTCAGAGGCTGATTTGAACTTTTGACTTGAGAAGACCCGATACACCCAGGACGTGATTTGCACGAATAAGTAAATGACATTTTGGACACCTTTTAGATCTACAGGGATGTAACATTTGGACACATAGGCATTGTGCATCGCCATGACTCATTTTAGAATAATCCTGTTAGCTCACTGCCAGCTGGGCCACTGTTGGTAATTTCTCTGCCAGTTTGGTGCCCAGAGAAGCACTGATGCTCACTAAATCTTCCCTGTTTTCCCCATATGCCTTACAGTAAGCCAGCAGTTCCTGTCCATTTGCAACCCAAAGAACTCAATGATGCGAGTCAAACACAGTCGTTCTTTTGTTTCACAGACTCAGTCCACGCTGCACTGCTTGATTTGTGGCCTTTTAACAACTGCTCTGGTTTGAAACAATGCATGACATCTAAGTCACGCTCTAATGTTTAGCAATTGTTTTAAATGACTATAAAGCACAAATGTTTAAAATTATAATCATGTTATTAGTTAATTCAAGCTAAATTAGTAATTGCTAGCTTTGGTGTAACGTCATGTCATATTTAGAGAAAAATCTGTAAAACAGAGAAGCAAGCATCTGTTCATACAGATCAACATCGAACGAAAACAGCATGTTGTGAACCCAAAAGGCCAACACTACATTAAGCTTTTACAAACTTAGCTTTAAACGTTTATTTCTGATTCAAGATCCTGCGCATATCTCACGCTGACAAACAGAGGCTGTTATGAGAGAAGAAGAGACTGCGTATACAAGCAATTATCCCAAATAGAAGCAGGCCAGACTCACCAAGTAATTACACCCTCCATCTAGCAGATCTCCAGCATGTTGCTTACCATGACAGCTCTGTTATTACACTGGCATGGTCACCGTTCACCCAAGCGGGAGACTAACACTCTCTATCCACCTCCATCTTTTTACAGAGCATGAAAATGATTACAGGCAGCCATGCACGTCCAGTTATTGTGCCCATATAAAATGCAATGACTTTCTCTGTTTATTCCCCTGTAAACCTTTCTGGAGATATTGTGCTTGAGACCTTGAATGGGTGTGCATATGATTGCTTCAGCAGTGAGTTTGTGGAATGCATTTTATTCCTGTTAATTACCCTCCAGTGCTTTTCAGTATCAGATTGTTTATTAACAACATTTAAAGGTACAGAAGCAAGAATAGCCTATTTCAATGGTTCCCAAACTGGGAGGCGGGACTCCTAGAGGGGGCGCGATAAGGCATAGGCATTGTCAGCTGTGACTCCCAACATTATAAATTCAACTGCCCACATTATTCTTCTATAATATTTTGTAATCCTTCCACTGGTTAATGTTAAGAGCTTGCTTTAAAAACCTCTGCATGTACAAATTAAATCATATAATATTGAAATCAAACCAATAGGCCTTTTCGAGGTCGCAGGTAAAGGACGTTTCATGAGTGTCTTTATGTGGGTGTATGTAAGTGTTGGGTAATCCGGTGGGGCTTTTTCTACAAAAGTTTGCAAAAAAAGTTTGAAAATCACTTTCTGTGTAATTCTGTGTTCACACCAAATGTAAATTGAGTGATTTGCACGAGTAAATTACATACAAACGTGAAGAATCGCTTTCGACGCTCTTCATTACTCGGGGGGGGGGGGGGGGAATAGTTCGTTATTTATAATTCAAAAAACATTGTTTGTGCTCACACCAAACACAAATTATTTCTCACTCCTTATTACTCGCAGGAATAGTTTGTTATTTTCTCACGAAAACATTGCGTGATGGGGAATGTCTTCACCAGCCTGGACATGTCAAACAGTTCGTAGCTCGAGTTTCAATTTTTCGACCTATGCTGAAGACCCTTTTGGGCATCCGATTCGCTTCATTCGCGTCGTCCCGTGCGAGGTTAGATATTCCCCTTTTGCCTTGACTTTGCATTGTATGTACAGTAATTTATTTCAAATATACACTTAATTCGCGTTTGGTGTGAACACAGTAGATCAGTTCTACAAATATGTTGCTGGTATCTTAACTGTGGTGTTAAATTACAACTGTGACAAAACAGTTCACAATAATTAAAGTATGTATCATACTTGTCAAGTTGCTTTAAAATCATTTTCACATGACCTGCAGTGTGATATCGTCTTATTATAATGACGGATCTTGGAAGAAACTACAGGGAACAGTGTTGCGGTGTAGAGCTCCACTGAGAAAACATCACGGGTTTGATTCTTATGTCGCTTCTTGTTCTCAGTTCACGAACACTCCATATTGTGGTTTACTGGATCGTGCCTGATCTGCATTTCACCCATCCCTTCACTAACTGTGGTGGATATGTTCTCATGTTTATCTCACCTGCTAGAGGCCATATGTTTCGATGGTATGGATTTATGCTAATAGCCCAGAACTGAATAGATCAGGTTAATCAAGTCAGTGGAATTAAACCATATGTGCTCCAAACTATTGGTTTAGTATAAACACCTAACATGCTAGTTTTGGATTGCCGCATGAGATAACTTGTAATTGGTATGTTAGTCATACACATGCAGCTGAACAGTTCTGTATTGTTGATTTATTGTGTCATTTAAAGACACAGTTTACCCAAAATCATCATGTACTCATGTAGTTTTAAAAATAGTTTTTAAAGAAATTTCCTTCCTCTTTGGAACACGAAAACAACATTTTGAGCTATATTTCATGACAGACTTTCACTGTACACACAAAAACATTCTTCTAAATATCTTTGTGTTATGCAGAAGAAAGTCATACAGGTTTGAAATGACATGAGAATGGTTAAATGATGACAGCATTTTTTATTTATGAGCTAACTTTTTCCTTAATGGTGTTTTTCAATATTTATTGATCATATTTTGATAATATTCCACACACTGTATTCTTAGTGGGTGTAGACATTGATGCTAGGCACTGGTCTGATCCATAACCCATCCTTGGTGACAGAGTGATGTGTAAAACTACATTTCATTACATATTTTACAGCAAGAAAACCTCATCTATCTGAATCTCATTCACACGCTGGCATTGTTTTCCGTTTTATGCTCTTTTGATACACAGGATATGACTGCTGGCACACACACAGCCTTTCACTTACTGTACATGTTCACATGTTTCTCTTATGAACCCTAGAAAACATGTTTAGTTTAATGAATTTAATTTGCTCATTTTAATGTGCAGTCACAAATTAACTCAACAGCCTCATATTTTAATCATAAAACATCCATACATGCTGGTCAGTCAGTAAAAAGATTTGTTTCACTTTGCAGAAAAAAACATGTTCAGTGTGATTGCAAACCATCAAAATTGTTTACCCTGCCACATAATAAGGTGGGAGGTAAGAATGTGCTGTTACATGTCACTGTAAGTGTTTTTTGCATGTCATACTGTGGTTTCATGTTGTTATAAATTCCAGGAATCACTCACTGTTATTACTGTAATGAGTGGGTGTTCGTAGCAAACAACGCTGCTGTTAGGTTTTGCAGGTTACATCTATATTCTTTTGCATTTAAAAGTTATAGTCATATGTGGATGAATGTGGGTCAAAACCTATCCAAACTGATATATCTTAAATAGCTGTTTTTGTTGTTGCGGTTTTGCAATATACTGTAATTGTATAGACATTTGGTGGTGACTATGTCTGAGAATGGAATGGTTGCAAATATGTGCAATTTACAGTTAACAGGCCTGGCCGCAGTAAAGTCTGCCTCCTAAATCTAATAACCAACTGTTTACTTTGTTTTAAAGGTAATTGCTTTTTCACAGCGGCATTACGGGTAATTGGTGACTTTTCTATTAGGTAAATAAAACTGTGATCTAAAACCCATGCTTTCCTTTTTCTCAAGTTTTTCTCATCTAATGAGAACTTTTATTTAATGATATGAAACCATTCAGGAGGAGAAATATGTGAAAAGGAAATAGGGCAAATACTTGTTCAAAGCCCTGTGACTGATGTCATTATTATGCATGGTAGGACAACACCAAGCATTCCTAAAAAATATCCTAAACGTATTCATGCAAAATAAAAACATTTTAGCTGGCATACTCTATATTCTGGTATGATCATATCACTCATCATTTCCAGTCTCACTTGATTAATGAGGTCATCAAAACTCATTTAAATCGACTTGTTATTCAGTGTGAATGAGAACTTTCCAGTTTGCTTTTTTTAGTTTCTGTTTAAAAGTCATTATATAACTTTTGCTTGAATAGTTCTATGACAAAGACTCAATCTCATTAATGATTCATAGACTATCTCTGGAGAGAGGGGGACCTTTCAATGTCCCTTATCATGTGTGTTCTGTAACAATTTTTCAATGATTGGCCAGTACCTAAACAAACAAGCAAGAAAATGAAGACCTATTTGACACAAAGTAAATGCATACCCGAGTCAAAACTGAGTTAAAACGACTTTATTTTATTATTCCACAACAGTATCTAGAATGTAATACCAGCAATTTGAACATGTTTTGTGAAACATGTTTTCATTATCACACTTACAAAGTAATAAAGAAAAATATATTGTGACAAATATAGAAAGTTCCCCATAAAAAGGAAGAATGTTTATTCAGAGTGCAAAGACTTCAGGATTTGTTTTAAATGACATGCTGTGATAAACACTGCGATATTATACTAAAACAATTAAATATTGTTAATTTTTACACTAAATTTTTGTGACTTTCCAGGGCTTCTATATTTTTTTATTTGTCTTCCAACAACAAAGAATCAAAATTTGTGCATTTTCTCAGAATCTCAAGAACATGGACATTAGAAAGAAACATATTAACAGCCAATGAAATATAAATTAAAGAATGAACTATGAAAAATAGGCTTTTTTGAACATTTCTGACATATCTGTTTCTTAATTTCTTTGTTTTATATGGATGCACTGAAACTTTGCTGCTATTGTTAGTTAAGTTGAAGTCCATGAAGAAGCTCTAGATGATGCGATAACGTCATTGCCTCTAGCCGTGTGCATAGTAATGTGTTTTGACAGGAGCTGATCAAAGCATTCCCAATAGAAATTTGAAAATGACATCTGAAAAAATTGGGGGCAGCCATGAAAACAGCCCACCTTTGAATGTCAATCAAAACACGACTGTCACATTTTTTCTATTTTAAAAAATCCATTGATGCCACATACAGGAATTACTTTCAAGTAGAGGGAAAGTTCCAATATCTTCAACATTCTGAATATTATAGAAAGATATAAAAGAAAAATAATAATGATTTTTAATCACTCAACCACAATATGTCATAATTATCATCTATTAAGTCATTAAAATTAATAAATGTACAATAGATGTAACATGTACACTGATCATCAAATAGATCAGTTTGCTGTTAACATTTGAGAATTAAAGTGGTTGTCAATGGCCATCACATGGGGCGTTTATTTCCAAAGTGTGTCTAATATAATATCTAGAACTTGTCATAAAGTTTTTAAAGTCAATCAGGAGCAGAAACACATCAAATGCTCTTTAAATAACTTTCATAGTTAGTTACTGGAATCTGTCGGAATACTTTCCAGTAAACCACACAACAAACAACCGCACTTCACATAATAGTGTCTACAGCTTCATCCTAATCAAACTTTATAACACCAGCATCACACATCAGCACTGGAGTCTATTCACATTAACATTGTCTACACACAGCTCTCTTTTAAAAGCACTCTTCTTACGGTGAGAAATAATTTACATGATTTAAGGATTCACCAGCTGGCTTTCAAACCATGAAGTCCTTTATTAAATTGAATAGTCTGATTAAATAAAATTAGAACAGTCAAATGTGAACTGACTGTAAGGGTTTTATTTGCGTCTCTTTTAGACTCGCTTATTTTGCGTTTCTTAAAAGAACAATTACTTTTGATTCAGTCTCTTTATTTGAAGTGTTTTGAGGAAGAAATTTGCATTCAGCGTTAGGTGGCCCATGAGTTTATCGTCGCCTTTTCTGTCAGCGCCTAGATGCTAAAACTTCAGACAATCTAAATAAAAGTGTTCTGTTTCAGTTTGGTAACTTTAACTCTCAAATTATATTCTATTCACAAACACTCTTAATGGCCCTTATAAACAATAACACAAGTTTGCTTTACCTGCCAGACAGTCTTTCTACAAGTGTCCTATAGATCCAGGAAATAATAAAAGTGCATGTTTATAAATAAATGTAATGTGAATCTCAATGTGTGCTTTCCCTGAGCGTGTGTGCGAGTGTGTTTGTGTGTGTGCGTCTAAGTCAATGTGTGTAAGCATGTATGCATATTGTGTGTGTGGAGCATGTGTACGTCTGTCTTTTGTTGTTTTCACCTTTTTCTTGTTTTTACAGGTATATGCCTTTAGCTGTTTTTCTTGTATTCAATGTGTCTCATTGTACAGCTGCTTTGTTACAATGAAAATTGTAAAAAGCGCTATATAAATAAAGTTGAGTTGAATGTATATACTGTATATACTGCATGTAACTCATGACTTTGTAAGCAAATTAAATAGACACTGGACTGTTCAAAAGTTTAGGCTCACTTTCTCATTTATATTAATAGATTTCTTCACATTTTAGAATAAATGTATTGGGGTGGTTTCCAAGACAGTTTACAAAAAACATTACTGGTGTACATCTTGAGACAAATCAATCGCACAGAAGTATTTTAAGCAATGTCAATGCAGGTTGTTTTCAATGAAGACACCTCTAACAATGAAATTAATATTCGATTAGATCTAAACCCTGTTTTTTTTTGTAATGAAGGACACTAATATTACCTTAATTTAATATTTATCTACAAAACTAAGCATATGCCTTGGATCCAAAGTTCAGTAGTGTTAACTCTTTGGTTTCCATTATGCTGCATGTACAGTATATCCGATGATGCCATTGCGAGTGATTTGTTACGTAAATCACAATAGACTGTGACTGCTACTCAATCAACACATTAATCTCTCCTTCCTCTAACCGAAACTACACACAAAAGACGTTCTGCTGTTTGTTATCAAATAGGCATATCTAAACACATACTGTACCTCTGATTGTTTATGTAAGAGGGAGGCTCCGGCTGTCTATATATCAAGACACAGCTTGCTCTTGAATATGATTTTAAAACATTTCTAGACTGGACCAGAATGTACTTGTAATTTCTCTCTCTGTGTGTGTACCATCTTTCCTGGAAGGAGTGATGTTTTGTGTGTATTGAAACGTCTGCAGTCTTTGTGCAACCCTGCAAGCAGTAAATCTGATGGTGTCAGCAGACCCCCTGGACAACAGCTGACAATGTTGAGGGACTTTTCTGCCTGCTGGAAAAGCCACACTATCACAAAAGCCTTGCAGAATGATTATAGAGGAGGATTCTATCTTTTACTTTGTTGTCTAATGTAAATTTATCCAATTATATAAGCATTTCAGATTATTTAAATGATTGAAAACCTGATTATAAATCAAACTGCATAAATCAAAGTGAAGTTTATTTGAAAATGTAAAAATGCAGAAAGATTTCATTCTCATAATTGTAAAAAGTACTAAGGAAGTAAATGACGTTAAACCAAATTAAGAAGAGATGCTAATTTAAATGTTAACAGATCTTCCATTTGTCATTCATAACCATCAAATTATAATCCAGATGTGAAATCTTTTTGAATGTTTATGTATTACGTTATTGCACAAATCAGACCTGCCATATTTTGTGTTACCCCAGGAGTGTGATGGTGAAGTCCAGTAGTGATTTTACTCCTGTATCTTACGTCTTGTAGCCCCACAATGATCGTAATACTACCGTAGTTCAGCTCGGGGTTGTTAGTACAACAATTTTCACCTTTTCATTACAAGCTATTAAATATGAAAATGTCATAAAGGAAGGATACCTGACTTTTTGACACCGTTTTGTTAAATATGACCATCTGACCACCACTATCTAACCTAAGCTGGAAATAAATGTGATTTGTAAGAGTCACGCAACAGAAATATGTCCTAAAATTAATCTGAAAAAATGTTTGTACAGACCGGTGACAACATACAAAAACAAACAAAAACATGCACTGTGCTTCTTACCTACCAGTACCAGCACAATATGCAATATTGATTCCATCATTAAATAATGCATGAAGCCAAACTAAAAAGAGCAGCTTCTGTGGTGAAATGTCGTTTTATGAAAAGTTAGTCTGTCCTCTTCAGTTGCCGTGTCCTCACACACGTTGTGTTTAATGCTGAAGATCTTTCATTCTCAGTCAGTGATTATCTGACCTTTTCCGAGTCAGTCATGTACAAGGACACACTCCACACTCAATTAAATAAAGGACAATTAAAATGGATTCTTCTGTTTGCTGCTTGCTACACTTGAGAGGCTGCAAAGCTCCCAGGGTCAATAGAAACCAGATTTGAGCAGACTTGTTCTGCTGCTTGTATCTTTATTTTTTGCTTAAAAACAGTGGATTAGAGTGGTTCAGTTCTGCCTCCATAAGGGACACCAACAATTAACAATTCCTTATAAATTAATTATCTATAAATGATTAATTATCATTCATGCGTTCATAACATACATGAATAAATAGTGCTTTTTAACCCAGAATACAAATTTGTACAACTGGTGTCAGTGTTCAAAGCGACTGCCACATTGAACATGATAAAAAAACAAAAAACTACTCAGTTTTTATGTGAAATTAATATTTTAATCATACCTATTTTCTACATGCATGCTAAATAATTAACTAAAAATACCCAGAGGTGTATGTTAAATCCTAGACCCTTCTTGAATTTTATTCCCAGTGTTGACCTCAGAGGTGTGTAATCTTGTGTAGTAACAATTTCTTCCATGTGAGGATGACCCTGAATTGTGTGTGACCTCTCAAACGGTGATGGATGGTGTTTTATTCCCTTATGAGAACCCAGAGCTCGCTTTCAAGTACCTGATGTACCAGCAGGACTCAGTGAGTCTTGCAGCGCTAGCTGTCCCAATTTTCAGGCCCCAATTATCTTTGTTTTAATGGTTTCCTCTCTCTATCTCTCTCCAACTCTTTTATGTCACGTCAATTCCTTTCTTCACCCTTTTTACCTGTCCAAATCTTTGACTGGCAGGTCATTATCTCATGGCCCATTTTTAGAGGCGAGACAGTGATCCACTGTAGGCGTTGTGTGACAGCTCTCTGAAGTTTTTTGTGTCACCTGTGGAGAGTAGCTATCTCCCCTCTGCGTCACGCTCGGTGCAGCTGTTCAAGACACATGCTCCCGATTTCTATCACAGCATCTCAAAGCATCTCTTTCTCTCTCTCTCTCTCTCTCTCTCTCTCTCCAGCTGCAGATAGAAACAGGCAGGTGGGAGGTTGTTAACCTGTTATTGCTGGAGAGAGGTCAGGCCAGCTGTGTGTGGTGATCTTGTCTATGGGTAGTTTGGAGTGTGAGGAGAAAATACATGTGAGAGATAAGGAAATAGTATGCGTCTTTTGTTACCGTGACTGCATGTTTCCGGTTTAAGAGAGTGTTTTAATGGATTGTTGAAGAACTTATTTTTAAAATGAGGTGACAATTAAGCGACTTACATTGCATTATAATATGCATTTTGTTTTTAAAGTATGTGCAATCCCTGGGATTGAACTCATGAGCTAGACGTTGGTAACAACATGCTCTAACCACTGAGCCACAGGAAAGCTCAGATATTAGCCACTGATATGGAATAAGGGAAAGTGCACTGTAAACATGCGCAAAAATTACACACAGTTAAACTGTGTGCAAAAACTTGACATATAAAAATAAGTAAAATTGACTTGTGTAAAATACATCAGGCAAAAAATATTATGTAAATTTTACCTTAAGAAACGTACACAAAAAAGTGTTTTTTTACAGTGGGGGCTAGTTGTCTCAAACGTAAACAGATCTTTTATTTCCTTTAGCAGTTTTTATGTTTTTAAACTATACTAGGCAGATTATCACAATTACATTTTTTACTTAGTTTGTCTTTCATTTTTTCATGATTGTAGTATCCAAAAACAGATTTCACCGTTATTTCCTATTTGTAAATTTTTTTGTATTGGCAGTTAGGTAAAAATAAATAAAACAAACAATTAATAAATAACACTGGAAACATCAACAATATCTTTGTTTGTTTCCATTTTTCAAATGTTATGTAACAAATTATTGTAAGAAGATGTTGCATGTTGTAAATGTTGTATTTGTATACTCTTGTTTATAATTGCTTTAAAAATTAAAAATAAAAGTGCTCTAAAGGTTCTTCACAGCGATACTATAGAGCAATAATTTTTGCTTCCACAAAGAACCATTCTTTGAGGAACCATCTCTTCCTTATTTTTTTATAATCTGAATAACCTTTTTTCACCACATTAGTGAAACAGAAAGGTTATTCAGATGTTAAAGGATCTTTATTGAACCAAAAGGTTCTTCCATGGCATCAAAGTTCCTTTTGAGGCACCTTTTTTTGTATTGTGTATTTGTATTCTCATAATCCATTTCCGACTTAATCTGAATGTTGTTGAACCATTATACTGTAAAGCCTGTAATTAGCTAATGGCATATTGCCATGTGAAAACTTACCCCATATGGTGTGACAATATGTCCTGCCATTTAAGGAAGTGTAATAAGTCAACAATTGACTTCTGGATATCGATCGTTTACGAGACATGTTTACTGAATGAGAACTGGCACCATTTACATAGATAGGAAAAGGACAAAAAAACTCGTTAGCAAATCCTTGCTAGTCATTATTTAACCTTGTTTGTCTCTTGCTAGTAGCATATTTATTTTGTATTCACGATTGGTTGACATTAGTGTAAATAGTGCCTTTGTGTTTGGCAGGCCTGGCTTCCTGTGCTGTTGTTCAGTTAAGCGGGGACTCCTGTACACTATGCTCTGCTCTGTACAACTGGGTTCTTGTTCCGTGTCAATTTACGCCCGCATGGCCTCATTTGTCTCCGTCATGGCATTTACACATCAGTAAAGCACCCTGCTGCTCTAAAATACTGGAGAAAGCTCTCCGCCCATTATTGTTGTATTTGTTCTCGCTCTGTATTACCTCCCCCTGCCTGCTCTCTCACTGTTATGCAGTGCTTTATAGTCGCCATATATTTAGCGTAGCCAGTCTGCAAGATTGTTGGATTAAGGTGCTATGAGGCGACCATCAACCCTTAACACATGCTGACACATCATTTGACCGTCCATGGTTATGTAACGTCAGAGCAAGTTGGTTTTGTGTCCCACCCAGAGCGAAGTCTCTCATTTAAGGTTGTTCATAAATAATAGAGGTTTGCACAGTGACGCAGTCAGACAGAAATATAGCCCTGTGGTTTATTCCAGTAAGACTCTTGCCCACGCTCTGCCTTGCTGAACGCCCACTGATGCCTACTTGTTTGCACCAGGCTTGCCAACTCTCAGACAGAGGGCGTACACCACGACTGAATTCTGGCCCTATTAGTAGTACAAACAGCACTCCACAATTTTTTTAGGGCAACTGTGTAGTTTATTTCATAGAATGTATTTAATTGGTACACTAGATAGTACAACTAGTTTGTAACAAACTTAGCACTTTATTTGTTACCAGCATTTGTTCTTAAAGGGGATGTGCAACATTGTTTCATGTATTCTGACTTCTTTAAAATGTTAAACGTGCTGTCTTCTCTTGCTTGACATGGTCAAAATGTTGTAAACCGTTTTGGATGTATGAGGTAGTATTTCTGTGCATGATACGCTCCCCCAGTGTTCGTATAGGTTTCGGAAAGTTTTTTTCAAACATGAAAATCCATTTCGTAACAACTTTTCTTATTGGGTAGTCTCGCACAGTCAGACCTTCATACTTCATTACTGACAGGTAAAGCAACCAATTACCTTTTCGTTTTTATGTTCGTCATGTTTAGAGGTGTGGAAATGTCTCCCCAGTAACAGACCGGTGTACATTCGCAAACGTGTCAAAAGTTAACAGCAACAAAAAGATTATAAATTTATGCCGTGAACCTTGCATTTTAAGTATTAAGCATTGAGTCGATCGTGATTAATTCTTTTCGCAACTGTTGTTTACACGACAGCTTACTTCTTAGATCAGACGGCTTTGTGTTGTTTCCAGGCAGATCGTTAAAGAGTAAGTAACTGTAGGGGATTCAATTAGGAACAGTTTTATTTAAACACTATTTTTCACCAAATTTCTAAGAATTATCATGAGCTCTGATCACAATTATAAGCAATATATTCTCCACCACCCTTTGTAAGGCAAACAAATATCAGCCCAGATTGCGATGAATTCAATTGATTATGATCAACTTTACTTATCCGGATCAAAGTTCATTATTTGGGGAAATCAGTTAGCATCACGGGCAGGTAGCAAGAATCTACATGTTTAGGGAATCCGGATTAAGAGTATGAACTACAAACAACATCAAGTGTGAAATAAAACAGGACTTTATTACCTAGACTAGACACATACTAATCTAACACACACACACATACAGTTTAGTATTGTAAGAATGTTGAAGTTGAGAAAAGAACAAAGCATGGATTTAGAAGGATTAATGATGGTCTATGCATCCATTAATAAGACTAAGTATGATACTTGCATCTCTTGCCCATCAAACGAAAGAAAGTCTCCTGATGCAGTTTGATGAGGCTCCAAGATCTTGGCTGGAAGTGATCAGAGATAACGTCTTGGTTACGTATGTAACCTCGGTTCCCTGATGGAGGGAATGAGACGTTGTGTCGAGAACGACAAATGGGGTTTGCCCTTGAGAACCAATCAACTCTGACTACTATAGAAAAGGCCAATGAAATTTGGCGAATGAAATTTGCATGCCGGGCTCCGCCCCCGGATATCCGGTATAAAAGGAAGCCGGGGTGCAGCATTCATTTACCTTTTGTTCTGAAGAGCCTGAGAGCCTCTCACGACTGCAGCAGAATACGATACGTGTTCGTGGCATAAGGGACACAACGTCTCGTTCCCTCCATCAGGGAACCGAGGTTACATACGTAACCAAGACGTTCCCTTTCTGTCGGTCTCTCGACGTTGTGTCGAGAACGACAGATGGGGTTGCCTATGGAAAACGCCACAACACTGTATCGCGTCACAATGTCAGCGAAGCGATGGTAACAAGCCTCAGCTCGAAACTTCGTGAAACTGTAACCTCCCAGTGTGGTGGTCGGGGGGTTCCAGAGCTTTCTCGGAGAAAGATGGGTACAGCCCTGACCGGTAAACTTCACGGACGGGGCCTTAGATCTCTACTGGCGAGAGGCCGTCCGGCTCGGTTTACACCGGGTGAGCGCGACTCTTAATCAGAGAAGCGCTGCAGAGGCCACCTCCTACCCATGGGGAGGAATATGGTGGATATATGTATGGTCTCGTCCTTGGAGGAGAACGCATGGAATGTGCGGAACGAGTATATAGTATATACCACCTGGTGAAGCTCATGGGTTACCATGTGTGGGAACCATTGTCATGAGGGTATAGCAGACGGCACAGCCCACGGTGGGGGTGTTACTGCGTCTGATAGCACCAGGTCCGGTTAGAACTATCTGTGATAGGTCATATGGTATCCCGGCCTAAGGGGGAAGGCTGTTCTACCCAGCCAACCCCACAGGGGGTGCTTGCTTAGTGATGGATGGAATTCCTGTTCTTAACCAGTGTCTGGGTAAGAAGGAAGGTTGGTGAGGTACCAATTTTCTTAGCCATGTGTTTGGGTAAGAAGAAAAGGTAGATAGCACACTGACCCAACCTCTTGGAGGGTGGGAAGGTGCTTTCGCAGGCATACGCCCCCCCGGATGCCAGTCCTACATGTCGCCACGCAGGACGTGGGCTGTCATCGGGTTTATGCGAAGGTTGTTAACCCTTGCGAAGGTGTTTGGGCGTAGCCCAACCCGCAGCTCTACAGATGTCTGCTAGAGAGGCGCTTCTGCCAGTGCCCAGGATTCTGAGATCGGAATACCGTCATAACGGCGTCCACGACCCAGTGCGCCAGCTTCTGTTTGGAGACAGCCTTCCCCTTCTGCTCTCCTCCAACAGACACGGAGCTGGTCAGAGCTTCAGAGCTCTGCGTGCGGTCCAGCGTACTGGACACAACACTGATCGGGTTGGGTCTTCCTCCCCTATGGGGAGAGCCTGCAAGTTCACCACTTGGCCCCGGAGGGAGTAGTGGGAACTTCTTGGGCACGCATCCGGGCCTGGGTCTCAAGATAACGTGAGAGTTACCGGGGCCGAATTTAAGGCAATCCGGGGACACAGAGGATGCTCGGTGGTCCCCTACCCTCTTGAAGGAAGTGAGCGCCATCATTACTCTGTGAGGAAGATCGGAACCTCCAAGGGGCTCTTGGGGGGCCCTGAGGCTCCCCAGGACCACTTAGGGTCCCAAGAGGGTATGGAGCGGAGATGAGGCGGATTCCACCCTCTCGCGCCCCTTAGGAACCTAGTGACCAGGTCGTGTTGCCCTAGAAACTTTCCACCGACTGAGTCGTGATGAGTGGCAATAGCGACTACATACACTTTCAGTGTGGAGGGGAGATGTTAGTCTCCAGTCTCGTGAGAAGGACAACACAATCCTGATCACGCACCTCAGTGGGTCTTTCTCGTTGAGAAAGACACCAGGACGAGAAGAGGTACCGTCTAGAGGCGTGTGACCACCTAGTAGATGGGGCCCTAGCCTGGGTGATGGTCTCTGCCGTAGAGGGAGAGTAGCCATCTCAGGATCTTCTCGTCCCGTCTAGAGACCAGACATGGGTGTTCCAGAGGTCTGATCTGGGATGCCAGAACGTGTCCTTCCCCTGAGAGAGCAGGTCCTCTGTCAGGGGAATGGTTCATGTGGAGTCGCTGTCCAGAGTGTCAACTCTGAAGCCAAGAGAGATTAAACCAGTGCGGTGTAACCAATAACACTTGGTGCTCCTCTTCCCTGACTTTGCACAGTGTCTGTGCAAGGAGGCTCCTGGGGAGGGGAAGGTGTACTTCCGCCGGTCCCGTGGTCAGCTGTGCGCCAGGGCATCCGTGCCGAGGGGGGCCTCGGTCAGGGAGTACCAAAGCAGACAATGGGTGGTGTCGCGGGAGGCAAAGAGGTCTATCTGTGCTTGTCCGAACAGCACCCAAATGAGCTGGACCGATGGGTGTAGTCGCCACTCTCCGCATGGCGTATACTGACGAGAGAGCGCGTTGGCTGTCTGGTTCAGTTTGCCTGGGATGTGTTGCCCGCAGGGAGCGGATCACCTGCTAACTCCACAGGAGGAGGCGTCGGGCAAGTTGTGTTAGCTGCCGTGAGCGTACGCCACTCTGGCGATGTACAGTACGGCTGTCGTGCTGTCCCGGAGGACCAACACGTGCTGGCCCTGCACTAGAGGGCGGAGCCTTCTCAGCGCAAGCAGCACAGCCCACACAACTAGGCAATTGTATGCCAGAGCAGACGGGGGCCGTCCAGCGCCCCACTACTGCGTGCCCGTTGCAAACTTCACCCTACCTCTGCAGCGAGGCGTCCGTCGTCACCACGACGTGCCTCGTAACCTGACCGAGGAGAACCCCGCCCTGGGGAAGGTCATGGACGACCAAGGGGTTAGGGTGCGTTGGCAGCAGGGCGTCATCACCATGTGCCTGCTGCTGGTGTGCCACGCTGTCCTCGGAACTCAACTCTGTAGCCAGTGTTGAAGCGGTCTCATGTGCATCAATCCGAGGGGTATTTCCCCGCGGAGGATGCCATGTGTCCCAGGAGCCTCTGAAATTGTTTCAGGGGGACCGCCGACTGCCTGAAGTGTTCCAGGCAGTTCAACACTGACTGGGCGCGTGCTGCGGACAGCTGCGCCGTCATGGTGGCAGAGTTTAGTTCCATACCGAGAAAGAGGATGCTCTGCACTGGGGAGAGTTTGCTCTTTTCTCGGTTGACCTGAAATCCAAATCGATCTAGATGCCGGAGCACCAGGTCCCTCTGTGTACACAACAGATCCCACGAGTGTGCCAGGATAAGCCAGTCGTCGAGATAGTTTAGTACCCGCACATCTTTATCCCGAAGGGGAGAAAGGGCGGATTCCACGATCTTCGTGAAGACGTGTGGAGACAGGGACAGACCGAAAGGGAGGACTCTGTACTGATATGCCCACCCCTCGAACGCGAACCGAGGAAAGGCCGGTGTCGAGGGGATCGAGACATGAAAGTAAACGACCTTCAGGTCGATTGCCACAAACCAATCCTGGAACCTGATAGATGTCAGGATGCACCTCTGCGTGAGCATCTGAACGGCAGCTTGTGAAGGTGCTTGTTCAGGGTACGCAGACCTATAGACATCTTGGTTTGAGGGAGGAACTCGATGCCTGTTTAGCCAGAATCGAGTAACCAAGACGGACCGCACGCATTAGCCAGTGAGACAGTGTGGGCAGCTCTCGAGCTCCCAGGGACTGTACAGGGTGACCAAGGGGGCAGTTTGCTTCACCATTCACAAGGGGGGTGGTTCGTCAGCTTGCGGAGCTAACCATGTCGCGGGGGGTCCCCGGAGGGAAGGTTGGCTCCGCCTTTTTACCTGCCTGGCGGGACAACGGCACAGCTGTCGTATGTGTACGACCTCACACCTCGCCAGGGTGTGAGGTCGGTTCGCCGAGCACAGTCCAGTGGAGTGTGCGATCGGCTGCAAGTACACCCGGGAAAAAAATGGCACCCGAAGTGGACGCGGTTTGCACCGCGCTCCGACCTCAGGAACCACGTTTCCCCGGGTTAGCATGAATGACATCACTTCTGCTTCCTCCTAACTCGACCGCTGGGGGTGGAGCTCGGATTCGTCAGAGTCGGATGCCAGTCTCCCTCCGATGCTGCGAGCGACATCTCATCTACGTCACACATCGTTCCCGATGTGTGTCGTGAGAATCCGGACGGTAGGCCACCGCCGGTTGGGGAACGTTCAGAAGAGCGAATCAGGGTGCGATCGGCCCGTGAGCATTTAGCTGGCGGGTTTACGTTCGCAGAGTTCCCCATATCACTAACGCTGCTAACGTGGGTGGTCATCGGGGCCGTAGCCACAGATGTCACAGCCCGGGTAGCAGACGAAATGGTGGCTGGTTCCCGTAGGACGACAGCCACCCGTGACCGCAACTTCTGAATGACAATCTGCCCACACTGCTTCAGTGTGCTGGACGCCCAGACACCTATTGCAGCGATCGTGTCCATCCCCCTCCTCGATGAGGGTGCCGCACCCAAGAGAACAGCGGGACATGCCGCGCTGGAGAATGCTCAGTCAGTCCTGAAAAGGACTTTTTAGATAAAATCTCAAACACCTCCGGAACTGCCGAGACGCCCAGGGGAAGGCCGCTGCAGGTAGGGACGATCCGCTGCTACACGTCATAGATCCGGCAATGTAGAAGAAGAAGAATTCATTGAATTCGTTCTGTTCGTAGTCATGAGCGAAGGCTCTGAAGAACAAAAGGTAAATGAATGCTGCACGCCGGCTTCCTTTTATACCGGATATCCGGGGGTGGAGCCCGGCATGCAAATTTCATTCGCCAAATTTCATTGGCCTTTTCTATAGTAGTCAGAGTTGATTGGTTCTCAAGGGCGAACCCCATCTGTCGTTCTCGACACAACGTCGAGAGACCGATAGAAAGGTAACCAGTTTTATGCAGAGGATCTGCATCTGGAAAGACACAAGCACAAACTTGGGGTAAAAGGTGAAGTCTTCAAGTCCATCCTTTAGAAATAGTTCTACCCTTCTAGAGGTGGCACGGACAGACCCCGGACAAAAAGTAAAGCAAAACTCAAAAAGAGAGAGGAGCGAAAGAACCCCCGCGATCCTATCCACGTGACTGACCCAATCAGGAGATGGCACCTTTGGAGGAAAATTTAATTGTCACCAAAGAGTCACCAAAACACAACAAACATTAACATTTAGGAAATCACAAATGCAGCTTATAGACACCAAACATGATCTACATATCAATCCCCTCCTAGACGTTAGCCTAGTGTCACGTGTTTGGTCAGATGGTATAGTCTGTTGCGATTGGTCAAACGTGTTCAGCATGTGCCGCAATCGGAACGCTTACCATCATTACTGGAGTCTGTTTTGATTGGTAATACCGTACATCATGTGTCGCAAATGGAACGCCTACCATCATTACTGGATTACGGTTTACAGGTGGTTGGATATTATATACAGTGTTATAGATAGAGATGGCAGGGATTTTACAAATATTTCTTGAAGTTAAGACAAAAATAAATAGTCACACTTACAGGTTGTGCATCTGTGGAGCTAACAGCTCCAAATAGAGTTGGCATTGCCCCCTCTTACAAGGATAGTCGATTAACATATCCTGCAGTGGATGCGTCTAGATTATTGATGCAATCTTTGGTAAAATGAGGTGCGCACAGTAAGACCCTGGGGTTATACTCCTTTGGTTTCGTTTGAAAAAAAATTTGTAACCATTGCTTCCTCAGAAGTTCTTCCTTTGGTAGTATAAATAAGATGGACTTGGTTTCACAACGTAGAACACAGGTACTAGACATGATGGACAACACATCACGAACAAGCGACAGTGTTTCGGGGAGGACAGTGAACTTTTCGCATCAGTCCCAGCAAAATGTAGGCAGGGACCATTTCTAGTGATGTAGATACGCGACGGTTAGAGACTCTGACTAGGTCACGTCTCGTTTGTGTGATTCAGAGTCGACTCCCTTTTTTTTATTAGCCAATAACTCTGTTATTCATTCACCTTCGAACTTACAACTTGGCAGACTGTCTACTTTCAATTACTCTTTAAAGAACACGACATGCACGTCTCCTAAAAATCCTGTGAAATTGACGACTTTGAATGTGCTGAAGCGTTTCCAGAAAAGTGTGCCTTATGAATTAGACATTTGGCCAACGATCCGTGGGTGTGATGTCTGAGACTAAGACTACTTATTGGGCAATTCTCCCAGAAAAGCACGCCCACGGCAAGGCGAAAGAAATAGCCCACCCACGCGTCAACAGACGAGTGATAGTAAGACGAGGGTGCGATACTATTCTGTAATTACTCAAGATTTACATGAGATATGCACAAACTGTCTGAGTTATGCATTTGTACAGATGTAATAACGTTAAAACGTTAACAGGGATATCCTGACTATTTCGATGATTCCTTGGGGCTCTATGTAGCTGCTAACTTGGATTATTAGTTAAATCCAATCTTTTGCAGGCCCCTGGTAGCTCGCGGTACATTGCGATTGCCTACCATTGCCTTATGGGTAAATCTAGCCCTGTAAATATTCCAAACCAGTTATTATAGGAACAGTTTATTAAAGTAGCCTATTGTTTTTGTCGTCTTTGTCCCCACCACTTTTAAAACAAAGTTACGCCACTGGTATTTACTCATGTTAACAAATGCTATTTTATTGCAAAGTGTAACCCAGATGGTTTTAAATCAGACATTAGCCTGGTTGCATAAGATATCAATAAAACAGAAATAAGAGAAAACTTTGTGAAATATGCATAATCCTTAGTTGCCTTGGGAAGAATTTGTGCGACTTAGCATGGATGAAGTTGAAAAAGTACAACTGCCTTTAAGATGTTCAGCTGATGAAAATCAAGAGTTTAAATGATTGAAAGATCAGACACACTTACCATCATTAATCACTTTAGGTAATTATTTTAGTCACTTCTTTCAAATCTCTAAATCAGATCTCATTTATAAAGTGTGACAGATGGGCTCGTAACATTTCGACTTAATTCTCGTAACATTTCGACTTTATGCTCGTAACATTTCGACTTTATTCTCGTAACATTTCGACTTTATTCTCCTAACATTTCGACTTTATTCTCCTAACATTTCGACTTTATTCTCCTAACATTTCGACTTTATTCTCGTAACATTTCGACTTTATGCTCCTAACATTTCGACTTTATTCTAGTAACATTTCGACTTTATGCTCGTAACATTTCGACTTTATTCTCGTAACATTTAGACTTTATGCTCGTAACATTTCGACTTTATGCTCGTAACATTTCGACTTTATTTTCGTAACATTTCGACTTTAATCTTGTAACATTTCGACTTAATTCTCGTAACATTTCGACTTTATGCTCGTAACATTTCGACTTTATTCTCGTAATATTTCGACTTTATTGTCCTAACATTTCGACTTTATTCTCGTAACATTTCAACTTTATGCTCGTAACATTTCGACTTTATTCTCGTAACATTTCGACTTTATTCTCCTAACATTTCGACTTTATTCTCCTAACATTTCGACTTTATTCTCCTAACATTTCGACTTTATTCTCGTAACATTTCAACTTTATGCTCGTAACATTTCGACTTTATTCTAGTAACATTTCGACTTTATGCTCGTAACATTTCGACTTTATTCTCGTAACATTTCGACTTTATTTTCGTAACATTTCGACTTTATGCTCGTAACATTTCAACTTTATTTTCGTATCGTAACATTTCGACTTTATTCTCGAAATCTTTTTTTTTTTACGTGGTACTAAAACGGCGTCGTATAGATTTGCTGCTCTTTGCTCCCTCCCTGAATTTTCTCTCCCTCTCCTGAATCCACCTCTTTTCAGTGGGCATCTTGGCTTCAAACAATACCCAAAATAGTGATAGCATTTAGGCATTTAACCTTTTTGGATAAAATAATTAATGTGATGCATTACTTCCATCATTCATTCTTCTTGCTAAAACGAAATGTGAGAAACTAACTATCAGCAAAAAAAATTGTAGCCTATATAGTCTTATTATTTAGGCTAGACGTGGCAAACTCACCGTGGATTTATGAAGATTTTATTTCATTTCACAAAACTTGATGATGATGATCATTCGTTTGTTATACATCACACACTCACCTTTTCTGACAACGTTGAGTCGTGTCACCCGACAACCGCGACAATCTCCTTCTAGGACCACTCATTCAGGCTCAGCTCAGGTGCCTGGTCGCGTGCAGCGCTGCAGCCATGTAAACAGAGTTTGCCCTTCCGCTACTGACTTTCATTTTCGGTGACCGAAAATATGGACGTGAATGAGGCTTTGCGTTGTTTTTTATCTAGGCCTACGTGAAATTATGCATCCATTGTATGATGATTTTTTTTTTTTTTCACCTCGGAAGGGCAACGTGAGTCGAGAAGGGCATATGGGCAGTTGCCCGGGCAACCTGAGCAACCCCCCTGTGCACGTCCCTGCCTGATTGCGTGTTATTACAATATTCCCAAAGCATTGAACATATAACAAAAAACATACACTAAGTACAAACATTAGAGTAAAATTAACATCAGGTGTTAAGTAAGGGATAAATATAAAATGAAATATAAAATAAAATAAAGTTTATGCAAGTAAACAAATAAAATGTATAAAATAAAGATATCTATATCAAATGTACATTTTAGGCAGAAACATGACAATGGAATAAAAGTAAACAGTGTATATGTGTATGGATTGTAACAGATTAAGGAAATAGTTTGTTTCTGAGGGTGTGCAGCTGATACATGAATGTAGCAGCAGTTGATGTGTGTCTCTTCTCCCCCAGGAACATCTGCATTTGCTCTATTTCTGAAGACCTATGAAACTCTGGCATGAGCTTTGACATTTTGTGAAACTGTTTCTCTCTATCTTCTTTAAATTGATCACAATGAAGGAGACAGTGTGTCTCTGTCTCGACTTCACCAGTGTCATAGTGGGTACAGACTCGGTCTTCCTTTGTTTGTCTGTGTCTGCCTTTCTCTATGGCCAGACTGCGATCACTGAGTCTGTTTTTGTCAGGATCCGTCTCTGTTTTACCTCTCCAACAGTGTAGAGATAATCGGCCAGATTGTATTTTCTGTTTACTATAAAAAAACATTCTAGTTTACCTTGGTTTTTACTTTCCTTTTCTCAATGGTCTAAATATTACTTTTTACTTTCTTTGATAATTTGATTTATTCTGATTTGGTTTTGTTCCATTGTGCTGGTCTGAACTTCCAGAGCCAGCTGGCTGATTGAACTGGTTTTAGGTCTCAGCTCTAGGGTTTTAAGTGCATCATATTGTAGTGTGTTCTACAATCTGGAATCTGAGTTAAGGTGGTCCAAAATTTGAGGGCATGTTTTTGGATGTAGCTTGAATCTGAAGGGTTGAAGGTTCTAGCCATTGCTGGCTGCATAAGTAGGCAGGGGCGGAGCCTACCCCAAAAGATATTTAATACAAATATATCCACCATCTGGTATTTTGTGGGAGGCTCCTGGAACATACAAATAAATATATGGTTAGTTACAAAGGCACAAAAAAACGGTTGTTATCTTAATTCTTTGCAAAGTGATGGAGTGAAGAAGATATGCAGGGTACTGAGTATGAAGGTGCAAACAAAGGGTAGGAAAATATAGGATTTTCAGGGTTGGCCAATGAGAACGGAGACCACGGGTACGCCATAGAGAGAGAGACCAAAATAGGCCATGGAGAGAAAAGCAGTGATAGGCCATAGATAGAAAGGCCACGATAGGCTATGTAGATAAGGCCACTATAGGCTGTGATGGTAAGGCCACTATGGAGAAAGGGCCGCAATAGGCCATATAGACTGTCATGATAGGCCATGTAGAGTGCCACGATAGGCCATATAGAGAAAGCAACGATAGGCCTTAGAGAGAATTAGCCAAAAATACCATAATATGAGCGACGTAGAATATGGAAATACCTCTATTGGTCATAGTGAGGGTAGCTATAATATGCCAGGGAGTAGGGTGATAATATGCAGAAGAAGGAAACAATATGTTAGAGAAAATACCACTATAGGTTAGAAAAATAAAGGCCAAGTTTTGAGATACCACTTTCATCTGCGGTAGTAGCTGCTCCAATCCTCAATGAATGTCCGGTGTATAGGTGTGGGGACAGTCC
This sequence comes from Triplophysa bombifrons, assembly GCA_029783895.1. Taxonomy (NCBI): domain Eukaryota; kingdom Metazoa; phylum Chordata; class Actinopteri; order Cypriniformes; family Nemacheilidae; genus Triplophysa; species Triplophysa bombifrons. The sequence continues at coordinate 19,506,495 of CM056452.1, forward strand.
GCAGTTTTATAAAACAGTGGCTAGATGTGAACTAAACCAGAGCTTAGTTATAGGTGCACCGTCTGGTAAAATGAATAGGGGAAAGTGAGAATCATTTAGGTGTAGGGACAAAGCGGTTATTAATTTTGCATAGTAAAAGTCAATGAATTAAATTTTTAGATTGCGATGTTCGTAATTAAAGACCAGGAAGGAACAAACAAAAAAAAGTTGCTACTAGAATGTGAAAAACGGGAATTCGGAAAGCAAAACAAAACATCCTAAAAAACGACGAAGCGGATGAGTACGCTTTAGAGGTAGAGGGAGCTATTCCTTTGGTGATGTATTGTCTAGCTGATTTTAACAGTGTCTCGAATGAGACATCTAGTTTAGCAGGATTTCGGAAATTGTTGGGATGGGTGTTGGATCCGTATTTGCTGATGGGCACGGACGTCTGAAAGCCTGAAAACGGGAAAGCGCGTCAGCTATGACGTTACTGTGACCGGGGATGTGTTCGGCTTTAATGATGAAGTTATGGAGGATTGATTGGCAAATTAGCCTTCTCAAGATCGGCATGATCGGTTGGCAAGCGGATCTTCCTTTATTAATGATTGCAACCGTGGCTTCGTTATCACATAACATGATAATACGTTGCGTAGCCAGAGAATGCAAATGTAAGTCTGACTGCGAAGTAGAATTTTGAATGCCATTTGACTCCAAAAAGTGTCCAGTCTGAGGGGTGAATGGGTAAAGTTTTGAAGGCATCGGTAATATCAGCTGCGGCTAACCATGAAACCTGTCCTGCTAACTTGATTAGAGAGACGGGAGGAAATGTCGGGAAGGAGCTTGAAGAACTTGTAGCGGCAAGGAGAGTGCTCCCTGAAGTGCGGCTGGCGAGGGTGTTCTGGAAGGTCGTCATTCGGGAGTCCAGGCCTCCTGAATTAGCATATAACTCTTTAAGAGCTTGGAACAGTTGATCATTAATATCAGTTGCTCCATGATTGGAAGTAGGTGACGAAGTCTGCTGGGCGGGGGGGAGATGTCTTTGATAGACGTTTCCTGCCAGCTTATTTGTGTTGAGCCTGCGGTGGAGGGGAAGACGGAGCGGCTTCTTCAGTTAAATCAGGGGGGTTACCCAAAGTGTTTTGGGCCGATACGAGCAAGTCCTCTTTAGATAGTCCTTGGTTTAAGGGGATACCTGTGGCTTGAGGAATGCTGGTAATTCTCTCCGTCGAACATTGAGCCCATGGTGAGTCTTAACATTGTATGTGAGTGCTATGGTGTACGTTCCTAGGAGATGGAGGGACGAATTCATTGTCGGAGTCGGTGTTATTACAGACGACAAAGGTAGACTGTGACATTCTGAGTTTGCAGCTGACGCTAGTGATTAACTTTGACATGAGTATCTGCGAACACAAATAGGGGAGAGTGTTTATATACTCCGAGTGTTTTTTGACGATTGGCTGAAACTACTTGTAATATATGACATGGCATTTAGTCTTTCTGGTAGAACTTGCGCTAGCGCTCCCATATCTGTTTGGGTGAATTTGACTTTGATGGCATAAAACGCTCGTCTTGCGTTCTCTTTCAGTGCATTCACTGATAGACCCAAGTTGTTTAACGTGAGAACGGCTGTTGCAGATTGTTTCAGTAACACAGTTAACTCATAAGTTAAACAGAGTTGGAATCAAGTTGTTTGTGTGTAGACATGGTTGGTGGTTCGGTGGTTTGGTAGAAATCCAATCTGACTTTTACTAAAGACATTGTGTTTTGTAAGGAAAGTTTGAATTTCAGGAATTAAGGATACTACAGAAAATCTTCCCCAGGTTGCTGTTAATACAAATGCCACGGTAGTTATTGAGGTCCAATTTATCTCCACTTTTGCATAGTGGCTATATCAAGCCTGTATTGTCAGGAACAGTGGAGGGTTAAACAAAATACTTTATTACAAAAAACAAACACCCTCGATGGGGGAAAAGCACTATAAATAATATAAAAGTTCAAACTGAAATATTTCCCACAAGGGAAACAAAAACAAACCAGGCAAAAATGGTAATCCAAATGATAAGTCCAAAGCAAACAGGACAAAGGGAAAGTCCACAAATACATGAAATCCACAAGAACGTAAGGAAGGGTAACACAGGGAAAGACAAGAAACGGCGCACACAGGTACATACAATGAATCGCCGAAAAAGCAAGAGAATCAGGGACATTAAATAGGAGGAAACTAACAAGGTGAGATTACAAAAGGATCGGGACGGGCAGGTGACAAGACTTAACATTAAACATGCAGATGATGGGACAGGTGATGAACGTTAAACGCTAACGGGGAAAAAAGGAGGAGGAGCTATACGGAAAACTGGAAGACACGCGGCGAAATGTCAAAGCATACCGGCACGTGTCTCCACACAAAACAAAACATACACACAAGACATGTCACAACCCTGTAAGCAAAGCACGAAATCTAAGAACAGGAAGAACAGGATCGACATATGTATTGGACAATTCAGGAAAGTGTCCAGATTGTAATATCAGATTAAATAGAGAGCCTCCTGCATTAGTGTAGGACTGTGCTCCATCATTTCTGTTCTTATGTTGTCTAAACCACATGACTTCCAGGGTGTTCGTTTAGTGCTTCGTTTAATTCTTTCAAACTAATTAGGTAGTCTAGAGGATTTTTTTTTTTTTTGATTATCGATTCTAACCGGTTTAGTTTATTTTGTAGGGTTTTCAGGTCTAAGACTATCTGAGGAGATTTCTATGAACAGGCTTTTAAACTATAGTCTTTCCATAGATCTCCATTTTGTGTGGCTACATTATGTTTTGTTGTCTATTTAAACTTTTCCATTTTCCCAGAAGTTATTATTATTAATAGAGTCTTGGATTTCTTTGAGAGTATGGTTAAGGTAATGTGTTTTTTTGTAGTGGATTGTATTTTTGTAATCCCTAAATGCATCGCCATAGATTTGTCTGATTTCTGGTTTGTGCGGCTCTCTGTGTTTCAGGTTGGAGAGCTGTCAGAGTTGTTTCTTTTAGTTCTACATTCTTTGTCAAACCAGTTTTCTTGTTTTTATATAATAGGTAAGCTTTAAATATACATCTTAAATATGGTTTATTTGATGTACAGCAGTATTTATGTTGTTTTTTCTAGTCGTAAACTGTGTTATATGAAATCTTTTTATTTGGTTGGAAATCTCTTTTGAGTTAATTGCACTAATAAATTCAGATTCAAATTTTGGTGACCATTTGAGTGTTGGGTTCAGTTTGATCAGATTGCTGGGCTTTTGGTTAGTTCTATGTGGTTGTTGAATTTTTTTTAAAAACACTTTTATTTGACAGTGCTATGATAAAATAGACTATGGTCTGACTGTGAATGCACATAAAGAGGACGGATCTTAATCTGTAATGGTGTAATAAACAACACTACCACCAAGAGCTGAGCAGTATGTGTATTGACTAGTGGTGGACATAGATTAATTTTTTTAATCTAGATCAATCTTGGAATTAATCTAGATTAATCTAGATTTAAATGGCTCATTTGAATTCTGCCGAAGGCATTCAGAATATGTGTGCTACCCAAATAATGACTAAAAGTAAGTCTTTGAGAACGGGTTTCTCAAGCCAGGTGGTGCATTAGATCAGGGGCTCATCTCCTCATCTCCATTTCCAAAATGCATCACAAACTGCTTGAGAAAGCTGTTCTACTATGATAATTGGTGATGAAAATAAAATTGTTCAATAAGATGTAATTGTGTTTACTCCCGCATTAGCTAAGAGATGCTCTGCGTTTAGGTGGTACTTGAGACTGGTAGAACTCCTTCAGTACATTTACATTTAGTCATTAAGCAGACGCTTTTATCCAAAGCGAGTTACAAAGAGTTAGGGAGCAACAAGCGATATGTCATACAGGAGCCATAATACATTAGGTGCCAATACAAATTTACTGGTTTCAACTAAAGCTAGACCTGTTGAGAGAATTTTTTTTTTTTAAACCAACTGTACGTAAACCAATTCCGTACAGTAATCCAATTCCACATTGCACAAGGTGCAAACAACCTTAGTCTTGTCGAGGTTTACATTGGGAAGCTTCTTAAAAATACATTTTCCCTGAAGCAAGCCCAGCGGCTTCATACCTGCATCCATGTTAGCACGTCACGTTTGATGGGGTCATTTCACAGTAACGTTATGTTGTGTTCAGTCCAAACGCGAATGGCGCGTCAAGCGCGAGTGATTTACATGTTAAGTCAATGCAAAGACGCGATAGACCTACTTGCTGCGCGAATCGCGCGAATGAAGCCCTGATTATGACATGATGAGGCGGCGCGAATGACGCGAATGAAGCCCTAGTCATGAGATGATGAGGCGGCGCGAATGACGCGAATGAAGCCCTGGCTATTAGATGATGAGGCGGCGCGAATGACGCGGATCACGCGAGTTGAAAACTCTCGCTCTCGCCCCCTACAGTGCAATTAAGATAGGTATACATCCGCGCTAAAATATTAAGGTGAAAGTCATCATAACTTGGGTAGTATAGACCCAGCTCCCAACCCAACTTTGAGAATAGATTAACGGCGACATTTTTTTTATCGCGCGATAAGAGTCTAACGGCCGTTAACGGCCCACCACTAGTATTGACCTAATGAGTCCCATTGGATCCTACCATTAAGCACATACAGACCCAGACCTCAACAGAGACTCTCTCTCTCTCTCTGTTTCTCAGAGCTTTTGCTTAAGGTCAGAGCTTTACTTTTTCAGAACAAAATCAAATAGAGTTTTGTATTTGCCTGTTTGGCACAATGACCTTTTGAACGCTAAAAGGTATAATGTCAACATCTTCACTTTGTCTGACAATACAGGGTACATACAGGAATGATTTTTACGGGTATAAAAATTGTTCACAGCAAGATAAGAAAGTATCTGTAAGCCCTCAAGTACCAGTACCGTATCCATACAATTATTTATTTAGTTCATTTAATTATGCGGGGGTGATTAGACACAAGCCACGCCCCCCACCTCATTCCCCAGCAAGCCTAATCAACAGCACAATAAAACACTCGCTTAATTAAAACTCATTAATCTGCCAAATTATGCATTAATGGTTCCAATTAATTATGCAAGAAACTGATGTGGTATAAATAATGAATGGACGGATTGTCTTGAAATAGAGCAGCACAGCTGTGCTAAGGGGGCCCTAGTGCCACCGTAGGGATCTTGCTTTATAGCTGAAGATGTGGATTAAGACAAAGGGACACTGACCTTCTATATGCAAAGGTCAGGTTTTAAGTATTAATATCATCCTCCTGGTCTGCATGGCACCAGTGAGTCTTCTCTGTAAAAGTGGCAGTTGCTGTAAAGCAGATCTTTAAACAATTAAAGTTTGAAAAGATGTTACAGTGAGCTGTGCCTCTTAACAATAAAAGGTGCTTCACGATGCCATGCCTTTAAATGGCATCATCAGATTATTAAAAGGTAAGAAAAAGAAGGTTCTTTAAATAACTTTTGTCTGAATGGTTCTTTGTGCAACCAAAAGTGTGAAGAACCTTTTAACCACATTTTAATTTAAGAGTGTGTATGGATTTTTTTATGTGCCACATAGTCTGTATTTGAGAGGGGTATATGGGGTAAAATATCCATTCTATAATGTAAATCAAATATACATTTATCACAAATACAACACAATTTAAAATTTCCTTTGTAAAAATTATTAGATGCATTATTATTATTATTATTGTGTAAACCTTATACTTTTTCGTATTTTTTGTATAATGAATTGGTCTGCATTTCCCGAATCCTTCTTAACGCTACGTCGTTCTTAAGTTATACCTTAAGCTGTTATTTATTCGAAACGTTCCTAGTTAAGTTTAACTCAACTCACTACTTCACATCTCCTCCCGTCATCTTCGGTTTGAAATTGTGCGACGCCTATTTGTTCGATCACAGCAGTCTTTATACTGAAGCTTAAAGTTGTAAGCTTAAAATGATATTATCTAAAGGTGCATCAGCTGGCAAAACAAATTATTGAGAGTATATTTAACGTGAAAGATTGTGAGAGGAAGTTTAGTCAAACTGCAGCGATACAGCGAATGTTTGAAAGTCGGTGCCATCCGCGGAGCAATGTGCATATAATTCGTGAAAAGCTGGCTAAAATTTGTGCTGCACTTATAATTATAGAAGAATTGTTCATATTGTTCCCCTTGATATGCTAAGTGTGATTAATAATGTTGATTTTAATGTTTTAATAAGAGCGGCCATAAACTGGAATACTTGCTGTAAACGCGCCGCTTGCGCATCCAGTGTCCAAGCACAATAAACGTGTGAATTACACAAGTATTACTTTTTTAATGCACTCGCAACAGCCAAGTAAATTCGCGCAGTCTTCCATAAGATCAAGAGTTTGGGAACACCTGATATAAATGTCCCTTCCAAAGACCAGTGTTAGTGTGGCGGGTTGAGGCATGATAGGTTTCATTTTGGTAGCGGGTTAGCATTTCAAAATTACATAAACTATCCGCAGGGTTGGATTTAGTTTGCAATTTGGATTATTTATACGAGATTCTATGAGGACTGGGAAATGCAATTTCAACAATTTTCAGGTGAATCTTTTTTAAAGAACACTACTATTGTACATAACACATGCAGTGAAACGTTGCTTGCATAGTGGATAATTAGATCATCTATCAATCGATATCCATTAATTCAGCCCCATGGCCATGGACAGCACCTGTTAAGGTTACACAGGAAAGTAACATCCTAAGGTATAATTCAGGGAACACACATAGAAAAGGAATACCTATTGTTAAGGTGTAGCTTTTGAGTCTTCGTAGCACGCTAAGAGACAACGTTATTTGGAAATTCAGCCCTGCAGGTCTTTATTTTGGTCTTCCAAAATAAAGCAGTTTCACCAGACACACACTTATGGCCCAAAGTTGACTTCCAGTCTATGTTTGGTTATCGTTCTGGATAGTGGCTAGTAATATTTTTATTAATTATATTAAACTAGTCTTTGGGTGTATTATACTGTAATTTCCTTTAGGAACTGCACATCTATTTTCTTATACTGTAGTTCAAAAATTATATTTAAATGCACTTTAATTATAAACAAAGAATTAAACACATGCACGTCTTTATCTTCTAAACTTATACTGAAAATACTACATTGAATTTGTTGGGAATTTCAGGCAAAGTGAAAGCCAAATGTTTGTTTCATTCTACAACATCTGACAAAAAAATGCACCTTTGCTTTCAAAGTAAATGATGCAGAATTTAAGTTCTGTAGAAAAACTGTCAGCCTCACAAACTGATGAAAATTACAAGGTGGAGTTACATTTATTGTTCCCTTTAAGTGCTTTAACTTAATGGTAGTGAGAGTGTAAATATTCTCACATCGGCAGACATGTTGTTAAAAATGCACTTATTTATCTTTTATTTTCTATTCTTCCTTGATTTAAAGCTATAAAATGTAATGAATCTTGGAAGAAGAACCCAAGTGCAGGCAGCGGCGGTGAAACAAGATTTAATAACAAAACAGGAACAACACAAAAGCCCACGATGGGGGTATCAAAGACAGGACTAAATTATATAAAACATCAAGAAACAAAAGACTTCCCACTATGGGTCAAAAACTAAACTAAAAAACAAACAGACACAACGTCTCACAAACAGGCAAGGTAAGGTAAGGTAAGGTAAGGTAAGGTAAGGTAAGGTAAGGTAAGGTAAGATATCCACAGGGTCTGGTCTACACAACTCAACAATATGATATATTGTTGACAAACAAACAAACAAACAAACGGGTAAGTACAAATACTACACAAGTATATACAACGAACAAGCACAGGACAAAAGACATGAGGATATTATATAGGGAGACAGACATAGGATAATTAACAAGGTGTAGGTGTGGATAATGAAACACTCAAGGAAAGCTAACGAGGAAACGAGATGGCGGGAACAGAAACGAGGACCGGAGAGAGAGTATCGAAAGCCGATAGGTTCACTATCTCTCCCTCCACACAAAACCTAAGGCTATGTCAAGACTCTGCCACACAAACAAGAATAGACATGATGGCGGAATCATGACATAAAATATTTGTGTCATATCTGTGCCCCTCCCAAATGTAAATGTATCAAGTCATGACAATGTTTTCTTGTCCTTCCTGTGATTTAGAAGTGTTGGCGGAATAACTGTACATTTATATGCTTTAAATATCAATGAAACCTTGGCTCCTATTTTTTTTACTATTGTGTTCACATATTCATGCCTTCGTGCCTGTATTGTCAAACTCCCTCCTTGTCAATTTCAGATTCAAAGAACGGGCTTAAAGGCAGACATTGCAGAGCAAATCGAATCAGCTTTCCATTCAGCCATTGCCTCAGAAAGAGATGAAGTTAAAACAACTTAATCCAAGTCAGACTTTTTCCTACATTTTGGTCACTTCCCTTGCTATTTTATCAATTCACTCACCTGTATGACCTCACCACTCTAAAGTTTCTTTCTTGTATTTCTTGTTAAGTGTTATTCCTTCCTCATGCTGTGGAGTTAAAGACCTTCCAGGATGTTGACCCACTTGATAGATATATCAAGTACGTCACATGATGACATTCATCAAAATAATCTTTTCTGTATTGATTCTCAGTTCCTAATGGGAGCCACACTGAGTTTTGGTCTGACAGCTATGGGCAGCAATTCTTGTACTATGGCACTTAGGTCATTCAAACAGTTGAATATTTTCTGCATGAATAAAGTACTGCGACTGACAGCTGTGGGCTCGGTCTTTGAGCACTGACTCATTCTGTGTTAACATACAGCAAGACTGAACCACACTCAAAACTAATCTACTGAAGGCCATATAATGGCGCTCTTCCGTATCAATCTGCCTTTTCTAAAAGATCGAAAAGAAAAGCTCAGATGTTGCTTTTTTTAAATCTTTAGAGCTCTAAGGTTGTAGCCTTCAGTTTAATTAAGTCTCAACTAGCAGTCTCATGCTGATGTTTTTCTAAAATTCCTTGTATAAAAAATAAACGGCAATAAAATTGATATATATTGTAAGAATATATCATTATTAAACAATAATTATTATTGTGGATGACATGGCTCAAAAACGTTAGACACTTTTGTGTTATTCTGACTTTTCATAGCATTGTTTTGATTTGTCAAGGTCAAAATGATAAAAAGAGTTAAAAGACGCAAAAAGTATGTTTTTGTAAGGAGATGAAAAAGGGAAAATGAATTGAGAGAAAAAAAATAGATGGAAGAGATGTCTTTAGGGCTGCTGTGAAGTGATTCTCTGCTATTGTTTCCGCCATCACACTGACAGCTGGTGGTAAGTTAGTTTTCTCTTCAGACTCACACTGTCTATGTCACCCCCTCCTGAACAAACTCTCTCAAATAAACATCTCTCAGTGGCACACCGGCACAGCATTACTGCTATTCAGGACGCTACGCAGCAGAATCTAAATTTAAACAGTCAAACAAATACTAAACACAAAACTATTCATGAACAACTTAAAAGGATTTAAATTAAATTAATTAATAGCTTTTCTCAACAAATATTTAAATATAATAATAATAATATATTAAAACACCTTATTAATTCACCTTCCCTTTAAAACCTTAACATTAATGAAAAACCCACAGTACACAATTTAAATGAAATTGAATACAATTATTATTGTCAGGTCTTGGGTCTAACCACCTGTCTGCTTTTCCTTGTTTACTTGTCGAGCACATGGTCCTGTTTTGACAGCTCACCAGGGCTGCGTTCAACCCCAACAAACGTTGCAAAACGTTTTTTAAATGGAAACGGAGGTGCAGTTGAACACCCTATTGTGATGACTTAAGAATGGAACTATGGCAGCTGAGAAGGCCATTCTTTGTGTTCTTTTTGAAGAATTTTCGGAGCCTGATGAAATTGGTATGAATACGTGTTGAATACTGGTAAACAAATCTCTTCTAATTCAACTGTTGCTTATACCGAGCTGCAGCAGACACATAAAAATGTAAAATATTTCAAATTCACATTTCCTGTCCGTTTTTTTTCTCATGTGGCAAGTAGCCAATAAGCAGATAATGTACAAGCAGCTGTACTTAGCGTCGGGTCCTGATCACACTGTCGGGGCTTATTTCTGAATTAACAACCGGCTTCCTGTACATTAAACCTGACTTAAACCCTGTATTTCTCTTCTCTGTGCAATCGTCATTTGAACACATCACAATCAAGTTACCAGCATTTATTACACGGCTCATTGAAATGCTTGATTCTGATTGGCCAGTCGTGACATTTGCAGGTTCCTTATTCCAGATAACAACCACTCAAAACTAATAACGGATGCAGCAAATCATTTTGACAGTTTTTTTGACAAAGTTAAATATAAATATGTCTTTTAATAACATATGTGAGATTATATTTACAAATCAATAAACCAATTTGCCTGTTCTTGACATATGAACGTCATTTTTACTTAAAAACCGAAAGTAAACGGCTTTTAACATAATAATGGCTAATAACATATTTCAAATTCACCTTTCATGGCCAGTTTTTATCTCGTGTGGCAAAAAGCCATGTAAAAAGCACGGCTGTTATCGCAAAAAAAGCCCCTTCAGTGTGATATCACACTGTCAGGGCTTATTTCTGCGATAACAACCGGCTGCCTGTATATTATACCGTACTTATTTCCCCCTTGTCTTGGCGTGAGGATTCACTAGTCTAGTCGTGTGGATTACTCTCAAGCCTTGTCATACGGAAATACTCTCTTGTTCACCTTCGTTTGTTGGATGTTTTGACTTTCCCCTTTTTAAGTCTCTTGTTTTGTTTGCCCAGGCTCCAGTTTTTGGTTGTTTTTAGTCCTTGCTTTTCCCTCAGTTTGTTTTACCCGGTTTCTACAGGTCAGCTCGATCACCCAGTGATCAGCCACCACCGCCATTGCCAAGGACACTCTCATCCCCTCGGCTCTCCACCTTGTATTCATTACCCTGCCATATTGGCGTAGGACACGGACTGGACTATTCCCTCTCACCTGTGGGACCCCACTCTCCAGCTGTCAGCGTGGGCTTTTGAAATGTTTCTCTCACTTGGGGGAATTCCTATCCCAGCGTTTCGTCTCCCCCAGGCAAGCCACCGATCCTGCTGCCCCCAGGAACTGCCATGGACATTATCAGTGTTTATCTCACCCTGTCTGAGTTCTCAATGAAGCACTATTAAACCTGGAATTGAATCTCTCTGTTCTGTTCCCCTGAGAATTATGATGTCAGAATACACAAAGAATGTTCTCTTCAATGAAAGACATTTTTAATGAAAATCTACATCAAACTAAAGCAGCAAGTGTCTTTGGCTACTGTCTTGCTTAGCATTGACCATTAAGGTACTTTATGAATGCAGAATAACTGCATTCAGTTATCATCAGCATTAATCATACTTCTCCAGCACACGCTGCTCTCTGACTTTGATTCGCAGTATGGGATCTGTACACTTTCAATTAAAAGATAAATGTAACAGGTGTTGTTTTGAATCAGATGAGCGCTTAGGCAACTGCTAGCATCACACCGAATGTTGAATAAATGACGTGATTAATTTCAGATTCCATAACTCCCCTGTGGTCATGATACCTAGATGGCTGTAATTACACTTTCAAGTCTTTTTCAATAGCAAAATGTGAGCCTTACGTAATACAAGAGCATCGCTTTTCCTTCAAATTAATTCGTTTAGTGGTAATATCCTGTTTTACTGTGGTCTGTCAAGCCTATTTAAGATCTTATTAAAGGTTTAAATTCAAGCCAAGTTTAGACAGAGCTCCTGCAATAACAGAAGTAAAATACAGTGTTGTGCAATATTTAGTGGCTAATGGCGAACAAAATCGACTTCAATCTGAATTTATTTTCTCGTTAAATCCAGGAACTTTAATTTACAAAATATTATAATTAACTACATTGAACATGAAGCTCATTATACTTTATATATGTATGCTTTTCATAAAATGTTATTTTTATTCTATTTTAGGTACACTCTTAAAAATAAAGTCGCTTAAAAGGTTCTTAACAACGATGCCATAGAAGAACCTTTTTTGGTTTCACAAAGCACCATTCGGTCAACGTTTTTTTAAAGAACCATCTCTTTCTTACCTTTTCACAATCTTCAGATGGTAAAGGTTCTTTATGGAACCATTTAGACAAAAAAGGTTATTCTATGTTATTGAAGAACCTTTTGAAGCACCTTTATTTTTAAGAGTGTATGTTGATCCTGTTATTGTTTCATTTTAATAAGTCACAGATGAGAGTAATGTTGGTTGTCATTTACAGTCACTGGTCTCTTTATTAGGTACTGTACACCTGCTCAATCGCTTGTTAACATAAATATTTCATCAATCACGTGAGTATAACTCAATGCATTTATGCATGAAGACATGTTCGGGATGTATTTTGCATTCTGGGACAATATTTAGGCCTAATGTATTTGATACAATACCCCTTGACCGTTAAATCAGTCAGTATACATGGGCAAAGTATACATTCTACTTCATGCACCATCATGTTTGGATCAGATGGGCTACAGAAGTGAAAGACCACACTGGGTGTCACACACTAATCCATAATAAAGATCTGGATTGCTCATGGGGTTATAATATTGAACACATATAACACAGAGACATATGTTGTCTGGAGGGGATATTCATGTTTTTGATTAACCATTACAGTGGCACATGAATAGATGTGCATGCATAAATAATGCAAAAATTAATTATTAAAACGCTGGAATATTCCTTAGGTAAATACAAATTTCCCTTTTGATTTTATAGGGACTTTAAAGGAACAGTTCTTAAAAGGAACAGTTCTTAAAATGAAAATTCTGTAATCATTTACCAACCCTTGAATTGTTCAAATTTGTTGAACATGATAATTAGTTATTTGTAATCAAATGTGCACCAGTTTTGGACCAGATCACAATCCAATAAACTTAAAATGTTGTGAATCCAGAATCATAAAAGTGCAGGTGACATGTATCCAGCAACTACATTTCTGAAGTATGAGTCTTGTTGAATCTATACCATAAATTAAGGTAGTTCTGATAGCAAAGGAAGGGCAACATGGCACTAGCATGGTGTACCTTATAAAGTAGATGATGAGTACTTTTTGCATTTTAGAGGTTATGCACCTGTATCTGAAGTACAGCATTTGGACATGAGGCATAGCTGAATTGTTACCATGGGAATGCCAGACATTGGTGTTGCTCTGAAAGTTCTCTTGGCCTTGTTAATTATGATAGCTATAAAACACACTTGTGTGAAAAAAATGCTTGTTGTCAGACCGATATACTCTCAGGTATCTTGACATACCTTGTACGTATTTAATTAATTGATAGAGAAAACAGGACAATCAATATAATCTGTGTCACGCCTTCGGTTTTTGCTAATTGTATCTGACTGAAACCAGAAAAGAAACTTCACTGGCTAACAGAATCCAGTTTATATATGCCTTATTATACAGCAAAAGTCAACCATTGTGGTTTGTAAACGTACTATATTACGTAATGTGACTGATATACTAATGCAATGAGCCTCATCTTTCAAGCTTGCTTCTCTGCAGACTGTTTAAATGAATGACAATGATCTAAGGACAGATACCTCATTCCCACTGTTTGGACTCTAGGCAGTTCTTTATAAGTGACAAATCATATCAAGGAAAGGTCATCTTCCCTTTTAGGGCTTTTGTTAAATCTACATAAAGAAAAAAAGACGTCAGAAGACACCACTTTAGTCCTTGAGTCTTAACTTTGCCAAAACATGTAAGTCATAGTCATCTGTGATATGCAGTGTAGACGGTGTGTTGTGCGTCGGTGTAACTGTGAATAGTATAGTTTAAAGAGTAAAGCTCCCCAGTTGTCCTTAGTCATAGTCAATATTACAGGGTTCTTCTGAAAACAGTAAAAAAAAAAAATGGAGAGATTGGAAATGGGAGAGGGGAACTGGATGATGACATAAATTTGACGGATTAGTGATTAGTGGTGCTTGTCCTGTCTTGATTGTCATGGCCATTTCAGCTTTCTGAGAACGTGTGAATTACACTAAGCCCTGTTGGTTTATAGACAGACCTTTCATTTAATCTCAGAATGTGAGCATAACAGTCAGCAGCTGCTGTCAAAAATGCACAAGAGCACTGCAATATTCTAATAATGATTTTCAGTGTCTATAAAACAGAATATGTTATATTTACAGTGTTAGCTAAGTTACTCTGAAAAAGTAATAAATTACTAGTTACTACTTAAATTCAATAGTGTGATTAGATTACTGTAAAAATTACTCTTTCCAAAAAGTTTTTTAATTACCTTCTATTTTTTTTCTTTCTATTACTTTCTATGTCCTATATCAACCTTATTTAGTTCAGTGATTCAATGATAGACTTGAAACGACTATTAATTCATTCAAATAATTAATCTAAAACTACACAAAGCACTCTTACTAACTGACTAAAGTATCACAAACGTGAGAAAGATACTGTACATTAATGCATGCATTTTAAAGTAAAACTTTGAATGTCAATTCCAATATTGTATACATTTTAAAAGAATTACTGAATGAATGAGGCATGTATAAAGCGCTTTATTGTGTATTGCTGTACACTCAAAGCACTTTACAATCATATGTGGGGGGTCTCTCATCAAACCAGTGTGCAGCATCCACCTGGATGATTTAACAGTATTTAGTTCAATTACATCCAAAGTAACTGAAATTAAATGACAGAAATACACACATACACACAGTGTGTGTGTGTGTGTGTGCGTGCGTGCGTGCGTGCGTGCGTGCGTGCGTGCGTGCATGCGTGTGGTTAATTCTTCCTAAATGATGCCTCTGCCAGTGCAGGCTGGTAAACAGCTCTAGTCTAAGTCTGCTGAGCACATGAAAATCAAGCCACTGTGAGTAACTGTGTCAGTGTGTATGTGTTTTGTATGAGTGCACTGTCATAGTGTTTTCACCTGCCATACATTAATTTTTCATGGTCTCCACACACTCATTTATGAGGAAATATTGCTGCCGTAGGGAACTAACATGGTGGATACAGCAATCGATCTTTAGAGCACTGTCAATGGTTTGTCTCACATTGGGACCGAGGTGGTGGAGCTATGAGCCCGTAAATACAGACCGCTCCACATTGCCGCTGGGCTGTTGCTATGGCAGGAGCAAGAGAATGATAATAGTGTGTTCTAATTGGACCTCTACAAGATTTCCTAGTTATTTAGAAAAAAAATGTTTGCACATGTCCGCTTTCTCTAAACACATTATTATTATCTTTTCCTTTGTTTCCTTTAAGTTTTAATTGAAAAATTTAGATGGATTATAACATGATCATAGTATAGACGATGTTTACCAAAACTAAAATGAATAGAATAAATGTATTTCCCCAGAGTGCATCTGAGATTTAGATTATTCTAAACCGATGAACATGTCAACATGTGCAAAGATAAAGTGTTATGAGAAAGCAGAATATAACAGGATTATTGGAGTCATTTCAAAGTACACCTAATGCTTGGTATTGACTAATTAATTTATTATTTTTTGAGTAAGTTTGAGTTTTTGAAAGGCCATATCCACACAACTGGCCATAATTATAAAAAAAAAGATTGAAAGATTTGTGTTGTCTTCATTTGTTATATAACATACACACAAGACAAAACAAAACAAACAGCAATAACATTATTATTATTTTAAAATAATACGTTCATAATAGTGTCACTTCATAATTTAATAACAATATCAACAGACTAGTATCAATATGTAGTCTTATTTTAATTGAAAAAACATAGAAAATCTATTTTTTTTCTAAGATGATGCTCTTTTATAGCTCAGTTCATCTCAGATGTTTCTCCTAAAATTCGTGTCTCAGATGATTTCTAAAAACATAAAAGCAACAAAAAGTTTCACTGTATTTGCTTAATATGGGAAACCGTCAGAATACATCACCCTTATTTAACCAGATATACATTAGAAATGCAGTTGCTCATCATGAAGCTCATACGTATATTTCACCCAATCAATTTGACCTGTAAATGAGAGTTAAATGGTCTGTATAGATAACATTAAACCACAGGTTAAGGAAACTTAAATGTGTTGATTCAGGAAAAGTCACTCTTGTATCTATAGCAGAGGCCTGCATTGCTAATCGAGGTGTGAATGCCCACAGTGGTACCGCACAAGGTCAAAGTTTCGAGAAAGAAAATAAGCATTTTATTCATTGCAATGTCTTATTCTCTCACCCTGCCCCATGACGACCCCTCAACACTTTGTTGAATCTGTGATTTCCCTGGTGACCGTTGGCATAACGACAACCTCTCTAGTATTAAAAATCCACGCAATCTGAAGCCATGCTGTGTTCTGTATTTCTTTCTGCATAATGGATTCTGTTCTTCTATCAATTTATTCATCCATCTCTTATACCTTGTTGTCTCTATCCTTCCTGTTTCACCTATCTGCATAGTCTCAGTGCACGTCGTACATCGGAATCATGATGGAGTCCTCCTCACACCCACGCAACAGCTAACATTTTTCATAATTGTCAGAGGGCCTGATTTAAATTCAGGCATGTCCTTGACATTTCAGAACATACATGGATAATAGTCCATAAATTAGGAGAGTGGGAAGGAGTAATTGAATTTAGCCTCTTTTTGACATGATTTAATATGTAGAATTATAAATAAGATTAGTGGTCAAGCTACTTTATATTAATCCATGTTATATTAAACAATGTAAAATGCTTTATATTAATCCACATCCGTGTTAATATAAGATGTAACATTGATGCTGGAGTTGTTGAGTTTTGAGGAGGCACGATAGGTGGTATATAAATAAATAAAAAATGTTTTACTAACTTCAATATTATAGACTTGCGTTTTGTGACATGAGAATTGCGTATACCTATGTGTTGGATACTAAATCTTTGTAGATTGCATCTCAAGTGTATTAAATAAATCTAATACTGTAATACATTTAACGAACAAAAAACAAGCCAACACATGATAAGAATCATACTGGAACATGGAACCTGCATGTAACTTTACAGTACAAAAATAACCAACAGAATAAAAACACTGGGGTATGTAAACACACTACTAAGGGTAACAAGATACAGATGGAAATAATTAGGGTGGGACAACACTAGGTATATTTTCACTAGGTAATTTTTCGAACTTTAGTTAGTGTTTAATATTGCAATTATAGCATAAATAATAACTGCAAAAGGATAAAGCTCAAAGTTAAATGCAAAGCGAGAATTCACTTTTCAAGGACTACAGAGAACAGCTTGAATTGACTATAGCCCTCTACTTCTCGGGTACAGGATGTCAGTATTCCAAGTGCTTTTAATAACTTCCGTCCACAGGAATATGCCAAAAAAGGGGCAGGGCCTTCCTCAGAGAAGAGGAAGAGCAGCTGGAGTAGTGTTCGGTTATCAGAGATTGTAAACATTTGACTGAGCTATGCGCTAAATTACTTTCACTTTCATCACAGTCCTACAGCTGGTAATAAGAATTCAGCTACACACATTCTAAGATAACAAACGGTCAAATAACAGCTTCCATAACTCTAACTTCGGCTGTGCAAGCTGTTCTGTTTGATTCACATTGAATGTGTGTGCACATACCTCTTAAACACTTCTATGAAACGTCCTTTGAAGTCCTGCTTGCAGTCTCCTAGTCAATCTGCTTGTTTTATTATCCAACTCTGGTCCAATATAAAAAGGCAAAACTAATACTTCTGTTATTAGTGATAATCGGTCTGACGCCATTCGGCCTGGTCTCATTTTCGTCGCCATTGTAGAAAAAAACGCCATCTCTAACAAAGATTGACGTTTCCGTATCCACTAGCAGACTTCCGTTGCACTTCGATTGCTCCGCATGTTTTTAACTGATAAAGTGAAGTTGACGCCATTTTTACTGTTTATTGCTAAATATCCAAAACACAACCAAAGCTTCGTAAACAGCGAAAAAACAGGGCCTTTAAATGTTCGTATACGTGTACATTATATGTATTCCAAATAAAACTTATGTGCAAACGCACAGCACCTGTCGTTGACGGTCACATCAGGTTCAAATAAGTCAAGATTGATGGGAAAGAATATTTGAAGGAGTTTTCTGATGTAGAATAGAAATAACATTTCTGAATGATAGAATAAAAGGAGTAGTTCACCTTCAAATGTAAATTCTGTCATCATTTACCTCATTTCAAACCTAGACTTTCTTTTGCAGAACACAAAAGATTATATTTTGAAAATTGTTAGTAACAGAACAGCACAGCCCCCCATTCACTTATATTGTATCAATGCAAGCGTATGAGGGGCTGTTAACAACATTCTTCAAAATATCTTCTTTTGTTTTCTGCTACATACTGGTTTGAATAGACAAGTGGGTAAGCAAATTATGACAGAATTTTCATTTTGGAACTTCTCCTTTAACATTTTTTCTAGAAGTACAGACATAGTGTACGTGAACACAGATACATAACATCAAAATACTACATAATACTAGGTTTGTTGGCAATACATTCATTTTGCAATTACAGTGGTTGAAACACATCAAGGTTAAAGTCCTAGTAAATAAAAAGGACAGTTCTTATTTTTTCATGAAATTTTGCAGCATTTATTGTAAATAGCTTATCAATAAGTTTTTTTTTTTTTAAACTCATGTATCCTCATAATCTTCAGTTAAAATCTGAAAATGCACTTCCGCCCTGAAATGAGTAAACATCCAATCAATTTGCAGGGAAAAACGCCAGAAACGGCCACTAATTTTCTCATTTGAAATTCATTTTCACTCTGAAATGTGTCAGAATGCGGAAGTTAAACCGATCGCAACTTCCGGTTCACGGGGAAATTAAACTGAGTTGAATTGTGATCTAGTGATGCTATAAGCCTTTGACATTTACTATTTAACCCATTATTATTCAGCTTTTTAAAAAAAATTAGCATTGATTACCAGCATTTATTGTGTTGGAGATGCTGGGATGCTTAGTGCTAGTGTTCTTTGTCATGATAGCTCATGGTAGACATGGCGTGGGAACCCAAATGCAGGCAGACACAGACGGTATAGGTGGTAACAACTAATTTATTTACAAATAACAATAAACAAGATTAAACAAACAGACAAAACAAAACCCACGAGGGGGAAAACAGGACAGGGTACCTTTAACAGAAAAGGACACAGGAACTGGACTAACTAAACTACAAGAAACAAAACACTTGAGACAAACACTAAACTAACACTTACTAGACACGGGGAAACAGGAACAAGGCAAGACTGGGATACAACGAACGAAGAAAAGCTTACAAACAACGAACAGGAACAGGAACAACTCGTATGAGTAGCACATGGGTAGGAACACGAACAAGAACAGGAAAACTGAACAATGCACGAGCACTCGACAAAGAAACATGAGGACTTTTTATAGGGGAAAACAGACAGAGGATCATAATGAGAAACAGGTGCTGGGGATTAGCACTAAGGAGAGGCTGACGAGGAACGAGATGAAGGGAACAATGACGAGACACGAGAAAGAATCTTTCAATCTCACATAAAACCATAGGTTATGCCATGACTCCACTCAAATAACACGAATAAACATGACATGATAGTGGAATCATGACAGTTCTTAGCAGGTTTCTTTGAAAGTTTTTCCTGCTAGACTACAGCAATAAGCCCCAAGAAGCAACGGTTACAAGTGCATTTTATGACAGCAAAGTGTGTTTGAGGCACTCCGCGAAAGTAAATAAAGTGATATTTAGGCTCTGTAATGCGGTCAGCAGTTTTTAATGGAGATATTTTATAACGGCTTATAACTCGGCTCAACCAATTAGAATCAAGCACTAGAAATTACAATTTTATAATTGTTGATTAATCATCATAATCAGAACTTGCTTGAATGTGAATCTATGGATAACTAACATTGCAGCATTATGGCACCACCAAACCAGCACTAACCAATATTAACCAGCATCAAATTCTAGCTGGTCTTTACAGCTGGGTAAAAACTAGCTTCAAGTGTATTATCTGTGTCAAATACTTAGAGAACATGATGGTTTGTCACCAAGCGGATTCATAAGAATAACCTATTTGTTCACTTAATATAGCTTCAGGATAGTCAGATACATTCCACTTCCAATTTAAGTTCAAGACAGAGCCGGTCATTTTTCAATATTTTTTGTTTTGGTTCCAAAGAACAAAGAAAGGCATTCACATCACTGCCCTGTTGAAAAAAAAGCATATGCTGGGTTAGGTATGTTTTGATGCTGGTTTGACCATCTTAGACCAGCTGTGGACCAGCACATCACCAGCCAAAGACCACAAACCAGCATATGCTGGCTTTTTTAACAGAGTGGACATTGTAGATTGTAAAAGAAAACCCTAAAAATGTCATACCTCAAACCATTCTTTTTAATGTAAACACAGACACTTAAACATACAGTTCACCCAAAAATTAAAAGTCTGTCTTCATTTACTCACCCTCAAAATTATCTTCTTCGGCAAAGAAGCGAAAACGTGCCGACATGTTTGTTCTGTGTCAGTTGCTGTAGTGCTTCAAAAGGAAGGAGGGTGCCGTTGGTTGCAGTTCGCAACATCACCACTTGATGCCACTAAAATCTCCACATTGCTCCTTTAAGGGGTAGGTGTAGATACATTGTAATCAAATTGATATGGTATTATATTATGTTTCCTGTAAAGCACACAAGATGCTCTTTGGAACATTGTCAAATCATGCTAGGAAAACATGGATTACAAGTCTGGAGTCAACTTAAAAGCAGTAAATCAAACGCCTGGGCATGCCAAAAATGCTAGGACATTTTAACATTCATGTAAATTCGTCAATGAAAATTTTCCCTGAATTGTTATACATTTATTATGCGCAATGAAAAGAGATCAGAGACATTTTCTCATGCTGTAGACTTATGAAATATGTAAATTACACTACATGGCAACACCATATGTCATTTCAATGTTTTACATACATGCCTACTGAAATAGTCAGTCGATGGAATGACAAGAGCATGTCAGTCAAACAGTGTTGTACAGCCACTTAAGATTCTAAGGATGTGAGTGCAGTGGAGTCGAAGTCTCAGGGGCCATGAGTTTCTCTTCACACACGAGCATTGGAGAACATGACTGGGATAAGAATGCAACTCAAAAGCCATTTACTAACTCAAGGGTTAATCAACAGAGATCAAGACAAGCTACAGTATTTAGTTTTCTCCAAAATGCTTTCAAAAACATAACAGGTTTGTCTTATTTGTACTGTTTGTGTATGCATAAATTAATCTTTAAAAAGACACATTCGAGCTGTTAGTCTGTCCTATTTTTGCTGTTCTCTGCAGGCTCCTGATTCATTATAAATTTTGGCACAGGTTTTGTCTCTGTCCAGCATATATTAGCGGAGTATTAATTCACTAAATTCCAGCTCACAATTCTCTGCACAGAGGATTGTAAAGGTGCTCTAAGTTAGTTTGCCTTTATCTCTTGCCTTTTTGCCCGCTGAACATTGAAAAGCGGCATTAGAATGCAGTATACCATGAGCATATTGTCTATTTCATAAAAGAGACTGACCTTGAATCAATGCTTGTCAGCAGATGAAAGATGATCTGACATTCAACCTATGAAAACAGCTTTAAGGTCAAGGAGAAAGCTCTTTAAGGGGTTGGGACGAATTCTTTACAACATAGTTAAATATATATACGGACAATAGTCTTTCTTCATAGAGATGGTAAGAGTCACGTCCGGGACAGCAGGGGCTCCTGACAGCTGCATGCATCGGATGTTGACATTTAAAGTCCAGCTGATGTCACCGTCTGCCTAGGGGTGCGATGCATGTATCCATGACACTATAGCTTTGGGTAGAAACTGACCTTTAGTGGTGATCTTGGATCAGATCTAACACATATTTGTCAAATCCCTGACCATTATGTTTTAATATAGTCACATGTGTGTGACAGTAAGGTACTGACAGTAAGGTACTGACAGTAAGGTACTGACAGTAAGGTACTGACAGTAAGGTACTGACAGTAAGGTACTGACAGTAAGGTACTGACAGTAAGGTACTGACAGTAAGGTACTGACAGTAAGGTACTGACAGTAAGGTACTGACAGTAAGGTACTGACAGTAAGGTACTGACAGTAAGGTACTGACAGTAAGGTACTGACAGTAAGGTACTGACAGTAAGGTACTGACAGTAAGGTACTGACAGTAAGGTACTGACAGTAAGGTACTGACAGTAAGGTACTGACAGTAAGGTACTGACAGTAAGGTACTGACAGTAAGGTACTGACAGTAAGGTACTGACAGTAAGGTACTGACAGTAAGGTACTGACAGTAAGGTACTGACAGTAAGGTACAGACAGTAAGGTACAGACAGTAAGGTACAGACAGTAAGGTACAGACAGTAAGGTACAGACAGTAAGGTACAGACAGTAAGGTACAGACAGTAAGGTACAGACAGTAAGGTACAGACAGTAAGGTACAGACAGTAAGGTACAGACAGTAAGGTACAGACAATAAGGTACAGACAATAAGGTACAGACAATAAGGTACAGACAATAAGGTACAGACAATAAGGTACAGACAATAAGGTACAGACAATAAGGTACAGACAATAAGGTACAGACAATAAGGTACAGACAATAAGGTACAGACAATAAGGTACAGACAATAAGGTACAGACAATAAGGTACAGACAATAAGGTACAGACAATAAGGTACAGACAATAAGGTACAGACAATAAGGTACAGACAATAAGGTACAGACAATAAGGTACAGACAATAAGGTACAGACAATAAGGTACAGACAATAAGGTACAGACAATAAGGTACAGACAATAAGGTACAGACAATAAGGTACAGACAATAAGGTACAGACAATAAGGTACAGACAATAAGGTACAGACAATAACTATGAGCCCTGAGGCCCTCCAAGACCGACATTGGACACCCCTGCCCTAAACAGAACAAAACACAAGGAATATAAAGTCCAGATATAGAGTCCAGGGAATGAAGATCAGGTGTGGCCATAATCATGAGTCTCATGTGCGGGTGTAATCAAAGATGGTGCAAAGGATTATGGGGAGTGTAGTCCGTGACTTGTAAATGTCCAGTGAATGAGAGTCCATGGGGTGAAAACTCGGGGAAAGCTTTCAGGGGACAAGGGGGTAGACAGGGCCGTAACAGAGAATAAGTAATGATAAATGATATATTTTTTTATTTTGGGTGGTCTTAAGTGCAAGAGATCAATTCATGATGGACCTACAATCTTCAGGTTACTTTCCTACCTCTTCAACCACTAGGCTGCACCATTAAAATATTTGAATTAGTTTACATTTAAGGGTCTTCATAATAAGATTATATTAACATTTTGTATTGAATAAAGGATGCTCTGTTTTGAGACTATGGGTTAAAAAATAACACATTCTTTTTGCTCATTTGTTTTTTCCTATTAGCTGAGTGGCAAAGCATAAGGTCCAACCACTAGCAGAAAGTAGAACCGATCTAAATGAAGAAGGTTCACGTTTCTCAGGTAAGGTTAATCCTGTGTGTTTACTGCTTAATTAATGTTGTACCATCTGTCTGTCTCCACCACATACTGAGGGGACAACCAACAGCTGTCTCTTTGATCTTACCTGTTTATCCTTATTGCCAAATATTCTGTCCATCCTTACCTGAAATAGCACATTTCTTACTTTTTAATGAGCTCACAAAGTCATTTCAAAAAAAAAATTTCAAGCATATAAAGCTTAACTGCAACGGTTTTTTAGTTTCATCTGCAGATTTAAATTATTTATTTCTCTTTCTGTTTTCAAAGACCTTCATTAGTTACAGTGTATTTTAGATCAAGGTGAGATGTGATTGACCTTAGCCAGCGGAGAACGTGAGTCATCATAGATAATATTTTTTCTTGTGTGACAACGATAAAGAACAGGCCCCTATTACAATACACGTTTTTCTTCAGAAGAAAGTCTTTGAAATATTTGTATTTGTTCCATATTTAAATATACTTAGGAAACATACAGGAAATCATCCAGAATGTTTTTTACATTTAACATGGATTCTGTTTGATAAATATCACATTACAGGTCCTGTAAATTGCTAGTGAAGATTTAGTTTATTGGCTCAAAACAACCTAGCAACAAACATGAACTTCCCTGAGCCGCAAGTAAAGAGAAGTCCTCCCAGGAGGTCTTACACAAGCCAATTATGTGCCACTGAGATTACTGGAATTCTAACAAATAACTTTCTCCAGGTATTTTACATATTTATACAACAGTTCTTTCCGGTTCTCGAATCCAGAGAAGAGCCATACAAATATTTCACCAGTGTCACCACGGAAGCCGCATTAGGTTCCACTGCTTTCACCGCTAAGTTAAGTTGGATTTATGAAATAAGTTAAAAACGCACATTTGATAGAGTCTCTTAGAGCAATTCACAGCTGTTAAAGTAGGTAACAGTACCTGAACAGTTGGTTGCGATCTGCCATATAAACAAAGAGAATGAGAGAAAATGAACTTGTTCCTGTAAACAAGCGCATTGCAAAAACAATGGAAAGTGCTGCGTGCAATGGAACTAATGCATTCTCTGAAAGTATCCTTTTAAAATCTATTTATACACACATGTCACATTCTTTCTCACTTATAACTTCAATAAATCGGCGCCGCACTAATGAAACAAATCTGATGGTTTGGAATAAGTAAAGGAGGTTTGTTTAACTGCTATGCTGGGCTTGAATTGGGGTGGAAGGAAATATTTCCTTTAAAAACCGGAAGAATTCAAAGACATTCTGATGTTGTTTTCTTATTTATCCAAGCACTTGTGCCGACGAACTGTTGTATTAATGCAATATCGCTCTTCCAGTCGTGTTAAAGTGCTCTATATCAGTGCTCTATATGTGATTGCTTCCGGCTAGCTGTGGAATGTCCCGGTCATACCATGGTCATTTGTCAACATGAAACAGTTATTGATGTTTACAGTGTCCTTTTTGATCATACAGGTAAAATTATTATATTTGATAATTATTTTTGTCTGTTAATTTCAAACATGGATCAAACTGACTAGAACAACCTGTGCATTAAACAGTTTTAATGCACACCTTCCAGCTAATCAGGATCAAGTATTCAAACAGACTACATATATATTCTTTGGTTGTGTATATTCACTTTAAAGCTAAAGTCACTTTCAGCTACTTTGAAAATTAAACTGTCCTTTAGTTGAACTGCAGAAATTGAAATTCTTTCAGTCTCT
The DNA here is from genome assembly GCA_029783895.1 of Triplophysa bombifrons. Lineage (NCBI taxonomy): Eukaryota > Metazoa > Chordata > Actinopteri > Cypriniformes > Nemacheilidae > Triplophysa > Triplophysa bombifrons. The sequence goes on from CM056452.1 coordinate 19,531,723, forward strand.
TTCTGTTTTCAAATGACTCCATCAGCCGCAGTGTAGGCCTCAAAAGTCAAGGTGAGATGAGATTTTTTTCCGATGAGAAGGTAAATCATCATAGATCATGAAACTCATGTCGGTGACAATGCTGAAGAGCTGACAAAATGTAATTTGCACATTTTTTAGACTTGGCAAGAGTTGAATTTCAAGGCAAGGACTATAAAACATCAACATGCAATATGTTAAGTAAATGATCTCCCCTCATGCAAACATAGAAACTGAACCAGAGTTTGAATAATATTGTTTGCTAATACAACATTTAAAGGTGATTGAGATAAGGCGTGCCTCTCTGTTGATTTTTTTTATTGATCTCTATGGAGAGATATTGATTTTAAGAAAAGATTCACTGTGTAGCATCTATATTGACCTTGCAGACATACAGTACACAGCCTCATTACAATTTATGTGACTTAATACAAAAAAATCATGGTTCAGGAGGCACACAGAAGAAAAAAAACATGCTTTATTGATTTTCTATGTTTTTTGCTGCAAACTTTTCGTATGGATAATATGTGACTACATGAAATTCAGTGGACTAGATCATAAAACTGTGTCTCTGATGTGATAACTGATTATATCATCAGTGTGGATTGACTTTTTAGAACTCTCAGAATAAATCGATTTGATTAACTTTGATAGGAACAGATTAATGACTCTTTCAGGAGAACATACTTGTGGAAATTGGTTGTGTCTGGAATTACTTTGCTTGATGAGGTCATTCTTTCTTTTTTGGATCTCTAGTATAGAGATATGCTTTGGATCAGGTTTGGGATTTTTTATGATGTCAATGATTCATATTTAGGGATGAGAGGCTGGTTCTAGATTAGCACCGTTTGATGTTTTAAAAACATTGTCTGTATTAGTTTTAGGATTGCTCAGGATTACTGATGTTGAGGAGTTACAATAAAGCTCCAATGAAATCAAATTTGACCCTATTTTCTTTCTTAGCTCACATTACTAGTTACAGATAAATCCACGAAAAATTATTTGTAATTTTAAAACATTAGAAAATGTATGTCTGTGATCATTCTCTGATGACATTATTTAACTCCTTCCCTTCAATTGTCAGTCTGCTGCGAGTTTCAATTCTGAATAAAACACCTACTTTTCCACAACCCACTCCCTCAATTTTTCTTATTTGATATTCTGTCACAATACTGAAGTGAAGAGGATTATGACAACCAGTTGTTCTGCAAAAACGGCTGAGGTATTATGGTTGGCTTAAACTATCTGTAGTATACAATTTTTATTAAATAATGTTATAATTGTAATAATGGGCTAAATAATGACTTTGTTTGACAAATATTATAAGTACTTTAGCAGCTACTAACATGAAACCCGAAGGATTTACTTATGGATGAACAGGTCCACATTTATTCAAGCAAAACATAATAATTAAATGTTCAACTATCCAGCACTAATGGCAGCAACAGTAAATGACACCATCCTGCTTTCTCTAGTGTGCAAACTAAATGGATTTCAGGCCTATTTTACATGTAAAGACATGCGTCATACTTGAAAGCTATTCTTTCCCTTTGTGGAAACTGATTATAAAGACATTGCTTTTTTCGCTGCCTATCTCAGTGTTCTGCTATTAACCAGCCATTCTGCACAATTTACTGTTAGTCACCTTACTGTATGCCCATTTCCCATTTTTTAAGCTAATGCACAGAGACATTTTAACCTATTTTCTCATTTACACACCATCTTCCTATTCATTTTCTGATCCGAACGTTAACTCAGTTCGGATGTGCATGTAAAGTTGTCTGTTTGCAGATGCTCTGTGATCACTTAAGAATGTGAGATGAAGTGAGGAGAACACTGGTGTGTACAGCAGATGACTAATCACTTCTGATGGCAGTCTGATGACTGTTCAATCATAAAAATATGTTGAGGAGAAAATCTATTAGAGTTTATGTAAATACAGCTGAGGATTTATCCGAGTGGCACAGAGCAAAAATGAATATGTGCACTTGATTAACAACCTCTTTGGTCCTAGAACAACATTTCTATCAACCAGGCAGATTTCTTCTAATCTATTCTAATGTGTCTCTTTCATTGCAGTCCAAAAAAAGACAGATTTTAAATATTTTAATGAAACATGATTATAATTCAATGTGAACATGTTAAATACTTCGCATAATACGACAAACTAAGATTTAGGAGCAAAAATCATGGTGACTGAATAAAATGCTTATGTTTTTGTTGTATTGCGGTTTTTACTTTTCTGATTATGAGCTGTTTTACTCATTGACTCATTTCCAGTTGCCTCGTAGCTGAAGTTCATTGATATCTAATATGCAGCGAGATGGTACATGGTCCATGTGCCTTAGGACAGGAATTAACTAGAAGTAACTCATCAAGTCAAAATATTTGTACTATTAGTGCTTTTTAAGGTCCAGTGTGAAATATTTGAAGGATCAATTGACAGAAATGCAATAATATACATAACAATGTCAAGACCATACATAATGAATTCCCTAAATGGACAAACTCTACTACAGAGCGTGTCATTCCACAAAGAAGTGACAACATGACGACATCTTTGTAAATGAGGGGTGGAGTGAGCCTTTGGTTGCAATTCGCTTACCCAACCGCTAGATTTTACATTTACATTTAGTCATTTAGCAGACGCTTTTATCCAAAGCGACTTACAAGTTGGGTAAACAATGGAAGCAATTGGGTCAAACATTAGGACACCAAAAAGCAAAAGAACACTAAAAACATGTCTCACAAAGCCTACTACAGTGTACAGAGCACAGTTTAGTTAATCTAAGCTTAAATAAGGATGCATTTTTTTCTTTTTTTTTTTAGATATTGTAGAAAAGATATAGAAATCAGAAATGATCAGTCAGGTGCAGACGGAAGAGATGTGTTTTCAGCCGATTCTTAAAGATGGCGACAGACTCTGCTGATCTTGTAGCAGCAGGCAGATCATTCCACAAATGTGGAACCGATCCAGAGAAGGTTCGTGAGAGTGATTTTTACCTTTAATAGATACCGCTAAATGTCATGCACTGGAACTTAAAGATGACAGAAACACAAAATATATTCAAGAATTGCAGATCCTCAAAAAGTAATGTAAGAGATGAATGTCTGAAGTGGAATATTGTGTTTTACTCCATGATGGACAGGCCCTACATGTCCAGTGAAGCAAATGCTGCAACACCTTTATAAATAGCCTACACGGAAAGTGTGAAGTTGACTGGACAAGACCTGCTATGAGAAGTCTTGTGTAACACAGAGAGGTGATAGTTGACCTTGGTGTTCTTTAGTAGAGATAAAGAAATTAAATAGATGACCAACAGGAGTTAAGCAAGTATAAAAAAAGAAAAATCATCACATTCAACAGCAAACAAAGTAAAATAGTATTTTGTAAACAAGTATACAACGCAGTGCGTAGTAAACAAAAAACAAACATTGCAGTTAAAAGCAAGATTTAAACAGAATATTTCCGCTTGCACCCTTGAGAATCTAGTGCATTGGATCATAAATATTTCCACAGAGATGCATTTAGCTCACAGGAAAAAGAAAAATAATGTGGAGGCAAATAGCTGGGTTTGCTATTTAATGACTTTTGAGAGACCAATCATTGGTTCATTTATTTTTCAGTGGTTTCTGAACCTGTCACATCCAAAACATTTCCTGTAAATGTTCCTGTAAAAAATACAAGTGTAAAATCAAATGGATATATGCAGGAATAACACAAGATCCAAAATTGTGGATATAAAATATTTTAAGGAATCCATAAAAAGTGTTTGAAAGTACATACATACAAGCATCATGTTTTAGCAGTGTGCACACCCTAGCAAAAACTTTATTCATTTTCACCATGTGCAGATCAGACCATACATGAAGTCTTGCTTATATCCACATATGAAATGCAGAGCAGTGTTCATTTCAAATGTGCATGTCTCAGGGCTCAAAAAAGGGCAATGTGCAATGTCTTTCTCAAATATCATTCATTTCTGAGATTAAGAGGATTATTACTTACTCATCATTTCCTCTCAAGCTTGGAACCTACCGTTTTTGCTAACAGTATTCTCCATAGATTACATAACTGCAGGGTAAATGTTTTAATTAGCAAATTATCATATACTAAAAATACAATACGTATCGTGGAAAATGGTTGAGGTAGTAAAATTGTCAAGGGAGTCGAAGAGACGCTTTAATTAAATTACAAAAACGGTATATGCTAGAACCCCAGAGGAATTTCCGGAGGAATTTGACATAGCGTGACTTATAATGTAATTATAGCTTCAATACAAAGATAAAACCAATGCAAACAAAACGCTTTCCTTACTATGGAGTCATTTTCTTTCCCAATCTAAAGAAATGAAGAAAGCTATCATGTAGATAAATGTGATAAAAGTCTGAATTCCAATTATAACTGAGTAGTAAAACCTCAATCATTATTTGTGGCCAATGTGTAAACTAGTTATATGCCAAATATTGCAGATACAGTGCGTATAAATCCCATACAGGCATTATTGTGATTTATAATTTTTCTTGACAAACTAAAATTGCCAACATTTGATGAATATAGAATGCATGTATGATCCATAATAGTAAGGAACTATTCTAACATAGCTTTAGACCTGTAGTTCCATCAATGCAAATTTGCGATGCTGCTTGCGATTGTTGGAACGACTGTTTCAGGAAACACTTGAAAGTTTTAAATTTTAATGAACTGTAAATTGTCTTTGATGAAAAACATATTTTATAGGGATTGTGTGCAGAGACGCACATGGGAAGAGGGTAGGAGTCAGTGTATTTCAGAAAGACTTTCTATTTATGATTTTATATAACTTATACAGCTCCACACTATACTACCGACAGTCTCTGAAGACCAAATCTGCTCTGTTTAATCACTTCATCACTGAATCAGAAACTATATTAGAAGACGAGGAACACCATCAGCATTCAGAGAAGTTCAGAGTTCACTCAAGTTTAAATACATAATATATCCAATGTGTTGTGTTAACGGAGGTTTATTATATAGTAAATCACCTCAAATCTGTTAGCCAATAGGACTACTGAAAACCAGGAGCCAAAAGTGCAAAGCTTTTAAACAGTACCAATCATAGAGAGTTACATGAGCTATTGAATCAAAGCCCAGTCCCCTTTAAGATGGGTCAATGTCAGGATTCTAATAAACAGGAGTCAAAACACATCAACCTGTCATATAATTTAAAACAGGAGGTGAAACAGTGACCGCATCAATTTCTAGAAGGAAGATGCTTCTCTTCACCTACGGGCATGGAAAGAAAAGGACACTTTGGGCAGAATTGTATGTGACCGCTTGGAGCGACATCTAAAATGTGATGTGCTAGATGGGGCCCATGAAGCAACACTGAAATAGACATTTGTAGAAAATGTCTAGAAGTAGGAAGGCAACAATCACAGACCCAAGCAAAATTTTTATGAAACATCATGTCTTCTAAGACGCCTTAATCTATTTATTAAAACAGAAGATGTATGGCTTTTGCTGTCTATATCCCACGCTGTTGTGCATGCTGCGAAGAAAGAGTAAATGTTTTTATTAATGTACATTTTTTCTCTTTTAAGAGAGAAAATTTGTTACTAAATATTTGCTTGGATATTATTAAAGTATGCCTTAGAATACATTCCTAAAAGTGGGAAAAATCTGATTTTTTAGCCAATCCAATTTGAGTCCCTTCAAGATTTTTCTAACAGTAAAATTGAATTGTGGGTTTTCGTCATTCAGTGGTGACTGGTGAAGGGCAGGAAGAGTCAGGAAGAAAAAACAAAAAAATAAATGTCGGTATCTCTGTATTATAATAGAGCTTCCCAAACTTCAGAGCAGTATGATAGCCAAAAATACAATTCTCTTTATTTATCTTCAAAAATCAGAAAATCTTAACATGATCTGTTTTTGTTTTTAGCAGAGCCCTTCTGACCTTTGAAACTTTACATAGTATCTGTAAGGAAGGGTGAAAAGGACAGATGTCAGATCTGGGAAGTCCCCACTTGCAATCTGCACCTATACTGTATATTGTAGGAATACATGTTTTATGTCTACATGGTATGCATATCCTCCAGAAAAATGTACAAACAATGCATACTGTATTTAGACAAACACACAAATAAGGATTTGTGTGGAACCAGATAAATAAAGCCTAAAATTCATGTCCTTAGACCCAGCTCCAAAACACCTCAGCGAGAATCTGACAACAGAAAGATGGGCTTTAAATATTTTAAAGATACTAAAATATTACCTTACATTGTAGAGTTCCACAAATTCTAGAAACTGCCTGTTTTGATGCCCCCTCCCACCCAAGCATTTCTCTTTGAAAGCTAAAACATTGTGTTAGTTAATGTAATATTGACACTTGGGTTAGAAACAGCCCCTCACAGTATGTTTGCTTGCCAAAGATATCATAAACTAAAGGAGCATTGGATGGCAGAGCTTTCAGTGAATGAAAAAGCCTTTCAGCTTTACAATATTAGCCATTCAAGAGCTACTGCTTCAGGTACAGTCGCAGATTGTGTGCCGTCACATCGAGGATGACTGACTGAGTGTGGCAGGTAAGATTTAATTGGACAGAACTCATCACCTACAGGCATGACTGTGGAATGTGCCGCTGTAAGATATACCTACACCCATCACCTTTCTCTTCCTCTGTCCATCTTATCCTCGCAGTTCTGAATTCAAGGTATTGAAAAGTTCAGTATCAACATTTTCTTTGTGTTCCATCTTGTGCTCAAAGCAACTTACTATATGTAGTTATTTTTTTTACTTAGAGTTTATATATAATACCTGTGAGCCAGTCTGACTATCACTTTGCGGAATGGAAATGACAAAGAACCAACAGATCAGCACAGCAGAGGTTGGAATAACAGGACAGAAACAAGGGATATGCATTTGCGGCTGGACAAAGGTAACATCAGAGAAAGGTCTTAAAATCCATCAGGGCCGGAAGAAGTGCCTGAGAGAGTTTAGTGAGGGGCCTACCAGCAGTCAGCAACCCGGAGACTACCCAGCCGCTGCAAGCAGTAGAAAGGGAAATGGATGGAAGAAGACCTCAGATACTTTGGCCCCAATCCTGCAACAAAGAATGGGATCCCATTGACTCGGATCTCCTCCAGCTTTAAGCAGGCCAAAAAGGAGTTGATGAAAGAAAACTGGAGAAGATGGGGGGGATATCATCTACACCTATTGGGTGGAGAAATTTTGAGTGAGAAGCAAGAACCCAAGATCACAGAAGGAGATGCAGGCCGACCTAAGTCCAGGAGACAAAAAGAAATAGACAGACTTGTCAGAGAAAGGAGGAGCCTGAGGAAACAGTGTAAGAAGGCCACAGAAGAGGAAAGGAAGGGCCTAGAGGCACAACAAGGCGATATCAAAAGTCGCCTGGCCTTATTCCGAAGTGCAGAGAGCCTGAGAAAGCAACATAAGAAGAAGGAGAGAACCTGGACAGCTTCCTACATAGATCCTTACAAGTTTGACAGTAGCATCTTCAGCGAGGAGAAAACAGGGACCCTTAAAGTACCTATAACAGATATTGAGGATCACCAACGGAAAATGTATTTCGACAATCAGAGGCATTAGCCAATCTCCATTCCAGAGGATATGCCACCAAATCAGCTACCAGAACACCAGATAGACACAAGGCCTCTAAATATAGCAAAGTTGAGTGTGCAGTAAAAAGGGCAAGATCAGCTTCAGCTCCTGGACCCAACGGTATACCATATAGGCTCTGGAAGTAAGTCCCTGGGGTGTTGAGGTACCTTTGGAGATGAATGGCTGTGGCTTGGAAAGCAGGTGATACCAAATGTCTGGAGAAGGGCAGGAGGCATACTGATCCCCAAGGAGAAAAACTCCTGTTGACAAACTATTGACCAGTTTCGCCAAATTAGACTATTGAATGTAGAAGTTCAGATTTTCCTCAGTGTTGTGGCCAATAGACTCTCAGGACTTCTGAAGAGAAACAACATTGACACTTCAGTGCAGAAGGCAGGCATAGGGGGTTTCTCTGGATGTTTGGAACATGCTAACATCATCTGGCACCAGTTGCAAATGGCAAAAAGGAGAAGAAAGACCTGCATGTGTTATTTCTAAATCTTGCTAATGTCTTTGGATCAGTGCCACATAAACTGCTGTCGATAGCCTTTACCTTCTTCCACTTTCCAGAACAAGTTATAAAGCTGATTAAGGCATACTTTCAGTATCTCCAATTTTGTATTACCACACAGGATTGTACCACCGCGTGGCAACAGCTGGAGGTTGGCATAATGACAGGTTGCACAATTTCACCACTGACTTTCACAATGGCACTGGAAATAATAATCCGGACATCACGTTTGGTGGTTGGAGGAGACCGTTTGTAAAATGGGTTGCACCTAGGAGAACATTAGTTGGGCACATATGGAAGTCAAATCAAGCAAATCCCGATGCATTTCTATTGTCAAAGGAAGGCTACCAATGACAGGTTCTGTATAAAGGGTGAGCCCATACCAACAGTAACGGAAAAGCCCATCAAAATCCTTGGACGTTGGTACACCACAGACCTTAAAGACGCCGAACAGTTGGAACAACTCAGGCAAGAGATAGGCAGTGGACTCTAGAAAATCAATAATACAGCTCTTCCTGGGAATCTGAAACTCTGGTGCTTCCAATTTGGCTTGTTGCCACGCCTGATGTGGCCAATTTCAATGTATGAGCTCAGGGTGTCTCACGCCAATAACCTGGAGAGATTGGTGAGTATACAAATGAGGAAATGGCTTGGGCTACCAAGATGCCATTGCAACATAGGGCTGTATGGGACTGGAGCTCTCTCTCTTACCATTTCAAGCCTTGTGGAGGAATATAAATGCACCAAGACAATGTTAGAGATGACGCTCAAAGAATCCTGTGATCCCTGTGTAAGAGATGCTGCTCCAACAGGAGCGAGAGGAAGGAAATGGAACCCAACAACACCTGTAGGAGATGCAAAGGCAGCCCTCAGACATAAGGACATCGTGGGACAAGTGCAACATAGCAGAGGGAGACTTGGTTTGGCATCAACCACACCCACGTGGCGAAAAGTGACACCAAAGGAACAGCATCACCTGGTAGTGGAGGAGATTCGACATGAAGAGGAAGCAAGTAGATGCGCCAGAGTGGTCTCTCAAGCCTAGCAAGGCCGTTGGATGAAGTGGGAAGGGATTGTACGCCGCAAGTTAACTTGGAGTGAGCTGTGGAGTATGGAAACAAACGGGCTAATTTTTATCATAAGAGATACATATGATATGCTGCCCTCACCAACAAATCTGCATATTTGGTATGAACAGGATCCAGCCTGCCACCTATGTGCAGCTCCAGCAAACCTCAAACATATTCTTTTGGGTTGTAAGAAGAGCTTGACACAGGGGAGATACACATGGCGCCACAATCAAGTACTAAAGTGCTTGCCTGCAGCAGTAGAGACCAAGTAGAGACCAAGAGAGTGTCAGCAAATACCATCCCCAAAACGCCCAGACTAACAACTAGAAAGACATCACTTTTTTCGGGAGGGGCAGAAACCACGGGCCAACCGCTTTACCCCATCTTCAGGTCTGCTGAATATAGCCAGGGATTGGGAAATGCGAGTTGATTTAAACCACAGACTTACCTTGCCCTTGGAAAGCGTAGCGACCAACCTGCGGCCGGATATGGTTCTGTGGTCCAGCTCTAGTAGGACAGTCCTAATAGTTGAGTTAACCGTACCTTGGGAAGCCATTAACGATGCATTTGAAAAGAAGAATCTCCGGTATGCCAACTTGGCAGCGGAGGCTGAAGATCGGGGATGGACAGAAAAAGTTTTCCCGGTGGAAGTGGGCTGCAGGGGCTTTTTTCCAATTCCATTACAAGACTGCTTCAGAAAGTGGTGAATAGAGGACTGGCCCGAAGGAAGGTAATCAAAGAACTTGGCACTGTCACTGAAGGAAGCAGCCACTGGCTGTGGTTGTAACGGAAGGGCGCAAAATGGGCTACCAAGTGACCACGTAAAAAAATGGTGTTGTGTGTTGTATTGTTATGCCTTACGGGACCGGGGGTACTGAGCTTGCATTAACGGGGCCAGTGGGGCTATAACAGCCTTAGCCAACAGGTTGGCATGTACGGTTGCGTTGATTTTGGTAATGTGTTGAGTTGCTTGCCATACGGGACCGGGGGAACTGAGCGCATATTAACGCTATGGGAAGTCGTGGCCTAATGGTTATTTGCCTTTTAGCGGCAGTGATAGCTGCCCACTGCTTCTGCCAGATGACCCCGTAACAATCCAACACACACCCAGGTCTGATCAACCTGCGGTTTGGCCCACTTAGCTGGTCTTGTGATAAAGGGGCGGAAACACCCTACGAGGCTGAGGTCCAAAGCTGATGATGTGTCTCATTGATGGGAACCATACAAATGGCATTATCAGCAGCACCTCACCAAAAGGCATCCTTCACTCAGGACTATGTAATGAAATCAGGACACAAAACTCATGAGACGTCTCTCTGATAATGGCAAGGTTGGTAAGTATGCTATGTATTTCTATAATAATTTATGCCCAAATACAGAGGATGCCAGAATTTCACGAACCAGTGAAACCTCAGACCTACTTTCCTCTATTCACATTCTTGACTGCTTCCCAATGCATAAGGCATGGGAAATGTCCTATTGGGCAATTCAACTGTGCTGAAAAAGTGGGATTATAACAACTAGTCCAATTTAGCAAATCAGAATTTGAATTTAGAAAATAAAGAGTGATCTCTGTGGCAGATAAGGTCATGGAGTTTGGAAGGCGACTTTGACTGTGGAGTCCAAATCATTCAGTTAACTAAATATGTGCTTTGGAATTTGGACCTTGAAGGTTGTGGTTAATGTGACATAACTACAGAGAAAAGTTAATAAAATCCTTAAAATTAAATCATACTGCTAATCCAGTATGGTAGATTGAATACTTTATTTTGATTCTCCCGAACAGACATTCTACAATCTACTGTAAGGAACCAGAATTTTATAATTTACAATGTGATCAGTACAAACAGTAGTCTGCTTTATCATTTCTCTTTCTTTAATATTTGATTCCTCCCTCATCTACTCAGGGTTGACTGGGTTGAGTCTACTTCTTGGCAGACAGAGCAGCTAAATCTTGTCACATTTTACATGACAGTTTGTTTTCTGATGAAGAGCGAACGGATGGATTCCAAACATCAGAGAAAGCCTCGTTTTGACTTGTGTTTAAATTATGGATGAGCGAAATCCTCAGGAGAACATGTGCAGTGAAGGGAAACTACCTTGAAACAGCGCTGCAGTTTTTATATCTTAGTATAGTGATTTTTTTCTTGAACAGTTCGAAAGGCTTGCAGAAGGATCTTGGGAACGTGACATCCCTTAAGGTTCAGCTTTCGGGTAAATTTGTTTACAGGACATTTAAAATTCTGCAGTTTTCATCTAATACTTGGATTTAGTCTATTTAAGAAATAAAGTAATTCTGAAACATATGTATTATGTTGGTTATATATATAACTATGGTATGTTGGATATTTCACACCATCTTTCAAACTTTTAACTATTACTGTCTATTACTGTCAACGTTGTCTGTTACAGAGAGATTAAGACTTACAACAAGTTTTCAACCTAAAATCAATTTGGTTTTATCAAACTACTTTCTGTAGCATTAAAAATGTAAAAAGAGTAAACCATTCTGATCACACGTAAGCAACACATGATTTAGTGGAGAACAGTGTAAGGTGGAGTTGCTATGGAAACATACAGCAGCTCTTCTCTCCTATCTGACACTGACAGTCAAGTTAAATTTGAAATGAAATACGATATTTTATGAAATAAACCAGATACCACATCTTCTGAAACACATGTAGTAAGATGACTTACAGAGTCCATAATCTTGATTTTAAAATTGAATGCATTAGAAATAGGCACTAGGGGCTGATTCCAAGAAACCCCTAAGAGTAAAAAAACCCTTAGTAACAATACCAGAGCGTGTCTAGCGATGCAACAAAGTTGAGATTCGCTCAACTTTATGCAAATGATGAGTGACTTTCGGAACAACTACCAATAGGAGTAAAGCAGACTTTTATATCAGCAGATGTCTATCTGTGATATCAGTGTCTTATGTACGCACACATAAACACATGCTTGGTCCGCTCTGTGCATTGAGTATGAGTGTGTATGAGAGGATCTTGAGAACAGGAGAGACGTGTGGAGTCATAAGCAGTCTAGACGAATACTTACCTAGAAAGAGAGAGCAGATCGTCTCTCCTCTTTAACCTTCTCAGTAGGACTGAATTTCCTCTTCATTCTTTCACAAGTTAAGAAAGACCAAGAAAATCAGTTGACAAAGTTCTGAGTTTGTATTTCTTACAGAAAGCAGACATTTTATTTCTTTAAGGGATAGTTCACCAAAAAATTAAAATTATTTCATGATTTACTCACCTTCCAAATCATCATAAATGTCTTATATCTGATGACAGAGAAAGATATTTGGAATAATGCTAATAACCAAACAGTTCTTGGACCTCATTTTGAAGAATGTAGGACAACAAACAGTTCTAGTGCACTTTTGACTACAATGGTAGTGACAAGCGTTCGTCCAAATATATTTCTCTGTGTTCAACCAAACAAATAAATGTTTACAGGTTTGGAACAACTAGATAGTGAATAATTCATGACAGAATTTTCATTGGACTTTCATTTTAAAGCAGACATTTTAGATTGGTTTGAAGGGCTTTATTTTAAACTGAAGTGTGTTATTCTATGTTAAAATATTTTCTTCAACATTATGACCAACATTAACTCAGAAATGGCACATAACACCTATTTATTCTAGGCATTTGAAAGTGACACAAACACTTAGTGGGTGTTTAAGAGATACTTAGAGCATTTTTTATTTAGGCCTGAGTGGATAGTTTTGTAGTTCTGTGGTTATGTTAAAGGTCAGATGTGTATTTTTTCGGAGAATCTATTATTTACCTAATTTTTTCTCCTTTTGTGAACAATATAAGAATAAAAAATCCTTTCGGGTGAGCAAATTATTTTAGAATTTTAATTATCCGATATCACTTTAAATTTTTAAAGAAAGTCTTAATCTAGCTTTGATGTTTCGGATTTAAACTTCATAGCCCTCGAAATGTCTAGACTAAGTAATACAGCCTTAGAGTAACACCCAAACAGCCACTAAACAGTGCACAAAATGACAACAATCTTCAGAAGAGCTCTTATATTGCTTACTAGATTAAATTCTTGCAATTGACCTCCACCCTTCTAAGAGCAACAATAACATCTCCCACCAGATAATTTTGACCAAATGTAGGTCAGACAGACTGTTAAAACATCTTTCCATTATAACATACATTGATGTTTGTATGGGGAGAAGCTATTCAGACAGAATTGCCATCCACACAGCACTGGGTATATGGACCTTCACCTCATCTTCTGGCTGCTGTCTCTCTCTTCACACTTTGCACAGACATGCCTTTTGAACATCACTTATATTCACTCTGCTCAAAATCAGAGTTACAGGTGAAATCTGTAGCCTTTAAACTCGCAAAGGTACTTTTCACTTGCTTTAACTTTCTTTGTATACTTGTCTGCTACTTTTCATGTGACATAACAAGTTTCCTTCAATGTTTTCTTGCTTTTACATAAAGTGATACACTTAATACAGCATTCAAAACATAAACGCAAACGCTATCTTGCTCTCTTCAGAAGACATCAAGCAGGTGGTTGGAAGCATAAACAGGGTGAAATGTTTATAGGCTTTAAAAGGAAACAAAAAATATGTCCAATTTTCCATGAGCTATTTATCTGCCTGCGGAGTAAGTTTTTCTCGATGAAAATACTAATTTGATGAATCAATCAATACTGGTGGTGGAATCTTGCAAAGATGTAACATTGTGTGGGATAATACAGATGCTCTAGATATGATGAGTATATCACAATAGAGACAGTCTCTGAAGACTTACACAATATATAAAAGGAACAACATCTTGTAGTGCCATCCCAAAAAGGGAAATATCACTCTCATGTACCTCTTCTGGATCTGTTCCACATTTGTGGAAAGATCTGCCCGCTACTACAAGATCAGCAGATTCTGTAGTCATCTTTAAGAATCAGCTGAAAACACATTTCTTCTGTCATCACCTGACCGATTAGTTCTGACTACTATTTCTTTTCTACTCTATGTATTTAAAAAAAAGTAGCTTTGTTTACTGTGGATGCAATATGAGACCAGTTTTACTGCACTTATGCTTTTTGTTGTCATTGTGTTGTTCTAATTGCTTCTATTGTTTACCTCATTTGTAAGTCACTTTGGATAAAAGCGTCTGCTAAATGACTCAATGTAAATGTTAAACTGTATATCTGCTGCAGAGCAACACATCAATGAGAGATCAATGTCGGGGAAAATACGTTTTTGAACTAGATTGAATGTGTCTTGCTCAGAATTAAATGTATTTCTTTTGCTTCAGCAAGGGAACCATGGGGAACCAAAGTCCAAAACATACACTCAGGTCTTAACACCATGCCTGTTGACTTCTAGCACAACGGACAACTCACTGAGTTTATTTTGTCCACTTCAGCACCATGGTCAGCTCCATTATAGTACAGCGCTTGTGTTGACTGGTGCTCACCTGAAACAAGACTTCACACAATTTGTCAAAATTCACCAAAGATGCATTTTTGTTGATAGAACATAAAAGGTAATTTTGTTTAAAGAACATCCTGGGCACTCTTTTATTAAAGGGGCCCCAAAGAATTCACCAAAAGTATTTAAAAGTAGTTTACTGTATCACAAGTCATCTTTATGAAATAAGCCAAAATTAAAATGCATTCCTTAAACTTGCCCTCCAATCCCTTGAAATGGATTTAAAACGTTAAAATATTGTTCAAATTGAAGAGAGTTTAGAATCCTCAGTTACTACAGTGTTGCATGTACAATATAAGACATTTGATGTCACATTGTTTGATAAAAGGACTGAAATTCATATACTGTATATGTTAAGTTTAATTAATTAAGATTGAAGATTAGTTCCTCTTGAGACAGCTCTTACAAATATTAATTATTTTAATCAGCACTGTGTACATTTGCGAGTAAAATTTAGAGTTGTTGTTTGACCAGGGGCAGCTTCTTCAAAAAGCTTTCAAATATCTGTAAAGCCTTTATATTTATGTAGCAAGCCTGTAGACATGGGCAGAGATTAAAACAGATAATGTAATTATTATTACATTAAAAAACTATTATTAAAGGTATAGTTCACCCCTAAATGGAAATTTTGTCATAACTTGCTCACCCTCAAGTTTTTGGGGCAGTCATGGCCTGGTTATATACGTGTGTTCACAACTTGCTGTGTGTGTGTTCACTACTCACTGGATGAGTTAAATGCATAGGTCACATTTCAGGTATGGAACACCTGATCTGACAAATAGGTCACTTTCACTTTCAAGTTGTTCCAAACCTGTATACATTTCTTTGTTATGCGGAAAACAAATGAAGATATTTGGAAGAATGCCTTTAACCAAACAGATATCATCTCTCATTGACCCCCATAGAATTTATTTTCCCTGTTATGGCAGTAGTTGGGGGATGAGATTTGTTTGATTACTGACATTCTTCCAAATATCTTCCTTTGTTTTCAGCAGAACAAAGACACTTAGGCAATTCCAGTGTTATGGACGTGACATTTTGCGTTATTGACTTGACATAAAAATGTTTAACTTTACGATTATATTGAGCCATCTGTTTATATTTTACTTAACCCTTGTTGAGTCTAAACATAAAATGTCAGTCTATGAAAGAAATTCTATTTAAAAAAAGGGAAATCAACATGCGTTATGGATGTTACAAAAAAGGATGCGTTTTTTGGGAGACGATAAACTTTGTAGGATGTCTGTAACATAAAATAAACAATCCTGAAGCAATAATACCCAATGAATGGAGAAGGGATGCCCCTTTATAAAACATAAAATAGTTACTAAATATTTATTTTCATGTGTCTATTTATGAGGAACAAGTTGCGTTATGGATGTGACATTCCTGAAAATGGCACATACCTGACTTTGAAAAATCATGCACTAAAAATAAAACAAATGCTTTAAAATTGAAGAGAGATCTCACATGGGTATTTGAACCACCAAATATTAAAATCGGAGCTGTTACCATAGTAAAACCACTGGTAAAAACTTTATATTTTCGTGGTAAGGTTGACATTTTCACAGAAATGCCCAGTTATAGAGGTTTGGAACAATCTGAGTGTGAATAAATGATAAAAAAAATGTTCATTTTTGGGTGAACTATTCCTTTAAATTAATTTTCTGCTGTGAGTGACTCATAGGATCATCATTTGAATTTTACTGGGCACGTGGACACAGTGTCATCATAAACCAAGACTGAAATGATGACATGACAACTTGTTTGTGTTTCTGTCAGTGTATTTGCGTGTGCATTCTTCAGGAAAATCTCATTAAAAGTAACATTTTAGTAAAAAGCACGCAAACAAATCAAATGATGAGATAAGGAAACCGTAATGGCCCCTGTCTGAAATCCAACACATCATTATTTTTCAATTCCTCAACTATAATTATTTGTCTGGCGAAAAAAGAAACTAACCAGAAAAGAACATAAAACCATGACATAAAAGATTGAAAACAAAACAGTGAAAAACTAAAATAAGACTTAAAAGACAAATGTTAGAATTAAACTAGCATCTCCTTATTCAGGTCTCAAATGAGTATGTCTCAACTTTTTATCCGTTTCCCAGCAGTAAACATTACCAAAAGATGGTCATTTTCTATATCGACACTTTTATAAATTGTAAAAATAGCCAAAGAGCAATTTTACAGAGCAAAGGTTTGACGTCATGTACGGCAATGTCATTTATCGATCTTGAATCACAATAAACTGTCTGAGGCAAGCAGTTTCGACAGCATCCGCTTTCTGAGCACTTCTTTTCATATTCATAATTACAGTACTGGCCAATTTTTACTTAAGATGGGTTTATAAATAAAGATAAAAGGAAAATGTCATCTGAAGGAATATTTAACAGTACACTATACTATAGATAATTATCAGAGCACAAACCAGTCCTAATGTATGTGTCATGATTCCACCTCTTCTTGTCAGGAATTTCTTGGTCTTGAGGTGGAATCATACATGATCCTTTGTTTCATGTGGGAGAGAGACGATTTCATCTCTCTCTAGTCTGCGTCATCGTTCCTACCCTCCTGTTTCCAACTTTATGTTAATTAGCTTCCCTTGAGTGTTTATCGCCTTCACCTGTTCCCTCTTTAGTTTGTCCCTATAAAGAGTCCTCATG
This sequence comes from Triplophysa bombifrons, assembly GCA_029783895.1. Taxonomy (NCBI): domain Eukaryota; kingdom Metazoa; phylum Chordata; class Actinopteri; order Cypriniformes; family Nemacheilidae; genus Triplophysa; species Triplophysa bombifrons. The sequence continues at coordinate 19,549,057 of CM056452.1, forward strand.
TTTCGTTGTCCTGTGCGCGTTCATTGTAAGTTGTACCCGAAGTCTGTTGCTGTGAACTTACCTTGTAGCTGTTTGATGTTTCCTTGTTCCACAGCTTTATGCTCACCTTGTTCCTTGTACCCTGTACCCTGTGTCGTCGAGTTCCTAGTTAGTTTAGTTTAGTGTTGTTTCAAGTGTTTGTTTTGTAGTTTAGTTAGTCCCTGTTCTTGTTTTGTTTAAATATATTACTCTGTCTTGTTTCCCCCTCATGGGTTTTGTTTTGTTCTTTGTAAAGAATAAATATCTGTTTACCTGTACCATCATCTCGTCCGTTCTCTACCTTGCAATTGGGTTCTACCTTGAGAGATTCTTGACAGAATGAACGCGCAAAAAAGGAACCCAGCAGGTAGAAGGGACGAGTCGGAGATCGCTGCAACAAGAGGCCACCAAGCCCACGTCCTGTTTGGCCTCAGGCAGCAGGGGAGGTTCGTAACGGACTTTGCCTTGGACTTCCTGGCTTCAGTGAGGTCCTCGGGGTTCAACGAGGCCGAGTTAAAGGTAATTTTTAATAGTTGCCTCGATGAGCCCCTAGGATCTGCTGAGATGCGCCAGCTGAAGCCCCTGGGATTTGCTGATACTGTCCAGACCCTGCTGGATCGTGAGTGGTCCAGGGAGCTCTCCCCACAGCCTTCTCCCTCTTCCCCATCCACCAGTCTCCAAAGACTGCGTCAACGGAGGGAGTCGTGGGACTCCCCGTCCGACTCCTCGATAACGGAGCTAACCGTGTCTTCCACCGCTTCTCTGCAGCCGGCAGAGAGAAGGAGACTCCGGAGGGCGGCTCGAGTCCTGGGGGCCCCAGTTCCGGTGGTCAGAGCTATCCAGTCCCGAATATTTTTTGGGGGGGCGCCGTGGGGACGGGACGGTCCGAGCGAACAATATCTGTGTACCATCATCTCGTCTGTTCTCTACCTTGCAATTGGGTTCTACCTGGAGAGATTCTTGACAGTATGAGCCGATTTAGTCAACAGTTCAATTTGAGGGTTGGTCTAAAGCTTTTAACTTTTCATTAGATTTATAATATTTTTTTCATGTGCAAACCAATTAAGATAAGACCAGAAAAGGATATACTATGCTTCAATGACACAGAATGTGTTTTGATTTGTTCATGAGGACCAAACAGAGATAACTGTTTTCATTACCAAAGGTCATTCAATAAACACAACAGATACAGTTGTGTTCAAAATTATTCAACCCCCAATGCTGTAAATGGTTTTAGGGAATTTAGTGTACATTTGTAATTGTATTCAGAATGAAATCCTACAAGGACTTCTTAAAGAACCATATGCAACTAAAATGACATCAATTAGTTTTGTAATACAGTAGTAAATGTTTCTTTTGTGAATTCTTCATTGACATAATTATTCAACCCCTTAAAGACTACCACTCTGAAGAACAGAGGTTCAATGAAGTGTTTTCAATCAGGTATTGAAAACACCTGTGGATATCAGGGAGCAGCAATAAAGCCTAATAAGCACCAATTAGGCAGCTTTAAAATGACTGTGATACTCAGCTCCTTCTAGACATTTACTGGTGTGGTTACAAACATGGTGAGGTCAAGAGAATGGTCCAGGAAGACAAGAGAACAGGTGATTACTCTTCACAGGAAGGGCAATGGCTATAAGAAGATTGCAAAGATGTTAAACATACCAAGAGACACCATAGGAAGCATCATTCGCAAATTCAAGGCAAAGGGCACTGTTGAAACGCTACCTGGTCGTGGCAGAAAGAAGATGCTGACTTTGACTGCTGTGCGCTACCTGAAGCGTAGAGTGGATAAAAGTCCCCATGTGACTGCTGAGGAACTGAGAAAAGATTTGTCAGATGTGGGTACTGAAGTTTCTGCTCAGACAATACGGCGCACCCTGCGTAATGAAGGCCTCCATGCCAGAACTCCCAGGCGCACCCCCTTGCTGTCCCCAAAGAATAAGAAGAGTCGACTGCAGTATGCCAAAAGTCATGTGGACAAACCACAGAAGTTTTGGGATAGTGTTCTCTGGACTGATGAAACAAAATTAGAACTGTTTGGGCCCATGGATCAACGCTATGTTTGGAGGAGGAAGAACAAGGCCTATGAAGAAAAGAACACATTGCCTACTGTGAAGCATGGCGGGGGGTCAATCATGCTTTGGGGCTGTTTTGCTTCTGCAGGTACTGGGAAGCTTCAGCGTGTGCAAGGTACCATGAATTCTCTTCAGTACCAGGAGATATTGGATGACAATGTGATGCAGTCCGTCACAAACCTGAGGCTTGGAAGACGTTGGACCTTTCAACAGGACAATGATCCCAAGCATACCTCCAAGTCCACTAGAGCATGGTTGCAGATTAAAGGCTGGAACTTTTTTGAAGTGGCCATCGCAGTCACCAGACTTAAATCCGATTGAGAACCTCTGGTGGGACTTAAAGAAAGCAGTTGCAGTGCGCAAGCCTAAGAATGTGACTGAACTGGAGGCTTTTGCCCATGATGAATGGGCGAAGATACCCGTAGATCGCTGCAAGACACTTGTGTCAAGCTATGCTTCACGTTTAAAAGCTGTTATAACTGTAAAAGGATGTTGTACTAAGTACTAAGATTGAATGTCACTTGGGGGTTGAATAAAACTGATAATGATGTGAGCTCAGAAAAGACATTTGTGGTTATTTCATTATAAATGTTATGTTATATTTGTCTGACCTACACGTGCCTCTTTGATTTAATTGTAAGCAGGATGACTGAATGATCATAATCAATGTCAAACCGACCAAAACAATCAATTTCAGTGGGGGTTGAATAATTTTGAACACAACTGTACATTATATAGACAAGCTTGATAGATCATTTTCAATGTGGCCGACTTTCCTCAGCATCCATTTTGTGACCAACAACAATAATCAATAAATAAAAATACAAATGAACACTGAGCGTTTTAAACCTCAGCGGTGCAAAAACATGTTCACTATATACTGTGTATGTACTGAAACATGTTCTTTCCAAAAGCCTCAACAGTAGACACATATTTGTCTACAAAGAGAATAACATCAAGTCGATGATGACATCATCAAGCCCTTCGACCTTCTTCCCAGTGATGTGTTGCATCAAAATGAGATGAATGATAATGAATCAACATCATTTTTTAAAGTGCTTCATATTCTCAGATAATCACATAGTATTTTCAAAGATGAGGCATATGTAGAATAATCTATTAAATAAAATAAAACTGTAAAAATATGGCACAATATACTGTTTTAATATGAAGGACTTTTCCGTTTTCATTTTTACAGTTGATTCACCTGTATTTTACATTTTGCACTGCATTAAATTCAATTTTAGCATTAACGGAAATGTCTGTAAAATAAAGGAAAATGTAATGGTAATTTTCTGCCAGTACTGCATCCTTTTTTATACAGGATTTTTTGTTCAGAGCATGTGGTAAATAATTTAAATGCATATATTGTATGCTATTGGCACTATGTAATAAGTTCCAATGTAACAAGGTTGGGCAAAGTGGAGAAAGACAAGGAAAAATGAGAGAGAGAGGGGCTACAAGAGTGAGTACCCTAAGTGTCAGAGAATGTAATTATTACTTACACTGAGGGAGTGGGAATTTGATCTGCATGCTGCTCTGTTGATCATCTCCGCACAGCGGTCTAGACAACGTGAGCAAAGTATCAATGCATGAGGGATTACACCCATACTGAACATCCAAACATTTACCAGACATAACTCAATCACATTGTTTTCATCTGAGACCTAGTGCTCAGGAGGTTTGCTGTTTGTCTCTGAAAGATACTTCATGAAGACTTTTGTTTAATCTGAGTGTGCAGTTGCTGGTGGAACCCAAAGCAAAGTTGCACTTTAGCTCTGATCCACGAACAGATTTACCCAGTCTCAGCCACCACGGCAAGATGAACAACAAACCTGGTCTGAGACCAGTGTTAAGAAGCATCGTGCTACAATTGAATGGGCCTTTTAATTTAGGGTGTGAAATGGGATTTAAATGATCTCTCTACTATCAGCCAGTGTCAGCAGGGGCCCCTGACATTCATGGCAGACAATCTCATTAGTCCTGCACAAAGCTCTTGAATTCAATAAAGCAATAATCATTCACTTTCAAGAAACTGGACCAACAAGCACGTTAAAAAAATACATATTAACTTGACTGTTTATGAAAGTAGCAACATATCATTTGGACTGGTGAGAACAGTCTGTGTATAAACACATGTAGTGTATTTCGGGGAACTATGATTTTGATCATATAGTAAAATACGGATAATAAATGATTAACTATACCTATTTTATACACTTTTATCGAATTCAGCAGACCTAATAATAGCGAGAAACTAGACTCACTCGTCCACCAAGTGATCAGCTTGACTATACTAAAAGGGGAAACATAACAACTAACTAGATATAACACGTTAAGAGAAACGTATCATGAAACATAAAAACAGTAAAGAAAGGTAAGAGATTAACAAACAAAAGGGTGGCAGTATTACAACAGCTATTCACAACTGCATGAACCATCGAGGACAATCTCCTTGTAAAAGGGGTTACGGCTTAAACGCAGCTGTTTAGAATATAGTTTCTATACTTGCATTGGTTTCCTTTGAGTGTGCTTGGAAAAGGTTTTGTGCCCGTGGAAAGTGGTTTTCAGAGTCCTGATGGTTTCGATCCGTCGGGTCCTTTCCGTGGAGCCGGATTGGCGGACGAGGTCAGAAACAAACTTTTTCCGAAGTGACTGCCGAACAGGAAAAACTGTCTCCGAAGAGAGAGACAGGTCTCAGGAGGTCTTCTTGAAACTTTCGAACACTGAAGAGCGTCCGTTGCTCCGTTCAATGATGTTTTAAGCCTGGGGGCTTCAGGCCCCTCCAAAGTGGCCGATCCAATGCGATGAGATGATTTTAGGCGCGAAATCAAGTTTCTTTGTTTCGCTTATTAGCTAATTTGCATTTAGGGTCACTTAGGAGTTTGGCGCTGTAAAACTCTTAGAATGAACTCTTTTGAAAGAGTAGGTCTTTAAAATATATTTGTTATCAGTTATAAGCACAATGAAGAGGACATTTTTTTATTTATTTGCACCAATATTTGTTTGTGCCGTGCTTATTATGCATGTCAATATTATCGTTATATTTAAACAATAATGTATAAGTGCAAACTATCTAAATTTCTAAAATCTGTGTTACTACAGAGCTCCAAAGCATCCAGACATAAGAAAAAGTTTCTTGACTCAGGCTATCTACCTCATAAACAGTTAAATGTTTAATTGTGCAATAAAACCACAACTATACACAACATATTTATTATACATATGTGACCCTGGACAACAAAACCAGCCTTATGGGTCAATTTTTCGAAATTGAGATTTTTACACAATCTGAAAGCTGAATAAATATGAGTTCTATTGATGTATGAGTTGTTAGAATCGGACAATATCTGGCTGAGATACAACCTTTTAAAATTCAGGGATCTGAGAGCGCAAAAAAATCTAGATATTGAGAAAATTGCCTTTGAAGTTGTTAATCAGGGGCACTGTGACAGGAGATCCACTCACAAAAATGAAGTTACCTTAAATTATATATTTAAGGTCATTTACAAAAATCTTCATGGAACATGATTTTTACTTAATATCCTAATGTTTTTTTTGGCATAGAAGAAAAATCTATTATCTTGCCCATACAATGTATTTTTGTCTTTTCCTAAAAATCTTCCCGTGCTACTTAAGACTACTTAAGTTTTGTGATCCAGGGTCACATATATTATTTATATTATATTCAGCTATGAGCTATTCACATTCCCCTGCAACTTGTATACAACACAGTATAATTTAAATATACCACATCTGTACACACAACATGCTGCCTATTGTGCTTTTGTCTGATATTGTCCTTTTTGTCAAATGCGTTTTGTCTCATATTAATTTTTTCGTTTTGTTACCTGTGCCTTGTCACTTTTTTACCCTTTTTGTGCACTGGAAGCTTCTGTCACTAAGACAAATTCCCTGTGTGTCCAAGCACATTAACTAACTTTCTAAGTTACCTGCCTCATCCGAGATGGACACCGATGATCTTTCTGAGCTCCCTGCCTTGTCCAAGATGGACGCGGATTAACTTTCTGAGATCGCTGCCTCATCCAAGATGGACACGAATAACTTTCTGAGATCCCTGCCTCGTCCAAAATGGACGCCGATAAACTTTCTGGGATCCCGGCCTCATCCAAGATGGCCGTAAGTGATCTTACTGGTTGAGTCAAGAAGGCTGATTGATGGCACCTGTAGGGTGGCGTGTCCACAGGGGTGGCACCGGGTGGCAGCTGCCACCTTAAAAATGAGCTTTGCCACCTTAGTTGCCACCTCAACGCTGACCTTATAGACTTGGGTTCTAATGTAATGCACAAACAATTTTTTGATTAGTTTGTGTTGAGAGTTATTTTTCGAATATTGTTAATAATCTGATAGAGGCGCCGGTCTGTCGGCATTTGAGCAGCCTGATCACAGCGTGTATCCTCAGGCAGGAGTGGTAGTATAACTGCAGTCGAGTCACAAGAAAAACGCACTGGTGAGAATGTAAATCTCCACGCATCACATCTATCACATGCGTTCGATATAAATAAAATGTGTGCTGCTGGACAAGAAAGAGTCGTTGTGCATGCTTAGAAGGTGAGGACTACATCTGTCAATCTGATCTCGATCGATCCGTCTGGCATAAAAATTTTTTATTCAACTGCATGTTTGTGTACATATTCATACTTATTCTTTATACATGTGTCTGTTTTTATAAATATGATGTAGCATGGAAGATAAATAAAACATTTCAGATCACGTTCACTTTTCAAAACTGACCAGAAATGAATTTATATCAAGTGTGTGCAGTTGTCTTTCAGAAACAACAATACAAATTAGTATAAATTTGGATTAAATTGTACTGGCAACAGACCTGAAAGAAGAGTTATGTACAATTTCACATATGATTATGAGAGATTTTAAGGCACTATTTTGTGACCTTTGTAAACCTCCTTTGAAACAACATGTACTGTAAAAGTCCTCTGAGGGGAGAATTCCCCTTTTCCTCAAACAATTTATGTGAACACTATTTATTCCTAAACTATTGTTCAAAGAAATAAAGTCGTCATGGTAATCATCACCATCTGCGTTTAAAGTAGGCTAAAGATTTTCCTTTTTAAGCTGATAAAAAAGAGAGCTGGACCAGACTAAAATAGGGATCAATGAAAAGGAATCTAATGTATTCCTAATCCTTACAATACAACTGCGAAATTAAAGATTGATATGGTAAGGTATTGGCACCCCTCATTGTGCTCTTATCCCCCTTTGCCACCCCATGTATAAAATCCTGGACACGCCCCTGCTCCTGTAGGCACGGATGCATCTGAGACTGCTATAAATCTGTTTACACTTTCTCTTCCAGCCCTGCCTGAGCCTACCTGGCCTCCAGACCAGCCTGTGCCTCCCTAGCCCTAAATCCCTCCCCCTGTTCCGCCTCCGCTTCAACACCGTCCTGGACTATTGTGATCTGGAAGCCGCTCTAAAGGGGGGGGGCTCTGTCACGATCCCAGTCTGTGTTAACCCTTCTACCCTGTTATTTTGGACTTTTATGTTATTTCCTGTTGTGTGTTATGTTTGTTCTTCTTTGTAGTTTTTCGTGTTAATTATTGTCAGGTGTTCCTTGTTTGCCCGCTTGTTATCCCAGCGTATTTAAGCCCTTGTGTTTAGGTTGTTGGTGGTGAGTCATTGTTTCTATGTATTGGTTCAAGTTTGTTTCTGATTACTTTTGCTCCTTGTTTCTTTTTTCTTTTATTGTTTTGTACTTTGTATTTTTGTTTATAAAATCCACTACACTTGGATATGCTTCCTGGCTTGAATCCATTTTCCATTTTTTGTGTACACAAAAAAATTGTTTCCAGAATGCAAACGCATCTACTCGTGCATGAAGTCAAAGTGCGCGAGCAGATCATCTACAGGACAAGCCAGATTTTTATCTTTATGTACACAATAATAACCTTTAACATTGTAATCCATATTTTTTTTATATTTGACATGTTTGTGTGCTGCTGCGGTTTCCTCTGTGTAATAAGTATAAAGTGAAAGCGCGTTGTGGACTCGCCCAGAGGCGCATTTTCTTCTAATGCGCTCTTTTTGTTACCAAAAAAAATATTGCGCCATTGATTTTAGACCTTAGACCAGGTTTGAGTTGGTCTATGGTGCAGTCTATTTTCAGTTCCATAAAATGGCGAACACTACGCCTGAAAACACCTCTTTTTTAGACCAGCATGCCAATGGGCGCACAAAATGAGCGCAAGCGCATTTGCTATTTAAACAACGTGGTGCAGGACAGGAAAATGAGAACTACGTCGGGCTGAAACTAGCAAACACACTTGCGCTGAGCCTTGCGCTGTGTGTACAATAGGGCCCCATATTTCCAAAATAGATTGTTAAAATTTTTGACATTTTCTGGTAGGTTGGGTGTCAGAAATATACCGAAAAACAGAATAAAATTCCTGTTTTTCTTGTAAATTTGCAGTCAACATCTGTAATTTTACCGTTTTGACCATATTTCAAAAACATGTGAAAAATCTGATAATATAATAGTAACATTTTGTAAAATTACTGTTTTTGGGACATTATTCGTAGAAAATATGTAAACAATAACAGTGAATCTCTGTAAAAAAAGGGTAATATCTTTTCCTTAGAGCTAACTTTTTTTATCTTAGAAATGGGTTAACCAAGCAGTCATAAAGTAATTGTAGTGATGTTTGAACATCCTCTCTAGTCTATACATCATGTCATCCTTTCAGGGCAAGTTCCAGTTAAATCGATTCATTAACATAGAACAAAGAAATTAAATTAACATCAACTCATATTTTATGCAATTATATCTAGACTCAGAATTTTATGAACTAGGCACAAAGGAAGCAGAATCTGATCATTTTTGACCCTGGTTCAAACTAGCATAAGTCAATACATTCCAATCAGACCGCACATTGTAAATGATTACAGTGCTGTCAGGATTTAGATCTGAGGACTCCCCCGTGCTCCATTACGTTCTATAGAGCAAGAAAGAACAGATCATCTGCTCCGCCATTACCCAGCATTACCCTTCATAGATCAAAGCACGAGCGCGGTATCTCTAAGAGATAGTGATGGCCATTATGTAGGCCTGGGTTTTATAAGGTATGCCAATCGATACCTGTTAGAGCGTTTGAAGTGAATAACGTTATGGCACAAAGAGAGATCTAAAGGGCAGCTACGAAAACCATGCAGTGTGGTGTGGTGTGTTGTGCTGATTTTAATGCAGTATAGCAAAGAAATCAAGGAGGGGAGAGGTTTACAAACATAAACATATACACTTAACCAAAAGAAACAGGTTTCTTAGTATATTACAGTAGCGCTTACACATGTGGGAAAAGCTTGTTGGGCTTATGGAATAGCAAGGTGTACACTTCAGAATATCAGCGAATGTGGCAAAAAAAAAAAATATTACCTAACTACAATGTAAAACAATACCCATAAAACGGTAATATTACAGTAATATTACCAGTAAAATTATATCTTTTTCATGTTATTTTACAGTTTACAGTTACTTTTTCATTTGTAAATTTTCAATTTATTTGTGTAATTTACTATTTTTATACAGTGAGTATAGATCAATACATGAAAATTCTGTAAAATAAAACGGTAAAATCCGGTTAAATTTTAAATAGTGTACTGTTTTACAATTACTGCACACTTTAATCTAATACTGTTCTGTACTGGTGTACAGTGTTTTGCTTGCTAGATGGAAAGGAAAAAAAAAAGCGCAAGCCACACTTGTGTACACTCAATTATTCACACTTAATCACACTATTATTTTAGCTGTCTGTCATAACAAGCAATACATGTGGTTGTTTTTCACGATAAAATCACACATACTTATTTAAAGTGAAACAACTTTGATTTTTTTGCCCACCTTTACTATTTAAGCACAACTAAAACCATTTCCATCTGTTTTTGCAATATGTTTTTGATTGAACTTTGTGTCAGTGTGAAAAAACAGGTAAGAGAGAAGTAATGAAAGACCTCAGGTTGCTTTTCTAGTCGCAGAAACTTTGGCACTAATAGTGCAGCTGAAAGAGCGTAATGACCCCACTAATGGAGAAAACTATCAAAAGCGAGCGAATTAGGCATGAAGAACAACAGTTTTTTTACAAGGCAGGAAGCGACACAGACCCGTTAATTGCTGTGTTTTGATGAGCTGTGTAAACGAAAGGGCTTATTAAAGGCACATCAGACTTCTAATGGATTTGGTGGATTGAGGCATTGTGTAACCTGTTCATTTAGTCAAAACCCAATGGACTTAAAAGGAGTAAAATAAAGTAACTATGAACATGGTTGATTATGAACTCCCTGGAAAAGAACATTCACAAACCATATGAGGTTCTTAAAATGAGGCACAGTATTGGATTGACCAAATCAATGGCTAGAATCTCAAACTATAAAAGCATTTACTCTACGATCAATATTAACAGCAGGATCTAAATCATATCTTTTTTACAGGGCTATAAGGATTTCAGTACTGTCATTTCCAAATTTCTGCAATTTGAAATAACTTCAATATGTCTCCTGCAACCAGTATGAGTGTACTATCAGCTCAATTAAACTGCATTCAAGACGAAACCAGAGGTGGGTACATCCCAGTTTAACTGTCCTAATTCCCAACCTATGCGTTTCAGTATATCACGCACTTAATTATGCTGTTTTATTTTTTTAAACGTTCACGCTTTTCTAGAAATAACCTGCAAATTTAAAAGTTGAGTGTAAAATAACATGCCATTTTACTTGCAACGTTTGTTTTTCATGGGTGTTTTTTACAGTGCACATTAAAGAGCATCAAAATGTTATTTATTTGAATTTATTAATAAAAGTAAACGAAGAGACTTTGTTTCATATCCTTTTGGGCTGTGACAATACTTAAAAATGTTTACGTTTTCACATAAGGTAGGTGGTTTATAATCTCACTGGAAGGATTTTAGGCGTGGCGTCAAATGATGCATCTCCTTGAGGTCGGGGTTGAGCAATTTGCCACATCAAGCGGTCAGATGTCTGACTTCCAGTGCCATTCCATATGTTTATTTCCGGGTTTGTGGTTTTTAAATATCCTATATCCAAATTTTCTGGAATACAGCATCATACCCATTGCAGATATTCCCAAAAAATAAAACTAGAAATTACGAAAACAGATCATTAGGCTGTCTTGTCCTGAGCCTTCTTATTCATTTGATAAATCATTATTGGTCCTCCTTGACCAAGAAATCCTTCTCACTCTGAAACTTTTCGAATAAAGCTGAATTCGTCACGAATAAATGCTTTTCTACGTCCGCAGACCCTCTTGATGACAAAAGTTATGTCATGCGGGCGATGATGGATGCTGGCAACCCGACCATACTTGTGGCTTAAGCCCACTGAATACAAAAGGAACCAAGTTTTATCATCTTCCCAGGCTGCAATATGTAACCACAATTGGTCGATTGAAAATTTTTTACAGAAGTATGTGATCACGATTCAACTCACAAATGGTGACCAGGAGCTGGAAAAAACAAGCATCAAAAAGATGCTTTGATCTGAAAAGATGCAGAAAGTAAAAGAAAAGATCTAAGGTTATCACTGTGTAACTCTGACATCATTCCTCGGAGGAGTTCCTCATTGAACTCGAGAAGGTACTTCTCGATGTGTGTCAAAAAGAGACAACCTTGCCAAAGATAATATTGTCTGTGGTGAACAGGGATACATTATGTATATACCTGGACACTTCAAAGAAAAAAGAGTGAAAGGCCAGATGTGTAGTGAAGTCATTTCATGTTTCATCCTCTGCACTCAATGACGTAATACTATTGTGGTTCATAACGTGCGACTAGAATATGAAGTCTTAGAAGTGATTGTTCTAGCCAACAACAGTACATGTTTTCTAAATCTTGATTCCTGTTTTTACCAAAGGATCCTTATTTAATCTCGGTAATGGTGTGATTCATCATGAGCTATCTTGGTGTGCTATGAATAGGAATGGGAGGTCATTCCTGTAAAAGCAGTGGATGAACATGATCAATGTGTAAGGCCGGTATGAACACTGTTACATCTTTTTCACAGAGCACTATTTTAAGGTTGGAGTTTTCTTTGAGAGGATTGTTGTCTGTGGTCTGTGTTAGATGTTAGTGGGATAGGAAAGAGGCAAGTCAAGGACACTGTCACATCTTTCCAAAGACAACTATACGGTTTCAGGATTTTTTTGTTTAACCATACAAGATTTTGCAATTCATTGGGATGAACAATGGCTCTCTGCAGAATTGTTAAGTGTTTGATTTAGAGTTGGTGCCACTGTTCTTCATTGACTAAGGAAGGGTCATTACCTTTACTCAGAAAGCCATTAGCCTTTTATACACCACACAAGAGAACATTTCACTTTTGCTTTGCTTTCTCTGACACAGAGAAAGAATTCAATTTTAGGTCCAATCCTTTACAGTCTCATTACTATAACAGAAGACAGGTGAGTGGGGTAAAACTAGTCAACTTTGACTTAAGTTGCCAAGGTAAATGCCATGAAACACATACAGTCATTTTGAACAATATAAAATAAATGAAATAAATTTTGTCACTATTTGAGACACGTCTAATTATGTAATTTATAATATATGTTACTGGAATGTTTTATGTTTATGTTTCTATTTTCTTTCATTTTAATGTTGAATTAAAAAAATCCATCTTTATGGAGAGAGAATAAAACTAATTGGTAAACTAGCAACCCTGTAAAAAAATCAAGTATACTTGGATTTTCAGAAACAGCAAATATATTTTGAAAATCAAAGCAATCAAATAATAACAAAGTTCTCTGTGTATTACTGCTTATCTGAAATTAATGGACAACTTGAGAAACAAAACAAATATACATAAGTTGAATATGAAAGTTCAAATTGACAATTGAATATAATTTGCCAATTTATTATTTCTATAAAAGCTATTTGGAATATAATATTTAATTTTTCTGATGTGTGTGAGATAAATTATTGTTCATAATGTTCATACTAATAATGACTGAATGTCAAAGATTTAAATAAAAATAAAAAATCTAACATTTCATTTGCAGATTGGTGTATGTCACATTTAAGGGTCACCGTCATCCTCTAATTGGACATTTTCAACGTGACATTTCTGGAAGTTCATTTGTCTTTCTGAACAAATCCTCAGGAGTTTACAAACATGTAAGGCAGATTAAAAGACTTATGTGTGTATTATGCACTTGGATCATTATTAGCAAAATATATAAGCCATTAAGAATGTTCTCCAAAATAACCTTATACTTTATAAAAAAAGTAACACAACATCGAATAAAATGAGTATTTACTAAAAGTAATGCTAGACATTTTCCTTAGAAATGGCTGTAAAATCATCAGTCATAGTGCAATAAATATATTTTTGTCCAACACTATATGAAAGCTCAACAATATAGCATCAAAGTGCTGTGTTTGGGTTTTTGCAGAATAGCATGAGGGAGTACTCTAATTAAGATTTCATTTTGAGGGATGTTTTCTTGTGTGCACACAGCTGATGTGTAAAACAGGCTAAAAACATGGAAGTGAAGGGGCAGCAAGAGGTGCCTGGGGATAATGTCAATATTAGCAGTGTGGAGAAACCTGTTGTCTGTTTGGAGTGTTGGTAATGATTATGATCAGAGTGATGCTGAAGATTTATGTGAGGGAAATGATTTTGTAAAATCAGGTCTTTCTGAGGAAAATATGGCTGATGAGACTGACAATTTTTCCCAATATACTGATGATGGAATAGGAGATGAGGAGCATTAGTCTGATGTATCTACAAGGGTGAGACATATCTGTATACTATTGAGCAGATCAATATTTTCCTTGATAAAACAAAAGGAAAATCAGGTGTTGAATTGAGTGAACATTTCCCTGATGTTGAGAAGTGTATTGCTTCAGTGATTTGGGCTAGGAATTTTGAACTTGCACAACTAAAAAGATTTTATCTTAAAAAACATCTTAATGTACTCAGATCAGGTAGAAGGATGGGTAAAGCGAGGGGATATCTAAATAATTATAATGGCTGTTTACTTTTCTTTTCTTCTGCTTTCTCTCTTCCTTATGGAGATTTTGGGGGTGGGATCTCTTCATATTAATGGAATGAGGGATGTAAGAAAGAATGTATTTTTTCAGAAATTATAGATTTAAAAGATTTGAGTGTCACTTGTAGTAATAAAGTCAGTTGGGGTTTCTGGTGGAAATGTTTTGAGTCACAGTATCAATTTAAGTGCTGGTGTAGCTGTTCTTTTTTCTCCTTCTCTAAAAGTGAATGTTTTATCTAAAATTTAATTAGAGCCAAAAAGGCTTTTACTTATAAAGGCTGAAATTAATCATTTAAAATTGTTGGAGCAGAAAGAAGAGTATTTTTAACTAAACCAAAGAGTAGAATTAAAGAAGAAAATGAAGAGTTTTTCATTGTTGAAGGGGGAGAACTTAAACTATGAGGAGCCGTTTAGGCCTTTATTATTGAAAAGACTCTTACAAACACAAGTGAAATAAAAATATTGATCGAGCTTAATGAAATTCATTCATATGTATTGATGAAATACCTTTTACAATCACTAGTGAAATAAAAAACATTGATCAAACTTAGAGAAATTCCTTAATATGTATTACTGAAATAGTTCTTACTACCACTTGTGAAATAAAAATATCGATCGAGCTTGGTGAAATTCATTTATATGTATTACTGAAATACCTCTTACAAGCACTAGTGAAATAAAAACATCTATCAAACTTAGTGAAATTCATCCATATGTATTACTGAAATACTTCTTATAACTGCTAGTGAAATAAATACTTTGACCTACCTTGGTGAAATTCACTCACAGAACAGAGTCTTTTTGAATGTATTATTCAGTGGTGGGAAGTGGGCAAAGCACACATAAGAGATTTTTCTTAGAAATATGCTGCTCACTCCTCTGTACGTTTAAAAAATATTTTAAAGTGGCTGGAAACAGAGATTATTAACAATGAAATGAATATGACTGTTAGGCCTGAGCATGGTTTGTTTAGTGGTCTCTAGCTCGCTGCGGTTGGGCTCGGACGTGGTACACATGTAGTGTGAGCGCAAAACGCGCCGGAGCGCAGAGCTGAAAGCATGACGTGAACTAAACAACTGTTTAAATTCCTCCCTGATATGAAGCTGTCACCATAAAAAGCTGATGTGCAATGTGAGTGACGTCCAGCGGGGGAGTGGGGAGGGGAAATAATCGTGCTTGGGCACAGTTGAGATCAACTGGGATTAATGTGAGTACGCCCTTAATGGCGCTGCTAATTTAAAAATTCTTCAGAGTGAGAAGAAAAGTAATCTGAGCTCAATTCTTGATGAAAGAGTTAAAGAAGTTCTGATAAGAAGCTGCTATTTATTTTTTGAAGGATATGGATGCTCCTACTTCTTATTTTTTCTAATATGGACAGAAAGTGGGTCAGCAAAAACACATGTTTTCATTCAAGGACAATAGTGAAGATGTTACATCACACCCACTGGATGCTAAGACTTGCTGTTGATTTTTATTCTAATCCGTATGCTGCTGAAATTTCTGATGAACATTTTCGAAATGAGCTTTTAAAGGACTTGCCCATCTTATCTGAAGAACAAAAAAAAGTGTTTAGAGGCTGACATCTCTTTTGAAGAAGTCTCTTTCGCTGCTAAGGGACTTTCTTCAGGTAGTAGTCCAGGATTGGATGGGCTAACATCTGAGTTTTACAAGTGTTTTGGACTACCATTGGAAATTAATTTTGCAGTCAAGGAATTCTCCCAACCAGCCGTCAATGTGCTGTTTTATCTCTGTTACCAAAACCGGGAGATTTAACACTGCTAAAAAATTGGGACTGTAGCAATTATGTGCTCTGAATATAAAATTTTGTCAAAAATTTAAGCAAACTAAATAATGTGTTGCATGAAATTGTATATAAGGACCAGTCATATTAAAATATAAAAAAAATATCAATTTCAGATAATCTTCATTTAATGTGGGAGAACCTAAAATAGGTTGGACCCTATCTCACTGAGCATACGGCACAACTCCTTGTCCAGGCCCTGGTAATCTCAAAACTGGACTACTGCAATGCTCTCCTTGCTGGTCTTCCTTGAATGGCTATCAAACCACCCCAGCTGGCTCAGAACGCAACAGCATGCCTCGTCTTCCAACAGCCCAAAAGGGCTCATGTGACTCGCCTTTTCATCTCTCTCCACTGGCTACCGGTTGAAGCCCGTATCAGATTCAAGTCACTAATGCTTGCCTATAGGATTATCACTGGATCTGCGACCGGCATACTTTCACACCCTCCTACACCCCATCAAGAAGCCTGCGTTCAGCAAACCAGCAGCATCTTGTATTGCCTTCTCAAAAGGCCATCAAATCGCTTCCCAGCTCATTCTGCTTCACAACTCCTTCTTGATGGAACATTCTTCCTAACTCAGTCCGGTCCACCACATCTCTCACAACATTCAAAAAACATTTAAAACCCATCTCTTCTGCCAATACTTGACAAAAAATAAAAAATAATTAACCCTCTCTCTTTCTCTCAACAGGTAGTGGTCTAGATTTTGTTGAAACTTGTAACTTTGTATTAGCACCCATTGTATTATTGCTCCTGCACAGGGTTCGAATTGAGGGGGGGCTGGGGTGGTCCCGGACCCCTCATAAGCCCTAAGGAACCCCTCATAAGGTATAAAATAATGAATTTGGGGGTCCCCTGATTTTTTTTTTTTTTCTCAAAATGATCACGCTAAAACAAAACACTGTTGTCCGTTATTTGTCCAAATGTCATAAGACACAAATTAAAATGACATTTTTATCTTTAAAATACCATGCATGCTTAAGCGTGCCACACAGTGTTTGATGAAGACATGTACATAGATGTCGCACTGAGATCCGCACGTGTTCAGATCCTCTTATATTGAAACTGAAAGCATTTTTTCTCAAACTCAACTGTTTGACATGCAAGTCTTTCTTTATGTACGATGGTATCTCACATTGTCAAAACAGATGCAACGCATTACTAAGCAGCTAATGGGACATCGGGTGGTGGAAAAATAGGAAAGGGAGCGAAATAATTTATAATCTTTTGATCTCCCCAAGAACATTGCGTTCCTTTGCAAAACTTTTGCGTTTCCCCAAGAATACTTTTCTTCCATTAGAAAACTTTTGCATTCCCCAGAGATTATTTTGCACTCCGTTATGCAAACATAAGCACCAAATTTGACGGCTACCCTTCTGCGAATTTCATTTGTTTTTCTAATTCTGCATTGGTTGATGTGGATTGTTTACATATACTTGAGCTACATTATCAAGAGAATAATCATGTTTAAAATGCTCATTTATAAGCAATAAACAGGCTAAATCTTTGTTTTTGGTTTGAAATATGTATAATGCAAAATAGGAAATAACACTAAGATCGATAGCCATTTTTAAGGTTTTTAAGCTTTGACATGTAAATGTAAATGTTTTTGATTTTCCTTATTATAATGATGTCAATATGGGATTGGTACGGAGCCCGGGAGGGGACATGCGCGTTTCACTTAGTTTTGTCGTGGCCACGAGATAGTAACTCGTGGGAACGTGATAATATGATGAGACCACGACATATTATCTCGAGGGAACGTGATATTATGTTGTCGCCACGACATCAGCTTGTTGAGGTAACGACATCCTTATGTTGTGGCCACGACTTAGTATGTTGAGGGAACGACATCCTTATCTTGTGGCCACGACTTAGTATGTTGAGGGAACGACATCCTTATCTTGTGGCCACGACTTAGTATGTTGAGGGAACGACATCCTTATCTTGTGGCCACGACTTGCACCTGCGCGTCTAAGCACCTGGAACTATCAGAAATAGATAGGACTATCATCATATTTATTTTTAATTAAGATATAGCGCTGAACTAATTAAAAACAGACACATTCGATTCCTTAGTCGTTTTTATTTTTCCCTGTGATACATGCAAGGGCGTAGATTTGGTTTGAACATTGGGGGGGTTGAACGTCCCAGATAGCACACGAACATCACGGAGACGTATATTTTAGAGTGTTTGCTCATCTGCAATACGTCTATAGGACGTTTCCTGTTAGAAGATGTCTTTAAGATGTAATGATTTAGAATGTATGTTAAACTGACATCTTATAGATGTCTATCAGATTTTAGTAAACAGCAGATGCTTTCCAGATGAAGTGATCTTTAACAGACATCTTGCAGACTTACGTGTGCTATGTATCTGGGGTTGTATGCTGCCTGTTATTTTATTTTTTAATGTGTATTGTTATTGGAAAATTTGACTTTTCTACCCTGCTGCTATATTTACCTCAAATCTGTTAAAAAATAATTGTTAAGAGATTATACACCACATAACGTTATGAAATTCCTGTATAAGCCTCATTCATAAAATTCTAATAGGAAGAGATTATAAAAAGAAAGAAATTAAGTATTGAAAGCGCCAGTAGGCGGCAGCGATTCACTGTTTTAATGAGTGAGCCACTTAAATTATTAATTCATCCAATTCGTTCAAAAGTCAGATTATTTTAGGAAGAAAACAAACATCAATGTGAATACTTTTGTCATTGATAATTACAGACACTATTGAAAAATGAACTTGCTAAACAGATGGCTGCTTTGGTAACTTGTTGTACTGATAGTTATAGCTAAATACATTGCAATGGATTAGCTAGCTAATATATATGGTGTGTACTTAGCTATTATTACACAATATTCTCATACCTCATTCTCAGTAAATGCTTTATTTTTTCTGCATCCCTCTCTGACGAGCAGTTAAATATAGTCCGCTGTGCAGCGCTTCTCTTCATTTTTGGCGTACGTTATGTTACCCGTGTGCTCTCCCATTCAAACACCACTCGCGTTGTTTTGGTGAAAGTGCGACTCATTGGTTGGGCGGTACCAATCGGTTCAATGGAGGGGGAGTATTTTTTGTCTAATTTATTATGAAGAACTCATATTTGATTAGGAACAAAATTATCGTCACAAAATAAAGTAATTTTACATATTTTTCGTTTGATCTACTGTGATTTTCATGTTGAAATATTGGAGGGGTTGTAACTGATGGATTTGAATATTGGGGGGGTTACCTCCCCCCCATCCCCCCCACAAACTACGCCCCTGGATACATGAATAGGTTTAATTGCGATATGTCTGGGCTGCACGAACATATCAAAAGCATATTTTTACATTATTCCCCTTGATATTGTAATTGTAATTATTAAGAATGATTCGTTTTTACATTTTATAATGATTTCAAGGCTCCAATCTCGGCGCGGTATTGCGCATGATTTAAATCATCTTAATAATGTGAGAAGTTCCGTCACAAGTGTTGGCCTATTTGCTTCATCTCGGATTAAATAATGAAATAAACCTATTGACGCGAATTAAATGAAATCAACATGTGAGACAGTCTGTATATATACTAGAATTTAATTCCACTATCAGCGTACCAGTCTTCTCTGTCTTTAAATTCAAACTGGCCCATATTGCTTTAGAAGTACTTTGCTTCTGGAGCATTCCGTCCTCATCTTGTCCGAAAAGCAAGTTATGAGCCGATTTCATTCAGAGATCTCGGATAATTCATGCATATTGTGTCCCAGGACTTGCCTCGGAGTGTAAAATTATCACGCAAATGTGTTGCAAGTTCGTTTGATTTTGGTTCAGACTGCCAGTGATTTTCTGGAATGTGTGCGCGCGTTCACACAAATATCGTAACGTGTAATGTATTATATTACGTGCTATTTTTTGATGAACTGTTAGGGCTGTCATGGTGAATGAAATTCTCTTGTGGTGGTTTAGGTGGCTCAATAGCCACTTTCCTTATTGCCAAATATAGGCCCAAATACGATTTATTGTTGGGTTATTATTATGTAGTATATGTTGTTGCTTTTTAAATGTGAAATACAATACTTTTTATTTATAAATTTATTGGTAATTGCAGATCAACTAAGACCGATAAGAATAATAATTACAATAACAATATCAAGGGGAATATTGTAAATATTCTGACATCCTCTGACAGCCCAGCCATATCGCAATTAAACTAATTAATTTATCACAGGGACAAATAAAAACGACTAAAAGGAATCGAATGTGTCTGTTTTTAATTAGTTCAGCGATATATCTTAATTAAAAATAAATATGATGATAGTCCTATCTATTTCTGATACTTCCAGCTGCTTAGACGCGCAGGTGCAAGTCGTGGCCACAAGATAAGGATGTCGTTCCCTCAACATACTAAGTCGTGGCCACAAGATAAGGATGTCGTTCCCTCAACATACTAAGTCGTGGCCACAAGATAAGGATGTCGTTCCCTCAACATACTAAGTCGTGGCCACAACATAAGGATGTCGTTACCTCAACAAGCTGATGTCGTGGCGACAACATAATATCACGTTCCCTCGAGATAATATGTCGTGGTCTCATCATATTATCACGTTCCCACGAGTTACTATCTCGTGGCCACGACAAAACTAAGTGAAACGCGCATGTCCCCTCCCGGGCTCCGTAGATTGGTTTCTTTGGATCAGGAAAACGCCTTCGACAGGGTTGATCATGTGTTTCTGTTTGATACATTTAATGCTTTTGGTGAGAAAGTTCATTAAAATATTAGACTTCTAGACTTCTCCACATATTTTTCAAATCGCGCAATTCACGTCAAATCGCGCAGCAAGTAGGTCTATCGCGTCTTTGCATTGACCTAACATGTAAATCACTCGCGCTATTCGCATTTGGTCTGAACACACATTTACTGTCAAAGTCAAAGTCTCTCTCTCTCTCACTCTCTTTCTCTGCTAGTGTTTGTGATCACTCTGCTAGTCCAGCTTTGATACGATGCTGCTAGATGATTGTGGTGAGTTTTATTGTGTGCTGATGGCAGAAGATGTGGCCTATCTGTGTGCTTAGCAAAGAAAATTGCCTACAAAACACATAGAAAATGTAGCTGTGGGTTGTAAAATATGATCCACAGGCATCCTTTCAAGACCTGTCAGAACACCTGCCACGCTACATTTTAGAGCTGAGTAAGACAGAGCTTCTAAAATCATGGAACTTGCGCAAATAGGTTTTGAGTGCGAATTGTGTATTTTTCCAAAAAATCTGAGCGATATTGGAATCCAAATTGGATGCAAATTGCTCAGTGTCTAATTAAGAAACACACATTTTCTACAACTTTTTCATCAGCTTCAGTCTAAAAAAGGAACTTTCACAGCTTCACTCCTTAGGGAGAAATATTGTCAACATTGTCAAATCTAAATCCATCAGCAAAAAACATTCATTCCGCCTTGAAATTTTGTCTCCCTGTATAATTCACAAGTTTACATGCTTGTACACACCTGACAGGCATAAAATAGCGTCCATTGACGACTGAGAGGATGCAATGGTGAAGACTCACATACCCACTACAGGCTATTTTTTGATGGGAGAACAGGCTGTTTCCTCATCTGCTTGTCTTTCCATCATTAATCTTTGGGCGGACAGCTTTATTGCCATGTCACATTGTTTCTTAAAGTGAACTACAACCTCTGAGCTAAAAGCACATAGAGAACCTGTGAGTGTTAGAAGGGAAATCATGTTTGTGTGCATGTTTTTCGACTAAATGAACACAAGATAGGCAGATGTCATACAGAAGAAAGGAAAACTACATTCTGGTGATGGGGATGCTCTGTTAAAAACACAATTCAACAATGACTTTGATATATGCAACTGTGTCTCTAACAGTGGTCGTTGCTGCTTTGCTGTCAGATACAGCCAAGCCTTCTGTGTAAAAATGCAGCTCCAATCAAAAGCAAGGACACAATGAAACCAGCTTGTCAGAGGCATTGGCAGCTTGTTGGTATTGGTCTTAAAGAAAATAAATAGTTTAACCAAAACTAAACATTCTGTAATTATTTACACATTTCTTGCCTTTGCAAACCCATCTGCTGTTATTTCATCTCTGGAATTCATGAAGAGAACTTAAAGAATCTTCACCTTTTCTATTCACCTACTTTTCTACTCATCTCAGGTTTGACATCATGACATTTAAAGTTAAAAGTTAAAAGTTAATTACAATTAAATCACTCAACCTCAATCACTCATTCACTTAACCTCTACTCATTTCAAACCTGTTTGACTTTCTTTTTTTGTGCAGAACACAAAGGGAGATATTTTGATGTTCGGACACCACCTTCTTAAAAATATCCTCTATTGAGTTCTGCGAAAGAAAGACAGAAAGTCATACAGGTTTGAAATTCAGAATTTCTACTTTTGTGGGATCCATACATTTAATGTTGTTGCTATTCAACCACCAACAGAAGCTATTTATGACTTGTGTGACTACACTTATGGTGTTTTAGTGCTTTTTGAATGTCTTGAAAATACCTAGGCAAATTTGCCTACGTTCTGCATTCAAAATAGCATGTTTGTGCATATCTTTACATCATTTAAAGAACAAGTTTATGGGTTTGATCAAAATGCTGAAATACCACAAGTAACACGGAACCAGATAGAGCAAGCAAGCAATAAACTAACATGCCGTTAAAGATAGCTAAATATTGTGCCACCCCTGGTTGTGGATGAATACAATCACTGCATAACCTTCCTTCGGATTCCGATTTTAGGAACGCAGGGTTGAAGTTTATTTCTAAAGACGTGAACAAGGCAGAGATAACACTGGATTTGTGGAATGACTAAAATTTAAAAGCAGTGCTGTGTCGTGAATATTGGATCCGATAGGAAAGGTGCAGTAATCTTATGCAAGTAAAACATTTTTGTACTATGCGTCACTATTGCTTTGTTGGAGATCGCTTGATGTGCCCTGAACACTATTCGCATTAGATTAGTATTCCCTGGGGACCTCTAGTCAGTTGTAATACTTGCATAGGTTGTCTGTGATCTTTAGCTCGTGCAAATCGGCATCACTGTGATTTGGGGGGCTCATATATTGTATATAATTTTTCAAGGTTTTATCCACCATTTGCGAATAATTTGAAGTGTTTTGGTGTTACTTCGGGTGCTGGGTGATATCCATAAATTATTACGTTTATTTATCATGGAACCTGTAACATTTGAGACCCGTGATCATGGTGATCTTTAGTCCGGTTCGCGTTTACGGGTCTCAAATGCTGAAAGGTACGGTCATGTATCATTAAACACCATAGGCTATACAAACTTTACTCAAAGTCTTGCCATCACATCCGGGAAATAAGTCAGTAAATTTGAGTAAAATAACCCAGTGCGAATGCGTCACATGAAATACTGATGTAGGGAGGTCATTTACAGTATAAATCACAGGAGGTCTCCAGATAATACAGATGCCGTGCGAAAACTGTGAAAGGTGCTAATGTGTAACCTAATGTACGTCTCAAACCAAATTCACAGAAGGCTCAAACTACGCAAACTGCTATCCAATCAAATCAGGCATTTACTTATAAAGTCTTCAATGCGGCACGAAAAACCTGTGTAGAAAATAGCCTATTACTTATTGATTTTGATGTTTTTGAATGTAAAAATCACACAAACGTCATAAGTAGGCCTCATACAACAGTATAAAACAAAAACAAGAACAGTTCATTACACATTTAATTACTTATTTGAAGGGTTTCATTCTGAAGGACACTATTAGTGAGGGGAGCATGAAAGCAGGCAGGGTTATGGGTGATAGTTTACTGCAGAGGATGAGAGAGAGAGAGAGAGAGAGAGAGAGAGAGAGAGAGAGGGAGAGAGAAAGAGAAAGAGAGAAAGCACAAGTGCTGCAGTTTGATTTTGTTTGTTTGAGACACAGAGGCGTGTCGTATAGGCCACAGCTGCGGTAATCCAGTCCAGTCACACCCTTCGGCAAATTACACTGTTTAATATCCCTCAATGTGACAGCGCAGCTGTAAATCATACAGAGTTATGAGAACAGAACACACCGGAGAGCACTTAACAGAGAGGTGAGATATCAGGCAAAGCCTCGGATATAGATTTCTACCCACCAGTGCACCTGGACAGCACACTTTAGTAAAATGACAAAGTCAAAAATAAATGGACTTGGATGATAAATATACAGATATTCCAGTAGAGGTTGATGCAAATATACTTATGCACACACAGAATAGAAAAACAAATAGGTATTGCATAATACACGATTGTTCTGTTTTTAATTCATATCAATGTCAAGTATTAATGAAAGTACAAGGATACAAGGATTATACAACTCAGCGCAAAACCTGTTATCTGATATACAGATTACTTCACAATACCATAATAATATAAGATTTTCAAAGGAACTCAACATGAGGGCTCATCTGCACAATGAAGGTGATCCTAAGGGGAACTCATATATGGCTATGGATATTTGTTGGGTATTTAGAATTTCAAATGCAGCGCTATTCTAGGAATTTCTACAGGTTCCCCTTTGGGTGTAACATTTACCAATATTGTGCACTGATACAACCCTGGCTCCACTGTGACTCATGAGCATCGGTGTACTACTGAATTATCTCTACAACTGTATAATTCTTATTCAATCCAAGGCATGAGAAGTTCATATATTGAATTAATTTAAACTGACTAGGTTTCATTGAACCTAAGGATCACATTACAACTGTTCTAGGTGTGGTCATATCCCCTGCACATTTTGAGTCGGACCTAGGTTTGGTTGGCTTGGTCAGGGCATTCCAGTCAGCCAGTGTCAAAGGCTGCTGGGTCTTATGGCAGCAGCAACCAATGGCATCCCATCACGAATGGACTACATGAGGTTATTACGATGATGAATCAAAGTCAGTGGATTTCATCCTCAGTAATCCCTATGCAAGTTATAGGGGTTACACATGTGCATTCATCCTTTGTGGAAATGATCCAAGTATCTTACCCAGGGTGCCACACTTGGGGTGTGTTGCCATTGGAAAACTATTATGACTGATGCACCTCTTCAGAGTGCAGTTCTTGAGGGCCAGCCAGACAGCTCATGGACTCTATAAGAGGGTCATCAGTGCACTTGACACATTAATTGTCTGGAGATAAGGGCAGTACTTCTGGCATTGAAGGACTTTCACCCAGACCTAAGAGGCTAACTCGTGTTGGTCTGGATATACAACAGAGCAGTAATGTTATATAAACATCAAGGCGGGTTGTGTATGTTTACCTGTTTAGGCCTGCACAACAGACCCTGCTTTCGGCACAGGACAAACACAGAGAGCGGTTTACATACTAGGACACTTGAATGGGGATCTGACAACCCCGTCAAGCCTGGGGCTGAGACCAAGGGAATTATAAAATAATCCTTTATAGGTCTGTTGACAAGACACTTTATGGTATATTACCACCACCAACTGGACTGGAGTGTGGAGCATTACAAGGAAGTAAAAAAATAGAGACAAAGGAAAGATTGTCCGTTTCTCAATTCGAAGTGCTCTCGGGGAGACCGGTCTTGCTAGGCAGCCTCGGAAAACTTGACTGAACGCACCGTAATGACTCATGGGACTTTAAGCAGGCTCGGTACGAGCAAGCATCCTTGATATCAAGAAACACATCCGGGTACTTTCTTGCGTTCTCTGTTCTTTTGTTCTTGAGTATTGGAACCGGACTTTGACGGCTGTTGATGGCGTAGGTCGATAGCAGAGGTCGATAGCACAAGGACACATGACCGCTGAAGAACGCATTGAAAAAAGCTATATATACCAAACTAATAAAGGGGAACAAGAATCACCCGGATTCAATTAAGGTGGGGTAACATGAAAAGACTACAACGGCCATAGGACTACAAAGCACGTCTTCAAAATAAAAGACATGACAAAATAACAAAACCCTTACATTGGGGCTGTTGAAGAACAAAGCATAGAATGACGATAAAATATGTATAAATATATAATTATATTAAACAACAATCTTGTCAATATTTATTGAATATTAAACATTTATATATTATTTTATTCCCATTTAAACAATAAACTTTTGAATTTGGTTTTATTCCTCATCCAACAGCAAATATAAGATAGTTGTTTTAATTCATATGTAAATTCATTCTAAGTAGTAAACGTTACATAGAAAATATATTATGCATTGTTCTGCATGTGGATCATAGAGATGTCTGTACAGAAATGCCAGCTTGACCAGAGTCACCTCGAAGTCGTTCATTTTCTAGATACTGAGTCATGCACATTGTTACAAATTGGTGTATGTTCCTATCACACAAAATAATGTGTGCAATATATCATTAAACAGGCATGCTTAAAATACAAATTATTTCATATTACAGTCAATGCACTTGCTTTGCTGTTCAAATTGAAACACCCTGTTCCGGGTAAACTTTAATTTCATAGGAATTTGTAAAAAGATTTTCCCTGTGAAAAGTATAATGTTCAAATAGTAGTAATTGGCTATAGAACTTCCCCTAAAGATGTCCAGGAGAGTTTGGTTCTGGCT
Source organism: Triplophysa bombifrons (assembly GCA_029783895.1). Taxonomy (NCBI): domain Eukaryota; kingdom Metazoa; phylum Chordata; class Actinopteri; order Cypriniformes; family Nemacheilidae; genus Triplophysa; species Triplophysa bombifrons. The sequence continues at coordinate 19,575,539 of CM056452.1, forward strand.
CAGTGCTCCGTTGGGCAGGATATTAACAGACAGGCTTATTACTGAACCAGAGATGCATGTGTGTTTGCATGCACAGCTATTGCATTCCCTAATGAAAGTCCTTAAACCTGCCGTTATGAAGGATCATTACTTCAAATGCATTTCAATCAAATCTTTTTGTTTACTAACAGCTGAGAGAAGAACTCCCACAAAGCTTTGATGCGGTGAAATGGATGAAGTTCATCGCACAAAAGGGAAACTTCTTCTTAAATAGGCTATGAAAATGAAATGTCCAACTTCAACTTTCAGTATTGAACGTTTGAGGTGCTTTAAACCTAACTCTCACAACTCTGTTTTTATTCACATCAAATGAATTATCTACTCTGATATATATTAAAACTGAAAATTCTGTCATCACTTATTTACCCTCACATCAATCAAAACCTATGTAGCTGCTGTCCTTCTTAAACCTCGTATCTCCATTTGTTTTTGTTTTTGCCACAAATCATCTTTGTTAGTCGCCCTTTATTTTTGTCACTGGGTTTTGCAAATATCTAAGCAATAAAAAACATTAAAAAGTGTTGCCAACTTTGACATCACAGTAGTTTAAAAGTACAGCGTTTCTCCCATTTCCCGAATATGGACATCAAAGGTTTTAGAAGGACTGCAATGATTTAGCTCCTTCTTAAAGGGAACACAAAAGAAAATATTTTGTTGTTGTGTCCATACAATGGAAGTCAATGGGATCCAATATTGTTTGGTTACTAAAATTCTTCAAAATACCTTATGTTGTGTTCTGCAATAGAAAGTAAGTCATACAGGTTGGAATGACATGAGGGTGAGTAAAAGATCAAAGAAATTTCATTTTTGAATGACCTATCCCTTTAAGGTATACCTGACAATGTGACTACACTGCCCATTCTAAACCTATTTGAACAATTTCCATTTTTTTGTCAGAGATGTCATCCCAGAGAAACTTGAAGCACTGACTGTAATTTTAACCAGAAAGTTGGACAAAAATGTTTGAGTCTATAACGTTTTTTTACAAAGGTCAAAACAAAAAAGAAGCATTGCGAAGGAAAAAGACAGAATAGTACATTCACAGACATGTTTATCTGAACGGCATTCAATTTAATAGAGGATGTCTAGAAAAAACACCAAAATGATATGGCTCCAACTGTATTTTACTGAGGCTGCACAAGACAAACACAGATGTGTTCAATTTTTATTGAAATCAGAAAGTCAGTCTGCTAAGTACGTTACACAACCTACTCAACAAAAACTAGTCTCAAGGGACAGTATCTAAAGGGTATAGCATGATTTCATCAAAAAGCTGCAAAGCTTTGAAACATGATGTCAATAGAAAGAGAAGGAATGGTGCAAAGAGAGAATTTCTGAAGGTTTTGAATATGAGATGGCACGAATGCTAAAACTTTTTAGTATTTCGTTTAATTCAAGGTCATTTTGTTCTTGTAAAAGAAAATATCTTCAGGCTATCACAGTAGTTTATGGCTAATATGTGTTTATCATTAAACTTTGATTACGTGCAGTAGTGAATCTCTGCAGCCTTGATGTCGTTATGTACATTATAAAGCAAGGAGCTATCCTTTTATGTAACATGAACTTCTCCCCTTAAGAAGACTGATAAAGGAAGAAATACATTTTTGAATCAATATCAGAATGTTCACTTCTCTCTTGACTTGAGTTATTTGAAATTTACAGTAAAGACATTTTTTTCTTCACTCATGGGTTGAGGATGCTCGTTATTTTTTCTGAATGTGCACTTTTTTTAAGGTTGTTCACTTTAATTCAATTCAATTCAAGTTTATTTATATAGCGCTTTTCACAATGTGCATTGTTCCAAAGCAGCTTTACAGGGGCAAACAGGAAAAACAAAAAAGGTAAAACACAGCACAGTGCATGGTGTTTATAGAACAAGCAAGATCATTTTAATAAATAATATCTAATTAATAAATAAATAAACGCAGTCTCCCGGTGAGCAAGCCAACACTGCCCTGCTGTGGCGAGGAACCCAAACTTCAATGATTGATTAATGTAGAAAAAACCTCGGGAGAAACCAGGCTCAGCCGGGAGGGCCAGATCCCCTCTGACGTGTCATAGCTGCACTCAGTGACCCAGACCAAAAGCCACCGAGCAAATATCCACGAGGAAGAGGGAGAGCCCACCATCTGTAACCCAGGAAGTCCCACTCAACGAAAACCGTGCAGGTTCAGCCCGGGCCCACTCCACGATCGACACCAGAAAACAGAGGAACAACCAGGGAAAATAGTAATGGCATGTCGTAGCTTTATTCCTCTGTTGTCCGACAACGACCACAAAACAAGGCCAAACTGGACCCACACAGCCCCAGCAGATGAATCCCCACAACCAACGAGCCCCCCCACTCCCCACAAACACCCACCCAACAACCTCCAATCAGGACCACCGAAAGCAGCTATAACTTCAAACTGCTGACATGTGATGTAAGTTTAGCATTAAATACCAAGTGTAACTTCAGCATTAATGTGACAAGTAGTCCGTCTTTCATCTTGGTTGGGGACGTAGTGGTCTGAACTGGGATGGTTCGATGGTCGTATTTCTCTTGGGTGGTGGTGGAATTGCCTTAGATGGAGCTGGGATGGTCAGTCAGTCTGCAGCTGTAGCTGGCGTAATCTCTAGTTGGGGATGGGCATATGTTGATTATCTGGACCTGGCGGAATTTCTTCCTACCTTGGGATGGGCATCCCGAGGAGAAGGCAGAAGGAGAATAATTAGCGTAGCAGCTGTTCATTAACTATGCATTAAGTGAAAGCTTGGCTGAAAAGATATGTCTTTAATCTAGATTTAAATTGGAAGATTGTGTCTGACCCTCGAATAGTATTAGGAAGGCTATTCCAGAGTTTAGGTGCTACGTATAAGAAAGCTAGACCCCCTTTAATGGATTTAGTTATCCTAGGTGTCATCAAAAGTCCTGAGTTTTGAGATCGTAGAGAGCGTGATGGGTTGTAATTTGATAAAAGCTCAGTTAAGTAAGTAGGGGCTAGACCATTTAAAGCTTTGTAAGTAATTAAAAGAATTTTAAAATCAATACGATACTTAATGGGTAGCCAGTGAAGCGATGATAAAACTGGGTTATGTGATCGTATTTTCTTTACCTGGTAAGAACTCTGGCAGCTGCATTCTGAACTAACTGTAGTTTGTTTATTGATGATACAGGACAACCACTAAGTAGTAGAGCATTACAATAGTCAAGTCTTGAGGTCACAAATGCATGAATAAGCTTTACTGCGTCAGCAACACATAAAATATTTTGTAATTTGGCAACATTTCTAAGGTGGAAGAAGGCTGTTTTGTGATATTTCAGATGTGATTTTTAAATGACGGGTTGCCGTCTAATATAACGCCTAGCAGTGCAGCCTTCAATGTGCAGGCTGTAATCGGAGATGTTCTGTTTACATATTTTTGGTGCTATAAGTAATATTTCCGTTTTGCTAGAGTTTAAAAGAAGGAAATTACTAGTCATCCAATGTTTTATGTCCTCGATGCACTCTGCCAGTTTGGATAGTTTGAAGGAATCATCTGGTCTTGATGAGATATATAGCGGAGTATCATCTGCATAACAGTGGAAGCTAATTCCATGTTTTCTAATAATGTAGCCAAGGGGCAGCATGTATATGGAGAAAAGCAAGGGTCCTAAAACCGATCCCTGAGGTAATCCATAATTTACTTGCGTGAGATTTGACATTTCCTATATTTAAATGGACATATTGATATCTGTCTGTTAAGTAAGATCTGAACCATTGTAGTGCCTGTCCCTGAATACCAGTATAGTTGTGTAAACGATCTAATAGTATTTTATGGTCTACAGTATCAAAAGCAGCACTAAGGTCAAGCAGGACTAAGAGGGAGATGTTACCTTTATCTGATGCAATAAGGTCATTTGTAATTCTAACAAGCGCAGTTTCAGTGCTATGATGCGGTCTGAAGCCAGACTGAAACTTTTCGTGTATGTCATTATTTTGTAGGAAAGTACACAACTCCACGAGGAGTGGACACTACTTTTTCTAGTATTTTAGACAAGTACGGGAGATTTGAAATCGGTCTATAGCTTCCAAGTTCGTTGGGGTCTAAATTTGTTTTTTGATAAGAGGCTTAATTACAGCCAGCTTAAAGGGTCCTGGGACATGGCCTAGATTAATTGACGAGTTAATAATGTTACAAATGGGCTCAATTGCAACAGGAAATAGCTCTTTTAACAAGGTAGTCGGAATGGGGTCTAATAAGCATGTTGTCGGTTTGGATGTTGTAATAAGTTTAATTAAATCTTCCTGATTTGCAGGAGGAAAACACTGTAGCTTTTCTTTTTGGGTGATGGTCGATACTAATTCTTCAGACACACTTGGAGGTTTGGTTTTAGCTATGTTGTCTCTCTTTCCATGCAATCTTAAAGAGCTCTACTTAGGTATGTTTCCATTTGCGCTCCAGTTAACGGGTTTCTCTTTTTAGGGCTCGAGTGGTGTTATTATACCATGGTGCTATGATCTTTTCATTAATCTTTTTTGACTTCATAGGTGCGACCGCTTCTAATGTATTAGAGAAAATAGTGCCCATGTTGCTGGTCATGTCGTCGAGCGATTCTATGTTGGCAAGGTTATTACAGCAGTTAGATCTGGCAGGTTCCTTATAAAACTATCTTTAGTAGTTGAGGTGATTGTTCTACACTGTCGATAACGAGATATACAACTGATTTCTGCAGTGTGCAGTGTACATGTTAAAAGATAGTGACCGGAAACATTGTCGCTTTGAGGTATAATATCGATATTGGTTAGATCGGCTCCGTGAGATATAATCAAATCTAGTGTATGATTACGTCGATGAGTAGGTCTATTGATGTATTGCGTTACACCAAAAGAGTGTAGTAGCTCTTTAAACGCCACTGCTAATGGATCGTTAAGCGCTATCTAAGTGGATATTAAAATCTCTGACAATCAGTACTTTATCGTCGTTAAGCAATAGGTCCGATAAGAAGTCTGCGAACTCTATCAGAAAATTAGTGTAAGGCCCAGGGAGTCCATGCACAGTAGCCAATGTAAGAGAAAGCAATGGTTTCTTACTTTTGTTTGGAACAATTATGTTCAACGCAAGCACTTCAAATGATTTAAATGTACGCCGAGTTACGGTGAGAAGTCTCCAAAGATTGTTGCGACACCACCACCTCGACCAACCGGACGTGGCTCGTGCATATAACCGTAGCTTGAAGGAGTAGACTCATTAGACCAAAATAATAATTTGGCTTAAGCCAGGTTTCAGTAATGCATAGTATATCAAAACTGTTGTCTGTGATCATTTCATTTACAATAACTGCCTTAGTGATCTAATATTAAGTAGCCCAAACTTTAGGCGTTGGTTTTGCTTATTAAATATATTGTCTTTTGGTTTAATCACGATAAGGTTTTTTATCTGACTTTTACATAAATTATTATTGGTTGTATTATTCGGGGGACAGACACAGTCTCTATGCATTTGGAAGCAGTAACATTCATAACAGTAACATTCTTAACAGTTGGGTGAGAGGAACACAGACTATGGTTAAAATTTGTTTAACCAATTCATTCAGAATGGCATTTACCTGCGCAGAGACATCGAGAACACGAGCCCCAGGAAAACAGTGAGTGCGCACCTTCCCTTGATTGAAGGAAGCGAGTCTCCGATGTCCACAGCGTTGCATTTCGTCTCACAGAGGGTGGCAAAGCGGTTACTGGTAGGGATCTCGAAGACCGGTGGCGGCGTTGGGGGGGTATATTCTGGCAAACTGTTTCCCGATCACGTTTTGCAATCGGCAGAGCAGGCTGTTTACCAACCGTTTACCTACACACGATGGATATTCGCAAAGCAAATCGCCTGTGTCTGCTTTCCCAGCGCTACACTATCGATTCGAATTTGAAACGAGAAGCAGGAGACGTAAGGGGCGGGTATCTGTTTGAAAATTTCAAAGTAACAGTTAAAGTATAAATTAAAATTTTACAAATCTGCCGGCTAAATTTGCACGTTAATAAACCATAAAAATATAAACAAAAGAACATGGGCAATTCCGTTAAAATTTCAACCTTACCATTAAAAATTGCTTAGTTTTACCAACGGTTTTTATTATGCCAACAGCAAAGATATCAATATTTGATGGTTCAAATACCCATGTGAGGTCTCTCCAAGTTTTAAAAGCATTTGTTTAAGTTTAAGTGCATGATTTTTCATAGTCGGGTAAGTGCCATTTTCAGGATTGTCAAGAAAGAAATTTTAAATAACGTAACTATTTGATGTTCTATAAAGAGACATCCCTTCTCCATTCATTTGGTATTATTGCTTAAGGATTGTGCATTTTAATTCAAAGAAATCCTTCAAAGTTTGACGTCTCCCAAAAACTGTTTCCATTTTTTGTCACATCCATAACGCATGTTTATATCCTTTTTTTAAAGAAAATTTTATTCATAGACTGACACGTGCCTGATGTTTAGACTATCAAGAAGAGTTTAGTAAAACATAAACAGATGGTTCTATATATTCGTAACAAATAGATTCTCTGAGCATTTTTATATCATATCCATAATGCAAAGTGTCGTGTCTATAACGCTGGAAATGCCCAAATATAAAAATATCCAGTGGTATAGGATGATGGCATATGGCATTACGTTCCTATTTAATAACTTAATCAAACCGTAAAAACGGAACACTTTCAGTTTAGACATAGTTAGACATTTTTTGTCATTGATTTTTGAAAAGTCCATTAATATGGATTTTAACCAAAATGACTACCACATGCCGAATAGGGATGATGAACCCTGGAGTACATTTGTGCATTTAAGCTGAAGAGTAAATATGATGAAGTTTTCAAATATACCTATGAACCCTCATTTAACCTTTTTATATAATAATTTAAACAACTGTAGTCACCCTGCCTAATATATACTGTAGGCCTATGTACTGCTAAAAAATTTGGGAAAACTTATAATCAGCACAGCATAATACCAAGGAAGCATAAGTGATAGTGAATCAGTTTCCCTTGCATATAGCATAAAAAAGTGACAACAGGTACACTGGAGAGGCAACAGCAATGGTTGTCTGTGGAGGACTATATGGGGATGAAATGCTCAGATCTGTTGTCAGATCTTTTGCCTTGGGGGATCTCCTCTGTGACTTGGATCAGAGTATAAGTGAGCCCCTTGACAGTCTATGGTGTTACTTGACAGCTCGGATATACGACATCCCAGAGGGTCTCAACTGGATTTAGGTCTGGGGAACATGAGGGCCAGTCAATGGCATCAATGCCTTCATCGTGCAGAAACTGCCAACAGACTCTGGTCACAAGTGGTTGGGCATTATCATGCACTAGGAGGACCCTGCACTGCACCAGCAAAAGGTCTGAAAACACATCTTAGGATTTCATCCCCATAGAACGTGAGGTCTGTGTGACACCCTAAGGATGGTCCACCCCAGACCACCCCTGCTGTTGACTCTCCAGTATACCTGTTGTCACTTTTATTTGCACCAAAAACAGTAAAAATGGTTCACAATCACTTATGCTTAAGTCACAGGTTGATTGATATTCCTGAAGGTTAACTGATTTGGTGTTATACTGTGATGATAAGCGTTCCATTAATTTTTTTGAGCAGTGTATATGTAAACACTCTAAAATGTGCTGGGTTGTTTTTGACCCATGATTAAATATTTGACAGAACACACTGCTTGGTTAAAATAACCCAATGCTGGAATTGAAATAAAATTACATGCCCCTCATAGAATTTGGTACAGATCAACCTTAAACGTTCACAATTAATCAAATTATGATATTAATGCATGCATCAGCCTTACACTGTAACGAACTGCTGTAAAAACTACAGCGTTATTTTACAGAAGCTGACTGTTTTTTAAATAATACAGAATACACTCGGTCGTGATTATTTTGTGGTGTAATTCAAATGTGCAAATGCAGTTATCCGTTAAATCGAGCGCCCAAATTAAAACGAGTCGCCAAAGCTTGAGGTAAATCGATGTTCACGGAGGATAGCCCGGTAAAGTGATTAATGTACGTAACCATCTAGATATACAGTATATGTAACGGAGGCCAGATGAGAGCTTGAGCAAAAGACGTTAGCGACACCCTCATCGTTAGAACAGGACTGTCTCCCAAACAGGACCGTTCGAGGGTGGGAGTGAGACGACCCATTACAAATACCAGTGTGACAATTTCTTGACCGTGACATCCCTAACGTTAGTTAGCTTACATTTCTGTATAAGTACGGTTTTAAGTGTAAGTTACTCTGTGTAATTTGCTTAGTTTGTGTGTAGAGTCACTTATACTTAAATGTAGTTTAAATGTAAAAAGTTTAAAGATAAAAGTCTATAGTAACTATTAACTATTGTCACATGTGGTATTGTTTGTTTTAGGACACACTTTCCCATGCAGGCCACTGGATGCTGACTACTGAAGGTTAGGTTGTGTGTGACGGTGCTCAGCACAGCTTCATGTCTGGCCTTGCCACTCTGTTCATAGTATGTTACATATTCAATATTGAGTACCAGGATGGGGCAGCGTGTATCTTGTAGTCCAATGAAAGGTATTAGTTGAAAAACTTCCTTATATATTTTATAGATATGTTAATGTTATATAACTGTTAAGACCTTTAAAACAATATTTCTCAACGAGAGATGGATTTTTTTAGTGCAAATTATTTTGAAGTCTCCCCTATTTAACACTAGCAAGCTGATCATTTAATTCATGTGTTTTAATATAATATATTTTGTATATTTAATATATAACATTTTGTTTTTCCTGACTCTTTGTAGATATTAATCCAGAGAGTGGAACAAGAAGAGGCGTCATCTAAAATGCCAGGATACAGAAGAAACAGGTTGCAGTGAACCCACATGTTGCCGCTCTTCTAAACACAATGATGAATTTTCAGTGAAATCGATGAAAAGTAAGAAGCACACACACACAGATCTCATCATTGAATTACATCATTTTATTATTCTCTGTCTCTGACTGTATATGTTGTCCTCTGTTTTTCCTCTGACTATAAATATCTAACATTATTCTCTTTTTTCTTTTCCATAGTTCTAGCTACTTGTTGTGCTCTGATGGATCAAGATGTGGACCGTTTTACAGACTCACTTGGGCTTTGTTTTGCGATGTTGTTACATGATGGTTATGTTGGTTAATGTGTTGTTTAAACGTGAATGTTTAAACATTCCTTGTTTAAAGAGCCATGTTGGCTACTATGAAGTTGTAACTGAATAAAAATATTTAATGTACAACAAGGTACAAAATTTGTTTGTAATGTATTTTTGTATAAATTAAAAATAAATAAACACTGTATATCCAGTATGCAAAACATACTGGATAAACAGTGATTATGTATTTCTTCTAAATACAGTAAATTAAAATCAAGCAATTGGCTGTAAAAAAATACAGCATTATACTGTTGCTATTCAAAATTACAGTTTTTTCCTGTATTATGCAATGACAGAAAATGCCTGTAAATTAAATTACATTACTGTGGCTGTAAAATTTACAGTAACTGGCTGGCAACCCTGCTGCCAGTAATTTACTGTAAATTTTACAGGATTTTTTTACAGTGTACGTATTTAATGGTTAAAATAAAAGCAGGATTGTGAACATTTATGGTTGTATATAGTTTCAGATTTTTGTTGTATTTACTGTTCTTGTCATTTTACACTTTTATGTTTTTATTTTACTGTATTTCAAAAGCCTAACCATAGACTTATTCATATACTTAGTTATCCATTGGCTAGAAGTCTGTGTGTAGAGCATCTGTAATGTTATCCTGCATTTTCCCTGTTGAATAAATACAAATTAACAGAGGATACCAAGAAACAAAAACTCAGACCTTGAAAAACGCAGACTTTGGTATCCTGTAACTTATTTCGTGCATTTTACAAACAGAACGTTGAAATTAATAGATTAATAGAATTAATAGAAATTAAATTTAAATTTAAACCGCCAATAGGTGTCACTACTGCCGAAGTAAGTCATATGTGAATAGTGGCGAGTCATTATTGCTTTCATTGAACCGATTCAAACAGCGGATTCATCTAGGAATTATTTTAATTAAGACAACCCGACAATATTATATCTAAAATATATTTCGCAACAATAACTTGTTTTTCTAAAATAAATTTTACTTTAGAACTAGACATGCTGGTATTGGTAAAAAAACATAATCTTGCGCTTTTGCAAAGTGATGTGCGAAATAATTGCTTTTTTTTTTTTTAAATAGCCAGAAGTCTAAAAGCTGTAGGCTACGACATTGGTCATCAAAAATAAAATTACAATAATTAAACAACATAATTTTCTTAAATTTCGCTCTGAATTCCCCCTTTGCATTCCAAGCTCTGTGTGTATCTGTGTGTCCATTTTCCTACATAACGTTATATACGTTTATAAACTCATGGTAACTGCTATGTCGAGTTAAAGATATGCTTTCTGCATTCAGACTGGCGCGCGAGTTACCTTACCTACATTGACCAATCATGTGCGGTTTACGTTCGAATGTTTACAACTTTTACTTGAAATTTTCAAACAGTCTGCGTTGCCGATTGCAAAACGTGATTGGGAAACAGTTTGCCAGAATATACCCTGACCCACTCAGAGGTAACGTTAAACACATATCTGAATCATTAGCCATTAGTGGTGTCATAATGAGAACAGTGAGTTAAGCAGTAAGGGCAATATTCAGAAACTAAAGGCTGGGAATGCTAATAGCGAATGATCGTATAAAACAAATTTATCTGTGCATTATATGACGATTTTGGTATGGGATACACTTAAGGATACGTTTTACCCTCTGAGAATTATCAACTTAGAATATAAATCTTAAGGTATAACAGGAATAAACAATATATTTAGAAAAGTTTGACGGTTTGTCTCAAACCACGCGCTCTCAGCAAACAGGAAGTGATGAGGTTCAGGTGAAGCCTTTACCACTTTATTTAAACAAATCACTTTCATTTAACACAATTGCACAAATTGGTTTAACATAATTCAATCATGGACAGTGGTTCCATGTGTTTGAGTTATGTTTTCTTAACATGAAAGGAGCATATTAAGTGAACATGACTGAATCAAGTAAACCCAACAAGATGCTCTTCTGCACAACTGCTAAAACAGACGTCACAAAAACTCTTTAAAATGCCAACACAATAGAATACTTAACTCCCTGATAGCGAGCTACCATTTAATCAATGTTAAAAATTATTAATGGCTTGAGTCAATGTAACTTTTGCACCCACAATTCTTGTTGAAAAAATGAAATTTAATCAAACTGTTATTGTGGTCATTGTTTGCTTTACTTGGGACCTTGATTTTTGACATTGTTAAGTCAGCTCCTCCATTTCTCTTTCAATGCTTTTGAATGTGTTTTATGAAAACATATGTAAAGCATAAAGAAAGGGAACTTCCACATCAGGACAGTTATAGTTGTTTGGCTTTTATTTGGTGTGTAGCAGTATTAAGTTTATTTAAAGTGATTTGTTGTTAATGATTGATTGATATGTTCTGGTCACAAAAATGCAAAATCATCGACAAGTATAAACATCAACACTCATCGCACAAATCTCAACAATGGTGACAATCATCAAACTAATTCAGATGAACAGATCAACTTCAATGCATGCTGCGAGTCATGAAAGAGTTTTGAATTATGATGTTACCCAGCCTGCATTGCAGCATGAAACATTCTTTTGTTGATTGTCCCTATTGTTGAATTTCGTACACTGATTCTTTATGTCTAATTGTTTCGGCAATATCATTTTCCTCTAAAACATCACATAATGTTAACAATAAAACAACAATCTCATGAACAACCTATCAACCCCAGTAACTTCACAATGACAGCACTGGATCCTGCTGGACCCTCGTTTTCTTTGCCGCAACAAATATATAACAAGACGTTTTCAATAGGCATAGAAAATCTAACATTAAAAGAGGAATCAAGATCCCAACTGAAGCAAACACTGATCCCAATAAAGTTCATTTCATGTTGAGGTTACTTGATTCATTTATGTTCTTGCTACATGTTAATTTCATGTTGAAAAACATGACTCAAACATGTGAAACCACTGTCCATGATTGAATCATGTTATACCAATGAGCCATTTTTTGAGTGCAAGTAGCTCCTCCTTTGTAATTGTTATTTTGAAAGAAAAGTTAAATAATTTACAGAAAATCCATCAGATGCAACATAAATAGTGTCTAACAATTATTACATTTACGCTACACATTTCTTGTACGAACATAAGGTCATACATATACACTGTATATGTCCACACACATTATATTAGAAAAAACTATAAAAAAAAGATACGGTTTAAATTTTTTCCAATTCAGATCCTTTCATCCATTTGCCCACCATAAAAAAAGGCTAAATCCGGCCTCCCATACATACTATGAAAATCACAAAGCTTTGAACCAATATTAAAAATGTATTGGTGGCCAAAGAATGAGCAAATATCTAATTTCACCCGCAAATTGAAGCAAGGAACAAAACCGCTGTTCGGCACTTATGTGGCTTTGAAGACAAAGAAACTGTTCAATTTGCTTCTCGGAAAGATATTTGAGTTTAGTTTTTCAAATATTCTCTGGTAAATCTACGAAGAGAAATGTTCTCTTCAGAACAGGATTAATAAATGCATCTAGATGTATGAAGAATTATTTTTGACTTTAGCATGACGGTAGTTTAATTTATACAGATCAGAAGGCACAGTGTTCACACTATCTCTCTAAGGGACTTTGACATCAGATTTAGTATGTTATAAGAAAATTGTTTTACATTCATTTAGGTTCCCTGCAGTGTAATAATCTACACAAGATAACTCTGCAGGTGTGCTTTATGGATAATTACTGTAACAAAGAATGCATAAATGACACAAGGAATTAATGTTTATACTGCAGCTCATTTGCAAAAGTTTGCTATTAAGATGGAAAATCTTACAGAAATACAGAATCGTAAAACTAAAAAATAGATTGCGCTGTAAATCCAGTGTGGGCTTTTGTGTGTACTCCTGAGATTGCTGATTCTATTTTAAATCACAGAGCCTTAAAAACAAGAGAAAGTCTCAGGTGAGTTCTCCCGAAGTGTGTTTGTCTGTTTATGCTTATTTAGCTTAAGAGCTGCCCTATTTCCAGGTGTAGTCAATACAATATTGCTTCATTCCACCATTCTTCTTAGGTGCTATGCATCAGCATCCACCCTGGCAATGCTCTGCAAAATAACGCTTTATTACTTTTTTTATTATTATAAACTCAGTTCATTTTCATTCCACAGAAAAATCTTAATGCGATTCAGATTGAAGCTTGTGTTTGTAAACCATTAATTGTTACCTATTCTTCAGCATGAGCAACATAATTAGAGATCTAATTATGGGAAAACTGCTGATTTCTTTGTGTTCTTAAGCAGAAATGTATTTACACATGAGAAACATTATGCTAATTTCTGTTTTACAAAATACAACATAAGAATTATGAATATTGGCCAATATGGGGGCGGGGTGGATTGGGAATTGGAATTTATTGTACAGTTATTAGCGTACAGTCTTTTTTCTCTAGAAACAAAACAATATAACTCAAAACAATTACTTATTATGGTTAAGGAATGTAAAATCTTAAACAAACAGAAATTAGGAATATAAACAAACAAACCAATCACTAGGACTCTAAATATTTTGTATTTGAGTATAGGTAAGAATGAAAGAAGGTAAGAATGACAAATCAATTTCATTTACACAGTTGTAAATTCACTTATAATTCACATTGTGAAATGTATTTTAAGACTACTTCTATCAAAAATGAAAAGAAGGCTTTTTGCATGAAATCAGCACTGCGTGATGGAATCTTTGCCATAATGCAAACCCTCTGGACTGGATATAGTTTAAGCTCTCCCCAGACTTACACTACCTAGCAGCAAGTTACTTCAAAAAAAATGTTATTTAAATGTAGATTTTGTCAATTTTGTGAAATTACGAAACAATCATACAAATATTTGGTGCTGTTTTTGGATTGGTTTTGGGTTTACAGCCCACTTACCCACTTTGGTCACTTTGCAACTGTCTGTCCCCAAAATGTATGTGCAACGCACAGATAATAAAAAAAGATATACTGTATATATATTTTAATGGTCATTTTTATAAGCCATGGTTTGTAGATCTAGATAAATATCAATTTAATTTGCACAAACAACATTCTTTCATTATAAACTACAAGACTAAATTAAAAATTTAAATAATTTTCTGTTCAATAATGACACATTATATGACCAGATATTTTATCAGCCGCTCTGTTGTTTCTTTAGTGTCTGTAGTTTCAGCCCATTTCATTCGTGTCCCATTGTTTCATTATCCAGTGTTTGGATTATGGATGGAGGTCATGTTTTGTTCTGTTTAATCAGAAAGGGCATTACGGTATCCATGGTATCTGGTGAAGTGGGGTAGCGTGTGTTTTGTGTAGGGCTAGGGGTGGAGGCTTATAAACAAGCTTCATGTGTGAGGACAGCACTTTAGCATTCTGCGCTCTTTTCTGCTTTACCCACTCTCTCTTTTCTACCCCCTTCTCTTTCTCTTGGCTCTTTGAACATGGCCTTGGGTTTGTTAAGAGTTGTGGGAACAGCAGGGTTCTGAATAGGTGGCCTTCACTCTCCGGTGCTCTGTGTGGCCCTCTTCCACATAGAGCAGAGCCAAAAAGAGCTTTGAGCTTTCAGTATGATTCTTGAAAAGAAGAGTGAAAACAGATCCTAAACACAAGAGAGGGCCCATCTATGGGGCCCCTACTGTAATTAGTTATCTTTTTACCTGGCAACCATCCTGCTCGCACTGCACTTTCTATTGTGAGCCGTTCAGAAGTTGCATAGAGATTCGGGGCCGATTCTCTCCAACCCTCATCTCATTTGTACCACTGGGGCCCCAGAAAGAGATCAGCAAGGAGCTGATTTCTGTCTTAATGAGCCAGAATTTAATTGCTGTTTAGAGTGCTGACAGTCATTAGCACCCTGTGTGGAAAGCGCCCCCCAGTGGACACCCCATTCAATTTTATGGCAGTAAGTCTTGGTGAGTTGTAACAGCAGGTTACCTGATCATGGAGTATAATGTAATGAAATACAGATTCAAGAAAATTGTTGAGGTAGCTCCTGAGACGCTAAACCAAAAAGTGTGAAGTAGTGAAAAATGAATAAAGTAAACTACACTCTAAAAATGTTTTTAAGGTGATTTTACGAAAAACAATTTACACTAACATTTTTAGTACATTTTAAAGCTGTGAAATCAATAAAATTTTGTATTAGAATTCACCAAAAATATTAAGTGTAGATTAAAATATAAATATAAATTATTTTTTTCCATAAATAAAATTAAATAATATTTGTACATTTTAGAGAAGGCATTAGCAAGTCGGACACGTATGCATGGAAAGCAATGCACACGTTACACACAACAATCCCCCCCCCCCGGTCGACTGAAATGGTGTAGGGCCTATGCCATCAAACACCACACCTTCGTGAACAATCCACCACTTCCCCCCGTCGACAGAATTGGTGGAGGACCGATTTGGGCAGAATAATCCAAACAATAGAAACCGTTAAAATTCCATTCAAAACCATTAGCTTTTTTCATTAAAATTATTACAAAATTCAGTTTTGGGCATTTTTTCAATAGGATTTTTTTTTTCATATAACATCTCACCAATAAAATCCATTATTAGACACCATTATAGCTTAGTGGAAAATATTTTTAACATAATTCAATCCATTTAAAAAATGTAACCCCAAATGTTTCTGGACTAGTGTTCACATCTTGCAATTACATTAGCTATATAGCTTATTATGAGTTAAATGAACTAAATATACAAAAAGGCCTACGTTTCCTAACATTTTCATGCAAGTGACAAGCTATTTCCACACTTCAACAAAACAAGCACTAATGTCCAAAAACTTAAGGGAGGCCTACAAACTTCACACAGAATAGCCTGCAAAGCATGAGGGAACACTCCGCTCCCCATGCACAACAGAGACCAGAAGCGCTCATCACAAATTCATTTTCCACAGATAAAATGACTAATGGGCCAGAAGGCTGGGGAAGGATGGTAAATGAATAAAAACAACCTTGCAGCAGGATAAATGTGCTGGCGGATCTTGTATTAAGCAGAATGGGAATGTAAAGCAAGCATGAAATGAAGGCAGGCAAGAAGCATTCAGTAGCCGTTGTGGAAAGTAGGTCAAACATCCTCGGTGAGGCTCATTTCAGGATTGAATACACTGTTAATCCATTTCCTGTAATTTCCATATGTAAACATTGCAAATTAAACGTCTAGGATGGAGAGTGAAATTAAAAACTATTTGTTCTAAAGAGATTGTGATGACTAAGTACTTTACATTGAAACTCTAAATAGGAAATTTGTCAAGAGGAGAATGATTTTAGGGGTCTGAAGGTCTCACGATCTTTGTTTGGTTGGACACAGAAACGCACATACTTCCAGCAGTGTGCAGGTCTTGGCTCTGTAGATTCTTGGTAGGACTTTGGATGGAAACTTTACAGCCTGCGTCAGCAACAATATCTGAAATGTACTTAATATAAAAGAGAGATTCTCACATTTATTTGAAGGGATAAAGGGATACATTCTGTCATCATTTGATCACTCGCTTGTCATTTCAAACCTGTATGACTATATTTTGAAGAACATTGGTAACCGAAAAATTGTGGTCCCCATTGACCTTTTGTACACATGCAAAACCAGTGCAAGTCAAAGGGTCCCGCCGTTGTTCGGTAACCAACATTCTTCTAAATATCTTCTTTTGTGTTTTCAGTTTTGGGTGAATTATCCCTTCATCTCTTCACATCTTTTAACAGTTTCAACAACATGGCAATAAAATATGCAAGTTCACATGCCACAGGCGCCATGCATAATCTATGACTTAACAAGCATGAACCGGTGCCCAGCCGTGACTGGATGGTTGTTGACTGACGCCATGCTTGTTGGAGTTATGAGGGTTGCTACAACTGGCAAGGTTTCCCCAGATCAATGTTGGCCGTATATATACCACATTATAAGGGAAATTGCCTGGTGGCAACACATGATACAATATGATCGCAATGAGTTTTACAAACATCTAGATCAATTGATTATTGAAGGCCTGTTGATAGCAGAAAACCACAATTCTAAAGAGCCACTTGATAGAAGTCGTGGCATCATGCCCAGAGAGACCAACAGCGAGTAAAAGCTTTCTGTCAGTTTCATCTATTAGCGTAAGCAGCTATATTGGAGACCAAGACAGTTAATTGTAATTCCCAACACGCCGTTACCTTACTTTGGCAAAGAGCAAGCAAAGAGTTTCTACCCCTTTAGCATCTGCGGATAAAGTTGAAAGTTATTGTCGCGCTCTGCTTGGTTTCACATTTCATCAGCAAGCTTAGCGTATCTCTCTCATGCCAAGTTCTCAAGCTAAGCTCTTCACATCTGGCAGAGTGGCCACATCTCAAGCAAATATTTGGGAGTTTTAACTTGACTATCAAGTATAAATTGACAAGTAGACTCTTCTTGTTATCGCTGAAAATAGGGCGGTTTTAAGTTGAGTGACACCAGATGGTAAAACGGCATGCTCAGTGCACCTCAAGGATTTATAAATGACGTGGTGAGAGAACTGATGTGAGATATTTTAAAGCTGGAATGTTGATGTGAATTTTGTTCATCATAACTGTTTTGCTTGGTCACTGGAGTGTGTATGTCCTGGTAAACTCTACAGGCCCCTAATATTACCACAAAGATACCAGTCGTTTTGACCTTGTGGGGACATGAGGAAAATAGCTTGAAAATCAAATCAAAATATATATATTTGAGAATGTAAAAATGCAGAAGACTTTGTGTGAGGGTTAGATTTGGGGGTAGGGTGAGAGGATAGATGTTACATGCGTGTTTATATAGTTTCTACAGTATAGAAATCGTAAACGTTGCTATAAAACATGGTATGTGTGTTGGCAGACAGAAGGATAGTTTTTGTGTGTGCTGGAAGATTGTGTGCGAATTCCTGACCATGTATCGCATGAGGAACAACCTGTCAGCTGGGAAATGATCTGGAAAAATAAAACATGCAGCAGTGTTGGGACAAAAGGAAAAGGGAAGTAGACCAAGCAGCTTATCAAAGCAGACACCTTCCCAAAACGCATCCGATTTAATGATGGGAAAACTGTATGTTTAAGAAAATGTATTCTATAATGCAACAATTCCTGCAATTTCACAAGCCAATTACTAAAGTGCTATTCCTTATAATGAGGATGTTTTACTGTTTCACTTCATCATTTAACTTGCCTGTGTTCTTTTAACTTGATCTTCCTTTTGCTTCTTTTAGAATCATATTTTGTAAAAAAAATATCCAAACTAATTGGCATAATTTGAATCTGATACATAATGTAAGATTAAAATATCTGGGAACCACAGTTGTAATCAACTTTATATTTTCATGTATTTTTAAGTGAAACAGAATACTGAATGAGAAAAATCGTGGCTTTGCCTTTGTGTTTTCCACTGCAAATTAATTCGATCTACAAAAGTAGGTATTTCATTCAAAAATTGAACTGGCAACTGACTGACAGTTGGAGAGGAGGAGTTACCAGACTGAAGTCATAAGAGAAGGATCGCCACTAGAGGGCGAAAGTGTATGCCCTTAATCCTATATAATTTATAATCGTTCATAATTTACACAGAAATATTCAATGAATCAATAAGAATTGATAGTTTTGATTTCATGGCTATTTTAAGGTCTTGTTTACGGAGCTGTTGTATAAAACCACCCCACACTTTGATTCTGAGGTGAACACAAGCATGCTCATCTTCAAGCAGCACAAATAGGGCGATATAGTAATTATTTTGCTTTCTCCTTTGTTCTGCATGGCTGCACCAAGATAACTGCTGCCCACTTCTGTAGCTCAAACAGAAGCTACACTGCAGCACTGAAGGGTACTTTATGTGAGGGTGTCAAATCTTCATCTGTATTCAGCTTTAGTCTCAGGGTAACATAAATACTGAGAACCTCGCCCTGGGGGCCCTGCTACCTGAGCTTTCCGAGCATTCAGCATCGCCATGCATCCTGCTCCATAGCACACACACATGCATCAGTCAGCATTTGGGTGAATTTTGTAAGGGAGAGGAACAGGAGTCATCTCTGAAATAACAGAATATTTAACAAATTTACCCAAAAATTTCTGATCCGTTGAATCTTTTTGTCTCTGCCAGATAAATCAATATAATATTTTTAAATGGGAATAACATTCAGATTTTGCTAAAGTTCAGTCTCCGTGGCAAAGTTATTGTACAGCAGATTTATGAAGTGTAACAATTTTTACCAGTCTGATTTATCTTCATTATGAAAGCAAAAATTTGAAAAGCTGCAGATTTGGTGAATTCGACGGAATTGTTATATGCCATTGTGAATGTTGTGATTGTGCACTATTTGAAGAAGTGAATGAATTATTTACAACCATTTAGCCTATCCAAATTAACTGAATTGTGTGAAAAATGCCCTCTGGTGGTCGATTCATAGAAAACCATAGGACTGTTATGGTGGCTAGCAAGTCAGTTGGAATCTCTTCCATAGCAACAGTCTTACATGGCAACAACTATCTTGAATACAAGATTGTCATTATGGTTTGCTGCTCTCTCAAGAGAGACGTCAGTTGGAGTCTTTTATCCCAAGAGGGAGCCTATGCATATCCACTACTGCAAGAGCTAGATAAAGAGCCACTCACACATACGAACAATTCATGTTTTTATTGTATAGCAAACACAGATAGAAAGCTAATCAAATTAAAACTGCATCATTAATCATAAATGAAATAAAGAAGGGATTGTAAAAGTATGAAATTAAATTTAAATGAATTAATAAATAAACATTATGAGATAAATTCATTTAATAATACGATGTATAAATTATAAAGGGTTGGTTTCATCTTAACCGTTTTTCACCAATCATTTCCTTGCATTATGTTAAATAGTTGATTTAAGGAACTGATGGTACGACACATGGGGCTTCGGGTGAGTTTTGTGGAGCAACAGGATCTCTGGATGTTCTTCACCCTGCATTGCTTCAGTATCCAACAAAATCACATCTGCAGTACAGTCGTGGCCAAAAGTTTTGAGAATTACATAAATATTGGAAAAGTTGCTGCTTAAGTTTTTATAATAGCAATTTGCATATACTCCAGAATGTTATGAAGAGTGATCAGATGAATTGCATAGTCCTTCTTTGCCATGAAAATTAGCTTAATCCCAAAAAACCTTTCCACTGCATTTCATTGCTGTCATTAAAGGACCTGCTGAGATCATTTCAGTAATCATCTTGTTAACTCAGGTGAGAATGTTGACAAGCACAAGGCTGGAGATCATTATGTCAGGCTGATTGGGTTAGAATGTTGAATGTACATGTTAAAAGGAGGGTGATGCTTGAAATCATTGATCTTCCATTGTTAACCATGGTGACCTGCAAAGAAACACGTGCAGCCATCATTGCGTTGCATAAAAATGGCTTCACAGGCAAGGATATTGTGGCTACTAAGATTGCACCTAAATCAACAATTTATAGGTTCATCAAGAACTTCAAGGAAAGAGGTTCAATTCTTGTAAAGAAGGCTTCAGGGCGTCCAAGAAAGTCCAGCAAGTGCCAGGATCGTCTCCTAAAGAGGATTCAGCTGCGGGATCGGAGTGCCACCAGTGCAGAGCTTGCTCAGGAATGACAGCAGGCAGGTGTGAGCGCATCTGCACGCACAGTGAGGCGAAGACTTTTGGAAGATGGCCTGGTGTCAAGAAGGGCAGCAAAAAAGCCACTTCTCTCCAAAAAAAACATCAGGGACAGATTGATCTTCTGCAGAAAGTATAGTGAATGGACTGCTGAGGACTGGGGCAAAGTCATATTGTCCGATGAAGCCCCTTTCCGATTGTTTGGTTCATCTGGAAAAAGGCTTGTTCGGAGAAGAAATGGTGAGCGCTACCATCAGTCCTGTGTCATGCCAACAGTAAAGCATCCTAACACCATTCATGTGTGGGGTTGCTTCTCATCCAAGGGAGTGGGCTCACTCACAATTCTGCCCAAAAACACAGCCATGAATGAAGAATGGTACCAAAACACCCTCCAACAGCAACTTCTTCCAACAACAGTTTGGTGAAGAACAATGCATTTTCCAGCACGATGGAGCACCGTGCGATAAGGCAAAAGTGATAACTAAGTGGCTCGGGGACCAGAATGTTGAAATTTTGGGTCCATGGCCTGGAAACTCCCCAGATCTTAATCCCATTGAGAATTCGTGGTCAATCCTCAAGAGGCGGGTGGACAAACAAAAACCCACTAATTCTGACAAACTCCAAGAAGTTATTATGAAAGAATGAGTTGCTATCAGTCAGGATTTGGCCCAGAAGTTGATTGAGAGCATGCCCAGTCGAATTGCAGAGGTCCTGAAAAAGAAGGGCCAACACTGCAAATACTGACTCTTTGCATAAATGTCATGTAATTGTCGATAAAAGCCTTTGAAAGGTATGAAGTGCTTGTAATTATATTTCAGTACATCACAGAAACAACTGAAACAAAGATCTAAAAGCAGTTTAGCAGCAAGCTTTTTGAAAACAAATATTTATGTAATTCTCAAAACTTTTGGCCACGACTGTACACTCTTGAGCCTGTTTTCTGCACTTTTCATGGTATTGTAGGACATAACTGATGAAATCTGTGTTGCATGTGCACTTATCTACACATTTTAATTACACAAATATTGGAGTCATTTGGTCTTTTACTCAAAATGTATTGATGGGAAAGCTTGGCATTTAAGAGTCATTGTATAAGAAATACACGAACGTTTCTTTGCCCATGCAGCTTCATCTCCACTGTTCAAAACTTCAATTTGGAGGACTGGGGGATACAAAGTAATATTTTACTTTCATGCTCAATTCATGTAAAAAGCTTTTTCTATTGGATTAATTTATAAAACAAACTCAATCTAAACCTAAGGCCAGGCAAGGCATGAACAACAACACATACAGGACTAAGAAATTCAGATCTGCCCTGGGCAGTTGAAAGTCCTATTTACATATACCTGATGTTTTGCACATACAGTACATTCCACACGACAAGTACAGTACCGGATCATGTGATCTAGAGTTTGTGCCAGCATACCTCACGCCATAGGCAGGGAAACACCCAGATAGGTTGCCAGACCGATGCTATGAAATAGCTGTTGTGTAAAGAAATGCATACATTAAACGATTGGCACACATTTAAGGAACACTACTACGCTTCCATTTTGCACTTTTAAATTTAATACATTGCAAATTACATCATAATCTCAAGTGAAGTTCTTAGTATTTCAGAATGTCACCCATTTTCTTTGATAGCAGGCTTTCCAGCTAGCATGGACTCAATCATGTACTCAAAAGTGTGAAAATCAGGAGATTAAAGAATGTGAGTGTGTTCTTTCCCACCGGATTACTTTGCAACTCCATGGAGAAAATTTGAGAAAAACACTCGTTTTTGGAAAAATACCTTATCTCTTAAATAAAGAAACAACTCAACACAAGGTCTTACATCTTCAAATGCAGCACTTTAAAAGCAATTTTGCACAGGTTTTTATTACAGTCAAGATATGACAGGAAAGAAAACATGTCTGGTTTTGACGTTTAAGTGAAGAAATCACAGAGTGATAAAGTGGCAGCGGCAGACCCAATGCATAAACTCGTCTTTGAACGACATCAAATAGAAAACAGACATCTGGCTACAGTCTTGAGTGGCATGAGAAATCACTGAGAGAAGGGAAAAGCAGCAGTAGGGCATCCCCTATGGTGCGCGAGGCTGACAGCTCACTCTGCCCCCCACTACGCTGGACACAGAAAGAGAGAGATAAAGAAAGGGATAGAGAGAAACACACTACATAGAATGAATCAGGAAGCTGCTAGATCTTAGTTTACAGCTAAATCTGTCATTTGCTATAGGCTTATAAAATAGCCGGCTTGATATCATGGGCGTAGGTTTGGTCTCAGCTTTGGTGGGGACATCCCCCCTCCCCCTGGAACTCTTTTGTTGTAAGATACCAGTGATTAATGGCAGTTTCCTTTTATATTTCAGATTGTTGTATAATCTCAAAAATGCATTTAAAAAAAATAAAAACCTGAGACTGTGAAATGCTGAACAACCAAACGTTTTATTAACAAACAAACATAATTTACTATGTACGTTAGTAGCCTATTTAAACTTACAATTTCCGTTAATCACGCTTTAATAATTCATAGTTCATAAAGACTTTACCTGCGACGCTGGTGTGCTTCTTTCCGGTTACGCATTCAACACATCATGTTTACAGGGCTCTCAAGTTTTGAAGACAGGCAAGAGTGACAACACCCCCCCCCCCCCCGGGAAGAAAATATCTCACACATGATAATGACAATTTAAGCAAATACAAAGTGTTTATTCAATTTCCATTTATAGAATTTATGTGTGTGTTTGATCTTTGATAGCCTCCCAAATTGGTTCAAGCCAGTCACCTTTGAAGAAAGAAACAATTCCTGGATGCTTTATTTTCATTGGTTGTTGCGTTAAATCTTACCCAGATACAATAGTGCTATTTTCTGATTGGCTATTGTGTAGCCTATTTCTTTTTTTTGATTGGCTGATAAGTGGCAGGCTCGATTAAAAACTCCAGGGGAGACGCGCTTGATTCCTGCCAGTTTCCATAGTGAGAGCGGCGCGATCAGATAACTTTTGGGCGCTGCGGCATATTAAATGTATTATAAATAGTTTTTCTGCGTGAGAAATACAATGTGTGGCGGGAGTGCGTGACAAAAGACCGAAATGAGTGACTCACTTGAGAGCCCTGTGTTTAAATATATAGTTTTTAACATTGCCAACACGTTTTTCCAGCACATGTGTCTAGAAATGACAGAATAAAACCTTCATTAAACTGTGGGTGATTTCTCTTTTATTTCTCTGCATGTTGGGTAGGCTACACTCACAAACGAAAAATGTCTCAGATCCACTGTTTATGTTGACTGCAAGATTCTAAGTTAAGGTAGGCTGATTAACATTCAGTGACTTTCTAACGTAGCCATCCTGGGTAACACATACTATCACCAGTTAATACTATTTTCCACAGTAGAATCTGCATTTGAAAGCCTAATCAGTCACTACTACTGCTAGTTTATTTGTGTGGCTAGTTCTTTTGACTACTTACACTCTGCTTTATGAAAAAGCTTCGTTTGTCCCCTTTCTTCTTCTTGGGTGGCATAGCTGATCTTCAAAGTACAAAAACCGGAATTTAATAATTGTTTTACTCTGGCCCTGGTAACTTTCCTTCGGTGTCGTCAACACGCACACACACCAACCGCTCGCTCGCTGCCAGTACAAGCACAAAAGTAGTCCCGGCCCGCGCGTGTAGCCTGTCAGATACCCCGCCGCCAATCAAATTACGGCGTTTCTTGTACTGTCGTCGTCCTGGCCGTTGGAATTGATCCAAATAGCAGCGCAAAGATCCAAATAGCAGTTCAAATGAGCTTGTTAAATATTGGTGGGGACAAATTTGTCATCTCAAAATATTGATAGGGACTAGTACCTAGCGTCCCCCCCTAAACCTACGCCCATGCTTGATATGGCGGATGTGAATTTTGAGAGGGACAATGTTTTACCTCAAAATGGAGAGGATTTCCATCTTCTACCTGTGAAATAGCCTCCAAACGCTTTGCACAATTTATACACACATTCAGGGCCGCATTAAGAGCTCACTGGGCCCCGGGGCTATGAGTTACTGTAGGGCCCCCCCCCACCACTTTAGGTCACCAACTACAGAGAAAGAGAAAAAAAAATGCTTTTTTCTAAAAAAATGTCGATGTTTCATGTTTCTGGTGATCTGGTTAGGATAAGCATGAAACACATTTTTACACATGCTGTTAGATTAACACTAACCTGTCAACATGTCTTGAATATATAGGGGTGGGCGATGAGCTAAATGTTAGCCTATATCATCATATGGAGTCATTTTATTGAACAATATACTTCACAGTCAAGTTATATTAATTTTAATACGATTTTTATCATATCAAAAGTTAATGGCACTAAAATTTCATAATTATTGTGATAATTTTCAATATCACAAAAAATAATAGTAGCTTAAGAAATGGATATCAAGCTTACTGATGACAAGAATCACAAATAATAATAGAACAAAGACACATAAGAAATCGACCTACTTGAAAAACCTTAAGCACTGAATAATGTTGTATAAAGTAATCAAATATTCAATACATAGCTTTCAATATAAATTCAACATCCATTCTTATTTATTTTACTAAAGTGATTCAGTCAAGGACAGTAAATTACTTTCTTTCTGATGTTTGATTAACATTATTGACACAATGGCGACAGCAGCTTTATTAGCAGCTTCTGTCACTTTAAGACCAAGTGCGCTGTGCAGAACCGTCTCAAGTTCACTATAGTATCAAAACGAGCATTTACAAAATGAATCCTCTCCTGCTGCTTATTGTGTCTGAGCAGTTTAAAATAATTTGTATCTATACCACAATAATTAAATACGTGTTTAAATTATAAACTTACATCACAATTGACATATTTCTACCACACATTAGCACTATCGCCACTGTCAGCCCTTTAGGCGAATAGTTTGATCAAACACAAAAAGCAATATCATACATCCATCAAGTTAATAATCAAACTTAACAGTTAATTGGTGGGGTCGATGATGACGCTGTCTTTATCATCAGCTCCAACATCCACCACTCCGTGATCATCAGCTTTAGTAAAATAACCCGATAGTTTTGGGATTTTACTGATCAGCTCATGTTTCCTCTGCTGTTTAGCTTTTAAAAAATTTATTTTTTGAGCCCCACTCGCACATTCTTTTTTTTAAAGATGACATTTTTAGCTGTCGAAGACGAAGACTGTTTTTTGCGTGACAATTTTAAGAAAAGTCTAGAATGAAGTGAAGAGTGGAGGCGATTGATTGGTTGATATATATTCTCATGCTATATTCTAATAAGGCGCAGACAGCCATCGCTTTATAGGCCTAAGCTGAATTGTTGTATATAAAATAAATGCATTTGATTTGCATTCACCCTGCTGCCCACGAGGGTTTGATTGACATGCAACCTGACCAATCATAACGCGAATGCGCAATTTTGTTAATAATATTAATGAGAATGATTCCATGATAATACATGGAATATACGGCAAAGCGCTAATTAATAACAGGGCTAATTTGTGGGGGGCTTGGTAAGGCTTTGGCAATCAGATGGCTAGTAGTAATCAATCTGCTCCACAGCCAATCACGGGCCCCCTCCTTGCTCGGGCCCCGGGGCTTTAGCCCCGCCTAGCCCTATTGTTAATGCGGCCGTGCACACATTATGTGGCATTTTATGCGTCTGTGGTTTAAAAACAAAACAAAAATGTAACAACAAGAATCCCCCTAGTGAAACTTGGCCATTTCCGGCCCTGTATAGACATAAGAGACAGAATATGAATAACAATGTAAAGTTTTTCAAATCTTCTTTGTGATGCCCAACCATCTCTTAATGTTCTGATCATAATGTATCACAGTCAAGAGCAAATAATAAAATGCC
Organism: Triplophysa bombifrons; assembly: GCA_029783895.1. Taxonomy (NCBI): domain Eukaryota; kingdom Metazoa; phylum Chordata; class Actinopteri; order Cypriniformes; family Nemacheilidae; genus Triplophysa; species Triplophysa bombifrons. Next base: position 19,602,177 of record CM056452.1, read on the forward strand.
TACTATCCCAATATTAAGCATTTAAGCCAGTGCTTAATATTGTGTTATCAATGTTATATTTACAGAAGTTCTATCAGCAGTTATGGCTTTGTATTTGGCTCTATATTTATATATTATAGTATATAAGCAGAAACCCAGTTCACAAATTGACTCCTGTAAAAATGAAATGAGGTTATTAATCTTAAAAACTTAAATATGCTCAACATTACAGCCTGAGTTGAAACACTTCCTTTGAAGGTATTTCCCGATCCTGCTCCTAGGGACCCTCACCACTGCACATTAAATATGTCTTATTAATCTGACACAACTAAGAGTAGAATACTGTGGAGGAGGGGTGTCAAACTCAGTTCCTGAAGGCTCACAGCTCTGCATACACCTGATTCAGCTTCAACTCAGCATTACTAGAAACTTCCAAGCAGTTGTGGTTGGAGCTAAACTCGGCTTGACACTGTCCCTCCAAGAATTGAGTTTGACACCTGTGCAGAAAATATAACTTTTAAATATGTGAAAAAGCATGAAGTAAGCAGTATTTGTAAGAGTGGTTACACTATAGTGCCAAAATGACAAGAAAAAACATTAACAGTACAGTGCTATAAAACTGCATTTCCTGTAAAGAGTCCTGAAAGTTTAGAGCTCAGGTATAGAAGAGCATAAATCAGTATCCAAGGGAAGAGGAAGACAACAACACATCTGATATTTCCTTTGTGTCCTTTTCTTGACCATAAGATTAAACCTAATCAAAATACAACACTTAACACCCACTCACTGTACTGGACAAACATCTTTAGCCTGCCAGCTAGACTACGATCACTGTCAGCACCCCTGTAGAAAGGGGCAAACAAGGACACTGAAATAAATTCCTGTTATGTCAACCCTACATATGCAATATTGTTGTCCCCTTTTAAAAAATATGGTTATTTCATTGCATAGCATTGTTGGGCATTGGGCACAATCCACATAGCCCACTGCACATATCAGCAAATGTTGGCTTATCCAATGTTCCAAATGTTGTTATTCCGTAGATATAGAAAAAGTGACTCAATGCACACACACTGAAATGAAACGAAGATTGTATCCAATGTTAATACATATAGGGATGCACCGAATGTCCTGCAACCGAAAATATTCAGCTGAAAATAGCAAAAAAGGCATATTCGTGTATGGCCGAATAAATTAAACATGACCTGTGATATGATCAAGCAGTAAACAGCTCAGAGAGAGAGGGAGAGGGCATGATGCTCCCCCCTCCCCACAATGGTTAGGGTGAGGATTATTAGGTGTTAGGACAACGTGTTTTTGAAGGGGGGCATAAACTGGCAGGTGTGCATGTTTCAGCATAACAGGCTTGCGACATCATACTGTGGTCACGTTCATACAGTTCCCTGAACTAAACAACATGTCAAAGTATGTTCTGTGCATCCCAGCCAGGAGTGCACATAGTCATCTTTTGTGGGCGGAGCTTGGAGACGAGGCACCTGAGCTGAAATGGTTGTCTGTCAGAATTGCTTGTTTGGATGTTTTTTTTTCTTAACATCATTTTGCTGTGTATCTTAAAATAATCCAACAGTTATCGTTTATTCATATCTTTAGCTAATATTGTTAATTACACTTTTTAATTAAGTGTTTTTTTATGGGTTACAGAGTACCGTACATTCTTTCAGCAGTCTTGTTTGTTATAGGCCTAATATAGGATATTCAAGAAGGGAGAGGGCTCAATTTTTGGTTCTAGTTTAGCATACTTGTTTTGCTCAATTTTGTGTTATATTGTATTATACTGAGAAGCATGACAAAACATAGGAAATGCCAAGTTCTGTGTTCGGCCATTGGGAAGAGTTTCATTTTTATTCTGCTTCAGCCAATAATTTTAATTTCGGTGCACCCTTATTCAAATGCAACGTTTAAACGGGTCACTGCCTGATGAAATCCTGACTAGTTAAAACTTTTCTTTAAGCTAAAAGTGTGTGTGCACATTTAGTGCCTTTTCCTGAGTGAAATGTTTTGCTCTGTCGAGTCTGCTCCACTTTGTTTAGAGGATAGCACACCCAAAAAGAAAAATGAAGTCATCATTTTGAAGCATGTAGGACAGAAAGCAGTTCTGGAGCACTTTTACCTACCATTCTAAGTATTCCTACTATGGTAGTAAATGGGGTCCACTGACTGCTTGGCTACAAGCATTTGTCCAAATATCTTTCCGTGTTCAACTAAACAAATAAAACGTACAGGTTTGGAACAACAATAGAGTGAGTGAGACAGGTGTAAAAACTATATGCAAATGTATTTTAAGAATACTAATTTTCGTCCAAAGTAAAGTTACACAAACACCACATGCCGTAAAACATTTTACTTTGTCAAAGCAAAAACTATACAGCATAAAATAACTAAAGTGAAACTTTGTTTGCTATCATATAATACATGAATAGGATTGATGAAAATATGTAAATTGGTTTTAAACAGAATTAGAATAAAAAAAACATCAACGTAAAACCTCTTGACCAGGGTATCAGTGCCTATTACTTAAGGTTAAATTGACTAAAATCAGTAGCTTTGAGAGCACAGTGAACTACTTTAAAACTCTTTCAAGGCACATAGTACCTCACCATCACTCAAAAAGACTTGTTCAGTTTAATCGCAGGTCTTTGGCGACTGCGCTAAAATAAATCACGTCAGTCCTTGTACTCGGTGTACTTCTTGGCTGATCCATGAACTTTGTTGGCTGGGTACTTGAGTCTGTTGAGGGCCATTTTACCCAGAACTGCTCGGGGTAAATCAACGTTGCATTTCTCGGCAAGTTCAACCAGATAAATCAAAACATCACTAAGCTCCTGAGCGAGGTGCTCCCGCTCAGGCTCCGTCCAGTCCGGCAGTCCCTCCGCCACCTCCCCGCGCCACTGGAACAGCTCCGATACCTCCCCGACCTCTCCAACCAGCGCCAGTAGCAGATTCCGCGGCTGATGGAACTGGTTCCAGTTCCTCTCGTCTGTAAATTCTGCTTGCATGCGACGAATGTCCTCAAGAGTGGGCTCGGCGCTAAACGTGAACCGTCCAGTCTGTTGATGCTCAACTTCTTCATTCCCGTTTGTAGTTATCGGTTGATTGGTGGCGCTTCTATCGTTGCGTTTGTAATTGTCGGACGCGGACCCGTTTTGTTGCATCGCCATTATACCAGATGCGAATACTGTTAACCAAAAACAGAAAAGTGAAAAAGTCAGATCATGAGCAGGACCATGCGTGAATCTCCCGCCACCAACTTAACGTGAATTTCTTGATGCTGAACGACGTCATAAAAAGGCGCCGGGTAGACTACAAGAGTCCATTGGCATTGTGGGAAATGAAGTTTTTTTCATTTAAATTCTACGTGCTTCCAGAGTGTCCGATGGCCATGTGAAACTACATCTACCAGCTACCAACATACAAAACACAAACATGTCAGCCTCCTCGTCAGGATACAGTAAAATGCTCTTTAGTCTGAAAACATACGCTAATAAATTACAAAGTTTGTATCATATTGATACTTTTAATAATATCATAAGGAGAATATGGACTTCTGGATCAAAACATCAAATTCAGGCCAAAGTAAAGACTAGAAGGTAGGCAGCACACTGCAAAATTCATGTTTGGTGACATTGGAGAGTATAACCTAACATTAACTTAGGGCATGTAATGAATTTGCGCCAATGTCTTTCAGTGATTTTATCTGATTTAATCAGATTTTATTTGTGTTGACGAATGTATTTGTCACGTTTCTAGATTGCTGACCTTCACCTCACGTGCTATAAACAAATATTTGTATTGTTACTTATTATACTGATTTTTGTATTGGAGTGGCGCTATATTGAATACTAAGGAAATGTCATATACATTTGTTTTTGCCTTAAACTTTACAAGTGTTCAGAGCTTTACTCTTCTCTTGTTTCTAGCCTTCCTCAGATGGTTGGTGTTGTTGGTCTGGAAGTCCATGCTCAGATTCAATCCAGATCAAAGCTGTTCTCTGGATCTCATGTTAAATTCATGGCTCCACCAAACTCCCTTGTCTCATATTTTGATGCATCACTACCAGGAACACTGCCTGTGAGTAAATGAGCAAATACTTGTGACCGTGAAATCCCACCTAAAATCATGTTTTTGTGATTTACTGTTTTCTAGATAAAATTTGTCTATGTAATGTGAAGTAGATTCTGTGAAAACACATAACAACCTTGTTTTATTTAATATTGACTATTGAGTAAGACTGCAAAGATTGGATTCAAAGTGGGACTTTAAGTACCAAAAAGAACAATTTAATCTGTGAATTATCATTTATGAGAATTGCGAAAGCAGCACAACAGTACACCTGCCTTAAATTATATTATTTATATCCTTCTTAAATGTAACTGTATGTCATTATTATGTCTTATATTTTGTATATATATATATCTATTTACATTAAGGTGCTGAACAGAAGATGTGTCGAGGCTGCTGTAATGACAGGTGTCGCGCTCAACTGTACCATCAACAGAAAGTCGCTGTTTGACAGGAAACACTATTTTTATGCGGACATGCCTGTGAGTTCTCATAGCTGCACACATCTAATTGCTTAAAGTGGCTGTAACTCAGACAGTTTCTGCATATTTCACGTTAATCTTGAGTATTTACAGAATAGCATCGCAACCCTTAAAATATCTGAATATCTGTAGAGTCTTTAGTTTGATCAGATTATAAAAGTCAGTTACAGCTGTATGGTTATTTTTGAAAACATATGACGTCCTGCACGCGTGGGGGGGACTAAAGCACGTGCGCACCCATTGCAAACTAAACACAGACATATGACTCAGTTTCACTCACTGCATGCGGTTCATGACTGCTCCATCTATCTATTCAAACGATCTCCAAATCCACCGTTTATATGTAACATTCCTCACCGAAATGCATTGAACAAACAAACACAGCCGAACTTCGCGAACGCAGTGCTCTCTCTCTCTTGCTCCAGCTGGTTGATGTGTGCGCATGCTCCTTCTCCCGCTCTCACTGGTAGACGCGTGGGCGTGCTCTTCCTTCTCCTCTTGCATGTTGATGCGTGGCTGTGCTTTTCCGGGAGAATTGACCAATAAGGGACTAAGAAAAGTTGTTAGGAAGTGCATCTTCATGTTCGATAAAACGTTCCAAAACCTTTATTAACGCTTGGGGAGTGTATCGACCATGTCAAGCATGAGAAGCCAGCACGTTTAACATTGTTAAGAAATCAGAATGCATGAAACACCCTTGCACATCCCCTTTAATAAAATTGGTCATGTCTTAGTTTTATCTTCTGCTTCCAAAACATCAAAGTGCTGATGACATGAATGCAACAGACAAACAATTTTTCATATGGCTTTAACTGCTTGGGTTGTTATTTTTGATAAGCTGCTTTATGGATCCATCATTTTTTAAAGAGACATGCACAGCATCTGGTGGATCACTCTGTGTTTCTCTTAGCTTTAATGACAGTCCATGCTGAACAGGCAGGAAACCATATGGCTGCTTGTAATGTTGATGAATAATAGTGTCAGCTCTTGAAAGCAATTCAGCAAGCAGTTTTTATTTGTGTATGAACATGTGTGATACTGCTGCGCAATTTTCCCTTGTTTTTAGGCATTCAAAATCCTATATGTAAATACATTAAAAGCGCAAAATCTTCTTAATAATATTGAGAAAAAACGCTACAGCAAACACTCCAAAACTTTTTTTTGACTGAAAACATATTCTGCTACCAGGACATAAAAACAAAGAAACCAAAAAAAGAATTTGTGCTTCATTGCACATTGTTGACTGGACTCTTGTTATTCTTTCTGTACCGCAGTGACCAATATAAACCCTTTTTGGAAGTGTTTTTCTTTTTCATTTTATCTATTGTGCTTTCTAACATTTGATTAATAAAGAGTTCTAAATGATAAACTCACCCAACCAACTCTAAAATAAGTCACAACCGTACAACATTTAATTCAAAGCCTAAACAGAAGAAAAGGTGAAACATGTTTGGAGACACAGAAGCATCCCCAAAGCAGGGGTTTTCAAACTGGGGTCCGGGGACCCCCAGGGGGCCTCCAGAAGGTTGCACGGGGTTCCCCAGAAAAATACTAAAAGTTCACAGTGTTTATCTGCTTTTTTTTTTTAATTTACATTTGTGCATTTGGCAGATGGCTTTATCCAAAGCGACTTACATTGCATTGTGTCATACATTTTGTTTCTGACTATGCGCAATCCCCTGGGATCGAACCCATGACCTTGGGATTGCTAGTGCAATGCTCTAACCACTGAGCTAACCACTGAGCCAACTATGTATGTGTAGTTTATCACATAAATAGCTGGTAACTGATGAAGGACAATTATATTACAGTTGAGCAAATTAGAGCCATATAATTTAGTTTTTCCCAAGTTCCCTTTTTCCGTTAAATTATTTATCTTCCATTTATTTATACTAGTCATCCTTAATTGGCGACCGCCGGCCAGATCCGGACCTTTGCTTCGTTTTATCCGGACCACGAGAAATAGACTTATAAATCATTTAAAACATTTCATTATCTCGGTTGTTTAAATTGAAAAGCTCAACTGTGTAAAACACTGAGATTGTGTGTGTGTTTGTGTGTGGGTGTCTTTATAAAGAAACAAAACGAAATATACATTTTGACTATTTATTTGTTCTAAAGTATTTTAATCCTTTAAACAGTGTCATTCACATCATTAATTCAAATTAGAGCTAGAGCTATCAAACTATGCCTTCTGCACGTGAGCCACAAACAATAAATACTCCAAACATTTTTCTAAATTTACTTAATAATGAAATGGAACGAAACATGAATAATTTGCCATTAAATACAAAACTAAACTATTTAAATGGTTGCAGCAGTTTCAACAGTATCATTCAATCATTACCAGCGCAGTTATCCATCAGACTATGCATTCTGCACCTGGCTGAGCCACAAACAAAAATACTCCCATAAAATTTTTTGCAAAAAAAAAACCAAAACGGAACTATTTTGGCGATGTCGAAAAGGTTAAGCAAAGTGCTTTTGGCACTAAATAAGGAAGGATATTAGAGATATAGCACCGAAAGATCCTCATTATAATGTTTATTTATAATTTATATTTATATATAATATAATTTATAATTATTATGTCATGGGAGCCTGTGATGCTTACAGCTCCATTGTGTAGATGCGCTGCTCATTTTAAACACCAGAAATGGTGTATGTCAAATGTCCCTAAATGCAGACTGCTATTTTAGTTGGAAGTAATGTGGAAGCTGAACATAATGATGCTAACGCCATGAGGTAAAGCTATCTGATTGCTCTGTCGTACACTGATAAAATTATGTTTGGATAACTGCAGTGATACTGAAACATTTGGCAGATTTTAGTTCCCTCGAACGATGTTGTATTCAGAATGGCTTGGCGACAAGTGAGAGGGACAGTGGTGAAGAATAGACTTGAAATATAAAGCGTTTTTTGAAAATAGAAACAAACATCCATTGTTAAACACCCAAAAAACATAATCAAAGCGTTGAAAACACTTTAAATGCAGTCATCATAGGTGGCGTGCATACTAGTGCAATTTCCTTTAAAAATGCATAACTCTAGCTACGATAACACCTTGCGTTTACACCACTATTGGACTTTTGGAAATGCTGCACATTCACATTCGCTTACTGGTCGGTTCGTCTGTATCATTGCTATGGATTCCCTGATTTAGTAAGCCCCTGTCATATGAGCCATTACGCTGCCTAAAGGCGACAATGACCAGCCTCACAAGGACCATGTACTTCAAGCTGCGCTGTGTACTCAGATCGACACGGTGACATTACAGCAACGCAAGAGAGAATCGAGAGCCTTTTAAATAGCCACTTAGTACTGCGATGGGTCTGCGTGGCGCAGGATGAAATGAAAGAAGCCTAATAACATGCATTACCTCATCAAACATTATCCATATGAAGATTTCCTCGCCATCATGTTCATTTTATACTGGCCGGTCTGTGACTAGTAACCAAGTGTCATCAACGACCAATTTACTAGTTTACATTTGTGTGTGCATGCCCAGCGTGTGTGAATGGTCATGTGACATGCGTTTTATGTAGTGTATCGTAAATACAGATTTTGTGGATGTGGACACGGCAGTATAAACAAGGATCGTTTTCGTTTTAGAACGCCATTTTCGTACAACAACGGGCTAATGTAAATATCACATTAGCTGGGCACAAAACCTTTTGAGTCGATTGTCCTAGCTATAAATGTCATATGACTAAGCACTCGGAGCCACAGTAAAAAGATGAACTGACAAACATTATTTGTTTTCGAAAATCACATTGATGTTTACACGTATATTGTCGCTTGACAAACTCTTAACATCATGTAGGTCTGTCTTAAAAGGTGTTTGTGTTAACACAAAAAATCAATTTCTCTTTAAAAAATATAAACGAGCTTGTTACCTCCTTAACCCAAATGTCTTTCCACGAACCTTTGATGGCTATAATCCCTTTTCATTATAGCACCTGATAACACTCATCTACCGACGCGGAGTTAGAATGAGACTCTTACATGTGAGATTAATTCATAATTAAATTGCACTATAAGGTCAAGTGCAAATAAAATTTTAATTCCACCACAAAATGATTGCAAGGCAAAATCTCAAATTAAATTATGAGTTCATGCCTGTATGCCTAAATGAACTGAAGTAAAGGTGATGTGTTCATGTACAGCGTTGCCAAGTTTTTTGAGAAATGTTACAGCAACTGTTTCCAAACAAGAGGCATTGAACCTCCCATGAGCTCTGAAGCATGTTCGGAAACACATTTGTTCTTGACATTTTCTGCTGGGGTCACATCTCGCTGGACCGAGTGTACTGCAGTATAACAAATTGGAAAATATTTCCAAGTGCATTTTTGAGACAGAATAATTAAAGTGGTTGCAAGCAAGGAATTAAAAATAATTGTTTGGATTGAGAAAGCTCGGGGACTGATATGGAGTAGGAAATCATGGACCAGTTTTTAAAGAAATATGTCATTCTGTTTTCATTGAATTCCTTTAGTGTTCTTATTAGTTTGTTTATGTTGATCAGTTACAACAATACACAGATGGTAGTGGTTAATTGTGTTTTTCCTTCCTTTACTCTTTTGCATACCAATAACCATGATCAATTTCTAGTGGCTTTTGGTCATGGGGTTGCCATAGCAACAGTTACAAGTGCTCTGTTTTGCCTAGCAGTGAAATAGATGGAGGTTAAAAATGTAGCCAAATTACTCAGCCAGACCACAAGTATCTGTATAGAGTTAAATTTTGCCATCACTTGACAGTTAATCTCCCATCAAACTTCGTGTAGGTTTTTTCAATTACAATTACAGATTCTGGAAGGTCTACCACTCTTCAGATCTACTCCTGAATGAGCACTAATCCTAATGAAACACACCTGCCTGTGATGTTTAAGCAGTCCTTAAGGTTTTGGTTAGCTTGTTTTGGAGATAAACTGCATGATGCAGCTCCTCCAGGAGCGAATTAGTTTTTTCCTGATTTAGATCAACCGCTCTGTAGCAATTTCCATGGTTTAAATATAAACACCCACTCTTGTTTAACTGTGTGTTAACAGTTTTGTGTGTGTCCTTTTTTAGGCTGGATATCAGATCACTCAGCAAAGGCTGCCCATAGCAGTGGATGGCACCCTGGTCTATAGTCACTTTGAAGGTCGCAAAAGAAACCAAGTGCTCACCAGGAGCGTGAGAATTAAACAGATCCAACTAGAGCAAGATAGTGGAAAGAGTCTTCATGATGATGAACGGAGTCAGACGCTAATAGATCTCAACAGAGCAGGTATCTTACTATATCACTCTTATGGTGCATGTCCACTGCATGGTAGCGTCAGGTTTAGTACGACTCGGCTGGGTACAGCTCACTTCACTTCGGATCAGTTTGCTTTTCCACAGCAGTTTAGAACCGCTTCAAAGTGGGTGGGGATTATAAATGTGTTGCGCCGCCTGTACTGCCGTAACATCAATGTGAACACGACATAAACACACGCAAGCATATCGATGGCGGATGGCAGCAAAACAAAATACTGTTAAAAATACCAGAGAGTTTGGGAAATCTTACTGCATAGAGCAGACAACGATTCTTTAGTTTGCTCGACGGTGCACAAAACCAAGTATACTAATGTAGCATTTAGCATCGCGTTAAGGTTCTCAATCTCTATATTATTGTCATGAAGGATATAATGATAGCCATTATTACGAATTAAAATGCGTAATCATCTGTTGCAAATCCAATGGTTATCGGTACAGTACGCTTGGAACCTCAATCGAGGAGGTTCTAAAAATGTATCAGGTACTAGGTATTGTACCCAGTTGAAAACCCCCCAAAGGTGAGCTGTACCGTGCAGTACTATGCAGTGGAAAAGCGCTATTATACAGTACCTGGAACTTTCCACCAATACAGTACATATATGTGTCAGTTTTAAGCATTAGAAACATAAATCCAATGATTTTTTTTATGAGAACTGTTAGAAATGTTATCTAAACAATCATCTAAATGGCGAGTTTGGCCTAACTCAGAGGTCCTAACCTTCCCAATGTATGTATTTAAATGGATATTTCACTCAAAAAATGAAATTCTTTCATCATTTACTCGCCTTCGAGTTGTTACAAATCTGTTTGGTTATAAGTATTCTTCCAAATATCTTTCTCTAAATTTGTACAGATTTGGAACAACCCGAAGGTGAGTAAATGATGACAGAATTTTTGGGTGAAGTATACCTTTAAATACATACAAATTAAATCTGTGGATTTTTATTTTCAATTCATTGTAGTTGGATTTGTTGGTTTTAGATAAAGATACAAAAAAACTTATTTGGCTCTGACATTTCAACCCTGTTATGGCATCAATACAATAGCAGAGGAAATAATAACATGATTTGAAGTAATTTTTATGGTGCACAGATACAAATATTTACATTTAATTTGTTTACTTTTTAACTTTATACGATTTTTCTTTTTTATAAAAAAAAAGAGTTATTTAATTGTATTTTGCCACAAAATTAAGTAAAGATATAAAACTTCAAGATAGTTATCTGTAGATTAAACACTTCCTTCATTGATCATTTGTTGAAAAATGTTGTTTTTTTAAAAGCAGTTTAGGCCCTATTTTGTACCTTAAGGCTAAAATACACTACAAGACTTTTGCTCAGATTTTGCCCAGATTTTCGGTCTGGACTTGTTGCAGAAAGTCTGTGCAAGTCTGCAGATTTGATCAGTTAGTATGTTTCTATCCGAAAGTTTCAAAAAGTCTAGTCTAGTTAAAATAAGATCTGTTCAGATTTTAATAGTCTTGTTGTGTATTCCAGCCATTACTTGTGAGAATTGCCACCTGATGACTGCATAGGTTTGGGTGGTATCTGATATGATTTTATTTTGTAGGTGTGGGTCTCATGGAGTTGGTGATGGAGCCGGATATGTGTTGTGGAGAGGAGGCAGCTGCTGCCATCAGAGAGCTCCAGCTTATCCTACAGGCTCTTGGCACTTGTCAAGCCAACATGGCCGGTAACTTATCCACATCCTTACATCTCAAGTTAACTCTAACTTTTTTTGCCTCTATGATGATATTTTCTATTTTGTGAAGCTCAACAATCTTTTGCCACACAGCTGTATTCTCGCTCTTACCCATTGTCATGAATAACTTATTTTTGTATTAGGGATGCACCGAAATTAAATTAAATTAAATTAAACATATTTGCTGCATGAATAAAGCATGCCCGTCGCTCTCTCTTTCTCTGCCCTGGTTGCTGCTTGATCATATCAGCACGTCATGTTCGGTAAAATTTATTCAGCCATTTCACTTAATCGACAAAAAAATTTGGTGCATCCCTTGTTTGTAAACCTATGAAACAAGAGACCACGGTTGAACAATTTGTCGTTCGCAGTCACCCAGGTGTACTTAGTGTAAAATATCAAAATGGAGTAATCTTCAAATATATTTTACTCACAGGTGTGCAAACTATTGTTCGACATATATTTTTAACACATTTTTGTGTATATTTATAAATTTGTGTTATGTTTACAATGGTTTGATATCCATGAGAGGAATGCCTTTAACTGTGTTGCTATTTTTCTGTTAGCGAGCTCTGCCCTTAAATGTGCTGTGCAATGCAAGCATGAAATGCTTTGCTTTATTATAACTTAGACCACGCAAATAATAATGCGAATGAATAAAATAAGTGAAGACGACACGACAAGCAGCACACTGATTCCAGAGAAACAATGACACTCAAAACTAACTGCTCCGTTACACAGCTAATATTACAATAACAACAACATATCTTGGTTTTTAGATAATCTTTCTCTCCAACGTCTCCCTGCTGGAAGGTATCTCTATAGATAACTCTGCGTTATAGATAATCTCCGCTAAAGCCTTATAATATTGATGCAGGTCCTAGCTCCTGCCTGACTTTTATCCTTTTTTTATACTTAAAATTCACAGACCCTTTATTTTATGTAATAAATATGTCATCTTCAGACTTTCTAATGCCCGCATGATCTCTTCCCTGCGTCAACATGAGAAGACACGCTGTCTCAGCCGATGACATCTTTTTGTACTGTGGTGGCCACCGTCCTGTATGGACTGAGAGATTGGTTGCTATTCTCAAACTCACTGCTAGTGGTCGCTATAAATCCCATTCTAGACCTTTAAGTATCCATATAAAATAACATTGATTCGAATGTTAAGTTTGTGTAGGAGATAACTGGAGAAGTAACTGAGCTATTTCTCATATAGTGCGATATTCTCTGTTCAATCAAACTATTGTCTTCCAGACATTAAGAATTCAAGAGATCTTGTTTCATCAAAAAACCCTGAAGCAAAGAAGAGCAAATTGTTTATCTGACGCAGACCATTCAGCAGTGCACAGGGCAATCCAGAAAACAGTATCTTATGCAAATAAATCATTCACATTCAAATGTATGCACTGTTTGCTAAGCAGGGTTTTGGAGAGACGTTGAATCGGATGGTTGAATTGTAATTGACTTTTTGGAGTGATGCTCATTTCACCCCCTCTCTCTCTCTCTGTCTTTTCTCAAAGAGGGTCAGCTCAGAGTTGATGCTAATGTGTCCGTCCATCGACCTGGTGATCCTCTGGGAGTGAGAACAGAGGTCAAAAACATCAACAGCGTGCGACACCTGGCCAAAGCCATAGGTGAGAATATGTGACCATATACCACCCACATGCCATGGAATAATACATTCTAAACTTTGTCAAAGAAACTTAAAATGGTTTCCCTTTTGATCTGGAGAAAGTCTCCTCAAGTACTCAAGTATTTAGTATTTAAGTATTTATTAGGTAAACTGCTTTGTTTTTATAAGAAATGTTAAGTAAACAATCAGTAATAGGTTATTGGTCTCACTTTTCCAGTCAATATTGTTCAAAGTTTAATGACATTTTAGCTTGGGGCTTAAGTACCGACACTTTTAAACTGTTGGCTGGAAGTCTTTTGTTGTTGGCACATTTAGCCATGACTCATGTGGAGAGAGTGAGTGTGTGCAAATATGGCAGAGCTGTAAGTCAAACTGCAAACCTCAGATAAGAAACACAAACAATAAACATTTCCACCTGACTCCTACTCTGTCTGGTGTTAAATTTCCCATCGAGAGGTCTGCCGTCGCATCTCGAAGGAAGTCTGAATGACTAGGAAAATATTTCGAAGAGTTACATTAAAGGTATTGTTCACCCAAAAATGAAAATTTTGTCATGAATAACTCACTCTAGTTGTTCCGAACCGGTATACATTTTGTTGTCAGGTTGAACACAGAGAAATATGTTTGGATGGATGCTTGTAACGTAGGGCTGGACGATGTGACGATTTTATCGTATATCGCCGAAATATCCGAAGTGGATTACAACCGACAGATACCAGACGATAATTGATAATAATTGAAAATACTCGTTATAACATTTTCATGCGATGTTGGCTTTATGCCCAGGCAGTCAGTAACAGTGACAGAATTTTGGAAACACTGTTTTGTTCGTTCAGTTGAATGAGCGGCTGTTTTCTGCCGGTCGCTGCACAGATAAACCAAGAGAAAGACGAGCTGCGTCGGCAATGCAAAACCTCACGCTCACGGGGCTGTACCGGTGTTCGAATTGTCCTACCCTCTCAGATTTTCCCGACTGCAGGGCAAAATTTTATATCTAATCCACATCAACAAAATAAACAGGTAGGAACATTTCACAATGCAAAATACACTGTCAGATAGTCTTACCATCCTAAAATAATCACATAAAATAAATTTAAAGCGTAAATACCCTGTCAGATTATCCAAGCAGCATAAAAGAATCATGTAGGATTAATTTAGAGCACAACAACCAATCAAAGTGTACTATAGGTATAAGATTATATGTGGAATGATTTAACTACGTTAATGCGCCATTATATTCCTGTAGCAGTATAAAATAAAAAGGTAGAATGATTTTATAGCGCAAAAAAATTACGTAACATTGTTGTGCGTATGCCTGGTAGAATAATCTGACGAGTAGGATGAAATTTTTCTACTGCATAAAAGCTTTATGGTTCATCTACGCTCTTTACCTGATGAAAGAAGTCACTGCAACACTGGTTTGTGCGCGCCTGTGTGTGTGCGTGGATGCGTGCGTGTGTGTTTGTTTGCCACTTGTCGGGTCCGGAACGAATTCCCTCCCGGTCCATATCCGCAGATTGATGGTCTGCGGAACGTTGCATGAAGTCAAACACAATCCCGATATTATCGGAAATCGGGATGATTTTGTCGATTATCAATATTTTTTTAACACATCGTCCAGCCCTGTGTAACCAAACAGTTCTTGGATCCCATTGACTACCATAGTTGGAAAAATACCAATGGTAGTCAAAAGTGCCCCAGAACTGTTTGCTGTCCTACATTCTTCAAAATATCTTTTTTTGTGTTCAACAAAACGAACAAAAAAAGAAATGTGTATAGATTTTGAGCAACTTGAAGGTGAGTAAAAGATGAAAGAATGTTTATTTTGGGGTGAACTATTCCTTTAACTTGTCTTTCAGGGACAGCGCAATTTTTTATTTATTTCTATGAATGTGTGTTTTACACCCTTTAGCTTTCTAATAGGTCATGTGCACATGACGTCACGGCACTGTGAAGTGCTGATGGAGGGCAGGAAGGGATTTTCTCTTTAAGAATTCACTATAACAAACTCAAAATACCTGTGTTTTGGGTCGTTTTTGACAGTTCAAATCGATCAAACCATGAAAGGTGTTTTTATTGTGTAGCAAATGTTGATGTTCATAAATGGGGAAAATGCGAGTATTGACTGAAAAACGGAGATAATAGTGGCTTTGTACACCTGAATCTGCTGTTGCTGAGCCGGATGACTTTCTAAAATGCTTAAAGGGGTTTAACGTACCTTAACAACGAGCAGGTGAGCTCAAATTTACTGCTCAAGAAACAAATTTCTATTCAACCTTAATTGTAATAAACATTAGCTACTTTTAAAAGAACAAGCCCTTATTCAAGGAAAAAGAATAGTCACACATTAAGCTTGTTACTCAATAAAGTTCATTTTAAAGAAACCACATAACGGTTCAAGGCAGCGACAAACTGAGAACATAAAACTTTTCTATGATTATGTTTATAGTTGATATCATTGATAAACAAATGTATTTATTTTGGTTTTCCATGATTGTTATTTTGGTACGTTAAGCCGTTTTCTTATAATGGACTTCTATGAGAAAGAAATGCTTAACGCAAGATTTTTCACTTTCTCCATTTAATAAGGGCTCGTTCTTTTAACGGAAGTTAGTATTTATTACAAGTAAGGTTTGACAGAAATTTGGGCTTACATGGTTGTTCAAGTCGTGAAACATAGGTACTTTGAGTTTGTGATAGTGAATTCCTATGGAGGAAAATCACTTGCTGCTCTCCAGCCGCATCATAAAAACCACGTGACTGCAGACGACCTAGAGAATGATGAGAGTATTGTTTTGATGACTTGTAAAGACAGCCGATACACTTGTTTTAATATGTTATCCTAATATTAAAAGACTTTTAGTGGAATCCACACTAGCACAATTCCCTCCAAAAGCTCATGTATGCATCCAATTGAACAGTACTTTAGTGTGTTTAGTTGGCAGAAGATTTTGTAAGCGTTTGATTGGTCTTCTCTTGGTACCTGTTCCACAGACTACGAGATCCAAAGACAGATGGAGGTTGTGCAGAGCGGAGGGACAGTTCTTAATGAGACTCGCGCCTTTGACAGCAGATCTGGGTAAGGAGGCGCAGAACAGCCAGATTTCTACAAGTACTATATTCTCCTGTGACATCAGTTAGAGGAGAGAAGTGTAAATCAGCACACTGTTTTACATGATTCAAGTCTTCACACTAAATAGGTTACACCACATTTTAAACCTACGGACACTTCGAATTTTATGTTTAATGTCACAACCTGAAGCATTCCGTAGTTGTCAGAATCGCACATTAGACATGGGTTGGACAATTTTTCTATGGTCCATTTTCTGTACATCTGTGACAGTAGATAAATTTAGTCATTGGACCTCAGTGTCATGTGTTGCACACATGGCAGAAGCAGACAAACAGCTCATGGTCTCCCCACATCACAGAGCAGTATTATCGAGGTCATCGGACCATGAAATAAAAGTCAGTCATCACAGCTGTGTCCTGCCTCTCTCTGTCCACCTGCTCATGGTTATGGTCTGTACACATAGAACACGAATCAACATCCATATCTAGTTATAATAATCTAAACAAAACCGCAGTTGAACTTGAGTCACCATGTATTAGTGTTGTCATGATACTGGAATTTCTAACTTTAATATGATACCTTGAATTCTTTTGATATTCGATACCATTTTCGATACTATCTTAAATGTTAGATTTTTATTAAAAGATAAATATAACAAGACTAGAACATGACAGTGAGGTATATTTTTACATTAGATTAGCTATTTATTTTTAAAATAATGTTAAAGGTGCTGTGTGTAATATTTAGCGGCATCTAGTGGTGAGGTTGCATATTGCAACCAACCGCTGCCTCCACCTCTCCCCTTTGAAGCACTTCATAGGCCGAGGGATGATTATGATGTTCTCACGTTTTCGCTTCTTTCCAGAAAGAGAAAACATATTTACGAAATGCACTCTGTAGAGCAGTTAGTCTGTTTATGGCGACGGTAGAAATAACATAGGGGTATGTCACCAACATTCCATGCGATGTATATAGATAGAAATTATAAGGTAAGAAAAACATAAAGCTTCATTACGTAAGGTCTTTATACACCTCCGAACACGTAGTTATGTATATAACATTGCATTTCCATCAATAGATCCTCCAAAAACCTCCACAACGGTCCTTTAATTTCAACGTTTACTAATTAATTTAGTAAATTTTGAAAACTTAAATTAAAAAGTTTTATCTGTGATTTAATGATTTAATGGACCTGAGCTAACATAAATTCTTGTATTTTTATTAAATAACAAAAAATTATGAATAAATACTTGAACAAATGTAATGCAAATTGATTGTTTATGTTAGTTGATACATTTGAATGATGATTTTAATTTGGCATTTTTTTCACATAAAATTATGATCATCACACATAGGGGTGGTTTCCCGTACAGTTCTTAATATTCTTAAGAGTCCTTCAAACTAACAGCTTGCACTTACAATCTTAAAATACATGAGTGCCATTGTTCTGTCTCAAATTGCAAGCTGTATATTTTTGTAAGACATGTTTTTAAAAACAAATGAATTTAACTGAGACCTAGTCCTGACCTAACCTAATCCCTGTCTGGGAAACCGCCTCGTAGGCTATTTTAAACACATAAGTGTCACGGTTCTGCCTATCTTGGTTGATTAATTCCTGGTCTTGAGGCAGAACCAAAACAGAATCCTCTGTTTCATGTGGGGAGAGACATTTTGGACCTTTTGGCCTTCCATACTCTCCCCGAGTCTCGTCTGTGTTTCCCGCCCCTTTCCGTCTCATTAGCTTCCCCTTAGTGTTTGATCTGTGTCACCTGGTCCCTAATTAATTATCCTGTGTTTTGTCTCCCTATAAAACGTCTTGGTTACGTATGTAACCTCGGTTCCCTGATGGAGGGAACGAGACGTTGTGTCGAAAGACGACAGATGGGGGTTCGCCCTTGAGAACCTATCAGCTCTGACTACTTTAGAAAAGGCCAATGGAAATTGGCGAATGAAATTTGCATGCCAGGCTCCGCCCCCGGATATCCGGTATAAAAGGAAGCCGGCGTGCTTCATTCATTCACCGTTTGTTCTGAAGAGCCTGAGAGCCTCTCACGACTGCTGCAGAGGCGATATGCGTTAGTGGCATGAGGGACACAACGTCTCGTTCCCATCAGGGAACCGTCCGGAGCAGGTACCACTGGGTAAGCGCAACTTCCTTAATTAGGGATGCGCTGCGGAGGCCACTTCCTACCAGCGGGAGGAAAATAGTGGAAAAGCATGGTCTCGCCATGAGGGGAGATCACATGAGAAATGCGGACTAAATAGTTAACCGCGAGGTGGAGGTCCACCTAGGGAGGTCGTGGGTTACCAGGATGGGAACCATTCATGAAAATACATCAGACGGAACAGCCCAGGGAGGGGTTGTTACATACGTCCGGTAGCACTAGGTCCGGTTAGAGCTATCTGGGATAGCTCACATGTTTTCCCGGCCTCAGGGGGAAGGCTGCTCCGCCCAGACAACCCCCAGGGGGTGCTTGCTTAGTGATGGATGGAATGCCTGTTCTTAACCAAGTGGTTGGGTAAGAAGGAAGGCAGAAGGATACCTTTTCTTAACCCAGAAGGGGTAAGAAGAGAGGTAGATAGCACACTAACCCAACCTGCTAGAGGGTGGGGTGGTGCTTTCGCAGGCATACGCCCAGCCGGATGCCAGTCCTACATGTTGCCACGCAGGACATGGTCTGGTACCGGGTTTACGCGAAGGTTATAGAACCTCGCGAAGGTGTTGGGCGTAGCCCAACCCGCAGCTCTACAAATGTCTGCCAGAGAGGCACCACTAGCCAATGCCCAGGAGGTGGCTATGCCCCGAGTGGAGTGGGCCCTAACCTCCAAGGGGCATGGGCGGCCTTGGGATCGGTACGCCACCCTGACGGCGTCCACGATCCAGTGTGCCAGTCTCTGTGTGGAGACAGCCCTCCCCTTCTGCTGACCTCCAAAACAGACAAAGAGCTGGTCAGAGCTCCTAAAGCTCTGTGTGCAGTCCAGGTAGAGGCGCAGTGCGCGTACTGGACACAACACGGATGGGGTTGGGTCTTCCTCCCCAAGAGGGAGCGCCTGCAAGTTCACCACTTGGTCCCGAAAGGGAGTAGTGGGAACTTTGGGCACGTATCCGGGCCTGGGTCTCAAGATAACGTGAGAGTGACCAGGTCCGAATTCAAGGCAATCCGGGGACACGGAGAATGCCTGTAGGTCCCCTACCCTCTTGAAAGAAGTGAGCGCCACCAGGAGGGCCGTCTTACCCGACAGATGGGGGAGATCGGAACCTCCAAGGGGCTCGAAGGGGGGGCCAGAAAGGCCCGCCAGGACCACATTAAGGTCCCAAGAGGGTATGGAGCGGAGACGAGGCGGATTCCGCCTTCTCGCACCCCTCAGGAACCTGCCGATCAGGTCATGCTGCCCTAGAGACTTTCCATCAACCGAATCGTGATGAGTGGCAATAGCGGCTACATACACTTTCAGCGTGGAGGGGGAGATGTTAGTCTCCAGTCTCTCCTGTAAAAAGGACAGCACGATCCCAACCGAGCATCTCCGCGGGTCTTCTCGTCGTGAGAGACACCAGTATGAGAAGAGGCGCCACTTGTAGGCGTAAAGCCGCCTAGTGGATGGAGCCCTAGCCTGAGTGATAGTCTCCACCACAGAGGGGGGTAGCCCACTCAGGGTCTCCTCGTCCCGTCCAGGGACCAGACATGGAGGTTCCAGAGGTCTGGTCTGGGATGCCAGAACGTGCCCTTCCCCTGGGAGAGCAGGTCCTTCGACAGGGGAATCGGCCAGGGGGGAGTTGTTGTCAGAAGCATTAGCTCTGAGAACCAAGTCCGGTTGGGCCAATACGGCGCAACTAGTAGCACTTGGTGCTCCTCTTCCCTGACCTTGCACAAGGTCTGTGCAATGAGGCTCACTGGGGGGAAGGCGTACTTCCGCTTGTCCCGTGGCCAGCTGTGCGCAAGGGCATCCGTGCCGAGGGGGGCCTCGGACAGGGAGTACCAAAGCGGGCAGTGGGTGGTGTCCCGGGAGGCGAACAGGTCTACCTGGGCCTGCCCGAACAGCATCCAAATGAGCTGGACTGCACGGGGATGGAGCCGCCACTCTCCACGAGGCGTAAGCTGAAGAGAGAGCGCATCGGCTGTCTGGTTCAGGACGCCTGGGATATAAGTGGCCCGCAGGGAACGGGTCACCTGCTGACTCCAGAGGAGGAGGCGTCGGACAAGTCGTGTCAGTTGCCGAGAGCGCATGCCACCCTGACGGTTGATAAACGCTACGGCTGCTGTGTTGTCAAGGCGGACCAGAACATGTTTGTTCTGGATGAGAGGCCGTACCCTCTTCAGTGCCAGAAACACAGCCCACAACTCTAGGCAGTTGATATGCCAGCGCAGGCGGGGGCCCGTCCAACGCCCCGCTACTGCGTGTCTGTTGCACACTGCACCCCACCCCTGCAGGGAGGCATCGGTCGTCAAAACGACATCCCTTGTAACCTGCCCAAGAGGGACCCCATTCCGAAGAAAGGTCATGGAAGACCAGGGGGTTAGGGTGCGCCGGCAGACAGGCGTGATCACCAAACGCCTGCTGCCAGTGTGCCACGCTCTCCTCGGAACTCGACTCTGAAGCCAGTGTTGAAGCGGTCTCATGTGCATCAACCCGAGGGGTATTACCCCCGTCGAGGACGCCATATGCCCCAGGAGCCTCTGAAACTGTTTCAGGGAGACCGTGGACTGCCTGAAGGATTTCAGGCAGTTCAACACTGACCGAGCGCGCTCTGTTGACAGTCGCGCTATCATGGAGACAGAGTTGAGTTCCATACCAAGAAAGAGGATGCTCTGCACCGGGGAGAGCTTGCTCTTGTCTCGGTTGACCTGAAGCCCCAACCGATCTAAGTGCCGGAGCACAAGGTCCCTGTGTGTACACAACAGATCTCGCGAGTGTGCCAAGATAAGGCAGTCGTCGAGATAGTTGAGTATCCGCACACCTCTCTCCCTGAGGGGAGTGAGGGCGGCTTCCACGGTCTTCGTGAAGACACGTGGGGACAGGGACAGACCGAAAGGGAGGACTCTGTACTGATATGCCCGTCCCTCGAACGCGAACCGTAGGAACGGTCGGTGACGAGGGTGAATTGAGACATGAAAGTAAGCGTCCTTCAGGTCGATAGCCACGAACCAGTCCTGACATCAAATGGATGTCAGGATGCGCCTCTGCGTGAGCATCCTGAACGGCAACTTGTGAAGGTGCTTGTTCAGGGTACGCAGATCTAGAATCGGGCGCAGCCCGCCGCTTTTCTTGGGGACGATGAAATACGGGCTGTAAAACCCATTGAACATCTTGGCCTGGGGGACGAGCTCGATGGCCTGTTTTGCCAGAAGGGTGGCGACCTCTGCCCGAAGGACGGGAGCATCCGAACCCCTGACTGAGGTAAAAAGGACGCCCCGAAACCTGGGAGGGTTTCTGGCAAACTGGATCGAGTAGCCAAGACGGATCGTTCTCTCCAGCCACCGAGACAGTGTGGGTAGCTCTTGCCAAGCTCCCAGGGACTGAAACAGGGGGGCTAGAGGAACGATCTGCTTCACCGTTCCCGCAGAGGGTGGTTCGTCGGCTAACGAAGCCAACCTCTCCTCGACGGGGGGGGAGCCCCGGAGGGGAGACTGGCCCCGTTGACTTACCTGCCTGGCGAGACAGCTGCACACACTGTCGTAGAGAGAGTGGTGGTAGCTGCCATGAATACCCAACCTCACGTCCCGCCGAGACGTGAGGTCGGTTTGCCGAGCACAGTCCAGTGGAGTGTGCTGACGGCAGAGGGAAACACCCAGGGAGGAAAATGGCTCTTTCTTTGAGCATGTGGGCGCCAGGCCCTGAAAAGGGCCCAGCTGTTGGGACGAGGCAGGGGCCGTCCCTGACCGACTTCTCAGAGGCGTAGCTGTGATGGTCGGGCCCGATGGTATCCTCCCTGGGGTCTTCCCGTCAGGGGCGCTTCCTCCTGGAAGGCTGCTGACGGGGTGGTGGTTTCCCCTTCGACCTCTTCCTCCGGGGCGCAGCCTGGACCGGGGGCATGGGAACCGGAGCCGATGTCGAAGGGGGCCTGGGCTGCCGGGAAGCAGACGTCGCTCGAGAACTCGGAGGCCTTGGGGCGGCCGATTCGCGGCGAGGAAGAATGTGGCTGATGGCCTCTGTCTGCTTCTTCACCGTCGAGAACTGCTGAGCGAAGTGCTCGACGGTGTCACCAAACAGCCCACCCTGCGAGATGGGTGCGTCGAGAAAGCGGACTTACACGGCATCACTCATCTGCGCAAGGTTAAGCCAGAGGTGCCTCTCCTGGACCACTAATGTGGACATCGTCCGACCCAGGGCCCGCGCCGTCACCTTGGTCGCCCTTAGTGCGAGGTCAGTGGCAGCACGGAGTTCCTGCATAATCCCCGGGTCGGCCTTACCCTCGTGGAGCTCCTTCAACGCCTTGGCCTGGTGGACCTGCAGGATGGCCATGGCATGGAGGGAGGAGGCGGCCTGACCCGCAGCGACGTAGGCCTTCGACACCAGGGATGCCGAAGTCCTACACGCTTTGGATGGAAGGCGCGGCCGATTCCTCCAGGTGGCAGCCGTCTGCGGGCAAAGATGCACCGCAACAGCACGCTCCACCTGGGGGATATCGACGTAGCCTTTGGCCGCCCCACCATCGAGGGAAGGGAGTTGGAGCTGGTCTGACTGGAACGTGCCGTAAGTGGGGCGCTCCAAGTCCTACACAGCTCCTCATGCACCTCCGGGAAAAATGGCACCGGGGTTGGGCGCGGTTTTGCACCGCGCTCCGACCCCAGATACCAAGTATCCAGCCGCGAGCGCTGGGGTGGAGGCAGTGGTGTACACTGCAACCCAATGCCCGCGGCTGCCCGGGTGAGCATGGCCGACATCTCAACATCTGCTTCCTCCAGCGCCCTGCCTCCACAAGGGGGAGGCTGCGTGGAGTCTTCAGTGTCGGATGCCAGCAAATCTCCCTCCGATGCTGCGAGCGACATCTCATCTTCATCACGCATCGTTTCCGAATACGTGACAGAGGATCCGGACGGTATGCCACCGCCGGTTGGGGAACGGCCAGACGAGCGAAACGGGGAGCAGGCGGCCCGTGAGCGTTTAGCTGGCGGGTTTGCGCTTGCTGAAGTCCCCACATCACCAACGCAGCTAGCCTTTGCGGACAGCAGGGCTTTCGCCCCCGTCGTCGCGATTTGGGTAGCGAGCGAAGTGGTGGCCGTTTCCAGTAGGAAGACAGCCACCCGTGACCGCAACGTCTGAATGCCCATCCGCCCGCAGTGCAGGCAAGATGGGACTATGAAAGCTGCCTCGGCATGCTGGACGCCCAGACACCTAACGCAGATCTCATGTCCGTCCCCCTCCTCGATGAGGGTGCCGCACCCAAGAGAACAGCGGGACATGCCGCTGGAGAAATTAGCCCAGCCCTGAAAAGGGCTTTTTGGAAAAATTCTCGAGCACCACTGGAACCGCCGAGACGCCCAGGGGAAGGTCGCTGCAGGAACAGAGGGACGATCCGCTGCACACGTCGTAGAACCAGCGAGTTGAAAAAGTAAATTTTTCTTTTTTTTAAGGAGCTTGTACTCATGAGCGATGGCTCTGAAGAACAAACGGTGAATGAATGAAGCACGCCGGCTTCCTTTTATACCGGATATCTGGGGGCGGAGCCCGGCATGCAAATTTCATTCGCCAATTTCCATTGGCCTTTTCTAAAGTAGTCAGAGCTGATAGGTTCTCAAGGGCGAACCCCCATCTGTCGTCTTTCGACACAACGTCGAGAGACCGACAGAAAGGGAACATCCTCATGTTTCATTGTCCTGTGCCGGTTCATTGTATGTTCCTGTATGCTGTACGTTTACCTTGCCTGTATGCTGTTTATTGTGCCTTGTCTGCCAAGTTCCTGTTTCACCCTAGTCTTAGTAAGTGTTTAAGTTTAGTTTATATTAAGTGTTGTTTAGTCTAGTGTTAGTCAGTTCTGGTTTTTGTTGTTAGTTTTACAGTCTTGTTTTACCCCATTATGGTTCTTTGTTTTGCCTTTTTGTATAGTCCTGTTCTGTTTATTAAATACCTTGTTACCCCCTACCATCTTGTCTGAGTCCTGCCTGCACTTGGGTTCTCTGTGCACTCTGTGACATAATGAACCGGCCAAACAGAACCCAGCAGGCAGCAGCCAACGACACCAACTGTTGGTCATGCACCTCCAACCCTGTTTGGTGGGAGGCTATCGCCTCCCAGTCGCACGCTGGAGGTGGTCCGTTTCTGGCCCAGTGCCATAGGCCTCTGCAGGTCTATGCACGGGAGGTTGAGGCCAGGAGGGCATCTGTCCCCGAGGTGCTGGTGAGTGCCTACCTCATGGCCGGGATGGACAACCCACCATCTTTTACTGAGCGGGAGGAGTTGGTTTATCAGCCGTTCCCACAGTTAGTGGAACGGCTGCAGCTTCGAGAGCAGTTCGATAAGGGCTCCTCTCCCAGCTGTCATCCAATCTCCTCTCTTTCTGGGTGGGGGTCCATTCCGGAGGACCTTGTGGTGGGTGCCCTCACCTTGGGGAGACCCACACCGTTCCCCTCCTCACCTCCTGTAGCCACTGCACCATCTACCAGGTCCATGCGCAAGCGGGGGAGAAAGAAACTCTGGAGGGCGGCTCGAGCCCTGGGGGTCCCGAGTCCGGAGGTCCCGAGTCCCAAAGTCCCGAGTCCTGTGGTCCCGAGTCCGGAGGTGTCAAGCCCCAAAGTCTCGAGTCCTGTGGTCCCGAGTCCGGAGGTGTCAAGCCCCAAAGTCCCAAGCCCTGTGGTCCCGAGTCCTGTGGTCCCGAGTCCTGTGGTCCCGAGTCCTGTGGTCCCGAGTCCTGTGGTCCAAAGTCCCGAGTCCGGTGGTGTCAAGCCCCAAATATTTTTTGGGGGGGCGCCGTGGAGATGTGACGGTCCGAGCGGCCAACCCGGCCGCGGATTCTCCCCAGCAACCGGCACCAAGCCCGGTCCAGCAACCGGCACCAAGCCCGGTCCAGCAACCGGCACCAAGCCCGGAATCCAGTCCGGCGTCATGCCCTGTCCAGCCGGAATCCTTCCCCCACGTCATGCCCTGCCCAGCCGGAATTCAGTCCGGCGTCAAGCCCTTTCCTGCCGGCCTTCCGACCGGCGCCAAGCCCTGTCAAGCCCCCTGGGGCTCCGCGCTCTGGCGCGTCCCCCAGGGCTAGGACTTCCCCTCCCAGCCCTGCCCCTTCTGGACTTCCCCCTGTTTTTTCTTGTTTGCCCCCACCCCCCCTCCCTTGTTTGTTATTTTTATTGTCACACCCCAACCCATTGTTTGTTCTTGCTTGCCTTCCCTTGATCTTGTTTTCCATGTTTTGTTTAGTCTTGTCTATGTCCCAGTCTGTCTTGTCCTGTGGGTCTCCTTGAGGAGCGTCAGGATGTCGCTCCTTAAGGCGGGGGTTCTGTCATGGTTCTGCCTATCTTGGTTGATTAATTCCTGGTCTTGAGGCAGAACCAAAACAGAATCCTCTGTTTCATGTGGGGAGAGACATTTTGGACCTTTTGGCCTTCCATACTCTCCCCGAGTCTCGTCTGTGTTTCCCGCCCTTTCCGTCTCATTAGCTTCCCCTTAGTGTTTGATCTGTGTCACCTGGTCCCTAATTAATTATCCTGTGTTTTGTCTCGCTATAAAACATCCTCATGTTTCATTGTCCTGTGCCGGTTCATTGTATGTTCCTGTATGCTGTACGTTTACCTTGCCTGTATGCTGTTTATTGTGCCTTGTCTGCCAAGTTCCTGTTTCACCCTAGTCTTAGTAAGTGTTTAAGTTTAGTTTATATTAAGTGTTGTTTAGTCTAGTGTTAGTCAGTTCTGGTTTTTGTTGTTAGTTTTACAGTCTTGTTTTACCCCATCGTGGGTCTTTGTTTTGCCTTTTTGTATAGTCCTGTTCTGTTTATTAAATACCTTGTTACCCCCTACCATCTTGTCTGAGTCCTGCCTGCACTTGGGTTCTCTGTGCACTCCGTGACAATAAGTGCGTGCGTCAAATGTCAGAAAGTTTGCAGAGACTCTGCACTGGCGCTATTTAACTGGAGCTAACGGAACGACTCAACCTACTCACTAACTTCAACCTGTTTTCCATTCTGTCATTCTATATATTCTCCTACCCAACCTTCAGCATAAACATAACCACTCTGAGGGAAAAATGAGAATGAAATTTCCATTGAGAAACGTATTTACCTCCGCCCCCTTTTGGAGGTTCCCGCCCCATTTTTAAACGCTCCGGCCTGCAGTTATACCTATACCTAGAGCATGGCGCTAACAATGCAGAGGTTGCGGGTTCGATCCCAGGGGATTGCACATACTTGGAAACAAAAAATGTATAGGATAATGCAATATGAGTCGCTTTGGAAAAGATCTGCTTAACATCAGGATCCTGATCACCCTGTTGTGGTTTATTTTTGTTTCAACAACAAGCCAGTTGTATATGATTCTGTAGTTCACATATTATAACCAACTTTATTCAATGTTTTGTGATATCATTTTTTTCTCTCTCTTGCACTCTCTCCAGTAACACTATTCCAATGAGGGATAAAGAAGGTCTACAGGATTACAGGTGAGTAAAATGTTTGACTGAACCCTGTGGGTGAGTGAAAGCTGCTCCATCCTTACAGAGGGGGTTACAGAAAGTTGAGGTGAACAGTAGAGGACATAGAAAAGAGTGATGGAACAGATCAAGAGAAGATGGAAAGCACAGGATAAAAGGAAAAACAGGCCAAAGGAGAAAATACTAGACAGTCAGGGGAGTAGCGGAGAGATGGATGAAAGTGAATATAGTCCTGCGGAGGGTGAAACAGAAGGATGGGAAAGAAGAGAGGGACTGTAATATGTGAGCGGTGATGGACAGATGATCTTGTTCCTCCCGTATGATGGATCTTCACTGCAGAGGATAACAGCGGGTCTCTGGGTGACTCTGGATGTGGAGATCTATGAAGAGGGTGTGACAGAGCGGTAGATTAGGTCATGCGATGACTCACACGCTGTCTAAACACAACAAATACTGTCTTATCTTTGCACCCGATAAAAGCACACGTTGCTTCAGTGTTTCACCATGTGACCTTGCTTACTTACAATCTCTCTCTCTCGCCCAGGTTCATGCCAGAGCCCAACTTGCCCCCTCTGTACGTTTATGAGAGTGATGCCTGTGTGCCTGCAGACGTTGACCCCGCCCAGGTTGTTGTGATTGACAGGATAAGGGCCCAAGTGCCAGAGCTGCCACCTGCAAGGAGACTGCGGCTTGTGGAGACGTACGGTATCCTGCTAGAGCACAGCTTTACACTGGTGGTATGAGAATATATGGAGTAAAATAATTATAATGAAATGTATGCGATAATAAAATCTGTTTGTACATTTTCTATTGATTTGTTGATCTGTAACATAAAAACGATAGATTTCACATTTATAGACTTTCATGTATGCATCTGCTGTTTCAGAATGAGGATGGCCTCATGGACTACTTCGAGAGTGTTGTTCAAATGACCAAGGCAGAACCAAGGAAGGTGATTGGCTGGGTGATGAAGGAGCTGATGGGAAATCTAAATCTCCAGGGTATGAAAGTGGCTCAGAGGTGAGGCAGCTCTCAGAATAATCTTTCACTGGTTGCGACGCATGCAGAATATTGGAAACTTGAATTAGAATAAACAATCGCAAGAGGAAAAGGAGAGAGGAATGGTGTGTCTCTACGCATACCGGAGGCTTATTTCAAGTCTGTTTGTTTTGTTCCTTCCCACCAACATTGTTTCCAGTGAGTGAATAATAAATAACGGAGGTTGTGTTCCATCTATGCTCGGGGATGGGAATTTTGGGGGGATTTTTCCAGTTCAGTGATCACAGAGTCTCAATCATCTTCTCTCATTTTCTGATGTTTGCTTATATCAAGTGAAGCCAAATTGCACAAGAGCATTTAAAAAAATGATGCTTAAAACTTCCAGTAATGAGTTCTCCTGGGTCCTAATGCCTTGTGCTTGTGTTCTTTTCTCATTTGAATGTTTTCCTTACTAACCCCTCCTTTTCTGTCTCAGTCCCATCTCTCCACATGCTCTTGCTGAGTTGATAAATCTTGTGGAATCTGGTCATGTCTCATCTTCAGCGGCCAAGCAGGTAAGGGGAAATAAATATCCGTAATTGATCACAAATAGCGAAACCAATATTTTAATGTCAAAATATAGACGCACAAAATTAGGAACTGTCACTTCAGCTGTATTGTGTTCATGTATGTGTATGAGCACAGGTTTTCCAGGAGATGTGGAAGGTTCCAGAGAAGACAGCACATCAAATAGTGAAGGAATTGGATTTGGGGATGATAAATGACAGGAAGGAGCTATGGAGGATCTGTCAGGGGGTTGTGGACCGTTATCCTGAGGAGGTATACCCAGATTCAGCCATTTTTTAACCAGTACCAATTAACAATAAGATTGCTTCTATTGTTTTTTTGTTGTGTTTTTTTATATTTGTACTAAATTAAAATTCTTCTTCACCTGCTGCTGAGTTTTGATATGCCACTGCTTGTGTTTCTGCAGGTTCAGATTATCAGAGCGGGTAATAAGAAAGTTCTGAACAAACTGATGGGCGAGGTTCAGAGAGAAACCAAAGGCAGAACTGATCCGGTCCAAGTCAGAGCCATTCTGGAAGACATGACATTGTGATGCCGTCTTAAAGGAGTAGTTTGCCTTCAAAATGAAAATTCTGTCATCATGTACTCACCCTCTTGTCATTTTAAACCTGTATGACTTCTGCTGAACACAAAAGAAGATATTTTGAAGAATGTTGTCAACAGCAACCCATTCACTTGCATTGGTTACAATAGAAGTGCTGTTCTGTTCTGTTACCAACATTTTTCAAAATATCTTCTTTTGTGTTCTGAGGAAGAAAGAAAGTCATACAGGTTTGAAATGACAATAGAGTGAGTAAATGATGACAAAACTTTCATTTTGAAGGTGAATAACTCATTTAAGAACTACCCAGTGTGTCTGTTTGTGATGCTGTGTACTGAACCTTCACTCGAAAGATGGATGGAATTTCCATGTTTGTTTTCTATAAGGGTAGGCTCACAGTTATTATTGAAATGAATAAGTTCTGTAAATTTTTCCCATATGATTGACTACACTGTTAATATTGGAAAAATATATAAACATTATAAAAGACAACTGTTTAATGAAACATGGCTTTTTGTTGTTTATTTAAATGTATTACTCAAGAGAAGTTTGGGAATCAATTACAGCATTTAAGGCATCATCCAGTTGTCACTGTAATAGTCAGCTAACTTTACTGACTGTGAGGATAATGTCTTTGTGCTGTGTTGTTTGTGGTGCTGTACGGATTTTCAATAAGATTTTAACTTAATGGTTTGCTTTAAGGTACAGACAGGAGTATACAGTTCAGACTGGATCAGATCAGACTGATGCAAACATTGTGTTTTTCTCCTTTTCTTCGAGAAGGGTTTTGCCCTTTTAAATATTTCACATATTAATCTGCAAGTTGCATACTCTAGAGGGCGCAATTTACAAAGTATAATGACGCAACCTGTAGCAAATTCTACTGTTTTATATCAGTGGACTTTTAAAACACAGAAGCATGCTCTGAAGGAGCCTAATAACAAATGTTAAACTGTTCATACCCTGCATAAAGCCGTAAATTCTGGGATAGCCATTTTTATGTAATGCATAGTTCATCTACTAACTACGGAGAGATCATTTTAGTTAATGCATTTTAACAAAATAATAATTTTATTGAAACACGTGTACTGATTTTTTTATGAAAGTATATCAAAACGTATTTGCAAATCACGAACGTTCACCAGCACGTGATCGGAACACTTGAAACGGTTGGAATATTTGTTGTGTGAGTATCTCGCGCCCTCTAGAGGATTTTAAATGTCACACCGACAAAGTCTTCCTAACCAGGCAGACATAAAAATATTAAAAGGTATTAGTTTCCTTTATATTTGAAAGAAGTAAGTCGAATGGGGTTTTGGTGACGCGACAATAAGCAGTTTTATTTTTCAAGTCACTCATTCCTTCCATGTATGCTTGGAGGAAAAAGTGTTTGGCAATGTAGACGGTGTATCTGGTACCATTATTGAAAGTCCTAGTTCTGAACAAAAGCTGCTCATGTGGCTGAAAGGACTATTAGAAGAATTGTGATGTCAAATGAGGTCAACTAGGGTATCCATGAGTTAACATTCCCAAACCCTGCTGAAGTAAAAAGATCACATATTCACATAGTATGGAGGACACCAGTATTCATGTAAATAAAACCAGATATACAATGCCCCTTCGTTTAATAATTATGTAATTATACGCATTCAACGTGTAAATATTATATCCAAATAGGCAACAGTGGAAGAGGGAAATGCATTTAGATCAGAATTCTTCAGTGATTTACCACTTCTGAGGTTCTGTCAGGGTTATGGACCACTTGTACGGTAGTAATGTTATTGAAGAGAAACATTCTAGATTGAAATACAGTTACTGGAGAAAGCGTCTCGTACAAAGAAATCACCCCCACATTATAAACAAAATTATACATAATGCATATAATTTTATTTTTGGATTATCATTCTACACTGTGCCCTTAGCATATTTATGAATATAATAAGTATGAAATACAAAACAATTGTGGATGAGGTGGGAGGGGCTATATGCCTCTTCATCATTAAAAATAATTCTCATTGACTTGTTTTTACTCCATTGATTTTCAACTGGGCTCCAAAAATGAACATTATTGCAAGTTGTTGTTGTTGATTTAATGTTGTTGTGCATTTGCATTAAAACACTTCAAATTAAAATTGTTTTGGTATAAAGTTACCTGGAGACTGCAAAAATAGTAAAAAATATACACAACTTTTTATATACCAACCCACATTTCAAATTCACTGTTGACATCAGTTGCATCATAAACATTAGAAATATAACAATGTTTAAACTTGTGTAAGCAAAGAAAAAAAACTGCATAGCAATTGCTTTCATACCTGCTTCTGTAAAAACACAAATTCACTCTTTCCTGTGTTTAATACCATGCTATCAAACAAACTAAAACACAACAGAAGAAAATAAAGAGGAAATGTTTTTTCTGTGAAAAAATAATTATTTAGTACTACCCCAATAAATAAAACCCCTTTATCCTGACAAACAGGTGTTGCTATTATCAAACACGCTAACGTGCTGCATAGACAATATGAATGCCTTAAAGGTAGTCAGTATCAGTAAAACCTAATAACAATGATGCTCTAAAAGAAACCAAAACCACTGTGCAAGAATTTAGATCAAATCCAACACACAACAAGCCATTTGGTCACCTTTGCAAAATGAACATAATTTACAAAGCATGTATTAAAAATCATACAAAGAACAACGAGTAGGCACAGAAATAGGCACAATTAGTATAAGGCCATTTTTAGAAAAAATCCTCTAAAAGGTATCAACAGTACTAAACAGTCACAGAGTCATCCTTCCATAACAGTCCTAGGATATCAGATGATATGTGCTGATGTCTTTATCTCTTAACTGCCATCATTCTTTGGTCTCAGTCAGTGTTGACCATCATTTTGCCATAAAATGAAATTAAGGCAAATCCAGTGATTCCTTTCTGACAGGGGATGCTTATTAATCATTAATAATTTCTTATTAATGTAAGACATTATTGCTGTTACACGTGTTATTGCAGAGAACAGTTTCATGATGCATCGAAAAGTCCTGAAACAGTGATGTGATGGCAAGCAAGAATCGCCTTGCAAAAGCGTTTTTAAAATCAGTAAAAAACGTTTTTCCACACTTATTTAGAGGCAACTTATTGACCGGAATTGTCTCAAAAGTTATTCGGAAATAATAATCAACATGAAAAAAAGGCAAAGTGGAAAGGCTATTCCTCCATGAGAAGTTGAGACTGGATGGAATGTTCTTGTGCAATGGCTGCCAGTTCCTTGAGGAACTCTGTGAAAAGAACTGTGGCGTATACCTCTGTTCTGTTTGAGGGAACTATAACTTTGGGTTGGATAGCTGGATACTTCTTGGTTTTGTCCGCTTCAGGACCATGAATCCGATCTCCCATCTTTGGACTTTGAGAGTCTAGATTAAAATTGTGAAGAAAAGTTATACACACATTATCAAATTTTCTGATGTCATTTTAGTTTATTATACTACTATACATTGTACTTCTTTTAAATAAAAGATCTTATTTAATGAAAGATCTTAAAACATCCTACAGCTTACAAGTGTTGACATGAAACATTGCAACAGACACACTTCTGTGGCTCAAATTGATGAAAAATCCTTATACTTATTGTGCTCCAGTAAAACATATACATATGTGTGGATTGATTTATATAGAATAGACATATTCTGACCTCTCAGTGAACTCTCTCTGGCCAACAAGCAGTGCTGAGCAGCAGTCAGGAGCTCTGGGAAGTCTTTACGGGTTGCAGACAACTGCTCTATCTGGTTCTTTAGAGAGGCCAGTACCTAAGAAATAATTACAGAGAGGAAGGAAGGGAGAAACAAATAAACAGGGAGAAAAGTAAGTGAATATCAGATGCTGAACTCTTGATATGAATATAATGCATGTGCTTCTAAAGACATGCTAATGAATGCACCATAACAGAACAACAAGAGAAAGCATCTTTTTTCAGGCATGTAATATATCTGCTTAAATTTTGTCATTACAGTGTTTTTGTTATGAAATTGGATGTTTAATTTGCTTTATTTTGTTGTTACAAACAACACTTCACTAAATTATGCATCAGTGGAACCAATTCACAGTGTATGAGGGCTGCGTGCCAATTTAGGATAAAATATGACTATTGGTGGTTACTGCAGTGAAATAGCAGGTGTCTCAATTTAATGCTACTGAGAATAATTGTGATATGAATAACTGTGATTAGCAATAGTGTTTTAATAGTACAAAAATAATAATATTGTCAAGAATTCAGTCAGCGCTAGTATAAACAGTAGTTCACATTACAACACGTGATACTGTTCACATTTAACATTTTGTCTTAAAGGGATAGTTCAAACCAAAATAAAAATTCTGTTGCTATTTACTCACCATCTTGTCATTCAAAATCTGTATGACTTTCTTTTTTCTGCAAAACACCAAAGAAGGTATTTTGAAAAATGTTGGTAACTGAACAACATTCACTTCTATTGTATGGACACAAAACCAATGCAAGTCAATGGGTACCTCCATTGTTCCGTTACCAACATTCTTCTAAATATCATCTTTTGTGTTCTGCAAAAGAAAGAAAGTTATACAGGTTTGAAGAGGGTGAGAGAATGACAATGGTTACAAACTCTCTCTAGCCCTTGTATTTTGAGTGTAATTCATTGGCCACCAAAGAGAAAACACAAAAACTAATTTAAAGAATAATTTTATGATTAATAGATATCACAGTTGATAAAACTATTGTGAATTCTTTATGTCCACAATAATCACACGGTAAATATATCTGAATTCGTTGAATGATTTTGTGGAACCTTGAACAATACTGAAATTATTTATTTTCTGTTTTAAAGGCTCTGGTATATTGACAGCAAATTTCACTCTTTGGGCAGAGGGATTAATGTTTGGGAATGTGAATCTTTTAGGGAAGCATGTAAATATGTGACAGACTGAGTTAAGAAATCAACCGTATACTAAACATTTTTAAGACATCTTAATGTCTATATGACATCGGACAAAGACATCTCCGAGACGTATAACAAACAATAAAAAAATAGACATCAAACAGACGTCTCCCAGATGTGTGCTATCAGGGACATGGTGCTGATGGTACGCTTATCAGCAACTGAAAATATCAAAAAAAAACACGTGTTTCATGTGTTTCATTTAACAGTGTTTCATGCATTCTGACTTCTTTACAATGTTAAACATGCTGGCTTCTCATGCTTAACATGGTCAACTTGTCAATAAACAAGTTGGAATTATCACATAGTATTTCTGTGCTCGATAAACTCTCCCAACGCTGTATTGGTTTAAGAAAGATTTTTCCAAACATAAAAAAACGTTACGTACTATCTTTTCTTAGTCCCTTATTTTGCAATACTGCCTGAAAAAGAACGCCCACGGCAAGGCGAAAGAAATGCAGTTTGTTACTCTTATGATAGTGAGAGAAATTGATGAGTGTTTGTTTGTTCACAGCATTTCAGTGATGGATGTTATATAAACGGTGGATGTAACGCAGGATTTGGAGATCGTTTGAAACTGAAAGATGGAATGGTTACTGCCCTAAAAGATGCCAGACATGAACCGCACGCGGTAAGTGAAACGAAGTCTGTGTTTTGTTGGAAT
This sequence comes from Triplophysa bombifrons, assembly GCA_029783895.1. NCBI lineage: Eukaryota > Metazoa > Chordata > Actinopteri > Cypriniformes > Nemacheilidae > Triplophysa > Triplophysa bombifrons. The sequence continues at coordinate 19,636,745 of CM056452.1, forward strand.
TTGACGCATACGTGCATAATATAAACAACAAAAACTTATGGTGAATCAACATTTACGCAGGGATAATGTGATGATGTATTGTGTGCTCGTGATTTAGTTCCTCCCCCTGCACACCCCCAAGAGGTCATCTGTTTTCGGAAAAAATCGTACAGCTCTATCTCTCTTTTATAAATTTGATCAAACTAAATACTCTTCCAAGATACGAAGTATGCAATTCTACTGTGTAGGTACTCAATATTAATATGAGATTGGTTGAAACTGTGCATTCAACTGGACCTTTAATAAACCCTTTGCATTGTACCTTGTCCTTGTGTTGTATTATTGATATTGTGTATATTCCAGTACCTGGTAGAGTGATCGGACGCTGGGCTGGAACACCATGTTAGTGTTGAGGAGGAAGGAGCGCAGCAGGGGCTGAGGGTAAGCGCCTAACTGGGCCAGGATGCCAGTCAGAAGCAGATTCACTTGGAGAGTGTTGTTCAGCATGTTTTCTAGACGAGACAGCAGCACACTCACGAACGGCCCTGAGAGAGAAAAAACATACACAAATAAAAAACAAAATACTAACCAGTCCGTAACAACACAAACCCAAGAATTAAGTAAGAGATGAGGTGCAGTCAGATTATGGTAGGACATTTAGGACCAAGACGCAAAGCATTATTCCCTTATAACACAGCTCATGATGTTTGTTTCAATAATTTTTATGTGAGCAAAACGAGATCACTGTTGGCTAACAGATTAACACAATGTACAAACTAAAGCCGTGAAGAAGATTGTGTAGAACAATTACATGTTTAAATATCAGACATTCTTTAATTAAATGTCTTATATTTACACAAATAGAATTAATTTAAACAAAAGACTTCAGAGTATTTAAATAAATGGTAAGAAAAAAAATCTGACCTGTAAAGGGAACAGCATTACCCCTGCTCCCACAGCAGGGTTTGGTGCCAAAAGGAGACGATGGCATCCTTTCTAGCTCTGGTGTTTCTGGTAAGAAGCTGTTAAACTCTACCTCATATTCCATGAGTTCTGTAGGACTCTTGAGTTCACTGTTTGTTTGACTACTTGACTGTGCAGCCAGAGATCTTATTAGGTCCTCATACTGGGCCATGAGGTCCTCCCCTTCTGGAATCGCTGACCTGTCTGATTGTGCAGGTTCCCCCTCTTTCTTTTTACAGTCCTCCATTGACGGGCCATTGCGGATTGAGGACTCTGTTGGATTTTGATTAGATGTTGGTTCTCCTGACTCCAACTGTTCTGACTCTGCAGGTTTGGATGAGGCATGACAACTGTTACTAGAGTCTTGGACATCCTTTTGAGCAACCAGGTCATAGACCATAACATCATTTTGAAACTCAGCCTCTTCCATGTAAGATCCCTTCACAAGCATAATAGCGGTTCTCCGCATTTCCTGGATGTGTTGTGGGGGTTCGTCCTGGATAGGCCCAGCGTCCTGCCCTTCTTCTGGATGTGGTTGGGTTGGACAAGCATCATAACTATCATCCCACTCCAGTTCCAATAATCCAGGAGCAGCATTAAGATCCCTGACAGGTTGACTGGACTGTTGAACCTGATTTTGGGGCTGTGTTGTCTTGCTGGTTATCTGCTGACGAGTCCTACCAGACTCTTCCAGGGTACTGCACTGGTATTCTTCTGGAGGGGGGTTCTCGCCGTCGTAAGGTGCAGACCACATGCGACACGCTCGCATGCAGTTACCTATGTTGTTTTCGGCATCACTTAAGTATTGCACGTAACTGACATCCAGGTGGATCTCAGAGCCAATGACACAATCATCTTCCTCTGGGAGGACCTCCTCTGATTCTAGAGGAAGATAAACCAAATATATGAGGATTTTAAATGTTCATAGGGTACAATACAACATCATGGCTACTTTTTGACTAAATTCAGCAAAAGTTGTGCTCTGGAATTTGTTTCAGCTTCTAAGAACTTTAAATACAACCGCAGACATTAGCAGATTACATAGTCTGGCAAGAAATATAGAAATGAAGTAGATGCAGTTACTAGTGAAGTGTGTTGCATACTGGATTTGAATGTGGCAGAGATTCATTTGTTTTACTAGAGACATAAATTGTGTTTCAGTGTATTTGGATAACAGAGATCTGGGACTCCAGTTTGTAATCTCAAAGAGATTCAACTGAATCCCATAAAGTCACAGTAGACTCTTTTACACCAACTTCCAAAATGTATTATTACCCTTAGTTGCTTTTTGGGAGCCATCAGTGCCTTTTGACCATAGAATGGAGTCCAGCTGCCTGAGTGGAGGAGGGACGATCTCAGGAGAACAGCAAGAAGGTGTTAGGGAGAGGAACTTTGCGGCTGAAACAGAGTAACAGTCTCTTTCCCTCAGGACTCTCCGCTGACTTAACATCATATGATTGCAGGAAATCAAGTACCTGTCGGGGAAAAAGAGACACCGCTTACTGCACTACAAGAAAGACACTTCAGAAAGCAACACTCAAGTGGTAAGAGGTTTGTCACAATAGACGCTAAACACGCTGGCCAAGGTTTGCAGAACTGCAAATAAATGAATAAACAATCATGAAGAGTCTATGGAAGTCTACTTACTTGAAAATCAACTGAAGCATGACATCCTCACAATACAGCCCAATGAGAGTGCGGAACAGAGCCAGCGACACGGTGCCAAGCTATAACAAAACAGAAGCCAATAAGAACTCTGCAAAAATGTATCTTATCCTTAAAGGGATACTTCACCCAAAAATGCAAATGAAAATTACTTACTCACTTTCGAGTTGTTCCAACTCTGTATACATTTATTTGTTCTGATGAACACAGAGAATGATATTTTGATGAATGCTTATAACCATACAGATTTTGCCCCTCAAATACAATGGATGTCAAAAGTGCCCCAGAACTGTTTGCTGTCCTACATTCTTCAAAATGTCTTCTTTTGTGTTCAACAGAACAACAACAAAAAAAGTAATTTAATTTAAGATAAAATTTATTTTTTCCTACTATGGGAGTCAATAGGGGGCAAGATCTGTTTGGTTATAAGCATTCTTCCAAATATTTTTCACTGTGTTCATCAGAACAAAGACAATTATACAGATTTGGATCAACTCGAAGGTGAGAAAATTGACAGAATTTCATTTTTTAGTGAAGTATCCCTTTTAAAGAAAATTAACTTTATTTTGTATCAAAAGCAATATTGCGTAACATATTACAACTGTTCTTCAGAGAATATATCTTTAATATATGGGCAGTATATGTAGGTACCTGAAAGGGAGTATTGATGCGGCTAACTAACGTGTCCAAAATGTGAACGTTGTCATGGCGATGGAGGAAGATGAAACTGAGGAAGGTGCGTAGCAGGGCGGGTTCCGACACAATTCGTATGAACAGGTCCAGGTATGCTGTGGTGGTCATTACCTCTTCAAGTGTTAACTGAAAAAGATTAGGTTGCTTAAAGTCATATTGTAGTGAGATCCGATTTCATTACACTTAACGTTTAGGGAAGGTGTTAAAATAGCGATCTAAATCTAGAAGACATTAAATTACGTTTTTAATTGAAAGTCAGTGAGATGCTTTCTGCACCAGGGTTAGGCAAAGATCCTGAGGCCAATAAAGAAAGCTTGCAGATCACTAACCTTGTGCAATGCTGGTGCTAAAACAGGTACCAGGAACCCATTATGAATGTATCCCACCAGCTGGTCTCTGATAGACGGATGAGCCACCTAAACACAAAGAGAAAATAATTAAGTAATATAATAACTTCCAGGCAAATATAAAGATAATAAATCATCTTTATTCACAGTTCAACCTTTGCCTGGTGATTCAAGACTTCCATAAAAATGTTTATGAAGTAGACTAAAACTACACATAAGTAAAGTGCATCAAATTCTGGCACTAGCTCACACCTGTATGACAGCGTTACAGAACTCGAGGGAGTTAAGAAACTGCACAAGAGATGGCAGCTGCTGCCAGTCTTCACCACTGAGACAATGCCAGTCTTCATTAGGCACATCCAACTTAGTAGGCAAAGAGGAGTAGAGCCCACTTAAACCTGTGGCCAAAACCTAAAGAAAATGTTAACAAAAAAGGGGTTACACGTGATTCTCCATGCTATGCATATCATACTAGAACAAACAGAAGAACTAGAATAATAGCTCCAAGACTTTTTTGTAACAGTGTCATTTTAATTTCAATGCCTGTAAATATAGGTTACTTTAGCTACAGAGTATTATGAGTTACTTCAGTTATGGAATACTGTCAAATGCGTGATGTCTATGTCTGCAAGATACTTTCAATTTCGCCTCACATCAAGCCAAAATAGTTTTTATGTAGACATTGACCTTCACATAAGGCTAGATACATAATGTGACACAACTTTTGCATCGTTTTTGTTATCTGATTTTAACAAACAACAACTGACAGTTTTTATGTATTGTATATTGAGGGCAATACGAGGGTGGAAGCGATTGTCTACAGTCAGACACTATTAAAGATGATGTCATTTTAATAAGTATGCGACTCATGCACACAGTAAAAATTATGCAATTATCTTTAATGACTAAAGAGATATACTGCACTGCTAGTCAATGCAAGAGGGCCTGATGAAGCAGATCTTTGAAATGAAACTGACACAAATATTGATGAGTCATCCTGCACTACAGAGTTTTTTGTCCAATCAAATGCTTTCTTGAATAAGAATGCAAATAAGAATAGGGAATGGAAAAATGAGCGAAACACTCTAACAGATAAATACCGGACAGAAATAGGTGTTTTCTGCAATATGTTTCGCCACAACGTGGTTCTCAGCAGACAGTGCCATGATAAGCAGAAGAGCATCTCTGGCCTGCTGTCCAACCGACCCTTCCCTGTGTATGAATGGGATGAGCAGGGAGAAGATGAGGAAATTCGCAGCTCCCTGGTCCTCGCTTGTATGGAAAAACAGCTCCAAGACAGACGGGTCTTTAGTGAGAACAGAGCACAGCTGGTTCAGGAGCAACACCAGTTCTGCTTCCACGACAGCAGAGCTCGGACGTGACGGAGAACCAGAGCAGGACGACAGAAGCATCATCAAGGGCTTAAGAATAGGTTTATGATGAAGTAAAGGCTGCCTGGCTTGTCCGATCAGCATCTCGTACATCTTCAACTGTTCTAATTTCATTTCGTCTGTGAATTCTCTCCTCAAGCTCCAGATAAAAAGCCTCTCCAACACGTTCTCCATCACGACAAACTCCAGGATGGGACCCATGGCTCCACTCTGACCACACTCCTCTTCCATGAGGAGAATCAGCATGTGCTCTACGTAGTTCTGCACGGCGCTGGCCTCATCGCCAGGGATCTGGCCGAAACGGAGACCACCCAGTCCTCCGCCCCCACCGAGACCATGACCTGCACCAAGGATGCCAACATTACTGCGTACAGGGTCGTGCTTCTCTAGAATTTTCACCACCTGATAAAGAGGAAAATATCAAAAGTCCTTCAAACTGCTGTAGTGTTTTAGTTTGATCTGAATTGTCAATTTAGGAGACATGAAACAGAAATACATCTTAAAGATGAACTATTACAATCTCCTTAAAATTACATTTCATTGTGTGTGTTATGTTGCTGCGTGTAAATGGATAGCAGTCCAGGTGTAAAGCCGAAAGTGAACGAATAACAGATTTTTTGGCTTGGGAAAAGAGAAGTCGACTCTGAATCACGCCAACGAGTCATCTATCGTTCTAATTTCAGTTTCGGGTCAGATTTGCGTCACTCTGTGTAATCCCCGCCTTCGTTCTATTTGCGACAATGCATGAGGTAGACCAATCACAGGAGACTAGAGCATCTAACCAATCAGATCAGAGTAGACTGACAGAAAGGAGGGGATTAGACCGATGAATCGCCGAACGAATCATTTGAGAATCAGTCAAGAAGTGAGGTCATAATGACTGCCTATTATTAGAAAATGAAAGTGTTTAACACCGTGTATGTATCTAAATTTTTTGTTGGACACTTAAAAATCACAACATATTTACTCTTTAAGCTGCTGCCCTTGTGAAAAAATGTCTTTCTTCATTTCTTTTCTAGATTTCTTTAATTGTTAATGCTTTGTATATCAGCTTTTCTTGTATTATTGCCTTATCTGAGATGGATCACCTTGTCTTTGTTTTCTCATATTTAAGTCACATTAGATAAAGTGTCTACCAAATACCTACATGGAAAAGTAAAATTATAACTTTGTTTGGAAGATTTTGAGAAGTTCGAGCCACCTGCTGAAATTGTGATATGCCGTAGATAAGAACATTTGTAATATTTGTATTTACATTTTAGTGTTGCTTTAGTAAATCACAATATAATATATTAAAGTGTATCAGAAAAACATCTATTATACGCAAAGTAGCTCAAGTAGCTCAAAATAGAGCTGCTATAAATCAGATCAAAGCAAACAATGAGCTCTCTGTCCTGGTTCACTTTTTTACTATTGCGACAGAACTTACCATCAGGTTTTTTTACAACTATTGGGTTATTAACAAAGTAAAGGAATGACCTGAAGGGTCCAGGAAGTGGAAGTGCATGCAGAGTCAAATTCTATCTTGCTCCAAGCAAAGTGTATCATTCTTAAATGCAAAGTAATGAGGAAGAGGATAAAGGGTTGAGTATTAATCCCATATTTACAATCATAATTAAGGCTTTCAGAAATCCAGTTTAGACTGTTTGTCAGCTATAGCTTAACAATGCCTTCTATTTTCTGAAGCCTTCAGTTGATTTTCTGTTGATTTTCACCTAAATGTTTTATTCTAAACGTTATTTATTAAATAGAGAAAAATCTAGTTTACATAACATTTGGTTTGATTCCCTTAAGTGGAGTGAATAAACTATTTTCTTAAGACCAATTGGCTCCCATTTACTTCCACTTTGTGAAAAAGTGTCAAATAAAAAATAATAATAGTAATACATGGGGATAGAAGATATTAGAAGTGTGGAGTACCTGTGCCCAGTGATTTCTGAAGACGATCATGCATGTTTCAGGGTCCACATCCTTCAGAACCAAGGTCTGGCCACCTTGATTCCCATTGGCAACAATAAATGCCATTGTTGTGCCCTCTCAGCTGGACTAAACCATGTTAAGTAGGGGAGCTGATTCCAAATTCTACCTAATGTGGATAACTGCACGACACCTTTAGACAATGAAGACCTGCAGAGAGGTGAACATGGAAGAGCACACAGATAATTCCACCATTCTACCAAAATAGTTTTCATTTAAAACGTCTGTGGTTTTTAATCTTGGATTTTCTGTAGCACAAACCAAACACAAATAGTAACACTGAGCTCTTTTAGTCTATTAGGTTTCAATTTATTATTTCTGAATCAACACTTCAATGGCTATTTTGGCAGAATCTTTGTGTTCATTCTGCAGAAAAATGAAAAGCTTTTGGTTTTCTAAGGGTCTGAGTGAGTTTCATCTGCGCAATGAAGTCCACTTTAAGATCAGCAATAAGGTCAGACATGATGTCATTAAACGTTGACGTTTAGATGTTAATAACCAACATGTGGATGTGAGTTCTTGTGTGTAATTTTCAGTGTTACTGGTTATTTAACTTATATAATGTTCCTGAAAAACTACTATAGCGGTAGGCTTGCAATTCCTATGCTGAGCTATTTTTAATAAAATCAATAAACACACCCATAGCCCCAAGCATTTAGTTAACAGCTATTTGTTTTAAACAAATGCAAAATGATTATGGATGGATACAAAGAAACAAAATATGCATGCTGGGAGGATGATATGGTTTCTATGTGTTTGAGTGTTCTAATAGAAGAGCAAAAGTGTTAACAATGGTATTCATCTCAATCCATGTGAAAGTAAATTACATTAAAGCTGAAGAGTATCATATTTTTTATGTTAAAATACTTTCTCTACCCCTGTTTAATATGCAGATTAATCTAAAGTGAGCCGACGGTTTTTAGAATACATAAAGACATACTATCATCTCTACTAATATTAAATATATATTTCACTAGACTTAAGCTTGGCCATAGGAGAGTGCGAGTACAAAGTATGATTCTCCTTCCATGAAACGCATTAATGTATAACTTCTGAACATAAATTGAAAATGGAATTATAAACCGTTCCCTATATGACCTTATATTATTATTATTATTAAATAGGAGATATTAAAGTATGAATTCACCTATGCATTTATTCCATAAACATCCAGGTAATACAGCATCTGCATAATGTGTGTTCCTTTAACAGGTGCACAAAGCTACAGAAAACCTTTAACAGGACGCTTCACACAACACTAACCAGCCAATCAGAGCCCACCAACTCTCACCCACACCTGAAGTCAGAGCCAGTCATCAGAGAAAGCACTGACTGATGGACAACATGATACTGTTCCGAAGATACCCAAAGGGGGAAAATGAACACCCTGCATTTTCAATTTCCACCTACCTCATACAGACCAAGTCTGAAAGCTGCTGCCGGGACCACAGTGTTTTGTGAGCAAGAGAACATCAGCATCTTCTAGAGGTTCAGGAGCTCTTCTGAGACAAGCAGAATTAGATCCAGTCAACGGGAGCCCTGTAGAGATGAGAACGGGGGAACAGCTTAGCTGTGCTGGTTTGAGCCGCGTGAGTGATAAGGGGGCGAGAGGAGGAAAGCAATGACTTTGATTGATCTGAGCAGAGAAAGAGATTTGAAATAGAACTGCAGGAAGAGAGATGAGTAGGAGTGGAGAGGAGGTGGCAATACAGAAATGCAGGGGCGGTTGAAGAAAACGTGTATACTCCAAACCTTCAGCTATTCTAAAACCACATTTTCTTAAAAGACCTTGTATGTATTAGCCAAAAACAAAGAGCACTAAGAAGATTACCTACATACCGCAGCTGTGTGCCGCCAATTCTCCAATAATGTATCAGGGTTTTTTCATGACTATTAGACAAGTGCATCTACTGTTCTACTCAGCATAATACGCAGATAGAGTAACAATTTCGATTTCTATAGAGACATTTACTCAGACAGTTGACTGTACACAATCACATACAGAGACACATGTTCTCAATTATATGAGTTGGAAGGTCCAGTTATGAAATTTAGTGCCGTCTAGTGGTGAGGTTGCGAATAGCACTACGGCAGCTGACACAGGATGTCATCACGTTTTCGCTTCTTTGCCAAAGGAGCTAACATACTTACAAAACACACTCAGTTGAGCACTTTGTCACTTTAGGGCTACTGTACAAACAACATGGAGAATAGATTCTCCAAAATATTACACATTGGACCTTCAGTGCTACTTTAATTAATGCAATAGAGGAAGCTGCATTCAGATCTTCAAGTTTTAGTATACATACAAAAAATCCAGGCTCCAAATGCATCATGGTTTCAAAAAATAACTAGGCTAAAAAAGTGACCCCGAAACACATACAGTACACTCATTTAAAATTGTACTGATGGGACAAAGAAAACCTCTAGGGAACAAACTAGGCTGAATTCTTGATCTTGGTCTACTTTCTGAAGAAGTTCAGATGAGATACTGGGACAAAACTGGGACCGGCAGGGAGACAGTTTTCCTGAGTGAGCAGATATGTCTTATTTTAGTAAAGGTCTGATGTAATCTGTGATTACTTCACATTAACAGCAGTTATCCAATTAGAGTCATTACGTTAATTATGCTAATTGGATGCTTCAAAGTTACATCCAAGTTCATGAATAATTCCACACCACATAAAATAGAAATTTATGGTAAGGACAGAAAACAGAGTGTTATACATTTTAAATCAACACTAGTGCCAATCCAAGAACCATTCATCCACATTATATATACCATATACCTACAAGTAAAACAGTAAAAGTTTTTATTTGTGAGCTGTGTCATGCCTCAAATATACTTAAAACAACAAACCATTATATCTTGTGGAACATGTGTTACATTAACTCCTCTGGCAGCTGTAGCTCAGCTGCCACAGTGGTTGTCTAACACATGCTAATGTGACATCACCGTTTAAACCTCCCTGCTACTACACCGTGACTGACAAAACAGGTTTTGTGTGTTTGTAGCCACACCAAAAATTAGAGGACACGGACAGAAAATTTTTTTTTTTAAGTTGAACGATTCACAAGAGGTCCATGTACTTCTTTACATTAAAGGCCATAGCTTCAAAAAGTAATGTGACACTGGCCAGGGCCAGAATATTTGTTTGGAGTCCCTTTGTGAATGACTCTCCTTTGAGAATGGGTTGGGTTTCATGCCCTGCAAACCAAAGGGAGTGTCCTCAAAGGGTTTCATTCTGAAGGGAGAGGCTGAGTGAAACGGAAACATAGCAAGCAAGCCTGTCCCACCCTATCACAGAGATGTCATAACTGTTGAAGATTGTTCTCCGTGTGCCATCTATTAGCACTAAGCTGATGCATTTCACACAATTTGTCTCACTGCCATATGTCATATCATGGTTAGATTTCTTAAGGAATCAATTGATGTAAAGGTTTAAATTGTGTTATTTTTTAATTCCTATTTTTATTTTTTAAATAAATTATGAATTATAAAAAAAACTGCCTTTTTATGTGCGATAATTTTGAATTGTGTCAGAAATATGTGTTTTTCGATGTCTTAGCATATGCCTTACATGATGGGAACACCTGGCTCTCTTACAGACAAACAGGACCCCTAAGCAAATCAAAGCAGGCATGTTTTTCATGCTCTGAAGACACATGAGAGGAATCTACTGATCCCTGGTGCCCATGACGACCAGGTGACGGGAGGTCCATTAAAGTAACAGAGGCTGTTGAAAAATTTACAGGGCAAACACAGAGGAGAAAAACTACAAGCTCTATTTACAGCCTCGAGCAAAAAGCAAGATACTGACCCTTTTCCTTTCCATTTTGGATTGATAAATCAAACAATTCACATATAAAAATAAACACACATTTTCTACTCTACACTAGCCTTTCCAATAGAACTGTGTTACACTCTTCTAATCATTTCAATATATTGTAGCAAATATGACCAAAGGGTGCAATAGATAACTACAAATCTTATCACAATTTCATGTTAAACCTTTAACACTAATGATAATCACGCTAATGTTAAAGGTTTTACTGCATGCACGTAAGATGCAAACATGTGTTTACACACTGTACACATGTGTGTACTGTATGTGTCCCATCCAGACCTGATCCGCATGAATAACAACAAACCACCTCTCTAGATTGGTGGGTTCTTTAAAGACATGGAGGTACCTCGGGACCAGTCCAGTAACTATGGAGACATTTACATCACGAGTAGTACCTCAAACATCTACATAATGATGGAAACCATGCAAATAAGGTATTTTTGCATGCTGTCGTGCGAAAGCTCTAACATATTTACAAACTGTAGTTTAGGTGTTCAACTTCTATTTATGGTGTGAATGAATCTCAGTACGATACTGATAAAACCCAATGAACGACAACAATTCTTTCAGAATTTATAGAACTGTGTGTTTTCTGAGATAAAATAAAAACTATGGTGGCCCCATTAAAACAAACAAAGGAACAGCAGTGTGATGTTTGCCTTTTATGATAAGGGAGTGGGACACAATAACCTTTCAGACCGTTGTGTGAGAAATAATGGTAGCCAAAAGGTATAGTATTTTTACAAAAGAGTAATAAAAAACAAAAAATAGACATTTCTCATAAGATATAAAAAATCAGCTTCATTCTATGTGGTGCCCCCATGCGTGCCCCCGATTGGAGATCACATTACCAGTCATGCCATGCAATGACTTTTCAGCACCTATTTCCAGGCCTAAGGCATTTTCAATACAAAACATAAAGTATCTCTAAACAAAACAAGCAAACAAAACGAACAAATACAATAACACACAGCTAAGAATAGAGCCCCAAAACAGCACAGTCCGGAGTGATTGTCTAAATCAGCCTGTGTGTGATCCAAAAGTTCATCCCGAATGAGGATAAAAATTTAAATTGAATCCGAAAATGTCCATTTTATTGAGTAGTATAACTCTAAAACAAACAACGTCAATCTGACAACAATTATAACACTGTTGAATCCATGCCAACAGGTGTCTATATTAAATCCAATGAAGAAACAACAGCAAAAAGTAAACAAAAACCTAACAGGGCTGTCTCCGAAATAGACCCATTCACTATCCCCTACATTAGTTTACTAATATAGTATTAAAAGAGCACCATCTTCGAACCTCACAAAGGTTTGCCAATGGCTAACCATGAGTATGCATCGGTTGTACACTGGTTATTGCGATGCATCATGGGATTGAATGAGTGCACTTAATAATTTCCACTATGAATTTCAGACACCACTAAAATGAATGTCCCCTCAAATAATGCACTATATTAGAATACAGGAGTGTATTTCAGACAAAGCAGACCTCTTCTCTTATGCTTAAAAACTAGAGCTTTCAGTAAATCTTTCAGTGAAGATGTGAAACGTCAATCATGCAGTATCTGAAGGATTTTTCAGGAACACTGCATATTTTGTTTAAATTCTATTATTTTCACCTGTGCAAAATGTGTTACTCATATGTAATGTGATATAGCATTATCTGGCAGTAGTACAAAGCAGATTATGAAGGGATGAGTAAGTGTGTTAGCACAACTGCGCACCCGTTCGACTTACACTGCCATAAGAATTGTCCATATTGTACCAATGGTCAACCTATATAGTGTACTGTCATTATTTTAAATCCACCCAAATAAAACCATTATAGTCCTTTTGGATACCGCAAAAAAAATGTTAAACAACTTGTCACTGAAAAATGTTATAAAAAAAACATCCACATCTAAAAGAAATGTTACAATCTTATTATGAATGGGTTGTATGTTTAATGTTCATTATCCATGTGAGAAAAGGGGGGGGGGGGTGAGACAAAAAATTGTTTGCACTGCACAGAGATCCCTTATCATATCGCAAGAAAGATGCATGCTTGCTGCAAATTACACAAGCCAGATTGAACGCTGAGATAAGAGAGAGAGACAGGCAAAGAAAGGAAAGTAGACTGAGGATTAGAGAGAGAGAGAGAGAGAGAGAGAGAGAGAGAGAGGGAGAGGGAGAGGGAGAGGGAGAGGGAGAGGGAGAGGGAGAGGGAGAGAGAGAAAGGGAGAGAGAGAAAGAGAGAGAGAGAGAGAGAGAAAGGGAGAGAGAGAGAGAGGGAGAGATAGAGAGAGATAGAGAGAGAGAGAAAGGGAAAGGGAAAGGGAGAGAGAGAGAGAGAGAGAGAAAGGGAAAGGGAGAGAGAGAGAGAGCCCTTTTTGAAGTCTGTAGTCTCTGATGATTCAATCTGTGTAAACAGAGCTTCATGAATAGATCATACTCCAATACTTCTGTATTACTTATGTTACATAATACAGATGAATTAAATGAGACTACTGAAAGTACAAGTAAGGACAAAAATAGTAAATAATGTTTGCTAAACAAACATCTTAATGATCATAATTTCAATTATGAAAATGAATGAATATGCCAACAGCATTGGCTTGTGACACTTTAGTAGTCAAAGATGCCCTAAAACTGTCAGCTAACGTTTTCCACATATCTTTCTTTGTGTTCAATTAAACAAAGAAATACATACAGGTTTAGAACAACGAGAGGGTAAGTAATTCATGACGGAATTTTCATTTTTGGGTGAACTATCCCTTTCAAAATACTACTCACACAGGTCTATGTGAGGGTTAGGAGATTTGCATGGTATGAAAACAATGGAAGCCTATGAGATGTCCTCGCTTATACAGTGAAACATACCTTTGAGCGTCTCTCCGTTAGTGTGTATGTGTGTGAGCTTTAATCCCCAGCACAAGACAAGGCTGAACCAGACTGTGGCATGCCAAGGCTGGAAAACATTAATTTTCTCTTAGATTGTATTCCAAAGTACCAAAAGTAAAGAAAGTAACATGTTTTCAGTTATTTCTAAACCTTTGAACATTATCAATTCAAACCTGCTCTTTACATGCACAAAATAAACGGATATCTATCAAAAATTTGCTTAAAAAGAAACCTGTTTTCACTTGTTTAACGTACATGATAAACCGGCAACACATAAATCCACATTATCATGGAAACGTGCCGAGATTTACGCGTGCAGTGACGTCACCGTCGATAGTCTGTTTAGTAATTAAAAATGCAGCGGGAAAACGGTCAGAAGCTGTATCTTTATATCTCCTCCCATGTCCGCAGTACATGCATATGCAACAATTGTTCTTCATTTTAACGTTTCTACATCAACGGCGTATACTTTTATACGTTATTTTACAAAAACTTATGTTTGGGACTTTTACTGTTGCGCTGTCAGACATGCGCAGATCTTACCGCAAAACTGAGAGATAACAGGTAAAGGCGTTTTTACACGCAGCGAAAATCGGAGTAATGAATCAAAACTACCTCTGCCGAGCGGGTTTTGCTTAAGCCGTTAATGACATTTCCCCGATAAAAGAAAACCGTTTTACGTGTTTATAACAGGAACTACTTGTTATCATCTTATTATGCATAATCGAAGACTGTGCATATGCACTCGATTCTAATAAGACTGGAACACAAATACAGTTATGTTTTAAACAGAAGTGTTCCAACTTTTGAAAACCCGGCATTTCACTAAATGTTGCTAGAAGTTGCATGAATATGTCACGGGCAACTTTATTATGAGGCATTTCTGAATCAAGACACATTTAAGACAATAGTGAAGATTACAGAGTACAACTTTTTGCTTTTGTTAAAAGCCCTGAAAAATGATTTTAAGCTAACTCATTGTGACAGCTTGGCATTACAGAGCCAGTCATGAAGTCACATGAATAGATCAAAGACGTAGAGGCAGCAAAACCTCCACTGTGTGTGTTCTTTCACCTGTGATGAAGGGTAAACATCATTAGACATACAGAACGCCTCCTCCCCGTGTGTACTAACAAGCTCCCTGAGCTCTCCTCACTCCTGTCATGGACCCGACCATACACCACGTTACGATAGCTGTCACATAAAACTCAAACTAGCAAACAAACCCGACACACTGTACTGCCAAAAACATGATTCGTTGTCCGAGTGATCCCTAAATGTTAACACCACACATAATCAAAATCTAAACAATTGAGCTTTTGCTTTGATCTTTTGGTAAAAAAAAGCTTTGGATAAGCGAACTCAAACAAATCTTATGTTTCGCATATTCCGTTTCATAACTCCTAAAATGAATTGTAATAAACCATCGTTTCAGTAACGTTACACTGACTGCACTGACTATACCGCAAAAAAATGAGTATGTTTATACATAACTGTGAGGTTATAATATTATAACAGTAGGAAATATTTAGTTGTTCAAATTACTAAGTATTTCTTATCAAGGTACTCTTATAAATTCAAACATTTATTCCAGACTAGACCAACCAACCAACCTGCACTTCACGTCAGGGCTATTCCACTACACAACTCGAGCAATAACGTGATAACGCGTAAAATAACAACCAGAAAGACACATATAACATGTCAACAACATGTAAATAACACCACATAGCCTACCTAGTCTTTACAGTCCGATCGTTTTGACTCCTGTCCGAACTTTGATTCCGTAGTTGCTGTTTTCCCATGTGTTATATTCCACACGCGCTGGATTATAACACCGTCTCATGATCGGTCTCTTAACAATGCTTTACCGCGACGTTTCCGTTGAGTATGTCATGTTGAGTTTGTCATATTTCAATTTAAAGATCCAGAGACTTCTGACGACACAGCCTTCGTCCTCTCTCGCTCGGTCACCTGAGTTTGGATTAGAAAGGTGAGCTGCAATACAAGCCCCGCCCCTACACCGTTGTGCCGCTGCCTCACGATTGGCTGCAGCATGCGGACGCTAGTACACTGTTTTGGCAAATAAAATATGATTTAGTTTAGGATGATTATTTTTTACAAATCATTGTGTTCATCTCAGATTTTTTTATATTCGGGAATAACCAACACATGAAATATTAGAACGTGCCAAGCATTGTAGAAGTATATACTAGATCGCACACCTATCGCACTCTTATTTACTTTTTCTTTTGGAAATGTTTTAATAATTAATTACAAGGTTGTTTTTATCACAAAGAGATTACACATCTCAATGTTGGCTGCATGTCGCAAGATAAGACTTTCTTTTATATATATTCTGTGAGGAAGTGCAGGGACCAGTCACAATCATCATATAATTAATACATCTAAGTATTGTTACCATTATACATACAGTATAGTAAAACATTTTAAAAATAAAAAGCTGTATACATTTAACACAATATGAAAATAACAATGAACAATAATAGTCCTATAAATAAACATTTACCAATATTACTATGAAAGCAGGTCAATTGTTCTTTTTGTTGCCTTTATAAATGAGTTTAAGTTAATAATCTCATGTAGGCCTAAACGTAAGTAGAGTATGTTAAAAGTTGCTCTGAATCAGAAATTCAAACCCTGGTCTTTTTTGCCCTCTACTGTACAGCATATGTACATGACACGCGCGCGTGGACACATGATGAAACTGCGCTTCCAGCTCACACATGCATAGACCATCTCTGACTCTAGTCACACAACAGCCTGTCCTTATGCTTTCTGTCATATTGCCAGAGTTGCGCTGGGAAAAAATTAACATCACCGCAGTGTTGGGGAACTGAAATCAGCTGTTTTATTACCCACCATACTTTAAACACGAATGGCTGAAGCCCGATATCAGGATGGAGATGAAGATTGTCCAAATGTTAGCACTACAGGAAGAGGAGATTCAACAGGTAAGACCATTCTTATTGGAAAGTTCATTGTTTGATAACATTTATTGAAGTTCAAACTTTATTCTGGGGGTTTAAAACATGTATGTGATAGATTCGAATGATTACAAGACAATACTTGTTATGTGTATTGTGCAGTATCACACATGAAGATGCTTTTGGCGACTTTATGATGTGAAGATGTTTTAAAAAAAACTTTGGTAACACTTCAGTATAGGGGGCCATTCTCACTATTAACTAGTTACTTATTAGATGCCTATTAATGGCAGGTTGGCTGTTTATTAGTACTCATAAAGCACAGATTCTGCATGACCATACTCTACATCCCTAATCCTAGCCAATACCTTAACATAACAACTACCTTACAAACTACTAATAAGCCACAAACTAAGAGTTTATTAGGAAAACAGTCATAGTTAATGATTTGTTAATAGCGAGAATTGCACCCATACTGAAGTGTGACCATAACGTTGAATTATAAGAATTACAAAGCAATTTCTCTAATTGTTATTAATTTTTCTTTGAACATTAACGAAAAGTAAAACATGTAGCCTAACGTAATGATTTACTTGATTTATTGAAGATTTAACTTGAGATTAAATGTTATAACATTTATTAGATTCATGGGTCTAATATGAGTTGGTCGCTTATAGAATATGTGATGCAGAGACCAAGTATGAATCCTGTTGATATCCCACTAGTCAGATCTGCAGTGGAAAATTCCTCTTGATCTCCAGCATTAGTCTTGGTATACTGGTGAGTCAGCTGTGAGGGAGGGGAAACAGCAGGTTTCAACTCTTCCCCTATGCTGACACACAACAGGTGACACAACTGAGGAAACATGAAGCAGCAGTTGTGCATGCTGCAGCCTGTGTGAAAGTGAACCACCTGTGCGGTGTCAAATGTATGTCTGGACATTCAGCTCAATATTATTTCCCGTCTTGACATTATTATATGTAATTCCTATGGTTACACATCAGTGTGTGTGTACAATACAACGAGTAAAGTTTTTTGCTGGCAGGTTTTAGGTTGTACAGGACTTTTAAACCTCCAGGCCAGACTCCATTTTCCAATTTAAATTCTTTCAAGCAGCTACTCCTTTCTTCGTCTAGATAAATTAAACGCTCCTGATCTCATTAGAAGTTCTCTTGCTTCAACTTGTTAGAGTATGTTATCATAGCATTACTGTTGTCATTGGGCAGTGCCCCACGTTCATAAAAAAATTCAATTTTTCTGTAGTTCCACAAGGATTTTTTTAGGTCATCCTGTTTCACACTTATTGTGTTGGTGTTTCCATTACTTTACACAACACAAATAGTACATACATGCACACATGATCACACCTGCTTCAACAAAGTCAATCAATCTGCATTAAAGCATTTTATGTCGCTATGACAACATTAAGTCTTATTTGTTATGATGGTGACCTAATTTACGAAGGAAGTAAACTCCTGTAAGTGAGTCTAATTTGACTGCTGTTTTACATATTGTGAACTTACATCCTCAAAACATGGTTTATATGTTGGTTTAACTTGTATGGTACTGTATATAAAGGCTTTAATGTTAGTCTAGGTAATTATTCATTTATTAAGTTTAAACGAGACGTTATGTAGTACTGTAGCTAATAATGTTACTCTAGCAAGTGTTTCATCAGAGTTGGCAAGCTAGACATCTCCCTGTGTATTTTACTTAGAAGATGCATTTCTGAGATTTTTTTATCAGAGTAACAGTATTTTTTGCTTAGATTTTTCTTATTGTCTTTATTAATATGCCTTCAAAGCGGTACACATTTGCAGTGAGATAAATATAATGAATATAGCTGTTTTTATTCAAATAGTTTGTTAGTCGGTCCAGTGTGTTTAAACTTAGTCATCTCAGATTTATTGAGAAATTTTAATGAACAGTCCTCTAAAGCTAGCAAAGTGAAATTAGGTCCTAACTTGTAGTGTATGGTGGAACCTAAAGGACTGATTTCTGGTCAGTATAAAAATGTTTTGTCTGTCAGTACAATGGGTGTCCTGCACAGACAGGATTTAAACACAAAGGGAGACACCCTGTCAGCACAATTTCATCCCATAGTCTGCTCATAATGCCTTCCAACTTGTCTAAACACATATCTGTACCCAAAAAACATTCGTTTCAATAACATTTAAGATCACATCTGAAGGAAAATACATGGATAATGAGTCATTTGCAGGTGTTTGGTGTTCTTTGTGAAATCGTGATATTTACAGATATTCAGAATTGGGAGAGAAAAAAGAGAGCAGGTGAGTCATGTCTTGTCAGTTTGTGTCCTCGGGTGTGATGGGAGAATGTTCTTTATATGACTCGTCATTTTTGTTGTCTTAGCATATATCTCTGAAAGACAGTTTTCTCATTTTTTTGTCTTTTACACCTGGTAAAAGACAAAAAATCTGTCAAATGCAGATTTTATATCTGTCTCATGTGATCTGGTCCACAAGCAATCAGAATGTCATTCAACCTTCACCTGCTTTTAAAACTTGACCCCTTCTAATCAGGTTTCATTTGGACTTTTTCATGTATAATTTTTACATATTTTTCACTTATTAATATGTCAAGATGGGTAAGCATTGTTACACAAGTCTCTGTCCTGCTGGGTAAAGTACTCTTTATTATTTCTACCAATGTATTTATGCAGAGGATCAGTACAATGTGTGGATTAGGTCAGGGGTTCCCAAAATAGTGGTCTCGACCCAAGACAAGATGATTTCCAGAAATCACTTTTTTTTAAGATCAGAAATAGCATATTTTAGCCATAACTGTAACAAAATATAAAAATATTAGTTCATTCAAAATAAAAGCCATCAGCCTTTTGAATTTTTTCCCCTTGATCGTGACCCCTGATGATGTTAAACTGTTGTGTTTTTTTATGTTGTTATTTTGTTCGTGTTCTGCGCCGTTGAACGCAACGTTTGTATATTTGAACAACTTCAGAGAACTTTGTGAAATGATAGAGAAGGTTTAGTGATCAAATTACAATGATCACACAGATTGTACATTTTATAATAATTACAAACAGCGGCAAAGTGAAAACTTGAAATGAGGAAATCTTGAAAACAACTCCTTTAATATTGGACTGGGAAAAGTCATACGATTTTGGTGCAGAATGAAAGTAGATGTAAGTAACATTAAAAACAAATGATCTACATTCATGCATTTGGCAGAAGCTTTATCCAAAGCAACTTACATCTCAATATCCTATACATTTTTACATAGGAATGTGCAATGCCCTGGGATCAAACCCCACAACCTTGCGTTGTTAACGCAATGCTCTTACCACTGAGCTACAGGAAAGCTGTTGATTTCTGCCCAATACTGTACAACGTGTGCAAACTGACTAAAATTTGACCATCTGTAGCAATAGTTCATGGTTAATGTTTAAAAACAGTTAAAGTTATGTGTAAATTACTGTAAAACAATATAATGTTACACTATTCTTTTGTGGTGTCATTATGCGTGTGTTTGGAAAAAAACTAATTAGCGCATATGTGCGGTTATGCCCAACATTTGTATAATTTAACCACCTTGGATGATAGTGGGGGTCTCGAGTCACTGAAATGTTGGATTAGGTAATATTTGACTATTGTTTGATTTACTACTTCCTGCTTGACCACATTCTTGCAGATCACAGGCTGTCAACATACCTACTGAAAACAGGGACCTCACTTTTTTCTGGGAGTTGTAGTTCCCCTCTGTATCTTAGAATCAAAAGGTGGGGAAGTCATAATATGTAGCCACTTTCTCAGTGTGTGACTCAATGTTCTCGGCAGTAAACAGGTAGGAAAATTCATTTTCAGACAATTGTATTTTTACAAAACAAGTTGTACCAAAGCGTGTGTTATATGCATTAGATTAACCTTGTAAATGCAGTGGCAGACATTAATAAAAGCTTTCCTGTAGCTCAGTAGTAAGATCATTGCGTTAGCAAAACAAGGTTGTGGGTTTGATCCCAGGGGATTGCACATAGCCGTGTAAAATGTATAGGTTAGTGCAATGTAAGTCACTTTGGATAAAAGCGTCTGCCAAATGCATAAATGTAATAGAAGCCTACTTTAGCCATCTCAATTAAGAGTGAACTGGATTTGTAAAGAGTCATTAACTTGCTCACAGACAGAGAAAGTAGAAACTGAAGCCAAGTCTGTCTAGAGACAGCAACTGGTTAGGAGTTGACTTTAGTAGTCAGTTGTTGGAAAAAAGACATTTAGCTAAAGGGTCATTAGAACGAACTGTGTTGTATATGTTTCTTTTTATCTGGCTTCGAAGCATTTTGGATCCCACTTACACCTGTATTTAGCCCTGCCCGCATGTAAACTAGGTGTAAACAGACAGTACGGATGTCTTTGAGTTCACCTTTAGTAGGTGGGAAAAGTTAAATATTAATTGGATAGATCTCTCAAAAATGAAAATGTTTTTAAAATGTACTTACCCTCAAACCATTATATGTCTTTATGACCTTTAACAAAGCAACATTATTTGCCACTATTGACTTCCATTGTATGGACACAAAACCACAGACATTTCTCATAACATTTTTTTGTGTTTTGCATAAAAAAGTCATTCAGGTTTTAAGAAACATGATGGTGAATAATAAAGCATGGAATTTTTTATTTTTGTGGGTGGGGGGAGTGACCAATCCATTTAATCCTTTCTTCACACACAGTCAAACATGCTAGTCTTGTTACACAGGCTTTAAAGTTTTGTGAGCTTTATTGTTATCATGTATTCAATGTATTCAACAGATTTACTTCTGAAACTGATCTAAAATGTGTTCAAAAGTGAAAGTGTGCAGTTGGACACTTTGCTGTACTTCTAAAACATCAGAAACATCCTGGGGGTGTTGTAGACTAGACTGAACTGATATGTGCTGAGAATGGTTTCAAGAACCCCTCAATGCTGTGCTGTTTAAAACAGGTTTATCAGGAACATACCTCACAGTTATCCAGTCAAACAGACAACGTCACCACTGCCAGCTGTGCATGAGGACATTAGGGACTGAATGTAGCAAATGTAGATTCATTCGACAAAATAAAATAATGCTTGAAATTTAAATGGAAAATGAGCATTTTAGCTTATACTTTGTTCCTTCTGTTTTACAGACTGTTCAGAAAGGAATAAACCCGAACACATACATGTGAGGTAAGATCTTATCTTCTGTAAACACAGAATCTATTTTCACTTGATATATATGTAATGAAATATTATCCTGTTATGTCAACTTTATTTTCTTTGAGCATTTGTGTGTTGACAGCTTCCAGACAGTTTTCTATTAAAGTTTGTGTGAATGTTTAACTCATCAATGTCCGGATTGTTTAATTACAGCCTGTCAAACATTAAACAAGCCTTGAAATTTCAGATCTAAATCTAGACCTTCACGTGTGAAATCACAATATGAATGTACATTCTATCCCATAGCCTATAAAACTTTTTGCTTAATTTGGTTACAAGACAAAAATGTATACAATTGAACAAAACAGTGCATTACGCAAACAAGTCATCTCCTTCATTTAAGTTGTTTTTCAATTAAAAACAAAACTGAAAGGTCTACAACATCGATCCATGAAGGAACTATAATGGATGGTTTTGTTTGTTTGTAGCTGAGTCAAAGATGAACCTCATTAGTTTAAACACTGAGGATGTAAATCCAACATGTCAGCTGGTTTTAATTTGAGACCGTTCTGAAGCTGCCGCTGAGAGCCTGGCATGCTAGCCATACTCTCTCTCTCTCTCTCTCTCTCTCTCTCTCTCTCTCTCTCTCTCTCGACTCACGCACACACACGCACAGACAGCGTGTATGACACATCACTTCAGCTATGCAGAAAGCTTAGTGGAAAGTGAAAAAGTCAGAAAGCCAAAAGCCTTGGACGTGAACGTTCAAATTGCTTTCACCAGTATAATGCTTTAGTTTTTGGGTTGGATGGTGATACTATTCTAAGGTATGAAATAGATGACTTTGCACTTCATTTGAATTTAATGATAATGTTTGTGCGGTATGAATGTTGAGGTTCATGCTCTGCCTTTGTTTACACCGCCTGACTACAGGCAACTGTAGTTACTCTGGTATTTATTGATAGATTGAGATCATTGTGCTTTTGAATCCAGTGGACCTGGTGAAGTGAAGAACGTTGGCTAGTACAGTGACACAAATAGTTTAAAGAACAATTTAAGCAAATGTTTGTAATGTAATAGAAGTTACTATGTTTTTCTTTAAGGAATAACTTTTTGTTGTACAAATTGGTGAAAAATGTGCTGTAAGTTCATACTTTGTTCACATGGATGCAACCAGATGCAACAAATCTGATATGTTGCTACTGCCAACTAGGTCTGTCTTCTGCTTAAGTAAAGTATCTGAACAGAGTTTAATCAGAAACATTTGGATTAATGGAAACAACTCTAAAAGCCTTCTGATCAATGTCCATTTCCAGCGATATGTCTTCAGCTTCACAACGCAGCATCTCATTCTGTTTTATGTTATTTGAGTTAGTATTTGAGTCCGAGCTAAACTACACATCTGTTTTATTCAGTATGTGTTGCTTTGTTCTGTTCAGAATCAGAAGAACTTTATTGCCAAGTGTGCTTGCACACACAAGGAATTTTCTTTGGTGTTGGAAGCTTCTAGTCCAGACATTCAACACAATGACAATACAAATATATTAAGTTTACATGTTCATGTGTTTAGTCAAGGACCCCTCTCCTCTATCAAAGCAGCCTTTAAGAGAAGTGAGTATGATTCACTTCTTTATGATTATATTTGGAGAAATATATGTAAACAGTAAATATGTCATACCTAAATATACGTCAAATGTTCCAGCATCTGCACGTGCTCATTCACAGACTGACTACACCAGAGAAAGAAGGTGAGTTCATAGAAAGTTCTGTTTTGGCCCATTTGTATTCCTTTTTTGTTTACATGGGACTGATCTTTCGCAACCGAAGGAACAGTTTACCCAAATGCACATGTATTGCATGACCTCAAAAATTTTAGTGCTGCTTGTGATTTCCTAATAAAATAAAATTCCATATTATTTACATAAGCCTTAATGTGGACTATTCAATCAGTCTGTTAGATATTCGTGCTGGATACTTTGTGCTGGTCGTTTTTGCTTAAAGATCATTTTCTGCCAATATTCCATAAAACTGCATAAGGGAAAGTTACTGACTGATTACAAACCATGCAGTATTACAACAAGGTTTACCATAGATTAATTCTTATCGTGTGCTTGTACAAAGCCAAAAGTCTGATTAATTAATGAGAACTGATTATAGCTGTTTTTGTTTTAGGCGTCCAGAGATTACCATCCTGTCTGCAGAGCCGCTAACAGCCACTTCCTGGTTTCAAGGGGCATCTGTACGAGCGTGTACCGCCACACAATCAGTCTGGAGTGAGAACATATTGAGCCCTGTTCAGGTAGTGATTTATAGATGGTTTCGAAGTGACAACATAAACAAACGTTACTGCACATCCGCATACCGAGCTCAACCGATAGATGTCAACGTAACAATGTAACAGTAGGAAAAATTAGTACATGTTCTGTTGAACAAAAAAAAGATATTTTGAAGAATGTAGGAAAGCAAACAGTTCTGGGGCACTTCTAACTACCATTGTAATTTTTCCTGTCAATGGTGGCCAAGTACTGTTTGGTTATAAGCTTCTTCCAAATATCTTTCTCTGTGTTCATCAAAACAAAGAAATATATACAGAACGTGAGGGTGAGTAAATAATCACAGAATTTTCATTTTTGGTTAACCTGTCCCTTTAAGGCTGCTCTGAGACAGCTCTGTGGGTCATCAAGATTCTGTATAAAGATACAATGTCACATGGAAGCAGATCTCAAATATGCTGGGTCTGTCCCTCCTCAGACCCTAGTACCTAGTAATATCTGATACTTCTCAGTGTAAATGAACAAAAATATAAGTCACTCTGAACTATACGAGTAGCTGTAGCCAAAACAAACACTTCCGTTTTTCATAAAGTTTCCGCAGTTCAGCCACAGTAATGCAATTGCTGGTGTAGCAAACCACCAAGTAACAGTAGCGAGTCGTCATATATAATGAATTGGTTTTGGTCAAGTTGTTTCTAACTTTGCTTGGTTCAAGTTCATAAACCAAGAACATGCAAGTACTGCATATGTGGACTCATCCTAAAAACCTTAACCTAGTCCATTTCACAATTGTGCAAGATGGTCGATCTGATTGGTTACTATGTTTGCCTTGACATTCTCTTCTCATGCTTCAGCTCCCACCATCCTGTGAACAGGTGATCAAAGAGAAGACCAAAGAGCAGGATACCACGCCTACACCCCTTCCACGTCGCTCACTAACAACCACTATTGCTACTCAGACTGACACATTAGAGCAGAATGCCACTAATTCATATTCCAAAACGCCTCTGCTGTTGATCCAACAACACAGAAGTGAAGGTTTGTTCATACTCAAAAGGTTTAGAGAAGTCAATCTGAAACCACAAATCACCACACTTTATTTTGGGACTGATTGATTATCTTTCCTTTTACAGTCTCATCAAAACAGCCAAAAAAACCACCTCGTCCATCACTGCCATCTAAACGCAAAGCACCTCAAATCAGTCCCAAACAACTGTGTTCTGATGAAGAGAACACAATTTCCATCCAGCCTTGCGTTAATGATAAAAATTGCTCTAATACCAGCACAGCTACTGAACTAACCCCAATTCAACACCCTGTGCCCCGGCCACGTTCCAAAACTAAACAGAACCCAGCCAGCCCGGTCAATGTGCCACCTCTGATACTATTGCAAGACAGCTGGGAGGTTGATCCTGTAACCCCTGTGGAGAGCTCTAATGGTCATTCAGGCAAGTATCTTAAAGAACTCTTGGATGTTTTTAGCTCGGAACCTCAAAATGATCTAAGCACCCCTGTCAAGATCCAAGAAAAGGAAACAGATCAAACTGCACAGAACCTTAGTGAGAACATGACCGCTCTCCACAGTGACCGCAACATCCGTGCAAAGATCCAAGCTTTCGAAAGTCAATCTAACGTAGAGAACGATGAAACCGCAGCACCTTTACCCAGGCCTCGAAAAGCTAACACCAAACCACCTGTGCTGGCACCAAAACCCTCCATTGCCCCCCGACCCTCCATCAAAAAACCCATAGAAGAAGAACTTCCACTGGATAATCACATTAATGAAGATGTCAAAATACCACCTACACCAGCTCCAAGACCTCAGTCATTCAAAAAAACATCTTCGGAATCAAAAGTTGAATCAGATTTTCAGTCCTCCTTTAGGACGATCCCCATCCCTCCATCACGACCCTCACTGGTCAGAGTTAAGAATGTAAGCTCCCCTGAGGAGGAACTAGTATTCAAAGGACCTCCATCTCCGCTCAAGCCCAGCAAAGACCTACTCAACTTCAACAATCACAACTCTACTGCACTTCTCTCTAATGTCACGTCCACAGACAACATACAAACCAGTGACTTTGTGGATGCTGCTATTAGTAAGTGCCAATGTTTTTCTGGACATAATGCAATGAACAATGCAATTATTTAGTTGATGTTAAACATGTATGGATCAAAGACGTTAAGAAGTCTCCATCAAAATAAATTTTCAAAAGTGATCTTATGTCCATAGAAAGCACAATTAATGTAAGTAAAATGTCGACTTTTTGGTTTTGGGAGAACGAAATGTCAAAATTAGTATGAAAAAACGTTACATTGTCATTCAGTGTAACATTATTTATGTACAAATTCAGACAACATGCTCATTCTGACTCTGATTTTGACTGTTTCTTTTGTGCTTTAAATTTGTAGAAAAGATCTTGTTGACAAATGGGCAAATCCTAGAATGGTGGCAAATAAAAAAAATGTAAATTACAACTAATTTATCTTTTAATGTCATAAATTAAAAAAATGTTTAAATATGCCTGACAAGATCATTAAACTGAATGACATTTTAGTGGGCGTCTTCTGAAAATCAGGGAAAAATGTATGATATAATTTTTTGCTCAGAAAAACAAAAATGCAATTAAATTCAACTGAAAACTTTCAACAACAACAATTTAAAGGAGTATTATACTAATTGTTTTCATGCTTAAACCCTTTTTCACCTTTGACCCATATACATCAATTGCAGACAACGCTCCTATTAAACCTGGCCATCAGGGGGGATTCAGCTACACAGTGCCAAACATTCAGGGAGTGACCAGAAGGCCCAAAGTCATCAGAGTCCCGAGTAAAACTGACAAGTGTGAGTGTGTGCTATTAAAAATGCTTATGTGCTTTTTTTCCAGATGTGATATGTTAACATATTTATCACCTACTGTATTGGAAAATTTACATACAACGATGGCAATTTGTTAAAGGTGAACTGTGTAACTTCACAACTAATGACACCAAAGAGCAAAAATAACATCAAACATATAAAAACAATTTCAGAACACTACTTCCATCTGCCAAAGATTGCATAAACAGACCACCCCGCCCCAAAACAGTTAGGCAAATGTTGTTGTTGGATGCTGACTGCCACACAAGCTACACACCTCACCTGAAAAGCTGTGGAATTAAAGGTGTGATATGACACGAATATTATCGTTTTAGATTTGATGCGATGTGTATGCACGATTTAAGTATATAATAGTAAGTGTATTTTCCACATACCGTGCATGTTTGTATCTCCTCTTTGCCCCGCCTCTCTGAAACGCGCAGATTTTTTACAAAGCTCATCATTCTGAAAAGCGAGGTGTGCTATGATTGGCCAGTTAACCAGTGCGTAGTGATTCGTCCAATACTGCTAGCATGTGATGGAAATGTAACGCCTCTTACCATATTTGGAACATCAGGTTCCAAAGCAATTGTGCTGACAGGTACGCCCACCTTACTTGCCTATACATTTGGGCGGTCTTAGTCAAATCATACCGTGATCTGACGTAAATTTGTGGGGGTGTGGTTACACAAGGCATTTGTTGAGTTTGTGGTTCTATGAAGTCACTCTTTCGGAAATGTTTTAATTGTCAAGCTGAACCAGTCTTTTGAGATTGGTCTATCGCTTAGAGTGTGTCCCAACTAGCCTTTCATTAGTCTTTAAAAAGTGATTTCTTTTTAAGAAAATATCTTCCTTTTCTGTGAACTTTGTGATTTGGTAAAGGTTGTTTATTCTTAAACGGCTATAACACTAACTTAATTTAAAGAAGTAAAACTCCATCAGACCTCCCCTTTAAAATTGTTGTTTCTTACACATAATTTATTATGCCATTTTTTATTTGTTGAAAAGATACATAAACAATAGTGTTAAGCTACAGTAGATTGGAATGAAATACTAGCGTGATAGATGGCCAAAGGATTTAAAAGCAAAAAGGCAAAGCTTAGAACTTAAAGAATTTAAACTATGCAAAGACAAAATACATAACAAATGCTTACACAGTAAATATGTACAACATTCTACTGTGAGAATATTACTGTACCAACAGATGTTTTAACAAACTGTAACATTATTTAATGATAGTCAGCAAAAGACCACAGTTGCAGAGAATCAAACAAAAAATGCATTTATCCATAAGAATGTGAGCAGCAGATAATCTGAAAAAAATATGATGCTCTGTTAGTAATAAGATAAATTGATGTTTGCTTTTCAGACTTTGAAGAGGTGACAGGTGTTCCTCCTCCTTTACCTGTACAGAAAGCTGTGGGTGGCCCCCCTACACCTGCCAAACCCTCTCTTAAAGTAAGGCCTAATACACTTACTCTTTTTTTTACCACCAACAGATGTGATGTTAGCAAAAGCGGTGATTAGGAGAAGCGCTATTTTCAAACGCCAGTGTAGCTCACAAGATCAGTCTCTTGACTTTTTAAAACACAAAGTGACATTTGAAATATAAAAACATGGCTTTTCAGATTTTTTTACATAAAGAAGAGACAGAGAGAGATTGGGTCTACATGCACAGTCTTACTCCGATTATGTTTAATACGCCTACTAACCTGTTGGGTCATGTAGACGCGTAAAACGGTTTTGTTTTATTGGCTAAAGCTCATAAATAAATGGTGTCAGCAAAACTCGCTGGGCAGAGGTAGTTTTTGTTTGTCTCCGATTACTCCGATTTCCCGTTGCATGTAATCGCCTTTACCGGTTTTCTCTCAGTTTTGTTTGTCTGACAGCGCAATAGTAAAAGTCTCAAACGGAAGTAATAGGAAAATAATGCATAATAGTCCGCTCTCGAATCGTGCATTTGACAGAAACGGCAAAATGGATGACTATTGTGGCATATGCACTGCAGGTATTGCGGAGATGAGATATTAAAAAAAAGCTTCTGACTGATTTCCCACAGCATTTTAATTACTCGACGGACTATCGACAGAGACGTCACTCAATCCGAGAAACCGGTCAAGTCTCAAAATTGCATGTGAACGCGGTTTTCTGCATAGCCGGTTATTAATATGCACACTACACTACACAGTACAACACAGTATTGTTATTTTCCCAACCAACTCATAAAGAATGAATCAAAAGAAGAGAGTCTGAAAGATAATGCTATCTAAAAATGTCCAAACATTACATGTACTATTTAACACAGTTTTTTAATGTGAAATACCATGAGATATCTAAAGCAATGATTTCGTCAATATACGTATATTTCTTATATTGTTATATTCAAAATAGGTTTTATTAATTGTCATTATATTCTTAAAAAAATTCTTTGGCTGTTTGAGAGCATTAACTCCATTATAATTTTTGCCCCAGGATTCCTTCAGTCTGCTGTCTGATGTATCTCTTCCACCACGGTAAATGAATCCAGTATTTATTCCCAGCCGATCTCATACTGACTTCTCAAATTCGGCCTCTTAAATGCGCCTTTATGCTTTCCACTTTTCATGGCTTGTCAGCTTGGCAGTATCAGCCTGGATATTGTTACAGTGAATAAAGATCTTATATTGTCCAAAGAATCTATACTCCTGCACCCTAAAACTCTGTGTTAATATCTCAGGCCCAGCGGAGGAAAGGTTCTGCCTCCTCGCCCACCACCGGCTAAAGCAAACCCAGGAAGACCTCCTCCTCCGCAGATAGGCGGCTCACTGCGCAGGCCCAATGATAACACAGTTCCACAAGGATTATCTATAAAACGACAGCAACCTCAATCTCAGCAACCAAACCGCCGAGCTTTGAGAAAAGGACCCGCCCTGCCGCCCAGACCCAACCCTGGACGTTCCCTTTATAACAAATACACAGTGAGATGTTATTTTAATCACACATTTAATCGATTGTATTCCTGTGTGGTTCCAGCCTGTCTAATTTTATCTTGTTTGACAAACCTAAATGCAATTTTTCTAATTGCAAACCTAAATGAATGCGTTGTTTTCATTGTTTATGCAGCTTGAGATCCCTCACGGCATTGCTCAGTTTGACCACAATGGCACAAACACTGGGGAGTTGTCCTTTCAGGTACATTTACTGTACAAAAATAAATCTCACCTTACTGAGTTAGAGGCTATATGTGTTT
This sequence comes from Triplophysa bombifrons, assembly GCA_029783895.1. Classification (NCBI taxonomy): domain Eukaryota; kingdom Metazoa; phylum Chordata; class Actinopteri; order Cypriniformes; family Nemacheilidae; genus Triplophysa; species Triplophysa bombifrons. The sequence continues at coordinate 19,666,957 of CM056452.1, forward strand.
TTCTCATGTTTAACTGTTACCTGCCAGCAAGTTTCACTTCTTAAAATATATAGAGATGCATATAATTCCATCCTTTATTCCTTACAGAAAAATGAAGTCCTTGTCTTACTCGAACAATTAGACAGTAAGACATTTGGTTGCCAAGTGGGAAATGCTGAGGGAACAGTGCAGACGACACATATGAAGATTATTACACCTTTAACAAATTTACCCTACAATACTGCACCACAGGTAAACAGTACTGACTTGTGCGTTGTTCACCATAATCATCATCATACAGTTTTATCCATAAAGCATTATGAGCCTTACATAGTTTACATGTGTGTTTCGGCTGTCCATGTCTTTCGACAGAAGAACAACCCATCTCAAACGTTCAGTGAAGTGGTGGTTAATACTGGATCTTTACAAGTGCAAGCCCTTTATGACTTCACACCAGGTAAATACTGTATATACAGATAAATACAGTCCTGAGCAATGATGAGACTGCTCTTGTCATAACGTTTGTGTGTTTCAGAGGGTCCAGGAGAGCTGGCTTTGAGGGCTGGTGATGTAGTGTCTAATGTAGAACAACTAGACAGTGACTGGTACACCGGGACGTGCAAAAACATGACTGGATGTTTCCCTATTAACTACGTCAAAACAATGGTAACCTTTACTCCTATATTTATGCAAGTGATTGGGACTGGAAAATGTATAAACTAGCATTGCCAATAATCTTGTTCTTCAGAACAAACCTGTTGCACCTGCCCCAGTATGTAGCAATGAATGGAAACCTAAACCTAAACCTGCTCCTGCGGCCATCAGGTAAGTCATCTTCAAGGCATTTGATGGTCAAAACTGTAGTTCCTCAGATTAAACCAGTTCTAAAGAGATTCATAAAACAGATATTTTATCATGGATGCCTATTGGTCAATGTTGGGCAGTCGTGTGGCAGTCGTGGCCTAATGGTTAGAGACTCTTGTAACCCAAAGGTTGCCGGTTCCAGCCTCAGTACCAGCAGGGATTGTAGGTGGGGGGAGTGAATGATCAGCGCTCTCCTCCACCTTCAATACCACGGCTGAGGTGAGACTCTTGAGCAAGGCACCGATCCCCCCAATAGCTCCCAGGGCAACGTAGCAATGGCTGCTCACTATTCTGGATGTGTGTGTTACTTACCGCAGTGTGTGTGCACTTGGATGGGTTAAATGCAGAGCACAAATTCCATGTATGGAACACCATACTTGGCCTTAATATCACTTTCACTTTCATGTTAGGCAAAACAAATACTGGAAAATCTCAGGAGGCTTCATCAGTAATATCTGTCCCATGTGTTTCCACCAGTGGCCCAAGATGTGAAGCAAGGTTTGATTTCGAAGGAGAGCAAGGCGGTGAGCTGTCATTCTCTGAAGGTGATGTTATTCAGCTTCTGGAGTATGTTGAAGACGAATGGGCTTCTGGAAGGTTGAACGGCCACGTTGGGATTTTCCCTCTTAACTATGTGGAAGTGCTTGAGGATCTTCCTCCAGTCCCAGTGCAGAAATCTGCACCAAACAAGTTTGCACTGCCTGGTAAGTGCCATATTCAATGTGACAAAAGTCATCATAATGGCCATAATTCTGCATCTCATAGGCTTAAAGTAGCATCCTATAAGGTAGAGTGAATTTCCTGAAGCATCCCATTAACTAAAAAAACGAAGTCACATGTTATACCACATTTTTTACCAAAGATTATTAGAGGAAACAAAGAGGTACTATCTTCTTTTCTCAAGGTTAAGTGTCAGGCAGATCTTGCTGGAATGCACAACATCAACCACCTGGAAACAGAACAGAGAGAAAGCATACTGAAGAGTTTGACCAAAAAAAACTCACACAATTTCCATAGTACACATGCAATTAAATGGAAACATTTAACATTTTTATCGAGTGATTAATGTTAATGAACAGAACTAAATGGGGTTAAAGATTAACAGTAAGTGACCCTCAGTTTCTTGTAAGACTTCTTGTAACACTTTTTGGTTGTAAAATTAATAAATTATTACAATTATAATTGTTAACATTAGAAAATAGATAAATAACATTACCTAACAATGAGCAGTACAGTTTTTCAGCATTTAATTAAAAAGTTAATTTGCAAAAATATAACATTTTCAATGTTTTTTGTGCATTCCTAGTAATATTAATGACAGTGCAGTTGGGTTGTTTTGATCAAGTTATAATTATACAGTTAAGTAACAGAATGAAACACTTGATAACATAATAAAAACATGATTTTTGAACATTTTTAAAAACAGTGTTATCTGTTATAATTATTCTTTGTATTATGTAAGTTAATGTCAGTACAGTTATTTATGTTAGTTAATTTTGCATAAACTAATGTAAACAGTTATGTTCCATTTGAAAAATATATTTGTAAATACTAATATGAACATAGATTAATATCGGATTGTACATTGTTAGTTCATGTTAGCTAATGCATTAACTAATGGTTAACCTTGAAAGATAAGCTGAACAACCAATTAAGTATTAACAATATAAAAAAATCACACATACACAAAAACATTCTAGAGCAATTCAAGTTTACAGTTTGTAGATCAGTCACTTTTAGATCACTAATCTTCCTCCCCACAATATATGAACAGTATGGGGTACTGCAGCAGTCAGCATCTGTGTCACTGTGAATCAGCGAGTGGGCAGCTCTCACTAGAGCAGAAATGTGATGAATCTGCCCTTCTATTTGCGTTTCAATATAGGCTGAATAAAGCTGAGTCCTCAATCTTATTCAATATACTTCTGTCTGTAGAAACAGAGCGTTGTTTTCGGTTTTAAGCTGCTCTCGCCTATATCATCATCTTGTGTTTTATTTGACATTTAAGATGTGTTATACATTGTATATGCAAATAAATTTCTCTAATTAAACACATACAGTAATATTCATTAGTAATAAATGACAAATTGTTTGTTTTTCAGGAATGGCTGGTTTAACTAACACACAAAGGTCACACAAAGCCAATGAGGTATCCATTTTCCCACTTGGTAGATTACCTTATTTTATAATTGTAAAAACAGAACACTATACAAACACCACTGCACTCTACATTCAAATAAATACCATGAAAGCAACATGAAAGTGTAAAAACTGTCAGAGGTGTGATTGTGTTTGCAGGCTGAAGGTGTGGAGTGGGCCAAAGCTCTATATGACTTCAGTGCAGAGACGGAGGATGACCTGGCCTTCCAGCAGGGAGACCGAATCCTGGTCACAGCTCACATAGATGATGAGTGGTGGAGTGGGAGGCTCAATGGAAGAGAAGGCGTCTTCCCTAAAGCATTTGTAGAGGTCGCTACGGGTGAGATTATGAAGTTACCCTTTAAAGTTTTTACATTTTAAATAATTTTGGCCTTTTTTTCATAATTTGGGCTCTTTTTGTCTTTGTGCAGGTGGATGGAAGTGACCGATTAATCAGTCAAGATCTTACAGAACCAGTGTTTTCTTGTGCCAGATTTTTTTATTTTGCAATTTTTACCAAGGGCTTCATTCAAACTCAGTTTGTCTATTGTATTATGTTACTTCTGATTTATACTGTTTAAGGTCTATTTATTGCAACTTCACAACACAGGATGCACTTGTTTAAACCTCAAAAGCAAGTGCGGAGCACCACCTTGTGTCTGGAATGGACAACAGACATACGCTTTAGCAAAATATATGATGTCATGTTTTACCTGTTTTTTACCTGGTTATTAAAGCAGCCTTGTCTTTAAAAAAAATACCTAAATAAACAGGTTAACTGTTCTTTGCAAAGTGTAAATAGACTGTAAATAGAGTTGAGTCACAAAAAATGCCTACTTTGAAATACAAGACACACTTTACTAATAATGCATAACAGCATGCACGGCAGATATGTTTTTTTTTAAACTCTGAACCTCCTTCAGAGGTGAAAAGAAACACACAGAAAATCAAATTTACATGTTTATTGACATCTTTTGTTTGCGTTGAGAATATCAAACTGACTCCTGGATGGGGGGCTCGTATCCGTCAGCTCTCTCCACCTTGGCCCCACTTTCACCTTCTGCAGGTTTAGTAGTACTGCTGGTAACACCCTCGCCATGCAGCTCCATCAGCTTTCCAACTGTACAATAAAACATTACATTGACACACCACCCCACTCACATAATTATCTTCTACAAGAATGCAACTATAAAACCTGTTTTACCCAGTCATTTAACAACAAAAATTAAGTGCTGAACTACTGAAATGGGCCATATAAGCGACAAAATTAAACAATTTGATTTTCATTTGGTCTGATAGAATGCACAAAACACTTAATGAAATACATTTTTCAAAAATATGCTTTTTATGGCACAACCGTGGTGGTTCTGCTCTCAAATTACAAATAAATAAGAATATAGACTATAATAACTAATGCTGGCTATGAAATACCATTAATTCTATCAAAGGTCAGTCTCTTTGATTTCTTATACCTTAGGCATGTGAAACAACCCATGTATCCACATTCTGGGTTTTCTAGTTCCGAGAAAATATTACTTACGCTCAAACTTGGGCTTCTTCAGCATCTTAACCTTTCTGACATAGACGTCATGTAAAGGATAGATGGACTGGCAGGCCTTTTCAATGTCCTTGCCGATGCTGTCAGGAATCCTGTACAACAACAAAAAAGCCACAAACGTCATTTTCATGATGATATGGATTACATCAGAAAGTAGCCTAGTTTTCATTAAAGATTGCACAAAACTTTTGCAATATTTTCTAAATGTCTATACAAAAACTACAGCAAAATGAGAATTCTCAGTAGCCAATGTTATGCGATTCAAACAATGTTTTCCTCTCATAATAAGACATTCTTATATCAAGGAGATGGATGTCGGTAGGTTCTTGTATATCTCAGCCACTGCACTAGCCATCGCTTTTTAATCACAGAAACAGGTGTCATCCAAGCATCCTTCATACTTTGGAGCAAGCATTAAATCTTTTTAAGCAATACACACAGTTTTTGGAAAACTGTCAAGCTTCCATTGGGCTTATTTTTAATTCGTGCAATTTTAAGGGTAATATTAACAACTAATGATCAAAGGTTCCATCCCAGCCCAGACATCGGTTACCTGTTCTATGACTACTGAACTACACACAGTTCACAAGTTTGAGCGTCATCAACTAATCAAATCCTTAAAGACAACTTACAAATCTAGGGTAAAACACCCAACCTTAAACTCTGCAAAACAAATCAATCACATATTTACAAAATAAAGTTCTATTGGACCAATTCAAGGAAATGCAATGACACCGTGAACATGATACTTACAGTTTGTTGACCACCTCCTTGAGGTCATTGGTCTGAACCTCACGACTCATGATCTCAACCATCTTCTTGCGGATCTGACGGACCTGCTGGTGCTGAGCATAGGAGGTCTTCCTGATCTGATTGGTGCGCTTTTTGGTGAAGCCCACACAGAAAAGGCGGAGGAGATAGCCATCAGTGGTCTTCACATCAACGTGGGCCTCAATCATTGTCTAATGGAAAGAGATACAAGTTTCAATTCAAGATCATTCATATAGTGAATAACACAATGTGCATTGTTACAAAGCAGCTTTACAGGAGCAAAACGTGTACAATTTCTTTAAATAACAACAGTGTGTCAACTTGACTTCAATTTTTCATTCACAATTCTACATTAATCTTAAAATCTAGAAGAAAAGCCTTTAAAACTGAGTGCCAAAATAAGTGTTTTGGATAATGACATAGATGTTGCATCACGTAACCTTTTCCCATGAAAGAAAGTGCTTGACCACATGGGGGATATATCACACTAAAGTGAGTGATATTTGACTTGTTATATGATCTTAACAAATCTGTGTTTCTTATTTCTTTGTGTAACACATTCAACAAGAAATTTGTCTACCTTAAAGGGACTCGTCAAACCAAAATATTAAAGCTTCACTGATTCTAAATGCTAACTTAAGCACAAGACAGCAGCTTAACTTTTACCATAGCAGTAAGAATATTCTGTAAACACAATTATCCACATCAACAGATGCATGCCATCCATGCGACCTAGTCACGTAAGACATTACCTGCCACTTCTTGACCATCGAGCACATCTTGTCACGGGTAAGGTCCATGCCATGGAAGTTGGTGAGGCAGTTCTTGCCCTGCACGTCTTCTGTGACCAGCTTGAATTTACGGAAGGCCACCTCATCGTTCTGCAGATCAGCCAGGCTGACCTCGAACACACGTCCCTTCAGACCATCAGATGCAATTTCTGGAATAAAGAGAAATGTCTGTTAGCATGGCCATGCTAAAAAATTTTTCTCTATATACGAGACTCAGGTTAAACTTAGATTTTGAACTGGGACTGAAACTATCGTTAGTACAAATGTCCACTGTTATACTGTACAGTACTCTAAGTATCATACACTATTCTATTGGCAACTGTACTCTGGCAGCCCATCAAAACAACCAGGTCGCATGTTTTTTTCTATAATGTTGACTTTTCTTAAATGGTGTTAACTTAACTTCAATTTACTTGGAAAAACTAACATCAATGGCCAAAAGAAAAAACGTACTGGTTCCCTGAGTCCTGGTGACCAAGGTCTTGCCCAGGTTGCGAATGTTGAACATGGCTGGTGCCTTGACATCATACCAATCCTTCTTGGAGAAAGGATCAACACTGCGAAAAGAGACATCACATTATTTAATAAGAAGCATAGATTGTTCAAGTACACTTAAGAACATGCACGATATATTTTCTAAATGTATATTTCAAAAGCTAACACTGGATTAGCTTTGCCTGCCAACTGTTGAGTATCGATCATTGCTCATTTAACAAAAATATGAGCGAGTGCTTTTAATAATTTAATGTTAAGTCACTCTGAACCGGAGCTTTGCTGAAGAAGCCTAACGTTAGCCAGGTCTCCTGGTAACTTCATGTTAGCGTAACCAAAGTGCCCTGCATTTTTAGTTAAGAAAAGAACGACTAAATAAGAACAACCAAATAATAAGTGTAGCAAATTCAAGATGTTGCCAGGAACGTTAACCATAATGTAAAGTTGCCATATTCAAACACACAGCAGTCATGCTCAAAGTAAGCCTGCCAGCATTAGCATGATAGCTAAATACAATCATCTAAATATCGATAACATCCTTCGTCCTCACGCAACAAATATTCCGCAGAACAGTTTATAACAATGTAACGACGTGGTCGAGAGGTGGATTTTGTAACTTACATCTTCTTTTTGGCACCTTTTTTGCCACCTTTTGTCAGCCTCTTATTCTTGCCGACTGCCATGTTGAACACAGGGAGTAAAAGAGGAGGAAATGAGGAAATACCGCGAGAATTAAAACGCAAGTGAGAACTGGGATATCTCGCGTGATTTCACAAGCCTCGCCGTAAAGCATAAATGCGCCACCTAGTGTTTGCCATAATATGTTACTTACATTATTTTACAACCAAAAAATACATTCTTTAAAAAAGCGTTGAATGACATATAGCACAAGAAATTACTTTAAAAGATGTTTTATGCCAATGCATCTCTGTAAAATTACTTTACATAAATATTTACATGGATGTGATTTATTGGGTCATTGTAAATACACTATTTATGCAATATATTGTTTCTTATACAATAGTGTCAAACTGGAGCAGTGAATTTTCCATGGTGGCAAATAAAGACATTATTTTCATATACTGGAACTTTACTATTATTCTCTAATAGTATTAGGATTATTATTTACACTTTATTAAATATATTATAACATGTATTAGATTATTAGACACTATTATTAGATAGCCATGTGTTATTCTTGTAAGATGTTAGAGCAGGGTAAATTTAGGGCGCTCGGAGAGGATCTGCAGTACGTTTTATGTGAATTTCCGCTTTTATACACATCAACCTATAAAACATTGAAACAGTATTATATGAAATAAATTATTATTATTAATTCACTCCCATAGAACAAACACTACAAGAAATTACAAACCTTCTATTTTTCAACAGTAAACGTTTTTAATAACTTTATTATTTCCAACAAAACCTCATTTTACACCGGTCTTTAGAAACTCCCCCGAGAACAAATAACTGCCACTTCATATTCACAATTACTGCACAATTTCAACTGTTTTTATTTTGCATTATTATAAGCACAACGTGTGGCTTCCTTAAAGCTATACAGTCCACCCAAACTAAATTTTTTTTAATAAATTTCCTCACCCTCATGTCAGCATCCTGAGTTATATAAGAAATTGGTAAATAAATGACGACTAAAATATTTCTTTAAATAGCTTCCACAAACATGTGGACCTAGTTCGTTTTAAAACTTTGATCAGAAAACATTTCAACAAAAAAAAACGTGTGTTTATAGGATTAAGAATATTGCTTCCATATATATTGACTACGTGTTTCTCTGTGTGGTAAGAAGTGATATTTCAAGTCTCAGAATAAATTTCAGTGTCTGAGAGACTAATTGTTCCCTGCTGATACAGAGCCTTCATTCTGTATACCCGGGGGACTGTACATACTGTAAACAAAGGCTACGTGCTTACCGAATCCTTGGCAATGGCACAGAGGGAAAATGAAATCACATTTTATCGATGATAAACACATTTTCCAAAGCTGGAAATATGTATGGCACACGTTCAATCTTCACACATTATAAATGAAGACGCAATGCTTAGTAGCCTATCTTCTGATTGATCATATCCTGCGGACGTGTCACAATGACTATTAATAATGCTGAACCACAACCACATCAGAGCATAAGATATCTATCACTTTAGTTTCTCTACCCACAGCAGTATACTTTCTACCTGTGATAGTTGTACACCTGAGCCCTCCCACTATTTTCTCTTTTCGCGCACTGCGCATGCGTAGGTCTCTCTCATGCAGCTCGACTGTCATGGCGGAGACGTCGCGGAGTAGGAGCTGATTCAGGAAGAGATGGCGCTGTAAAGTGGGTTACTGTGCAAACTTCACTCCAATAGTTCTCGTAGGGACCAAGAGGACTGTCTCCCTTTGGAGGAACCCGTCGGACTCGATGTTGGACTTGCATTTGCCTTACATTTTAAAGTTTCAGCTGTCTTGTTCCTGTCGGTGTGTCTACCTGCGCGGAATCTTCAGCACCGCGGTTTCCTGTTTGACAAACACTCACAAAACCAGGAGGATTTCTTTCTTTTTTAAGACCAGCGTGGATTGTCAGGGATTGGCTTTTTCGTCATCTTGGATCACCACAGCGTGGATTTATCCTCCTCTTGTTAAGTTTGTTGCTGTTCTGTGTCTATAGTGAAATAATTCCTGTCAGGCAGGTGTAGTGAGGTCAACCGACACTTCCCGTCCGAGAAACTAACGGATAAATTCGCCGTGAATGGAGACCAGGAGCTGTTCTTCGCACCTGTCAAATTAACTCGCGGAAAGGGGTTTTACCCCGAATAGTTTTTCCATAGATTTAACTCGTTTTGAGTGTCGGTAGGGTTAAACAGGTGTCCCACCTGTTCCGCTCTCACCTGGCTGAGTCATGGCGAGCGGCGGTGACAGCGCTGTCGGGATACCGATCAGAGGTATCCGCATGAAGTTCGCTGTTCTGGCGGGGCTGCTGGAGGCTGGAGAAGTCTCCAATCGGGATACAGTGGAGACGATCTTCAATCTGGTAAGCTGATCAGAGCCCAATAAAGATCTAATGTCAGTATGTATGGACACGAATATCCCAAATATTTAGTCTCACTGTTAACGTGACTGTGCTTTTAAATTACATTCACAGATTAAATTGCAGTGTGGTTTTATTTGTAAAATTCGGGTTGTTAACACGATGCGTGAATTCGAACCCTGTAGGGTTGATCTGTGCCCCCATTGCGTCCTTGATCAAGAGAGCGTCAGGTTGCACCACGCGGACTATACACGTAGTAAATGTCATGCAAATCCCTTTGGATAAAAGCTTGGAAGAAATGAAAAAAGTTGTTTGCTTTGGAAATACAGTGCGTTTTAGAAAGGGCATTTATGAATGTGATCTGTGTCTGTTGAGTTTGTGAGGGGTTTAAAGATGGGCAAACGTGTTCATATATTAAACAATGGATTGTGAAATGCATTCTCCCTGTCATCGCAGACAGTCCCTATCTGAAGCTATTATCCATTAATCCATTATGAAGGATTAAGTGTTGTTAGGAACCTGGGCTGATCTTTTAACAGTGACCTAATGGTCACCCCCTAGAAATCATTTCAGTGCTCAGTTTTAATGCCTGAAAAATCTCTCATAGTTTTCTGTAGAGTGTGATGGCTCCACTGGTTCAATGCTTGCATGGTGAGCAATTAAACGTGTTGGCTCACATAGATTTAACTAGTTTAACTTTGGCAGTCAAAGTTCACAGCTCACTCCAGCAGAGACCAGTGATGTAATGACATACCTCAGCATAAGGAAGTCAGTTAGAAGCACTTTCAGGAAATTACAGATTTTTTATCCATACACTTCCACAATTGGGCTGCAAGCCCCTGTTTGACTTTTTTTGAGTTTCAAATGTTATTGAGTACCTGTGTGTGATTCCCATTCTAGCTGATTGTGAGAGATCTTGCTTTGCTGGTATTGTGAAATGACATTGCTGTGTGAGTGAATGAATGGATGAATGAGTGCTATAAGGAGGTACGAGGCTTGCTGCAAGAATGCACCCTCACTGGGGCAACACAGCCGAGGGTTTGAGGGACCTAAGCCACACTCGCATAATATGTCACATGTAGCCAGAACAAACTAATGTTCAAAGCCTGGTGTATAGCGTTTTACATTGCCCTGAAAAACAACTAACCTATTTAATAACCTGTAAAACCTGATGCCCCAGCCAGACAGAAAAAAACCCACGTTTTTCAGTACTATATTAGTCAACAGTACCCCAGAACGGTTTGGTTACAAGCATTCTTCCAAATGTCTTACTTTGTGTTTAGTAGAACAACAAACTTTTAAACAGGTTTGAAACAACTTGAGGATGAGTAAATGGAGACAGAATATTCATAGTCGCAAATGTAATGTGGGCGGGGATTACATGGAGTGATGCAAATCTGACCCGGAACTAAAATTAGAACGTCAGACGAGATTTGCGTAATTCAGAGTAGACTCCTTTTTTCCCAAGCCAATAACTTTGTTATTCGTCTTTACAATTTGGCATACTGCTTTACATTTACACACAGCAACATTACACACAGCAATTCAAAATGAAAAGTTACTCTTTAAGAATTTTTAGTAAGTGATTATAAATGAGTTCTGGTAATGTAGTTTGAAGGAAGTATCCCTTAGCAATTAATAATCTCATAATAATCTTAGTAATAATTAATAATCTCTCTCTCATTCTCTCTCTCTCTCAGACACTTGCTTTTGCAAATGTGTTTTACAGTAACAAGCCTTCTTTGAAATTCATGTGCTGCTGTTTGACTCTCGTGCTCCCGGCCTGTGATCAGAGATCACTGCCTAAATAATCTCCTTCAAAAGAAGTACAAATCAAAGAGAACAGCACTTGTTTTGACATCGTCATTTGTAAATCTGCACCAGGTTTATTAAGCCTAAACGTCTCTTCTCCTCATCAAAACCCACTAGTCATTCGGGAGCCTTGTTCAAGCACTCTCCGGAAGCTCATTGAAACCACATCATTATTCTACTCTCTGTTGGTTGCTATATCTTGAGAGATTGGGGGTGGTTGAATAGGGCAGCACCTGCGTTAAGCACGAGGTTAAGGCTCAGCAAAAAAGCATATGACCTATGTTTGTTACCATGGGAACGATAAGAGCAGGTGACCAGACTGTTCTCACCTGTCCATACAGTTCTTGACTGGTACATGTTTCCCTATTCCCTCTAATGCAAAAGCAGAATATGTTTAAGATACATTAAACAGTAGCTCTTGTAACCTATTTTTTTACTGTTTCATAGTTTTAAATTTGAACTAGTCTGTAAATTGGGTTGAATCTGACGGAATTGGAAAACAGTGAAACAATGAGCTCTTGGACCAGACAGTACACAATCCACTGCTCTCATGTGGATTTAGAGAGGTTTATTTGTATAATGCACCTGTATCATTTATTTGCTTTATCTAAAAACAACACCCCCCTCTCTGTTTCCTAATGAATACTTTATCGCTCCTCCCAGGATTTGGTTACTTCAGCAGATAGACACTGAAGCTTGTAACTGAAACCACCTTCATCCACGTGTCGTGTCCTGGTAGCACTTTTGAAGCCTATGCAATGATGAGTCTCATTTAATTGAAACTGGCCTCAGATCAGTGCAGATACGATATTCAGGCTCTGCCCGGAGGTTGTTGCAAAAGTGGTCTTTTAATCTGAGACTGTAATGTTGTTTTGCTGCTGTGCTCAACATGGAAGGAAGCTTACCCCTTTGATTCCCTCTCTTTTCCGTTTCTTGTTTGTGGTTGTTTGGGCGGAGAGCATCTTTCTCTAAGCCGTGGTGTCGCTATTAAAATGAGTTGGTGTGAGATGGGGGGTTTCTGGGAGCTTTATAGAGCAACATCTGATTTGTCTCCTTGCACATGCTGTACGTTAACTTTTTTTGAACATAGCACTGGTCCTACAGTTGTTTAAAGTTTTGTAACACAGTTTTAGCAGAAGTCTAAAACATATTTTGTCATCGATAAAAAAAAAAGACATGAGCAGGCCATCACATAAATAGGAAGGTATCTGTCAAAGGATATTAATTTATCATACAGATGGATATGTTAGAGCCATTTAATTTTTTGTTCTGTGTTTTCATTTTTTTTGCTATACAGTTGTATTATATCTGTCAACATAAAAATACTGTACTGTAAAATTCCCAATATTATAATGTTTTTGAACCAAGTAACTATAGCCAATATTAAAATGAACTACAGTGTTTACTACAGTTTATCAATTTACTACATGAATCATACAATTTGCTGTAGTAAATATTAGTACTTAGTCATCTTAAGGCTAAAATCCACTGCAAGACTTTTGTTTAGATTTTGCCCAGATTTTCAGTCTGGACTTGTTGCAGAAAGTCTGTGCCAGTCTGCAGATTTTATCAGTTACTGTGTTTCTATCTGAAACTTTCAAAAGTCTGCAAGTGTATGATGTCTTGTTTAAAACATAAAGTCTTGAAGTGTATTCCAGTCATTAGTGCTTAGGTTAAACTTGCTTTTATTTTGGCGGGTTGTTATTTAATTGTGTATTTGATTGTAGCGTACTCAAACAGAGCAGCTTTTGAAATAAACTCTAAGAGCAACTCTGAAGATGTGTTTATGTCCTTATACAATGAGACTCAGACAATTCCACAACTCTCACACGTGAATTATGTTAAACTGTGCACCTCATTCACTCATACACGCACAGAACAACCAGAAGGCATATTTAGATAGCAGGATTCCACGTCTGCGATTGCGCATCAAGGAAGTCATAGAGCTATATGGACTCATGCATCCGGAAAACGTGTTTTACTCGCAAAATAGACTAAAACTAAGTAAAATAATTGATTAGGCTATTTATTAACGTCACAGACAAACAAGCACAATGACAAACATGCATTTTTTTTTTTCTCTGCTTCGATCAAGAATTTTCATTTCGGTGCATCCCTAATGTACAGCCCTGCATACACGCTTGTAGAACAAAGTAGCTGATACGTCTCTCAGTCTTTCTCTCTTTGCTTTGAACAATCAGTTACATTATTATTTATTTTCAGCCTTCACTTAGTGAACAGACGATATTTAAGGTGTTTGCCGTTTGTCTAAAGCAAGCATTGGAATAGTCTGATAACATTATTCACAGTGGCACACAAAATGACGCAGAGGACACTCGGGTAATGTCTGGATTTATGAGTCCTGGCACAGAGTAATAATGCATTTGCAATATATATGTCACAATCAGAGGTTATAGATAAATGTGGCCCATATAGTTTGTTTTTCCAGGATTTTATATTCAGTAGACCATTACTTCTCTAGCATAGTAAACACTGAGTCAAACTAGAAACTACACTCTGCAACAGAGGTTGCGCTAGACTTTTTCATTGTCAGTCATATTGATGGACAGGCTGCTCGTAAAAAATCTGTCATAATCTATTTTAACCCCTCACTATGGTGCAAGGTGATATTATGTGCTAATTAGCATGTTTGTGACATCATCGTGATGTATATGCGTTCTTTGAACTTCCTGTATTTTTATATCCAATAAAACCGAAGTCGTTTGACAGAAACTATGCCACAAACAACTTTAGAGATCGCTAACGCTGAGTTCTTATAAAAGGGCAATACGATTTTCAGTTGATTTTGAAACTATGGAGAAACAAAGTAGGCGGAGGTGGGCTAGTCACCTTAATCACGCTAGTCTATAAATGCCCCTGGCTTTGCACCGCGAGTCTCTGCTGATCCCACGGGGGTTTCCCTGAATAGACAAAGCGTTTATGAGTAATCGCGTATGCGTCCCTTCGCACATTACTTCACGGGGCAGGGGTATCTCTGATCGCTTGAGATCACCTCCTGAGGATTGGTTGCTACCAACTCTACAAAAAGGGGATTGACAAACTACCCTCATTGAAATCCATCAAAATGATGTACGGCCTTCAGATTTGTCCGTCCCTGGGATAAAAAAATCAGTCAATGACAGATAGTTTTCAGTTAACCTCTGCTCTGCGATCTGTGACCTTTGCTTTGATAGCCTCTCAAACCAAATAAATGTATTCTTTGGTACAAACAAAGAAAAACTAAATCTTTTCGAAAGTGTAAACGAGACAAGTATGTCTGAACCTCTATATTAGCTCTCTGACCAGAGGCTGAATAGGCCTCTGAATAGGTTTTCTGTTGTTGTGTAGGTAGATGGAGGTGTCTGCTTACCGCTTGCTATCCCAGGCTGTTCCTATGTGACCAGTTGTGGATCATATACTGCAGTCTTACAGCTTCAACCTCATTGTGTGCTGATGAACACACACAGCCTGGCGGATTGAGTCTCCATCAAAGGATGTTTGGAGATGGGACTATGTCGGTGATTTATTGCTCCTCATGAAACTAAGCTTACTCTGGAGCCTTTTCATTGTACACTAAAGTGTGAGAGCTCTCTTTACTTTTCCCACTTAATTTATCTAGGAATACAGAGGGCTTTATTCTGCAAGCAGTCAACTCAATGACACTTTAAAGCACAATTAACAACAATTGCAATGCCACATATTTTACAGAGTACCTACACATTGTGTTTGTTGATTAGGCTTTGGCCAAAGCAATTATATTCATCCAAAGAAAAAAATGGAGAAAAAAACGATTATGTTGTTTTTTAGGAACAACATACAATGAAGCATTACTAAAGTAAAAATGTATTTATGGGGTTGGGCAGATAGACGAGGTCATCGTCCATCACTGATGGATGATAGACATGACGATGTTGAGCCAGCATCGTTATTCCAACAAATGTTTTACTTTCGTCACATGACGCTCGCTGCTCTGTGACTCTGCAAATCACGTTGTAAACAAATACGAACAATTAAGTAATGGGCAATGCCATATAGACTAACCTTACTTTACTACTGTGGAGTTTACGCTGTATAAAGAGGACGCGCAGTTTGCGCCTCCAGCTTTGTAAAGAATAAAAACGCGTGTCTGCACAGCCTGCGTTGTATAAAAAACACGCGTGTCTGCGCATCTCCTGTTGTATAAAGAAGACGCACCTCACTTTATGAGTCTATAATTGAATATAAATCAGAATAACTGTGGAGCTTGCGCCATATAAAGAGGATGCGTAGTTTGAGAATAGGGATGGGCATTTAAAGCAAAAATAATATTCGAAGATCGATGAGAACTATTCGAAAATTATTGGAAATTCGCACCCCTCCCCCACATGGGTGCATTTACAGTATTACACACAGATAAACGGAAAGACAGAGACCATTTACACTTTAAATCCGTGACAACACACTGCTTTATTTATTATGGAATAGGGAAACTTACATCAAGCTATACATTAAGATAATAGCGCTGAAACATTAATATATTAACAACCGAATAACGGCACTTATTAAGAGTACGTTGATCAGCATCAACCGCTGTTAATGCTTGGACGATTCCTTGTAAAATATGAGCATGCACATTTATACCAACTAAAAAACAGCAGTGTGATTGATCAAGGAAAATATAATAAAGCCATAAAGATTTTAGACCAGACTTAAAACGCGTTAAAACATATTAACCGAATGACGGCATTTATTAACAGTCCGGAACGATTTCATGAATTAATAACTCAAATGCTGTCCCCTCTCGATGTGGAGGAGCAGCAGCTCTACTCTGAGCTCCTCCCGAGTGACCGAGCTTCTCACCCTATCTCTAAGGGATCGCCCAGCCACCCTGCGGAGAAAGCTCATTTCGGCCGCCTTTATCCGGGATCTTGTCCTTTCGGTCATGACCCACAGCCCATGACCATAGTTGAGAGTAAGAACATAGATTGACCGGTAAATCGAGAGCTTCGCCTTGCGGCTCAGCTCCTTCTTCACCACGACAGACCGGTACAGCGACCGCATTACTGCACAAGCTGCACCGATCCGTCTGTCAATCTCCCGTTCCATCCTTCCCTTACTCATGAACAAGACCCCCAGATACTTGAACTCCTCCACTTGAGGCAGGGACTCTCCACCCACCTGAAATGGGCAAGCCACCTTTTTCCGACTTTTCTTTTCCGGATGCCCCCTGGACGTCTTCCCGGGAACGTGTTCTGGGCATGTCCCACCGGGAGGAGACCGCGGGGAAGATCTAGGACACGCTGGAGGGACTATGTCTCAGAACGCCTCAGTGTCCCCCCGGAAGAGCTGGAGGAAGTGTCTAGGGAGAGGGAAGTCTGGGCATCCCTGCTTAGACTGCTGCGACCCGGCCCAGGATAAGCGGAAGAAAATGGATGGATGGATGGAATAACTCAAAATGCTTCCATTTCTATTGACATGAAAAAGTTTCCGGGTGTCCGATTTCCGATTACGATTGTTTAGACAAAGTCGGGCCGAGTACCAAAACAACCTTGTAGCCAATCAGCAGTAAGGTGGACAGAATGGACACTAGTCGAGCCGAGCGCTGACGAAAGCAGAAGATGGGGGTAGGGGTGTGTCTGTTTTGGTGATCAACAACGCTATGGGAATCGGACATCCCTCCTATAATTTATCTTAACAACTTCTACGTAAGACTCTTAGCTTAAAAGTGATCAACCCTGAGCAAGGAGCAAGGAAAAGACAAAAACTTTTATCTATGTGAGGAGGCGGGGCTATCCCTGTTGCTATGTCTTTCGAAGACTGTCATTGGTTGGTGGGCCAAGAAGAATAAAAGAGCGCTTTAAAATATAGGATCATTAGTTTGAAATTGCACATGTCCTTTTTTCTGTTTTACCAAACACACACACATATATTCTTTATTTTCCATGCTGCTAACGTCAACGTATTTGATAGAAAATGAACAGTGACACAATACGTTTCTGTAAGTGTTTTTGTGATCCCCATATATTGTAACAGTAGAAAATCATCTCTGCTGCATTGCTGCATTTCTATAGTTGCTAATGTTAAGGTAGTGATTTCTTCTATTTCTGGCACTATGGGTTTTCTGTGCTGTCTTGGAGATGTTAGCGTGTCTCTAATAGGGCAAACTACATTTTATACTTGTGCATTTACTACTAATTGTAGTTTCATAGTTTTGTGTTGTTTGTTGAAAATATTGATCTCTGTTTCCCAAAGCAAGGTAAGTATGTATGGAGAAGCTTTCTGTGCAAAGAAAATAAACTGTAAATATTATTCAATACACAGACAGGCCTAACAGAATAAAATGTATGAATAAAAAGTGCATTTTGGTAATGGCAATATGGTTTCCTTTAGATTTGATTGAATGATTACCACAGAACAAGAGCCAGCGCAATAGGGGATGTGCTGAGAGAGTGAGCTGGTTGGAATGTGAACCTGGAGAAGAGTATTTGAGGGAGTGAAGGGTTTTGAGTGTTGCGGGACAGTGAGTCATGACATGAATGAATGCATTGTTTACATGAGTGGGCACCTATATCCGGGTCCTGCAGGGCCCTCATGTGAGACAACGGGTCAGAGTACTGGAAAAATTGTTATTCAGAGGTCAGCCTTTGTGTGTCAACGGTGCAAGCATATCAAAAGAATGTGGACGAGGCAGGTGCAGCATTTTAGTAAACGATTCTCTTTAAAGAAATCAGTTAATCTTTATTTATTTTATTTACATTGAATAATTTACAAACAAACAAATAAGTTAAATTAAATATATTTTGTGTGTTTACAAATTGGGTTTCTTTCCACAACAAGAACTTGAGGTGTTGTGGTAAGATGTCTCTTGATGGATGGAGACTCAATTGTAGAAGAAATTTAAATTATTTGGCCACAATAGATTAGGGTTCAAATGACATTGGAAAAGAAGCCTTGCATTCTTCTACCACGGCATGAATGAAAGCAACAGATAAATGAAAGTGCTGTTTAGCCATTTGTAGGGTATTGGATTTGACTTTTCCGAGCATTGTGTTTTTTTATCAGACTAGCCCCTCCTTTTTCTCCTGCTGGAAACAAAGATATTGGGACAAAAAATACATTGTTGTTTTCCTGTGAGGTTTAAAAAAACTATGTCCATTCTTTATATCAATATTTTTTGTCTTTGAAAGCACAGGCTCACAGCCCTGAAAATGTATTCCGTTTATCTTGCCGTTTAGTTCAACAGGGCTGAATGTATTTAGTTTTCTCTCTTTCTCGTGTTTGCGCATGAGGTGTGAAGTGAACTCCGTAAAAGTCCTGGGTTCTGCACCACTCTTGCAGTTGTCTTCTGCCTTATTTGTTCCAAAGACATTACGTTATTACAGTTAGTATAGTAAAATTTGTGAGTCAATTTGAATTGCTAGCATATTGAATCGATATTCATTGTGAATCTATTTTATCTCCCATCCCTAATGAGTAGGCGAATTGGGACACACCAACAGTCACAAAATTCTATAAAAAACACTTAAAATAGCCTAGTTCATAGCTAAGTAAACCAACTGTAATACCCCAGAAATAACGGTACATGTTAACGTTAGCGTTAAATGCATTAGCTAAACACAGACATTAGGTACACTAATATTTCTTGAAGTTCACACTTCAGACAAATAAATAGTTACACTTAGGGCCTGAAGTTAACTTTTTTGACCAGCCAGTATTTTTTTGTTTTGTTTTTTTGCCTCATAAAGGTGAAAAATAGAAATCACACAAACATTATTCTTTAACTTGTAAGAATACACATTTAAGTGCTGTCAAGTTAATAACGAAATCATTATAAGTAATAATAACTCTTAGACTATATTTTTTTAAATCTTTTTTTTCATTGATTTGCTGTGTCAAACGGTGGACATAAAAACATAAAATAAAAAAAAACGCAAAAAAACAACAACTAATGAATCACTCAATTCTCATTGGTACCCGCCAATGTGGCAGGTAGATTGACAGTTTTACCCGCACATTTCAAAATTCACCCGCATTTGGCGCGTGGTCGGGTGTTAATTTCAGGCCCTGGTGACACTTACAGGTTGTTATTCGTTGGAGCTAACAGGTTCAAATAAGGTTGGTATTCCCCCCTCTTTCAAGGATAGTCTTTTAACATATCCTGCAGTGAACGTGCCAAGACTATTGAAGCAATCTTCGGTGAAATGACGCGCACACAGTAAAACCCTGGGGTAATACTCATTTGGTGTCTTTTGTAAATGAATTGTAACCATTGCTTCTTCAGAAGTTCTTCCTTTGGTAGTTTAAATAAGACGCACTTAGTTTCAAAACGTAAAACACAGGTTTTAGACTGCACACGCATCACGAACGAGCGACAGCGTTTTGGGGAGGAGAGTGAAGTTTTAGCGGCAGTCCCAGCAAAACGTAGGCGGGGACTATGTCTAGTGACGTAGATACGCGGCGGTACCCGTTCACATCTCGTTTACGTGATTCAGAGTCGACTCCCTTTTTTTCAAGCCAATAACTTTATTTATTCACCTTTGGACTTACAACTGCTTACTTTCAAACACAGCAATATAACACACTGGATGAAATGTAATTTTCATGATCTAATGCTACTTACTCTTTAATACAACATATTACCCAATAAGGGTGAGCGATCTGACGATCTTAAATCGCGATCAATCTTGAAGCGCCCTCATTGCACTTTTCAACGGAATCGTGAGGATACAGTTTTGCAAGTGCATTAGACAGAGTGGCTTGTTTGTGTGAAGAGTGTTTGTCCTTGTATGTGTGTGACGTTAATCGATGGGGCACTGCTAATTTACTTAGCTGAAGTCTATTTTGTGATTGAAACTCGTTTCCTGGCTGCATTGAGTTCATAATGCCTATATCTAGAGCCCAATGAATTCCGTGATGCGGACACGGAATCCAGCAATTTAAATCTGTCATCTGCCGAAAATGCTTTTTTGGGAAGATTACCCAGCCCTCATTCAGCATATTAGGATTTGGGACATACTAAATTCTAATTTGGAATACTATTTAGGATGGATAGTATGCAAATTAGGGTGCATCATGTTACTGTTTTAGCACACTTGAGCTCCACTAGAACACAATAGGATGATAGTGTAGGCTTATTGGAAAAGTTTGCCAGCTCCAGAAGAGCCTGGCATTGTGATACAAGCCAACACTGCTTATTTGTAACTCTTTAGCAGTGATTGCTAAAACCATGTACATGAGTGAGAACATATAGCAACAGGAAATGCAGCAGACAAAAGCTGGATGGAGAGAAGGGAAGTGGCTTTGAGTGTGTGGTATGTGCACCAAAACATCTAGAAGATGCATGTACTGAGGCCTACGAGTTATAGATTAATAGAATTAACTTTCACCTATTTTGTTGGTACTTTTGATATCCATAATAATAATTTTGATGTCCCTTCAAGTAGAATGTCAGTGCTTGTCATAAATGCTTAACCTGTCTATGTTCAAACCTCATCTTTTTCAATTCAAAACTTATTTTCTTTATTAGTCTAAATAGAAAAGTCTAAATGATTTTCTGTCCTTTTGATCTCAACCAATGCTACTGTTTATACATGCATGTTGTGTCAACTGTGACCTTATCTTAACTGTGTAAAGCGGGTTGCACACAGCTCAGGGCTAATCAGCCCAGCAGGGTCTACCCTCCTGTAGAGGTCTAACTTCAAAACACCTGGCTGTTATTTTCAAGGTAAACTCATGACCTTGATCAGCAGTTTAATGTGATTTTGATTTTGTTTGAATTGGAACCAAGCTCTACAGGAAGGCAGATAGGAAGCGATAGGATTCTTATGTTTGGAGACGTACTATGTTTATTACCCTTCTGTAATACTATGCAGAATTACATTTAACATAGAATACAGATACAACGCACCCAAAAAGTGTTTATACGATCCACACAAAAAACAGGACTCGTGGGTTTACCCTTTTGGAGCTTCTTTTAGTTTCGGTGTATAGGCGAGGCCTCTGCACATGTGGAGTTTGAATTTTTGAACTCTAAAGAGGGCCAGAAACAACTGGTCAGAGAATCAGAACAAGAAATGAAATTCTAAATTGTAAATACAGAATGGTGTTTGTCATAGCAGTGTCAGGCAGAAGCACAGAGGGGGAGAACTGGTTGGAAGTCAAAGTCAGCATGTGATGTTGCTTTGGGCATGCTGGCAGCATGTACAGCGTGAGCGCTGCTCGCCTTAGCTGAAGACATGACATCCGTTCAGCCACGTTTCATGAACAAACGAAGCCTTGCAGCAGAAGCCGCGTCTCGTTAGTAAACATCAGATTAGCATGCACAGCAGGATGTGTCCTTCCTCCTCATACAAGCAGGCACACACTCTTCATCTAGGGTGTCACAATTATACCAGTATTTTCAATAACCGACTGTGACACAAACACCACAATAACTGATATTGTGTTAATACTACAAACACGATAATATCGTTAATAATTTAGCACCATCTTAAAATTGAGCTTTAACAGTCACAAAGGTTACAAACTCTCTCTCTGCCTTCATACACTTATATATTGAGTGTGATTCATTGACCAGAAAGACAATACCCGAAACAAACAAAACTAAGGATGAATTTGATTGAAAGCATTATAGCTATGGAAAACTATATTTTAAATTAATTTGGCCAGGATAACCACGTATGGAAAATCTGATATTGTGGCAGTTTCTTATTCCAAGTACACATTCAAGTCTCAACTTTTTTGTTTAGACATTAACAACGCAAAGCTAAATTTGGTGTTTTTGTTGTTGTGTTTTTGATACAGTTTTGTCCTATTATGATTAAGATCTGAATTCTTACAGACGTTTTCTTAAAACAACAAAGAGACTGCTGGTATGCAAATCCTGAACGTATGCACTATACTACGCCATTTTGTATAAATAGTGTGAGTAGAGCGTTCACATTGAAAATTCTCAAAAAATAAGTGCACTTTACGTACCCGGATGATGCACTCACTGCAATCTAATGGTGACTTCAGTCATGACGGGCGAAAGAAATGGAAAGTATATAAAATTTACAATGTAAATATTGATTATATTGAGTCGAGGGTGTTGTGCGATTGATGTCATTTGCCCTCATCTGGGAAACCATGTATACTTCCGGTTAGTATACATCCATGAAGTATTTCATTTGGGACGATACTACTCTTCTTAAATTCATACACTAGATCAGTCATCCTTAATTGGCGAATAGTTGTCACTGTATTACTGATACTGAAAAATAAGTTGATGACAGCAGATTTAGTTCTGGTTATTTAAAAAGAGGCATTACAGAGCAGCTTCATTATTGATTGGTGCTAAATAAAGAGTGTAATTTGAATTCCTTTGAACCAACAGAAATTGCGCTTCTCCAAAAGTATGTAATTTAATCGTTTACATTATTACACATAAAATAACACTTGAAAACCAGGCTAAAGTCTCATAAGCTAATTCATTATTAGATAATAACCATCAAAGATTAATTTCAAGCATTCATTTCACTAAGACTTTAGCATTATTCAGTCAATATGGAAGATATTTTTATATTTTCACAGAATATTCTGTAGGAGGATTTTATGACGGACTTTTCTGGGTTTTCACAAGCAGGGTTTTGTAAGCACATTTTGTTATGTACGACGTTCTAATAGGGAAATTATTTAAAGATAGAATGAACGGCATGGAAAGGCTAATTTAGAACGTAACTTTGTTTTCTGTGTATGATAAGCATTTTAGTTGTTACATTACATTTGCTGTTTGCATGTTGTGAGTGTTTTTTTTATTTATTTACAGATACGAATGATCAGCCACAGAGCCTACAATACATACTGACTTTGGATATCAAAATATAAAATAAATGTCCTGATAAAAGATAATATCTTATATACTGTATAAACAGCATATCCATCTGGGCTAAACTAATTATTTATTTATTTTTTAAAACGTATTGTCCGGCCCTCCGTTTGGAAGAACATATAAAGACCGGACCTCTTGGAACTTTATAGAATACCCCTACACTAGATGGTTACAGTATATAGTGTACTGTATGTCATTAGGAACACATCTTGGGTTATAATTATTAGACTTAATGTATCATTACGCAAGATGGTCATATAAACAGAACAAACTCAATGGAATAAAAATGCTGTAGGAGTTTAATTGTGATTTATGATAGGGAAGGGACGCAGTTAACAGGGAAATATCAGTTTGTGCAGTTCTGTTATAGAGATAAGATGATAGATAAAATGGTGATTAGTGAGTAGGATCAAATACTTTTGGCCATATTTTTTAAGAGTCCAGAGTGTGAGATTTGTTTTGTGGGCTTGACACGTTGGGCGTTAATTCTAATGACACTCTATTGCCAACATTTCCAAACACGATTTCCAAACTGCACATGTCACACATTTCATACTGTACATTGTGGTCCATATTTGGACTGTAAATCATAAATATATATACATATATTTTTTCACCAGATTCTCAGTAAGGCGCGATGTACCTTTTGTGCTGACTTAATTTAAACAGATGACAGAAGATGAAATCATCAATATAATATATGAGTGATATATGATGAAGGGAACTGATAAGGTATACATTTTGTATGTGCAAATATGTCACACAGGTTACTGTGAACTCAATAAGTGTAATAAGTTAATATTCAGTAAAATGCTGCAATCCTGAAACATCCTGAAATTCAGGTCTTGTATAGTAGGCTTTCTGTTTCCAAAGTAATGCCTTTTTAATGATTTGTTTTAAGATTCAGTTACATCTTTTTGTGACATCACTGTCCCTTTCATTGGCTGATCCTGTGTGTGCAGCTGTCTGTGCTGTTAGCTCTTTCCGTCGATTTGTGGGTTTGGTCAGTCTTTCATTTGATGTTTTCGTGGTTGGAGAAAGAGCTCATTAAGCACATATTGACCACTTACTGTATACTCGTCATACTCAAAATGGATGACAAAGTATTAAGATTGCTTTCCACTCAAGTTGTTCTAAACCTGTGAAAATGTCTTGGTTCAACACAAAGAAGAATATGTGGAAGACAGCTTGTAACCAAAGCATTGTCTATCATAGTTGGACAAAATGAATGGGTGTCAGTGGCTTCCCAGAACTCTTTGGTTTTCAACATTCTTCAAAATATAAAAAGCTTTTGGATTGCGAATGTATCTTTACAACATTAAATAAATCATGTGAACTTTTGTGTTCTATTGTGTCTTTAAAATGATTTGGCAACAGATTGCTGAGGGCAGTAATACAACAAAATTGCATTTTTTATATTTTTCCTCGATAGTACTGGCATTCTCTTTACTGCCGTTGCAGTCACTACCTGAATCGTTACATTCCTTATGATTTCTGTCCCCAATAGTGTAAGCTTCTTTTCAGGGTGTGACATTGTGGTGGATTGGTGATTAAAACAACAGCCGGCGATGAAATCTTTTAATATCACTCTCAGGGCTGAAGAAAACAGTATCGGCACATCTTTTCAGGAAGTATAAATTTAAATCATCCCTGCGACACAATAGAGTTCAGTTTTTCTTTGGAAAATGTCAAGAATTCCTGACCCATGTAAGTTAAGATACAGATGTTGGTGTTTTCTATACACTTAAAACGATGCAACACAGAGTCTGAGTTTTGCTATAATAAATCTGATTATGAGACTTTACAACACAATCCTCATTATGACACCCAGACAGCAATGAAATTACAGAAACCAGATGTGTGCTAGGGATGCCAGCCACTTTGGAGTCTCAGGTTTAGCTGAAAAAGGTTGCAGTCTGTATTCTATTTTTAGAGAGCAGATGGTGTTGGATGAACTGCTTGGGTGATATGATTTTCTCGGTTATATTTTTCCCATTGTAATGCAGCAGTTCACTGGGTGAAGTGTCAGATGCCCTGCGGTGCCCGGAGTTGCTGAGTGACAAGACCTTCAGAATATTTTAGTTGGCTCAGAGGTAGATTGTTGCGACTTGTGATTTAACCAGTAATGAAAATGACATTTTTTTATAAGAAGTTATGATTACAATGTTTTTATAGGAAAAACTAAATACGATGTTGTATTTAACGTTGTTAAAATAAATCTAACGGATATGCATTTAGATGATCTTTAGGTTGTACTATCGTGGTCATGAAATTTCCACAGAATGAAAAGTTGCCCTGTTAGTTGTTTTGATATGATCGTGTTTATGTTTGAATAAACCCTTATCTGGTTAATATACTGTATGAGGTCCAAAACAACAAGGACCTCCTCCTTACTGTTGTCATCT
Organism: Triplophysa bombifrons; assembly: GCA_029783895.1. Classification (NCBI taxonomy): domain Eukaryota; kingdom Metazoa; phylum Chordata; class Actinopteri; order Cypriniformes; family Nemacheilidae; genus Triplophysa; species Triplophysa bombifrons. Next base: position 19,692,650 of record CM056452.1, read on the forward strand.
GCAGTTTTGAAATACTATTTTTAGCTCTTCATCACCTCAAAGGCTTGTTTTATATTAAAAAAACAGCATGTACTCAGCCATCAAAATGTGACCCTGCTATATCTAGATACATTATGCTGTTTTAATAGTCTCCTTCTTATATCTCACACTACAGATCTGAACTTTTGTTGCTTCAGATTTGTAAACATTATAAATAAATAAATAAACATTCAACTTCTAGGGCTATATAGATGTTGGTAAAACTCCCTCCTCTCTAATTGAGTAGGATATGTCTACGCCCTACTAATGAGAAAAGTTTCCTGTTGGCTGTTTTCTGCTTCCTGCCTTTTGCTTCATTTAGCAGCCTCACAGAGATTGAAGGCCAGCTGCTTTCTCTGATATTGGAAATGTTTATGTCAGTATTTAACAGTCACTTTCAATGAATGGGATTAGTTTAGTGTTCTGCTGCAGATGATAAGTCTTGGCAATTTAAAAAAGATAGCCAGGCCTCAACCCATCTGAGGAATGATTGGCTGTTTTTGTCAGAAATTTCTAGCAGCTGTCAGATATGGTCGAATTAAATCTTTCTAATGGAGGAGGAAAGCTTTAAAAGTAGCAGGAACTTTTAAGGCATCATAAAGATGCACATAAATATGTGACTATGAATTTGGAAACCTCTGGGGTGGTAGGGGAATATTTTGTCTTCTAATCTGTAATAGTACTCTAATGGTGCGTTCTCACCAAATGCGAATTCAGTGGTTTGCGTGAGTAAATTACATACAAATTCAATGCAAAGACGCAAATAGACCCAAACTCACGCTGGGCGATGCGAATGACGCGAATCACAATTGCCACAAACGCCTCTTCTGCGCAAGTTGACAAACTTAAACTCGAGTGAGAAATTCACTCGACGAGCTCGTTGACGCCCACTGTTTGACACGTCCGGCGGCATGAAGACATTCCCCATCATGCAATCTTTTTCTCATCACTCGCGCAAAAATATTAATCTGATGTCACCAAGCTCATTCATAGAAAGACAATCTTTTGAATTAGTGCTGATTGTGCCAATGTGTACATGATTAACTGAACCAGTCCAACTGAGGTGGTCTGTTTAGAAACCATCTTTTGGTGACCAGGATTCAGTCAACTTCAGTAATCAAAGTTTTTTTTATTCATAGTCGTTTAGAGAAGTCAGGGCTTAAAGTTTCAACCGGATTTCCAGCTTGCGAAGTTTGACTGCGGGAAAAAATATTTACATTTAAGATGCTTATTGATATCAGTTCGAGTTAATAAGTTCGCCTACCAATGGTATGAGAGGAACCCAGCTATCACTCTCAACTAAACAAACATTACTAGCCAATCAGAATTTTTATGGGGCGGGTCTTGGTTGCCGGAGTGATACGTCATGTTGGAGTACGTTACCAAGCAAACAGTCGTCATGATAGAGAGTTAGTTTATAAAGCCTAATCGGAGGGCACCTTTTAAATATATTATGACAAATATGACACGCACAAATTGGAGCCTGTGACATAAAGATCGATAAGTTTGCGTGTTTGGGCAAATCATCTTATAACATCTCCGCTTCCACTTCTGCTTGTCACACACACGTGCTCACGGGCGCGCTAACTGCGATTGAGATATTAAGGATCGATTTCTAAAGCGTTTAAATCCTTTTCATACTTTTAAACAGAGTGTTGCACCTTGTTGTCTTAAAGAGTTAAGTCATAAACATGATCGTTTTTGTCTGAAGTGAGCGTAAAAAGTTGAGAAAGAAAACGGATGTCAATACATCAATACAGTGACAGCAGCCTAATATTCCGGGTATTCTATGTGGTTGATATGAATCAAACAAATGAAAAGAGAAGCACTCACTTCTGATTCCATAACCTTTGTAGCTTTAATAGGAATTTATATTGTTTTTGTTTCACAATTTGTAGTGCAAAATAGAAAATAAATCTGCCTCCACTAATCATTATAAAATAAAACGAGCTCAAAAAGGTGATCACTTTTGCTTTTTTGAGGGCTCAATTTTGCTAACCTGCTCTGACCAAATGTGATCTCATTACTTAGTGTTGTGGATGTGACTTGTGCCACATCATCACCGTTAATACCTATGAAACTAATGATTACATTACTACTAGAGCACCAAATAGTTTAGTAGAGTACAAAATCCATCATAGATCTTGCTCTCAAAATGCCACCCTCAATGGGCCATAAAAATGTGAGTCTTATTTGTTTTCTTATTATAAAGTAGGATTTTATTATGATGAATTTGGTTAAATTTGGTATGTTAAGTTATGTTTATGTGTATACCATGATTGCATAAAACTATGGTTTTGTGGGTTATAAAACTATAATAACTATGGGGTGAACAGGTGTAAAAGTCAAAAATCATTTTTGAACCATCATTTAAAAGTTAGCCCAGCTGCACTGAAGTTCCTCTTGCTGCTTCTGTTAACTTTTTACTTGTAGGGATGCTGAGGATACTACGGGCCAGTCTTGACAGTGATGACAAGATCATAATTCTTCCACAGTGCAGCTTTCCCAGCATCATTTGGAACTGTAATACGTTTTCCATCCCTAATATTTTGCGTTATCGCACTCATCTTACCATCACCTGCTGTGTTGTGACAACGAGGACAAGAGCAGGAGCATGAGCGCAGAACAGGTTATGCCAAAAGTGTGTTTTCTCTCTTGTTTTTTTGTGGTCACAACGCAGCAAACACACAAGCACACGCCTCGTAAACTTGTTTGTATATAGCCTATATATATTTTTTGTTACAAACCTGACCCGAACCCAAGGCTATTCATTAAACATTAACCCAAACCTTTTTCAGGTCCCTTTGGACTAGGAATGGGTTGCAGACCACTATGAGTGAAAATATTTCGGCCATACTGCGTCCGCCGTTTTATGGTCATGTGACCCGTATGCTCTTTGACCTATTATGTATTCCCAACAACCTATACATGAGCGTTGATAAAAACATATTAAGTATTAAAATTTATTGGCACGGAGGTCCGCTCTAAAGTTTTTCGCTTTATTTAATTGATTTACTTTTGAAAAATGTGACCGTTGCTCAGCTCCCACACTCACGAATCTAGGCGGAAGTAGTAGACCATCCGGGTATTTCTCGCCTACTGTTTTTTGCATACTAAGGTTTCGTACATACTTTTCCTACTCATTTTCGTCTTCTATATAGTATGGAAGTAGGCGATTTCGGACGCAGCGTAGATTTGGGGTTGTTCATTTAGAACTAATGTCAGCCAGTATTTTCATTTAAAATGCTTTCATCTAAAAAATGAGCATTTACCTCAAGGAAATGGATTTCATTTGTTTGTTGTAATTTTTGTTAAGTGCATTTGGGAAAACCTACGGCAGAAACGTGAATGTTCTTATTAGAATTGCAAATGTGAAGAATGTAAATGCTGCTCTGACAGTTGGATGGTGTAGCTTTGATATGATACTTTCACATTGACAGCCTTAACAGATTTCCTCATAAATGTGATCTGTTTCCTCATTGTGAACAATGTGTTTTTTTTATTTGTAGTCTGTGCAGTTTAGTCCTGCTCTGGCTCCAGTGAATGAACTTTGTGTTGTCCAATGAAAATAAACATTGATATTGATTTATGAAAGTGAGAGTGTTCCTTGGGTTCTAGTGGCTTGTGAACCTGTTTTCAATGGTTTTGTTCAAAAGGAACTTGAAGTGTGTACCAATTGTTCTCTTCAGGTTACTTCATGGGCTATAGTAGGTAATGATGTATTGGTGAACATTAATCAGTTTAATACAGTAAATCAATTTAAATTGATGGAATCACTAAATGACAAACCTTCGGCTGAAAACTAGTTTACTAAAGAGGCTGAAGCAAAAATTGACAAGTCAGATGTTTGTTGTCTTTCTCACAGGCCCTCTTAGCTAAAGCCAGATGTTGCGATAACGTTTGTTCCTAAACTTGAACAAATGATACCACCGCTCTGTTCCACCTCTTTATGGTCCTGGATTTGTTTCAGCACAACACATTCAGCCCCTAACAATGAGCTAAAAACTACCTCCAGGTAAACACCATTCGATGAGTGCTAGAATACAAGTTTAGCTAGCACACAGGGTCTGTATGTAAAGCGTGTGTGGCTGTCCCTGGTGTAGCCCTCACCATGGAGAAAAGCACTTGTTATTGTCAGCACTGGACCATGAGCTGTTCAGCCATTATTAATTCACTGGGTCCTCAGAGGTGAAACGCAGGGCTCGGTTTGCCACTAAGAGATCTTGTGACTGCAGCGTAAACTATTGCACAACCTCTCAATGTGAACGAAAGAGGCTGAGAAAAACAGATGTGGTCAAAGACACAAATAATCTTGGTTTTCTGGTTTCTGATTGCACGTGATTGGAGGAAATAGTTTGAATTTAGTAGAAGAATAAATGAGATAAACCTTCACCAGGGCCCGTATTTATCAAGCTTCTGAGAACTACTCACGAGAACAGTATTAAGAGTAAACCATTTTTTGGCTCAAAGCTGCGCTTAAAAGTTAGTTATAAAGTAGCTCAGTCGTACTTTAGGTGTAGGACTGAATCTTAAGTGTCAGGCTTAGAGATGATTTACAATACTTGGGATTTTGGATGACGGCATTGGCATGGACCAATCACTGAATAGATTTCCTATTGGAAATGAAAGATAAACACGTTTCCACCATTTATTAATTACCCATTTTAAACCGGTGCTGAATTTTTGTTTTTATTTGCTTTAGTCGAGTAGTTTTGCTTTAAATACAATGGTATTTTCGGTATAAATATTTTCTTGAATGTGAAATCACACATACCATTGAGAACAATACAGCAAAACAAGAATGTGCAACAGTACTGATGATCCGTAGAGCATATCTCGAATGCACGCAGCATTAATGAAATGTACTACGGACTTTGTGCCTTTTATCTTACGCATAAAGAAGTTTGTTAAATGTATAAATTTGATTATGAAAAATTATGTGATGTCGTCTTATTAATAATAACTTTTGCAAATTCTTACTTTAAAAAAGTTTCACCCGCAATTACTCCTATGAAGGGGAGTACCGAATTTATGCGTGTATATTGTGGAATGATACGGTTCCATTGGCCAAGCCTCTGTCCACCACATATCTGTATGACATATTGCTGTATTGCTCCCTGAACGATCTTTAAGTCGTTTTAGATAAAAGCGTCTGGCAAATTACTAAATGTAAATGTAAATGTCTCCTCCGCACCATCACAAGCCCCTAGGTGCGGCTCCTAAGCACTTGAGAGAACTTCGGTCTTTGGTGTGTTATAAGTTGCCCATCCATGTATTAGAAGCGTAAAATTGCAAAAATGAAAGTGTCTACAAAGTCTAAAAGGGAATGCTCACCCAGACCTGCCTGAAACGCCTCATGTAACCACACCCCCACAAATCTACGTCAGTTCGTGGTCTGATTTGACTTATAGTATAATTGCTTTGGAACCTGATGTTCCAAATATGGTAAGAGATGTTACATTTCCGTCACACACTTGCAGTATTCAACCAATCACTACGCACTGGTTAACTTTCCAATCATAGCACACCTCGCTTTTCAGAGCGATGAGCTTTGTAAATAATCGCCACATTTCAGAGAGGCGGGGCAAAGAGAAGATACAAACATGCACGGTATGTGGAAAATACTGCGTTTTTGAACCTTTAATTGTGGATACACATTGCATTACATCTAGAAAAAAAACGATAATATTCATTTCAGCTATTTCATATCACCCCTTTAAATAATGGGGAGAGTAAAAGTGATTCTTAGCTTTAAGAAATTTAATAACTTGCTTTTTTACATAAGTTTGGAAGTAGGAGTACATTTTATGAATTCTCAGCACTAAAGACTAAAATGGCACTTTGAGGAGTTTGATAAATATTGGGCCAGTGCTCTAGACCAGGGGTTTTCAACCGGTGGTCTGCGGCCCCCTGGTGGTCCGCGGCGGCATTGCATGTGGTCTGTGACATGCATTCCAGCATACCTAATTTCACTATTAAAATCACTTTTTTTCCATAAGTTATTTTTCCAAACACTTCCAGAATATTTGCGCATTGGTGTGAATACTAAATTTAATGAAAATTATTTGAGTTGAGATTCAAACTGACACAGGATAGGCTTGCTTTGCACCTATCAGGTCTATCTTATGCTTTGCTAACGTTGTGTTTTGCTTCCCCAACGTCATATACGTACATATACGTCCATACCAGTGTTGCCAGGGTCGCGGTTTTCCCGCACAATTGGGCTATTTTGAGAATGCAGTTGCGGGAAAAATTATGGAGCCGCGGGTTGCGAGTTTGTGGGCTACTTTCATAATGTACTGCGGCCGCCAAAATTTTCTTTATGTTCTAAGGATAAATTATAATTGATGCGTTTCTTATTGTGTATTCAAACTCCGAATGAATACCTGCCAACTCAAGGACCGGCCCGTTCTCAAAAGCGGGAGAACGAGTCTGACAGACAGGCTACAGTACAGGGAGGAACGCGGGAGCTCATCTTAACCAAAGAGGAGAAATTAGCGGTGGTATTAGACACAGTGCATCCGAATGATGTTTAGACAAATGTTTCGTCAGGTGAGTGTCACGTTGCACAATGAAAGAAATCACTCATGATGAGTGTACAACACTTGATTCTCCCGGCTGCCAAATATCACGTTTGATCAGCGCTATACGCAGTCTACAACAACTAAAACATTGACGTGCTTCTACACATTATATATTATGCAGTAAATGTAACCATCCTTATTTCTTAAGCAAGTTTCTGAATGTCTTACGAAGAGAAAACATGTTTCTCGTCCATTTGCGTGCGTGGCAGATGTGGGATATTTTTAACAGGACACTCCACCCAAAAAATTAAATTCTGTTATGAATTACTCTAGTTGTTTCAAACCTGTATACAATTATTTGTCCGGTTGAACACAAAGATATTTGGTAGAATGTTAGCTGCTGAAATTTCTTTGGCATCATTGACTACCATAGCCAAACATGACCCAGAATTGTTTGCTTTCCTAAATATCCCAAAACGTATTTTGTGTTCAACAGAACAAAACGATATATACAATACCCAGGAAACCATTCAGATAAAAAAATATGGCAATAGAAACGTTTTTAGGGAGTTGTTAACTTTGATTCCACACAGGGAAAAAATTGGGCTAGTTTTCATTCCTTTTGGGCGGGTTTTAATAGTGGGCCGCCGATTACTTGGTAGTCAGAATGGTGGTCCCTGGCACAGAACCAGTTGAAAACCCCTGCTCTAGACTAACATTTCAGAGAAGTGGCACTGGTGTATAACATGGTGGCAGCAGCCCTTAATTTGGTAGTGCCAGCAGAGGTGGCGTAAACAGAAAATTCTCCATCATTGACAGATTTTTTTACAAATGATGGAAAATCTGAAGACCATTTTGAGGGATTTCAATTAAAGGCGTACGGATCGGAAAGGGTTAAAACAAAGCACGTTTGGCCCAGATAAAGATATTAGAGGATATAGCAGCAAAAGATAAAAAAATACTGTAAATGTTCCTGAGAGCACATGTGAAGTGATTCTCAAATGTTTTAAGTGGATTATTAGCATGTCTCGCGGTCCTGATGGAACGAACCAAAGGTCTGGTTTTGGCCCGTGGTCCGCCAAATGAGGATGACTGGTCTAGAGGAACTATACAGTTTTTACAGTGAAGTTTGACTTTGAAACCAGCCTTGGCATGTATGTCTACCTGCTGATCTCCTGGCAGACAGTCGCTTCTAATTTTTCACTGTGCCCTCTGAGCAAGCTGATACCTCACCTCAAAGTCACATTCACCGGCGTTCACTCGGAGACGATGTCAGGTCCATTAATCACCCACGTGGTGGCCCCATATCTCTTTAATGGCGTTTCACACAACACAATCAGCCTCTCTTGCTCGAATGCAAATTTGAACGAGGGAGGAGGGTGATATAAAGTGTTGGGTGATGATGGGAGGGTTATTTTAAGGGGCAAACTGGATATGAAAGGAATGAAAATCATTTGCATTCATTTATTTCCCTTTTATGTTATTAATATACATATTTCCCCGTCTCCGTTCAAGTATGAGCAATCCATCTTTCATCCTGCGATAGCAACTTGATTGGGGGAAGGGGGGGCTGACTGCAAGGCCATTGAGATCCAGTGTGTGTGTGCTTGTGACTGATCATGGCTTTTATCTTCTGCCTTGTTAGCCTTTGTTGCTATAGAATGACAGAACCCCCACCCTACATTCCTTTAATCCACCTTCAGTCATTTTAACGGGACAGTTTCTATCCAATAGGCTGTGGATTTATTCTCCGCTTCCAGTCCTTGATCAAATTGTGGTCATGGCCTGTCTGCTGGTAAATGACAGCACCTTATCTCTACAGCTCCTTATAACCACATCTACCTCAACAACATCACCCCTGACATCTGCTTTGTTTTTCTTATCACGTGCTGTAAAGTACCGTTTACTAGTAAAAGCATTCCAGCATCTATTAAACACTGAGCACTTATTGCATTTATGAGCTGCACAATTTTATTTATAGACAAAAATGGCGTTATTTATGTTGTGTAAAGATCTGTCCCCAACATATACATACAGTAGGTGAGTGCAATGCTATGATTTATTGAACGTCTCACATTTGACCTGAAAACAATAAAGATGCATAGATGAGACCTTGTTGCATGTGGAAACCAATTTTGCTAGAAATTATAAGGATGATCTGATAAGTTTCTAGTCCAAAATTTGCTTTCTTAAAAATGTTGCCTGGTTTTTAGTTTTGTCGGTGTGCAGTGTGTTCAAATTGCAACCATCGTATCATCATTTCAGGGTTAAACTAGATTTCAATGTTCATATCATGAGAGCATCTGTCATCGCCGTGACAACAGGTGGTAAACGCTGGCCCGTTTTAGGTCAGAGGTTCTGTTGTCTTGCCATCGAGGGTTGAAAGTGAGCCAGTGTTGGGGCAGAGTGGAAATCCTGTCCCAGTAATCCAGTTTCATAGAGAGAGCCTTTCAACATCCATACACAAATGTTTCAGAACAAGATTGGCTTGAATTAAAGCCTGGGATTTGGTAATCCGGATTTAATGTCAGGAATCAAGCCAGCATGCTGTGCCAGGATGCCAAACCAAATATTCCCAGTTCATAAAATGTGACGATGTTGTGTGGTAAAGTTTCCATTTGGACTCATTAGACTGATGCTGCTTGTATTTTTGCAGATTATTTCTGGCTTTGATTCCATTTGTGACATTAACTCCGATTGTCTCTGTGCAGTTGGTCGGGGGGCAGTTTGACCTGGAGATGAACTTCATCATTCAAGAGACGGAGAGCATCATCTGCATGGTGGAGCTGCTGGATAAGTGTGACTCCACGTGCCAGGCGGAGGTGTGGAGCATGTTCACGGCAGTGCTGAAGAAGAGTTTACGTAACCTGCAGGCCTGCACTGAGGTCGAACTCATCCAGCTTGTGCTTCAGCGCATAGACCGGGTGGATGCTATGATCGCAGGTGTGTGCAATGAGGGGTGAAACACTTTAGGCACCACAAGATATTCCAGTTACAATTCGATTTTACCAGTTTTTCGAGTCACGATTCAATACCAGTTCAGTCTGGTAAAACAAATTTTGCTGCATCTCAACATTTAAGCAGCTTTTGAGAAAATATTTTGTGCATAAAAATCATACATGTCTGGTTTGACTCAGCAGTAAAAACAAATTTATAGTTCAAGCTTTGTTATACATCAACATGTGAAGCTTTTTCTTATTACTAAGGGCTAATTTAAATATACTCCCTTACTTAAAGGGGAAGTTCACACAAAAATGTATAATATCCCTAATTTTCCCCAAAGAAAAGGTATGTATGACTTCCTTTTCTCAGCCGAACACAATCAGAGTTATATTAAATAATATATTGTCTCGTCCTAGTTTTGTAATTCCACTGAACGTTTCAAACCTCAACAAAATAAATCAATACATCATAAACGTTATCTGTATCCAGTGGGTTAATATGGCATAAGGATTATAAATGGTCAATCATATATTTTGTGAACAATTCCTTTAACCTTGGTATTATTCATTAAACAGTTCTAGAAAGAAGTTGTCATTACACAATCTCATGCACTCAGCGGATGGGTCTCTATCATTGCTCAGTCAGCGTGTAGTTTAGCCTGGCAGCACTGACACATAGCAGAGCAAAGATAGCGCTAATCAACCACAATGCGCAGTTAGCCGTGTCTGTGGTTTTCAAATAAAGATTTTATAAAGAATTCTTTATAGAGACATCATATAAAGGACCCTTAACATTGTGAATATGCTATTTTTGTGATTACGTTGGCTTTGGACTGTTTGGCCCAAAACACAAGTGTTCAATCACAGGTGCTCGTAGTCTTTCAACAACAAAAAAGCTTTGCATGTGCTGAGTGCTGTATCGCATGCAAAACTGCTGTGCTGCTGTTTAGAGAATAACCTGAGCAACCTACACAATTGACAATAGTAAGTACGGGCAGAAGGTCATAATTGCAAAATAAACCTTTACATGGTTATCACAATCTAATATTACCCTGAAGAGATCTATGTTGCAATGTACATGATCTTTTACATGACGACCTGCCACATGAGTATTTTGACTATTGCTGTCAATCGATTAAAACAATAATCTCATTAATCGCACATTACATTAATGTTTTAAAATATACTTTTACATTCTAATAATTTCCCATTTAGTCTCCAAATTAACGTAGAAACAACAGATTTATTTAACAGGATATTTTTTTGAATGAAAGCCAACATTCTGATTTTAGTACTATAATTTATGAATCTATTAAATTGATTCTTCTTTATTCATTTTATTTATTTATCATTTATAGGCATTCAACACGCGCTGGTGCTTAATACTGGTGCGCTGTCTTTAGCCTGTGACTGTATTCAGCAGACTGGACCTCGCGTTGGTTTCGCAACGTCCCACAGCTAGAAGCTGTCTGTCTTCATTGAACGCATCAAAGCAACGGTTTCAAATCGCATTTAAGTGATTTAAAAGCCTGTACATGAATAAGAACGTGATAATATAACGTAACGTAACGCTAGAAAAGGATGAGAAAACAAACGTATGCTGCATTAATTGCATTAAATCGTTTTAACACGTTAATCTGAAATAAATTAATCACATGCGTTAATGCATTATCGTTGAAAGCCCTAATTTTGACACAAGATCATAACTTCACATACTTGTGGGCAGGAAAGGGAGTTGCAAATACTGCTCAGATATAAATAATCACAATAAACTAACTACTAGCCAAGAACTAAGATTAGTAGCTGTGTCGAAATCTAAGGCCATAGTGTAAATAAGTCTTCAACGCAGCATTCACCTCTTGTTTTGTGTGTGGGTTTGTGTTTTACAGATCTGGTGGTGGACATGCTGGGTGTGCTGGCCAGCTACAGCATCACAGTAAAGGAGTTTAAGCTGTTCTTCAGTAAACTGAAAGGAGAACAAGGGCAATGGGTAATGATCTTCTCCTTTATATCTGCTGTTCCAGATATTTTTTCTTTTCATAAACTGTAGTCGGTACGCCAAAATGTCAAAAAGCAAAATAATATTCTTGATCTAAATGCTATTTGTTGTTGCTGTGTGAATGTTAAATACAAAATTTTTCCACCAATATGCCAATTTTTCAGATTGTTATCCTAAAATGAATGTATATCATTAAATTAATGTATTATTCTTAGCTCTCTGAATGTTATTAATTCATATAATGACTATTAAATAGGGATGCACCAATATGCACCATAATGTTGGCCTATAATGATAACCGATAATTATTTAACATTGGAAGCCAATAACCGTTATATTGGCCAATATACAGTCTCTAAATATGAATATAATTTTTTTGAGGACTGAAACAAAGGGGAAAAGTAAACAACTGCTTTTATTTGAAAACAAAGTAATTTATAGTCTAAACAAGAAAGAATTCAGACAGCAATCTTTTAACAGTATGCGTTTGTTCCTATAATTGACACATTCATAAATATCTACATACTGTACCTACATCAACAATGTTTTGCTAATAACAGTAAGTGAATAATCATGACTGATTATTATTAAAATGCTGAAATACTGAATTCAGCATTTAACTGAATTTTAACTGTAAGCAGCATGTAGCTGAAGTGATTTAAACTGAATTTTATTCTGGCTATAAATTTCTCTGAATTAATCGGCTATAAAATATCGGCCTGATTTTTTATAAGTTGTCGTAACTCAGATATATCTGCATATCTAATGTTAATCTTGAGTACTTAAAGAATAGTATTGTACCCTTCAAATATCCGTAGAGTCTTTAGTTTGACAGCATTTATAAAAGACAGATACAGCTGTACAACTTTCCGAAAATAAACGCGTGCGGGTGAGGACGGAACTAAAAAAAAAGGAAATACACACAAAAAACAAAGACACAATTATTTCAGCTCTACTTGGTCAGGTAGATGAAAGAGATTTTTTTTGGGAAATGGAGTATGGTTTGATGCATTAGCCTGTGTCTCTGCACTAGGGACCAGTAGCAGTGCCATTGATCAGAACCCGCAATCAACATGTCAGAGAAATAGGACAGCGCGCCGCCATGCGTCTCTGTAGCTCATAACCCACAGGCAGAGACCATTATTATGACTCTGTTGTCTGATGTGCTTGGTCGTAATGGACCAAATACATCTCGGCTTGGGGAAACAATGTAGGACAGAAGATTAGACAAACAGTCTAAATCAAGATAGCCTCATATGTTGAGTTCAATATCAAATTGAAGTCAATATGGCGACATTTTAAGTTGGTTTTTGTGTTCTTGTGGGTCTGTCTAAATGTTTTTGCTTTCTCTTAGCCACCCCACGCTGTCAAGCTACTGTCTGTGTTGAAGTCCATGGCTCACAGAAATGGCCCAGATTCGTTCTTCAGCTTCCCAGGGAAGAGTGCTGCGGTGAGACCCCGATATCAAAACGGCAGTTTCAATACTTCTGACTGTAACCTCAATCTCGATTTTCACCTCCACCTCTTATAGTATATCCTGCGAAGACATTTATTTTGAATGGACAACGTTCTTATTGTGAACAGGGACAAATGTTCAGCCTTATTTCTTTTCTGGAATTATATAGAAAAAGTTAAATTGAAGAAAGCATGTTTTATTAACCAACCAGTGCTGGGACCCAATTATAAAGAGAAATGATCTAAACTTTCCTTCAAGCAAATGCAAAATACTTAATAAGCATTGCATTGCACTGTACAGTACAGTACGTGTTACTATAGTTTAAATTATGTAACTAAAACCTGTTACTTTTTTCTCACGCAAGTAAATATTTATTTAAAGATGTTTATATATTTTAGAACAAAATACTGAGAAAATTATTGAGGAAACACTATGAAATTTTTGAAGAAATGTGTAAAGAAAAGTGTTGTGAGTCTTCCAGCCAGGGAGTCATAACAATGAATCTCTCTCTCTCTCTCTCTCTCTCTCTCTCTCTCTCTCTCTCACTCTCTCTCTCACTCTCACTCTCTCTCTCACTCTCACTCTCACTCTCACTCTCACTCTCACTCTCACTCTCACTCTCTCTCTCTCTCTCTCTCTCTCTCTCTCTCTCTCTCTCTCACTCTCACTCTCTCACTCTCACTCTCTCTCTCTCTCTCTCTCTCTCTCTCACTCTCACTCTCTCTCACTCTCACTCTCTCTCACTCTCTCTCTCACTCTCACTCTCTCTCTCACTTACTCTCCCATTTACTCACACATCCACACATGTACTGAATTGTTTCAAATTTACATTAAGATACTTTGAAAGTCTACATCTTCTGAATTGCATTTCTTCATGCAGCGTAATGGCTTCAGATATCCATGTAGCCCTCGTTGAAGATCTTTCACTTATTCAGGCATTCCACCAGTCATGTGACATACGGAGGTTTGCAGAAATGTCGAATACTCACGGGACGTTTTGTATGCTCTCAGGAATAAAGACGGCCAGGCGTGTGAAATGCTCATAAAACAAAAACCTTCAATGAGAAACATATTTGTTGAATGAAACGGCTCTTGTGTTTTGGAGAAAAACATTAAAGTCTAGTTGATACGCTTGGAGTTAAGCTTATAAATATTTTAAAGTAGACTTCAAGGGCTTTTCACTTCAGGAGGAGCATGCAGTCTATTTCTACCATTTTCTGATGCATTGCAGATAGATGTCTTTGAAATGTTCCATCCACCTGCGTATGTTTTGCATGTTTATATGTAAAATCGAACCATGCCGGTAACTAGGAAACTGTATGTGTTAGCCGTCCTGTGTTGTTGGTGTCCACTTGAGACAGAGCCAAAGGAAAGTCAGGGAATGGCGTGATTGGTTGCCATTTAGTGTTTAGATGTTATTCCTGTGCAGCGAGGATGTTGGCTTCTGGAGAAAATAACATTGCACTCACCTTCCTTTTTATTCACAACACACTAATTAAACAGGAAGTCCTTCCCAGGATACTGTGTAGTGTATTCAGCACATATACGTCTCAACATGGGTGATCGTCACAAACTGCACTTTTAATATCACTTGTACATTGTTATTTGTAAAGATCTTGCAGTGTAATGACAAAACGTAGAGTAACAGTCTGTGTTTATGTATCACCAGGCCATTGCTCTTCCTCCCATTGCAAAGTGGCCACACCAGAATGGCTTTACCTTCCACACCTGGCTGCGCCTGGACCCCATCAATAACATCAACGTTGACAAGGACAAGCCTTATCTCTACTGGTGGGTCAGACACAAACAATGATTACACAACCTTGAGATGCTAAATGAAGCACCTTTATTTAAGCTGTTTTCTAAAGTAAGAGGAAATGTCTGTCTCTCTTTTCTCTAGCTTCCGCACCAACAAAGGTTTGGGCTACTCGGCACACTTTGTGGGCAGTTGTCTAATTGTGACCTCTCTAAAGTCCAAATCCAAAGGCTTCCAGCATTGCGTGAAGTACGACTTTAAACCCCAGAAGGTATGAATCGCCTTGTGTGTCCTTCTTATCTTATTGAGGTAGAGATTTTATAAAGTGTATAGTGTATCGAGGACTGCAAAGTTAGATTGCGTGTCTGTGGCAAGTCATACCTGAGGATTTGCAAGAAGCAACCAAATCCTTTCCCTGCTTGGATCCTATCTACCTCCTGGAGTTATGGAGGAAGGTTTTCTAATCTGATGCTTTAAAGTGTATAATCCAACCTGAGATGCAGATTTGATCTCTGCTCCAAAATCAATGTGCTTTTACTTTTAAATATAGGGTGTGTTTTGGCGTATTTTTGGAGTCTGTTCCATTATGCTCCCTCTAGAGAGGCCTTGCCTACAGGATAAGCACCTTCATTGGGTTTTGCCAAGATTTAATAGAAATTTGAGATGATCTGGGTGAGATTGTTGGCAGAGGGTGTTAAAAGACCAGCGTAGTTGAAGTAAAGACTCAGACCCATGAGGCAAAAGCAGAAGTTTGCTGACAGGTTGTAGTTTCCCACAGACTGTAAATGCCATCCGATTTGGTTGAGTTATGTTTATTGTTGATTTTTTTTACACAGTGGTACATGGTGACCATAGTGCACATCTACAATCGCTGGAAGAACAGTGAACTTAACTGCTTTGTCAATGGAGAGTTGGCATCCTATGGCGAGATCACCTGGTTTGTCAGCACAAGCGATGTAAGTGGTCTGTTATCTCTTATTGTTTAAATGTTTACCAGCACATATGCTGGGAGCTTTGGCTTTTATCTCTAGTGTTGTTTAAATTCAAAGCATTTGAATAATTTGAAATTGTATATCGACGACATGCGTTCCTACACTGAAGCAGTATCGCTCAGGGTTGAGTTTGATTGATGCCATCACTTTTCTTTTGTTGCATTTGTATTATAGGCTTTTGTATTGAAATACCATTTTATAAATAAAACATCGAAACTTTGTGTGGTGTGGAAGTACAAACCATGTTAAGTTACAATACATTCTAATGGGGCGTAATCCATTTAATAAAAAACGGCTGATTTATAACAGAAATATTAATATTAACAAGATATTGCCATTGAAATGAATGGGGAGGAACACAACGCTCAATATGGTGCCCTAGTGAAGCTGTGTGCATGCGTTGTATCTAAACAACATGAAAAATAATGTTTTGTAAGCGCAATATGATCATAGGAAACAAACGTTATGGTACGGTTTACGAAATTTTTAAATGTTTAATTGGGATTTTAGCGTTAGATTATAGAAATATCAGTATTCCCATTCACGTCTTGTTTGAATTTTGTAATAACTGCCGGAGGCGCATTTAAAAAATGCCCACCAAGTGTCACAAATTCCCTAAACAGACTTTTTTTATAACCTGTTTCCACTTAATAGGAAGTGAGCAAAAGCGTAACATATTATTAAAAAAAACATTTACATTTATTGATGATTTAAAATCAAAAGAAAGTGAACAAATTGCATTTTGGCATGGTGTGAAATAATTCATGTAGAAATGCATTGTTTACTGTAGTTTGGAAATCTTGTTCATGTGTTTTAATACCATAGATCCAGAATTAGTGTATATATTTTAAATCTTGTTCCTGGTGTAAATCCTGATTAAAAATATTAGAAGTACAAAAAAAGTTTTGATATTTCCTTATCATAGAACAGTATGAGCGTGCAGCACTGAATTGTATTGTGTGGTAACTTTTGTTGAATAGTATTTAGTACATTATATGCACTATTTTAAAGATGTTTAAACAGCAAACCTTTTTCTGTTCTTCGCAGACATACGACAAGTGTTTCCTGGGCTCATCGGAGACGGCAGATGCTAACCGTGTGTTTTGCGGTCAGATGGGGGCCGTGTATCTCTTCAGTGAAGCTCTCAGCGCTGCTCAGATACTGGCCATCTATCAGCTGGGACCTGGATACAAGGTGCCATTTCACACTTGTAAAAGAGATTCATTTCTCTGTTCAGAGGCCAGGTTCGTCCTAGATTTGCCATCTGCTGTTTTGATCACACAGTTATTGACGGAAATACATCAGGCAACTATGTCTTTCGCATTCATTTCTGCCTCCTTGCTTTACTCAAACACTTTTGTGCACAAGTCCCAAGATCATGAACACATGATCAAATGATCAAATGTATACAGTAGCTTGAATCCATTGCAGGTTGCTTTAGATAAGCATTCCCAAAATACATGAATAGTTTAATGTTCTACTTATTGAAAGGCTCTGGTGTTTCAGATTTCAGAGATGCAACATTTGAATCATCATCTAATCTGCTCAGTGTCAGTGCGGTCTAACAGTCTCCCTCTTATTCATGCAGGGCACGTTCAAGCACAAGGCCGAGAGTGACCTGATGTTAGCAGAACACCATAAGATGTTGCTGTATGATGGAAAGCTGTCCTCCTGTATCGCCTTCACCTATAACCCCCGAGCCACTGACGCTCAGCTGTGTCTGGAGTCATCGCCCAAGGACAGCGCCTCCATCTTTGTGCACTCGCCACACGCCCTCATGCTGCAGGTATGCTGCTTTGTCGCACCTGGTTAATGCATTTCTAACACATTTAGTTTAATCTTGTGAAGAATTTTACGCCCATCATTTCTAACACAAAGGATCCAGATCATCACTGCGTTTTTCAGGCATATATTCACTGTTTTACAGTAGGGGGCACATTTGTTATATATTTTATATTCACAGTCATCTAGACTGTTTCTATGATTTTCTTAAATAAAAAGGCTTTGCACACTCTTATTACATCTTCACAAACTGAACACATAAAATAGGTGCCATCCTGTACCATCTTTGAGAGTTGTAGTCTGATTATAGACACTGTAATAAAGGCCTTCGCAGCTGTCTTGCTCTATTTCATTATCCCTCCTGTCCTCCCTCTCGCTCCCACATTATGCATACAAGAAACAACTCTCCCATTCAGACAGATGACAACGTGAATTGCGTTGATTGGACAACAGAACAACGCACAGTAAGACAACATACAATTACAAAACAAATGTAACGCCAAGACTTCTTGTGTTTCAGGACGTCAAGGCTGTGGTGACGCACTCGGTCCAGAGTGCCATTCACTCTGTAGGAGGAGTTCCAGTTCTCTTTCCCCTGTTTGCACAGCTGGATTACCTCCAGTACACTGGAGACGAGCTGGACACCTCCGTCTGGTGAGAACACATCAGTTCTTGCTGGGGGGGAGAAAATTAGCAAAGGGATTCTCAGTGGGAAAAAAGCTTGATCTGTCCTCGGTTTTGCATTAATGGCACATTGGCAGTTTTTTAGGAAATGTTTTCACATGGTACCAAACCATTAGTCTGTTTTGCGCTCTAGGGAGGCCAGTATTACATGATGTGTTATTTTGAACCAACATGCTATTGAATTGGAGCGAGAGAAAGTTAAACATTGATTATGATTGGCTGTAGCACAACAAAATGAGTTTTAGTTGGAGTACAAATTCTGCCTCTTTTTTTATTAAAATGCAGTTTGTTCTGTCATCATTTACTCACCCTCTTGCTGTCTAAATTCTGTATAATTCAGCTACCATGAAATTCAAAAGGTTGAAAATGGAGTGTTTGTCGAAAATCGTCCTCCCATGACTGAGCTACACGGTCAGTCGCAAGATACAGGAGAGGTTTTTTTACATTATGACATCGGTGATGATAGATCCAACTATGGATATGACTTGTAGATCTTATAGATCCAAAGTTATAGTCCAGTTTCACTAGATCTCTCCCCGTCAGGAACTTATTAAATTTGAAAAATCAACTCCGTTAAAGGTTAATACTTTAAATCAAGATGCAGAGATGAAGGAAAGAACAGCAGGCAGGAGACGCAGTGATATTGAATAAAATGAAAGATGGTTTATTGAATAATCTTAGCTGTGCTTCAATTCTCAGTCTAGCTCTGTCCAAATTCGTCTGACTAAAAACAGATTCAATTGGTGTTGTTAACTATGCAAGATTACATTATCGAAACATTGTCTCGTGACGTTAGTATAAACCTTGAGATGGAGACCATTGGAGACTCATATCAGCATTAAAGACAATACAGCACCCAACAGACGATTAAACACAATTAAAAATAAGGACAAAATTGAACAAATAATACAATTAAAAATGAATAATAAAATGATGAAATAAATGAATATAGGATAAATGAAATCTAATCATTTCATAAAACTTAGTAAGGATTAGTAAAATATTGATAATAATAAATTGAATCATGTAGTAATTACATAAATGAAATTGAATAATAAAATAAAACCAGAAACAAATGTATGTTTCTTCTCGGATCTATCAGTGATGACTTGTCTGTTTTGAATGTGTGGAAGGAAGGTTGAATTAAATGATGACAAAACAATAACCTAAATTTCAGTTTCTTTCTACAACAGAGCTAATATTTGGCTTCAAAAGACTTGAAATGTAGCTCACAAGGCATAGACAACTTTGCTGGTCCTTTTCTCATTCTTTATAACTGTTATTTTTAGTTGCGAGAGTTGTGAACTTAAAGGGATAGTTCACCCCCCCAAAAAAAATCTGTCATTATTTACGCACCTCGAGTTGTTCCAAAGCTATTTAAGACAACTTCTGGGTGAGTAAATCTACACAGAATTTTTGTTTTTGGGTGAACTGTTCATTTAATTCTTGGGCTAAATATGCAAGTTCCACTCTGCTTGTATCTCAATACAAGACACACTACTGTCAGTATCACAGTTTTTGAAAAAAATTACAATTAATTTTAATTTCATAAAACTATTTTCAGTAACATTGTTTTGTGTACAGCTAAGAAATTATCAGTATTCAAGGATTGACCCTCTGTGTGTAAATTATTAAAAATTGAATAGATCTGTCACTGAAAAATAACACTTTTACATAAAATGAAGAAAGGAATTATGGCCTTAAACCTTAAGAGCTTCTTAAAGCAGTAAAGTAAAACAAACTGTAAAACGTGTTGTTGGTCACATGTTGGCAGCTCAACCAACATACCACTTCGCCAGATCTAAACACTGGTCCAGAAGAACTTCCGGTTTCAGTTTTTATTTACTTAATATAATTATTATATAAAGCTTAAATGTACAATTAAATCTTAAAGATATTTGTTTTAAATCGGTTATAAATATTCTGTTGGTTATTGTTCTTCTGGAACAGCATTAAAACAGTATTGGTTAGGTCATCCATATAATTGGTCTACTATGGACTATATACACCTCAAATTGTACACAAAAGTTACAATAGATCTACAATACATACGTTTAAAAAATCCATCTATATGTCATTGCACCCCTATAGGACTGTATGTTATATGTTTTTTGACTGTTGAAGCTGAGCTGCCTTATTTATTTTTTCACAGTTGCACACTACTGTCATTCGTAATGGAGCTGTTAAAGGGCTCTGTTGCTATGCAAGAGCAGGTGCTGGCCTGCAAGGGCTTTCTCGTCATAGGTTACTCACTGGAGAAGGTGAGTACTTTCATTATGGTGTACATGAATGAAATGGTTTCGATCTTGCCAATGCTGACTTAACACAAGAGGAAAAAGCTCCTTCCCTTTAAGAATCTTTGAACTAAACTCAATATAGGAACTCTTATGAGAAAACCAGGTTAAGACCTTTTCACGATGACGGGTACTGAAGTGAAAATATTGATTGAAGCACCATTCATTTACAAAGAATACAATGTCCAGCATCTTGACAAAAGTAGGAAATGTAATACAATATACAAATATGAGTAACAATGCAATTCATCATTTTGACAGACATTATAGGGAAGATGAAGGAAGAAATTTATATTATGTTTTGTATGATTTGTCTATGAGGGATGTAATTACAAAATGATGGAAAGCCATGTCAGAAATTGTCCGTATTCCAACTAAGTTTGGTTCATTACAGTCCATGCGGTACAATCCATTTTGCACAGATGCAGTTTATATAAAAGTGCTTTCCCCTAGAGCAAGTTCATTTTTAGCAGCCAATCAACTTATTCCTTCTCAAAATGGATGGACAGCTCATTTTGTGATAAGTAGATACCAGACCTAAACAGGCACCTTGTTTTAACATTTATGCTTTTTGTCTGTATTCTCTTCAGTCTTCCAAAGTACACGTGACTCGACCCGTGCTGGACATAGTCCTTGCCTTTGCCCGTTACCTTAGCAACCTACCCACTGGTGTATTGTTGCTGAAACAGCTGTGTGATCACATCCTGTTCAACCCCACAATCTGGATCCACGCCCCAGCTAAAGTACATTTCATAAAATTTCCCAAAAAACAAATATAAGTTATTATACCAGTAGTCTATGCACTTTGTTTTTAACATTAATTGAAACTGGTTTGCGACAGGTGCAATTGATTCTTTACACCTACATAGCAACTGAATTCATCAGTACTGTCACCATCTACAACGCCATCCGCAGAGTTGGAACGGTACTGCAGGTCATGCACACGCTCAAGTATTTCTACTGGGTTGTAAACCCACTGGACCGCAGCGGGATCTCACCCAAGGGTCTCGGTAAGAGTGAAGCAACTTCTCAACACTTCATAAGATCAGAGAAGATCAGGGTCATGAAAGGTTGATTTTAAGCTCTTTTAAACAGTGTGTGTTCAAAAGAATGACTTTATAACTTGGTTAAGGAAAGTCTCACTGGGATAAGAAAACCTTTTATGTATTTTTATTTCCTCTTTATCCGTTTTTGTGTTATCCATATCTGCTAATTGCTATTTTAGCTTTGTTAATAGTTAGTTTCAATAGAAGCGTCTCTAGATACGAAGAACAGGGAGGTTTTTTACCCAACAATAGGCACGTTGTCTTTAAATGTGTTTGGGTCTGTGATTGTAGCTTTGTTCCTGTGTAATTTGCACAGTAAATTAGATCTTTTTTAAGAAATAAATGTTACTTTATAAGCCTTTAAATTAAAAAGTAAAATACACAAAAACATCTTCTCTCTATATCTACAAGAAAATATGTCCAGACTTCACATTAAGCTCTTTGAGGTTTCTTTTTTTTTTATTTTGATCAATTAAACATTAGATAATTTTTTAACATGATTATTATTGTAATTTATTTTACATTATTATTATTACTACTCCTTTTTTTTTAAATGGATAATACACTCACCTAAAGGATTATTAGGAACACCATACTAATACTGTGTTTGACCCCCTTTCGCCTTCAGAACTGCCTTAATTCTACGTGGCATTGATTCAACAAGTTGCTGAAAGCATTCTTTAGAAATGTTCCACCATATTGATAGGATAGCATCTTGCAGTTGATGGAGATTTGTGGGATGCACGAAGCTCGTTCCACCACATCCCAAAGATGCTCTATTGGGTTGAGATCTGGTGACTGTGGGGGCCATTTTAGTACAGTGAACTCATTGTCATGTTCAAGAAACCAATTTGAAATGATTCGTGCTTTGTGACATACTGCATTATCCTGTTGGAAGTAGCCATCAGAGGATGGGTACATGGTGGTCATAAAGGGATGGACATGGTCAGAAACAATGCTCAGGTAGGCCGTGGCATTTAAACGAGGCCCAATTGGCACTAAGGGGCCTAAAGTGTGCCAAGAAAACATCCCCCACACCATTACACCGCCACCATAATTGCATTAATGAGAAATTGAACAGGTGTTCCTAATAATCCTTTAGGTGAGTGAATGTTCATTGTTCATTGTGATAATTTGTTATATTGGTTACATATAACTTGCTGGAATAACCAAAGTTGCATTAGATACAATATTTTTTTAAAGATAAGGTAGCACAAACCCAACAAATTTTTTAAGGTCCTACTTTGGTTTATGGAGTGTCCAACAACAGGTGTACATACATATACAGTGTAAAACACTTTCATTTTCTAATAATAGGGAGTTATTATAACCTCACTTCTTGACCAACACTCAAATGATTCGTTCAGCGATTCCCCGCCTTTCAGTCAGCCTACTCTGAACTGATTGGTCTGATGTCTAGTATGCTGTGATTGGTCTACCGTGTAGGGTGTTGCAAATGGAACGTAGGCGGGCATTACACGGAGTGACTCAAATCTGACCCGGAACTGAAATTATAACGACAGACGACTCTTTAGAATTTCGGAGCATATAGGGTTTAATAAGCAAAAATATGTTCTCTCTGTTACAGGGCAATAGATCCAGATTTATATTTTGCTTTTTGAGGCCACCTGTTATGAAATAAACCAACTGTCAACCTTATTGTAGTAATGCTAACACATTTTTCCCCCCAAAAAGCTTGAATCTGTTCACATTGAATTATTTAAAAAATATTCTGTATTGTTATTATTAATAATAATAAATACAAATAATTGATTGGTGTATTTCATGGCTTTAATTGTATCTGCTTGTGTATAGATGGGCCTAGACCCAATCAGAAGGAGATTCACTCTCTCCGTGCATTCCTGCTGCTGTTTGTCAAACAGCTCATAATGAAGGTACAGTAGAGCAAACACACAAATAGCACATTATTTTTTAAACATAAATCGAGTCAGTGCAGCACAAGTAATGCATACCTCTCTGTCACGTGTGAATACAGGACCACGGCATAAAGGAAGATGAACTACAGAGTATTCTCAACTACCTGCTCACAATGCATGAGGTACAGATACCCCTCAATACAAACTCTTTTCTGCCTGTGTCAGTTATTATCTAATGCCCAGTTACCCTGCAGAGACCAGTTCTATGTCATTCTTTATATTACTGTATATGATGTGTATCTACCACCAGATGGCGCCAAGATCCCACAGCTTGTTTTAGTCATTTTCACTGCACAAACCAGTAACGTTTCCAATGTTGTTAAATAATAAACTGGTTTAAGAAAAGTATTTAATCCCTAATGTGGAGATCTTTTTTCTTGTCTTTTACTATTTTTCTTGACTAGTTTGTCACACACATGTTCTTTCATAATTTACTCACCCACAAGTCTTTCCTAAAGCTTTCTGGATTTCTTTTTTGTGTGAACTTTTTGTAAAATGCTTCTTTCTTTGCTTTTTGTGAAATGTTAATAACAACCATTTTTCCAGGATGATAATCTAATGGACGTTCTCCAGCTTCTGGTAGCTCTGATGTCTGAGCATCCTGGCTCAATGGTTCAAGCCTTTGACCAGAGGGACGGAATACGGTGAGGCTGCAGACACTAAACTTTCTAGTTTAAACAAATGTTTTGTCTCATCTATGCATGGATCAGCTGCCCTGGCTCATTATTAGTCTCACATGTTTATTAAAACCTTTGTAATACTAAAGTAAAATGAAAAAAGTTGAGTTTGTATTCATCTCTATGGAATGACATAAGCTTGCAGTACCTTAACGCAAGCTATAAAAACACTTTCATGGGTTCATCTGATACCTATGCTGCTCTACTGGACTCCTAAAATGGAGACATGAACATTTCCAAAGCGTTTATAGACATGCTAGTTTCACTGACAGCCACGGGGTTAAATGTGCACGCTAGCGGGGGGCGTCTGGACGGCTCGTCACGATAAAACAGAGGGCCTCACTTTCATTTCGGATCTGACAACCCCGTTCAAATCACACTTCCATCAAATCCAGCTCCAGAAGGATATAGGCATATTTATTTGAATATGGAGACAGTGTAATGGTCTCGGTTACATATGAAGGGACACGTTGCCCTTGGGAGATATGTGAACGCAGCTGACTGAGCCTCCTCGGTCGGAAAGAAATACATAGAAAACGGCTGAAAATGAAAATTCATTAACCTGTTCGAAAACATCTGTATTTGAGGGTGTCCCTTCAGAATGCATACTTTCAATGTTAATATTATTACTTAATTTAGTAATGCCTATTTTTGTATTAGCAGGTGTTTTATAAACATATTTTTGTATAAATATTTTTATTTAAGACTTTTTCAATAACTTTTCAATAAATATATTTTACTAAAAATAAAATTGCTGTTAGGTTAAGTATCTTATAATGTACCGTATCATATCACATATGTATGAACATGTACTGTACACTACACAGAGTTTTGTTTACTTTGTTAGGCATTTAACATTTGACATACTATTCTCTCAATAACACAGGGTCATCTTTAAGCTTCTGGCGTCCAAAAGTGAAGGAATTCGCGTGCAGGCTCTCAAAGTCTTGGGATACTTTCTCAAATATTTGTCACCAAAGTAAGTCCAAATTTCACACTGCTGGAGCTTTATTATTGGAAATTAGGTCTCAAATAAATTGTAAAACTTGATTTCATTTTCTTTTAATTAATTAAAACAATAAGGATGGTTTGCATGTTTATGTTTAGTAGAAAAAAGATCCCAACATAATGTCTAGTACTATTATTTAATTATTTTGACTATTTTTTAGCTATTCAGTTGCCATGTTTTGATAACAAATATCCCACACTTGCCTATTAATTCATCCAGCGTGGAAATATTTACGCAATATTTTCCCAAATTCTGTTTCTGTGGTTTTTGATAGATAAGCTCACTTTCCTTTAAAATCCCATTTGCTTCATATGAATGTCCCCACAAGGAATCTGACCGCCAAGTACTTTTAAAATGGATGCAGCTTCATTCCGTGACTGTGGAGATATTTTTTAGAAGCTCTGGGCTGCAGTTATGCCCTGTTGGGGTCCTGGCTGCATTTGAAGTAGATCATAACGTGGCTTTGGGATGATTGTTTCATATTCCATGTGTTTTTAGGAGAAAGTTGGAGGTCATGCTGGGTCACGGCCTGTTCTCTCTGCTCACAGAGCGATTGATGCTCCACTCTAGCCAGGTCACTGTCACGACATACAATGTGCTGTTTGAGGTCAGTTTCTGTCGTTAAAATGTCTGCATCGGAACTGGGTTTAACACTCGGTTCTGTTTCATTTTCAGCATTTGAACAATATTTTTAGTTTTGAGCAGTGGTTTTTAAACTAGGGGCCCCAAGATGGATCCAGGGGAGCCACAGATATTGAAGCATTTTATGAAACATAGAAATTAATCGTAAATTTGATGCAATCAAACATCAGAAATTTAATACCACCAATAAAAATTATTGAATAAAGCTCGTGCCTCAGGCCCTGAAGGCTTTTTTAAAAGCTAATTTATATGTTACTGTCAGCAAATTTCAATTTTCTGTTTGTTATTGTTTTGTTTAAAATTTTTATAGCGTTACACTGTGTCTACACCGGACATGACCGGCGCGATGCGACACATCAAAAGACGTAAAAAAACGCATTAGAGCCTGTTAGAATAAAAAAATTTGTCTGCACTGGATCCGGTGTAGACAGAGTGTTATAATAATAACTAGAATTTAAAGAATAAGATTACCTTATGAAGTTATATATTCTTACTTTGGTAGTCGAAAAATATGCCATAAATGTGTCCTATGGTGTGACAGCAAAATTATAGAAAAAAACGAACTATAAAAATGCATCTCTCTTACTCTATTTTAAATTATAAATATACATATTCATCATATAAAATAATATATTGTTAACAGTTTGTTTTCTTCAATTTTGCCATGTCACACCATAAGACACATTTGCAGTATATTTGGCAACTACCCACTTACACCTTTGTTGGAAAATGTTGTATTAGCAATTTGTTTGATGCTTCCATGACTATCATAAGTCATTCTCACAGTGCAAATCCTCTTCTATGTGAACATGTAAATAACTTAATGAATTCCAGATTCATTAAACTTGCTATTTAAGGACACTTAAAATACTGTACTGCTGTACTACATATGAACTGCTGTATAACATGTAATTGTAGTTGGGTTTTTGTGCTGGATATCAGTAAATAACCAGTTATATGTCACTGTCTCTAGATTCTTACGGAACAGATCTGTACTCAGGTCATTCACAAACAGCACCCAGACCCCGACTCCACCGTCAAGATTCAAAACCCACGTGAGTTACTTCCAACAACACCAGTGATAATATGCTTACATACGGAGCTGCGAAAAGAATGAAGGGTTCACTTCAGTTTTGCCTTTAATCAGCATTTCTGCATTTATTGTGGTCATCCTAGTTCAGTGTCTGTTGAATTTCAACCTCAGGAGTGACATTAATTCAACCAACAGCAATGTGAAACACTAATGAGAATGCAAAGACACATGAAAAAATTGTGCAAGAATACAATTTCACATTCATTTTTGATTGGTCTTAAAATAAACATTAGTGTCGTTTTGTTTGAACAGGACTATAAACTTGTTCAAGATCTGCAAATATTTATTTATTTTGATCGCTTCGTCCCATTTCGATTTTCTGTGAATAAATGCAAATATTTTTTTTGTGTCCAGAATGCAACTGTACTATTTATAAGTATTTATTTCTCTGCAAAATTGGTTTAGAATGGCCTCTTAAATTTGACTCTGAATGAATACTTATAGATGATTGAATTAAACTGATACATAATCCTAAAGTGTTTTTTTTAAATATAATTGCACTTAATGACAGTTATTTTTTCGTATTCTTCTTTCACTTCTGACATTTGTTTCCGTTATTTTTGTGCTTGCAAATGGCAATTCACTTGCGAAAAACTGTGAAGTATACAGTTACCTCAGACAAATGAAGCTCATTTGATGGCCACCATTACTCAGATGATAAACGCATTTAAAAGTAATTAACTTCCCACTGCTGCTATAGAGTTACAACTATTATTCGCGCCTTGTCTTTATTCACAACCCACCGGTTTTATAAAGCCCTCACTTCCCGAGACCTTCTTTTCCAGAATATGCTCAATTTTGCATATGTCTCCTTTAAATCCAGACCGAACAATCAGAGACGCTCTGGTTTTAATTAAAAAAGTGAAACTTATATGGTATACCGATCCGTATCGTGGCTTCACTTAACAAAGCTTAATTCCCATATACTGCCAGCAGCTGATTAGGGCTGTATTTACATGGAGATGTGACCATGTACACAAACCGCTCGTCCGTCAGAAGAACCAACACGACGAGCGAGTTGCAGATCGCGGATCAGTTCTTCGCAGTTAAACAGATGGAGACGGCAGACAGCGGACTCTGATCCAAGGTCATCTCGTACATGATCTGAGAGCGAACGCGGTTTCAGCTTTCTTCTGTGTCTCCTTGATTTGATCTGTGTTGAAGCCTCTAAATGGCTCTGATTGCAGTCTTTAGCCATGTCAGAGCCAATCAAACAAACAGAGGGAAGTTAAAGTTTCTCTTGAATTAAACTCTGGGACAAACCAGGACCAAATGGTGATTGCAGAGTGAAAAAACAGGAAAGTGCGGAGATACATGCAAAGGTAATTTTCTACTGGTAAGGTTCAGTGACTCTAATTTGAGTGAGTAAGGCGTAGAAACAACACAATTCTGCTGGAACGAGTGAGAGCATTGGTTACAGATGCCGTGGCGCTGTAAACTCTCTGTGACGGCTGAAACTTGAGCTCCTCTTCTCAGCCTAATGCATGCTGACATTGTCTAGATAATTCATCTAAACAACCAATCTTTTCAGTTTAAGCCAACGCTCCGTTCCAGGAAGCTACGACGTTCGCCGTCGACTTTTTTAGACAATACCAGCCTTACGATGAAGAGCATACCTTTACTCCCGCTAAAATGTCTACGTTCTGTTATTTTCTCAGCATGTGAGCAAATGTTGTGGCGAAAAATAGAGATTCGTCCATTTGATTAAAGGGAAGCTTTTGTTACAGGATGTATAACTGTGTTTTAAGTGTGTTGACTGTTTGTACAGTTGTATGTAAAGCATTGGTTTTATTTTGTGTCTTTTATAACTATAAGGCAGTCAAAAAATATGAATCCACTCCCAATGAATAGTGTGTCACAAAACAAAGGAACAAACAGCAAGTCAAGTCAATGAAACTTACTTTATGCCTTTGCAAACAATGTAAAATTGTGAAGGTATGTTAAAAATATTGAGTCCTTTCAGAGATCCTGAAGGTGATGGCTGCGCTTCTAAAGAACACTCCTCAAGGAGCCGAGAGCATGGAGGTACGACGGATCTTCCTCTCGGACATGATCAAACTTTTCAACAACAGCAGAGAGAACCGCAGGTGAGAACAAATGCATGCACACAAGCACGTACGCGTGCACACTCACACACCTCCACACACAGTCAGTTAAGGAGATTTATTCAAATATCTTCTGTATTTTTATATACAGCTAATAATCATTTCTAACCATTACCCACAGTGTAACCCTAACAAAAATTGCACATGCATATTATTTATTTTTATAAAGCATTCTGTTTTTTGTATGTCCTTAACTTAAAGGTTTTTTGTATTTGTCATAAAATGTAAAACGAATAAAAACTACTCAAAAAAAGCAGTATGTTTTTACATATGTTTTAGTTGTTAATGGGTTTTTTAATGTATTTTCGGATCGTTTTCACAAATTGCAAATGTACCCCAAAAGAGCATTTTGACAGAGTTTGCAAATTTTTCTCCAAATGATTGTTTATTTTGTGCACACAGTGTATCTTAAATTAGGCATGTTATAGACATTGTTTTAAAAATAAGCAATTGTTATTAAGTAACTATAACAACATAGGTGGTCCTAACTACTCAAACAGAGTAGATTCTCAGAAATATTTTTATTGTACTTGTAAGTACAGTCCTTTTGTCCCCAAACTGTGTGTATACAAATACAAAATGCAGTTTCATGATTAGCTTTTACTTCATCAATATACAAATATATATATATTGTGTATTTTCTGTAGGAGTCTGCTGCAGTGCTCGGTCTGGCAGGAATGGATGCTGTCTCTGTGCTTCATAAACCCCAAGAACAGCGAGGAGCAGAAGATCACAGAGATGGTGTACGCCATCTTCCGCATCCTCCTTTATCACGCCATTAAGTACGAGTGGGGTGGCTGGCGCGTGTGGGTGGATACACTCTCCATCACACACTCCAAGGTCAGGACCCGAGTACACACACAAAAACAAACACACTCAAACACAGAACACAGAACATAAGAAAGAGATAGTTCAAATGTAATATTTCCCCAATTGACCTTATATTAAATGAAAACCGAGACCTAATAATTGCATAGTACATACATCATACATACATATGTACGATGTATTACATACATCCTTTTTATTTTGAAAAAACTGAAATAAGTGTGTATTTATAGTGCTATTTAATTTTATTAAATGAAATATCTAAAAGTAAAAGTTTGAATAATAAAAACAAAACAAATGTTAAGAAATGATCAATTAGAGTGTAAAATTCCAACTTTTATAAAAAAAGACATCATAATTATATCCATAATATTAATACAGCCTCTAAATATTCTTTACATTTCACATTCATGCGTTTGTATTCTGGGTGCATTTTATCAGTATCTTTGAAAATCAGATTCTTTGTGTTGCTAATTCAACGAATGCAAAGAATATTGTGTTTTATTATCAGTTTTTGCCTTGCTTTATCTTGAAACAAAGATGGGACTATGTCTCTTCTTCCAGAAGCCCCCCACTCATTTAAACCCACCATTCTGCAGGTTTCCTCTTGATCCCTGTGTAGTAAGACTGTACAATTGTAGTTTATTCTTTTTCTTATTCCCTCTTTCCCTGTTCTCTCCCTCCCTGTACCAGGAGTAATCCACTGGTTTCCCTCTGCAGAAACCTGACTGTTATTACTCTGTATAATCATCCAGAGGTCTCCGATTAGAATCTGGATTTTCCTTCGCTGCCAGACCCCTCCGTTCATACTTTTATTTACAGATTGAATTGCCTTCTTAATGTTCTCGAGAGCTCTTAGTGCTTCTAGTTTCAGAAACGTCTATTCTAAGATGCTCTGTTGATATTGTAATACAGATGCTGTTCCAAACGGAGTGAAGTCATTTGGTGTTCGACTGCAGGTTTGGACGCCAGCTCATGGCAAAAATACCCTATTTGTGCACACTTCCTGCGTTGTTGTCTCAGTCCACTTGGGGGCGCAGCTGTGCTACGGAGTGAGAAGTGCTGGAATTGTACTTCAATTCTCAGGGTTTGCTTACTTGAACAAAGCTGCTTTAGACGGAGGAGACAGTATCATTAAAGCTAAAGTGTGTTATTTTGGTGCCACGGATGGCACTAAATGAAATTGTAAACATAATGATAGTCATCAAACAGGTTTACTGTACACCTCGTCTTCCATGGTTTGGTTAAACAGGTAGTTTGCTTATGCGATTGGATGAAAAGGTGTCTTTGTTGGTCTGGGCAGGATGCTTAAATAAACAGAGTTATGTGATAGCGCTGAGCATTGGTGTTCACTCTTCTTTACTAAATCAGCCCGAAATTTTTTGGATTTTAAACCATTAAAACTACTAAATGAACACCAACTTACACTTTACCTTTAAAGAATAAGAACGAGCCTTAATTCAAATTGTGCAAAATATGTCGCATAATAAAGGGTTTTGATAATAAAGCATCATATTTGTCATTTTAAACTGAAGAAGACCAAAAAAGGAAAAGAAAATTACATTTATATTTGTTTATTAATTGACTTAGAACCAGAATGACTTACATTAATATCCAATAAGAAACGAACCAGACTGCTACCAAATGCACAAACATGTTCTTATGATGTTTAAATTAAAAAATATTTTTATAGTACAGTAACAATGAGAGGGCAGGAAACGAAGTGGGTGAGAGGGGGGGTGGGATCGGGAAAAGACCACGAGCCAGGACCCGAACTCGGGTCGACCGGAGCGCAACAGCGCTGTGGTAACAATTGTTAACTTTTATTTCGCTGCTGTCCTTCTCAAACCTTGGATGTCCAAATTTACTGTTTTTCAGGAAATGTGAAAAACACTGTACTTTTTAAATGGTAAACACTGTACTTTTTTTAAACGTCTGCGCATGCTCCTTCTCCTGCTCTCCTTTGTCCGTGCTGCGTGCTTTTCCGGGAGAATTGCCCAAAAAGGGACTTAGAAAAGTTGTTATATAACAGTTTTATATGTTCGAAGAAAACTTTCAGAAACCTGTACCATCGCTGGGGGAGTGTATCGAGCAACTCGTTTTTTGACAAGTTGACCATGATAAGCATGAGAAGACAACATGTTTAACATTGTAAAGAAGTCAGAATACATGACACATCGTTGCTGGGCCGCTTTAAATAATGTTGTCAAAGCTGACAAGCACTTTTGAATACTTTTTATTGGTTAGGTATTTCCAAAACTCAGTGACAAACACAAAATGTGACTAATAATAAGGATTTATTGCAAAAAATCACATTTTTTGGAGATACAAGGTTTCAGAAGTACAACAGCAATATATTATTTAGTTGTTTAGTTTTATGTTTTTTGTAAACACCAGCAGAAGCTGCGTTTCTAATTTTGCTGTATGTAGAGCTATACAATGTCAATGATGGCTTTAAATTCAATTTAAATCTAAGTGTAAATACGCATTTAGCTATAGTGAAGATACACAATTTCAATACAAAAATAAAGATAATAGTTATTTATTATTCTCACACTGTTAAACTCGCTATTGTAGTTGATACAATTGTTAACTTAAATAATATATTTAAATAAAACAATCTCTCGGAGGTCTATTCTTGGGCAGAATTGAACAGTGTTACTAAATTGAAGCAGTTGAATTGCTTTTCTGTATTTGTTGTATTTCAGTCTGCTTGCATTCCTAAAGTCGCCAGCTGCTATGGCAAGTGCACACAAATTGATCATTGTCCTTTCTGTGGGTCAAGCCCGTAATTGCTTTTTGCGCTATAATTGCATAAGATTAATGCAGGTAAGGACCTGTTCTGTTTACAGCGGTTTCGCTCTGATCTAAAAACAGCACATTTTTAGAAAGGGGGGTTGTGTGTGTGTGAAGTGGAAAGGTGCAGCAGCGCCGAGCCAGAGAGATACATGCATCTGCTGAGGGGAAAAAGCTAAAGAAACTCAATTGCAATTTTATTGTCCGGCGTGATAGATTTCCTGCCAACTCTGGAGTAGGAAAGCTGTTTGTCACTGTAGCTCTCCCTTTCAGCTGCAGGGGCTGTGTGTGTGTGTGTGTGTGTGTGTGTGTGTTTGTGTGTGTGTGTGTGTGTGTGTGTGTGTGTGTGTGTGTGTGTGTTGAAAAGAAAGCGTGCATGTGCCTGGAGATGTGTGTGTTTTTGGGTTGTAGTTTGCAAGGTCTCCTCTCATTCTTTGAGTTTGAGCACATTTAATATGCATTTCAAATGGCCTTGGCAATCATAAGAACAAGCCCTTATAAATTCAACCAGTCTTTTGGGAAATGCGGGGAAATAAATGCATGCTCTCGTGCAGTCGTACATTTAGACACATATACGCATTGGCTTTCATTGCTGCTCTATGCAGTTGTTTTTCGGCACAGTGTATAGAACAGCATCTGTGAGAATCGCAGATTCCAGACAAAAACTATTTAAAAAAATGTCTTAATGCAAAACATGTGCCACTAGAAACACAAAAAATCTGTCTCAATGTGAACCACTTTAAAATAAAAAGGAAAATTTTGAAACAAATTTTTATTTCTGGAAGACTTTGGGACCTATTGCTTCTCTTCATTTTGTGTACGTACTCTGTTTTTTTTACTCAAATAATTAGTTGTTGAATACACCACAATATATACAGAAATAATATTTTTCTCTATTTTCTTAAAGAGATAGTTCACCCAAAAATGAAAATTCTGTCATCATTTTTTCACCCTGTTGTCATTTCAAACCTTCATTACTTTCTTTCTTACACAGAACACAAAAAAAGATATTTTGAAGAAAGTTGGTAACTGAACAGCACTGCCCCCCATTCACTTCTATTGTAGAGACACTAAACCAATGCGAGTTGATGGGGGCCAGTGAACGACATTTTTCTAAATATCTGCTTTTATGTTCTGCTGAAGAACGAAAGTCATAGAGGTTTGAAATGACAAGAGGGTGAGGAAATGATCACAGAATTTGTATTTTTTGTGAACTATCACCTTTTCATACACGTTTCACATACATTTGACTTCGATAGTGTGTCATTGATCTATGATAATGATTTATCAAAGACTGGATCTCATTTTTTATTTCAACACTCTAGATTGTGTGCATATTACTTGGGGATGTGTGTATTTTAGTAGGAAAGAGATGATCTGGTTGACTGTAGGCAGACAGATGTTTCTGCAGATGGGCCTGCTGACACCACAGCTTAGCCAAGGTGCCCCTGTCCCAGCCCATAAATGAGACACAGCTCCACACAGCTCCTTTCTGCTGGAGGTGATCACCTTCTCAAAGACTTCCTGCCCTTCATGCTTTTTCTAGTCAGCACTCTCCCCTGTTCTGCTGTAACTTCTCAATGAGTGATAGATACGTTGTAGCTAATAAATGGGGAGAAAGGAACTGTTCTTCTGGAGCTTTTAACATCATTGCTGAATCCTCTTTGGAGAGGTCTTTGTTCCTGGGGCACGATTTCAGTATCTTTAGCACTTGTTTATAACATTTGTTAATATTTTATGCACATTGGAGAGTAAAGCAATAAGTTTAATACCAGTGTACTACAGAGCTTTTTAAAGTCAGTTAGGGGTGTCAGAATAAGATCATTGTAATGGACAAGTCTGCCTCAAGTAGATATTTGCTTCTGTTTTCATGTTACGGAATAAGGGTATTATAGCCAGTACTCAATTATAGATTCCAAAAAAAGATAGCTTTTTTAGCACATTAAAATAAGTATAAGTAAGTCATTGCAGTATTACAGTAGCTTTGAATGTGACTTATCCAGTCACTTATTTAGTATTTGTACAAGATTTCTGTTATTCAATAACACAGTATATATAATATTATTAATTATTATTATATTATTATAAATAATATTCACATACTATAAATGCTTTTTTAATATATAACTAAATGCAATATGATATAAAAGATGAATAAATAAACATAAAGGGGAGGTATTTGTATTGTATGGTATGGTGATTAAGATTGAAGACACCTTTGGTTCATTATAATTGCATTTATTTAAGTTAAATTAATGATTTTAGTTAGGAATCCACCAATATATTGGCCATTAATAGGTATTGGTCGTTAAAAGCTAATTTTCACACTATCGGCATACAGTATAAAAACAGCCAATGATCAGGGCCGATATATCCTGTCAATCAAAGAAGGACAGAAAAATGCAATGAATTTGTGCTCTGTGTATATAAAATGTTTAGAGACATCCCCAGTTTGATGTTCATTATTAATGGTCATTATATAAATGAATAACATTCAGAAAATTAGGAAATATTAATTTAGCCTTCAGAATTTAGTCAATGCAAGTTAATGGGATACTTCACTCAAAAATGAAAATTCTGTCATAAATTACTAAACCAAACCTGTATACATTTCTTTGTTTGGTTGAACACAAAGAAAGATTTTGTAAGAATGCTTATAACCAAACCGTTCTCGGCAACAATTGACTACCATACTAGGAAAATGACAATGGTAGTCAAAAGGGTCCCAGAACTGATTGCTTTCCTACATTCTTCAAAATATCTTATTTTGTGTTCAACATAACTTACTATGGTTGTCAATGGGGTCCAAGAACTGTTTGGTTATAAGCATTCTTGGGTGAACTATCCCATTAATATAGATATCACTCTGAATATTTGGCTGTCGGTATTGGTGGAGCAATTTAATAGCGTTAATTTTTTAGATGCATCTTTGACTTTTTTTTAAGTTGTCCTAAAAATAATTTCAAATATTTTTGCATACACCTTTAGATTCAAAGATTTTTCAAATCAGTTACTTTACAGTGTATTCTTGTTAACCAATGAGAAACCTGTTCGAAAAAGGAAGCTGTCCATTGTGAGGTTTGGGCCTAATGGAGATGCTTAAAAGGAACAACCAGTCCCTCGAGCAAGTCAAGCCAATTGTGTGGTGTCGTGAATCTGCTATTGTGCTTGACAACAGCAATACTATGGATTTAGAAGACAATGGGATCCAGTATTGGAACATGGCTTTTAAAGATAAAGATACATCTGCCGCAAGTCAGTATTGAGTAAATTTATAGACGGGTGCACAAACGGGATCTCGAACATGGATGTCATTGACTGTTTTAAGACATTGACATTGTTAAACCATTCACTTCTGTGATGGCCAAGGATGGACCTCAGCTAATTTCTGTATATGCTATTTTGTTATTGTTTGGTTATGTTTGGTCTTACCTTGTGTTTTGGAATACTTTACAAGCTACTTAAAGATTGCGTATCACAAGCAGTTTCTGTCAATCTCATATTAATCTTGAGTGCCTATACAGTAATAATGTATCTTCAAAGAGTATTTAGTTTGATCAAATTTATAAAACAGAAATACAGCGGTACGATTATTTCGCTCAAAACACGAGCTGCTAGAAGTGGGATTAGTGAGGAAAGTGGGATGGAACTACAGCACGAGCAGGCAACACATCATCACATTCATCCCTTTGTGTTTTGTACATTATGCACGTACACGCCGATTGCCAACAAAACAAAGATGTATGACTTAGTTTCACTTACTGCGTGCAGTTCATGTCCGACATCTTTTAGCACTTGGACCGTGCCATCTATCACTTTCAAATAATCGCCAAATCCAGCATTATATCCACTGATTACAAAAAATCCATAACTGAAATGCCGTGAACAAATAGACACACCTTAACTTCACTATCGCACGAGTAACAAGCTGCACGCAGCCCATCTTGACGCAGCGCAGATAACCCTGATGGTTAGCGGGTCTCGCTCCCATATTGACTCGTGGGCGGGCTCTTTCGCCTTGCAAATAAAAGGAATATCCAGAATTAGCAATAAACTTTCCAAAACAATTTGGAGCGCTGGGGGAGTGAATCAAGAACAAAAATACTACGTCATACGTCCAACTCGTTTTTGAACCAGTTGACCATGTTAAGCATGAGAAGCCAGCACGTTTAACAGTGTAAAGTCAGAATGCATGACATATATATAATATATAACTGAGTTGAAACAAAGTGAATTGCAAATGCCGTACAGCGTTCTAGCTCACTTTTTGTTTTGTATGGTTGTGGTCGTAATGGAAGCTGTTACAGAACCCACTACATGATCACTGAGCTCTGTGCTCTGCTCGTCTGTCTCATATGTTTACCTTTATTCCACACTCATCCAGACGCCTGAGGGAGTACCGTTAGAAAAAACTGTTTCTTTTGGACAGAGGAGAAGGGATTTAGTCTGCTGACCGCATTGATTTTTAGGGGAATGGAATTGCGTTTAGCTAATCCAATTAGAGCATTCTCAGGGTCCCTATTTTCCCTTTGTTTTGCGGTTACGCGCTATCTATTGATCTAAATGGGACTCCCCACTAGTCCTACTGTGAGAGTCTGTGGCCGACTGCTCCCTGCTGATCATAGATCAGTAATTTAAACCTGTTTCGTTCTGCTGCTGAGCTTGCAGTCTGATTGCAGCAAGTGATGCTATATCATCAGTCTGGCACTATACACTAGGATTTTTCAAAGGTGAAATGCTTTTTTTATCATACAGCGATACTTTTTCAATTATTTTCCTGACGCATTTTGAATAGTTTCAATAATCGATGCATATTTTGTTTGATTTTGCAACCTGTTATTACAAAGGTATGAATCCATTACTGTGGTCTTACGTGAATTGTACGTTTTCCATACCACACATTTAGAACGCGGAATTCAACTCGATCAGATTGAAACTGATGTCTGATGTGAAACTGACACCCGGTGGTATACAGGCTAAATTTAAAAGTTGCATTTCTA
Organism: Triplophysa bombifrons; assembly: GCA_029783895.1. Classification (NCBI taxonomy): domain Eukaryota; kingdom Metazoa; phylum Chordata; class Actinopteri; order Cypriniformes; family Nemacheilidae; genus Triplophysa; species Triplophysa bombifrons. The sequence goes on from CM056452.1 coordinate 19,730,230, forward strand.
CAGTGACCCCCTTTATCCCAGAGTAACTTTATCTTCACGACACCACAGCTCACGTGTACCATATGCCTGTTTTAGTAACGTTACAACTGCTTTTCACATGACGCATTATTTTATTGGTAGCAAGCTTCTAGACAATGAGGTGCTTTTAGTGTACATGAAGGCTTTCCGTTTTTTTTACATTTAACAGTGTACTATATGATGTACTTACTGATTCGTGAAGATAATTCCTGACAGGATAATACAGTATGCGGCCTCATGTGTACCTCTTTAAAGTCTTAGTGGTTTACATAAGTGCTTTTCTTCATTTTGCACAAATCCTCAAATGCCTCATGGGCCTAGCAGCTATGACTGAACATTTTTTTATAGATATCTGAAAAACTGTGTTGGGAAACATGCCATTACTGTGCGTACACAACGCCAGCGACTCTGTCGCTAGTCTCTTGCTACGAGGTCATTATAAGAAGTTCCTAGATTTGGTTGCTCTAGTTATAGTTATAAACAAACCCTGTTGTAACTGATGGGAGACTGATGACGTGAGCTTCGCTGCTTTACTCCTATTGGTAGTACCCGAAAGTCGCTTATCATATGCATGAAGTTGAGCGACTCTCAACTTTGTCGCGTCGATAGACACGGCCACTTCCTGTCACCAACGGTCATCGCCGGAAGTCGCCAGCTCTCCATTGAAATGAATACTTTGCTTTGTCGCTAGTTGTAAGGGTGCAGTAATTTCCAGCTAATCATCATATAGGGTTTGTTTACTGTAGGGTTGCATGGTGTAAAGTTGCTATGGTAGCATCGCTTTAGCATCGCGATACTAAAGTTCAAAATTCCCGCAATGCTGCTCAATTTTTTAACGGTAGTATGGTAGTACTGTAACTTATGTTGCATATTTGTATTAACGTCCATTTAAACACTTACATCTGCCTTTTTGCGGTGTTGCTATCCTAAATGAATCCGTGTTTTGAATGTCTCGGATGAGATAATGATTCAGTGAGTCATTTGGCCGTTTCTCAATTTGCGTTCTTCAGTGGTCTTGTGTCCTCGCATTCTCGCTCTGCATCATAAATAGCCTTCAAAGTCCGGTTCCAATACACAAGAACAGAAAACGCATGTAAGTACCTGGATGTGTTCTTGATATCAAAGATGCATTGAAAGCAGACTTGCGCGTTCCGAACCCACTTGTCCATCTGTGTTCGTTCTTCCGAGGCTGCCTCTCAAGATCGGTCTCAAGGAGAACACAAGTCTGTTCTATACATTCCTGGAATGGAGAAATGCCTTTGCTCTTGGAAAATTGGTCGTTTTGAACGAACTGGTTAAATTATTCACTGATTCAGTGAAAAAATTGCCACCACCTACTGGTCGTTTTGTTCGTTTATGGTACTGTGACAACTCTAGTTTACACTTTACAGTTCAGTTATTTTGGTGCATACCAAAAAAGAACATTTTAGTCACGGTTTGCTTAGCTTCCGCAAGGGAATTTTAATGTGTAATTTAAGGGCATAAAATGTGACCTGATTGGTCAGTTTTATGTGATAGAATTACTGTGTTGTTTTAATAGCTAAAGTTAAATGTTAAGATGTGCACAAACTTATGGCCATTTTAAAAAGAGGACGAGCTAGACCCAGTAGAGCATTTCAGAGCTGTTGGTTTAGTCATGGATTACCCATCAGGCTTGGGAAGATTAATGGCTGTGCTTGTAACAGGCTCATTTACAACAATAAGGCCTAATTAATTACTTATAATAAGGCTTTCTTGCCTAAATGCAAATGTCGGTATTGCAGTGAAAGTTGCAAGTTGTTTGATATTCCCCCAGTGGTGTGTTTGACTTTCTGTCGGTTTGGTTGCGGTGATAAATCGAGGTGTGTTTTGCTGTTTTCTGAGTTGGCTGGATTTGAAAATGCTGTGTTTTGTCTACTGCTAATTGCAGAAGTTAACACATGCATGGGTTTTTCACATCTCACTTGTTAAAGGGATAGTTCCCCCAAAAATGACAATTCTGTCTTCATTTACATAATTGAAAGAAGATATTCGGAAGAATGTCAATATCCAAACAGACCTAATCCCCCCTGTTTGGTTTCTTACATTCTTCCAAATATCTTCCTTTGTGTTTAGGAGAACAAAGACATTCATACAGGTTTTGAACAATCTGAGAGTGAGTAAATGATGACAGAATTTTTGGGTAAACTATCCCTTTTTGATGAAAATAAAGAATCAGCTCAGTCAGATATCATAGGAATATTAGACAGTTAATTTGATGTAAATGTTATTTTTATGTTTTCTCAGTTGACAGCAGTATGTTCGATATGAACATTGAAAATCATATCAAATAAGCACTTTTTAAAATCAGGACACAAAATATATCTAAAACTTTCATTTTAAAACATTGATGTTTAACTGTCTAAAAATGTTGACAAAAAACCTCACAATGTCAAGTTATTATATGAGTCACCATAAGATAAGAATGAATTTAAGTTTTAACTTATAAAACCTATAATTTTGATAACGTTTGGAACATTTTGATTGTATGGTTGAACATGATTACTCAAGTTGTATTTAAGTTGAGAATAAGATGTATTTCCGCATGTTTCTGCCAAAAATAGCTTTCGACATATTTTATGTCACATGCTAAAGTGACCGCTCACCCAAAAATAATATGTTGTTGTCGTCATTTACTCACCCTGATGTCATGCCAAACCTGATGACTTTCTTCTGCAGAACACAAAAAGAAGATATTTTGAAGAATGTTGTTAACTGAACAGCGACACGGTACCCATTGACCTGCATTGGTTTGGTGTCCATACAATAGAAGTGAATGGGTGCCGCCGTTGTTCGGTTACCAACTTTATAAAAAAAATATTCTTGTGGTGTTATTCAAAGAAAAAGTCATAAAGGTTTGAAATGACAAGAGGATGAGCAAGAGATGACATAATTTAAATTTTTGGGTGAACTGTCACTTTAACATCTCTTTGTTTTAATCCTTCTGTGTTTTCCCTGATATATACATTTGCTTGGTGAAGCTGTGTGTTAATATTCCTCTTAACCTCTCTCTACCTCTGTAGGTCACTTTTGAGCAACACAAAGAAAATCTGGCCGTTATGTTCCGAGAGTACCAGAGGATGGGTTCTGAAGGATCTGACACCAGAATAAGAACGATCTCTGGGGTCAGCCATGATTCTGAGCTCCATGCATCGGCCAATGGGGAGCTGCATGCAAAAGAAACGGCTCCATCTACTGTTATTGAGCTACGGGTCGAGGAACCGGTGGCCGATCAACATACAGACAGCGAGGAGAGACACAACCAGGTTAGTGTCCCTGTGTCCAACATACTGGCCCGAGAGGAGGTCGAAAGAGGGGAGGGTACACCTGCAAACCCATCAGAGACACAGGAAGTTGAAGAACAGAATGCTGCGAAAGAAGCAGGAAAGGATGAAATGAGCAATAAAGAAGACAACCTCGAACTGGAGGCTAACTTGGATGGGGAACATGTGGAAACAGGAAGAGTTGAGAATGACATAAAGACTGAAAAGGATTATGGGAAGGACACAGGATGTGTTGACGAGAAAGAAGAAACCAATGATGCAGATAATAAACAGACTGCCAATGAGAAGAATGAGAACCTAGAAATCGATGCTGTGAAGATGTCAGATGAAGATAATGGCAAAATGAATGAAGTCAGTGCACAGGCGGAAGATTTCTCTCCTGAAGCTGGAAAGGAGACTGACATGGTTGAAACCACTGAAGCTTCTTCTGAGAAGAATAAAGATGATGCTGAACACAAAGATGAAAGAAATCAGAAAGAGATGGAAACCAAACAAGAAGAGCAGTCATCGGAAAAAGACACGATAGAGACTGATCCATCTAAGGAAGAGGAAACCAAGGATGCTCCAGCACCCATGGTAGAGGTGGATTTAAACCGAAGCACCTCCACAGAGGAGTCCACAGAGGGTAAAAACACAGAGTTACAAGCCGCAGTGAGCCAGGCAGAGCAAACCACAGAAGTGTCTCCTGTAGAGGCTTCTACGACGGAGATTAAACCTGTTGCGAGCATCTCACAGGATGCAGGAAGTAACCAAGACCGTTCCACACAAGCGGTGACTGAGAGCTCTGCAATTAAAACCAAAGAGATTAAAATCGCTAGACTGGATGTGTCAAGCGTGGCCTCCGACACGGAGAGACTAGAACTGAAGCAGACCTCCACAACTGTATGCTTGTTTTAAATTTTACCTTGAACTTCCCTCACATGCATATTTCATTTCAGAATACTGATTGTCTATTGTTGTCTATGTAGAACGTGAGCCAAAATCAGGCACCTGTCTCAGATACATCAGGCCAGGGCAACGAGGGCTCGTCTTCAGGACGCTCCACCATGTTCCGTATCCCAGAGTTTAAGTGGTCACACATGCACCAGCGTCTTCTGACTGACCTCCTTTTCTCCATTGAGACAGATGTACAGATGTGGAGAAGGTGAGAGCATGCAAAGAGTCGAAGGTCAAAATCACATACGAATACTCTTGAGTTGACATTGAAACTTGACTGACTATAGCAGCTATAGAGTTGGTATGTCTACACAGCATTTCTGGAGAGAAATAAGAATCAATGCAAATAATAAAAAAAAAATGATGAGAAATAAGAATAATGCAGAATAATCAGACACTCCTCTTGTTTGCTGTGGATTTGATGAGTTGACAGTTCTTACTCAAACACTTTGGTTAATCCAGTATTGCTATAGTATATACTAATGAGTCTTTAATTTACAGTATATATTAACTAATCTTTAATTTTAACATTTTATTAAGTATATTAATGCTAACATAACCCTCTGCTTCCCTATCAATAGATGTGTGTGAAGTTCTATTTCCTTTCTAATATTTTATCGTAATATTAAAATATTACCTGACATCTGCCTACAGTCATTCCACTAAAACGGTAATGGATTTCGTGAACAGCAGTGAGAATGTGGTGTTTGTGCACAACACCGTTCATCTGGTCTCTCAGGTGGTGGATAATCTGATCATGGCCTGTGGAGGAATCCTCCCACTACTTTCTGCAGCCACATCCTCTACGGTCAGTGTGTGTCTTAATGACTTAAGTGATAAATTGCTGTTATTTATACACATTTAGGTCATCTAATACAGTATGTTGATGACATTGTTTTTCATTAGAAAAATGGTAAAAATATTTTTTGCTTAAACTGTGGTTCTTGGGGATTCATTAATGAAGATCTACAGATGGGCAATTCCAGCGTTATGGATGTGACATAAATAACATTCAGAGAATGTATCTGTGACCAATATACTGAAGCATTCGTTTATATTTTACTAAACCGATGTTGAAAGAATTTAAACATAAGAAAAAAATCAGTCTATGCACACGTTTTCTATTTTAAAAAAGGGAAATAAATGTGTTATGGATATGACAAAAAAGGATTTTTTTGGGAGAAGACAAACTCTGTTTGTGAATTAAAATGCACAAACCTAAAGCAATCATACCCAACAAATGGAGAAGACAGAACATAAAAAACTTAATATATTTTAGTTTACATGTATCCATTTATCAGTTATATGGACCATTATGCATATGACAATCCAGAAAATGGCACTTACACTTGACTATAAAAAATCATGCACTTAATAAAACAAATGCTTTAAAAACTTGAAGAGAAACCTCACATCGGTATTTTAAATGATGTTAAGCAAATATTAAGCAAAAAAAGCCCTTTAATGTGTCACTCTGAAACTTGGAGTTTCAAAAATGAGTGAATAAAGTTGAATACATTTTGTCATCATTTACTCAGCCATGGCTTTAAAACTTTCTTGAGACTTGTTCATCCCTAGAACAGAAAATAGTTGGTTTTGTCCTTATAGGTGCTTTTCATCCCCTGGTCTTCTTCCCCTTGTCTTTGGGTGTATTGAAGAGGGCATTCAGCTAACATCTTTAGTCTTCAGAAGCAAGAAAGTCAAACAGAGTTGGGAATTGTTGACGAAAGCTTTTCATTTTAACATGGAGGACAAGCCTTACATGGTCTGCTGACACAGTGTACATATGAGATGAACAGATCTCCTTAGACACCAAAACTGTGTGCTGACCTGCTTTAATGTGTGCTCATGAAGACATGGACATCATTCTTTCCACAGCAGTTAGTTATTAATAGTGGTGGGCATAGATTAATTTTTTTAATCTAGATTAAAATGGCTCATTTGAATTCTGCGGAAGGCATTCAGAGTATGTGTGCTACCCAAATAATGACTAAAAGTAAGTCTTTGAGAACGGGTTTCTCAAGCCAGGTGGCGCATTAGATCAGGGGCTCATCTCCTGTTTCCAAAATGCATCACAAACTGCTTGAGAAAGCTGTTCTACTATGATAATTGGTGATGAAAATAAAATTAGGTTCAATAAGATGTACTTGTGTTTACTTCCGCATTAGCTAAGGGATGCTTTGCGTTTAGGTGGTACTTGAGACTGGAAGAACTCCTACAGTACATTTACATTTAGTCATTTAGCAGACGCTTTTATCCAAAGCGAGTTACAAAGAGTTAGGGAGCAACAAGCGGTATGTCATACAGGAGCAATAATACATTAGGTACCAATACAAAGTTACTGGTTTCAACTAAAGCTAGACCTGTTGAGAGATTTAAAAAAAAAAAAAATTAAACCAACTGTATGTAAACCAGTTCCGTACAGTAATCCAGTTCCACATTGCACAAGGTGCAAACAACCTTAGTCTTGTCGAGGTTTCCATTGGGAAGCTTCTTAAAAATAAATTTTCCCTGAAGCAAACCCGGTGGCTTCATACCTGCATCAATGTTAGCACGTCACGTTTGATGGGGTCATTTCACAGTAACGTTATGTTGTGTTCAGTCCAAACGCGAATGGCGCGTCAAGCGCGAGTGATTTACATGCTAAGTCAATGCAAAGACGCGATAGACCAACTTGCGGCGCGAATCGCGCGAATGAAGCCCTGATTATGACATGATGAGGCGGCGCGAATGACGCGAATGAAGCCCTGGTCATGAGATGATGAGGCGGCGCGAATGACGCGAATGAAGCCCTGGTTATTAGATGATGAGGCGGCGCGAATGACGCGAATGAAGCCTTGGTTATTAGATGATGAGGCGGCGCGAATGACGCGAATGAAGCCCTGGTTATTAGATGATGAGGCGGCGCGAATGACGCGGATCACGCGAGTTGAAAACTCTCGTTCTCGCCCCCTACAGTGCAATTAAGATAGATATACATCCGCGCTAAAATATCAAGGTGAAAGTCATCATAGCTTGCGTAGTATAGACCCAGCTCCCAACCAAACTTTGAGAATAGATTAACGGCGACATTTTTTTTATCGCGTGATAAGAGTCTGCGTTAACGCCGTTAACGGCCCACCACTAGTTATTAATTTAGCATTAAACTATGTAGTTTTTAGTAACTGCTTTGCTTTTACATTATGATGATGAATGTAATGACGGTGAGGGTGATATTGTCTTTCAGCATGAGCTGGAGAACATTGAGCCGTCTCAGGGTTTGGCTGTGGAGGCTTCGCTGATGTTTATGCAGAGGTTGATCAATCTCGTGGACGTACTGATCTTTGCCAGCTCGCTCAACTTCACTGAGATTGAGGCGGAGAAGAACATGTCCTCTGGAGGCATCTTAAGACAATGTCTACGCTTGGGTATATCTTTATTAGTTGTTATATTATCTGGATGTATCAATGTTTATTTGTGTGTGTTTTCATCTCCTTTTCATGTTTTTGTTCTGTCTTTACAATGTTCTATTGTTTTTTTCAATACATTCATCTTCACTTTTTTTAGTCTGTAAGTTATCCCTGTTGGCTCATTTGGTTGAGGTAATAACTGCCCTTCCTCTCTCTCTCTCTCTCTCTCTCTCTCTCTCTCTCTCTCTCTCTCTCTCTCTCTCTCTCTCTCTCTCTCTCTCTCTCTCTCTCTCTCTCTCTCTCTCTCTCTCTCTCTCTCTCTCCCTCCCTCTCTCTCTCTCTCCCCCTCTCTCTCTCTCTCTCTCTCTCTCTCTCTCCCTCTCTCATATTAATTATTTGATAGTGTTATTACAAGCCCACTATGCTGCAGTGCTATAAAATGACGACCATCATCAGCCCATTGACTCTAATGGTTGTTTTGTTGCCTGAGGCACCTCCTCTTTTATATGTCTATGTATCACAAATGCTACTTCAGTGTTATAGCCCACATAACTGAAATCCAGACATTCAGATTGGTTACATTATTCATTTCTCTCTTTCTCTCTCTCTCTCTCTCTCTCTCTATCTCTCTCTCTCACACACACACACACGTACACACACTTCACATGACCCTCCCTGAAGCTATGTAGACACCATCAAACTCCCTCTACTCTAAGTATCAGTTCTACGCACCGCTACCCTTCCTATTCACCACATCGACTTTCTCACCTCTCAGAGCCTCGGAACAAAATGGCCGACATGGTAAATCGACTCGATGTCTTGCAGCAAGGGCATTCCGGAGCTTCCTGATTGGTTTAGTGGGACAGAACCCGAAGCATGTTTTTAGGAGGGCTGAAAGTATAAAATGAATATTTGATGAGGTCTGCCAGCATGTAATCTGATTTGGGATCTGTAACAAGGTTTCGCTCACATCTCTACTTCGCTCGCTCGCCCCTCTCTCTCGCTCTAATTCACTCTCTCACTCGCTCTAAAACGACTGGAGCGATCTAATGGAAAAAGCTGGTTGCTGAAATAATACCTACAGTGTAATTTTAGCGTTTCAGAGTTTACATTTGTCACTTGTCATGGTATGAGAGGATAGAGGGTTGAATAGTGACACGCACACACAAAACACACACGCTGCTGCGCTTTTTTTTTTTTTGTACACACACACGCACCATTTTACTCTTACACGAGGGGTACAATACATCAAAAATAAATGCATTTTTTATGTGCCGGGGTTGAAACACACCCCCAAAAAATAATTCTGAATAATTCATGCCGAGTTAGTTACCTAGTTGGAATTTGGTGGGTATGAATATCTTAAAGCTGGAATTGAATTATTATCATTGCTCATGTGTTTTGGGCGATTCAAATACACATGATGTCACTGTTTGTACAATATTTCCAATATGATAATACCTTTAAGGTTTAGCGTATGAAATTTAGTGGCATCTAGTGGTGGGGTTACGAAATGCAACCAGTGGCTCACTCCACTGCTCACCCCCTCCCTTTCGAAGCATTACGGTGGCTTACACAGGACGTAGATGTCACGTTTTCGCGTCCTTGCCAAAGGAGATAACAAATTTATGAAACGCCTTTCTTTAGAGCAGTTTAGGGCTACTGTAGAAACAACGTGACAAATTCCATGTAAGGGGATAGAAATAGCTCATTCTAAGGTAATAAAAACATAACGCTTCATCATGTAAGGTCTTTATACACCTCTGAATACATAGTTATGTATATTATATTACATTTCTCTCAATAGATCCTTTTTAACATTACACACTGGACCTTTAAATTGTGAAGTTGAATGTATCGTCTGGTTATGCCTGTAGTTGGTTCGACTGTCTTTAGGTTAGGTTGGCATGTCTTTTTTCTATGCTATAATATGGCCTTTTCTTCTGTGCCTCTCACGTCATGTTTCTTTCAGTCTGTGTAGCTTTTCCTTCAAGTTACCCATCATATCCACCTCTCTCTCTCTCTCTCTCTCTCCCCCTCAGTGTGCGCGATGGCTGTGAGAAACTGTCTGGAATGTCAGCAGCACACTCTGGGTATGTCTGGTGCAGAGAGCAGCCATGGACAGCAAAGCCTTCTGGGAGCCGCCAAGTCTATACCAGCACAGGCAAGTTCAACATCCTGCCAAGGTTACCTGTGTCTCTCTTACTCTCACTTTCAGTCCAGTTCAGCTTTTTATTTCAGTCATTTTTAATAGGACTTTTGGTCAATGGGCTTAAGTTTGATTCTGGCAATTCCAGTAAAAACACTTTGTGTTGCTGATCGTGTTGTGTTACCCACACTCACAGCTCATTTATTATTTAGACTTTTTGCCAAACTGTTGCATTAATGTCTCTGCGCCTCAAGACCTTTAAACATGCAACAGCGATCAAAGGACTCCATTGTTTTTACAAAGTTTGACCTGTATGGTCTGCTGCATTGACAGGAACATAAATTACAATACAAATCTGACTGAATGAGATTTTATGTGTGTGTGTGTGTGTGTTTTACAGAGTCCCGTGGACATCATCACAGGAGGGATGTCTCCTATCAGAGATTTGGACCGGCTCCTACAGGACATGGACATTAATCGTCTTCGTGCTGTTGTGTTCAGAGACATAGTGAGTCTCTTCACTCATTACGCAACTCTAAGTGGCTCAAACCTGACATTAATTTGGAAACAAAACTATTTTGTGTGATATCACCAAATACAAATCTGAGGAACATCATAAACAAATGATAATTACATTTAAACCAAACTATTTTCTAGGGATGCACAATAAATTATCTGGCATATCGGTATCGGCCGATAAATGGTCATTTTTTATGTTTAATGATAATAAAATTTAGGCCGATATATTACAGCTGATAAATCATAAATTATTTCCTCTGGTTAAACTTTTTTGGCTGCACGCTGGTCACAGTTAAAATACTGTGCAGTACAATCTTTCTGTCGTCATCATTCACTTACTGCTATTAGCAAAACATAGTATGTAGTAAAAGTATTTTTATGAATGTGTACATTATAGGAGGAAAAGCATATTGTTTTAATCAGACTGCTGTCTGAATGCTTTCTGTCTTGAGAACTCTTAGACACGTGGCTATTAAGAACATTTTCTGGGTTACTCTGGAAGACCTCTAAATTTTTTTATTAAATAAATAATACACCAGAAAAGTTTGAAGTTAAAAGAATTGTTAACTATTGTAAAATAGGATTGCGACATGATTTTCAGGGGGGAAAAGCAAACTAATGGTTACCTTGTTTTCTGCATTGAATGTTTTAAAATAAAAGCCACTTTTTGCTTTTTGTTTCAGTCTTAGGGAATTTTATATTTATATTTAGATACTGTATATCGACCAAATATCGGTTATCGACTTCCAATGTTAAAGAATTATCAGTTATTACTATCGGCCAAAATTTACATATCGGTGCATCCCTACTATTTTCACAGTCACTGTATGGTACCTGTAGCTAAACATTACTTTTACTGCATTAGGTTCTGTTATTGCTATATATTTGACATAATGACATTTAATGGAAAAATTTAAAAAAACTGTAATTTCACTGCCCTCTAAAATCGACATTATTGACATTGAGTGTTTTTCTCCATATTTCGTGATTTTATTTTTTGTCATAACTCATTATTATAAGTCACCCTTTATGTTTATCACTGGGTTTTGTAAATATCTAAACAATTAAAAGTATTAAAAAGTCCTTGTCAACTTTGACTGACAAGACCGTATTTGAAGGGATAGTTTACCCAAAACTGAAAATTCTGTCATTATTTACCCATTTTCTTGACATTTCTGCAGGACACAAAAGAAGATATTTTGAAGAATTTTGGTGTCCGAACAACAGCGGAACTCAATCACTTGCGTTGGTTTTGTGTCCATACAATAGAAGTGAATGGGTACCGCTGTTGTCCGGGGACCAACATTATTCAAAATATCTTCTCTTGTGTTCTGTGGAAGAAAGAAAGTCATACAGGTACATATTTGGGTGAACTGTCCCTTTAATCAATTAAAAAATACAATGTTTTTTCAATTTCCTGATAAACAGCGAATTTAGACATCAGAGCGGTCGGTTTAGTTACAGTATGAAGACCTTATGAGCAGCATTTGTGAGTTGAGCTTGTGTTGTTTTGTAGGAGGACAGTAAACAAGCTCAGTTCCTGGCACTCGCTGTTGTCTACTTCATCTCTGTGCTCATGGTGTCCAAATATCGTGACATCTTGGAGCCGCACAATGACAAGAAACACGTCGAACGAACACACTCTAACAGAAGCACAGGTAACATTCTGAACCCACACACATCACTGTTGTAAGATTAGCATGTAGCATATAGAATATATATTTACTACTCTATCTTTGTGTTTGTGTGTTTTGCAGAAAGTGTTCAGTCTGATCTCGAGAACGGTCTGTCTCCATGCCGACAAGACTCAACCATCAAGAAAGACAAGACCTCCATCACCCCTAGTGATGGGGAGACACAAGCCGGGCCGGACGCTGTTTCCGAGGCCCTGTCTACCTTGTCCTCTGAGGTCCGAAAGGGTCAAGAGGTCGCAGAAAAAGACAGCAAAGGGAAGAACGTGAATGTCAAAGATATTTTGAGAAGCCTCGTCAGTGCGCCGTCTGATGACATCGTGGTGGATCTCAGCCTCTTACCGCCTTCGTTTTTGGGTGCTGTGGGTGACGTCACTCGTGATCAATCCGTCCAGTTCCACTCTTTCGACAGGTGAGTAGCAAGCGTTAACATACACTTGTTCAGAGCTTACAGTTGACTGTTTACGGCTGTTGTTGTCTCCATGGTTCCTATTAGAGTGTGCTATGCCAGGAGTGATGTCATTTTATGACGGCTTCCCAGCAGAGCGCCTGTCTTCTGTTGTGGGAAGTGTGCCGTACACAAACAACCGTACAAAGCCCATCAAAACAAGCCTCAGGATACATGTGTGCACACAAGCACATCCAATTGACCAGTCTGGAGCCCTGTATTTGCCCCAGCGTTGGTGTTCCTAACACACACATACCGCCCCAATGTTTGTCCCAAATTCACTTTAAATAATGCTACAGCCTTGCTTAAGCATCCTCAATAAAATAAAATCAATAACCTAATAAAAAATGAACTAGTTGACCTTAAAGAAAAGAAAGAAAAAGACTCTCCTGACACAACCCTGGGGTGTGTGCAGACTGAGAGGTGTGGCAACTCACCAAAGTTTGAATGAAAGATTTAAATGGGTTACTTCTGTATCTTTTTGTAATGATTTCTGAAAACGTCTTTACATTGCTTGCCATTTTTTGAATGACCTGTAGCATAACTGCTGCTCTATAGGGACTGCGGGGTGCTTTGAGAAACAAGATCCATACCTATGTGTTGGCAGACGTCTGCAGGGTCTGGTTTTTATTTGCTGCATTGTTCGTGCATCAGTCTGGCATTACCAGAGAGGGATTATAACAAAAGAAAAGGAGAATGAGAGAGAAATAAAAAAGAGGAGAGCATTTTGTGTTGGAAATTGAAAGCAGTACGTCTTTCCATCTCTCTGTTTGCCTTGTGCTCCTGACATCTCTTTTCCTTCCTCACCCCTCCGGGCATCTGCGTGACATCCCTCTGATCTGGTCTGCTGTTTTATCTGAGGAATGCTCCATCAGGTATCACGCTGCTCCTGGTATCAGAGCGGGGATTACACTGGCTCCTGCAGAAGATGAGCTCAGCGGTTTAACACCGCTGCTCTCCTCTCCTGAAACATTACCAGAACGCTTTGAGCGCTGGACTTTGAAAGCTGAGGACTTAAGTCAGTTCTCTTCAACAGCCTTTTTCTGTGACACAAGGTTCATGTGTTTCTTCCGTGCAGATGAAAGAGAAACAAGTGAGCAATAGATTGTGAGCTGGATGAAGACGTTACTTCATCTTAAATGGCAAGCCAATGGAGACGTGTTGATCAGTTTGCTGCGTTTAACCATTCACACATCACTTCCTAAAGATTGTACCAGCATGCATTTGTGCACACTCACTTAGCACTGTGTCCGCGCACATGGACTGGTGTGATTGAATCCCAGAAGATTTACGAGCGTTATATATGGAAAAAATAACTGTGTGTCGCAGATAAAACAGGTCTGGGGTCAAGGGGAAAACAGACGTTAAATTTATTTACTATCAACATTCAAGAACATCCTTATTTCCCCATAAGTCTTTCTTGCGCCGCTCGTTTTGACTTAAAGTCTACAAATATTTGCTGATAGGATCCGGAGACCGGTTGTACAAAATTTGATTTATACTTGCACTAATAAATACGGCTGGAGAGGCAGTGGGGATCTCACAAATAGTACAGAGATGAACAGAGATAAGGAAATTTGTTGTAAGAATGTTATTGTTCTTTAAAGGGACAGTTCACCTTAAAATGAAATTTCTGTCATGAATTACTCACCCTATTGTCATTTCAAACCTGTAAGACTGACTTTCTTCTGCAGAACACAAAAGAAGATATTTTAAAGAATGTTGGTAACTGGCACCCATTCGCTTGCATTGGTTTTGTAACTATGCAATAGAAGTGAATGGGGGCCTGTGGAATTCGTTACCAACTTTATTCAAATAATCATTTATTCTGCAGAAAAAGAAAGTCATACACTTGTGAAATGACAAGATTTTAATTTTTGTGGGTGAACTATCCCTTCAAAGGTTTTTAATGCAGTAATATTATTGTTCAGTAATATCCGTGGTTCAGAAGAATAAATAAAGCACCAATTTTTAAAACTGTCATTAAAAACAATTCAACCCTGAAATTGTCATGTTACATATGAACAAATTGTATAATTTTCTTATAGTTTTAATATATTTTGATAGGGTTTGCGTACAGATGATGTTGGTTTGTTTTGTTTAGACATTACAGTAGATATGGATCCATCTCCTGTGAGATCCATTTCTCGCACACACTTCCTCGCACCCGACCTCGGATCCGAGCAGATTACGGGAAACATGCTGTTTACATGTCGTCTAAGGGAGTGTTGGTTAAAACTGCTAAATAATTCAGGGTGCGGAATTCAAGCTGGACGTAGACTGGTGGGCACTGGCCTCCTTTTGGCCGCTCTACACCTGGCAGTTTTGATTAATTGACAGCGGTAGTGGGCCAGGGCTAAGTGTGCCTAATGGTGTACTGAATAATTTAAATCCTGCACCTTTGAGCAGATGGATGTTCACCCCCACCTCCGTCAGCAGCTGTCCACCCTTCACAACCGGTCAGTGCTAAACATGCACTTGAGAGGCAAAAGATTTTAATAGAGATGTTGAAGAAAAGAAGTGCCGCAGTAAATATTGATGCTGGGTGAGAGATGCTTTTAGTCTGAAGTTTAGGAGTGTTCAACATTATGATCAAAGAGAAAGTTCCCCCTAAAATGAAAATTCTATCATCATATACTCACCCGCATATTGTTCCAAACCTGTATGAATGGATTTGTTCTGCTGAACACAAAGGAAGATATTTGGAAGAATGTCAGTAAAACAGATCTCATCCCCATTAACTGCCATAGTAGAAAAATACTATGTGAGTCAATGGGGGATGAGATATGTTTGGTTACTGACATTCTTCCAAATATCTTCCTTTGTGTTAAGCAGAACAAAGAAATTTATACAGGTTTGGAACAATCTGGCATAAAAAATGCCCATATTGCACAAAAACGGAAAAGAATAGTTATGTCCTTTTTGGGGTACTCTTCCATCAAGTGTATGAATTTATTTATGCTAAAAAAGGCATAGAATTGCACAAAAGCTACGTGGAATGTGCCTCTGGTATAGCCTCTAGTTTTACATGACAGTCCCACTGCTCTTCCCATTCTACTGTGCCGTTTGTTTTCAGTTAAAGCTGCAAAAAGCATCAGAGCAGTTGCCTATGGCTGTATGAAACTAGGGAGACATCGATCAGCTGTTTTGAGGCCTTTTTTACTGCTTTGAAATTTGGTGGAAATCTCTATTGGATGATATCTTAAAATGTTACTGTAACAGCAGTATTTCTGTGTTTTATTATGGGGAGTCTTTCTTTACTGGAATGGCAACCTCCTGCAGCGTTTGAAACCGTCTCAGACCGCTCTTATCTGATATTAGCGTGACTCTGTATGTCTGGAGCGTCTCTCTGTGGATGTGTTGTGGAGAGGAGCTTGTGATTGTGTAGCATGACCCCCTCTGTCAACACTGATAAACTAAACACTGGCCACTGTGAAAGACCAGAACTCTGTCATGGCTCACAGTTGATATCAACTGTTTCCTTTTTTACCTCAGTGATGTCATGATGCAACCTCTGAAATGACAACGTGTTGTGTAGTTTCAAGTATGCTACATTTCTAGGGAGAGAACCCTGCACATATGGGCAACAACTGGATATGATATCAAGTGCCAAAGCATTGGGTTTTTTGTATTCACGCATGATGGATTTTGCTGTGCTTGCACTGGTGTGATTTTAATGCTGTATTGTATAAAACGGTATTGAGAACAGTGTTTCGTCCACGCTATGATATATTGATCTTCAATTGGTCACAATTTGATCAATTTATACTAATTTACAGGTCAGAGTTCACCTAACTCAAACTTTGAAACACTACAAAATATAGAACTTTTTCTTGAGCTTGCATTTCCAGTCTTCTGGAATTACATGCGTATAATACGTACACCGTTGATGATACACAGATTACTGTTTTAACAAAATAAAATGGCACAAAACCGTCTTGATATATCAAATTCAGCACTTAATATTTATATTTTACACATTTAACCCTAATCCTAGTAACAAAGTAATTGATACTATTTTTCGCTTTTAAGAATAATTGTAAAATCACCAAACTAATATAGTGCAAATTATTTTTTAGAGAAACCTTGTGTTGCACTTTAACCAGTTTCATGAAGTAGCCATCTGGCATGCAATTCTAACAGTATGAACTAACTTTCCATATATGATTATTTTTGGCTGCATTTGCTTTACTCTGGTCATTTATCAAGAAAACAACAACAAAAATTAAATAGCACAAAAAACAAAAAAATAAATAAAAACAAAAACAATGCAAAACAAAGCAATACAATATAAAGCAATACAAAACAAAACACATTTTTTTTTAAGGTTTATTCGAAAGTAAATATTTCCTCATTTTTAAATTTCCTTATGCTGTCCCGCGTTGGAATGCTTTTTTTCAGTGAATCAAAGATATCACAGCTGTGTTTTATGCAGTCTGTTCTGTTTTTAACTAGGCCGCTGTGTTCTGTTACAGGAACCAGCAGCGTTTTAGTTTCAATGACATGACAATTTTAAAAATGGAATTGTCAAACAGATTAGGCTGCAGTGCTGTTGCAGAGAGGAATATAGGATTCAGTGCATAATTGTTTTATTGTTTGTGACATGAAGAACACACGTTACGTGGATGTTTTTGGCATTTGTTTTGTTTATGATACTACGTCCCTGTACGTAAAATAATCGTACAGTGATTTAGTAATTAAAATCAGCTTATAGGTTTTAAACTGTACTTTTGTAAATACACTCTTATGAAGACCCACATTATAATTATCTACAAAACAAATTTCAAACATTTCAGATTTTTAAGATATGTAAGACACATTTTCGTTCATCTGTTTTGACTTGTACCGTCTATACAGTTTTACTGTACATATAGCCTTTCTGTCTTCACCTAACCACAAAACAGCTAGTTTATCACATGATCTTGAGACGTGACATTATACAGTGGCAAACAGTAGCTTCTAGTGAGTTAGGAGCACAACACACCGCCAGCTTTAATCAATCACAAAGTTTGGAGCTGTGAGTGACAGGAGCTTGGAGGCCATTGATTGGTGGGAAGATAGATGCTACCATTATGGTATACTTTCTGTCAGGGAAACCGGGCTCTAATTACACTAACACGCTAAATGGGTTTCTTGTGTTGCGTGAACCGGGCGCTTTTTATGTTAAATCGCATTATGCTTAGCATATTTAGCCAAGATCATCAGTCTGATCTATATGGGGCAGAAGATGAAATAACAGCTAATGGTTTTTTGACGGAGTACTTGATTCTAGGGCTTTGTGTATTAGGTTGAGAGAATGCATGGCTTTAGTCTGTTTAATGTTACTACCCTGGGATTACATATTAGAAAACAAGTTAATTACAGCTCAAAGTGAACTAGAATCAAAATTGAATAATCATAAGTGTCGTGATATTGTTCCTCTGGGCACAGAAGCCTCAAGTGATGCAGTATACTATATATATAATACACTTACTATATAAAATATAATGTAGTTATAGTATAGTTTATATATTTCTATATCTATATTAAGGGTGGGAATCGCAGGGTACCTCCCGATACCGATAATATACCGATTCTGCGATAATCAATATATCGCTTGGCCATTCTATAACAATACATTTACATTTAGTCATTTAGCAGACGCTTTTATCCAAAGCGACTTACAGGTGGGGTAGGCAATGGAAGCAATTGGGACAGCATAAGTACAACAAAAGCATAAGTGCAAGCAAAAAAAAGAGGATTGGGTCTCATATAACCTAACACAGTATACAGAACCATTCATTCATTTTTTTTTTAAAGAGTAGAGAAGAAAATAGAGTCAGAACAGATCAGTCAGATGTTGACGGAAGAGATGTGTTTTCAGACGTTTCTTAAAGATGGCTACAGAATCTGCAGATCTTGTAGCAGCGGGCAGATCATTCCACATAGGTGGAACAGATCCGGAGAAGGTGCGCGAGAGAGATTTTTTACCTTTTTGGGATGGCAACACAAGACACCGTTCGTATGCAGAGCGTAGTCATCTGGCGGGTACTTATGTCTGCATTAGCGAGTGAAGATAAGGTGGTGCCGAACCAGTGGTGGTCTTGTAGGCCAGGAGCAGAGTCTTGAATTTGATGCGAGCGACTATAGGGAGCCAATGTAGCTTAATGAATAGAGGGTCATGACATCTGTGGATGAAGGGAAAAAATGATCTATTAGATGAGCATTTTAAGTGTGTTTTGACTCTCTGTCTCTAGGTTTGTTTGTTGTTGCGTTTGTCATTGGACTGTGAGTCGCAGGTGACTCCGCACGCGTCTCCAAAAACGGGGGTTTTTGCAGCACATCTAGTCAAAGCGTTCACGCTATGAGCATCATCGCACATTTCAACGCAGGTTTCGCCTCGGCTCGCCTATAGTTGAACTTTATAAAAACTATTAAAGCCTTATTAAACTAGCTAACTTCTGAAATACCTGAGAATGAGCTTTTTTATTATTCACGTGCAGATACCAGCACCCCTGCACGAGAACTGTGGGTGAGAGAGAAAGCGCCAGACTTGAGCGAATCACAAAACTACAGACTGAAAGAAGGTCAAAAGAGTATTCCCAACTTGCAGAGCGCCGAGTTAACCATGCCAACTTATTACATTCCTTACGGATTTCAAAGTGCGGCAAACTTTTGATTTAAAAGAGGCTGTATTTGAAAAAAAAATTAAATGGCTGAAATGTCGCGAACAATCATCATATCGTTTTTTTTCCTACCCCTAATCTCTCTATATATACAGTATATATATATATATCTCACTTCGGAATACGTAAACAATGCTGGTCCAGATGAACTTCCTCTTTCATTTTTTTTACACTGCACAGACATTTAAAAAAATGCGTGCATGCACTGCTCAGTTTCGCACTGCATCCAGACACGCATCTACTCCAATGCAAGATGAGCGTTTTTTTACTTTATTAAAAAAATGTGGCCATTGAACACTAATCAATGAATATGCGCTGTGTCACATACAGTTTTGAAAGAGCACTGAAAATTTGTACTTAACTCTTATAATCTCGTCATTAAAAAAAAACGCTTCCCCGCCAAAGACAAGTAATTATGGCAATCAGTGTTTGTACTGTTGTACAGCAGGTGGCACTATTACACACCACTGGGAAAAAGTACAGAACCCCAGAACCTAGAACGTATATGTTTTAGCGGTTTTTAATGATTGTTCTGAGTGGAATCTGGGCGGAATCTTTGACAAAAACGTTAATTATCTCAGCTGTTTAATCAAAATGATGCATTTTTGAAGAAACCTACCCACATCTATGGAGTGGAATTTGGGTACATGTTGAACAGGACTGTAAAATAATGTGCAATTGTTATGTTGGTGGACTTAAAAACAGTAGACTGAGGTACAGAAATAGATATTAGATATTTTTTAAAATAAAAAACAGGATCATTATACAAAACACATACATTTTCTTATGTTCAGTACACCACATAAACCATGAAATAACAATTTCAGCCCTTGACAACTGGAGCCGCAATGATGATGATGTACCCTTTATTTCTACAGGAGTGTTGTGGTGGCACCCAAAACAATGGGCAGGACTCTCTCAGCAGAATCGAGCACAGTCTCTGCCTCTGCAACCGTCCCATCAGCCTCTGCTGCCTCTTCTGCATCATCAGGTGGAACACCAGACAACACTGTGTCAGTGGTGTCCTCAGGTGAAGCTGTTCCGAGCACAGAGTCTGCCACAGGTATAAGTCTTATTGTATATTATTATATTCCAAACAGTTTATGTTGAAAATGCAATTTTACTTAAAAAATAAACTAATGTACACCCAAATCCTTTCTCAGATAAGAATGGGCCTTTAAACAGCCTAAATTCAGTCTGTAGTCATGAGTTTGATAACCGTGCATTGGGATTTATTGATTAAGGTAAAGAGGCGATAAAAAATGTACTTCATAACCCATTTCTTTTTTATTTATTTTAATTATTTGCATCTGAGATTAGTCAAACAGATCAAAGTCTTCATCCTGTTTATCACAATCACTGCATATCAGACACAACCAAGCTGAGCTGATAACTCCATTAACCTACACCAGTGTTAACTGGTCAAGGATCATCCAGGACCTTTTTCCTAAAGCCTTTCTTCTCTCTCCTGTTTGATGTTTTTATGATTCAAGGAGTGTGCGTGTTTGTGCGTATGTATGTGTGCTCCTGTGTGTGTGAAGGCATTGGTTTAAGCTCCCTTGTGCTTGTCTTGTCTTTGAACTAGAGGACTCCTGGGTCCATATCTCAGGCTTGTAGTTTTAGGCTCGTCTGTGTCTGAATGGTTCTCCTGTGCGTGTCTGTTCGTGTGTGCGTGTGCGCGTGAGGACAGGGGCAGCCCTCAGATGAATAGAGATAAGTTCATTTTCTCCGGCTTGTTTGAAGTGGCTACTTCTGCGTTCGGGAGTCTCACCGCAGGCGCACATGTTGGTGCTTAAAGAGCTGCTGTCCCTACAGCCCGGAACATTCCACACCACCGCCTGTCATCCTGCCAGAGTTATCCTTGCTCTGAGACCCCACTTGTGTGTGTGTAGAGACATTAGTGTATATGTAGATTTACTGTGGTGTGATTATATCCTATGAGAGCGAGTGAACGTGCCAAGACCTTTACTAGACCAAAACATGACACTTGCTCAGAGATTTATTCACGTATAATTATACATACATACACTAATCACAGCTACATACAGGGCTAATGAATTTATAGGCGGTTTTATCAAGGGGGGGTGGAAGAGCTGCTCTAATTCTTATTTTCATTCAGTCTGAACTATAATTCAAGTCTTGCATTGGCTATTTTGCATGACGTCTACAAATAACCTAGCCTCACTGGGCTTTGTCAATATTTGATGTGCTAGTCTGAATTATTTTATGTGCTGTTATTCTTTAATGTAGTGGTGGGGTGTATATCACCAAAATTATAAGGATTATTGTAGTATAGGATTTGGCAACAGGACAGCACATTTTTCTTCTTGCTCAAAGCGTTCTGTATTCGCTCCGCTCCATCTAAAGTCCATTAGCCAATTATTGGTTAGTGAAACCGCACTTCAAGCAATCCTGGAGCGAGAGAAACACAAACGCATTCTCTTTTGCAACTTCCACTAGATTTAAGAGTTTAACAGAATTATATAGATGTAGATTTACCATTGAAAGAATGAGCAAAGTTTATTTAGTGAATCTGTTCTTGGTTTGTTGTATTCTTTGTATTGGTCTACATTTGTGTGAAGTTGACTAATGAGTTGTGTGCTGATTGTGTTCTCTGCAGGTGGAACCTCCACCAGCACCAACCTGCCATCTGTCCCTGCCTTATCCCCAATGACCCAGAGCTCCGCCCCCAGCATGAGGTCACACATCTTCCTTACTGCATTCAACTGATAACTCATCCTGTTATAAACAGAATATATTTATGTACATATTTAACAGAATTGTGTTAGATTAGACATGTGAAAAATGAATCTTTTTTTTTAAATATAATTATTTCATTTTAATATTGATGCCACACTTTTCGGCTTTTTAACCTGTCTTAATGTGTGTTGCAGTATTTCTGAGAGATTGGAGCACGCTCTGGAGAAGGCCGCTCCTTTACTCAGAGAGATTTTCGTGGATTTTGCACCGTTCCTCTCTCGCACACTGTTGGGCAGTCATGGGCAGGAGCTTCTTATCGAGGGCACGAGTGAGCTACTCTTCTACTCCTATGATATCTCCTGACATCAGTGGAATGTTGTACTTTTGAGTGTATAATATGTGGTTTAAGGCACTGCTTTACACCCAGATATGGCCATATCCAGAAGCCTTGCATACAGCGGTGAGAATCTTCACTGTACATCAGTAGCGCCTAATAAACACAGATAACATGGCAGAAACAAAAAAGAACATAAAAAGACCCAAATAGCGCAAATGGAGGCCGTGTTGAAGTGTTTTGATATTATTTCGGGTGCTGGGTCCTTTCCATACATGCTGTTTTGGCCGGGAGTCTCAAGTTTTGTTATCTCTCATGGAAACTCCCGTAATGCGAACTGGACAGAAGATCCCCAAAAACTTAAATGGTGACAAGTACAGTCCAAACACAGTCTTAAATGGTGACAAGTACAGTCATAAATCATTATACATCATACAACTATATATACTATATGTAAAGCCTTGCCATCATATCCGGGATATAAGTCCGTAAATTTGAGTAAAATCACAGTCTTCACTTATCCGTGCTAATTCGGGCCACATGAAATACAGACGTGGGGAAGTCATTTCTAAATCACACGAGGTCCCCAGATAATACTAATCCCATGAACAGGGCTTAAATTACATTTATCATAATGAACAGAAAGAGAGAAAGAACAACCGATGAAACTACCCGTCTTTATTAACACAACAAGGGAGGTACAGTTTTGTGTTATCTATTGAAATATTGAAATGTCTTACCTGTTCAGAAGAAATTAAGTCATGCCTGCATCTGTTTTAAATCCTTTCAGATCACAGAGAATTCACGCCACCTTTGAAATGCATTGCCAATATTAATTCTTGTTTTCGCACAAGTCCGATCACATTCATTTTTTCTTTGTAAACTGTCATCAGTTCGTACTTTCTTGTTTTTTAACAACTGATGAATCCCCAGATGTCAACACTGCTTGCCGTTTAAGTTAAATAAATAAACGGCGCCATAAATAATATTAAGAGTTGTGTAAAACCCTACACACTACAAATCGCCAATCACTCGCAGCATCCAAGCGTTAATTTTTTCCCCAAAATAACTGATGGACTGCCACTTTAAGAGATGTCCCATTATTCACAGCATGTAAAAAAAGCGTCCACACCTCCTTTTCTCACCTCTAATCAAATTGAAGCATAAATGTGGTGGAAAGTATCTATTAACTCACGGATTATAATAGCAATGTTCTTGAATAAAGGACAGGGTCAAAGGTCAGCACCCTAATAAGACTATTTAGGCTGTCCAATGCCACTGCGTTGATTAATAGCCGGAGGACGACTATAAAAGCTTCCTTCCTTATTTGCTTCCTACCTCTTCCTCTAACTTCCTGTTATATTTTCACCTCTTTCAATTGTTTCCATTCATTTCCCCTTCTCTTTTTTCTATTTGCATATGTAGTTCCCATCAGCTTAACGCTGTAGCTGAGATCAATAGAACATATCCTCACCATATTAAGTCTCATGTCATACAAGGCTCAAACATGTATTCGTTTACAGTAGCATCATGTAGGTTCATTAAGGTCATCAATACTCGTGGTCCCTGCAAGATGGTCCGGAATATGGTCACTCATAAATGTGCAACTGTCAGCAAAGCAGATACAACGAGAAGAATTTAGGGTTTTCAATAGCATTATATGGATTTCACAATTTTGGTCATCATATTTGAGGTCATCATATTTGATAACAGAATTCTGTGGTTGACCAAACAATTGCTCTCTCTTTCTCTCCCACAGGTCTGGTGTGTATGAGGTCCAGCAGTTCTGTGGTTGAACTGGTCATGCTGTTGTGCTCTCAGGTCAGTCATCCCTTAACCTTTATACTAGTTTTTCTCCTCTTTTCTTCCTTGAATTCTTACTGTTATAAATCTAGCATTTCAGGTGTTATCTCCACACTGCCAGCCTGATTCCTGTCCTACAAAATTGGCTGTATAGACAAAAGTCCAGAAAAAATGGCCAGGGGGCCCTTTTTAATGCTGTTGATACGAGTTCAAAGGTCAAGGGTCCTGACCCAGTGTAACCGTCTCGATCATATAGCCAGTCAGAAAGGATAATGCAACTTTGATAGCGTTTTTCGATCGATCGTTCTTCCCATCAGGTTTTGTGCCCTGATGTTTCAGAGTCAGGTGAAGGATTGATAGCAGAAAAACGTGTGTGTGTGTATTCATGTATTTAGTTAAGAGATAAAATCTGACTCAATCGGACAAACCCCTTAATTAAACATCTTTAAAGGGATACTTCACCCAAAAATAAAAAATCTTTAATATCTTGTTTTGATGAACACAGAGAAATATATTTGGAAGAATGCTTATAACTTATAATTCTTTAACCCCTATGGGAAACAATACTTTCGTAGTTTTTTTGTTCTATTGAACACAAAAGAATATATTTTGAAGAATGTAGGACAGCAAACTGTTCTGAGGTACAGTACATTTGACAACCATTGTAATTTTTCCTATCAATGGTTTCTGTTTGGTTACAAACATGCTTCCAAATATCTTTCTATGTGTTTAACCAAACAAATAAATTATACAGCTTTATAACAACTAGAGAGTGAATAATTCGTAACAGATTTTTCATTTTCTGCTGAGCTATCCATTTAAAAAATATATATTCATAAATGTGGTTTAATTTAAGTAAATCATTATTTTTCTTTTAGCTTTAAAGCTATGCTTAGTTTTATATCAAAACAGTACACATTTATGGTGGGTCCCCATTTAGACCAAACCTTCTTTAGGGACATTTTGAAATGTCTTGAAAACCGATTCACAAACAAGGCAGTTGCTGTTGTTTAAAATGATATCACCTTTTCTTTTAGGTATATGGTTTGAGATCTGTCTGTTGTTGTTGTAGGTATTAAAACAATGGAGGTTTATTAAACCATTTGGATGCTTTGTGCATGTGTGCAAAAGTCTGTGCTGTGCGTGTTTGTATGTTAAGAGATATTCGCGATGTCATGGTTGACTGTTTTGTGTGTGTTTGCTCAAGTATGAGAGCGTTAACATGCATTGCATATGCACACTTTTGAGGGTGTGATAGGGGGTAATGTTAGAAGGCATAGGGTGCCCTTAGAGGAGGAGAATCACTGAAGTGTGTGATATTCTGTCACTATACACCCTTACACGTACACACACATTGAGTCTTAGCTGCTGCAGACGTTCAATGACAGGTAGATGTCCAAATATTTTGAGACAGTTAGGTCGGAGAATATTTTATCAATAAATGAAGTAGCAAGAGTAATATTTTGAGTAGACTGACATCAGAATTAACCCATGATGCATTTATCTATCATTTTAAAATGGAGGAGTTTGCGGCATTTTCAAGTTTACTCAAACGTGTTAAATCCTCTCCACCTTCATTGCTTTTATTTTCAGTAATAAAGCACTTCTCTTCCTTATATTACCCTCGCGGTTCTCTGAAGGCAATCCGGAGAGATCAGGCATCTGACGGGGGGTGTCAGGGGCCGCATATATTTGCAGAAGTGAGGCGTGAGGTGGGGTCCCTCTGTGAACCCAAGCATCCAGAAAAAAGGGAATAAATGACACGCTCTAATGCACCTATTTGTCATATCTGTCACGCTGTTGTGTAATGCTAATCTAATCAAAGGAGAGAATTTGGGTTCTGCCTGCCTCTACTGAAAAAAGCCTCCGGCCCAAAGCCCGTTCCAGCGGTGGCGCGTCGCAGACCCCGCGCTGGAAAGAGAGGGCCGCGTTACCGCTGATTACTTCAATAAATCATCCGGTCTAAATTCTTTCAGAGCTGATGCAAATGTAATTTTATTGTGGGGGGAGAAACACTGCAAAAGGGAGCAAAGCTCAAATGAGGTCTTGAGCTCTGTTTACCCCAAGCTAAATTACACACAGTCGCTTTGTAGGGCGGATAATTGTGCTTTTATGAACAGTGAGCGTTTTTTTCCCTTTCTTTTTTGGAAAGAAAAGTTTTAAACGATCCTACGATCATGCACAGGAAGTGTCGTGGTTGTGAACAGGAAGTAAACAAGCCATTTTGGTGGCAGAACTAGCAATAAGAATGAGAAAATAGTGAAGGATTACTTGTCATTTGTTTACATTTCCTTCTCATCTGAGATAGGATCCAGCCGGATACAACAGCAGTGTCTGCACAGATTTCTAATTAATATCCACGGAACAAGATGGAGTAGGATCGGGTCTAAAGGTCAGAGGTTGGGGTCACAGACTAGTTTTTAATCACTCAGGATAAGACAGCGATTCTTAACTGCAATTTTATTGCACCTTTCTAAAATGAAACCTTTTATTCCCAACCCCGGATCAATTTTCATCATCTTCCATAGTCCTTTGTGGTTTATTGCTTTCCACTTATATCTGTTTTATTGATATTTATTATATATAGGTATTTTGGACATCTATGGCTTTTTAATGTGTTATCGAATGCTGTTTTCTTTTTTATTCTATTTATCCTCATTTTGGATCTTTCAAGGATATGCTTGCGAGTAACTTGCCACAATGGCTTTTGTGATTTAGGTTTGACGTCCTTTTCATTTAATGTTATTTTGTAGCTGCTAATAATCTGGACATATTAGAAATGTATTAAAGTGTGTTTCACTGTTTATCTTATTCCTTTTTCACATCACCCTGCTTTGATACCACTGCCAGATTTTAAGGACCACTATTATGCTCTATGTGAGCAATTCATTTAGCTACATGCCCGTCCTTATAGTTTTAGAGTGCCAAAGAAAAACTGATGTCAAGTTACTGATGAGGAGTATTTTTTACAACACCCGCCAATAGTGGATAATTTAATAAAACTGATAATACAACATTTTTAATATTTTTCACTAAACTTTTTCCCCCGCATTTATTATTAAAAACTATTAAAAACAATTATTAAGCTATTTTATTTGTGACAAGCAACCAAAAACATCACATACTGAGATGATGCAGTCTCCATCTCCATGTTGTTTTGAGGGCCAGAATAAATAGCTTTGCTATATGAGCGCAATTTCTATTGTCAAACAAGCACAAAACATTTAAATAATCTTCTTCCATAATGTGTACACCTGAAGAGGAAACTCCTAAATTTGCATATGCAATAAGATCAGTCGCAAAAACAGCTGTGTCCATGCCTTTTCAGTGCAAATCTTTACTGCATGTCTTTAGTAAGTACCGGCAGTAGTTGGTTTTTTTCGCTAAAAGAGTCGTTGCAGCAAGCTGTTAGTAAATCTGGCCCCTAATGTGTAGAATTTACCACATATTTTGCCACATGGAGTTCTATAAAGAACACTTAAAGCAACACTTTGTAGTTGTTTCTACCCTAAAATAATGTCTCAAAAATTATTTTGTGATAGAGTAACTCTTAACAAGATGAATTATACTAGCGCTGCTACCTGAGCAGTGTCATAGCGGCTACAACCATACTCTGTAAGTTCTGTGTACGGGCTGTACACACAGCCCCGACCATCCCCTGCATGCGCCAGAGTGCCATATGTTTTCCAAACAACATTTCTGCATTCGTCTGTACCATCAGCTCAGTAAACAAATACACGCGTATTGCGCTGCCCATGGGGAAACTTATACAGCGACATTAATTAAAACACTGGCAACAGACAATTGTGCTTATCAACCACATGGGGGAACCCGTCAGCAAAAGTTCTACGGTGTTGCTTTAAGATGTCCTTTCTAAACGTTTCAACTGAGATAAAAGTTAAGCAAGTTGGGACACACGTCTTCTTTAGCAGGCGCTTACTTGAATTACATTTAAGCAATGCAGTTTCTAAGAAAGTCACTCAGAATGTTTTATTTACTCCCCAAAGCCCATTTTACTCTCATTTGGTGTTACTCCTGACCCTCCTATCTATTTATGCTCCCCATCATAGAAGAATAGAGGATGAGCCTACAAATGAATAACTGAATGGAGAGGAAGGACCAACATAAAACAACAGCTATCACAGCATCCATACAGGAGATTGCAAGTGATAGAGCTTTAGATTAGGGCCTTCATATTGCATGAGGATGGTCTTTTAGTGTCTTCCTCCTGTAGTTCAAAGCATCCACGTAAAAGCCTTGTGTTCAGCCGACCTAATTCTCTCCGACAAGCCACACACACAAACACACACACCATCTCACTAAGAAAGATATACCACGTTATGTTGTGAGGGAGAATATCACTTAAAAAGGTTTCAGTCTTTCAATAAATAATACTGCTGAGACGTTCTTAAGTTCATGTAGATGTTGTGGATTTGATTGCCTGTCCTACTCAATAGATTTGTATAGAAAAGCAACCTTGTGAAAAGGCCACAGCACTAATTATAATCACCAGAAGAGCAATTGCTGAACTGGTCTCAGATCAGAGATGCTCCAGAAATCATCTCATCTGTCTGCTTGACAGTGGCCTCCTGATAGCTGTGTGTTTGTCGGAAATATATCGGCGCGGGGCAGACGCGTTTCTCTATATCACCCATTACCGCTCAGGCCTTGTGTCAGGTCATCTATTCTTAAGGACATTTATCTTCTGAATGCCTCACACGAGGGACGGGGCGAGAGGGGAAGAAACCGCATCTTCCGCTTGTTTGCGAAAATCCTGCGTTGTTTTTCGTTTTTGTCTGCATTTAATGATGTAAAAGAGTGTAAACACATCGATATGCTATGACTGATATGACTACAAATGACATCAATATGACACATCAGGGGCCAGTTTCATAAACATAGCCGCTAGGTTAAGACTGTGTCTTGACAACTAGTCTCACTGACTAGCAATTAGTTTGGAGTAATAAGTCTTACTTTTAAGATTTTTATTATACCAAATTTCCCATATATGTGACTGACTTAAAGAAGTTATGACCAGTTTTGTAGAAAAAATTGATAGTTTATGTAGTTTATAAAAATGGCATTAGATAATATGGCACACTCTCCATGAACATTGTAAAACTAACACAATGTGATTTTTTTGGTATAGTGGAGACCTGTCCGAAATTGAGGTTTCTGTTTGATGTTTGCATGAATACTTTGATCATTTGGCTTGGTCGTATGGCTCTGATATTGTTGATGATCCTGACCAGGGAGTCTTTAACATAGAGTTAACCTGTTAAACAGATGGGCACCTTCGTCAGTCAATATATACTGGAGACACTGACTTCCCCCTGAGCACTTGGCATTTCTTAACCTCTGACCTTCAAGAAGAGAATGGAGAGTGGCCAGTGGCTCAAGAGTTTAACCCCCTGGAGTCACAATGACTGTGGGATCGATACTCGCGGAGAGCGCTAGAAATGAAGCGGGGAAAAAGAAATCGATCGGCTAGATGTGGCTTGAAAGCCTCTGCAGTGGATGTACACTGCATGTTTTCATCATTCTTCAACTGAACGCTCCACTTGACACAAGGTGTCAAAAAGACACTGGAAGGCCCAGACAGAATCTAAAGATATTTCCACATTTTGATGGGTTTGTAGGACTTGTGACACTAATGAAATCAACTGAGCTTTCTGCATTCACAGGTTCTATGCAAGCTGAGGCATTTGGCTTCAGTTATGAAACATGAGGCGAGCATATTTTTGGGGTAAATTGTTAATAATTCAAATGTATATCTTTATTACAACTTTGTATCTGAACAAATTAGTTACATTGACAATTTTTATTTTTACAAACAATTTACCCAGATATCTGAAAGAAAGCATTCATGAATGAGGCCTTATAAGCAGGATTCCTTTTTTTACCCATTACTGCAGGCAAGTGCAGTTTGACCCAACTTCTTATCGAGTGAGATCTTCAGGACAAAAAGAGTGTAGGTTTAAATGCGTAAAAGAAATTTAGTCAATATTAAGGAGTACAGTAGGATTTAAATGGCAAGTGTGATCTCAAATGAATTTATAACCCTATTACAAGGTGACTTATGCTATTTTCACCCGAAGAGCGAGTAATTTACATATAAAGTTAATGCAAAAACTCAAATGATGCAAATTGGTCTCAAAGATTGTCACAAACACATGATATCCGTCTCAGTTGTGTCTTCCGTGCAAGTTGAAAAATATTTTTCGCATCAAGGAACACGACGCTCCGCATTTGGTGTGAACCTACCATAATTCCGAGGTCACACTAGACTTGCGAAAATTTCGAAATTATACAATGCCAAATTTCTATGCAGAGCCATGTGTTTATGGGTAGAAAACATAGCAAACAGAAAATAACTTAAATAAAAACTATTGATAATACGTTTAATCTTTTTATTAACATTTAATTTTGTTTTCGTTGATATTAAGCTAAATTGTACAGAATTGGGGAGTGTCATATTATTATTAATACAATTTGTGACGTATCTGTGACGTATTATTGGTCACACGCCATCAAGTGATATGAATTCGCAGATCAGAGCCCACCAAACCTTATTTTTTGCAGCATCATGTGTTTCTGGTTTAATTCATTCCTATCTGCATGAATGTAAGCCAGTGGAAGGAAACTCATGGTGTAATCGTGGAATAATAAGTATAATTTTGCACAGTGGGAATCATACAAACACATAGCATTATTCAAAAAATTATATGCCCCACATATAAACCCCCCCTGAACCCAACCGCCACTGGAATTGCCGATCATACAAAAACGTACGAATGAGATCAAACAAATTCAGAGGAATGATCCATCTTGTAAAATAGTTAAGAATTGCTGTGGGATCGTGTTTAAACGACCTCAAAGGTTACACAGATGCACTAAAAGCCACAAATCTCTCATTTTAATTTGATGGGGTCTTTAACTCATTCCTGTTCCATAAAGGTCACTTTTAAGTTGGGTTGTACATACGTGGCAAGTCAAAGGCTTGGGTGAACAACAGACGTGAAGAGGAATGTGGTTGAACCTGAGGTTGAGCCTCCCCCCATCCCACAGTTGGACCCGGACCCCGCTGAGTGGCATAACACATAAGTAAGGTTCAACATAGGCCCGGGACACGTGTTGTCTTTCCTGCTCTCCATATTCATCCCTCCTCCACCCAAGACATCGCCCCACGAGGGTCTTCGTGCCGGTGGATAACTTTACTCTCAGCATTCTTTGAACGCAAGACTCCGCTGAGGCAAAGGGAAAACACACTAACACCAACTGGCACTTAATTCTGCCGGCGCCCCGCCGATCCCAGCTATGTGTCCGGAGAGGGGGCTCTTCCTGACAGGAAGTGAGAGGGAGAGGCATTGGGGAACTTTACAACTTGAGTGACTTTTAATTCACTCTCTGACTGCAATATTGTTGGTCATGCGAAACTGGATGGAAAAGAACCCTACTGTGTATTATCGTGGCAAAAAGATTTGTAAAGTAGCATTGACTGTCTAGGAGTCTTTGATGATCCAATAAAGTGCTGCACAGTTTTTGATGTTTAAATGTAACACACATCATTTTCAAGTATGCCCTGAAATCTTTCAATTAAAGTATTCTCTGGTTCAACGTTCAGTGTTAAAATGGAATCAAAATCATATCACTCTGAGCATTCTCACCATGTGGCGAACAAAGAATAACCATAGTCTCTTTAGGAAAGAAATGAAAACAACAAGATTTATGTACGATATTATCATTCCTGTCGAGTTAGATTATTTCAGTTGTCAACCTCCACTTAAACATTTATTAGAGAAAAAACGCCACTTTCACATTTTTTATAAATGAGCAGTTTCGAGTTATCTTTTGACACCACTAAGCCCGGATTATAGTAAGGAAGCTTCTAATCACAAAAGTGTTTAACCACAATCCTCTGCAGTCGTTAAATGTATTCAGAGTAAATATTTGCTTCCCTTGTAAAGTGCAGAGTGTCCTCACAGAAACACAGGCCTTGTGGGATTGTATGTTTGCTTTGGAAGAGATAACATCTGAGAACACGCACAGGACTTGTAAAGTGTTCAAGTCGTCACATCAGTAAATTAAACCGTCTGGATGTGCTGTCAAATGTCATTGTTATTTTACAAGCAGTTGATTGAAATGGACTCATCTTAGTTTTGCGAACGTCAACGTTGAACCATATTCTAGGGCTATGGTGAAATTAGTTCTGCACTGTATTCATTTTGCTATTTATTTTGATATGAGTTCTGTCTACAAGGGAAAGTATTTTTGGTTACTGAGATAGAATATGATGGATGGAAGGTTGGATAGATACATAGACAAACAGACAGATAGATAGATAAAATATGATAGATTGAAAATGATAGATTGATAGATTATATGTATAATCTTTTTAATACATTATACTATGGTCAGCTTTGTTTAAATGCGCTTTAAAAATAAATGTTACATACTTTTCTTTATCAGCCCATCAGCTTATCCTTTTTGTTGAGCCTTTTTCCGTGTTCATTACTTGTGGAAACATTACAACATTCTTTTTCTGTTTGTAAAGTCCAATGTTTTCTTCTCCGATAGAAATCCACCGACTGTCTTCCTCATGAGTAACACTACCCTGACATTTAAAATCCAGAATCTCTTGATCAAAGCCCTACAGTAGCCACTTTTCCGCCGTAAATCGCCTGGTGCTCGGCGGACAAGCCGTAACGTAAACTTTTCCCGCTCGTAATGATCTGAAACTGTGCTTTTCCGTGTGACGGATCATTTTTTTGTTTCATCTGAGCCTCAATCCCCCAGCTTGCGCAAAACAAACAAATACTTGTGATTATAACTGATGGGTTGGAAACTGGCGGGCGACTTGTTTATTTTCAGTGAACGAAGCCAAACGCTGTGCACGTTTCCGCGTCCTGCTCTGCTTTGTAGGTCTGCGTTATTTCAGTTGTGTTTTAGTTTGAAGGTAATTGCGTTCCCTTAATCAGCAGTAATTAAGAATGCAGAGCCGCAGTCATTAAAATTGAAAAACAAAACAAAAGATTGCCTCATTGGATAAGTTACAAAGAATATCTATAACATTTGTTGTGTTCTCAGAAGGAAAGTATTTTTGCGTTCATTTAATGTGTATGGGGGGGATGATCTTTGGTATAGACAACTCGACATAAATGCTAAATTTGTTTGCAAATATGTTCATAATCATATGAATAACACACACACTGCAGTTGCCACTACCACAGTGCAGATCTGTTTTTCGTAAGAGACTTGTTAGTTTAGTCTCTACCCAGGGGCTCTCTCCCTCTGTGGAATTGCCGTCTTCAGTTTCGATAACAGACTCATAAAGTCTTGGTTTTTTTTAAACATTGTTGCACTCTCCTTACCTTTACTGATTTGGTGTGTAGGTATAGACAGTTCAGCGGCACCAACATAAACATGTGGTCAAAACTTAACTTCTGGCAGACCTCCGTGATTTGTATTTAATTGAATACAACTACTATACAATAAAATGTAATTATAAATGAATGTTAATATAAATTAAATATAAAATAAACTGTTATGTTACTAGCCACTAGCCAAACCGGAAGTTAACCGTAGGTCAGGCGTGTGCGTCCAATGAAACTGTCTGTATAATAAGTGAGATAATATACCGTCAGCCAATAATGATCTCAATATGAATATATTCAGGATGATAACCCTCAGCCTACTGGTTATAGGAGTTCCTTAGGAGTGTTAAGAAGTTTGGCTCAAAATGACTGTAAAAAAACTCTTTCAATTGATGGAAACATGCGTTTATATATCCTGTTGTGCTTCTCAGATGAATTTATCTTATAGAGATTGTCAAGCGACGTCAATCTGTGTAGAATGTTGCTCCATCTGGGGAGGATGGCTGCTAGTGCGTTCAATGCAGCGTTTTGTTTTTCTGGTTCGATTAGGAAATATAACATGGTAGGTCGGTCTTGCTGTGTTGAAAACTGCAATAACATTACGCAGAGTCGTTCAAAAGCCCATGATTCTTTCAGTTTCGATTTCTCCATAATACAGTATCAAACAAAACAAGAAACGGTACATATCAAAACAATAATAGCAGTGGAGTATTATCTTCCCAAGATGGCGGATCCACTGCAACATAAGGCGTGACTTCAGCTTCATATTCTCTATATGTTTGAATTCTTGTAGCAAAAATCGTGCCAAAGTTACTCATAAAATATGTAAAACATATTCAAGTTATATATCCAGACACAAAATACCAGAGCTGCTGTTTTTCTGAAATCCTAAGAAAATATACTGGTTACCTGAACATCAATGTGTGTTTAACTAGTATAGACCTCAAGTGAGTGTTCCTGCTATGCAGGCCTTTGTTGTTTTATGGAGACTTGAGGGAAACAGCTCAATTATAAACGTCCTCGATAAAACCATAAGTTGAAGACAGATTCAGGACAGCAGAATCCAATGCGGTTACAGTCATGAGTATATCTTTACGATACAAACTTTCTCAGCCGCTGTATGCGTGGCTGATAAAAGTCAAGTCCTATCTCAGGACGCAAGCCCTGTGTTGATGATCGGGGTGAGTGGTTTCCGTAGCGACAGGGCAGAGGTTGTTGGGTAGTAGAAGCACCTCTCCTAGGTCAGGGTCAGAGTTGAAAGGTCACAAATGGCTGCCTGTATCCTCTCATCAGGTCAGGATGGAAACAGCATTGGATACCATAAAACCCTATCAGGGCCAATCAGAATGACTGGTTGAAATCCAATAACCGTCAAGCTTGTCCCCAGCGCCTAGCGCTGATCGTTAAGGCTGTTTGATTGGGGTCATTGCTTCCTTTAATTAAAGAATAATGCTCTTTCCACACCTATCCAACCTTCATTTATCTTTGTAGCTAAAGCGCATTGGTCTGTTTTGGAGACGAAGGCCACAGAAGTATCGTCTTCTAACATTGGTTGATAGCATGTGCACTTGTAAGCATTTATTTTTTAAAGGGATAGTTCCCCCAAAAATGAAAATTCTGTCATCATTTACTCACCCTCTTATCATTTTGGGCCTGTATATCTTTCTTTCTTCTGCAAAAGAAGATATTGGAAGAATGTTGATAACCGAATAGCGGTGGCAGCCATTGACTTCTATTGTATGGACACAAAACCAGTGCACTTGAATGGCTGTCATCGCTGTTCGGTCAACAACATTTTTCAAAATATCTTCTTTTTTGTTCTGCTGAAGAAAGAAAGTCATACAGGTATGAAATGACAAAGGGTGAGTAAATGATCACAGAATATTCATTTTTGGGTGAACCATCACATTAAGTTTTATCATTCTAATTCAAAATATCTGTTTTCATATATCTGAACTGATAGAACATACATGATGCTCAATGCCAAGCTAAGTTCAAAGAGAAACAAACCATTTTTTTTTTTATAAAACTTGACTGCACATCAAGTCACTTTGAACATTTATTTCCTGAATCCGCACTTTTAAAATGATGTTAATTCATGATTTGGTGAATTGTGAGCAGCTAGTTTATTTGCTTATCTGAACTGTAGATTTATTTGAATATGATTCCTCAAGAAGGTTATCCCGAAGATTGCACATATAGTTTGGGAATTAACTGCAGTAATACTGAGCGATAGCCTCCAGCAGGAACACGTGCTCACATCTAGAAATGTTAACACAGTTAAACGTTGTTTATTTTGGTTTGGGTTACACCTCTATTCCTCTACCCCTAGAGGATGGTGAAATATTTCCCTCTTAATAAGCAAGTGCATTTAACCTTTCTTTCCATGTTCCTTTATGAGCCCAAGAATGGACAGGGGATTAGAAATAAATCATCATAGCTTGGAATCCTTGCTTGCGTAGCACCTCGACCGGTAGAAGCTCTCTCTCTCCTGGCTGAAACAAATGAGACATCAGGGTTCAACTGTCTCAACGATACAGTCGCAGTGTGAAAGGAACCCTGGAGAAAACACGAGCGCCTCTGACTTTGTACATATTCGTGACCTGGTTGTTATTATTCTTCAGACGATCACAGAGAAGTGTTGAAATGTTGGTGCAGCTGTGAAAAACGTCAGTGATCGGGTCTTTCTTCTAGACTCTTAAATATCAATGAATTCTGTGCTTTCTGGAGGTTTTTAGACTAATACCTTTTAAAAAAAACAGAGTGAGACTTTGTTATATTTGTAAGAAGCAAGCAGGAAAGGCAGTTGACATTGATAGCGCACTTGCACTATGAGAAACGTTTTGAAAACGTTTTTAGGCCCCAAAAATGCCTTCGTCACATAAACGAACATCTCAAACATTTGTGTACACACGGCATAATACAACTTACTAACTCTCTATGATCTCTCTCCACAGGAGTGGCAGAATTCCATCCAGAAGAACGCAGGCTTGGCTTTCATCGAGCTCGTGAACGAGGGCAGGTAATTATCTAATCCCGTCCTCTGACCCTTTGTTAGCCACCTCCTCATTATCTCCAAGCTTACAACGCCGCGTCGGGAGGAAATCAATGTAATGCGGAAAGGTGCAAAGGGGGATCAACAGGGTGACCTGGAGTTCAAGGCGTCTGTCAATAACCTGGCTTGTTCGCTTGTGTCGCAGAGAGGGTTTTTGGGAGCACAGCGGCGCCTTAGTTTCTTTGCCACCTCCTGGGAAATCTTTGCGCATCTTGCTGTTTTCAGATGGCTTTATGCCTCATCTGTTGGACTTACCCAGACTCCCTTTGGGATAGAGGGAGCTGTATTCAATTTCATGCCCTTAGATCTTTCAGATGGCTCTCATTTCTATGTTAACGATGGAAATTCATGTTAATGTATGCTTCGGTGCTGATGAGCGCTACAGAAATGCTAATGAATGAACGCAGCGATGCATCAAGTTGAACATCTTCTCCAAGTTGACGGCTGGCCGACTTAACAACACACTATTGGCCTCGCTCTTCTTTTCTTGGAAATGAGGGTCAAGATGGACAAACTTTGCTCCCACCCATTGTAGAGATCACAGTATAATGCTTGTGATAAAATTACATGCAAAATTCTGTTATAACTTATTCACACACGTTGCTTTTTGTCACAAACTAGCCGTCCAGAATGAGATGTCAATGCTCCAATCTCCAGACTGTAATATCATTAACATATAATAGTAATAACATGTAATGAAAGTGAAAGGGTGACATATGAAGGGCAATCTCAAAGAGCGATCACAAGAGCGCACTGTGTTATTGATGGCAGTCAGGGTGAGAGGGGTGGGAGAGGGTCACCCTAGAGTCCAGGGCACGTCCGCTCCCCCGCTGCCCACCACTGACACACCAGGCTCGGGTTTCAGCCCTCTACCCTCCGCCTGTTATTCTTCCACTTTGCAGAGGCCCGAGCCTCCTGACCTGCTGAGAGACTCCTCTCGGTCCCTGGGGGGAATGTTTTATTAGGCCACGGCTTGTGTTGTTCACAAATCTGCCTGGGGTGTAAATGTGCTGTTTCAGGATCAGGTTCCTCACCGTCTGTGCTTACTCAGAAACAGTGATTCACAAATAGATTCTTTTTTTAAGGAGAGCTTCAGGTTTGTACTCTTTGAGGTTTGAGTTGTTACTGACGTACAGTAGCAGTAAAGGCAGGATAAGTCTGATCTCAGATCAGTAGCCATCAGATAAGAAGAAGTGTGTGTGTTTTTATGTGCGTGTTTATCCAAGCAAGGTTGTTCTTACATATGTAGCAACATGAGCCAGGGTGACGCTTGTGCCCCCCCAACCAGCATCCGTATCTTGTTAGATGCGTATCATTTACAAATCAATTGCTGCTTGTTTTAGCGGGGGTGGGATATGCTGCTGTGGTCAGTATGATTTTCTGCTTGTTTTACATGGGTTATTTAAGTTGATTTAGCGTGTTATTGAAACTTATGGCGTAAAAACTGTTTTATTAGGTTTAGTCAAATTGATTTCACAGATAAAGAGTCAAGAGAGATGGACGATACTCTCATTTTTGCCTGCAGGCCAGTTTCTTCCTTTCTAAATGGTTGTCATAATGTCACATTCAGTTGAATTAATTTACAAGATTTGCTATTGACGTGTCATGGTACCAGATTGTTTAATGTAATACAATTAAAACTTCTCAATATATGCTACAGTCCGTCAAATATCATATTCACAATGGTAAATTTATTTTAGAATAATGATTTATAGTTCAGGCTGTCAGGTGCTGTTTTTGCAGGAAATGTTATGAAATGTTTGTTTTAATTTGACCCACACAAAAAACTGTTCTTAAAGTAACCTGCAATTTGGTTACAAACCATGAGGTTACAAATGCAATTTGGTTTATACGTTTTTTAGTCAAACATTTTTTTCAAAACGTTTATTAAACAAACACATTCTGTCGCCGTCAATAGCAAAATATTGCAAATAAAGCACTGAAAGTAACCATTATTTTAATTAAGATCACTGATATTGTGTTAATGCTATGCATATTGTAATATGCCAAATAGAAAATCAGACAGATTGTGGTTACCAATCCAACACTGCAATCCAATAAATAACTAAATGGACCTGTAACGTTGTAGAGAACAAACCTGTGTAACTTCAGTTAGTTTCCTCAATTTTCACCATATTGAGAAAAAATTATATAATTTCATGTATTCTGTTTCCATTTCACTGAAATCACAGTAGTTTACCCCATAAAGACTACTTGCATATTTAGACACGTAAATCATTATGTATTTTCATTTAGTTTCTTGAGTGCTTTGTTTGGGTGTTACTTTATTATTTATTTATTGGGTGTTTCAACTATATAACGTAGCTAACACATTATTAAGAACAGCAATGAAAATTTGATACCAGCACATGCCTGATCTCTTTACTACAGTAACTATTGCCTCAATCTATGTAAAGCTTTGAAAAGTTTGGAAACTTTGAATTGAATTGAATGAATCATATGACTCAGGTAGGAACTTATGTTCTCATGAATCATATAAATCAAGCATAAACTCATGTTCTCATGAATATTATGAATTTGGTATGACCTCCTAATGTTCAATGTGTTTTTGATGTGCAGGCTGCTGAGCCACACCATGAAGGACCATCTGGTGCGTGTCGCTAATGAGGCAGAGTTTATTCTGAGCCGCCAGAGAGCAGAGGACATCCACAAACACGCCGAGTTTGAGGTGAGCACACACATCATCAGCGTCAGTCTACATGACCCTCAACCACAGAAAAGCCTATTAGGTTTTCATGTTTGCTCGTTATGTTTGCTATACAGTAACTACTTTTTAGTTAAAGATCCCTTAAAATGACTTGACATGAATTACTTCACATTTCACAGCCTTCTTGCTAGTCTGAGGTTTGCCACTTACTTGTCATAGGCAGATGGTAAATGGAATAAATCTGCATAAAGTAAAAGTGGTTGCAGTGGCAAAAAACAGGAAGTTCTTTAAAATCAGGTAGTTGCAAGATCTGTGTTCGTTATCTTTAAGGTTGTATAATGCAAAAATTGCATATGTATAGTTAACTAAAGACTATTCGATGATAATTTGACATGTCATGCCTCAACTTCCTGTTTTTCCATGTGATATACTTCACCACAGGAAAGAAATCTAAACTCATCGGGTTATTTCATCGAGTATATAAGTATTCTGCTGTGGCCGGATGAAGCATTAGCTACATTTTCTTGACATACTTCGCAATCAAGTCACTTTTACTTTATGCAGATGTATTCTGTTTCAAGGTTCATTTCCTTTTCTAAAAACCTGTCTAATGATATTGTAACGTCCCTATGAGAATATTAAAAAGAGTTTGACTCTGTTTTGTCTGTCGGACCTGAGAGGCTGCCAACGCGAGGGAGAACAAATGTTTTCTTTTCGAACACAACTTATATGGAAGAAGGTCTCTAACTTTGGCTACAGAGATTGCGTTTGGCATGTATCTTACCAAAACACTGCAATGGATTTGATTTATTCCTTATAGCACAGCCATGGGGCATTCCTTCACTACTCCCCCACCAAACACACACACATCACCTCTTTTATCGCCGCAGTCTCATTTCTCATTCCTTCTGCATTTCTGTCTACCTGTGTCTTTTTTTCTCATGATTCCCTTCTGACTCATGTTCTGCTTGTTTTGCTCCCATTGCGGCAGATTTTCAGCAGTGACAGGAATATAGCATCTTTTCATTTCTGTCTCCCTCCCTTATTTCCCATCCCTCCCTCTGGTTCTGTCTGGCACTGGGGCAGGATGTGACATCGTAAAGGGGGTGTGGGCTCTGCTATGTATACGACATCTCCCACCCTGCAGTTGTAAAATGTTATGCTTTCAGAAAGGTTCAATGCGGGGGCTCCGATCTGAGGCTATGGGAAGTAAAACATGCGAAGGACGGTATTAAAAGTAAACATGTAAAATTAGAGATAGCTATCATTTATCAGGTCTGCAGTAGTCTGGTTTATTAGGGTCATAGTTTGCATCGGCTTATATTGGCAGCTTTCCTTAAATACTTTACGTATTTAAGTATTTAAAATACTTTAAATACTTTTCTCTGTTTTGACACTTAACTTGCCTTTGATGTATGATAAGATTTTGATGTAATCAGTATCAGAAGGATCAGAATAGTTTTTGGGGCACATTTATTGTTTGTGAAAAATTAAATCCATGTAACCTGTAACTTTTTTTGTAAAAAAAAAAGTTAAAAATAAATACACTTTTGAACACTGTTATAGAGTAAGTACATAAACAGCCAATGTTGAAAACTGCTTTCTTTACATTGATTCACAATGGTAAACTTATTATAATGATTTATAATTTGAGTTGTGAGGTCAGGTTTTGCAGGAAATCACAGTGTTTTATAAATGGTAAATAAAGTTTTTATTTTACGTTTTCTATAGAGATGACGATACACAAGCATTGCAGCTTTAATATAAAAAGTATATTAATAAAAAAATACAAGAAAATAATTGTACAATTTATGTTAAATTATATAAAATATAATAAAACAATTGTAAAAAATTATGCACAGTTATACAATTTAAATAAAATATAACAAAAGAGTAAAATGAATGTACAATTCAAATATTAAATAAACAATATAAGAAAATAATTGTTATATTAATGTAAAATCATATATTCAATAGTATAAGAAAATAATAGTTTTTACAAATTTCTCCCTCATGGTAAATAAATATAAAACACACTTACATTGCAGTGCAGTAGTATTTGAAGTACAAACAATACCAACAAATGGAAGTATTTAAGGTTGATGTATGAGATATGGTAAACTAAAGTAAGCTTTAAGATATGGTAATAAAGATACACTGGTGGATCGGTTCCAGCTGTGTGCACTGACCATGTGCTCATATTGGCTGGCAACAGACAACAGATCTGATGTCAAGACCATTACAGCATGAACACAAAACAATGTTAAGTGCCTGCAGCACTTGCCCTGCGAAACCGACAAGAAGTGGCAGTAAAGCTTGAATACACGCTGCCTGAACAAGCTGCTCTACCCCACGGTGACATTTAGAGGGGACCTCGGAACACCCTTCCTCATCATTCCCGCTGTCCCAAATTCCCAGGATTGGTCAAATTCTCCCAGACGCTCTGTGGAAGACGGCCGGACTCTGGGGACATGCTTAGCTTTCCCTTTTCAGTCTTAATTGGCCCCTCTGGTCCGATTCTTTCTGCTTTTCCAGCCTCACTCACAGCGGAGAACATATTATTCGCACATATACTGCTGGATATTCTGGCAAATGTGGAAAGAAAATGCACAAATGATAGATGTCAGGCACATTAGTTGGATGAATTGTTAAAAAACACATTAAGGTGTTGTTTCTTTGTATCATTCTTCACTGCTCGGTCAAATATATACATTTTAAAAAGGGCCTGAAAATGTTCTCTC
The DNA here is from genome assembly GCA_029783895.1 of Triplophysa bombifrons. Classification (NCBI taxonomy): domain Eukaryota; kingdom Metazoa; phylum Chordata; class Actinopteri; order Cypriniformes; family Nemacheilidae; genus Triplophysa; species Triplophysa bombifrons. The sequence goes on from CM056452.1 coordinate 19,772,022, forward strand.
AACATCGCATTAATACAAAGTCAGGTCTCCGTAGTCACCCGTCACAGTATTGTGTACACCCTACTTGAAATTTCACATAATACTGCTCTGTGTGGGGTAGGGTATGTCACCAAGACTGTTTCACATGACTAGACCAGCACTGACAGGTGCAGTTACGCCTCATTTTAACAACACAGATGCGCTACATGACCAAAGCAGTGACTTAAAATGATACTTCACCCAAAAATGAAAATTCTGTCATCATTTGCCCAGACTCAGATTGTTCAAAACCTGTATGAATTTCTTTATTCTGCTGAATACACATGAAGATATCTTGAAGATTATCAAATCTCTTCCCCTGTTGACTCCCATAGTATTTTTGTTCCCTACTATGGCAGTAAATGGTGGATGAGATTTTACATTTTTTCAGATATCTTCCTCTGTTTTCAGCAAACAAAGAAATGTATACAGGTTTGGGTGAAGTATCCCTTTAAAACTCAACTGTAATGCGAGAAACTATGAGCGCTTTCCACCATCGCGCCGAAACGTTCTCGTTGCTTAATCGTTCCACTCCGTGCCCATCCCGGCCAGCCGGTATGTCATTTTTTACTGCAGGGCTGATAGAGGAAATCTTTAGAATGTTAACTCAAACGTGTCACGCATTGCCTTAAAGCTGGAATACACCACAAGACTTTTGCTCAGATTTTGCCCAGATTTTCAGTCTGGACTTCTTGTCTGCGCCAGTCCGCAGATTTTATTTAGTGTGTGATGCCCTGTTTTTCTCGCCAAACTTTCAAAAAGTGTCTAGTGTTTTAACTGTTCAGATAAGTCGTGTAGTGTATTCCAGCCTTTAGTAACACAAGAGACTGAGGTATAACGTCTCTGCAAGCATTCTTTTATTCCTTGCTGAGAACATTTTGTTATTGTGTTAAACCATGCTTTACGTGGAAACATTACTGTTTCCGTTCAAGACTGTGCTTGGAACGGTTCGGCACGATGGTGGAAAAATGCTCTATGTTAGATACAAAGATGGTGGTTTCAATAGTGTTTAGAAAGTCTCTTGAACAGTCATTTAAAAATCAAATTGGAATCCCAGTTAGTTACATGTAGTTGATTATAGGGCTTTACCTCTTCTGAGGATGATAATGGAGTTTCCGAAACTGAAAAGCTTCTCATAGGGGGACGAAAAATGTCATCCCACAATACATTGGAGTGATACGACTTTTATTCACTTCTTTTAAAACCATGTGTAAAATCCAGTAAAACTATTCTAGTGTGGTTTTGTATTCATACTATTTTATGCTGATTTTTATCAAAATTAAAATGAATCAACCACCTATTCGACTCAGATGTGGTAGAAGTATAATACAGTACATTCGGAGTCTCATTTGAACTAATCGGATGGTTTTATTTGTGTCTTAGAAATTAGAAGAAAACATTTTTTTTTAGTTCTATACAAGATTAATTCTCGTCTCCCATTCCGTACACAGCACAGATATCTCAAGAATCCATCTCGGTATTGAATCCCTCACTTAGATATAGTTGCTCCTCTGTGACCCTTGAAAAGCAGTGAGCCTCCGATAAGTGCACCACTGATATTGCCGTATTGATTTTCATCCGTTCCGGCTCTTGCCATCTTCTCTAAGCTACCGGTTTCATTTTGCACGGCCACAATAAAAATAACAGGCTGGTGAAAGATGCCCCAGAGGGATCACACAAACCCCCCTGTCCTGAAGAGCAGTTTACACTGGATTTGGATGTTTAAGGGAACAACATGAAATATGAGGCGTATGGGAACAAAAAGTTTGTTTTCCGCTTGATCATATTTTCATGTTTTTGATTTGCAGCATTTTTACCGTGGTCTCAAATACATTCAAAATATGTGTTTACATTTTGTTGCACATGATCTTATTCTTGAGTGTGAATCTCCAGCGCTCCTGTATTGTTCACCTGGGCGATGTGTTTTAGCAGAGAGGTGGCAGTGCTGAAGACGGCCTTTGTTCGTGCGTTCGCCAGTTTTTGAATTATTTAGGAAATAAAAATAAATTTATGTTTGTTCCCTGTCAGAGTTCAAATCCAGCACAAAAGATGTCGGTAGATAGCGTTGATTTAGACACATTTTTATTACATAGATGTATAACATATGCCTTTATACACTCCTCCGCTCCCCCGTTCCTCTCTCAGAGACTCACACGCATCCATCCGCTCTGGGATTGAGTTATCTGTACCCCTTGAGAGTGAGATTACAGCGACAGCGGGGTCCTGACGGACACAAAGATAACCGCTGGAAATCCAATTATCTTTTAGTGTTCTTTTTCTAATAGGATCCCTAATACGGATTTTTCCGGTAACAACTGTACGAGAGAGGCCAATACCTGCGAGGGTGAATATAAAGGACAGATTTAGAGAGAGCGACTTGTTTCTTTAATGAGTCTTTTCTTTATTAGAAATCAACTGTGGGGGAGGCCAGAGATCTTTAGCATGCGATAAAACAAGGTCATTGTTCTTTTTTTGTTAGCGCTCACTTGATCCAAATGTGATGGAGTGTAATTGAGTTGACTCCCGACTGAAGTGCGTGTGTGAACAGAGGTGATGGGCCACTTCATTAGCGTTTAGTGTCTCTGCTGCTGTAATAGGAAACCGAGAGTTAATGACATCAACTCCGGGATGAGACTAGTGACCTCGTATTATTCCGGCATGCGCGTTTAAATCTCTAACAGCCTCTGACAGTTTTTTGTAGTAGCCACACAAAAGGAAATCTAAATGATGTGTGCTTAAAGGCTTCATTAAGGTTACACCCGTGCCCTTTGATAAGTCAGCAGTAATCTTTTAGACTTCACAGTAAATGCCACCTTTACATCAAAAAATAGCTTTTCGGAATATACATGGACTCTCTCTTTCTCTCACTTTTCTTTCTATAATTAATTCCCAAGGTGATGTCAGTGCAGCAGGTCATTATATCTAGTCCCTGAGCCTCTGGTGCATACAGCTCTTCTGCTGCTGTGGTCATATGCTCACCACAGTTGTACAACTGCTCAGTTAGACTTATGCTGTGTTCACAACAAACGCAATCAAAGTTTGTTATTTTCGCCTGAGTGACGCGATCTGACAAATATTTCAACCTTCATGGAAGACGAGATTGACGCGCATTTGCTGGCCTATTCACGTCATTCGCACCACCTGATTTTTACCGCTTAATGGTTAATTCAAGTTTGGTTGGAACCCAGTGTTAGAGTTTTCTCCAGATTAGATTTGTATCTCCATATCTCCATATTTCTAGATTTTTACTTTTTGCCATAGATCATTATTATTAGTCACCCTATATGTTTGTCACTGGGTTTTGCAAATCTTTAACCAATAAAAAGCACCTGTAAAAAGCGCCTGTCAACTTTGACAGCACTGTATTTCATTATTTAAAAGTACAGTGTTTTTCCTGAATTTGAATTTGGACATTTTGGTTTTGGAAGGATAGCGACCATATGTTTTCCGTTGGTCATGCAAACAGACTGTGCTACCTCAAACTTACATCGTGTCTTGAGCTTATTTTGCTCTTTTGTGCTGGTGGTGGAATAACCACCGGTATGCTGTTGGACATGTGAAGATGCTAAGTCATACTACTAGGAATAGTTTTGTCTGTTATGCCGAGTTCGGTGGATGCTTCTTTTGTTACAAATGTCAATGTGTAAGATTATGCAATATTTTGTCTTTTTGAAAAAAAAAATTTGGGTTGTCAAACGATTTATCGCGATTAATCACATCCAGAATATAAATTTGTGTTACATAATATTATATCTGTGTACTGTGCATACTTTATTTATAAACTCAAAAACATACAAATACATCTATATATATTTATATTTACCAATAATTTAAATTATGTATAAATGTTATTCATTTTACATTTTTCTTAGATACACACTTGTATGTCTTTGATACACACTTGTATGTAAATACAAAATTAATATGCACAGTGCACAGACATACATCATGTAAACAAAAACTTTTATTCTGTAATTGTTTGACAGCATTCAGACCTGAAATATATGGCCACACTGTACAAAAGTCAACTTAAAAAGTTTAGTTCAGGAGCTGCCTGACATTTTTATGTAATTTAAATTTGAATTATATTAAACTGACTTTTAAAATGAAGATGAAATACTAGATTTTAATCTAGATTTTTTTTAATTACATAAAATGCATCTAGATTTTCTAAGTCAGTATAACATCATTTAAATTCAAGTAACTTGTAAAGCTATTTTGATTTAACATAAAACTTTAAGGCAACATTTGAACTAACATTTGTAAGTTGAAATATGTGACATTTAGTTCAGTGCAGTCATCACTTTCTGTCTTCAATGACGTGTGTGATGTCATCCAGAACGTGGAACTAGTGACTGACTTCAGCAAACAAGAGCATTATCAAACAATAGCAATCAAAGCATCATGTTTTGCATTGGCTGTTTCATCATCAGAATGAATGATTTACTAGTTTAATGCTAATTCCAGCACCCACTAGGTTGCTAGGGGCCTCTGCTAGCATTTATTTGTATCAATCTGTTGTGGAAGTCCCTCGAGGAAACATAATAAAGTCAGAAGTATTGCTGTATAACTCCACCAAACAGCACAAAATAATCGTTTCTCTTTTGTTTTGCCACGTTTGAAAGCTGCGTAGAGAAGAACTTCTGTACTATTGGTTATTGTCACAGATGTGTTAGCACCCGCTGTGAAGAACTTCTTTTTTGGCACCCACTCTCATAGCACCCCTATGGATTGCATGCAGTTAGGATATGAGATTAAAATGAACAGTGCTGCGGTGTTCACAATGGAAATGTATCAGAAAATATCAGACACTATTTTCACAATAAATAAATCACACACATCAGCTTTATACCGGAAAAAACACTATAACTTATTTTTTTGACCTGTTATCTGAGCATCACCTTTTCCACAGTAACACTGTGCTTTATTCAGTTTCCGTATATTTACCAGAAGTAAAAACATTATCCCGCATTCACATTCATCCACACCTGCTCCTCGGCGCCCGCCGGCAGACATGTTCATTTATCACTCGCCGTACATCTCCTTCATTTGACTATTTTTCACCTCAAAAGGACAGTTAATTCCTACAATTTTTCACGCGGCGTGACCTTGAAGTTTCGCGAGTCAGCTGCCCGTTGCCCGTGCAGAGTAATGGAACCAAAGAAATGCCTTTTTTTTAGAGGGGGTGGAGAAAGATGAAGAGTCTGCCATCCGTGCATTGTGACTAGTCCATTAAAGCACAAAATGAAGGAGGGCGAAGCCAGAGATACTTTTGATAAGTTGTTGCTTCTGTGTTAACCTTGATGGTCAACCCGACTCTGGAACGGTTGTGGGGGGTGCGAGATTGTTTCTCTCTCTCTCCTGGGTTCCATTGCTTTATTCTAGATTCCTGCTCCATCTATTGCCAAGGGAACAAGGGATGGAGAGAAATCAATACGGAGAGGCGTTGGCTGACAGCAGTATCGCTCCAGAATTGAAGCGCCTGTCAGCCTCTGTCACGCCGTGACTTTTGTTGGCTATTGTACTTTTAAGGCGTCATTTTTCTCCGTTGTCACTTTTTCGCGTTCCCTGCTCGCTTTTGTCCAAATTCCCCTGACTACAATTTTTACCAAATTCGAAAGGAAAGCGGGTCAATAGATCAAGCACAAGGAAAATATCTCAAATGAGATTGGCTAGATGACACGGCGTAGTCTTTTGTTTCTCTGATAACTTCCATCCACTCTTGAGTTGAACGCACGGATCCAGCAGACAGTGTTTGCATCCACTCAAATGTGGCAAGGACAGAGGCATCAGTGGGATGGTTTCCTGGTGTAAATGAAACCCTGAGGGAGTGCAGGGGAGAGGAAGATGATCACTGGGATGTGTACTTCACTGTCAGCAGAGTGCAAATCAAGCAGTTTAACAAGATCCCCACTGTTTTCACAGCTCGCACTCTCACAAACGCACTTTTAACATGCGTGCAGCAGCACGTAGACCTGCATACATGTCTGGTCGTGTTGTGTCACACTAGCTCGCATGCAGATGGGTTGATGGAACATAATGAGTTCTGCTGTCTGGCAGATGATGATTATTTTGTTTAACCCTACTACTGTGTTAAGGAAGGAGATGAGACTGCTGGCCACAATTTGTTACCACGTTCATATCCAACCAACTCTTCATATATTCTCTAAAGGTTAAAGGGATAGTTCACCAAAAAATACAAATTCTGTCATCATTTAGTCAAATCTGTATGCATTTCTTTGTTCAGATGAACACAGAGAAAGATATTGGGAAGAATTCTTATAACCAAATAGATTTTACCCCCTGTTGACTGCCATAGTAGGAAAACATACTTTCTTTTTTTGTATTGTTGAACACAAAAGAAGATATTTGAAGAATGTTGGACAACAGCAGTTCTGGGGCACTTTTGATTACCATTTTTATTTTTCCTGCTATGATAGTCAATGAGGTCCAAGAACTGTTTGGTTACAAGCATTCTTCCAAATAACCTTTTCTGTGTTTTTAACCAAACAAAATAATTTATACAGACTTGTAACAACTAGAAAGTGACTAATTCGTGACAGAATTTTAATTTTTGGGTGAACTATCTCTTTACGTTTGGGTCAAAAAAATTGTTTTTTTATTTTGTAGAACTATTTATACTTGGTTCACCATGTACTTTTGTTTTTATAAATGTACATATAATATCTACAAACACTAAAGTAAGGTTCTCCACACAAGAATAATTCAGTTGCTTGCCATTGTCACACATAAAAAATGTATAGCAAGTAAATACATGTGTGTCTAAATGACTGGAGACAATACAGTTGAAGTGGTTATAATAATATGACTACACAGGCTTGTCCTGCATTGAAGGTAATGAGTACTGACCCTGTCCGATTCACTTCTGCAGAACACCGAGCATTTGGAGATGTAGATGATTAGTCTGTCTAAAGTCATAAACACATTGCTGTCATGGTTATTTTTCGGCCTCTATACGTGCTTGAACTGCACTGTAACCGGAGTTTGTGGTCGGCCCTTCAACAGACTGCCAAACATGTGGAAGACCAGTGGTGGGTCCCACAAATATTATGATGTCATATAATCACATGTCCGAACGTGATAATGTCACTGTATTTATTTCACCTGGATGTTTCCTGTAGTTTTGCCTGAATGTTGAGCCGTAAGGAAGCCATTTGTCAGGAAGTTCATGAAAATTACAAAGCCCATTACGGAGCTCAGGGATTTGGTGGCCGTTGACACTAGTTGATAAAGTGCCTGTTTATGCCAAAGTGTTTGAACTCATGACAGCTAATTAATAACGTGTTAATCGCTTGCTGAAAGGAACAATGAAAAAATATGGATGATTAGTCTTGTTGCTTCACAAGCTTCAATGAGGTTTGAAAAGCACCTTTTACCTTTGTTTCCATGGATATTGTATATTTCAGGACTCCGGCAGAATTTTTTGCAAATAATTCATTCCCTTTATACGTAAAGTTTTAGTACACACACAAACCACACATACACACACTAAATTGCTTTGCATTGATCAACGACATCAGCAATCTCTCTGTCCACCTGTTATTGTATTAAGGTCAACCCATGTTTTACCCTAAACCTCTATTTCCTCTTCCATTCTTTCATCAAAACAAATGTTACCCCTCTACAATTTTTCATTTATTACCCCGACGTGACCTTCTGCACACAGAGACAAATCGCTGCCTTTCTTTCCATTCCTTGCTTCCCGCTCCTTTGTTACGCCAGACACCCAAATAGGTTCACGTTTAAACATCCACCCTTTACATTTTCCTTCTCTTTTATTCCAACTCTTTCTTCTCCCGCCTTTAAGGTCAATGTAGAGCTAAGAGCAGCAAAATGAGACACAGATTGATAATTAGGAGAGGGAAGCCCCCCTAATGTGATTTATCTCTATGGATTTTCTGTCATACAAGAGGAGTCGATCCTCAAATTGGAGAGGAGGGCCCATTAGAAGGCACTTTGGAGCGTTTACTGCTAACTTCGCCGATGTAGGTTTCGGCGTCCGCCCCAGACTGCTGCCACTACTGTATTTGTTGTCTGAGGCGGGTGCCGTCCGCGGCTAATTTAATTTAAGGCCATAACACGCAATGGATGAAGCTGAGGGAATTACATTAAAACGAGCTCTAGCGGTGGCTGTAACCTTTTCGCTTGATTGCTGTTTGCTAGACGTTGCATCAGAATCAGATAAAAACAAAAGCCATGTTGTTCTTTGTTTTTGCTTGGTTTGCTGTTTTCGTCTGTTCTAGGGTGAATTCAGAACAGCGTCTCACCGGCGCTGCAGCTTTGTTACACATTACTTGATTTATTGATTCTGATCCAAACGCTTTTGGTTTTCACAAAGGAAGGTTTGTTCGTTTATCCTTCCTGTATGAAGAGATAAAACAGAATTTAAGTTTCGTATCAAAACGGATATTTGCAACGACGCGCGTTGTTAAAGGCCTTTTCTGATAACAAATTCTGACAAAGAAAAATGTCTCCTATTGCATTATGGGTAGTTTCTACATTTTTAGCGTAGCCCGAAGGCATTAGCAAATACATGTCCAGTGTTATTAATCACTGTGACACCGGGCTGGAAATGACCCAGAGTTCCATTTGTTTCCTGTGCGTATGGAGTTACAGCGCACACATGCTCGGGCTCAGGCGTCAACACACATGTCTGTAATGATGTAGTGCGCTTTGTTTTCCCACCCGCTCTGATGGACAGCATTCTTCTTTGGAGGAAGTTTTGGTTGGCTTGTTTATCAACACTGTAGCATAGAAACATGAAATAGTATGTGACTTATTTCTGTTTGTGACAAAGTTGGGTTTTATATTTAGGGCTTGAAATCAAGAACCGGTTCCATTTTTTAGAACAAAAGAAATACTGAAACTGTATAACTTTCATGACGTTCAGTTAATGGTTGCAGACAGATTATTATAATTTGAATATTATAATAATGATGTTATTTTTCTGCATGCTGCTAAATCTAAAGGGCCATTGCCAAAGTAAAATATTTTTGTAAACATATGTTCTGAATTATGTGATAAGACTGCATGGAGTGAAATAAAACATTTGTTTTTTTAAAAGGGCAAACAAGCTTAAGACGGTTTCAGCGGCATCAACAAACAAACTTTATGTGTCCCATCTTGACTTCCAATAGACCTCCGCAAAGAATCAACAACTTCGGAGTAGTTTTAATTAAATACAATCAATACACAATATAACATATGAATATAAAAATATAAAATAAATTGTTATATTGTTACAAAATAAGTTAACTTCTGGCCAGCGCGTGTATCCGCTGAATCCGCCTTTTTGGAGAAAATAAATAATATTTAATATTAATTAATTTATTAAAATGTTGCGTTCAAGACACCTCGGAGATGGGATATTTCCCATCACAAATCCTTAGGCAACGCTTGGATTTAGTAGCATAAAATGTATTTAGTAAGATCAAAACATAATGTTAAAACATTACAAGTGTTAAGGTTGGAAATATCCTTAATCCTCCGCAAAATTATGTCGGAAAAAGACAATAAGAGCCAAAAATATATATGTGAACTCTTTCAGTACTGTTTAAAAAAGATTCAAGGGTGAGACCTCAAAAAGTTTTTTGATTAAACTGTTAAGGGAGCAATGTGAGATTTAACAGAATCTAGTGGTGAGGCTGCGAATTGCAACCAATGGCTCACTCCACCCCTCCCTTTCGGAACTCTATGGCAACTGACAAGGGACAAACATATCACTTTTTTGCCGAAGGAACTCTGTGGAACAGTTTTTCCGTTGAGGGCTACTGTAGAAACAGGGGAGCCTCTGTGTATGTAGATAGAAATAACTCATTCTACGGTCAAAAAAACGTATCGCTTCATTATCTAAGGTCATTATATAAGAATACTACTCTGAAGACATAGTTATGTATATAATACATTATTGTATATTATGTATACTGTAAAAAGATCCTTCAAAAAGTTACATACTGTACCTTTAATTCTAGGCAAAGGGTGGCTACCTTGAAGATGCTAATGGTAACAAAGTGCTGATTTTAATAGTTTGATACATTCATAGTTTTGATGAGTTCAAAAATGTAAATAAAGAAACTTTTGAACAGTATACAGAACAGAGCATCTCCAATCTCAATCACATTAGCCTATAACAGCTCACTTACTAAATCATTGAAAACTGTTATTGAATTAACGCCACTCTAGCTAAACTACAAGTCTTTACTTTAGGTCATTTCCAACCTGAAATAAACCAAGCAGTACAACTGTTATGTTGTTAAGATTTGTGAGAGTACCACTAGTTTAAGGTTTTGTTATAATTAGTGTGACTTCAAAGGAAATGTAATACCAGACATTATGGTGTTAGTGTTGATATAAAATATTAATTACAGTAGCTGAGAGTTTATCAATAGTGTATAAACAACCCAAAAATGCATATTTGTTTCTTCTTCTGATGATGATAAATAATCAAACAAGAGGAAGTCATCTGTTTCGATTAAAAGCACGTCTGCTAGATGTGAATGATGTAATCTGCAAATGCATAAAATGAACCCGCTGACTCATTACAGCTTCGCTTTGTTTTCTGTTCAGTCTCACAGTGCTCAGTATGCCGCCGAGAAACGCGATGAGGAGAAGATGTGCGATCACCTCATCAGGGCCGCCAAGTACAGAGATCACGTCACGTCCACCCAGCTCATCCAGAAGATCGTCAACATCCTGACAGACAAGCATGGCGCCTGGGGGACCACCGCTATCAGGTACCACTTTAGTTAGACAATTAAGGGTGCTGGGTTGAACAATGTATATTCTAGGTCTTACTAAACTGTTAAGTTGATGCTTAAATGAGGCATTCAGTTTTTGAAGCTTTGATAAATTTTTTGGGGTGTTTAACAATGGAAGTTCATGTTTCGAGTTTCAAAAAACGCTTTTATTTCACATATTTCAAGTGTATTGTTCACCACTGTCCCTCTTCTCAAAAAAATACTGGATTTTTCCGGTACCTCCTTCTGAAATGCTCTGATTGGTAGAGCTGACCCATTCCGTCGTGATTGGTTTCCTTCTTCGAGTGTGTGTTTAAAGATGTCCAACCCATACCATATAAGCGAGCTTCTGCTTCTCAGGCTGTTGTGATTGGTTTCCCTCTCAGTGCATTTGTATTTATAAGATTTGACTACAGTAACAATGGCGTCCACTTCACTTCATCAGTTAAACACATGCGGATCGATCGAAGTGTAACAGAGGTCTGCTAGTGCATGTGCAAACATCACTCTTTGTTAGAGATCTCAATTATTTTCCCAAGCTATGGCGAGGGAAATGACACCGGACCAATTGGGTCAGACCGGTTATATTAACTAACACTAATAAAAGAAGCGTTAGTTTTGCCTTTTTATATTGGACACGAGTTGGATAATAAAACAAGCAGATTGACCATGAGACATTTGCAAGCAGGACTTCAAAGGACGTTTCATAGAAGGGTTTTAGAGGTATGTGCACACAGACAATATAGAGTGTGTTACACAGAACAGCTTTCACAGCCGATTTTAAAGTCTTTGAAGCTGTTATTTGACCGTTGGTTATCTTACAATGTGGCAAAATTCGTATTACAAGCTATAGGACTGTGATGAAAGTGATAGTAAGTAAGCGTGCAACTCAGTCGAATGTTTATAATCTCTGATAACCAAACACTACTCCAGCGGCTCTTCCTCTTCTCTAAGGACAGTTTTTGGTGTATTTGTTTGGGCGGAGGTTTTTCAAGAACTCGGAATAGTGACATCATTTACCCAGGAAGTAAAGGGCTGTAGTCCGATTCCAGCCGTTCTCTTTACTCCTTGAATCTCGCTTGGCATTGAACTTTGAGCTTCATTTTGCAGATATTGTTTATGCTCTACCAGGAACATTTCACACTAACTAAAGTTTGAAAATTGGTATCACGCAGAATGGCCGCTTTAAGCAAACAAATGTAATGCTCCAACCAATCAGATTACAGCTTTCATTGTTATGCGCAATATACAGCAGACGGTCTGTGAATATATGAGAGGTCAGCTCATGGTACACCTGCACCGCACCCTACTGTATTTTATACCAAATCATCTATAATCTTTCAAGCCCTTATTAGTTTACGTCTCTCACGATAGGCAAAACCTACATTTCCGCCCATTATGGACTCTAATGGAGTCCTGCAGTCATGGTTGTGAGCCTGGGTTATGTCTTATTGCTTCGGTTTCCATACATGATGCATTGCTGTTGGAATAGGATAAAAGCCAGTAAACGTTACCTAGCCATTACTGAAGGAAACATAAGGAGAGGTATTTATTTCTGTAAACAGGCAGAAATATTCCTTAATGATGCCGTCATGCAGTGGTTTCCTCTAATAGAGTTTGCTGCCCAAGAAGCTCATTGGCTCGTTGTTCAAGCTCTACATGTTGTAAAGAAACGTGTTCTCTGGAGGTTTGGAGACCTGTCTGCTCTCTGTTCTTTTCTCTCAGTGTTCGGCAGTCGTATAATAGCAGAGCTCTCTTGGCTCACTCCCCATTACTGGCCTTTATGCAGCAGGGCTATTGATGACTTCTGTAATAGCATGCGATGGGCGCATGGTGACGCTGGCACAGCCTCAGAGCACGTTTAATAAATCACAATCAGACCCTGCCGTTACATCAATACTTCTGCTCAATTACCCAGAAGGTCATGGGCAGAAATGTAGGAGAGCTGGAGATCGGTAACTACAGAGAGAGAACAACATCTGGAAGTACAAGGAGGAAAATACTGTACACACAAACACACACACACACACACCCAAGACAACATGAAACTCGCAGCTGCAAGTGTCGACTTAGTTATACGAGATGGGTTTCTAAAGCACTGGTTGTTCGGAAAACAGGCGGAAAAAAGTTTGTGTACATTAATTATGCTGTTAAATGTCTTCAGATGGGTTTTTGGTGCAACCTCCAGCTGCTTTCATTTGCTCACAAAATATTTGTTTTTCTTGTTGTAACCCAGTATGTAGACACCGTCAGGAGCGAAAATGATGCATACCGTCACATCAAATATTTATAATAAATATTTGCAAAACTAATGTAGCATTCGACTACTATTAAGCATGAATTCAGACAAGATTAATTTTCAGCTTCATTCATTGAATTGTCACCACCATCTGAAAATCACAGACACGTAAACAAAATATGTTTTTTTTTCCTGGTGTTACAAGCTACTAAAAAGATGCAACTTAAATTATCTTAATACCCCAAACTATGAATGATGGGGCTGACATATTGTTTGTGACAGAAAATATATACACTACAACCTAATGCTCAAATAATCGTATATAGAAATGGAATTATAATTCAAAACACAAGTCTGATATTTTATTTGAATTACTAAAGAATATTTATTTTTTAATACATATCAGAAGACAAGAATTCTGTTTTAAAGTGTTACGTATATTTGTATATATATATATACATTCTGTATTTATAATTGTAGTAAAATCGTGAAAATGGTGAAATGGTACATTTCATACTGATTAATCTTGATGAATATATCAGTGGAAATGCTGTTTTCTATGGCTGGTAAAAGTATGGTACACGTTTTATCAGTGAAACGTACATTAGGTGTGACTGGTGCACTTGTCTGTATTGGTTTTGCTGTAAAACCATTAGAAATGACAAAGCGACACTTACAATGCTTAAGATAATAAAAGAAAACAACCGTTAAGTGTTAAGAGATAACACACACAGACACACACAAATAGCAAAATCTCTTTTTTCACCTTCATGAAAATGAAATCAGATTCCTCAAAGGGCATTCGGCTGCCATGATTACACCCTTTTGTTGGGAGTGTTAAATTTGCAAGCCCACCCGCTCCCCCATAAAGACATATTCCCTAAAGTTTCCATTCAATAAAAGACTGAAAATGAAAATATTATTTTCCTCCCTGGCTGATGGGAGTTGTTGTTTCCTCATGGCAGGCATCTAATATCATCTGACACCTACTGACCCGCCTGAATGCAATTTGTGTCTTAATATCCAGCTTACAGCAGCCCTGTCCTCTGGAGAGCGAAGGTGCTAGTTGATTTTTTTTCTCTCATTTTCTTTCATTCCACACTTGCTCCGACACTCTCTTGCTTGCGGAAGCATTGTCAGAAGGGTCCGTAGGGGTTTGCACTCTTGCAAACAAAGGAAAAGACATATACGTACACACACACATGCTTGCCGATCTGGGATGTCCCGCTCGCCACACTCCATGGCCCTTTTTTCTTTGTATTTTTCTCTTTTTTCTTTTTGATTGGATCTCAGACCGACAGACAGCCAGATCCACCTGTCCATCCATTACCACCCTTTCGTGTAGTGGCGCAGGTGAACATGTGGCGTTGCCGTCTGCCAAAACCATACAAAATGAACATGGTGCCCACAAATGAGGCGACTGACAGCGTTCATTTTTTTCTTTCCTTCATCTGGTTTTGTCGGCTACGGTCATGTTTATTTGGGTCAAAAGATAGATGATCTCTCATGTAGATGACACACCAGTAAAGTGGCTGGCTGGAAAGAAAGATGATGGAGGAAGAGGAGGAGCGGGAGTCTCCGAGGACAGATGAGGCTTCCTCTCATATTCTCCTTCATTGGATTCTGATGGTAGGACTAATGTAGCATGGAAATTCACTCTGCTGCTGCGCTCAGAGCAGTTCCACGCCCTCAAACACTGTCAGGGTGAAGATGAGAGAAGATGCGGAAGATAAAGGCAAATGAAGAATGAATAGGCACTGTTTAAAATCTGAACATTGCAGTGTTTAATACAATTTGTGACAATGTGTAAACTATGGTTGAATGCCGTGTGTTTACCCCCTTGGGGGCCCATTAGTTTTTTTTAATTAAATCCTATTATTTTGTCATGAGGACTAAAGTAATGTTAAATATTCTACTGTAGCATTAAACAAGCTAGAATTAAAAACATTAAATATCAATTTCTTATAAAAATAAAATCAACTTTGTTTCAGCATAATTATTTGAGTTATTTTGCCATATTACAAAAATCAAACATCCCATATAATTCACTCCCTACAACTATTTCTACAGTTTTGTTGGAAGACAAGTTATTTTGTTATTTAATTTGTACACGAATTGAAGTGTTGACTAAGTTCATTTAACTCAACCATTCATCCATGTTACTGTTATTGTCATAAGAAAATGTAAATAAATATTTTCTTCATTTTTATGGGAAATATACGTTTATATCTATATATAAAATGTATCATACATAGTTATTATAGTACTACTGATTTGATTACTTTTATTTAATTGTGATTCTTTTATGTTAATTGATTGAAAATAACAGAAACGCAATCCTGTATTAAAACGCAACATGTCACATTGGAATTTCTTGTTATTGGAAATTGCAGAAATATTCAGTTTCACCAGTGATGCAAGAACCTAGTCTGTTTTAGGTCCGTGCATATCTTTATTCTTTCATTCATTCTCCTTTCTTTGATCTCCTTTTTTCAATTTTTACCACCATCACAACCCCTCTCTTCTTTTCTCGCTCCCTCCTCTAATGCGAGTCATTTTCAGCAGCAGCTCCAGTGATCTCTAATGGAGCTCCTCGGGGCTGGAGGTACCCCTGCCTGGGGACATCCATCTTTTCTGTGTCACGAGCCCACGCCGGCAGAAACCTTTGTGATGCGCACTCCAATTTTTCTTCAGTAAATCAAATCTTCCCTTCTTTCAAAGAGATGAATGCGGCAGGGTTGTGGTGTTACAGAGAAAATCAATGCAGGCAAAATTGAAACAGTATGCCCACGTATTGATCGGCCTTGTGAAATCGAAACTAACAGCTTTGTAACTGTTCCGGAGGACAGTTAGCTGACCTGTAATGGACAAACTATCAATATTAGCATTACTATTTTATCCTGTGCTTTGTCATGTTGGGCCCGGGCTATCAGGAGCAGAGGAACGCTACTGTAACATGCCTAGAAAGGATTGTTATCTCAGCAGATACTTTGTAAAAATGGCGAAGAACTAAATTAACGCATGACTTTAACTTTGCTTTGTGTTGTATGACTGCACATTTTATATTTTTAGGTACAGGATAATAGCACTTTAATGTACATTTTACAGTAATGCACACAATTTTATACATACATTGCCTGTAGTAGTAGCTGCTGCTGTGGACTCAAAAACATTACAATGTTACTTTACTCTTAAATTTTTGTCATTTTTACGGTAAATATTTGTTAATATATTTTATATCCTAAATGAATAAAAAGCATATTTTGGGATCTAAAATTCTATTACGCTCCTCTTATTTTTTACACACATACCTCAGGTTCTCATTTGGTATAATCTGAAATGCTTCATTAATATCCTCACATTTGGTGCAGGTAATATAAGTCATACATCATCCCTACCAGTTAATGATACTCAGGCTGTTATGAAAGCACCCTGCCGTCCTGCTCGCCAAAACTACACAAGCACTCCGTCACCTCTCTCCCACCACACGGCATCACGCGTGTAGCCTGCCGCGCTCTGGCTCTCATCCACACATCTCATTTTACTGATATTCACCCGGACTGCAGTGCAGTTAGTGAATACGAGGTCATTTAGTGAAAGTGATGTGAGACCAAGTATGGTGTTCCATACTCTGAATTTGTGCTCTGCATTTAACCCATCCAACTGCACACACACACAGCAGTGAGTAACACACACCCTGAACACACACCCAGAGCAGTGAGCAGTCATTGCTACAGCGCCCGGGGAGCAGTTGGGGGGGATGCTTTGCTCAAGGGTCTCACCTCAGCCGTGGTATTGAAGGTGGAGGATTGTGCTGATCTTTCACTCCCCCCACCTACGTAGCGTTTGGGTTACAATTTCGAGTCTCTAACCATTAGGCCACGAATGCCCAATTTTCGGAAATAACATTTACTTGCGTTGGACGGAGTCTTGTCTTTTATTACAGTTACACTGAAATGACTGTGTGGGTGGATGACAAACATCAAGATTTCAGAATAAAATGCATTTGTGACCCAGTCTGCAAAAACGGATGTTTTGTTTAGCTTTTTTCTACATACAATCATCCTACATCATGTAAAGAACATTCTGTAAAAATATAATTTTGATATCTTTAATATTAACTTGAGTAACTAAATAGAATTTTTAGGGAAATTAATGACTGAAATCAAACTTTAATGTTCATTATACTTTTTACACACTGGGTCACATATGAGTGTATAAAAGAGCATTTGAAACTTTTTATGTGCTGTGTCTGGTGACAGCATTTTCCTAATTAAAAAAATACAAATTCAAGAAAAAAAGCAGCAACTGCTCTTGAAGCAGCAAGAAAAAGCTGTTTATAAAAGATTAGATGAAGTTAAAAATGTCACAGTGCATTCAAGTAGTATTTCATGTCACTGCACATATATATTTTTTAAATGCTTTTCAAATGGGAATTGATTGCTTGTAATGTGTTTACATTATGCTGTTTAATGTAAAACAGTTAATGTTCTGTGTTTATGTTTGAGGGTAAAGCGTTGGACAACGTTGAGTGTGTGGGCCAAAGTCCAGCGTGTATGTGCGTATGAGAAAGGCGTATTTTTAACTTTTTCCTGTTCGCTTAAATATTTTGTTTCAAATGCATTTATAAACCTTAAAATACTCAATTTTTTTATTAAATTAATAAGTCGTTCTAATAAATTAATAAATTTGTTCTTCAAATGTGGATTTATAATAATTAAAAAATTCGGACAAATGTCATTAAAATGGTTTTAGTGCACTTGTACATACTTCATTGGTATATTACAGATAAAATATGAATTATACTTAAATGATACATTATATATATATCTTTAATCATGTATAATTAAAGCATGCTAAGTATACACATACTTTAGAAAGGTTTTTACAGACTGGGTCACATATGAATGTATAAAAACACATATGAAACTTTTTATGTGATGTGTCTGGTGACATTTTTTTTACATTTTCTTCAAAAAAATAAATAAATCTAAGCCGAATAAACATGTGGTCTTAAAGCATGGTCATAAAGCATTTATCTTGCTAAAGTACAGATAAAATATTTAGCATACTTTAATTATAAATTATATATGTCTTTAATTCAGGTACATATTCGCAAACAATAGAGTGCCTGTAGATTATTTCTGATATCAAGCAAAAGAAACCGAAAAGAACCATTACTTGGCTAAACTTGCCTCCCCAATATTTTGACTTTAGACTGCGATACCAAGCTCAACCGCTACATGTCAATGTTCCATACGGCTTCTTTAAATGCGACCAAACGGACCCATTCAACAAATCGTTTATTTAAAACAATTATAGTACAATAAAATTATAATATAAATTAAAATGAACATCAAATAAATAAAATACTTATTTTTAGACTCTATATATATATATTAATATAAATACATGTGTGTGTGCATGCGTGTGTATCACATTTATTTGCGTGTGCATGCATACATATATACAATCTAATTCTCAAGTCTTACCCACTCAAGAGGGAATTTACAACTGCACTCTTTCCTGGTTTATTTGGATCTTTAAATATTTGGACGAGTATGGACCGCTGTAGTTCACTCTGATCATCCGCACTTTTCCAAAGTAAAAGTCTGTAAAGTCTTATTATTTCCTCTGTTTACTCTTTAATGCTACCAGAGCTATACAAAGTAGGAAATGGATGCTTAATGCCCCACTGTCATGTATTAGTTGATGGTATGTGTATATCAGAACAGAGTGATCTCAAGTGTGCTGTTAGTCTCGTTTTCAACTTTAAGGGCTTTATTTTTATCTGACCATCGCTTTGCAAAAGCTGCATCCAGAGTGGAGAGTAAACATAGAACCAGCCTTTCGAAATGCTTCTTGGTCAGCATGTATGCATGCAAGTGATTGAGCACACTTTTATGTCAAACTTGTAGATTGTTTTTAACACAAAAAATCTCTTAGTTATACAAGGTTATGAAAAATGCCACGAGAAACGTTGACCTAGAGTGCATATCTTCTCTAAATTAAATCATCCACAGCAGGTTCTAACATACTGTTCCATGACAAAACATAAATGATTTTATCAACTCGACCTACGTGGTCCTGGCAGAGATAAGACAAAATACTTAGCGGATTACAGTATGTCATAACATATACAGGTCCTGCTTTTATTTACATTTCTTCATAAGCTGTTTAACAAGTGCCATTAATGGCTTGCTTTGGCTATAAACACTTGAGAAACCATGTACAAACATCCCACACGACTCTGGGCCAGAGAGAGAGAGAGCAGCTGTTCGTTCCCCTGTTTCCCCTCCCTCCTTTATTCCTGATGGAAACAAATGGCTTTCTCTACCGTGGAATCTCAAAGCCTTTCAAACAAAACCAGTTAGCTGGTGGACCTAGACGCAAAAACTCCTTTGTGAGACGTTAGCCGTAAACACGGATTAGCCGCGTAGAATATCCATCAACCGCCGGCGACTCGCAAAACACTCTTGTTTTCGCAGGTTTAGCTTTGGCCTTCGTGTCTTCATCTTGACGGTTCGCAATGTCTTCCCAGTCGGTAAATCTTCCGAGAGCATGTGAACGTTTGACAGCCGCAGATTCCTTGGGATATATTACGTAAATTATGTGAATATGGCTACTCGCGGCTCTGTTCTCCTGCGTTATGGAAATGGATTAAAATATGTCCTAATGAAAACATTTAGCTTTGACTGTATATACACTACAGTGGCCCAGACTGTAAGAAATAGTAACAGAGTGTCAAAGAAGGACAAATTAACGGCTTCTGTGGACCTGATGTTGTCCATATGTTAGCATGTCAGACTCCACATATTCCAGAACTAACTGGAGTTCAGCAGTCGCTTCAAGAGCTTCATTGAAACTATAGTAACTCTGTGAACATTTTCCACAGATGATTTTGGGTCAATTGCAGTAGCTACTAACATGAGAGAACTGTTGTCCGACTAACATAGACCTACAGTATATGATTTTTTTATGCAAGTCTAGTTTATTCAGTTTACTTGGTTTTAAGCTGCTATACAAACATTAAAGAGATCACCCAAAATGGAACATTTTGTCATCATTCACTCACCCTTTGGTCATTTCAAACCTGTATGGCTTTCTTTCTTCTAGAGAACAAAAAAAACATATTTTAAAGAATGGTGCTAACCCAACAAAGGCGGGACCCATTGACTTGCATTGGTTTTGGGTACATACAGTAGAAGTGAATGGGTACTGCTGTTGCGGTTATTTATCTTCAAAATATCTGCAGAAGAAATAAAGTCATTTTGAAATGACAAGTGGGTGAGTAAACGATGACAGAATTTTAATTTTGGAGTGAACTATATCTTTAAATAGACAAGATATAGGTTTTTCAAAGAAATGCAAAGAGGGACTAATATTGTATATGTATTAGTTTATTTCTAGGAATCTGCATGTCCACGTGTCTCCCCTTCTGTTCATGTTTTATGTTCACCTTCAGTCCAGAGCTGACGGTGAGGAACATCGAGGTGCTCTTATCTGTCCTCAAAGCCTTCACATCATCCTCTCCGAGGAGCTCTTTTAATGGAATGTCCCTTTATAAAGTACCGATCGGTACCCTTCTCCAGCGTGACCTATTACACACAGCACGCGCACTTCTTTGTAGCAACTCAGATTTATGAGTTTCATATGCCCTTAAGAAAGTATACTGCCGTGACAGGCCGAGGTCACGATAGGAAGCCCTGATCAATATTTGAATGAAAAGCCATTTGGGGAAGTTTTAAGGGCTTTTCTCAGCCCACTCCCTCTTCACGTGTCTCTCTTCCGGGGAAAACATCAGGAATGTATCGATTGCCCGGGTGCAGTAGTTAGTCAGAGGCTATCTCCTTTGACTAACCCTTTAGCACTCTGTCACCTCCTCACCACCGTGATAGATTGTACGTCTCTGGGCCACAGTAATTACACGCAGCTCCGGTCGGGTCATTTATTTCAACACTTTCGCCATTTACCAAAAAATATCCTTTATCTTTGTGACCCAGCGGTTTGCTTTTGCAGCGAAAGCAGAAAGGGGACACATATAATTCTAGCTTCTGCCCCGGAGCACGATGGGGCATCCGTTACCCAACTCTGCCATAATTCTCTGTCATTTTTTTTTCTTGTTTCCTTCATAGGCTTTAACTTAGTTTTTTCCCCTTTGTCTCTCTTCCTTTTCATAGTGTTCACTATGTTTAAAAGCATTGTGCATGTAGCAAAGTATGCTTTTTAAGGGGTGACACAAGTGGCTCACTTGGTGTCCTAGGCCAGATATACAAAAACCAAGAAAAATGTTAATAATTTCACACAAAGAAAATTATAGAGGAATATTCCCAGAATAAATAGGAACTCTATCAGTAATGTGTAATAAGCACCCCAGGGAGTCCCCATAAAAGGTTTATTAATAAAATGCCAAGAGCACATTTTTGCAAAAGGGTGGCTCTGTTGAAGATGTTAAAAAAATATTTTATCAGATTAATCAAAATTTGATATTTAAGTATAACTTGTTTCCCAAGTGAAAACAAAATTCAGGAGCAATTAATACCTACTAAAATATTTGTTGATTTAGTGTCTGGATTCTGATTCTGATTAGAAAAACACTTCATTATCAATGGGCTCTGTAGAAAGTTAGTTAAGTTTATGTATGTCGCGCTTTTTACAATGTTGCATTGTTTCAAAGCAGCTTTGCATGAAAATTAGAAAACACCGAAGGGGAAAATTACAAACAGAGAGGACCATCCTAATAAAAGTAATGTTAATGTTATTGCAGAAGATAATCTAATACAAGCAGTTTCCTGGTGAACAAGCCAACACGGCGGATAGTTTCCGACAGCAGGGATAATAATGGAGGTATAATGAACTGAGAGCAGCCATAACAGTAACTGTAGAAAGAACCTTGAACCCTGATGAATGTACGAAATGCAAATTAAATGACCACAGTAAGTATTCCTTGAATACATACAACGCAGAAAAATGAAACGAAGAGACATTTAGTTCCTCCCAACATGTAGCACAGGCCCTCTGTCACTCATGTTATTATCATGTGCTGCACATGACCCCATGTCAGAGACATCAACATCCGCCATCACTGAGCGTCACAGATTATTTCCCTTGCTCTGCATAGAACATCTCCACCTTAATCAGACACAGTCGCTCTGATTTCCCCTCTCTCAGATTAATTTCAGACCGCCCGGACTGCCTGGATTTTGATGGAGAGACCCACGTTTTCCCTTCTTCTGCATGACAAATACACAATTCATCTATTCAGTTTTCATAAACACATGGTTTATGCAAATCATACGAAATAATCTCCACGAGAAAGAGCCATTTGAGCGGCGGCAATCGCAGGTATTAATGAAAAAGCCACAAAGAAAGATATGTTCACGCCAACTGTAACTGCATTAATCCACCAGAAAAGGTTATAAATGAGTGCGAGTCGTCTCTAAAGTGCCCAGTGCTGGAGTGATGTATGAAACTTGTGCTCCATCTGCCCCGTTTGTTATGCTAAAGGTCACATCATTGTCATTTGCATAATCTTCATGCCAGAAATGAACTCCAGTGTAATATCAGGCCAGAATACACACGCCTGCACCGACACATTGGTTTGAAATGATAAACAGGAAAGAAGCCATCATCATTTTTGGAGGAGAATTTTGCCCTCTTGGTAAATGATGTTGCGCTCTTGTGGCAGATTTTTATATTTCTTTAACGGGTTTTACCCATAAATAGGCCACACAGCTACTCTAATGGTAGAGTTGAATGTGTTTATGTGAATCTTCCATTCTGATGGATGGCAGTCGTTCAGTTAGACTTTCATAGCCACATTGAAAAAATAAACATGTCTGTCTATGGTTGTCATAGATGGGGGACGGGGCTACTAAACATTATTATCATTTAATTTAAAGTATTTATCTGTTTTTCTGCTCCATTCATTGTTTTCAGAATTGTTTGTATTTCTATATTTGTGAGTTTTTCTCACTGTAGTAAATGTTTTCGTGAAAAGTGTAGCCCAGTGGTTCTCAATCTGGCGGCCCCAAAATGGATCTAGGGGGGTTACAGATTTTGTGGCACTTTATGAAATATAGAAATGTATTATCAGAAAATTAAGATCACCAACTGAAAAAAAATTATGTTCCGACATTGTATAACTGAATATGTTTTGGTTTAATTAAAATTTAAGATTATAAATCTTTATTTGGGGGGGCCCAAAGCGATGCACCCCACACAAAAAAGGGGCCCTACAAAAGTTTGAGAACCACTGGTGTAGCCAACTATTTAATTTTGGAAACAACATGTAGTCTTAATAATGTTATATATATATGATTTATCTAACAAAGTTTAAATGTTTCTTTACACATAAAAATGTATAGATGGAAATGTTTTTTTAGAAAGGGGGCCCTTGCAAAAGGTTGGGCTTATTTCTAATAGTATGAAATATAAAGATGAAGATCATTTTTATATAATTAGGAAAAAATGTAAAATGTGAAAAATGCTCCAGATTATAGTATTCTCCTTGTTTTATGCATCCTGTGTATTTATTTATCTTAATAGACAGATTATCTTCTATTTATATTTATGTCTTTCCCTGATTTTATTTCAATCTTAGAAAATATCTGTTCATTAATAGCATGTTTAGTACTTTAAATCGATTATTTAATATGTTCACGAACACATTCACATCAAGTGCATATTTGGGTACACTTGCTCCTTTAAGTAATTTAGTGCCTGTATTTGCCGCGAAACGCTCGCAGGGTTTTAAAACGCTGCTTGAGTGTGAGACCGATGGATTTCTGAAGTGTGGTGGCACAAGCCAGCTTCTCTGTTACAGCAACTTCCAAAAAACACCTCATTAATCCCCCCAAACACACACACAGTCGCACGCTGAAATTCTCAACACATGGCCCAATTAAATGCTTTGTTTATTATGACACCTCCCTCGAGTCAAGTAGACTTAAAGTGTGGCTTGTTTTATGCAAACCCACAATTTAGGAGCGCAATTGAAGCTTTAAAGAGGAGATTATAAAACATGACCCTCTCCTCTGTTGATTCTTGCTGTCCCTCTGTTTACTCCTCGCTCCCCGATCCATTTCCCTTATTCATTAAGCCAATGGGTCGCCATTTGTATTAAACCACATTACGTTTTGCCACCCGTTTATCTTCCGTGTTGGTAAACCGGTTCAGATTTACAGCCGGCGACCCGTCGCTTATACTGGTACCGGGTGAGACCTCAATTACATCGAACAGATGCTTATAAAAGTCTCTGCTCGTGTTAAATTCTCGCGAAATGTGGTTTACATTAGGCGTGTTTGGAGGAAGGTCTCAAGTGTTGCTTTCGCCGTGCCCAATAAGACGATTCAGACGCCCCACTGCCATTTAAGGGTCTGTTTCCGTCATAGCTTTTTTACGATCGTACTAATTACTAATTGCGCCTGTGCGGCACAGTCGCATGCGCCCATCCCGAGGTCTATTGTGTTTTGTAATTGTCGTTGTCTCGAGAAGGCGCTGGCACAATTCCTGTTAGAAACCCCCTTTGGAAAGATGAATGGATGGATGGATGGATGAATAATTCATTATTGCTATGAAAACACTTGCTTTGTGGAATGTGCGTGCTGGTTTGGCTGCTGGGATTGATGGCGGCTGGAATACACGCACACACTTCCTTCGCCTTCATTAGGGCTGTATTGTCATGGTGTCTGGACGGCAGCGAAGCCTGCGAGCGTGTTTCCAGCTGCTCGACTAATTGCAGCGGCCAGCGTGGTGTTGTATTGCAGATAAATTGATCTTCTCTGTATCTGTGCTCTCGCAGAGAGTGACAGGTGAAGAGCCCCTTGAATCGGCTCTGGGCCTTTGGTAATCATTTTAATTAATGGACACTGGAAGCCAGCATGATGGAGTGCCTATTTACATGGAGCAAACTATCACATTCAAACAGCTCTCTGCTGCTTAGATAGAAGCAAATCTTTTCACAGACAGACGGCTTGATATGGAGTGAATCTCAACGTCTCTCGCTCTCTCTTTCGTCAAGCAGTGGCTTCTTCCTGTTGTTTAAGTGAAAATATGTCTGTCTGTTGAGTTATTCAGGCTTGAATTTTGGCGTAGGATTGCTAGTATTGCACATTTCTGTACTGTACATTTCCAAATGCAAAAAAAATGCTAAGTAAATAATAATGTAGAGGTCTTCAACGTTTAAAGATGGTTGGTTACACAAATTTAAAACTAATTATCAAAAAACGGAAAACAAAACAAAGTTTGAAACATATCCTGGTGTTTGTATATGGTGTTGCTATGAGTTCTCAATTTTCAGCTGCCTCTATATGTAAATATGTATAAGTTTTACATGTTAATATGTTCAGAAGTTGTGCACTTCTTGCTTAATAATAATAATAATACAATAAATTACACAAAGTGTGACAGTGTAAATACTGCAGGCGATAGTATTAAGAGACCGTTGCAAATTTTCATTTTAAATCAGCATTTCTAGATGTATTGTCGTCATTCCAGTCCAGTGTTTGTTGACTTTCGACAAAATCAAACACCAGAAGGGACATAAAGTCGTCGAAAAATGTGATAAAAATCAAGGTTATCACATTGAAAAAAAAGTTTTCTAAAGACATGTACACATATTACTGTGGTATTGCTCAAAAGTAAATTACTTGAGGTATTTGAGGTCTCAAAATACAGAGCAGTTTTTTTGTTATTTTGACCTATTTCTCCAGTTTTCATTTTCTGCAAATAAATGCTAACAGAAAATATTTTTGTTATTTGAAATTTGGTCAAACTGTTGTTAGTAGGTCACAGGAAGAAACAAAAATGATAATTTTTACCTAAACACATAACCATAAATAGTACATTTAAACTCATAAAAACGGTCTTTGAAATGATCTCTTAATTTTTTCTGTGGCTGTATGTCTATTCTATTCTATTCTATTATAACTCTACTAATGTTCTAATGTTCTGATTTCTCTGGCATCTGTTGTTCATTATTGAACTGCTGTTGTATTTGTATTGTAGACTTGGCTCTTGTCTCATTCATTAGTGATAAGGTGGGTCCATGAGATCCTAACATATCACATCCAACCCTAAGCCCTTCTTTTTTTTCTTTCTTATTCAAGTCAGTGGGTAAACATTTCCTTTGAAGCATTTAACAGAAAGGCAGCGCTGTCTGCCGAGCTGTAAATGGTCTCAGAGGAGCTGTGCTTCTCCAGGAAAACTCATGTCTCCCTTTAAATTACATCTCCCTTTTCCTGCCTTAAATAAATCAGTTATTAATGTCTCTTATTAGTCGGACCAGAGAGCTCTTGAAGCGTGAGGTTAGAATTGTTTTTATTTTCCCCTTTTAAGCGCTCTCTTAAGCTTTAAGAGGGATGTCTGAACGCACGGGAGAGAGATTTGTACCAAGCCTCTGGCGGTGGACTGATTCGATCACACTTTTGAGAAAACCCCGCACCGCTCAAATACCTCCATTCTTCTTGGCCCCGAACGGCCGAGATTTTAAGTGAGATTTTAAAACGTGTCTTATGCATGCCATTACAGTGCCATTACTATTTCCATAAGTATTTCTGTCTGTTTATATTTCTCCTAGTGTCATTAATTCTGAGAAGACCTCGGTACCATTCTATGATTTATCTATTTTCGCAACCCTTTTTAATACTTTCCTTCTCTCTTTTTCTCCTTTGTGGTATTTTAGGTCATAATAGCGTGTTTGCTGGCAATTGTTAAAGTATGTAAGCGTAAAAAAAGAAGGTGAACACAGGGGAGGGCTCTTAAGTGGCCGTTATCCTGATTTATTTGGCCTGGGTGTGGAGGCCCTGTTGCACGATAAACCTTCTTCTCACTTCTACAGAGCAGAATGGACTTAGAGAGGCATATTTCACCGCGCCTACAGTAAATCAGCTGTTTGACGGATACATAGCCACTGCTAAAGCCATTCGCTGTCGTCCACCCCACCTAGCCCCCCTCTCTCTCTCATTGCATCTCTGAGGATCCACCAGCTCAGACACAGCGATCTGTTTTTCTAAAGAGAGCGTGATCATTCATATTCTTCACTGGAGTACGTTTTATCACATCCATCTTTAAAAATCGCACATCATTTCTTGAAGACCTAAATCTGCATTTTTGTGTGTGCGAGCGCGTGTGTAATTAATTTATAATGCTGTTCTGTGTAACAGCAGAGAAATGAGCGTAATTCGAGTTTACAAATTATACCCGTCCCTCCCCTCTCGCCTGAAATTAGTTCCTTTTTTCTATTTCAAATTAAGCAAGCTTTTGAGGATTAAACTCATTTGTGCTGCGGGAAATGTATTTTCCTCATGCCTCGGGGGGCTAAACATAATGAATATTTGAAGAGATTATTTTAATTAAAGTCCTTTGGATCTAAATGGGGTAATATGTTATATACCATCATTAAAAGTTTACGCTTTCACACACTGGGAGAAAACACACGAGTGTGAAGAAAGAGAGAAAGATGAAAGGGAGAGAGATCTGGTTTTTCACGCATTGGTAAAAGGTACAAATTGAGGAGAAAATGGCTGAAGGCTAAGGACATGGAGTCAAAGGCTCCCGCTCTCCGCTGCTTTGTTCAGCAGACCTACTGTAAGATGTCCTGCTGGGTCTAAAAATGAGCCTGGAACCGCGGCTGTGTGTGTGTGTGTGTGTGTGTGTGTGTGTGTGTGTGTGTGTGTGTGTGTGTGTGTGTGTGTGTGTGTGTGTGTGTGTGTGTGTGTGTGTGTGTGTGTGTGTGTGTGTGTGTGTGTGTGTGTGTGTGTGTGTGTGTTGGATTGCTGTGTCAGCAGGCTGATCTTCAGTGTGATGTATTTAGCTCATCGTACCTTCTTGAGATTCTGGGGAATCTGGGGCTCTTCTTCCCTATAGCACAAGGTTATGATGTTGGCCCCCAAAGAGTTTTGTGTATGTACAACTTCTAAAACGAGAGCACAAATGTATGGTTTAAACAGTTTCCTCCAGTACTTCAGACTGGAGAGATTTTGGATTTATACTATTCTGTCTCCATGATTAGGGCTTGTGTGTATGTTGGGTGACAACAGAAAAAATTGGAAACTTTAAATTTCGAGTTTAACCAGATGCCAATCCATAACTTAATTTTTTTCTTCTAAAATATAATCCACTGTCTGTCAACGTGTATCGCCATTACGGCTTGTTAGAAAAAAAATTGAGAAGATCCCTTATATTGTGTTGCGTTGCATCTACACAGGACACAGTGTCAACCTTTCCTCGGTTTCTACACTTTGCAATGCCACAACACAAGGCCTGTATTATACAGCTCTGCCTTTGCCACTTCTCATTGCATCGGCTAATTGCTAACATATGTGCCTTTCTCTCTCTCTCGCCATCTTCGTCCCTCTCTCTTCCTTTCGCCAGCAGACCGCTGGAGTTCTGGCGCCTGGACTACTGGGAGGATGACCTGAGGAGACGTCGACGCTTCATCAGGAACCCGTTCGGGTCCTCTCACTCTGGGGCTACGCTCAAGGCTGCAGCAGAGCATGGTGGGTAAAATAGTCACATACTATCATCTGTTTACACTCTGGTGTTTACAGGTACACGACTGTAAAAATGAAGACACCATAAACCCTTTTGAGGTCAACATACCTTAGAAAAATAATATTGTCGTAGGCTACCGTGTTAAATCACTACAGTTAGTATCCTCCAGATCTTTGTCTCTCGGATAATATTATGACAGTAATTCCCTGCTAATTTGTTTATATACTGCTTACGTTCCTCTCATTAGCTCAGGTATTTAAACATGGCTTAGTGTTCTGTCTCCAAGTGCTGCTGCATTGTCACTGTCTTTTCCTTTTCTCTCATGCACATCAGCGGCTGGATTTACAGGTAAGAGGAGTTGTAAAGCTACTGTAGTAAGAAGTAGCGGCAGAGAGCTTTTGTGTTTTGTGCTTGGACTAGATGTGTGTGCACTGCTCTCATAAAACATGAGACTCACAGAATCCATGCTGTGTGTTACAGTTAGATACATTACAACTATAGCTCACAGCAGGGGGCAAACTAGAGAATTACTTTTGCAATTTACTTTTTTATTGAAATTCTAAGTTGCTGAATTGTGCTAGTAAAATTAATACGATAAATTTGGTGGAGTACAAAAAAATCTGTAAAAGTCGTTGGTGAAGTGCAGTTCACTCCCATACAAAGATCTTGCTGGGAAATGAATGCATATTTGTTTAATTATTCCCTGATTAATTAATAATAATAATTCAAAACAGGCCTTAAATTGTTTTGGAGTCTGAAATTATTTGATGCATTCAAAATTTGCATAATTTATGGCATATCATTTTGTCTTACTTTTTCATAATGCATTTTCTCTCAAATATTTTTCAATAAATTAGCCTGCTAAAATGATGCATTATTTGCCTAATAATAAATGCCACAAATTGATAACATAATGAGGTTATTTATAACAATGCCATCACAAGTAAAGCTTACTGAGGTTATTAAACCTCCTCAAAAAGTTTAATAACCTTATTCAGGGGCTTGTGTTACTTCTCCCGTCTTTACGATAGATTTTTTGTGTTTACAAATATAACTTTAAAATAGATCTATTTTTCTCTCTGTTTTCCTTGTGTGTTAAAGTATAGCACTGCTCTGTCATTCCATTCAGCAAAATGTTTTGCAGACTCCGCCTAACGCTTTACTCCTGATAAGTTTTTAGCCACACTCACAGATAGTAGGCTTTACAATCGCACCATTCAGCACTTGGACTTGAGCAGCTTAACCTATTGCACCCTTCAAAAACAGGGCCATTTCTTCGAGAAAATGTCTCCAATATGTCAGCGGTTAGTCCCCCCTCAGAATGACAGAGGTTCTGTAGACAAATGACCAATGTGACAGAAGTCAATAAGAATGTGATCTAAAAGCAATAAGTGTTCAGAATCCCAGCATCCTCTGAGACCGATGTGCTGCCCTAATGGTCATAATATGCAGCTGGAAGAAGGGCCCTGAGGGGACCCAATGATTTCTCTTTCTCTGCTCCTGTCTTCCACTTTTCTTTCCATCCATCCCTCTTTCTTTAGCTAACTTGGTTAAGTTCAAGTGTTCCTTGAGGAACACTTTGGGTGCCCTTTGAATGGAACCTAAAACTTTGAGGCCTTAAAGCTCTTCATTATATTCAAATGCTTCCCTGGTGACTATCCAGTGCAGGAAATAATCAATCCATCCATCAAGTATTTATGTGCATATTATTCGTCCTACAGGGGTGACGTTCTGCTAAAAACCTAAACAGGACAAATAGAAAAGCTGTTGTTATCACTCAAGTGCATATTTCATTAATACCTATTCATAAAGTTTCTTAAATAAACTCATTTCACAAGAACAGTAAGATATTCTAAAAAGTTTATCAATGCTTTTAAAGGGATAGTTCACCCAAAAATGACAATTCTGTCATGAATTACTCGCTCTCCAGTTGTTCTAAATTTCTTTCTTTGGTTAAACACAGAGAAAGATATTTGGATGAATGCTTGTTACCAAACAGTTCCTGTCCCCCATTGACCACCATAGTAGGAAAAATTACAATGGTTGTCAAAAGTGGCCAAGAACTGTTTGCTGTCCTACATTCTTCAAAATATCTTCTTTTGTATTCAACAGAACTAAAGAAATAAACAATTTGTCCTACTATGGTAGTCAATGGGTTCCAAGGACTGTTTGGTTATAAGCATTCCTCCAAATATCTTTCTCTGTGTTTACCAGAAAAAAGATGTTTTTACAGATTTGGAAGAAATCGAGGCGAGTCAAAAAAGGCCGATTTTTATTTTTGGGTGAACTATCCCTTTAAAATTAATGTTTGCCTGTCCCCGCCCTCATTTATAGAGGGCTTGTGTCTTTTCTGCTGACCCTAAATTTGTTGCGGAAGTGGGACAAAAGACTTGGGCCAGGATCTCATGTTTTAAACAGAGTACAAGGGTCATATCTGGCTGTGATTATTCTCATGATGTGTGGAAGAGAACGTCAGACTTAAAAAGATAGACGATTTTGTGCCATTAACATTTTCAGACATCTTTAATAGACTCATATTTTGTTCAAACCATGATTTAGCATATTACATCATATGTTGAAGACATCACCGTACATGTCATTTGTTCTAATGACATATTCCAGCATTTGAAAGAACCATTTCGTGTGATTAATATAGAAAGGCTGGCTTACAACTTCTTATCACTCAAAATATATCAGCATATCAAAGCTCCCGTTTCTCGGCATACTTAATCGTGATCATTCATCACCAGCTTGGAAAGAGTGATCTGATTTACACCCATAACACAGATGCTTGGTAAGATTTGGAATGATATTTATGGCCGGGGAAAGCGCCATCTTTCTGGGGATTGATTTTGCCAGGTGGGGGCTCGGATGTTTGGGATCTGAAAGGAGTGTAAATACCTTAAGACTGATGTTTCTGTTCCCGTGATCAATAAGCACCTCCGTGCTCCACTCCTGGCTGCACTCTTGTTAAAAACAAATTTGTTAATTCTGACAATTTAATTGCTTTGCCTCACTTTGGCCTTTGGTTGCATATAAATGAGCATTTGAACCTGCGTGGAAAAGGAAAGCGGGGCTTGTAAGTATAATGCAACTGCATGTATTTACACTAGCTTTGCTGAATGAGGGGAATGAATGAGCTTTTTAAGGAAAGCTGATGTCTGGATGTAATCCTACAACATGGGTTTTCTCGTCATTAAGGGGCACTGTTAGTTTTTCACTCCAGTTTAACACTCAGTAGTTTTGAGTCTTGTGTTGTGGGTGTCCAAGTTGTGAACATCATTATTAAAGTGATAGTTTACCACCCCCAAAAAAAAAAAAATGTACTAACCATTTTATCATTTCAAACGTGTAAGGCTTTCTTCTGCAAAATTCAAAAGAAGATATTTGGAAGAATGTTGGTCACAGAAAACCATTGACTTGCATTGGGTAGTGCATGGATTCCGCTGTTGTTCGGCTACCAACATTCTCCAAAATATCTTCTTTTGTGTTCTGAAAAAAAAAGTCATACATGTCAATATGTCATTTGTAAATTATGACATAATTTAATTTTTTGTGTGCACTATCCCTTTAAGTGGACACTATCATGGGTGAAAATATACATTTCAGTTTGTCAATTGCACATACTGATACATTTCGGTATTTATTTATTTAAATTTTGAAAAGAAATGCTAGTTTAGTTTTAATTAATGTATAATGTATGTATAATGTACATATTTACACGTATAATGTACATATTTACACGTTATTTTATTAGTGTTGTACAAATGTTTGTTCCTTGTTTATTCTGTATAATATGCTACATTTATTTTAATTTTGTTTGAGGTTCGGAGCATTTCTTGCTTTTAAAATCTGCATCTGGACACGTTTTCAAGTTTATTGTATATAGTACTGTGTTATTTTGGGCCCGATTTATTAGCCTGAATTCGTCCCCGAGCACTGGATGTGAAACTAGCTCGCATTCGTAAATAAATGTTAGTAAATATTATCTTGAGCAAATGCACAAAAACATGTTTTCCGTCAGATCCTTGTGTCCACTCTGCATGGTGTGTGGACAGGCATGTGGTATGTATTAGTAGGCTGGTAGTAATTTCACCGCTGCTAACTACAAATTCTCTTGGGAGAGTTAATTACAGGAAGACCGGTCTAAATATCAGTTCGCCAGCATACTTTCCATGACAAGAGATTTCTTTGCTCTGCTTTTTTAATGGTTTACGGCTCTATTTATAAAGACTTGTCTCAGGGTTTTGCTTCAAGTGCAAATACAAACCCCCTCAGGTGATGTATCTGGAGAGAGGGGGCAAAGGTCACGCGGCTCTGCGTCCACTCTGGTCAGAAGTGGAAACCGTGCCGCTCCGCTAGCCCTACAGACAGCGCGTTCCAAAGCAGTCTGATGAGAGACTGCCCCGTTTCACCTCTTTCTGTTTATATATATGAAGGATTGCCTTTGTGTCTACTGTAGACCCGGTTCTGCCCCTCACCACTGGGGAATGCAGGGCTCTGTAAATGTTTACAGATTACCATTTTTCTTAAATAATCTATGCATAACCTCAAGTCATGTACAGTTGAAATCAGAAAGAGCCTTCTCATTAACTTCACATTTTTGTCAGGGATAAGCCTGGTGTAAGGAGCAAAATAGACTGCCTGTTGCTTTCTGTTTAATCGCATTGATTTTTTTTCCCTTTTATAAGAGAAGAATGCAGTTCAGTTATTAGTCGTATTAAATGTTTAACTATTATCTATAAAGCAATTAAAGAAAAACTCAAGGGTACTATGATCTGGTTAAATTTTGATTTTATTGTTTCGAAGAATTCAACAAAAGTCTCTTTTTTTTAAGGAAACCCTGCTGGTTTTGGTATTTGTTTTGGAGTTAAAATATGCCAAAGATTTTTTTTTACTTTGTTTATAAACAAGTTATAGTTTTAGTATTAAAAATAAGCTGAAAATAACGCTAATAAAAGTTCTGTAACAGTTTTGTAATTAAAATGTAGGCCCTGTTATAAAAAATTAAGCACATTTAATAAACAAACTTTTTGGTTTCAAGTTAAAAATGACTACCACGTGTTTATTTATTGATCAGAATTTTGATTACATCTTTAAATTATTCATTTCGTATTTTAGTAAGAAAAAACTTTGTTTTATTTACATATGTAAACGTGCCCGTTTTTGCGCAGTCATGCCTGAAAGACTACGTTTTGTTTCGTTGTCTTCAGCTCCAGAAGAAGACGTGCTGAAAGGCAAACAGTCCATCAGGAGTTCAGTGATGGGGAATCAGAACTCAGAGAGTGAGCTGCTCCTGGAGGACGACGACACACTCTCATCGCTCGATGACAAAGAGCTGGAGAACCTCACAGGTGAAGTAGCCAACACCTCATCTACTTCAGTACGCTTGCATTGCAACGTGCCAAACTGGAAGGTTGTGGAAAGCTGTCGCGGCTATATGAGCGTTTTGGACATGTATTGTTAATAAGCGGATCACGTCATTATCTGAGGCAATGCTTTCTCATTAGCGGCCTGTGATCAGGTTAGATCTGAGAGGAGGCTGAACGCAGCGCCCACACGAATGAACAAGGCCAACTAGAGTCTACAGTGATCTGGGAATGAGTCTCTGCTCTAAAAATATTAATCGATGTTAATTTAAAAATATGAATCAAAATAATACGCATTTGTGTTTACAAATTATGTAAATACGTTTGAGCTAAAATATTAGGCTAATGGAAACGTCGAGCAATAAATGTCTGATTATTGAGTAAACGCGATTTTGTGTTTAGAGTATTGCAGCATAACCCGTTTGTAGGCCTACTTTAAGAAATAAAATTACATAAGGGTTAAAATGTCATTATCGACGGTCGGTTTCAAACTGTTTGTAAAAAAACCTACATTTATCTGATTTTTTTAGCATTTATGTTCTCTATAGATTCTTGATCTCATATGTGCTGGCAGTCAGCCTTATAATAAAAGACAGTCCCTCTCAAATAAAGCGCAAATTATCGCGGAGATCCGCGTCGTTGGCCATCATCCACTTGGCAAGCGGTTTGATTCAGGTGTAATTGCACGTGTTCCGGTTTAACGGGAAAATGTTGTTTTTCCCCGGATTACATGCTGATGAACATATCTGATCATGCCATCCGTTCGTGAATTGAAGGGTGCTTGGGGAAATTAAACGTGGGTTTCTGGTCGTACCGACTGCCGCGGCTTTGCGCATGTAAAAAGAGGCAGAAATTCCCCAGAGCGGCCGTTCAGCATTGTCATGCTGGCATAAATTAAGATTGATGACAGATTAAACCCAAAGGCCGCAATCAATGCGCGCTGATTGACAGCGGATTTCAGCGCTTTTTGACAAGCTCCACTATAGTGTTTCTGACGGATGAATCTCTTAAATATGTCATTGTGAACAGGATAATCCTATTTGTGGATTAGTTTCGTGAATTGGATTATAGTAGTTTTAATATTATTATTTAGTGGGATTTTTAATTAATAAATTATTTTATTTATTATTTAATGAGTATATATTTTAGTTGTTAAACACGTTTTCGAATAAAACCATTTAAAGGTTGTTAAAATGATGCATGTAGTATAATATATATTTTAGCATTATTCAAAATAAGAATTTTACACGATTTTTTAAACATAATTTGTATTAAAACAATACATTTATAACAGCCTGATCATTTAACAAATTTATATAATTAAAAAACTCTATTGAAGCAAATTCACGTTTTTTTCAAACTCAGTAAAATTAAGGATATTATATAACCAAGTCAATGTGCACCATTGTTTAGTTTATGTGTACAAGTAACTGTATTCCTTTGAAGTAAGTTGTATGGGAAAGGCAGTAGAGAATTGGACAGGCATGTATACACACACACACACACACACACACAAACTAACCGCTGTCCACGGCATTCCACAGGGCCTGTTAACCTGAGCACCAGCGCACAACTGGTTGCACCCGCTGTGGTTGTAAAAGGCACGCTGTCTATCACTGCCCTTGAGTTATACTTTGAGGTGGATGAGGAAGACCCAAGCTTTAAGAACATTGATCCCAAGGTAAGAAACAGCACCGTCCTACTCCTCAAAATGGCTCACAGCGTCCCATAAACGGCACGCTCAAAAAGTGCTCTAGCTTGACAAAATTCCTTTATTGCACATTGACAATATCAGCATATGGTGTTTCTACTTTGCCACAGTTTGTGTCCTCAGCTTGTAAGTGTTGTCTATTTTTATCTCATTATGTAAATCTTAAAGATAACCAGGCCAGATCATAACACAGAGCCTGCTTCCAGTTTACTGATAGAGAAGTGTGCTGCTTGCTCATTCCCCATAACATGCTGCATGTGGTACGATTGTTCACAACATGTGGGTCAAGTGTTACTTTTGAGCACCACTGGTTTGAAAAAGAACAGTCATACTTAGTATCCTGATTATTGAAGGCTTGAAGAGTATTTCTAAATTAGGCCACATTAGTCTGAATTCTCAATTCACTATTTTGTTTTGAAGGTGAAAGAACGAATGAGAAGTATTGACAATGTGTATCTGCTTTAATTGACACGATTTGCACTTAATGCAAAGTTACCTTCTTAAAAGCTTCATTAATAGTAATTTTCAATTTTTTATGTTCAGCTTTCTTGCAATAACATAATCTATATATTTATGTATTTACTTTATTTGCAAAACATGTCTAAACACTTTCGAAATGCTTCCAGTATGCTGTTTTATTTCTTTAAAATAATTGTTTAGTAGTCTTATACATATTATTTATTGAAATATGTGTAACAACAATAATAAAAACACCATGTCTATTCTAAGTTTTTAATTACTTATTAAGTTTCAAGAGGGAGTAAACGATAATTATAATCACATTTCTATATTATTCGAATATAATAATATAGAATAAATGCAGTTTATCAATCTTAAAAATGTATATTGCATTTCATGCCAAATTAGTCTAAAAAGAAGTGCAACTGTTGTTGTTGTTATGTGAGAGAGATCGTATGTTTACATTTTATTTTATTATTTTTTATATATATTATATATGTAGCTGTGTCAGTGGTCTTTGTAGTTTAACAAAGTGCTGTGAATTTTTGAATATTAACATGTATCTTGTAGTTTTACTCAACTATTTTTCTCAATGCAACAGGGCCACGCTTATTATCTGTTATTATTACGTTTCTAATAATTAAAATTATAGCGAAACCCACTGCCCTGCATGATATAAATTCAACGATTGTTTTTTGAAGCAACGAAGACGATTGTATTTATGTGTTCGCTCTTGTATTACAACCCCATCAACGTTAAAAGCTTTGTCTTAAAATTCAGTAATGACAAATGCCAAGTTTAAATTTCATCGTGTCATGGTTTTATTACGTTTCAATTTTCGATCACATCATGAAAATAATTGAACTTGGCACGCTACATTTAGTAATTCGCATTTAAAGATCTTGTGCATATATTTAAATAAAATTTTCACTTTGTGAAAACAGTTCAAACAAACAACAAAATCATTACACTTATCTTGAAATGTACCTTCTTGTCTCTTGCAAAGTCCCGTTTGAGCCTTGACAAATGCAAACGCTTCGGGATCTTTTTCCTACGATCTTTTTAATCATTTATTCTTGGTTTCATTATTTTAAGAGCACCGAGATCACAGTCTCTCCACTTTCAGTGTTGTGATCTCAAACGCACCGTTCATTTTCAACGACATAAAATGTCTTTAGTTTTTATTGAGCATTTTACAGTTTATCCAAACTTTTAGCATTAGTGAGGATTTCTCTCGCCAGTCTCCAGGTTTGTTTGGCCGCTGTCTCCAGGGCCGAGTGTGGTCTTCCCTGAAACAGGTCTAGATTGGGTAAGAAGTAATGCGGGCACCGGCGGCACTGCAGACAGGAGATGAGCTGAAGAAGGATACCGTTCAGACGGTCGCCCAGGCACGACTCATCCCAGTCGGTCTCCCGCGGGTGTTTCTCGCACTCGTACAGCAGCAGGGTCTTCATGTGGTAGTTATGTAGCGGCTGTCCCGGCAGCTCGAGGTGTCGGTCACGGAGAGTCTTTAGAATAGAGAGACACTTCTTTCTGCAGCCAGACATCAGAAGCCTGTTCTCGGCCTCGCCAAACTGCAAGACCCAGGCGTCGCTCTCCGCCGAGCTCTGTTTACCCGTTAACGAGTAGCACTCTTTGGAGAGAAGGTTAAAGCCCTCCGCCTTCACCTCCGCCACTCGGTTCGGCCCCGGCCACGGGATGTGAGGCATGGGCCATTGGGCGGCACTCCTAGGCCAGATGCCCGTGCACTTGAAGGCCGGGGTGATCTGCACCACGTACCTCTCCCGAATGCGCAGTTTCACTTCGCTCGTGTCCGCCACCATTTTAACCACGTCCCGATAGCTGCATTTATCCACGGCCTGAGCCACCAGGGTCTGGAAGCGTGAGCGGATCTTTCTGGCAGATAGATAACCGGAGGCGGTGATGAACTCCACCCACAGAGACATGCTCCTCTTGCGGCCGTCGCTGAGTTTGAGCACGGCGCAACCCGGCAGCGATCCGTCATCCACGAAGTTAAAGACTCCCATTTGGTTCAGGTAAAGCACGACCTCGAACTCGTTGGGTGCGATGACCTCCATGCCCTCATAGCGCGCGTCTATCTCGCTGAGCGAGCTGATGAAACGGGGCTCTTGGACCTCCACCTCCTTCAGCACATCCGACACCACCTTACACACCTCTCGAATGGTCTTGGCGATGGCCGCTTTGCGCGCTTGGCATCTCTCGTTGTAATATTTATTAAGCTGGTAAACCAGCTTTGCCTGCGTTGCGATCATATTTGGGCACAGATCCGGACTGTACACCGGAGTTTCGCAATACGCCGATGGATCCAATGCTTACCGGTGAAGCCAGAGGCACAACTCCCAGCAAAAAAAGAAGAAAAAAAGCAGTGATGAAGTTTGCGCCCACGGCGGATGGACGTCAAGTTTGAGGCAGGAAGCAGATCGAGATGCAATGCAATACCACTCTACTTTTCCAAGTCAACTTGAACAGGTTTTGAGGGCGCTGGTTCTCCAAGCCTGTATCAGCTGTAGGATAAATCTCCGATCGTCATGTCATCATCTTTTTCACTTGCGTTTGCGCATGAAAACTGTGCGCCACTGTGCAGTTGCCGAGACTCAGCCGTGAGTGCTGGAATTGTTTAGTTTATGAATGGTCCTCTAGCTGGAGTGAAAGGGGTCGGGCTTCTGATCCTAACCAATCAACGGACGAGCTGTCAGTAGGATCGGCCAATGGCCGCAACGGTGCGCTGGAGAGACTCTCTCCTCCTGAACATCCTGCGCTGGAGCCCCGGCGCCTCCAGGTTAGGATATACAGACGGCATTTGTAGCACATATTTTCCCTAAAGCGTTCACTTTCTGTAAACTACATGAAATTAATTTGACATGTTGGGAGTTCTCACTGTGTGTAAATTTCTTCTTAGCGTAGTAAGCGAAGCGGAGTAAGATAAGGCGATATAGCATAACCTAAATGACATTATCAAAATCGTGTATGGCTGTTTATTTTTTTGTTAATTGAAATAGTTTTCGTCTTTAGTCACCTGGCTGCTGTTTGATTTGCGTTTACGGTTATCGTTTGGGTCTTACTGCTGCACGATTGTTAACGCTGCATTGCAAGTATTGCAGTCGTCAAACATCTATTGACCCTCTACTGAGAGCGCTTATATGGATCAGATATGCTGTGTGATTTGGCTTTGTCGTGGTGGTGAACCTTCTGTAGTATTTACAGAACCTATTGATTAAAATTGCTCTCATGTTCTTCTGTCTGTCAATTGTCTTTAGTTATAAGGATGTCTAAATATCTATTTATGCGCGCGGCTTATAGCCTATTTTCATAAGATGTGCAGAGATTTATTTTGAAATTCTCTCTATATGTTTAACATTTATATAACTTGGAATTTCCAGTAAATTCAGAAGTTTAATTACACGTGTTGCAATACCTTCTGTTTCGGGTTATTTTGGTATTATTGCAATTAAATGCAAGTCTCTTGAAGGGGCTTGAAATGAATTGGGGTTTAGAAACGCATCAGTGCAGTTGTAAGAGCAACATGCACATGCTGTTTAGAGAAGGTATTTATGATTACATTTCTATATAATCCCTATATAATTACAGTACATGAACTTTGC
Source organism: Triplophysa bombifrons (assembly GCA_029783895.1). Lineage (NCBI taxonomy): Eukaryota > Metazoa > Chordata > Actinopteri > Cypriniformes > Nemacheilidae > Triplophysa > Triplophysa bombifrons. Next base: position 19,811,693 of record CM056452.1, read on the forward strand.
TTTTAAAAAGAAGGTATAAAGGGAAAATGCTTAGAAAATTATTAGGTCAACTTAATTTATGTTATTGAAAAGCGAAATTAGATTTCAAACGTTTCCTTGTTTACAAAACGTATTCATAAATTAAATAATTTTACTTAGTTTTACGTTGTTTTCAGTGTTTTATTTATTTACTTTTTTCCGTGCTAAAATTCTCTGTTCTTTTTAATTACCTTTATACGTTTTTATTCGTTCGCTTAATTCGTTGTTGTCTTAAACATATTTATATTATTTTTCTTCATCTCCATCGCTGCTTTGTGCTCACAGGAGTTATGAGAATCTGAGCTGCGTCTCTTTGGCAGCGAAGCGCGTAGAAGATGAATAATTTAGAGAGGAAGATTGTTTGGCGTGGTAATTGAAGTCTCTTATCAAGCTAGACTTCATGTTTCATGAGTTAAAGTCTTATCACAGCTCGTCTTAACGACAGGCTTACGGGGAAGTCTAAAATAGGGTGCTTACGTGCAGACTGAGCTAAATGAAAGGCCATTCGCTCAGACGCTCAAATGCTCAAATATCGATCCGTCGCAACGGCGTGCTTTACAGTGGGCCAAATGAATGTCTGTGAGTGTGTGCTGTTAAGCCGATTTGAGAGCCCACTGGTTATTTTTTATTATTTTTATTTGGAGTAAAACTCCGTTTGTTAGAGTTACGACGAGTAAATGATCTTTCGTTATACATTTTCGTTAAAGGTTCCTTACACAAACGTCAATATTGTTTGATTTTACGTTGCCGCAATTATTTATTTATTTTATAGTTTCCAAGAGTCATACGTCATCTATATTGCATTGATGTGATGTGTAAGAAAAAGTTTAGAAGTTGTTAAAAAGTTAATGGTAGCACATTGAATATCATGTTATTTGTAATCTCTGCCTGAAACGGTTACAAGAAAACGGCAATGTTTCCTAAATGTTTCATTTATGATACTTTGATGTGAAAATAGAACTTATATTAATATTATTTTCGTTTTTTTGTGCAACCTATTTTTTATTCATTTCCACCGAATGCTATCAGATCAGTTATTTCAATTTCAGTTTAATAACTTTGAATTAGTTAATTCTGAGACATAATTAATCACATTCATCTAATAGTCTTTTATATTATTAATAGATTCATTCTTGTTTAGTCAATATAGTCAATTTTTAGGACAAATGTGCTGAATGTGAGAGGCAATGGGAAGACATCAGATTTATTTGGAAGGACTTGAAAAAATTATAAAGCTTTTTTGCAGTTTTGTCAGATTTTTTCTTTTTCTATATTTTTTAAATATGCAGAACAAGAGAATAGGAAATTGCTCATTTAATCAAGGCCCAAAGGGAGAATGTGAAACATGATCCGGTGTAGGAAGGACATTTAATGAGTTGTTGGACTATTTTAAATACCTAGAAACGTTCAGCCCAGCTGCATAAGTTGTTTCAGTACAGACATCATGACCTATATGTACATACAATGCCATTTACAATTTATAACCTTTTATGGCATATAATTATTTATAATAAGTAATGTCAATCTCTGAGTTATACTTCTGGCTCTGTATAAAGGCTCAGACTGTGTGAAGTTACATCTTCCTTAAGTTGAATGAGAAACAAAGCAATCGATTGATATTTCTTCAGTTTACAGCAACATTAATGTGTTTACTGTATCTTAACATGTTTAGACACAATGTTTACAGTGTTTACAAAAAAGTTAACTCGCTCTTACTTCTTCATATCCAAAGTTTGTTTTTGACATGCTGGTTCGAACAGGATTGTTTTCAATTAGTCTTAGTCTGTCTTTCATCAATATTTAACTATTTAAATATTTATATTAAATAATCTAACAATATATTAATATAAAGACCATTAAAGTTGATTTATTGTTGATAGTTAAATATAATTTTCTTTGTCATTATTTTCATATGAAGTTAAAAGAGGCCTCAAATCAATAAGAGCTCAGCGAGTGGTAAAATTTTCATGTTGCTTCTCGCACTCAAGTGCCAAAATATGTTCTTGAACCTAATGGTGCACTTAGCAGAACTCGATAAAACCTCTTAAATAAGCTCTATCACAAGAAGATCTTTTGGGATCTTTTCTCATTCTTTATCTTTTTAAACATTCCGTATTATCTGGAGACCAAAAGAGCTTTCTTCTTACTGAGCAGAGAAGATGAGAAGGCACGGTAGTTAGGAGCCACTCCTCTTTGATCTGATGACTCCACTCTGATCCTCTCTACAACACCGGACAGTGTCTGATAAGACTCTCTCTTTCTCTTCCTCTCTCTTTCACCCTCTCTCTCTCTCTCTCTCTCTTCTTGAAGAGTCTTACATGATTTCCAGGTCATCTGACCTACTTAAAGAAGAGACAGATATGTGTTGGCTGATCAAAGAAAAAGGCAAAAAAGTGATCCTGGTAACTTTAGGGGGACCTCGAAAACTCAGACAAGCTCTTATGGGTTTCGCACATGGCACATATTTGTAGGGCAAACTGTTTGTAGGGAAAAATGTTAAGGTGGCGGAGACTGACTGCATCTACCATAGCAAAAAGTAAGAGGGAAGAAAGTGCCTTGTCAATTTCTCTTTTTGCGTTCTGCTCAAGATGGGAGTTCTTTGTGAAAGATGAAAGCTGATTTTAACTATGCATGTAAAGTAAATGCACGATAAATGAATCTAAAGGTACATAGTATAATCGCCAGTTTTAAAAAATGTCAAAATAACACTCACAGTGTATATATAATGCACGCTCTTAAAGTGTGGATTATATAAACACTGTTAGAGTTAATTTGACCCCTTTTAACACTGCCAATTTTTCTGTGTTATTTATACCTTATAAATGTATGTAGATATTATAAATGGCTGATTATGTAAGTTAAGAAATTAGCATGTGTTCTGATTTTCTCTTCGATATCTTAAATGATCTGCTGTCTAAGGCTCATTTGGAAGGAGAGAAAATTTGTAATAATTTTTTCCCCATCTCATCTGAAGTTAGTTGTTTTTTCATGTCTGTGATAAGAAGGTGAGGATGTCAGTTACAGATGTTTTTAGCCTGTAGTCTTTTTCTGCCCCACAATGAAAACGTGAGCAAAAGCAGGCAAAAAAAGGCACACCTTCTTACCCGCTTTTCGCACACACATCAGGCCCCAGCTGCATTTGGCCCTTGGAGACGGCCCCAAATAAGTCAACCAGTGGTACTAATTGCTTGGCAGGCCTTTCCGCATCTGCCAGGGAGATCTGGTGAGGTCATGGAGCAGATGGGTGTATCTCTGTGTCCCTCATGCTCACGGCCTGCGTTAGGGTTCTCCTAAGACACTTACCTTTTATTCCTTCTGTTATGGTATTCTAACATTATATACTGCAATGGGAAAATTAAGAAATCATTTTAAGATTAAATTCTGTTTTTGAAATTTACTGTTTACCGGGAGTGTGGGTTAAAATGTTTTTTTTTTCGTTTCATTTTGTGTTCAATTGCAAAAAAGATTTCTCCCGAATTCCAAATAAAAAATATACTATCTATTTGCATTTATTTGCAGAAAATGAAGCTGGAAAAACAGGTCAAATAACAGAAAAGATGCCCTGTAGTTTTAGACCTCATTCTGTCAGTCTTTCACATTGCTGTTGGATGACCTTATGTCCCTCCTTAGGTTTGATTTTGTTGAAATTCAAAACACATTGAACTAGAATGGCCACAATACATCTAGAAATAAAGAATAAATACAAATTAGAAATGTTCTCTTCATTTTTTAATTTATTATATATATACTGTTTATATATATTAACCATATAACAAACAATAATAATATCTGTAATATAAAATATTATAAACAATTATAATTATATACTGTATATCATAATCTTTAAGTCCTTTTTAATTATTAAATATGTTTATATATTTATTAAATGTAATAATTAACCTATTTCTAAGGCTCAATTATAAATGTGTCATTATTAAACCATATTTTCTGTTTCATTCATCACACTGGAAATAGAAGGTGCACTTGAATTCACCTCAAGTTCCTAATGCTATTCCTAATGTGGCTATACCGTTGCCTCAAAAAGTAGTACCTGTGTTTATTCTGCCTTTACACTTTGTTTACTTTTTTACATCAGCTGAAATTCATCTTGAAAGCAGATGTTTAGAACATTTCACAAATCTAGCTCTGAAAAGTAAAGTTTTATGCATCGTTTTATGCAGATTTTTTTTTTATAAAATGGAAATATTTTTATGCTTCTGTAAATTCAGTTTCAAACACTCCCACTATAATTTAGTCCTTTAGCATTGCAGTTTGCCTTTTTACAATGTTGTGAGGTTATGTTCCATCATTTTAGCTCAAATAAAACTTCCTCTCACCTCAGACTAGTGTGATCCGAAGGACAAGCTCTGTTCACGCGTAATTGGGTAGGTGGAGAGGAGGGAACGTGGGAGGGATGTATTTCTCAGAGAAAGTATTGTTACGCCTGTCCTGCAAACAACTTGGAGTGGCTCATCGCTCCCGCTCACACCCTCCTCATTCGGGTTGCCACGGACGACCTTCGACTGCTGCTGATCAGTGTCAGTTTGTCTGAAGATGTTATTGATTTTTCAGTTAGGCGTAAATAGTTTGTGCAGAGGCTAACAGCCAAGCATAGCAGCTCTGTCATTATCAACGAGCTGGAGGTGAGCAGCCGTGACTGTTGCTCAAATCCTTCAGCATTCACACACTGTGTCCTGGATGAGTCGATAAATTCATAACTCGTACAGTGATTTGCCTGAATGATGGGGAGGGGACAGACATTATCTTGATTCTACATTAAAACTATGTTAAGAATATACAGTGAATAAATATTGTTATTTTAGAAACAATGGAAAATGAAACTTCACATATGATTTAAATTCTTTAGAGAGACGAGTCAGATAACACTTCAGATATGGTTTATTTGACCATAGGCCAAGATCAGCAAAGCTCAGCAAACGCTGTCCTACTGTCCCATTCTGAGCACGTCACTGGCACTCTTGCCTCCCGGCCTCACTGAGGTTTCTCCTGCAATGAAGTCATCCGGTATGAAGCAGGTCACTGATCCTGTCTGCTGATACAGCGATTACAATTGCAGCATGAATGAAACAGATTTGTGACAGAAGCAAGTCAAAGTCAAGGAGAGCTGCCCTCATGCTTCCAACTTGTATTCTCCACTGAATTTATTGTCTGTTTCTATTGTTGCCTGCTTTTCCTGATGGCACTTTTATGATCTGGGATGGACATCACTCTAAAGAGATGTTTCACAGAGATATATTGTGCTACTGGTCAAGGTCAGGATCAGAGATTTCACTCTCTCAGTGACCCTGCAGAAGATACTGTACTTTGGTCTGTGGAAGACATTTTATTCTTATTTAAAGCAGTATTTTAAGTAAAGGAATAGTGTAATGTTTACTTTTTGTATTAATGCTATAGTGCCTTTATTCTTTAAAATCGAAAATGTATTTACATTTTTCGCATACATATTTATGAGGAATGTTTCAGTTCCTCTGTTTTGTAATGGACGTAGATGTAGAATGGGTTTTGCGAACTTGAACTGTGAAACATAGTTAGTTCATAAATCTGACATTGTTTTTTTCTGAATAACCTTCATTATGGCCTGTTCTACACACAAAGCAATTGTATAACTTTAGAAGACGAAAAGATGTAACTCACAAATTCAACTGACCAATTGTGTTTTTGTAATTATGCCAAAACTGAACAGTCCTTGTTCACTTTCATTATATAAACAAATGTCACCAGCACGGGTTTGCTTTATTGTAAGCTACATTCAATTATAATATCTAGATCTAGCCAAAAGAAAATTTGTTTGCAGATTTAAAGAATATTCTGATTAATGCAACACTTTCAAAGATGAGGTCACCATATAAACTTTTGTCTAATTAGCTAAATAATATAATTGGTAAAAAGTAGATTTGGTCAAGTATACTATATTATAATGTGTAGCTGTAGCTCGCTGTGGCTCACTTGGCCGTGGATTCGATCCCAGGGAACACACGGTATACGCTAAATGGACTATAAGTAGCTTTGGATAAAAGCGCTTGCCAAATGCATAAATGTAAATGTACTTGAGGTTGACAAAGACATGCCCAAATTTGTGTGCCCAGCCAAAAACATATATGCACCAATAGGACGGGTTCATATCATGTAATAGAACCCTATTATCAGTGGCCGTTCTTCCCCAGACAGAAGGTGGGTTTCCTGCACCTGAGTCTAGCTGCTCCATCTTCTTCTGCAGACAGGGTGAAGGTTTAGGGCCTCCCAGTCTGCTGATTGATCTGCTCTCCATCTTTTACTCAGCAGAGCGCTCACTGACACACGTCATCGCATATGCTGCTAGCCAGATGGATGAGACTCTTTATGGATGCTAGGGTGAACGTGTTTGTCTGAGATTAGACTCGCACCTCTGTCCTCTCCTGCCGCTTAAGTTTTTCATTATTATGATTTGGTTTTTCCATTATTTTGGTTTGCTTATTTGTAATACTTTCTAATTATCGGATATTTTATACTAATGATATATGTTTACAATAAATCACTGTTTATATATTTGTTTTCTCTTATTGTTATTTTTTTAAAGAACCAGAACACTTGGAGGTTTGTTAATTGCATCCAGTCTGGTTAAAAACACCGTCTCCGTGGCGATCCAGTGCGGCCAGTCATCTGCGACAGATTCTTTAAGGTCACAGTTAGATCAAGCATCATCTTATCTTGTCCTATAACAAAAACACAGTACTTTGTTGTTAAAGACGAAGTTTAAAATGGAATGACTCAGGGAATAGAATCTAGAGAAGCTAAGTACATACTGATGTACATACTAAGGCTGTCACAATATCAGATTTTCACTACAAGGTTATGATGGACAGAAGGATTTACAAAAATGTCATTATTGCGATAACTATTGAAATGTTTGTTTAAAATCAATAAATAATGCTATCAATCAAAGTCCTCCTTAATTTAGTTTATTGATAGTTTATCAATGAATCATACTCAAAATAATTATAATAATAACTTAATGTATCATATAAATATACAGCTAATATTATTTGTAGTATTAAAGGTGTAGTTAACCCAAAAATGAAAGTACTGTCATCATTTACTAACCCTCTTTGACTTGCAGAACACAAAAGAAGATATTTTAAAGAATGGTGGTAAACAAAACCGTTGGTCCCCATTGTCTTGCGTTGGTTTTTTGTTCCCACAATAGAAGTAAATGGGGACCTACAGTTACCTTCTTGTGTTTTGCAATAGAAAGAAAGTCATACAGGTTCAAAAAGTCAAGAGTATGTGTAAATGATGGCAGAATGCTACTTTAACACAATATTGATAATCATGGTTTTTAATATCATGTTAATGTCAATACAAGTACATTGTGACTCAAAGTACATATAGCATTCATTTTAACGTGGCGCTTATGCAAAAGAAAGTACAGCGATTTTCATTCTCTTACAAGTTCACACAAACACGGTCAATGTGTTGCTTCCATTTTTACGTTTATTAACTTCAAAAGTTTCTCCAGAAGCATCCAGAAGAGTCTTTCCTGAAGTGGTCTCACAGCAACAAGTCACACCCACACAAATGAGCAATTTATTCACACATAATTAGGAATCACCTACGCCAGCATTAACCCCTGCCTATGCTTTCCCCCGTGATGGCCGCCCCTGTTTACCTGCTTAAATACACAGTTATAAAAAACATTATCCAGCTTCTGTCACCTTTCAATCCCTTAAATCCCTGGAGGCCTCCTCCTTTTCAGTCCATGAAATAACTAAAGTCCCCCTTTAGGCGGCCTAAAAGGGGGTTCACATTTTTTACCCTCTACCCCACCTTCCTCCTCCAAATCCAATTAGACCAAGAACAATAGCAGGATTAGGGGGACTTCACTTCTATGCCTTAGGAACACAGTGTCAGTGGACTGGAGTTGTAGGCAGCAAGACAAGATCTAAACCTGGCCCGGCTGCTTCTCCTCTCTATGAATGCTTTGGGGTCCGTGAAAGGGCCGAAGCTCAGGAAAAGCTGTCTATATGATTTTCTTCATGCTCCTCAGAGGTGTTTGGGATGGTGGGAGTCCTAGAGTATCAGTGTTAGCATACACTCAGTATTTGAAATAGCCCTGCATTCATTCTCGCAAATTTACCAATTGCTAGCGTGGAAATGTTTTATGAATGTGACTAATTGCTCTGTGTTAATGGCGTCCCGTTATGAAGAGCTCTTCAGCAGAACCGTTCCGTCTCACTAGTCTCTCTGGTCTTCAGCGCCATGTTGGCGCTTGGAGCAAAACAGACGATTTGTGAATGTCTGCCGAATTTCACGCTTCTCTTCTTCTCACTTATGTCACCTTTATCCTGTCTTTCTTCCGTCCTGCTCCTCATTGAGGCGAACTGCCCTCCGTTGCCCTGGGGTTAAAGCTCTTTAAATCTCTGAGGATGGAGAAAGTCTTTGAATGGATGTCAGTCAGATTGAGTCCCGCTTTGCTTGATGCTTGATCATCCAAACTTTGTTCATTCTCCACTACTTTTATGACAAAAATGTCACTGAAAAAAAATCTCTAGTTATTACAGTATTACTGGCAGCAGTTTGCAAATAACGTACTGTATATGTTTACATTTATTTAATTTACTGGCAACGTTTTTTTTAAAGATAAATTAACTTTAAACATTAACAAGTTTTTATCTTTACAGAAAAAAATTGAGAATAGAATAGCATTCTGGGAACCAAAATTAGAAAGAAAAGGGTTGATGAGGATTTCTGGTTCCCAGAATGCTTTGCATGAGGCTGTTATTTAATATTTTTTTCTGTAAAGATAAAGACTTGTTAATGTTTAATATTCATTTATCTTTGAACAAATTGTTGCCATTAAATGAGATAAACATGAATCTACAGTAAGTTACTGGAAAATAGCTGCACAACTACAGCAATTTTTTTTACAGCATTTACAGTAAAATGAATGATATTAGAAAACCAACTTTTTATATTTAAGCTCTATCAGTTATTTACTTAATTCACCCCAATGCACCGTTGCTATCACTTGAATTGGCGTGTTTGTTGCGATTTAGCATTCGGGGCGGCTCCACTGTATATTTCTGAGCACAAAACACCCTCTTTTGTCCATTTAAACCATTGGTGTTAACTCTTACCTTACTGCACCCCCACAAGCCTTTACACAAAGACCAAATGTTTAATGAGTAAGTGCACTAAAGGCTTCACTTCTTCTCCAATTAACCCCATAGCTCTTGACATTTTCCTAAATCCTCACAAGATTTCCTCTCTCGCTCCGTAAATTAAAAGGCAAACCTGTTGGCAAACAGATTGGTGATGAACAAAGGAAGCCCTAATCCTCACTGGACCACATTCAGACTGAACAATTAGAGATTGGGACACTTTGGCTATCACACATATGTCTGTTTCTGCTAAATGCTCTCCTTTTCCTCTCATTCTTTAGCGCTTGACTTTGTTTTTGCTCTCTCTTGAACTGATTAACTGTTTTTTCATAGGGCGGGCCGTTTTAATCAGCTATTAATGTCTTAACTTTTATAGGTTGTGAATTTATGTGGAAGAGAGTAACAACATTTTTTTATCGACCGGATTGAATTAAATTCTCAATTATTCAATGTCATACACTTATTTACAATGTTTAAATATTAGTATAAACTGCTGATCAGCCAGAAAGCTTTTGAGCAGAATAAGCTTTTGTTTGGCTGATTATTTTTTATGCTAGTAATGTTTTTGAATTTGTCTTATACTTTTAGAGATCATGTGCTTGTACAGTCCCATGATCCTCAGCTCTCACCATAGCAGCACATTCTTGTACCCTCTAATCGTGTGGCTCTAACCTTCATATGCCCTCTTTTCTTTAAACTGGATTCAAATAGACTTTTCCAGTCCTTTTCCCTTCAGCCTGAAAACAAGTGAGAGTGTCTGAATGGAGACAAGTTTATGTCATGTTACCTGTATATATCTATTGTTTGTTTGTTTTTTTGGAATCTGTTTTTGATCAGACTGAGCAAATCCAGTCTAATTGGCTCCCAAGAATAGGAAACTGCTGGGCTAGCTGTCACACTTCCTACCTCAGTGAATAGTTTTCAGGGTAGTCTTGTTTTGAACAACAGTTTTTGTTGTAAAGTATACATGTACAGTTTTTAATCACACATTGCTCTTTTGTGACAACATGTCCGAATACCTGTTGTTTTTACAAAACAAGATGAAACGCAAAACTTTCCGAACATTCATATTGTTTTTTTAGGGCTGTCAAAAGATTACTCGCGATTAATCGCATCTAGAATTTTAAATTGTGATTACAAAATATATGTCTGTGTACTTTGCATATTTATTTTGTATATATATAAAAACAACACATTCATGCATATATTTCAAAAATATAAAAATTAAACGCTTCTCTATAATTTGAAGTATTGCATGGCAAAAAAATCACAGTTCACAGAGATATTATGTAAACAAACTGTCCTTCTGGATCTGATTATTTGACATCCCTAGTTTTTTTGTTTATTAGAAAATTGTATTGCTGTTATTAAACACTGGTTTTATTGTGTTCTGCTGTTTACCAACAACTAGGACTGTTGTTAACGTTTCATCTTTTTTTTGATTTTGCAGATGTTTAACACAAATAACACAATACAAATAAAAAATGCATTTGTATGATTTTGACTCAAAATCTTCCCTGTGTTAAAATTAGCCCAAGACGCCTTACCAAATCTTTGATGAACCTTTATGATTTGGAACCATAGACTGTAAAATATGGACGTACTGTCCGTGACGTTACCCGTAGGTTTGTGAAGAGTAAAAATGAAGCCTAAAGTAGGCGGAGGCGCTCGTCGCCATCTTGGCATCGCGTCATCGCGTGTCATTCCTGGATAAACGAAAATTTGCAAAAAGACGAGACGTGGTTAGAGCTGAGGCGCCTGGTTTGCTGAAACCACTTGTCACTCTAGTGGCCACCACCTTATTTGCAGAATGATAAGGCTTAATATAAGTTAAACTGGTGGGTTATAAAAAAATCACCCTCCTTACAGTTGTCATGAAGGGTAAAATTAGATATCTACACCAAAATATTTTTTGTACAAGATTGTAAACGTGTTTTTTTTGCTGTAAAGTTGCCCATTTTAACATGGACTTCAATGAGATTCTGCTCTATTTTGGAGCCAGCCTCAATTCGATAAATTGCAATTAAAGTCACTTCCGTGTTGGCTTCACGAGAGAGACCAGAAGGTTTCCCCTTGTTTGGAACCACTTTCATAAGTGAAAAACTCATTTACTGGCTAAAAGTGACATGTGGGTGCATGTGTGTGGGGAGAGTGTTAAAAAAACTTAATAGTGTGTTTCCTATACATTACCTCATTTACATATTCATACAAAGTAAAACAATCTAACAATATTTTCCTATATAATGTATAGGTACAATTAGGAATTCTCAATATGGAAGAAAATGCGATGTACGATAACTTGATATGCAATATGTCTGTAAAATCAATTTCAACTATGTTAAAATATATCTCAAAACTGAAAAATATGCCACTTACATACATGCTTCACATTCTTTCTGACTATTTCACACATCACGCAGTCACACTGTTGTGTGTGTTAAAGGAATAGTTCATCTTCAAAATGAAAATTCTGTCATCATGTACTCACCCTGTTTTCATTTTAAACCAGCATGATTTTTTTTCTTCTGCGAAACACAAAAGAAGATATTATGAGGAATGTTGATAACATGTTGAACATTTTTCAAAATATCTTCTTTTGTGTTTTGCAGAAGAAAAAAGTCATACAGGTTTGAAATGACGAGGGTTTGTAAATAATGACAGAATTGTAATTTTTACCTTTACTATTCCTTTAACTTGAAACTTTAATTAAACATAACTTTGGGGATTTTTAACATTTAGATATTGCAAAACATTGCTAAATGCATATTACCATATTTCGAACATTCCAATATAATGTGCAGGACTTCATTAGAAGGGCACTCATACTTCACCAAAAACTAAAATTGTTTTTAACTCATGACTGACTTGACAGTGCTAATATATGTTGTCACTTCAAACACCTCCGATCTTCTCATGTTTGAAATAGTTAGATTGTTACTACATTTGATAGTAGCGGTGGAGTCATGCACAAATTTCGTATTAGAAAGCAAAATGCTTTTTTATTTTTCTTCAACTTCAGCTCTAGAATGTCCTTTATAGCTGATGTCCTAACTTTTGTATATTTCTGCAATATATAATCGCTTTTATAACAACGAAACACACCCCCATCACACAAACACTGTTTCTCCCGCTGTGTGTTGGCGTGTTATTTACATGACCAGATGCGTTTGAAACAGCAGTCCCTCTCCAATATCTCCTCCCTTTTATTCCCATGAATTCTATCAAGTTTTCCAATATTGCGTCTGTGCGCGCACTGCTCCGGATGTTGATCTTGATGGATCACCCACTTCCTCCTCCTCATTAATTTCATCACCTTATCGGCCAGGCCACTTCATTTGACCAAAAGGTAATAATGAATGTCCCATCCGCAATCTTTAACACACTCAGCCAGGCGGAAACACTTAATAACAGCATACAAATTGAACTTCAATCACCTCATTTTGCTCCGCAGATGCATAGGCACATTAAACACCCTGCTTTTCAAGTCAAGTGTTCTCTCTCCCTCTCTCTCTCTCTCTCTCTCTCTCTCTCACTCTCACTCTCTCTCTCTCTCTCTCTCTCTCTCTCTCTCTCACTCTCTCTCTCTCTCACTCTCACTCTCACTCACACACACACACACCATGTTGTTTCATGCCATTGGTTATATTGGTTATAATGCTCGTTTATTACACGTTTTATAAGTGAAGAATGACGGTGATTCTGTCAGTGGCAGGAGAGTCTTTTCCTCTTCCTGGACACGAGAGCTCTTATCACCCCTCAAACACAAGTGTACGCTTTCCCCAACAGAGACTGCTATTCACAGACTCATTTATCTTTCTGAGAGAGCGCTGGATAGTTCACTCGCTTTCTGTCTCACACTTGCTATCTCTCGCCTTTTTCTCTCCCTCTGATCCCCCCTCCTCCTTTTTTGGTGTTGGGCGGGGGGTATTTTCAATTAGATTTCATTCAATTCTGTCAGAGACGGAGCACATGCTCCAGAGCGGCAGTCCCTGGTGTGTGTGTCGCTTGGAGGGTGTCGTTTGTGCGGGCAGGGTCCTTTGGCAGAGGACAGAATGTGTTGCGAGTGCGTGTGAGAGATGTGTCTCTCTTCATCTCAGACTCGTTTCAGCGGCTGACAGAGACAAATGACAGCACTCAGAAATGACTCGCTGCCTCGTGCTCCTAACAGGTTGAGCGGTTTGAAATGACACTACTGTGCCTACACGTTCGCGTTGCGGCTTCAACCTTTTGTTGTCAGTTTGGCGCGCGGGCGCCACGGCCTTGAAATTAAACTTCTCGGTTTTTGCCGTTATTGGAATAACATTATATTCAGCGAAAGAAAGGTACGATGACTCTTGGACGGACGCTGTGATTATATCTGCTAAACGTTCCTCAAAAGGCAGATTTCTTCTTTTCATCATTTGGTTTTAACAGAGGGGAATATTGTTAACTTATTTTTTCTTTATTCTTATTTTTTCTTTATTCATAAATTTCCTTAAAGGGATAGTAATAGTTTACCCTTAAATGAAAATTCTGTCATCATTTACTCAGATTGTTCCAAATACATTTCTTTGTTCTGCTGAACGCAAAGGAAGATATTCGGAAGAATGTCATTAACCAAATAGATCTCATCCCCCATTTACTACCATAGTAGGGAAAATAAATACTATGGTAGTCAATGGTGGATGAGATCTGAACTATCCGTTTGAATAATCCCTTTTTATGTCATCACTAAGCAAATAGTTTCAAATTAAACTAGCCGCTAAGCTTTTTAAATGCTTGTCTTTGCAAGATTTGGTGCCATGATACTACTGTAGTGTGTTTCGGATGGTTGCCTGGGCATTGCCATCTGGTTGCTATGGTGCTTGGAGTATTTTGCTTTGTAAATCTTTTGTATCTGGCTTTCTGGGTGGTAAATAAGCCATCGCTGGTTGGTTTATAGATGGTTTCAAAGCAACAACATAAACAAAACGTTACTGCGCATGCGCTCTTTTGTGGCCCAAACTTAACTTCCGGTACACATTTGCAAAGAATGGAGATTATTTCTGAAAACAAGCATGAAAACTGATCAGAATCCGAATGCTCTTTATTCACCGAGTGTACATACACACAAGGAATTTATTTTGGGTCCCAGTAGCTTGTACAGCAAGTTATATGCATATTACACACACAACAATAGTCATATTCTTCAACAGTATGTCAAGCCAGGGTACTGTATCATCAGAGGGTTTGAGTAGACCGGAGCAAGATAAAGTGGAAACTATTGAAGGAGTTCTGCTATATATGTGAAATAAACCGCAGGTTAAAGGTCATATTTTTAGACAGCAAGATTTGATGGAATAATATTAAAGTTCAGCTCCAGACACTCCTTTCAGACAGCTGTCAAACCGAGGGATTGATCGATGAACTACATTTGCTCTGCAGTGTCGTCTTTGTATTGTACAGTATGATTTGCTTGTTCCGTGGTGCTCGCTAAGCCAGAAGATGATTAAATAATAAAAGTAATGATAAATTAAATTCTTGATTGTTTTCTTTCCTTGTCCTGATTCACAACAGTTTGCTTATAATAATAATTGATTATTTGTGCTGTTTATGATATTGAAGCAATTGTGATAATGAAGCAATCTGTAGCTTTAAAGGTCCAGTGTATGATATTTAGCGGCATCTAGCAGTGAGGTTGTGAATGGGCTATTTGCACAAGATGCCACCGGTAAGCTTTTGCGACGCCAGAGTCCACAGACTAATTTCCGGTTGTATAACACTATCGAGTTGTTTTGGCTTAACGAAGTGCTCAGCAATGTGAAGACGATCTGTCATATCGCTTATATATTCAAATATATTCATTTTTTAGCTAAAAACTCCCATATTTGCCAGCCAAAAATCTGTGGGAGGCACAGACAGAGATGTAGTCACGTTTACACTTCTTTGCCCGAAGGAGATTACCGACTATCGGTATTGGCCGATAAATTGTCATTTTTAATGTTATCGTATCAGCGGAAAATAAAATTTAGGCCGATAATATTATAGCTGATAAATCATAAATTATTTCCTCTGGTTAAACTTCTTCAGCTGCACGCTGCTCACAGTTAAAATCCAGTACAGTACTGTCTTAATGTCGTGATCATTCACTAACTGATATTAGCAAAACATTATTGATGTAGGTACAGTATGTAGATACAGTATTTATGAATGTGTACATTATAGGAAGAAAAGCATATTATTTGAATCAGACTGCTGTCTGAATGCTTTCTGTCTTGAGACCTGTTAGACCTTTTTCTGGGTTGCTCTGTAAGAACATCTTTAATTTGTTTATTAAATAAAAAATATACCAGAAAAGTTTGAAGGTTAATGAACAGTATAGTGTAAAGTAGGCTTGGTACATCATTTTTAGGGGAAAAAAGAGAACCCTAAAAAGCAGTTGTACAGTTTTAATTGCCTTTTGTTTCAGTCCTATGGAGTTTTATATTAATATTTAGATATTGTAGTCGGCCAATATATCGGTTATCGGCTTCCAATGTTAAAGAAATATCGGTTTTCGTTATTGACCAAAATTTACATATCGTTGCATCCCTATATATTATATTGCATTTTGTCATATATTGTCATAAGGATCTTCCAAAAAATACCATTGGACCTTTAAATTTAGCATAAAGTATAGGGATTTTTTTAAATTCTATCTTTATTTTAAATTATTTTAATTTTTGATCTTATTTCAAAGCAGCGTCTAGAGCCATATGTAATTACAGACTTAAGAATGGGCTCTTTTACAGTAAGCAACCACATAGCAACACCATCCATAACATCGTAGCACATTATTGAAAAGTTTTAAACAGGCATTTTCTCAACAATTTTTTTTTTTCATTTGTTTTTTCTTGTTAGTGAAGCTGAGGATGAAAACCAATATTAAAATAACGCACATGCCTGACAAAATACATTTCAATGGAATAGTTTTTTGTATTTTACATAGCACATAATGATCTAATAGTGAAGTCTTTCTTATATTGTCATCTGTGATGAGTGGTGTGTGTGTGTGTGTGTGTGTGTGTGTGTGTGTGTGTGTAGGTGTGTGCTTGTGTGTGGGTGGAGGAGTCTCACTGCATTAACACTGCTTACATGGGGTTAATTTCATTACCGTTCAATGGCAGCTCCTTGTAATAGGCAATGCAAACAGACAGATCCTTCAGATAAAGTTCCTTGACTCCACAAGGACGAGGGGACTTTGTATATACGCCCCCATCTGTGATCGCTCGGATACGATAAACTCCTCCGCGTACCTCGGTTAGGTAGCGCGTCATATATCGCATTAATGCTGCTGTTTCCATACCAACAGTCTGACAGAAGGGAGATGAGGAAGATGAATAGTAGACTGGGCCATCTCGCATGCCTCTTGTCAGGGAGTTTACGGTGGCGAACGGCAGACTTACCGGGGCGGTGGAACGACCCTAATCCACATTTAATTGAACTCTGGAGACTTTGAAGTGAGTCTGCCGAGCAGACAGGAGCATTGACATCACTTTCACAACACAGCACAGCTGCTGCAGTCTCTATCTCTTCCTCGGTCAGGTTCTCTTTGTTTCTGTCGCGAGTCTAATGAGCTGGTTCAGCGTAAGCCTTAATACCAGAAGACCCCAATGTCTGATTAACTCGGATGCTTATCCACCTTCATCAGAGCCTGCTCAGATCAGGTGTGGCGGTCTCTTGCCTCCTGTCCTGACAAGCTTTCAGTAATGAAGCTAAATTGGAGACAAGAGCATATGGAGGGAGAGCAGGAAAGATAAGTGGAGGCTAAAGACAACGTTAGAATGTTTGGCACTGCTGAGCATCTGCGAACGTCAAATGATGCTGCTTCTTTCCAGACCTTGTTGGATAGAGCTGGGTAATTCCATCTAAATGTCAACCGTAAGGTGAAAAAATCTACCTAACTCAATATTTGGTGGTTTTAAATACCTATGTGAAGTCTAAACATTTTTAAAACATAGTTTCTAGTATCCAGGTAAGTGTCGCATGCATGACGGTCCATATTTATGTTCTATAAAGAGCCATCCCTTCTCCGTTTGTTGGATATTTTTGCTCCTGGTTTTTACTTTTTAATTCGTAGAAATCCTACAAAGTATGTTGTCTCAAAAACGTGTGTTTTTGTCACATCCATAACTCGTAAATTTTTCCCTCCTTTAAAAGCAGAAAACTTGCGCACAGACTGATATTTTTCTAATGTCTGGACTCTATCATCAGAGATTTAGTTAAATATAAACGGATGGTTCAATACACTGGTAATAAATACATTCTCTGAGAATTAATATTTCAAGTTTTTACTGAAAATGTCATATGCATTACGCAGAATTCCCCCGCTGTAAAAAAATCCTGTATACATTTCTTTGTTCTGTTCAACACAGAGGAAGATATTTGGAAGAATGTCAGTAGCCAAACAGATCTCACCCCCGATTTACTGCCATAGTAGTAAAAATAAATTATATGGGAGTCAATTGGGGATGAGATCAATTAATGCATCCTTCAACAATTTTAAGGAATATTAAAACTATGTTGTAACAGGGTTGAACAGGAAATGTGAAACAGCTATTTTATGTAATTGTTATTTAGTAATTAAAAAAGCTTTGGTTATTTATCATTTAATTCATGTTGTAAAACACTTAAAAGCCTTCTGTAAAATAAATAAATAATGCAGAATTTCTTTGGTTCACGTAGTTTTTATTTTCATTTGTCTCTGTTGTTTTGTGTCCTGTATGGACACATTTGTATAAAGGCCTTATGTAAAAGAATAAAATAAATAAATAGTTCACATTGTGTTCTGATGTCTATTTGTCCTCTCTCATTTGAGTCATGATTGTCTCGATTTCAGTTTAGCTTAATCTCAATTGCATCATGCGCTACAACCACGTCTCACTTGTACCAAGATGTAGGACAAATGCTGATAGATTTGCAGTTCTCTCGCTACTGATCACCTTTTAGTGAACTGTGGCCCTCCTGCACCTTCTTCAATGTTTGTGTGAATGGGGCTCATTTTAGCTCTAAAAGAATCACTTTTTCATGAGTGCTGATCAATAATACACATTAATCCTGCTCTGTGACCGTGAGCATCTATGGGTGATAAATGAACCAAAGCCTCCCTTTACCCCGCTGTTCTTTCATGTACTTTCACTCAGATTCCCTTTATTTGTGCGTTTCTCTGCGCTCAGTAATGTTTGTGTGTTTTCTTACAGATCCTGGCCTACACAGAGGGTCTGCATGGAAAATGGCTGTTCACCGAGCTCAGAGCGGTTTTCTCACGCCGGTATCTGCTGCAGAACACAGCGCTGGAGATCTTCATGGCCAACAGAAGTAAGAACTAATCAAGCAGATTTGTTTAGTGATTGCACGTTGTGGAACCTTTTTGCTCACGAAGCGACTTCGATGCCCTTACTATAATATTTGAGTCGTTCTCCATCTCTCGGAATAGCTGCACAAAACAAACAAAATATAGCAAAAATATTATGTTGAGATACTTTCCTAGTATGTTTATTTCTTATAGGTATAGTTCACCAAAAAAACCTAATTCTGTCATCATTTACTCTCCCTCCTATCATTTTGTATCTGTATGACTTTCTTTCTTATGCAGCACACAAAAGAAGATATTTTGAAGTAGGTTATCGAACAACGTTGGTAGCCATTCTCTTCTATTGTACAGACACAAAGTCAATGGGTACCACTGTTGTTTGGTTACCAACATTTCCTAAAACATCTTAGATTTTGTGTTCATACAGATTTAAATGACAAGAGGGTGAGTACATGATGACAGAGTTTTCATTTTTGGGTGAACTATCACTTAAATGTGAGGTGTTGCCACATAGAAAATGTATGCATTCAAAATTTTTGACATACTTTAATTCTTTAATTTTCCACTCAATCTCAGAGTTGTTGAAGTACTCATTAAAGTTGTGAAATACAACAGTTTTCTTTAGTTGAAAGTTTGTATGTTTGATTTGAATTGCTCAAGTCACTTCCATGAATGGAAACCGATTGGATGTAAACCATGTAGGCCTGTTATGAATATTCTAGTACCAAATAAAGCTTTTGTTCATCTGGCCCACAGCTCTGTTATATACTCGCCAAATCCATTTTCACTTGCATTTGGCACTTGCTGAGTGTTAATTTTAGATCAAATACATACATACATTGACTAAAATAAGTTCATGTTCTCTTTTCCATGCAGCGGCAGTCATGTTCAACTTCCCAGACGCAACCATAGTAAAGAAGGTGGTGCACTGTCTCCCCAGAGTTGGAGTTGGCACCAATTTCGGCCTTCCCCCAACCAGGTTGGTATCTCCTCCAGTTTTTATTCAAGAGTTACATAAATCCTTGATATGTAGTTTAAACTCAATGCTAACAAACTCAGAGTCAAATATGCAATCCCCTGGGATCGAACCCACAACCTTGTGTTGTTAACGCAATGCTTTTACCACTGAGCTACTGGAAAGCTTTTTTGCAACAGATTTTTTGCCCTATTGTTATACTGTATGTGTTTGTAGAGAGGTTCAATAAAAGGAAGGAAGGAGACGGGAACCGGCAAACATTTAAACATTTAATCAAACATAATCAAAAGTAAAAAAGACAGCCGGCCGCCCCTCACGGTCGACGGCCGGCGAATACAACATAAACAAGTTCGGGCCCGGTCCTCTCTCTTCGACAGTCCGGTTGCTCGTTTTCTTATATGCTCCCGATCTCCTACGTGATTCGAGACCGGTCCGCGCACAGCTGGCGCTCATTAACAATTACTCACCTGTCTCGAACCACGGTCTCGCCCCGCCTACTCCACTACATACCCCCATCACCCCTCACAGGCTGGGGGGTACCCCCGAGACTGTGCATGCTCCCTCCTTCGGGGGGGGTGGGGGGTATGCAACGACGAGACGAGACAACGGAGACGGGAGCCATTGGAGCGACCGGAAAGAGAGAGGAGAGAGAGGGAAAAAAAATTATAGTCCGGTTCCCCGATTGCTGCCGCCCGGTCCTCAACCAGCCGGGGTACTCTCCTTCGCGGTGCCTTGCATCTGCCCCTGGCAGCTGGCAGTGGCTCTTCCTTAAGCGGAGAGTCAGGGCATGTTCCCCGTCCCCTGCTCCTCCCCCTTGGGCGGACGGACGCAGGCTGCTGCCTCTGGCAGACGTCGGCAACTCCCCGGCTCCCGCTTGGACAATAGCCACCCCACCTCGACCCAGGGGTGTGGCAGCACAGGTCGCCGTTAAACCAAGGCTTTGACGGTGGCCGCACTGTGCACTTCCGTTTCCCCAGAGCCACCGCTTCGGGCTGCGAACTTTCCGGCACCGCGAGGCCACTCAGCGGAGAGGACTCTCCGACAGCATGTCTCTCTTTCCTCCCGGGTTTCGGCACCAATGTCTTCTGGTTCCCGTCTCCTTCCTTTAATTGAACCTCTCTACAGTGTTATTATAATATAAATAAAAATAGGATTTTTATATTGATGTTATATAACTATATTATTCAACATAAGAGACTGACTTTGAAAATCCTATTTTAAAATGATAGAATGGAAGAAACCTCGGTTGGCAGTTTGTAAGGGATGCTATTTGACGATGCCGGTATTGTGGCACCCCTAATCTATATCTGAAATTTGTGTGTTATTTTCTGTATATTGCACGAGTACCCAAAATGTGCATAGTATAAACAGTATGTATATTGGATAACACATTTCTCCTTTGGAAATTAAGGAAGGCTGTATAATAGCATGCCAACACAAATCCACACACAATTTGCACAAGGCTTTACCTGTTCAATTAGAACACTTTCAGGGTTTTGTGTGTGTGTGTGTGTGTGTGTGTGTGTGTGTGTGTGTGTGTGTGTGTATGTGTGTGTGTGTGTGTGTGTGTGCATGTGTATGTGTGTGCATGTGTATGTGTGTGCATGTGTTCAGTGTTGTGTTGGGTGTGAGGGCCTGTAACACAGCCTAATTACCTTCACACAAACACGATTCACATCATTTATTTATTCCACCAACTGAGAAATAAATACAGGGGTGACTGTCGAGCCTTCAGGGCTGAGTGAAAGCACAGGAAACACACACACCAAATGCAGGTCTGTTGCATTCTAGCCAACGATTTAGACATTCCACCACAAAACCCCCTCTGCATAAGTGCTTTTATTAAACTGTTAAGTTAATGTTAAATGTTCACATGTAACAAATATAATAGAGTATAATAATGTTGGGGATTGGGCTATGGGTGCCTTTGTGTGTCCCTATGAAACAACGTTTGATGTAATTACTGCAGTACCAACCATTAGAGACAAAACTTTGCCTCTGTGACATCAATAATGCCCTTCTACAACATTGGTGTGGCATTTCCCCAGCGCTGCCTCTGTGTTAGGAGGGGCAAAGGGCATTTTCAACTTCAGAGAGCCCTAATGACTGTAATCACGCAGGGTGACAGTGATGAATTCTCTAATTTCGCTTTGTTTTAATTGGATGGAGGGTCATTTGTTTTAGTGTCCGCGTATTTGCTTGCGCTGCGAGTGTTCATTTAACTGGTTCCCACATTACCCATGAGGCTATTCTGTTTCTGCGTTTTCACACAGATTTTCATGAAGGTTTAATTCGGAATTATACAACTGTTAGTTTTGTTCCGTTAATCGGATTGGACAGGCTGTTTTAAAAGAGCGTGTTTAACGGAACGTTACACTGTTATCGTTCTGCTTGTCTGTGTTTCCTATATTTGAATTCAAATTAAAACCTTTTTTGTAAAAAATTACAAGATTGAACAAAGTGGTAAACTTTACTTCGTCTCAAAATGATCAATATAAAATGTATATTTAGAGATATACCCCACTCATGTTGTTATCTTATTATGTAACTTAAGTATTTATGTGCATAAAGTAGTGATTTCTAATTCGTGCACAAATATGCACACTTTGTCACTTCATGGGATTTTCTAAACAGTGTTTGTTTTCCTCGGCAGACGGATTTCTCTGGCCAGCCCTAAACAACTGTACAAGGCATCTAGCATGACCCAGCGTTGGCAGAGACGAGAGATCTCCAACTTTGAATACCTCATGTTCCTCAACACCATCTCTGGTAAAGACCATTGACACTTGAATGCTAGCCTTCATCAAGCATTCTCCAAACACCAGCTTAACCAATGACATGTTGTTGTGAAATCTCATTGGTCTATTGTCATTCTTTACAGCTGCAGATGAAACATCACATACTTGCTTTGATTAATGTCAGACATGCTTTTCTCTTGCTGTGATCATAAGAGCGATTACAAGGAAGACGATACAATTATGGTTAGGATCATGGCAATAAGCTGACCATTTTCTCTTTGCTTCAGGTCGTACATTTAATGATCTGAACCAGTATCCTGTTTTCCCTTGGGTAATAACCAACTACGAAAGCGAAGATCTGGATCTCACCCTGCCTAGCAACTACAGAGACCTGTCCAAGGTAAACACACAAACCATTAAACATACACACAGACAGTCAACTGCTCAAACCTCAACAGGACTCTTTTGGATTTAAACTTATTCCACATTAAACCAGATAAATATTTCATAAAATGAAAAAATTTGTGTGGACTGGGCAAACATCAACGCTTTTTAGTTCTTGAACAGAGTGTGACGATCAATTCAACCTAAAATAATCAAAGTGCAAAGACATGTTGTTCTACCTTTGTTGTTCCTGCTGTTCAATTTGATAGTGTTGTTAAATGGGTTGTTCACCCAAAAATTTTAAAATATTCCATCATTCATTCCCCCCGTATGACTTTTCCTTTAGTAGAACACAAAAGAATATATGATGAGAAATGCCTTTGTGTCCATAAATGAAAGTTAATGGGGCCAGTGTTGTTTGGTTACCAAATATTGGAAGTGTTTGGTTCCAAAATGTTTCAAAATCATGTTTTTTTATTGTGCATTCCAATTATTATCCATCAATCTGCAGTTGGTTTGTCTTGATTTAAGACATAATAACTCAAAAAATACAGTTAACTTAAACAATAAAACATTTACATTTATGCATTTGGCAGACGCTTTTATCCAAAGTGACTTGCATTGCATTGTAATATACTTTATTTGTTTCTCACTACGTTCAATCCCCCAGGCTCGAAACCATGACCTTAACATTGCTAGTGCCGTGCTCTAACCACTGAGGCACAGGGCTAAAAACATAATAAGATAATAGATACATTGAATTTGAATTTTTTAGTTATCTCATTTTGGAAACTCTTCAGTTGCTTTTGTATTCTGCAGAAAAACAAAAATCATACAAGTTTGGAATGACTTGAGGATGAGTAAATGATGACAACATTATAACTTTTAGGTGAACTGTCTCTTTAAATCCACAAAGTATTAAGTCAAAATACAATTCATTTAAAATAGATAGTTGTATCGTGATTGTAACAGGATTTAAGTGTTTTAAGTGTTCAGTAACGTTTGTAACATCACTGTTTGCAAGAGCTATCAAACGCAATGTGATGTTTCTTTTCAGCACTTCTCAGTTGAACACTCCTTTCTTTTAAGAACACAAACTAAATATAAATGCATCATTTATATGAGTGCACACATGATAGTCTTTGTGTGAAAACACACTCCAGGAGATCCAACAAACGTAGCCGTCTAGTAAAGGATAGAATGACTTCTGCTGTAAAATCATCGGCGTGAGTGTAAAACAGCGCTCGCTGCCGTGTGTACGTCACCTCATGCCAGGCACCCTCAACCGCAGACAAGTCAGATAATGGGCCCATGTCTCTCTTCCTACTCTCTCCCCCTCAATCAAGGCTCTCTCCCCAATTCGACTCTCACCTCCCCCCTGTTCCTGTTAGCCAGCCAGTCTCCCTAAGGAGCTAATTAATGGGTGTAGCAGTGCTTGAGCTAACCACACAGACAGACTGACACAACTCACTGCTGGGAACACCAGACCTCCTTTTGTCTCTCTCACACTCCATACATAGGTACCTTAAATTGTATCACATGTTTGGAAGGGAACTCAGCAGGTATTTTATCTTCTGTCTCGGTCATGTCAGCGCATTTGCAGTCTGTTCATACAATATACATAACATTTATTCATTTGGCATTCAAGTCGCTTTTTTGTCCAATGCCATTTTTGTTATATACTGGAAATCACCATTGGCATGCTCGATGCAAGAGCTGTCAGTTTAGAGGCAGGTTCACCTGATTTAAACAGATTTTAACAGTAGAAGGTTTGGTTCTTACACTGGACCAAGGAGTAACCTTTTTTGAATATTTTAAAATTGAAATTGAATTGATACTGAAGAACCTTTTCTGAAAGAAATTTGATGTGCGATAACTTCTTAAATTTTAAATTCAATACTGTATATGATATGCGGTACGATTATGCTGTGTAATGTAAAATGAGTTTAAACTTCATTAAATGTATTTATAAACAGATTTTGTATATAATATTATATATTTTATTATATAACCAACATCCGCAGGCACTGACAGCACACAAGACACTAACATTCGCACGTCTCTCTGCTATCGGATTCAACATAAGAGCTGCAGTGAGAAAAACTTGATAAAATACGGAAAACAATAAGTATAAACAATTTAACTGCAACGTTTGCAAAACGTTACACAGCGATGCCATAGAAGAGCTTATTTTTGTTTCCACAAAGATCTATTCAGTCAAAGGTTCCTTAAAGAGCCATCTCTTTTTTTGATAATCTGAAGAACCTTTTTTGGCCACAAAGAACCTTTTGTGAAGTAGTAAGGTTTTTCAGATGTGAAAGGTTCTTTGTGGAACCAAAAGGTTCTTCAATGGCATCGAAGAACCTTTTGAAGGAACTTTTTTAAGAGTGTAGCATGGGAGAAGAGACAAGAGGAGACAAACCCTTATAAGTATAAAGAAACACTTAATAACAGAAACAGAAATATTCAGTAGACTTTTTTTAATCTGGGGACCCCTTAACCTTCTGGAGACCACCTGGTCTCTCCGCTACACGATATATACTGCAGATTTTTATGACAAATGCAATAAACAATTTATTTGTCTGACACACTACATTATTCGCTATTCTGTTGTATCCAATTATATAAATCTCTCTCTCTTCCGCACAGATCTTACTTTAGACTTTCTGACGGATCTGAAGTTTATTTCTTCTGAGTTCTTCCCCATAGTTCACATTTAAGCAATGCACACAAGGCCCCCTGAATCTTGACTTTGTCTCAAACTTAAACACTTCAGGCCACGGTTGAGTTTGTTCTAGATGTGATCAGTCCTGATAAGTGAGTCTTTAATTGCCATCGATTGTTGTGTAGCGGTGAGTTTAGCCCTGAACTACTAATTGCCGCTTTGCTAAAGTGACAGTGATGAAGCATGACTAGTGAGAACAAAGAACTCTGTAGTTCAGATCTTTACTTGGATCTTTCCTGCAGAGAGACTCGAGGAGGATGATGGTTATTTGATAATAAGAAAAAAGCAATACTAAAGCCCCTCCCCTATCCCCACCCCTAAACCTAACGTACAGAATCCCAGAACCTAGAACGTATATGATTTAGCGGTTTTTAATGATTGTTCTGAGCGGAATCTTTGACAAAAAACGTTAATTATCTCCGATGTTTAATCAAAATGATGCATTTTTGAAGAAAACTACCCACATCTACGGAGTGATAAAAAAACGAACAAATGAAGATAGAATACGGTTTCTTTTGTTTAAAAGCTGAGACTCTGTTCTTTCATTGACATATTGTTTGTCCATATATTCTTTACAGAAAATTTACTGTGAAGTTATTAAAGTTGGGTGAAAATATAAAAAAACCCTGGCGTAGGCTTGCAACTTTTTTTAAAGAGGCTGGCGGCGAATGAGTTATAGTAGTAACCTTCAAAATGAAATTTCCGTCATCATTTACTCACCCTCTTGTCCTTTCAAACCTGTGTGACTTTCTTCCGCAGAACATAACAGAAGATATTTTGAAGAATGCTGTTAACATTGCATTGGTTACAATAGAAGAGAATGTGGGACTGTGCTGTTCTGTTACCAACATTCTTCAAAATATCTTTCTTGTTCTGCAAAAGAAAGAAAGTCATACATGTTTGAAATAACAAGAGGGTCTTTAAAAGTGAACTACTCCTTTAAGCTTTAGAAGAAGCTAATTTTGAGAATCGGCTGTGTTTAACCATTTCCTTGACTTCCAGACTAAGCTGTAAATGTCTTGTAACTGCAGTAGTCAGTATCAGACAGTTATTTTACTACTGTTTTCAGATACATACACTCAAACTCAGCCAGCATACAGCTTGCAGCACATCTCCCATTATTTATTCATTTGTCCTGCCCCTGTGCTGTTTATACAGAGTGCCTTTTTGCCCACTGGGTTAAAAGACAACAAGGTCCAATACACCCTCACACATCACCATCGCCTTTGTTTCTCTCTCTCCCGCCTTCAAACTCTCTCTCGAGTTTTGACAGCATTGCCTCTGTTCAGTCAAGCTTTTAAGCCTTAGGGAGAAAAAGAGGTCGAGAGACAGAAAGAAAGCAGCCTCGTCTTCACCCCCCATTTTGCTCCTTCACGAGTAATCCAACATCAAATCTAAACAATCTTTATTAAAACTGCTTTATTCATGCTGTAGACACAGGCAATATCAGTGGACCGTGATAACACCGTCTAGCCTGTGAAGGCTATCTTAACCCTTCAGAAGCTGTCTTTGTGTGTGTGTTTGTCGTCTTTTTTGTCCTTAACACCCTCTCTCTTTCGTATCTGCATATGACACATCCCAGGACTGCTTTGATAGAAGCAGGCCATGTGGGACCTTTTACACAGGGAGGTGAAATTGCCATAGACGCCGTGTCACACGCGCAGCGTCTTCCCTACGGGCAGAGGAATGTGCTTCATGAATTTATGTTCCTTTTGTCCCATTGTTATGACCCCGGCGGCTTTCTTATCATAAACTCTAACCTCTTCATGACATCCAGGGTTGTAAGAGTTATCATTGTAGACGGAGTGAAGACGCCAACCAAACTAATGCGAACTAGAGTGAACTTATTTCTAAATGATTTTCTACCATGAAAACCTACTCATGCCTCGAACACCTTTGCACTATTCTTCAATGTGACTCCTTGGACACAAATGTAGCGATTAGACTAGAAAAGCATGGTTCTAGAATTGTAAAAAACGCATTTATGGACAAGTGCAATACATTTATAGAATTATATGGTACAATAAGGTTGTATTTGTTAACTAAAGTAAATGCATTAAATAAAATGAAATAACAATTAACAATATTTGGTAACACTTTATTCTAAGGTGCCCTTGGTACACGTTACATGTATTTCTTATAGTATTTACTGTACATTATGCATGATTACATGTAACTACCCCTAAACCACACCCTAATCCTAACCCTATAGTAAGTAAGTGTAGTTCATTATAATTACTCACTACTAAAATGTTTAAATTCACAGTGACACAGGCACTGTAAAATAAAGTGTAATCCAACATTTCTACCGTTTACTTCCTGTTAAATTCATCATGTGGTAATACATTAAAAAAATTATAAGTTGTAACTGTTAAAGGGATAGTTCACCCAAATAGGAAAATTCTGTCATCATTTACTCACCCTCAGATTGTTCCAAACCTGCATAAATTTTGTTGTTCTGGTAAACAAAGGAAGATATTTGGAAGAATGTCAGTAACCAAACAGATCTCATCCCCCATTGACTCCCATAGTATTTACCTGTATTTTCCCTACATGGCAGTAAATGGGGGATGACATATGTTTGGTTACTGACATTCTTCCAAATAGCTTCCTTTGGGATATATGTGAACTCCTTCAGTACTATTTAAAAAGCATCTCAGGCAGCTGGTTGATAAAATGTCAAGTACAATTTTTACAAATTCAAATTGTGGTTCTTTTAAAGATGCAAAATTTTGTTTTTGTAGGTGCAACATAATTCCCGTAAAGAAGTTACATTTTATTTTATAGTTTTAATAAGTTTTGTTCTAAAATGTACCATAAATATAAATAACCCTAAACGTATGAACAGTATGCAGTGCGTATTTTGCATGCAAAGTTTGCCAAAAGTAAACGACTGAACTTGACATTATTCTGCTGAGTAAGACTCCACAGACACACACAGGCATTTGTATCAGAATTTCACCTGATCTTATAGAATAATGTAGAGCAGCAGCTTCAATCCAGCAGACTGATAGCTACTGGCAGTCTGTTCAGATTTGCAGTCTAATTAAAAACATTGGGCCAGCTCATTTATTTGAGCCGTCACTAGAGAAATATTCAGCAGCCCTGCCAGAGCGTATTAGAGCTGGTGGTGTGCGTTCACTTCATCACACTGCGCCAGGCTACGAGGATAACCCTGATGAACGACACTGTCACAAGACCCCATTGTACCGGAGCGCCTCAGACGGTAATTTACTGCCGTAAACAACACGAGGGGCTCGCACGTAAAGACTTGCGTTAATACGCGCACACGCGCAAATTTACACACACTCACATATGCAGACTGATCTATGACAGAGATGTTATTTATCCTGCTCTGCCTTTTCTTTCTTTAATGAGGGTCCTGTTATTACCGCAATCAATCAGTTCAATCGCACAATGTTTAATTCAGTGTGTGTTCTCACCGTAGTTGCCACAAGAGAGCCGACCGTGTGTCATTGTCAGCCCTGGGCTGCATTCCAGTTTAACACGCACACACGGATTGCATTCGAGTGCATGCGGCTCGAGTCTATTGCATTTCAAGCTTTAGTGATTTACAATCAAACATTGATTTCTTTAAGAAATCCAAGACCCGGTTTAATTATGATCGTATTAAAATAAGAAGAATGTAATTCATCTCTGTTGTTATAATACTTAAACATAGCAGTTGGCTTTGTTGCACAGCGTTGAATCCACTGCAATATAGCGCATTGTAAATAATCATTTGTCGTTCACCCCGACACAATCACGAATTTTATGCCCATATTGTCCCGGCAGAAGTGCGATCAATAGAAAAGCAGCTGAGCACCTTCATTACACAGCTATGATATCAGAGTACCGGCGAGATGGTCGATCTGCATTCTACCCGCTCCCATTTGAAAGAGCTCCATCATTCTATTACTATTGATCAGAGGTGCAAGAGACGCACGGAAACCTGCAGTCATTTTCCAGAGTAATAAAGACTCAGCTGGATAATACCGATACATATAAATGAGCGTTTAAATAATGACCTGCTTCAATACGCTGGCTTTATACAGATCAATGATGAATTAAAGCAGCCAATCAATGCTTTTGATACAACCAAGTGAAGGGCAACTGAGTTTTAGCCACAAATATATATAGCAGAACACTGTTACAATGTGCTGTGTTATTGAGAAATGTATTATAACACAAACATCAGTTTTTCAAACGCACAAACTGTACGTTTTCCCTTCTTTTCAGAGCAAGAGACTGTTGAATGTGATTGATGGTTTAATAACATGATCAAATATTAATGCGAGTTTTACAGCTGCGCCGATTTTCTTTTTCCATTACTGGATATACCACCTGTGGACCTTGTTTTGAAAATGTATCGTTTAGGTTGATGTCCATTTGTTTTTTGAGCAGTTTTATGCGTATTCCAATAACGTCAACCTTTGTCATTACAGCCAATCGGTGCACTCAACCCAAAGAGGGCTGCGTTCTTTTCGGAACGCTTTGAAACTTGGGAGGACGACCAGGTGCCCAAATTCCATTACGGCACACATTATTCCACCTCCAGCTTCACTCAGATGTGGCTGCTTAGGATGGTAAGCAAACTACGTACACATGCCTCTATATCCGTTTTCCTGCAGTTTGTTAATATATTTTATTTGTAGCATCCGTGACACGAAAAGAAAAAACCCAGTCTAATTGAAATGCTTGATTTTAACTTTCATTTTTATAATCTGTTAAGGCAGGGCAAGTAAACAGACGTGTTAGTGATCCAAATGATGTTTCACTTTTAAAAGCGTTCAAACGGACAGCATCTTTGTGCTCTTCGTTTCTAATGCAAAATGTTTCACATTCATCATGTGATCTGTTGTGAAACCCATTGCAACTAATTGTTGTTTATAATTGGGCATGTGTGTCTGCTCAGTCAAGTTGATTTATTGTAATATTGAAATGTAGGCCGTACAAACACACAACGCATCGCTCATCCTCCCCTCAGCGTCTGCTTTCTAATATAAGAGAACAAAGATGAAACGCTCTGGAAGAAGGCGGTAAAATACTTCTTGAATCTTGAAGATGCTTAAGTTAATTTGACCTAATTTTGCTTATTATTACAGTACTGATTAGGTTTTTCAATCTCTTGTACCACTAAAAATCATAAAATACATGGTCGCTCTTGATAAAAAAAATTAGTCTATTACATACAAAGATGTTCTCGCTCACAGACAAAAAGGTCAGTAACCGACTCCTGGCCAATTCTGTAATTGTTACAGTATCTCACTTTCATTGCTGTTCCCTGTTGGCCCATTGCATTGATCCTTTTCCATTATTATCAGGCTTATCCCAAATCCACTTCACCAAACACCCTAATTCACGGACCGCAGCACAAATCGCCAACCTGCTGGTGATATCTTGGCCATTGATGGAGAAAAGCATGGCGTTAAATTCAGTCAAGCACCCAAAAGCCACTGTGTAATGAGGGTGTTTTTCTTTCATGGTGTGGCTTACCGGGGTGCTATTCACTCTAATTGCGTCCCTCTCATCAGGGAGGTATTGTTTCAGAAGGACCGTCTATTGATTCTCCACAAACAAGATTAAGCATGATTAGAAAAACAAATAATGCACTTGTTAAGGCTTTAGTGTCTGAATGGGGTTAATAACAGGTTTGTTTAGCATTCTAGGGGTCTTCTATTGGAGAGGAGGATGTCATTTACTGCACACTAATAAGGATCATATTGTAAAGGCCTTTGTTGGTAACAGCAGGCAGAGATACTAAATAGCACGAAATAAATTGTAGGCCTAAAACTGATCAAAGTAGACGGTTATTAAAGCCATGAATATGGGAGATTGTGAGCTTCGCACAATGGCATTTGCCCTGTAGTGACTTTTTAATCCTTGTTTTAGTGTCACTGTGTGTGGAAAGTCAGCCGTTTCTGCTCTCTTCTGTCCGCAGGAGCCTTTCACGACATTCTTCCTCAATTTCCAAGGTGGAAAATTTGACCACGCTGATCGTACTTTCTCCTCTGTGGCTAGAGCCTGGAGAAACTGCCAGAGGGACACATCTGACGTGAAGGTAAGTTCACATATGTCAACACATGCACAGATAAAAAAGTGAATCAAATTTCAATAAAAAATGCCTCGAGTAGAGTCACCCATGCACAACGATGCCATTACGACATATCCGCTAGATTATATTTTTGTGTATTTTAATTGTTACTTGCTCATATTTATACGCACACATGCAAAAAGCTTCGCTTGTGCTTATTTACTGTCATTCAAGCATCAGTCAGTTCGAACCTGGATTTGTTTTTTGTCTCCCACTGCTATTTGGTTTTCACAAATGTGGAGGCTATTACATGATTAGACGTTTCTCTAGTGAATTGACTTCCTTTAGGTAACTGGAGCCCGCTTGGGGCTTGGTGTGAGGGCAGTCGTCATGGCCCCCATCACCTCTCCATAAAATCTGGCCCTAGCACATGTACGGTCACAACCAATCCTTGTCATGCTACCATGAAAGCGTCAAGGGTCCTTGATCAAAGCTTTAAGCTAATCTCGATTTCGAACTTCCCCCTTTTCCACTCTTACACTTTCCATTGCGAAACCCTTCATAACCCTCAGCTGAACCCTTTGTCACCCGAAGTCAGATCCCAAATGCATACTATAGGCCCTTAAAGTGCAAATTAAACGTCCAGCCTTCTTGAAATATTCATTGCAACAGACAGCCATTTTGTTAGCTCATTGCCCTCATTTCGATTATAAAACACACGACTCGCCTTACACTGCCACACTTGATACCACGCGCTCATTGAGAGCCCGGTTTGGTTTCTGGCTAAGGTTGTCACTGTGGATCAGCATAATAGGATTGGCACAGATCAAAACCAAATGGAAGAGTTGACCAAAACAGGCAAACTTCCAAATCACCTTCAGTTTTTTTTACTTTGAAGCTGTGAAACATTTCAGCTATGTTTTACTTTTCACTTCAACATAGAAAGGTCCCCATAGGTGCAAATGAGAAGTAAAGTGCCCTCAGATGTAATAATCTATCAATTTGCCATGCTGTTTCTCCTTTTCTCAGTAAAAAAAACACAGCAGTTCAACCACATGGAGAAGCACCCCCTTATTCTATCAAGAGGTGAAAAGCCTTAAGCAGTTTTTGTGTCCAGGCTAAAGAGAGCAATAATGGCCTAAAGCCAACCTGATCCTGTCTGTCTCTAGCCAGGCAAACTCTGGCCCGACCTTTAACCTCCATCCTCTGACCCGCTGCACTGGCCTGAAAGGACTGCGGACACTGAAAGTTTCCCCTCAGGGGAATCAGTGCAGGCCTAAGAGGGGGCCATGGGGCACCCCTCTCTATTGACCCACAGCAGGACAGGATTTTGGATCACAGGTTTTGCCCTCTGACCAGTTCTGCTCAAGGGCCATTGCACATAATAGCTCCACACGAACCTCGATCCAGCTTTGTCTCCCCCCACCATCACCGGCTAAGTGGCTTTGGGTCTTTGTGCCGCCAGAGAAGACGCCAAATTTACGCCAGGCTCCATAAATGAACCTCAGGGCGCCTGGTGCAATTGTAAAATCTTGACCTTTTTGTTTTAAAGACTTCGTTTTAAAGAGAGGACCAGAAAGAACACAGGCAGGGGGCTAGTTTTGAACTTCTGTAATTTGTTTGCTCACCTAATTGGCCACTCTCAGTGCACTTTGGAGTTGTGTTGCTCTGTAAATAAACCTTTGGGTTTGGGGAGTGTAATAAAAACAGAGATATAGATGCTACATATTTAGATGATTTTATGTGCGTTTAGACATAAAACAATCTTAAATCTGTACCAAATATAAACTTTAGTCTTGGGACTTCTTGAAGAACTTCTTGATAAATAGTGAGCATTTTTCTTATTCCTTATTCCTAATGTGTAATCTCTCTTCCTTTGTCTCTCACAGGAGTTGATCCCTGAGTTCTTTTACCTCCCAGAGATGTTTGTCAACTCCAATAATTATAATCTAGGAGTGATGGATGATGGGACGGTGGTGTCAGATGTGGAGCTTCCACCGTGGGCCAAGAGTCCTGAGGAGTTTGTGCGCTACAACCGACTTGTACGTTTACTCACTTTCTCAATCTCAACCCCATCTCCATCTTTCTCTATCTTCATTATTAAATTGCTGTTAAAGTGCTGATGGCAATTGACCATGGCTAGCCCTTCTGCTTGTGAATGTGTGTGACCTGTTTTATGCTGATAATTACAACGCTGATATCACTCTGACTCTCCCATTAATCATCACACTCACATACACACACACACACACAAAACCCCTCTCGTTCAATGTCACTGTTTTCACACGCACAGGGATGCTCACACATTTCCACTTTGTTTATGTGTAGAGATAGTGTTTAGTTTGATCACTATAAGCTTAAGTGTTCATTGCTCTTAGTGTATGTGGATATGTTGACTGGTTGTAGAGATTGCTTGTTATTAAATTGTATGACAGTGTTTCTGTATAGAGTGTTATGTCTCTGACTAACTATAAAGGCAGTTTGTAGAATATAGTGAAAATAGTGAGAAGATCAGTGAGTGTTGACTTGTAGATTTTTTACAGTTTACCCCTCTGTCTATTAATGTACCTTCAGTTAAATCATTTAGTCTGCATAGGCTACACATCTATATCTACATCTACTTTTTTTCAAATGTATATGTATTTAGACATACAGTTTGCAAAATATGTGGGAAGAGATCAACATTTATATCGCTACTGCCCAATCATTTTTGTCATTTTTGTTTTTATTTTTGCGATATATCGTTACCTTTAGTCACCCTTTATGTTTGTCAATGGGTTTTGCAAATATCCAACCAATAGAAAAAGTGCCTGTCTTCTTTGACAACACAGCATTTGATCCATTAAAAAGTACAGTGCTTTTTCCATTTCCCAAAAAACAGCAAATTTGGGCATCCAAAGTTTTGGAAGGACAGCAGTGACATTAAAAGGGACAGTTCACCCAAAAATTTAATTCTGTCCCACATTTAAATTTGCATTTAGTCATTTAGCAGACGCTTTTATCCAAAGCGACTTACAAATGAGGTAAACAAAGGATGCAATTGGAACAACATCAGGACAACAAAAAGCATAAGTGCAATAAAACTGGTCTCATTTAGCCTACCACTATATACAAAGCTAAGCTTTTTTTATAGAAAGAGCAGAAAAGAGATCGAAGTCAGATCTGATCGGCCAGGTGCTGACTGAAGAGCATGTACTCACCCTCAAGTTGTTCCAAATCTGTATAAATGTCCCAAATGATATTTGAGTGAATGCTTGTAACCAAACAGTTCTTGACCACCATTGACTACCATAGTAGGAAACATTACAATGGTAGTCAAAAGTGCCCCAGAACTACTGTTGTTTTTGGGGGCCTGTTTTAATTTTAGTTTAGTCTAGTCTTTGTGTCAAGCTGTCATTTTAGTTTCTATTAGTTTTAGTCACGTTCATACTCTTTTTAGTCTAGTCAAGTTTCAGTCGACTAAAAGTCGGAGCATTTTAGTCGTATTTTAGTCAGAATTATCCAAGACTATTTTAGTCTGGTTATAGTCGACGAAAACTGATTACATTTACTCTAGTTTTAGTCTCTTTTAGTAATGCAATTCTATTTAACCCAGTCAATATAGTACCTAGCAGTAAAGACGAAACCAAAATTTTCTTTTAGCCAAACCCATTTCAAACAAGGTTATCTTATTATATTATTGTTACCTTATAGACTCAAGAATACATCCATTCCAGACACGGAAGACACTTTGATATGAATTTATGGCCATCGGTAGGGGTGGGAATCTCTAGGCACGTCACGATGCGATTGGATTATGGTTCAGAGGGCAAAGATGCGATGATAAAACGATTCTCGATGCATCTTTTTCCTATACAAATTTTCATTTTCTTGCTGTGTGACTATTAAAATCTAAGTATTTACCCAGACCGATTTTATTTTCAATATCCTTTATTAATAAAACAAATGGAAGTGATTTTGCAAGTCAACTGGAAGGTTACATTTGCCAGCATTGCAAAGAACCAACAGGAAAAGAGTGACTGCCCACAGTGCCCTGTAGTAGCATACCGAATGCAGTAAATTATTGCAGACTTTTGTTACACATAGCACTGGAGTTAGAGAGGTTTAAAGTTTGGTAGCACTGGCCAAACAGTAGGAGCACAAATATAAATTGTTCGTTGTCATTATGAAAAAAATTATGCAAGTGCAGTTCATCATTAAAAGGCAGGTAACTGACAAAAGACATTCATGTTACATACAGATGGATAAAATAGAGCCATATAATTATTACACTACCTAAATTTGTTACATTTTTTCTAGATGTGTGTTTTTCCTTTTAACTCTACAATATTGGTATATTTGTCCACATAAATTACTTTTGTATACTATAATATTTACTCTAGTAAACTGCTGTAAAATTCTTAAATACTATCTTATTTTTGAACTTTACTATAGTATACAGTGTTTATCAATTTACTAAAACGGAACTACAATTTTCAATTGCAAATACTATAGTTCACTAAAGTATTTTTTGTCTGAGTGTTCAATTTAACGGGACTTTTATTTTCGTCACGTGATAAAGGTTTGTTGACGACAATATTAAGTAATTCAACTCAGACTGTAGTGTCTATTAATTTACTGTACACAGCGCATTACTGTGTAACAAATATAAACATGCATAAACATTATTGATATTTCGCTCAAAAAATAATGTTTGTGCAATATCCGCTTTTAAAACAAAATATTGTCTTAATTCAGACAATTGTGTGTAGACATTTACATTTATCCATTTGGCAGACGCTTTTATCCAAAGCGACTTTCATTGCATTACACTATACATTTGCAATCCTTTGGGATCAAACCCATGACTTTGATGTTGCAAGCAACATGCTCTGACCACTGAGCCACAGAAACGCTTTAATTGGTAGTGTGCGTTGTAAGACTCGTAGTTGTTTTAGACATTGGACATCTTTGCTTCTGCCATTAGTAGGTTCTTCATCTTTATGTGATCAATAGGAAACTGTTATTTCCTTCCCCTCAGCATCCTACCTGCTGTAGAAACACACAGAATAGTTTCACATCGAGATCCAACTCTAAAACCCTGGCTCAGTCTGTGGATATCAATGAAGATGCCACAGATAAGCTATTCTAGATAACAGTAGACATTCTACAGTAATGACTCCCACTGTTTTCATCCTCATTCTCAAACATGCCCTCTTTCTGTCATCGGTTATTTTACACTTATCCCAGAAACCTCTCATTACCAGAAGCCCCTCTCCTTTGTGTTTACGAGTGTGTTGGGGTGGGTGTGGGGTTTGCGTGAGCACTACTGATGACTTATCGCTGGCATTAGGGGATGTCAGCTGTTCCACTCTGCTACAATGGGCTACATTTGTAATGAGGGCACACACTCAGTCAGAGACCGACACAGCAGCAGAGAGCTAATGGCCTGCTACAGTCTTTAGCTCATCTGTCACTAATGGCCAGAAAACAGCATGATGCGCACACATGGTCATTTATGTTCTATAGATGATTAACAGCTAATTAAACTGCAATCTGCACCAGTCACGCTAAACGCGTGCTTGCAGAAATAACAGCACTCGCCAAAACATGCAGCGGTACACACTGCTCGTGTCTTCAGAGGAGGAAAATAAACCTCTATATCAAACTTAATGCAAAAGTCTTAAAACAGAATGAATTTGGTAGTAATAACATTTTCAAAACAATGGGCTTTATGTACGTTTTACTTCCGCGTTTTATGAGTAGAAACCGTGGCAGTTTCCGGTCGGGGAAACTTAAAGCAGAGAGAAATGGAAAAATTTGAAAACAGCTACATTTAGCAGATGCTGTACATTACGGCTCATAGCAGTGTTTTATAGAAATGCTGTTCTACCGTATTTTAAGTGATACTTTCATTAGTTAACATTTCGTTATAACATTCCAAAAGGTCGGCACATCTATTTTCGCATTTTTCCATTTCTCTCTGCTTTAAGTCTCCCCATCCGGAAACTGCCTAGGGTTCTGAACGCGGAAGTCACACATGAATAGAGCCCATCTCAAAGGGTTTTGTAAATATTTTATGTTTCAGCAAATTGATGTCTAATTATGAATGATGAATTCATCAAACCAGTCTAACAGCAGATTGTGACATACTCATAAAATGTTGAATCTTTTGATTCATGCTCATGCATGTCACTCAGCACGACTTTCAATATACATACAGTTTGTATGTATGCATATATTTAGAACCTGATATCAGGGGAATCGTACATATTTATGAGGTGGCAAAGCCACCATTACCACAAACCCCAACATCACCGGCCCAAAGACAAATTGAGCTAAATGCATACATTTTATTAGGTGGCTATGCAACTATAAAGGCCCACCCTAACCCTGCCCCTTATCATAGCGTCACGGGGAAAGGCAAATCATACTAATACGTATAAATTAGATTTGTATGAGTTCACACAAATGAGCCACCTCGTAAAATACGTTTGAATTCCCGTCAGATTGTGTTCGTACTTATACATAGTGTCACAAAAATAAATTTGAAAGACACTTACTATTGAAATACATTAGTCGAGTGATGAAAATAAACACAAATTAATAGATCCAATTTTGTAACTGTGTCACAATTTTCTATGAGACTGTGTTTGAATTTAGACAGTTTCATTTGTACATTTTTGAGCAATCCACATTCTTGTTTTCTTCTAATAATCGTACATTATCGTACAATTCACATTGCATAAATTCTTTTGAAATTGCTGCACAACTCGTAAACCTGCCAACCATCTGCAGTTATTTGGAAAAACGTCAATTCGTTGCTAAACAGCTTTTATCAGCTAGCCCCTTACTCACCTTACTGGTTAAACCAGTTGTACTGTATGTATACTGTACAGTAAACGGTTAAATACACACTTCACTTTTAACTCTTTCCAAGCAGCCTTACAGTAAATGCAACACTATCTCTCCTAGTTACTCTACAGTAAATGTTTATGGTTTAAGTGAGTTTGTGGTTCACAGAGGATTGGAGATACATGCGTCTAGTGATGTGCTTCAGATCTGAAACAGACTCTTCTCTCCTCATTCTCTTCTCTCGGTGATGTCATGAGACACTGAGATCAGCAGCGATTGTTGTTTTTACCATGGGGTCGAGGGAGAGGTTAAGCACTTGATCCAACCCGCCAGATAACAGCTCAGATCTGGCCACTGTCATACTAAAGAACATTCCGCATTACAAGACTGATCCTTCATCTCATATTTACCCAGATATGAATTCAACAGTAAAGGTTATTCTAGACTGGACCTGCAAGAGATTTTCAGGCATTATAAGAGAGATTGTTTCAGATTAGATCAGATCAGTTGTTCTTGACTTGGTAGATGATGTTATTGAAAGCACTTGCTTATCATGTGTTGATGTCGATGATGCAAGTGGCAACAGAGTCAGAAATGTAAGCTCTGTGTTGAGCTTATACTGTATATATTAGTGCGACTAATTAAAAAAGTCAATGCACATTTTTTTTCATGTATTTCTTCCATTATATTTATTATGTTTGTATTTTAACACTTTTATGTTATGAGTGAACTCTTCAAAGAAGCTGCAGCCTGAGATTTTAATACTGTTTTTGAATCATTCACAACAGTGTTAAAAACAACAACTCAACAACAAATTCTTAATTTCTTAATTGTTTTGATTTGCGAACATTTGTCATAGAATATTGTGATTAATTGCAATAAATATGATATATGATTCAATATATATTTAGTAAATTTTTCTACAGTTTAAAATCAATTGTCAGTCCTGCTATTTATGGTTGTGTGAATCTCCTGCTAAACTTGAAGCACTGCCAAACACAATTGGCAATTTACTAGAGAAGTATCACATTTAGTCTTTCAGATTTTGTTTGAGTAAAAGTGGGTAAACTCCTGAAAAATCGTTCTAAGTACAGGTTTCTGAACATCAGCCAATGTTTTTGTATGTCCCTTTACTACACTCAAACAACAGCTGGTAAGAGCTCTCTGAACACACACCCACAAACCACCACCACTAGACTCGGTTGATACAGAAGAATACACAGAGACTAATGCAAATGACAAGCATCATCAGAGAGCACACACAGCTTTCTAATAATAATACCCATATGACCTGAACAGAGGGAGCCCCAGTAGCCACATTACCAACCAGTTAAGAATTTAACTTTTATGCAAAATTCAACTATTGCATAAAACATTAAAGAATTAGGTCAAAACAGTCAAATAGAACAAAATCTTCAAAAACTGCATATATAAAATATAGAGAACCCAGGCAAGCAGATTAGGATGCTGGCTGGCTAGTATGCTTGTATAAACAGAATGCTACAGTTGAGGCGCTATCAATCTACCACTGTGTAATTTAAAGCTGTCTCTGTATATTAATGTGGCAAAGTAGACAATATTTTAACATTAAAAATGACACGCTTTAGCTTTAAAATGATCATCCGTCTTTATGCAGCTCTTCAGTGTTGTGTAATAGAGACAGGCAGTTACGGCTTTCAGGTCAGAAGAAACACAAGACCGTTGTAGGAATAACAAGAAGTATTTCTATTAGGTAACTGTTTGGACGGCAGTACGTGTAGTTCTATGCTGTGGCATTTCTGGAAGGAACAGTCAAGTCTTTTACAGCGCTTTTGATGCTCTTGGACTACACTGAAGACTTCTACAGCTGTGACCAATAACAGAATCGCCATTAAATCGGGCTTGCGCTTTGTTGAGAGACAAGTGTCTGTTTAAGTTGAGAAAAAACACACTCCGGACCAGGCGTACACCCGTGAACACAGAGTCCTGAGGTTTGTCAGATTTATATGTTGACAGCTTTTTGCACTTTCTTTAGAGAGGTGGGATTCAGTGCAAGTCCGTTATGTATTCTTGCCTTATGTGGGAACATAATATTCTAATGGTTAGGTCACATGATCATATTTGAGGGTAACCCAGTACTTGTTAGTGTCTACATACTACGCATGTAACTGCTGACATTATCTAAACTGTGAGGATGAGTCTGTGTCGTGTCTTACAGCGAACAACTTCTCGGTTTCCCACAGCCCGTCTGTAGGCTGCGTGTCTCCATGAGAGGACCACAGACGTCTGCGATGTCAGAGGTCATCAGTGTTTGCATTCTCCTCTCATCTCCTCATGCATTCTTTCTGTTCAAACAACGACAGCTACAGCCGTATATTCATTCCTTTCAGCTCACACAGTACCTTTCATCACAGCTGCTAATGTGGCTACTGTACAGTAGATGCACCAAAAAAAATTGAACATTATTTACAGAATTTCTTTAGAAGAGAATATACCTTTATAATAAATAGCCAGATTCAAGTCGCAATGTGCTAAATAAATGGCAAAATGTCTGAAATGGAGGGGAACATATTTTCAAAACACAAGCATCTTACCATTTAAAAGGTCAAAAAGTCCCTTTCACCTTTTTCCTGCGCACTCTTTCTCTGTCCTCCTGATATGCACGCTTGGTTTCAGTGCAGAGAATTACAAGTTCAGGATGTCTGCGCTGTCGCCTTGCTTTGCTATATTCATATATTTATATTTATTATTTTTTGTATAATGCAGCGCAAAGTTCAGTGTATGTAGAACCATGTGCATGTACAGACAAAGTGTTAATTCATATTATGCCCAAACATTCAGTAAGTGACAAATGTTTCATGTTTCTCTATACCGGTCTCACCGCACAGAAGATGCAGAGAGATGCGATCCTGCGCTGAGTCATAGTCAGACCTCGCGCTCATATGCGCCGGGGGTTTCGGCACCCAACACTAAAAATGTCCCATTAGTTTTCATCATAAATAATCTTTTTGTTGTCGCAGTGCGTGCTCGTCTGCTATGCACTGCCCATATAACCAAAATGGCATGATCCCCATTGCATAAGTCCTCTGCGAAGAATGGACTGTGAGATTGGTAGATGACTCCTTTGAATCTTCGAAAATTCGGGGTCATCCCTACTGTGAACCATTCGCTTTTTCCAGTAAAACTATAACAACATTCCTTTTGAAATAGTTTGATACATTTCTCTGATTGAGAAAGCATGATGCCCTCTGAAGGTCTTTCTCATCTTGTATGAAATATTCTTAAATTTGTCCCCTAGTGAAGGATGGGGAGAAACCAGATATTGTTGCCAAGCCCCTTTATTTTCCACTGCTAAAGTGAATGGCTGTCTAATAACACATCCAGCTAATTTAAGTTGATTGAAATCTTAAAAATTCAAGTTTACATATTTTTCTTTCTGACTGTTGAAGCAACTCTCATGTGACAAGCACGTCATTCAGTAGTGGAAAAGGAGTTAATGTAATAATCTTAAATGGTTTTTCATGACCGGTACAGGTTAATTTAGCATGCAAGTTAAATCCTTTTTTATTTGTTTAATTGGAGGAAAAATGAAATGTTATCTGTGGACGGCACAGTTGCAGGCTGGCCACACTCGGTCAGTGGGCTACGAATTGAGAACCGCTGGCATGGACTGCACATTTACACCTCACTGTGTGCAAATCCTTTACAGAATTCTGGAGTCTGATACATTAGTTTGGACATTTGGTCCATAGTGAGCTTGTGAGGTTGTTTTTCCAATGTTAAAATTTTTCTATTCCTGTTTGTTGGCTGATTTCCCTTATAAATATGCTTTTTTAAGTGCTTAGTTTGAGTAAAAGACCCTTAGCAACATTGGGTCAACCAATGATGTGGGTTTGGGACGGAATGTTTGTGGAATATTGAGGGAAATGTTTAGGAAACCTGTTGAACCTTTTGAAATATTGAACCTATATTGAAATATATGTGGCGATGAATGCACGGACACTACACAGAAGCTTTAAAGATTATTTGTTGTTTACAAGAATCATCTTTAAAATATGATTTGGGTTTGTGAACCCACATCCGCATGTTTATTTCTATTCCAACTTTTGATGTGAAATGGAGTACATATGCCTGCACAGCCTCCACTAGTGTTGTCATGAGCAGCTTCCCGATGACCTCTCCACCTCTGTGATGTCATGAAATAGGGAGTGGAGCCTGAGAAATACAGTAAACCACTGATACACACATGGGAATTTGGTCGCAAACTGTGCAAAACAGCTGCCTGTTGATGCACACGTGCACATGCATGTTTGTTGTGGGACAGGATCAAATAGGAAAGACGGTAGAAATAGCCTTGGATCTCTCCTTCACGGGCATTCATTCAAGCATGCACTGTGAATACATGGAGAAATTAATTTTCAGCATGGGTGCAAGTCAATGGCCTCTCTCGCTCGCACTCATACAATCACTCTCTTACCCCGTCTGCATTTCAAACCAACTTCTGACAAGGACGACAAGTTTAGGACATCCATCATGGAAATCAGTGACCCCAGATATCAACATTCACACCAACAGCAGAGCATCTTAATTTACTGCTCCTTCATATGACTCTCCTGCAAAACTTCTGGGAATTCTCAGGGTCACCTTAAATGTACCCCAGCTGTAATAGACAGATAAAGATCTCATGAGTGATATTGGCCTGGGCTTTTCTAAGGTTATGATCCACTGGAAACAGGAAAGGTCACTATATGGTACAGCTACTTGAAGCTCTGCTCTTCTTTTTTGTGTAGTTGGTTCTTGATGACCAATGTGGAGCCAAAGACAATAGCTAACTATAAATATTCATATTGATTTATTTAGCACATTGTAAGATTCCTATGCTTTAGCTCTTTGAAACTTTGGAGCGTAAAACCTCTGAAATATTGCATCTTTGATCATGCATCCAGATGGACATTTTTGTTCAATGCAGCACATCTTTTAGTTAAAAGAACACAAAAATGGTTTTGTTAAAAATGATCATGTCCAACTTTTATATCTGGATCACTGTATTCATATCTATGTCAACTTTTATATCATTTCTACTCTGTAAAAATATTATTAAGTCATGTCAACATATATATTTACATATTCCATTAACTCATCAAAGTAAGCCATACATCTTCAGCCGATTTAAGTTATAAAGAAGTTATAGAAACTTATTACTACCAACATTTTAAATAGGAGTTTGAAAACACTTGACAAGCTAATTGGATTATATTTAAACATTTTAGACAGCATTTTTTTTCTCCGGTTTAATTCCTACAGTTTATGTCTTTGCCAATTTCTGAATTACAGTTTTTGACACTTGTAGCCAAATTATTGCAAAAAATCAAATCTCAAATAAGAAAAAGATTTTAATGGCCATACACAAGGAATTTATCTTAGTGACACAAGTTTCCAGAGCACAGACAGGTTAAAAAGTGACAAGACACAAAATAGTCAAAATAAATATGTATTAAACAACACATGACAAAAAGAACAGCATATTTTATGTAAAAAAGTGCTATAAAAACAATTATAATTTGCTATATACAAATGATGCAAGGGAATGTGGATATCTGTATGATATATTAAATCAATAACGTACGTATAATAAATATGAGTTTACATTTACTCATCTGAGTTTCTTTTTCATAAAAAATGTTCAGATAAACAGGAGGACTTAAACCACACACACACACACACACACACACAAGGGTCTCCTACACACTCGCACTCAGTAGAGGAATACATCATTACCTGATCAGTCACTCTCCATAGACTTAAGGAGCTCAGAGTAAAAGTTAATTAGCACGGCCATCTATTCTAATCATTCTTTGTGTGCTGTGGACATACACACTCACGCACATATGTTCATCTTACGCTCAAACTGGAGTGAATCACAGTCATTCAAGAGGCCCTGCCACTCCTGAACAGCTATCCAAATAATTCTCTCTTCTGAACCTCAGCCAGATGCATTCTGGGATGGGGGGCTGCCCTGCTACCTCTGATTACAGGCTGATCTTTGACTCCCCAAGATTTGCTGGTGATATTTTGTATATTGTAATTTTTACTACAAAGAGTACAATTATAGTTTAAAGTTAGCAAAGGTGTTATAATTTATGATGACACCAGAAGACAAAAATAAAAGATAACGTACCGTCACCTGATCATGTGATTATAAAAATGATGTTTTCATATATTGTGCACAGAATGAGCACAGAATCCTGAGATTAGCCAATCGAAATGGAGTATTTTCAAGAAACATGTAATCACAGTAAGGCTTTAGAATTATTTTACCCTTCTGAACCAAATAATCTCTATACCAATAGATAAGATCAAGAATGTGTGCACTTTTCTCTGTACCCCTGTGCAGTTTTCTCACCAGTTCTCAAAACCTCTATAGGCTCATTTTAAGAATGCAGATGTATGTGTTCCACAGATCCATGTACTTTATTTGTGTTT
Source organism: Triplophysa bombifrons (assembly GCA_029783895.1). NCBI lineage: Eukaryota > Metazoa > Chordata > Actinopteri > Cypriniformes > Nemacheilidae > Triplophysa > Triplophysa bombifrons. Next base: position 19,856,332 of record CM056452.1, read on the forward strand.
TCTATGTCATTGTGTCACAGTCTCAATGTCAACTTGTTGCACATAGACTACATCCGCAATGACAGCCACCACAATCTCTTTTAATCAATACTGCGCAGTCCAGCTGCCAATCAAATATTCCCTCCTACCCAAGTGTTCACCATCTCACTCTGCAGCTCTCGACAGCACTGCATTCAAATGCAAAACAGTCAGATTGATTTGTTATGTGGCCATGTTAAAATGCCACATAACAGGTTACCCCTAAGTCCTTAAAATGTTTTTAAAGGGCTGCTAAAGACAAGGAAATGGTCAATGAAAGCCATAAAGAGAGATCTCATCTCGTAAAAAGACATGTTTGAAGGAATCATTAGTGTCCTACAGTACTGCAGGTATTCTCAGTGCCTGGAAATCTAGTCATAATCATAAAAGTAGGGGGAAAGAATGAAGGATCTCTATAATAACAGAGTCTTCGATGCTGTTTTGTGTTCCAATGAGCTCGTCTATTAGCGTATACATTTTTTTGGAGCTTTTAGAAAAGAAGTTCCCATGATTTTCAGACAATCTCCCAGCTTGAGGTTCCTGTGGAGAGAGAGAACAGAACAGACCCAGACAACTCTCCCCATGTCTCTGAACTTAACGTCTGCCAGCTATTGCTGGACGGCACCATTACGCAAGTCTGCTTAGCTCGCCGACAATACGTTAGCTTCGGCAAAAATGAGATGAGCATGTGAGTATAAGGAGTTCAGAAACCCGAATCTGCTCGCCTCACATGTCACTTAATGACTTCCATTTGCTTCCTAACTGTTCTGTGCATGTTTATTTCTTGCCATGATCAAATGCAGAACTCATAGTGTTGTTGCTTTGTATTTTTATGCTTTGTTGCACTTGTACATGTTCTACTACCAATGGTAGCGTTTTTCTGGTGTAGTCTTGGTACCTTGCTCCACGATCGCCAGCACTTTTGCGCACACAAATGCACATTTCCATAATGTTGATGATTCCCAGTGGATTTGATGGGACATACTGCCTCTACTAATTGGCACATTAATAATGTTCTCCAGTTATGAGCGTGTCTTAATGAGCTGCATCTTACATACTCTAGGGCATTTTTTGTACATATACATGAATTAAAGAAATAGTTTGCCCAAAAGTGAAAATTCTGTCATTATTTGCTCACCTTCTTGTCGTTCCAAACCCATTTGGTTTATTTTTTCTGTGGAACACAATAAGCACAATGCTTAGAATTGTTATTTAGCTCTTTCTACACAACCGGAGTTCATGGTGTCCATGTCTGTTAAAGGAATAGTTCACCCAAAAATGACACTACTCCCATAGTATTTATGTTCAATACTATGGCAGTAAATGGAGGATGAGATCTGTGGTTACTGACAATTTTCAAATATCTTCATTTGTGTTCATCAGAACAATGGAATTCAACAAACAAGTCCTGTAAATACCTGCACCGTTCAACGTATTCAGTGATATGTTTGATGCAAGTCTTCTGTCATTTCTGGCATCTTAATCTGACATTTTACTTGCATTTCTTTTTTAATATGCACGTATGCCCTCTAGGTTAACATATGTGCTGTTGTGGTTTTTAAAAGGAAATCCAATGTTGTACACATCTCTCTCTCCTCTTTTGATGAAAGAGCATGGGTTCAGAGTGACACGCCTGCCTCAGGAGACCCTACCAAACGCGCTCTCTACATCCCTGATGAGGTCAGGCCTCCCTGAGCAGGGTTTCCATCTCATTCCTGATTTCAGAGCACCTTGATTAACATAAAGGTCCTCTGGAGAGTTGGTGTCCAATAACATCGCCCCCTCCTCTTTGTTTCCCCCCCGCTGATTGACACAAGATGGCGGCCCACATTAAATGCCCATCAGCCCTGCATTAAGTTTGGAAACGGAACAGTTGTGGAACAATGAGGGGTCGACCCATCCATGTAATAAACTAGAAAAATTCCCCCAAAGGCTTGAATTGGAACAGGTCCTTTTTAATAGAAAAGTTGTGGATAAATAGATGCACGGCTCTGTAGAATGTTGTTTTTGCTGTGATCGCTTTTACAATGAATGGTTGAAAACATGCATAGAGAAAAATCTGGTTCCAAAAATGGTTTTTGCTTCGATTTGTGTTGCTTTTTCTTTTGTGCTTTGTTTTGCTTCGCTTTCCTTTTTTGCTTTGCTTTCTTGTTTTGATTGTTTTGATGTCGTTTTGTTCGGTACCATACATTCAATAGCACTACCTTTTTTTTGCTTCTCCACATCACATATGCATTTGGTCTCTCTATCCTGTACCAGCTTGTGTAAATTGCACTTATGTGAGCTATACTGCTAAGTATCTAAGTTCGAATGGTATCTCATTGGGTTTCATGTCAACTTTTGCTAGCTTGTACTGTATCACTCCTTGTTGTCAATCATGAAGTTGTCGCTGTACAAGATTCCAGTTTTCTGTCACGCTTGTTGTCATATTGCAAATGTCACGTTTCATGGCATCTCTCATTGCCCTTCTGATTTAAAGTTCTAATTAAGAAAGCTTGGAGTGCAAATTAAGCGGAATTAGCTGTCAGCCAATTCACATTTAAATGAGTGATGCTAAGACCCTTCCGGTAAGCGTTTAAATGATATAAATTGCAGTTTAAGTGCAGGGCCTAATGTTTGTCTTGAAATTAATGTGACACAAGGCAGCAATGACAATCAAGGCTCTTCTCATACTCATTTGGGCTCGTTTAGAGGCCTTTGTGCCCACAAAGCTTTGAGCAAATTAACACAATTGCTGTTTTTTATGAGCAGTCATAAACGGAGGCCCTCCTTTGGCGGCTAATGAAGAGAGAAACAGCTTGTGTTCCAATGTTATGACAGTCGAAGAACAATCATAGCTCAGGAAAAAAACAACACTCTCAGACTCCCCATAGCACGTTGAGATGAGACTAAACAAAAGAGCATAGATATCTCGTCGTGCTCATGTAAGATGATCTGCTTTGCTCCAGCGGTTCTGTCCTGGAAGCATATGCTTGTAATTTGTGTGTATTATGTCATTTGTGACTGTTGAAAGCACATTTTGACAGACTCCGTTACCCATGCTACTTAGTTACGTCCTCTGAGGAGCTCTGCGTGAATTTACGGACATGTGAAAAAATGTTCAAAAATAACAAATCGATCACGATCTGTCTCATGTTGTGCCGTATTCGCTCCTGAGCTTATTTAACCAAAGCATCTCCGCACAGCCGTTATTTTGTTTCACTGTCCGTAGGCCTCAATGACACTGGGTTTCTCTGTTGTCTCTTCTCATAGGCTTTGGAGAGCGAGTTTGTTTCCTGTCAGCTGCATCAGTGGATTGATCTGATTTTTGGCTACAAGCAGCAAGGACCTGAGGCCGTCAGAGCTCTTAATGTCTTCTATTACCTGACTTATGAAGGAGCAGTGAACCTCAGCTCCGTATCTGAACCCATGATCCGAGAGGTAAGTCTGTCTCTTCATTTCATGCATGAGCTCTGTAACGAAGCCTAGTGGTCTACCTGAGCCACCATCCTAACCATCATCCTGATAAGTGGAACGCTCTACCTACCTCACTTGTTTTGGAACAGAGCAACATTGTCTCACAAACTCTTTCACAAGCATTCTTTTTACCTGAGGTCCAACACAATGCATTTTATAAATGTGTGAGCTTCAGAGACACTTGGTATAACATTTGTTTAGCTGTTTTTCACCTACGACGCCTAAAGATATGCCAAAGCGCTTAATAGGAATCTTTTTTCACGCTTTCCTTTCCCTCCTGTACCTCTTTCTCTCCCACACTCATTTAGTATTCATCTTTTCCTCGCTGTGAGCCGGCATGTAGAAGAACAGCCTAGTTTAGACAGAGGGAATTACAGGTAGCTTACTAACTGGCAGGTACAGGTGTGCTTCAAACGACGTGAGGACCGCTTTTCTGTAGGAATATCACTTATATTCAATACAATCGTATATTGGACATGGACATTAGAGTTATTGATATCAAAGTTATTAAGACTCTGTCTACACTGAAAGCTGCCTTAGGATGAAATATCTTAAAAAGCAGAGTTTTCGTTTTCAAAATGCTCTACGTCCACACTTGCATTTTCAAGCGTTTCCCAAACGCTGCCCCTCTGAACTGAAACGTCTGAAAACGTCAGCACGTGTCATTTCTGTCAGGCGTTTATTTGCTCTCTTCTTTATTATGTCATGGCAATGTGGAGCAAAGAGTAATTTTTTTAAGTAGACGGACAATGAGATAACTTAGAGGTGTTGCTGCGGGTAACACAAGACTATAAAGCTGCAAAAGCGAAAGTGAAACTTAACTCGCGCTCCGCTGCCAAACAATAACTGCTAGTAATAAAATATTCCGTCTCCTAAAATGCAATCTAAAGTATGCATGAACTGACATTTATGCTAACAAACAGGAGAGCAGCCGAAACAATTGCATCACATGACGAAAAACGCATCATCGTTCTTTAAACCCATCCGTTTTCCTCATTCACACTACAACGGGAATACAGCATTTTCAAATGTATCCATTTTAGTGTGCGTTTTCGAAACCCTCAGTTTTTTGAGAAAACGGTGTCTCAGTGTGGACGAAAGGCCAAAATGGAGAAAAAAAGATGCGTTTTCAGACGGAAACGCATTAGTGTGGACAGGGTTGTAGTAGACAACACATCCTGTAGTACCGTTCCTGTTTTACTAAAGTATAGTGTAGTTTGTTGTGCAGACAGTTTACCTATATGAACCGGTACATTTAAATGAAATCTATGATAAAGAAAAGTTTTTAACAGAAATGTTACACCATCATTAAATTCATTAGGATCCTTACAGACACATCACCATACTTTCTCTAGAGGACAAAACTCATCGCAAACAGTACTTGTGTTAAGAAGATTTACCATTCAAAACTATCTGCTTTACATCATCCCAGGAGAGCAGGATGTTGGTGTTACCGAGCCTGGCATGGTGGTCTGATGTCCATTATTCTTTTGGTAGTCATGAGGACACGCTTTTTTGTTGTCCTTGAAACATCAGTGTCTTGGATGTGAGCTGAACAGAACTATAAGTACAGGGTATTCATGAATAGACCTTTAGTGGCATATTTATTAAATGTAGTTGACTTGTGTTCTCGGGTGTTGATTGTTCAGCCATCAAAGCCATATATTTAGAGGAACTAAAAGTTAAAAGGCATTTGTATTTCAATTATGATGAATGCATGTCGTTTTTTGACTTCAACATTTTGGGACATACACACAGACATAAAGTGGCAGATATGTTAGCTGTTCTGATGCTTGAAGTTCTGCATCCATGCTGTTTAGGTCCCACATTGTCATTGATTTTGTGAGAAGTGTAGCTATTGTCTGAGTGTGAATGTGTGCACTGGGACAGCAGGCTGGTGTCCGGGTGGCTCCAGTCTTCCTGCCCTTCATGCTCAGTGACTGTGGTTGATTAACGACTCGCCTCACCTTACTCCCATCTAGGTGATCCTGCTATCTCTTTATAGCTCTTTCCTTCCATCTATCTATCTCTTCATCCCTCTATCCGATGCAGATTCATTGCCTATCTGCCCCAGTCATCTTTCTCCAGTTCAGCCCATTACCCTGCACACTTCCTGTTTAATAAGCAGGGGTTAAATGGGATTCCTAACGCCTGACTGCCACTCTTCCATCCACAGGCTATTAGGAGATCGATAAATTCACACAGCCGCGTCTGCTATCACACTGTAATAAACACGCTTGGAAAAAGCATTTAAAGGATCTAATGCATAAGAAGTGGGTGAGTAAGAGAGAACGCACATCGGAACAGGATTGAAAGGGCTCAACATTAACCATGGCCCTGGGCCGGTTTGACAGAGTTTTTTAGACAGTTGATAGAACTGTCACATGCCCTGTCGGCCATTAGTGCTGCATCCCATGATTTGGTGATCACAAGTGTATTTATGTCCTGCAAATTCAAACATTTGTTCAAGCATAAGTCGAGGTTGGGTAAATGCTAAACAAGTCAGTAATGTTTTGCACGATATGTCATCTTTTTAGTAAGGGTTTAGATTTAAATGTTGTATAAGTGATTGAGGTCATGCTTCAAAACTGACAATAATGCATGATTTTCTAGATATGGAGATAGATATGAACATTGATTTGTTGTAGATCCGTCTAGCAGTTTTTCATGTTACCTCATAGAAATCCTAGTGCCCCACTCTGTGCCCTAGTTTGAAGAACTAAATTAGAAAAATAAACAATCAGCGAGTTGTTGCTTTGGCCCTTAGAACAGTGAGGGTGTATGTTTGTCTTGAAGCAGCAGGTAGGGCATCAGATCTGGGTGTTCTCAGATAGCCTTTGTGGGGAAACCAACTGCTGGGTTCTGGTTTTTCAACATGCAGACCTGTTTGTGCAAGACTGGGATTTGTCAGACAGAGAAGACAGCTGAGTTTTCTGATGGCAGACTGTTCCTGTGTAATTGTGTCTCGATATATGTTGAGTCCTGTGTGCACGTGTGGAACGTCTCACGTCACATAAGGGTCACTCAGGAGACTGGGCCATGTTTACTCAGACGATGATTACTTCCTGTCTTTGCCCTTTCACCACAAAAAAGAACATGACAGACACATGACGGTCCCTTTACACGTGAAATAAAAAGACAAACACACACACATTCGCACACACACAATCCGCATTCATCCAATCAAGCAGACCCTTCACTGAAGTCTGAGACTAACCTGACCTTTGAAATTCTTAGATTTAGAGAGCAACCCTTCCCCAATCTCTTCTATGTATGTACGGAGACCCCATTATGCAAAATAAGAAAATTTGGTCACAGCTTGTTGTACAGCTAAATTGCCTTGTCAAGGGTTAGAGTAAATCAGGTGACTTGTGGAGCGTGACTGTGTGCGTCTCTGAATGTGTGTGCATACATACGGGGTATTTCCATCATTTAAATGTGTAGAATATAAAGAGACCTCATCAGATATGCACTAGTGATCCTAAAGAGATTGGCCCCGCTAGTATGGCTAGCACCCATATAAGCTTCTCTTCTCATTGGCTGGATGCTCTGACCTGAGCACTGCTGCATTGCTCTAATGTGCTAGTAAATGTCAGTAGAGAATTTAATGAAGATGGGTCAGGTGCCCGGGCAAGACGCATCAACATATTAGCCTAAACGAAACGTCATAAACTAACATCCTCGACCTTCATCCTGTCTTTGACGCCAACCCAAACGCTGCACTGCTGAAATTTTGTCTGACCAAACGATGTCCACAATACAACACGTAATGTTATTTTATTAATAAAAGAACCTAAACAAATTTGCATTATTTGTTCAGAAAAAACTATAATAATTTAGCTTGAATTTGTGCGATTATACACATGCTGCAATGTTGGAGGTTTATGTATGATTTGCACAAACTCGTTCTGCTTATGTTGCATTAATAAGGCAGTCAAGTGCTTTGGTGGTCAAATTCTTGTCTACGTGTTCGGCTGTCTACTTTCAAAAAGATTTGTGGAGGCAAGAACCTCATCCATTACAGAGGCAAAGGCCTCATGCAAGAAAACACTGTTGCTTCAAAGAGAATTGCCGGAAAAAAAACACATTTCATACTTAATAGGTGACGCAACGCGGTTTCGCCAAACACCAAAGAATTCGGCAGAGAATTAAAGAATTGATGCCACACATAGTGTCAAATTTGCTTTTGAGTAGAAATCAGCCAATCATATAATTGAAACGGGGTGTCTTCCCTTGCGTGGCCTCTTCTGAACCTCATTTCTTTAGAATGGTATTTCCAGACACAGTAGTCTGTCATCTGTGTTCCATCAATGGCTCTAATGAGATCACTAGTGGATTTACACTATATAAAGAAGAGTTTGTGCGGCGGAGTCTATTGTTACCAGCGGAGTGGGCTGAATCAGATCAAAGCCGGAGAGAGGGATGAGAAAAGAGAAGAAGAGATAAAGAGCTAGAAACATACGGAAAGGATTGATGGGCGGCCCGAGCAAAGTGGAAAAAGAAAGAGGCAGAAGATTGAAGAAATACAATGAGAGAGATAGTCTCCTTACTTGCTTTCATGAACAGCAGTCAGACGAGAGCTGGGACGTTTCTGCCATGCCTCTCTCTCTCTCTCTCTCTCTCTCTCTCTCTCTCTCTCTCTCTCTCTCTCTCTCTCTCTCTCTCTCTCTCTCTCTCTCTCTCTCTCTCTCTCTCTCTCTCTCTCTCTCTCTCTCTCTCTCTCTCTCTCTCTCTCTCTCTCTCTCTCTCTCTCTCTCTCTCTCTCTCTCTCATCTCTCTCTCTAGTGTGGGATCAGCCTGGTTTCTCTCTTGAATCATGGAAATCCCATCTGAGATTCACACTGATCTAACGCACATCACACACAGCTGTACATGACCGCACTGCACTGTGGGATAGAGAGATACTTGCACTCAAAGGCAGAGAGACAAACCCACATGTATGATGTGAGAACTTTGCTCTTTTTTCATGGTTGAGGTCATCTTTCTCTCTCCTAAATTTTTGTGTGATATGAATTTATTAATGCAGTACATGCAAGTTCTCAATCAAATTGTTTTGCAGGTCTCTTTAGGTGCTGTGGAGTGGAGAAACCAATCCAAAATACAATGAATAAAATATAAATGAAATCCCAATACAAACATATGATGACGAGAATTCTTTTTTTTATTATGTAGTAAATTATTTGCTGCTTAAAGCATAAGAACAGTGGGATCTTAAAAGGCAATTCATCCTTATTAACCAATTCAATAAGCTTATCCAACATAGTAATATTACAATTTATAAATACATTTTCTAAATTTATAAATAAAATGTTTTGCAAAAAGGATTTTTTCAAGACATTTATTTTTTATATGACAGTTTTTGTTTTACAATGATCACAAATTGATATCAAGTGTAAAAAATATATCTAAGGCAAAACACTTTAAAGTAAAAGTTCACCCAAAAATGAAAATTCTATCATAATTTCCTTCCCCTCTTGTGATTTCAAACCTTTATGACTTTCTTTCTTCTTCAGAACACAAAAGAAGATATTTTGAAGAAAGTTGGTAACCGAACAGCACTGGCTCCCATTCACTTCTGTAATATATAGACAACACCAATGCAAGTGAATGGGGGCCAGTTAACAACATTCTTCCAAATATATTGTTTTGTGTTTTGTGGAAGAAAGAGAGTCATAAAGGTTTGAAATAACAAGAATGGGAGTAAATGATGAAAGTTTTTTTATTGGGGGGTGTGAACGTCAGACAGTTCTTAAACAAACAGTATGGTTCGCAAAAATTAAAATCCAGTTCGATTATCATCATTATCTCCACCTCTCTATCTCTCTCTCTCTCTCTCTCTCTCTCTCTCTCTCTCTCACGGACTCAAGCACACATTACTTTGAGTGTGTATTAGTTGATATAGTCCAGGGCAGGTTAGCGACTGTCTCAAGGTGACATTTATAGTCCAATATCTCTTCATTAGTGCCACCAAAGCCGCATAACCCTCTCTCTCTTTCTTTCAGGCAGTGGAGTCTCAAATCAGAAGTTTCGGACAGACGCCCTGCCAGCTGCTAATCGAGCCCCACCCCCCACGCAGCTCTGCCATGCAGGTGGTGAGTAACACACAAACACAGACAACCGTTATGATCATAGTGTTCTTCACGTCAGACAGTGTTTCTGAACCGCAGACACTTCAACCAAAGATATAATTCTCATCTTAAAATCTAATAACATAAGAAATGTGGGGGAAATGTGTAGCCACAAATTCCGGATTGAGGTAACAAAATGGGAAGATTCCAAAATATGTCGTTGAAAAATTCACATTGGTTGACCACTGATCTCAATATTTGGCAGAATGCGTCCTATTTTGTGGCTGATCTGAGCCTGAAAGTTGTATTTTTTTATTTGGAACTATAACATTGGTATAAAATTCACTTTTCCCCAATGAATTTGAAGTCAATGTCGGTTAAATACAAATTTACATAGAAACAAACGTGCTGAAGCAGCAATCTAGTATTTATGCACACTGTCTGATAGATATGTCTGTACATCGATCTAGTCTCTGCTTTCTGCTGTACTTGTACCTTAACTCTCTGTCCTCGAGCTCTTCTTCTGTCCTCTCTCATCGAGCTCTGAGCGTGAGAAAGGATCCCAGAACTGAGTTGTGTGGTTGAGCTGAGAGCTCAGGGGTGATGGGGTCTTAAGTCTAGAAACTGAGATGCTGTGGGTGATGGCCTAGAAACCCCCATTAGCTGTGTGTTTCTGCAGCGATGACAGCCCCTGCCTGAGACCTCCGCAGAAACAAAACTCACACACTCTCTCTGAATGTCCGCATGCAGATATACCTTTATTCTTTGACACAAAACTTTTTGACCTCCCTACGGAGGCAGCATTTAAAGGCATCGTAGTTTCCCGACTTGAGGACTGTTCCAAAAGGTCCTTATTATAATACCTCCTTAGATACCTAATTATAGGCCAGTTTTAAGGCTTGATAATTCCACAGAACAGTCTGTGAAATACTGATGTCTTTTCTGTTTCCATAGCAGATGTCATGATGACAGATAAACAAAGAAGACGGCATTGAGTGGGGTATTGTGGGTCGTCTATACTTGCTCTCTCTCTCCCACGAGTTCCCATGGTTGTGGAAAATACAGTTATTTTTGGCCTGGACGAGTCATGGAAATGAATTAATTCTCGAAAATTGAATCTAAGTGTGTCATTTTTTACAGTAGCTAATTTGATATGCAGAGACATGTAGTCAACGAGTTGCTTGAGTTGAGATGATCTTTTTTTCAAAAACTGGCAGAACGTTTTCACAACGTTATTTGAAACGTTATCAGAAGTGTTAGCAATCTACTGTTTAAAAGTCAATAGTTTTCGTGTGTTTTTCTATATGATCTGTTTTGACATATAAATCAATATAGGATATGTTTGTTGCGTTGTACACTTTCCCAAACAACAAAAGCAAAATTCTCCAAAGCACTCGTGTTGTATAGTTTATTTAAAAGCCTTTAATAGACGGCTACATGGTTTAAAAACATAAAAAAATTGTAAATCTACACATTTCAGCTTACACGGCCTTCTTCACCTGAAGAAGGATTTGTATGCCTTGGAGTATTTTTATATTTTTGATATGGCATTGTCTTGAATTATCCAAAGAGCGCCGTTGATGATATGAAGAGACCGTGTAGCACTCTTTGCCTTTTTTTGTATTTAACAAAAGCAAAATTTTGGAACAGATGAGATGACCAAATCTGATAATTTCTTTGAAAGTACCATCAAATTAGATCTTGTATCTGGTTCATACACTCCATGCTGTTCTCTTTCTCCATCCCACCTCCATGTCTCTGGAAGGTTAATAAGAGTAGATCCTCTGTTTAATAGCACTCACGGGCTGAACACTGTTTAAGAGGCACTAGCTGTCTGTCTAATTTACTGCAGGCACACCAATTAGCCCTGTGTCTCCATACGGTGTCTTAAAATCACACACACACGTCAGGATTGGACATTACAGACATAAGACACCAGTTAGATTGGAATAAAGTAGAGTTTAAGGGTGATGTTGAGACGTTTCATACTAAGATAAGTACAACAGATATGAGTGTAAAAAACGTTCTATTTCTGTTGTGTTGTTCTGAGGTAGACCGTTTACTTTAATGTGATTAATCCATGCATTTATGAATGTTATTAAAAAGCAGCGTCCAATCAAATCGCTCTTAAAGAGTGACAGTGCAGCTGCCCACCTCTGATCTCTTGCCTTTACAAACATAGCCCTGCCTCAGTGAGGAAGTTAACTTGATGGTTGGATGACTTTGCAGCAGAGTAATCAGACAGCTGTGCGTGCCGTGTACGTGTGCATATGTGTGGGTACGTGTGTGTGCGCACTCTTTAGCTTCTCTTCATCTGCCGACTTAAAGTGATAGTTCACCCAAAAATGAAAATTCTGTCATCATTTTCTCACCCTCTGGTTATTTCATACCTGTATAAATTACTGTGTTCTGATGAACACAGAGAAAGATATTTCCAATTCTGTGACATCATTGACTGCCGTAGTAGGACAAATTAAATGGTAGTCAAATGTGCCCCAGAACTGTTTGTGTTCCTAAATTCTAACAAAATATCTCACAAATATTCTCACAAAATAAATGAGGACAGAATTAACATTTTTTGGGTGAACTATCCCTGAATGGCACTAAAGCAAATTGTTACTAATAGAGTTCTGTGGCAGCCTAAAGGAATGCTTGGATTCTTTCAAACTCTTTTCTAACTGTTTTCTCCGTTGTTTATATACAAATCATTACACAGAAGTATCAAAACTTGCCTGGATTAAACATTTATAAACCTCTCAAAGCTCTGATAGTTGTTAGATTATCAGGACTGGTTTAGCAGTTTTGATTTTTTTTGTTCTCTCCACCCCGCTCCTTTTCAAACTGTAACTAAAAAATTTGACAAATAACCCCCTGTGGTGAAAACCAAGTTTTTAAGGATGTTTATATGTCTATGTGGTGTTTTTAATATGGTTTAAAGGGATACTTCACCCAAAGATTCTGTTATTATTTACCAACCTTTGAGTTGTTACAAATCGTTTAAATTTCTTTGTTCTTATGAACACAGAGAAAGATATTTGGAATAATGCTTATAACCAAACAGATCTTGACTACCATAGTAGGAAAAAATACAACGGTAGTCAAAAGTGCCCCAGAACTGTTTGTTGTCCTACATTCTTCAAAATGTCTTCATTTGTGTTCAATAGAGCTAAAAGAATGGATTAAGTATTTTTTCCTAATATGGGAGTCAATTGGGGTCGTGATCTGTTTGGTTATGAGCATTGTTCCAAATATTTCTATATGTGTTCATCAGAGCAAAGAAATTTATATGAATTTGGAACAATTCTAAGGTGAGTAAATGATGAAACAATTTTCAATTTGGGGTGAAGTATCCCTTTAAGTGCAAATATGCATCATTTCATGAGTGTGGTGCTCATTGCAGTGGATTTTCTCGATAAGTTTACAAAAAACTATTTTAAAATTCAGTCTGAAACTGCCACTGTTAAGGACATGATAACCCTATAGGTTATAGGATAGGATGTCCTATCACAGGTCGAATGAGACATCTATGTAGCTATAATCAATGGTCCGAGCTCACGTGAATGAGTGGAGGCGGCGTCTAATTAGCATATTAATTAATCTGCATATACGAAATAAAGCAAGGGTGTTGAGTCACATTCATGTCATTTTAAGGCATGAAGAAATTATCATCACCAGAAAAACTTTTGCATATGCTATTTTAATGCTTAAATAATAAGTAATAACATATTTAAATGCAGTGGGACATTGAAACTGTATTATGATGCGTGAACTGTGCATTGGTCAATAGCAAGGGTTTACAAACTGAAGTCTATATTCCTAATTATGTTTTTATTAAAAAATATTCAAGTTTTTGAGAAGAAAAGTTTCTAAGTGTGGTACAATAATGAATAGGTTAGCATTCGGTAATAGGTCAGTTTGGTTGTTGACAAAAATTACGCTGAAGTAATAAAAACGCCCTACCTTCTGTGTAGTCAGAAACCCCTCACAAAATTGCTCACTCTATTGTATCTTTATCCATGTATTGATATAAAGTAATTCTGACATTTGCATTTCTCAGGTTATTTAGAGACGTATCTGTAAGAAATGTTGACTGTTTGTGCAACAAGTCCACAATTTCACATAGTCTGTTTTACACGTGGGTAAATTTTTCGAAATTGAGATTTTTACATCATCTTAAAGGTGAATAATTGAGCTTTGTATTGATGTATTAGTTGTGAAGGTTAGGACAATATAGGGCAGAGATACAGACATTTATAACTCTGAAATCTGAGGGTGCAAAAAAATCACAATATTGAGAAAATCGCCTTTAAAGTTGTCCATCAGAGGCGCTATAGCATGCCATCCACTCAAAAAAATAACGTTTTTATATAATTAAGGTAGGAAATTTACAAAATATCTTCATGGAACTTGATCCTAATATCCTAATGATTTTTGGCATAAAAGAAAAACGATAATTTTGACCCATACAATGTATTTTTGGTTTTTACTAAAAATGTTCCCGTGCTACTTAAGACTGGGTTTGTGATCCAGGGTCACATTTCTCTTCACCATCCAGTTACAATGTGCTGCAATATGTATCGCATCACTGGGTGGTTGGCAATACCTACCCTGTAACCTCCAGCTTTTGTTTCAGCTTTTCAATTTTTCCGCACTCTTCTTTCTTTCGCTGCCTAATTTCCTCTTTTCCTGCTTCTTTTTCTCTCCCTCTTTTCCTCCCACCATTACTCTCTTTTCCTCTGCGTTTCCTCGCTCCCTCATGACGGTTCCTCATGGACTCAACAGTATCTCCTTCTGCAGACCCCACTGATGTTCACAGAGCAGATGCAGCAGGACGTCATCATGGTGCTGAAGTTCCCATCCAACTCTCCCGTCACACATGTGGCCGCCAACACGCAGCCAGGCCTCACAAACCCGTCCGTCATTACAGTCACAGGCAACCGCCTCTTCGCTGTAAACAAGTGGCACGGCCTCACTGGTAAGAGAGATTGGACAATGTGATCATTATCCGCTGGAGCAATAATCAATGTGATTGGTCATATGGTCGGTTATTAAGGATTTGATCAGTTACCATGTTAAGTTTACAAGCTAGTATTTTTTATCTTTAGTCTTTGTATTTGTTTCCACACAATCTGTCATCTAAACCTCAGTGATGTGAGCTTTATCCCTCTCAACCCTGGTTGTAGATTCTTAGACATTGAAATCTCAGCTTGAATTGGATCAGATGTGACACTTCCTCTGCCTTGCATTCAGCTTCCTGTCTACCTCCATTTATCAGCCTTCTTTTTTATTTATTTTAGATCAGTCTAACCATAGATAATGCTAAGAGCCGTTCACTAGACAGAGGGAGGATGTTTCGCAGATGTTGTACTTGATCAAATCTGCTCAGATATTGTGGATTTCCATTAAATGACACTCGGTTTGGAACATTTTCTGTTCTGTAAAGGATACATTTGAATGTTTGTACACTAAGATGCTAATAGCTACCAAAAATCAGCTTATTAAAAAAATTAAACAGATAGTTCGCCCCAAGAATTTCAAAATTCTTGTAATTTCAAACCTGGATGACTTTCTTTCTTCTGCAGAACATAACGGCAGATATTTTGAAGAACATTGATAACCAAACCACGTTGGCTCCCGTTGACTTCCATTGTATGGACCCAAATCACTGGGAAATTTCTCGTAATATTGCATGACTAAACGATGACAGAATTTTTATTTTTGGGTGAAGGCTTCAAAATCAAGAAACACTAACAGTTTAAGTCATTCCGGATTTATGAAAACCAATAGGTGTAAGATTGGGCATGTAAATATTCAATGACAGGATTAGTGTAGTCGCATTATCAGTGCATAAACTTTGCATGTCACTTTCATTACACACTGGAAGGAGCACCATCACAAAAGACACAAATATTTAATAAACCTACATTTATTATTCATTTTTATGGCAAAGAATATTTGTTCCGTCATTTAAAATGGTTATATAGTAAAATAGTTAGCGATAAGGTACATTATTTTAATTGTAGGCTTTTGCTGTTACCAGGCAACTTCCCAACTCGCTGCATTGATACGCAGCAAAATTCATCTAAAACCGAACAGATGAGCTGCTTCTTTGTCATTGTTTATTGTTATTACTCTGCTGTGGTAATTCTGTACAGTGGCCTCTATAAATAAACATGCTGACGGTTCACTGTATTAAATCCATTTTTCATTTACTCTTTGCATGTCTCTCAGGTCACCAAGGCTCCTCTGTCCAGGACCAGCAGTACCAGTTACCGGTGGAGATTGATCCTCTGATAGGTGTGTAGCTTGTCAATCGTCAGTTGAGTGATTTGTGATTGGCTGTTGTAATTGTGAGGGCCCAGCCCTTGGGAGGAGATGAGTGCTGTTTTTCACCTAGCCGCCATTCAGCTCGAGCTCAGCATTTGCATTCAAATTGGAAAGCAATGAGCTGTGGCCTAGCCTGTACATCATCAGCTCTCTCTCTGTCAGACTGAATGAATATGAATGGTGTAATAATGTCTGATTGAAGCCGCGTGGCACGCGCTGTCAGGACAATATGTCGTCCTCTCATCCCTCCAACCTGTTGATGAGGAAGAGAAGAGAATGTGTGATAACATACATCAGCCTCTCTGAAATTTCTCTCGTTACCGAAGGTTTCAATATAGCGACCTTTGCATTCCATTGGAATCAAATCCATATCATTATGAGGTTATTGGATGATTTGCACAAACTTGTTGAGCCTTAACTAGCTCAATGGCATGATTACATTACAGCAAAAGGTTCCACCATTATATATCAAATTTTGGCTTGACATCTTATGCTGGGTTCACACCAAACACGAAAAAAGCGATTTGCGCTAGTAAATTATATACAAAGTCAATGCAAAGACTTGAATAGACGCAAACTCGTGGCAGGCAATGCAAATTTTTTGTCTTCCACGCAAGTTGAAAATATTTGTCAGCTCGCGTCACTCATGCGAAAATAACGAACTTTTCCTGCGAGTGATAAAAAGCGTGGAACGCGTTTGTTTTCGCGTTTGGTGTGAACCCAGCATTAGACTTGTGAATCCCACTGTATTACAGGCCGCTCTCTTGGTTTGGTCACTGGCCATTGAAAAGCAGTGTTACCATGTTTGAACTTGAAAATGTTGCTTGCGCTGTATCAGAAACATGAATCTCTCTTGGTCTCTATGTGTGGGAGCATTTTTCGTAGCTCATTTTCTTTTCCTGCTCCAAAATGTGATGTATGTATTTACACGAGCTGCATTCCTCACAGCTCCCATGTTTAAACACAGTAAATTCTGCATGACTGTGCTGTTGATAATCTGTCCACTCTGGTCAGCCACACTGGTGTGTGTCATGAGAGTGTCTGGGCCTCACACACCTGATATCTGTTTCTTTCTCACTCCTTCCCTCTATCATACATGTTTAAAAAAAGTATAATTTACAGCATTTTGCCGTGATCATTTTTATGATTATTTTAGTTTTTGTTCTTGCGGCAAAAGCTAATGTTTTCAGTGGGAACTTGCGAATGCTCCTTAAATGTTTCATCTTCTGCTGTTTTATGTATTCATTCACAAATCACACATGCTCACCAACAGTATTAATAACAAATGTCATATTTTCTCATGGTAATGGTTTAACATCTTTGTAATCCCTTAAGAGGCTGTCAGATATTCACTCTCCAGACATTGAAATAGACCTTTAAGGTCAAGGCTTTTTCTTTTTTGCACCAATACCTCCATCTGCTAATGTTAATCCTCCGAGTCCATGTTTCCACCTCCTCATTCGCCATTTTTCTTCTTTGAACAGTATTTATTTCTGTCTGTTTTTCTCTGTGTCAGATTCGAATACACTGTTTCATTTTAATCAGTTTCTCATTGTATTTTTGTCTTTACAGCCAATAATGTGGGGATTCACAGGAGGCAGATTTCAGATCTGTTAGACCAGAGTATCCAGATAAACGCTCAGTGTTTCGTCATCACGGCTGACAACCGCTTCATCCTGCTGTGTGGCTTCTGGGACCAGAGCTTCCGCGTCTACTCCACTGATACAGGTAACCTCGATGACCCCTCCACCGTCTCGGTGTCCGGGGAAACGCAGCCTCCGCCGCAGTGCACAAAAGAAAGGGTCAAAAGTCACAAATGAGCCCACAGACTGCATTACAACTCTATCGCTCCAGGGCTCAGATAGCTCCATCTCAGGAGAGGATGAGGCTCCGAATGCAAGTCACAGAAGCGTAACTCGAATTTCAAGAGATTCACACCACACTTAAATGCTTTGGATGAATGGATTGATGGATACATAGACACATTATTATTATTTTTTCAACAAACTGATTTTAGCATGGGCATGCAGCAGTTCAAGGCCAAATTTTGAAAGTGCAATGAGATCTGGGATGCAGATTGAGTGTTTTTCCTTTATGTGTTAATGCAACTTGTATTGCCTACATTATAGGGACCAAATGTCCCCACAAGGATTGTAAAAACAGAATTTTGGGGACTTAAGAGTAAGACACATCCTAAAAATGAAAATCTGACAATGCAAACAGGTGAAGAACATCAATAGATGTAAGAAATAAAAATAAAAAAATGTTTTTTCAGGGAAACTGACCCAGATTGTGTTTGGCCACCTTGATGTCGTCACCTGTCTGGCCCGCTCCGAATCGTATATCGGCGGAGACTGTTACATGCTTTCTGGCTCCAGAGATGCCACACTTCTTCTCTGGTACTGGAACGGCAAGAACAGCAGCATCGGAGAAAACCCTGGAAGTAAGTTTAAATCATTTATGCACATACAGGTGTGTTTGTGTGCATCTGCTCAAACGGTTTCATCAGCATCAGCATCTTAGAAGAGTGGTAATGTCCAGAGCCAAAACCCCCAAACAGCACTTGGCAAACAGCTTTCGCATGTGACGATTTCAATACAACGCAATGGTGTTAAAAGCTCACTCTTCAAGCGCACACACACACATCCACATACGTGTATGTGCATTCTCGTTTCTGTCAGGGCCGGTGTAATGATTTACGGCTCGCTCTCAGAAGCTACAACTAGTTTCATCTGACCACAGCAGCGCTCTGCTCAGAAGATTGAGTTTCAGGCTAGTATCACACCATAAATGGAATGGGCTTGCCTCTGTGTGTGTGAGTGAAAGTGGAGGTCGGAGGGCCACAGAGGGAGACAGCAAATGTGACTCTGTGGTCCCTGGCTCAGGAGAGTTCAGTCCCATCTATCTAAGAGAGTCAAGGAACGTTCAATAAAAGTGAAAAATGCCACAGGCTTCCCCTGCTCGCACTAACCATATGGCCACGATTCTGATCAAAGCCCTCTGCGCGCACACAAATGCACACACTACCCGTGTGCTAATTTGGAGGTTTTGGATGCTGCTAAGTGTTCTTTTACAAATGGGACAGGATTTATGGCTAATTGTGATTTGGGTAATGAGCGTGTGTAGATATAAATATGACGGCGGGTGGATGGTCAATGTCAGGGCCATTAAGAGTCTTAAAGGATTAAGGTTCAGGATTTTTACTGAAACGTTGTGAATTTATCTCAATGGTGGTACTTTATGTGTGGAGAGTTAATATCCAAACCTTTGTGATATGTAGGAATGGTATTTGAATGCCTTCTGTTTAGAAATGGGTTCAGTGTAAAGATAAAGGTAAAATTTGTGCAAAACTGTGTGTAATAGAGCTCTGATAAATAAAATTATACATGTATCAATATATATCCTCTATATGTTATTATAACAGGATAAGGTTCAATTTTGACAATGGTCCTGGAAAATCTGGAAGTATCAGAGAAGTACTAAAATCATGAAAATGTCTTTAGAAGTAAAATCATGGAAATATTTATGCTATTTTAATTATAAAAAATATTATAAAATAAAAAACATTTTTGTTTTTATCTGGATATTGCTCTTTGTTAAGTGCTTGTTTAAAGCAAACCTTGCCAACAATCCTTTTTTAAGTGTTCATAAGGTCAATTCTTAAATAACCTGTTTCACATGATATTTTATATTAATAGTCAAAGGTCTTTGCTTAGCTCTATGGGTAATACAGATGCTCAGTCTCTTTATAGTGTTGATGGATTCTATTGACCACACTGCCATCTAGTGACCAAATTTTGCAGAACCCTTTCATGAAGCCTGATTTATACAGCTGATCCAGTCTGATGGTGCTTCTGTTACAAATGTTTTTCCAGAATTGTCCTGTGTGATGTTTATGTATATAATAACACTCTTTTTAGCATTCTCTCTACAGACAAATGATACTCTCTTGTGCATATTTGCAGTACAGATAAATAGTGTACAGTATATAGGTATTAGATTGTAATCAGATGTTTTCTTAATGCGAACCAAATGGTGGCCGATGGCGGGGAAGGTTAAACGATACACCAATATATCAGTTTTATTGATCTTTTCAGGGCACAATCCGACATCAGGCTTTAATCCCCAGAGTTGTAGAGTGTAACTCAAATCTGCGTTTGTGCATGTGTGAGCGAAGTAAGCTTTGTTAAAGTAGGATATGTTTGACTGGTTTATGTATCTAGGTATGGATTAGTTAGATTCAATGGTTAATTAACAGAATTATTTTATTTTTACACTTTTAAGCAATTTAGGTTATCACTATTGTAATGGTAAAATGTTTCTGTAAGATCGAAAACCGAAAACTTACTATTGCACATACTGTGGTTCTCAATGGCTTTTAGATTCTGTTTATAACTTACACCATGCACATACTGTAGATATCAAAGGTGTATAAACAGAAAAAAATATAATATAAATATTGTATAAACTGCTGTTTTAATAATAATGCTTTTTTTCTAAAATTGTAGTTTGTTTAATGAAATAATGATAAAATTATTATTAACATCATTTTTAAGATCTTCAGCATTGATCTTGTCTCCTTCTGAGAGAGTTTCAGATGAAATGTGGCCTGATTTCTAAAACAAATATGTTCATCCTCTCCACAGATGAATGCCTTTTCTGTTATAAGAAGCTGACTTTTCCGCATTCAAACAATTCCTCATGTATATAAAATAATATCTTACATCAGTTATGGTGTCAGTGGAATTATCTGGTTATTTATTATACGTCACATTACTGCTGAAGTAAATTGCTGTTGCTCTAGCAAGATAATGGATCTTTTGAGGTTATGTTAAGGAGAAATTAAAAGACTATATGAAGAGTTTGGTTCTTTTTTTGTTAAATTTTTCAAAAATCATGTTTTTTATTCTGTTATAATTTTTCATTGTGTTTTATTGTGTTAGATAGCTTGAGTTCTTGAGTTATTATTGCTTAAATCAAAACAAACCAACTATAGTTTGATTGATATTAATTGGAATGCAATATTAAAACAAAAATGTTTTTTGAGTTATCTCATTTCGGATCCAAACTCTTCATATATTGACTATATCGTGTGCAAACCTCTGAAGGTTTTTAAGGAACATAATCTTTAAAGCATCTTTAGGACTTTTTTCAATGCCCAGTTACTCGCATTCTAGTCTTGAAAAATCCATACACAAATCTTCTCTCCACTAATATTATAATGAGCTCTAAACAAACTGTTGATCCTCTGCTCAGACATGCGTCAAAAAGCACAATTTGATATTATATCAGCTATTACAGATAAAGTACCTGTAGATGACAAAGCACTGATGCATCAATAAGAAGAGTTCATTTGTAAAAAAATATATTATAGGGCATTCCATATAATACAAATCAAACTGCAGTTGTGTAGATATAATAATACCCAAAAAATACAACACAAAACGAACACAATAAAAACATAATTAAAAAAAAAAAGCTCTGCAAATAAGCTCTTCCTAAGTCTCCATAATACAGGTGTTGAATTACTGAATGCATGTCAGCCTTGAATTTCAATGATAACAGGCACTAATTTCTGAACAATGATCACAGATTGGACAACCAAAAACTTTTTATTTTAATTTACGCAGCCGATGTGTTACAATATCCACTGCAGCTGTCACATTATGTCCATGTTTTGTGGTTTTGCATCCAAACATTTATTATTTTATTACTAATTATCTTTTTAAATATCTGTTACATAAGTACATACTAATGTTCGTCATTTTTAATGTATATATTTTTATATACAGCATAGTTTTGTGATTGCATTGACTGACTTTAACCATCAACTATATACTTGTTTGAAATATCATATTAGCCAAATTATCACAAAATCGAATAGTGTCCAAAAGTTTGTTTGAGGGTGGTCAAACAATGCAATTCTATTAGATGAAACTAACCCTGCATGTCTTTTTGCGTCTTCAGCAGAGTTTGTGACTCCTCGAGCGATCCTGACGGGTCATGACTGTGAGGTGACGTGTGCGAGTGTGTGTGCAGAGCTTGGACTGGTCATCAGTGGCTGCAGAGGTAAAGAAAACTACACACACATAAGCATAAATACTTTATTTTTTATGTTTATATGTGTTTTTGCCTGATAAGCCGCCGGAGACAAATGTATACGCTATTTGTATGCTATTCTATTAAAATACAAAGGTTTACGTATTGTAAAAAGTGCCTAATGTTCATTTAGATTTAGCAGTCTATAAAACAGTAGAGGTCTGTTAAGTCTTCATTTAGATTCAGCCAAGTAAACGTTTGTGCGTGTGTTTGAACAGAGGGTCCGTGTCTCATCCACTCCATGAACGGTGATCTGCTGAGGACTCTGGAAGGCCCCGACGGCTGTGTGCTGCCTCGTCTGGTTCTGGCATCTACTGAGGGTCACTGCGTCATTTATTACGACAAGGGCCACTTCTGTGTGTTTAGCATCAATGGAAAACTCTTGGGACACATGGAAGTGGAAGACAACATCAAGGTAAACATGATCCATGTAGAACTCCTCACTTTACAGTTACTCAGAAATCATCTGTCAGTCCACCAGAGAGCAACAGGTTGAGCGGCTCGTTCTTTTTCGCTCATGCCATTTCATCTTTTTCTTTCTCTCTTTCCGTCTCCCTCTATTCTTGATCTCTGTGCTGTATCACGTCAGCTGTCGACTGCGTGATTAAACGCGGGCATGATCTCCGAGCTCTGTCTGCCTCTGGTGCCGTCTCTCTCTCTCCAGCTCTCTTTCTCTTGGCTCTTGAGCCCTAGGGGCCTTAAGCTGTTCTTTGATCAGCAGGGCTACAAAATGCCACTCAACTCGCATGTGTATGTGAAAAAGAGCGGTATGGCCGGCAGCAAGCCCTCCCGCATTATATGACACATTTGTCACCAGCGGGCAGAGGTCCCAAAATAAGCTCTCATTCCTGCTCCATCACTTTCTCTTTCCTTTAGGCCTGGGAAAATTCACAGAGCTCTCTCTCTCTCTCTCGCCGCCCTGCACACCTGCATCCCATTTAGCAGACGGGCTCAGTTACGCGCTCCTCGGCTCTCTGCTTCTCTGAGCTTGATTAGTTTCCTCATTGTGTCCAGTTTCCATTTGTTTTTAATAAACAGCATAGGCTGCAGGGACGGAAGAGGGGCGGTTCTCCTGTTTAACACACTGTAAAATCACATGCTGCTGCTTCTTTATCATTCAGATAATACTACAGAATGCTTCAGCATGTAACACGACCCTGTATATTGCTATACAGTACATGTACCTGTAGTATTATAAACATAAATCCTAAACAGTGATCTTTTTTTTCCAGTGATTTTGTTTCTTCTTGGCACATTTACAACAAATTTCTAACTCTTGGGACGCATGTGCTTTGCAACAAATTGCAATACCTCTCCTGGCCTACAGGGGTCCGTAAGGAACAGTTAAGCACATCTTAGGGGTAGGGGCAGGTTAGGTTATGTACCCAAGTCCTCGACATTGACATATCTTTTCTAGAGAATTATTTTAGACTCTACATTTCTCTGTACTTTGCATCGTTTTTTTCACGGCATGAGCATCATATTTTTAAGTCACTATGTGATGTTTAAATATTTGAACTGTTAAGTAACACCCTGTTCTATTTATTTAATTCTATTGTGTTCCGTAAAGCTCTTCTTGAATACATTAATGTGTCCTTTACTAACCTCAGTCCTTCCTCACACTGTTGAGATGTGATGGTGCCCCAGGCTAGAAATCACCATATAGGCTGTCAATATATATAGAAATATATAGAAACAAACTATATCAGATGTGTACTACACAATTATTGTGGCCACAGGAATGAAGTTGATGACATCACGATATCTATTAACATCATCTTCGATTTTGTTTGTGTTTCCTTTTGTCCCCTCTTGCCCAAAAAAGTGTCAACCAGATACTGGCTCTGAATTATTTCGGATATCATGTGTGTAGTGTTAACACACTATATCAACAATCTTGATTATCAATATCGGTATGTTGCAACACCTCTAAATCAAACACAAAATAAAAAAAAGTCTGGTATAGAAAAACTCCATCAGGGTTAAAAAGTGAAGGAGTGGGCGAAAAAAAATCACCGAATCATTGCGTATTCATGACCATTGACAGCATAATTATTGCTGTCACTTTTGAGCACTTTCACACACTGCTTTATATATGTAGTGTGTATGTGGTTTTGTATTTGAGTGTGTGTGGGTTGTGAGAGTTTGTTGCAGCGGTTAAAGTGAGTCCTTACGCTGATGGTCTGACAGAACATTAATTTGGACAAGTAGAAATAATACATGAATGGCTCTCTGGAGTCCACAACCGAGTCACTGTCTATTAGTAACCATTTTAGCAGACTTTTCCTCAGCCGTGGGCGCGTACGCAATGGACTGCATTAAAGTCTTCATAAATCCGGTCTTTACTCGTGCCAGACATATCCTGACCTAACATAGACAGATCAGAAGATCAGGAGAAAATTGCCAGAGCCTCTCCTCTGTGGGGCATCATCCGACTCAACCCTGTTGTTTAATATCACGGGCCGACTGTAAGTCAGATATCCGAGTCACAGCGGCCATCTTGGAAGATTCCGGAACGGCGGCCCTGGAGGAGGCTGTTGATTTATGATGCTGACCCGACCCGCTTTGCAACCTGAACATCTCTGCTTCTCACAGACCTTTCTTCCAGACGCGGCCCAGAGGGACCACCGTGCATGCTGGATTATGTACTGTTATATTTTCTCAGACATTCTTTAAGAAAAAAGTCAAGAAGACTTAATCATGCTGTAGCGGTGAGAGGAGAGCGTTATTATCAAATCACAGAGTGAGTCACAGGGTGGAGTCTTTGAACAGCATTTTGGATATTCAAGCGAATGCTTGGATAACTAACCACTTTATTCTTTGCATTTGTGATGAGACGTTGAGCTTTGTCTTTATACCAGAACTGAAATGATCTGGGGTTTACCACAGTGTAACCTGAACCATAATTACAAACATCTCAGGCACATCCAAAACATATCAAAAGAGATTGCATGCACGCAAACACATTCAGATCCCAGCTGCTGTAGCTGTCTGATGTGTGCTGGACACTGATCTAGCAGATCCATCATTATGATTAATACTGGGAAGATCTTTTCACGAATACTGTAAATGTGCATGTGGGGAAATGAGTGTGTGTTTAGAGAGCAAAATAAAGTTTAAATAAAATACAATTTATATTCTAATGAGTCTCTAGATAATTCCCGGAAGTTACTAGCAAGGCATGAAGCTGCAGAAAAACAGACCGATTGAGGTGAACTTTTAACCTTTTTAAAGACGTAAGCCGTTTAATGAAAAAAAAGAAAGAACACAACTCCTGGAACTATCTGAAGTCTCCATGAATCACGTGGCACAGGAAACTTCCGTTGTCGCACCTTTCTCTCTCAATGGCTCTAGAAGGAGCATCCATTAACTCCTCCCCTTCAATTGTTACCAGTTCCATTTCAAAATGCAATGCCTATTTTTATACAGCCAATCATTTTGTCCTGGAAACACACAAGCCACACCCACTATTTTCCTCAGGCGATATTCCATTTCATGTGCAGTTTGTCCATGAAGCACGGCTCTGTGGTCAGTAGGAAGTGCTGCTCGATCTTAAAACAGTCAAACATCATCATTATAAATATACTTTATATTCTCGAAAATACCTGAGGAGTTTTGAAGAACACTGACAGAAACATGTCCAAAGGCATTTCCTGGAACTACATGTGTCATTGTACTTCTTCTGCGGTGCATATTTGAAGTTTCTGCACGAGAGCGCCCTCTAGCTTTCAGATGCATCATACTTCACTTACGAGCTGTGCATAATAAATTGCAGACAATTGCCATATGGTGTGTGGTTTATTTTCGATGTATCACACATCCCTAGATAAAAAGTTAGCTGTTTCCAGCGTTATTGCTTAGAATAAGGTGATAAAGTTCATAAATATTATAAAGTTTTTCTGGCTTTCCATGTTTACCTTTTATACAGTAGGGCGCGCATTTGATATATTGTATGTCATGTTTTATGTTCATATACATTAAGACATTCTGGGGACCGTCAAAGTTTTGTGAAAATTATCAAAAATGTTTTTTTTTAAATCGCTGGTGGGAAAAGAGTTAATGTTAAAGATGACCTATAAATACTATTAAAATGGAAAACGATCGTCTGTGCTATTTGCATTTATTCATTTAGCAGACGCTTTAATCCACAGTGAGTTTCAAATGAGAGATCAAGTCCAATGTGTAATGTTTTGGAAGATCTATTGACAGAAATACAACAACTAGGTCTTTAGAGGTGTATAAAGACCTTTCATAATAATGAGTTATGTTTTTATTACCTTCGAATGAGCTATTTCTATCTACATACACAGCGGGTCCCCTCATGTGTAATTTGCCATTTTCTTTCTACGTTATCTCCTTCGGTAAAGAAACGAAAAACTGACCACTTCTTAATCTTGTGTCAACCACCGTAGCGCTTCGAATGGGAGGGGTGAGTGGTGGAGTGAGCCATTGGTTGCATTTCGTAACCTCATCGCTAGATGCCGCTAAATTTCACTAACTGGACCCATTTTGTCAGTAATGTTATATATACTGTGCCATATCCGTATATAACGTAATTTACAATAAAATATATTTAAACGTGTTAAGGAATACAATCTCATTTATTATATTTTATTATATAAATCTTTTTCTGGTCAAGGATATCATGTCATTTTGTTCTCTTGTTCAACAGCTATTACGAAAATAAATAATATTTGTCATTTCTAAGGATGCAGTTTACAGACATTGGAAATTTATTTTTTAAACTTCGAGAAAACAAGCATTGGTTTTATTTGACTGTTGTGTATAGGGACCCTTATCCTAAATAAGATTAAGCCTACTACAGAAAGCTAAAGTTCTCCGGCCCATTTCACATTCTGCTGTGGTTAAGCCTCACATTTTTAAGACATGTTTTCCCTTCAGTGTGATGACCTCAGATCATTAAAAATGATAAATAATCAAAATGTCTAAAAGGAAAATAAACATTTGATGTACTTAGTCGATGGTATGCATTAAGTCTAATTAATGACACTAAATGGGCACTTTGCAAACACACTGCCCCGTTACAGCATCCTCTCGCGTGTGTGTGTGTGTGTGCGTGCGTGTGTAGTGAATGAAAGAGCCCAGTGTGTTTGCTGTGCTATATTATCTGTGTTTCTCGCGGGACCTCTTAAGTGTTTCGCAGCCCATGTGCGCACAGGAAAACCAGATGAACAGAATAAATCTCGTGCTCTGTCTGCCCTTCACCGCAGGGTACCACCACTAGAGCGCTTTAAGAAACAAACTGTTCGCCAGGCTGGCCCCTGTGCATGCTGGGATGGAAAAGGGGTTATGTGGGCTGGCAGGGCACACTCACTCTGAGGTCTGCAGGGGTGTCAGTAAACCTTTCTAATCGCAGACCAGCCGAACACACCGACGTTTATCACCCTGTACAAAGAGCGAAATTCACAGAGTTCAAACTCCGCATTAGTTGTTCATCAGTGCTATTCATCAGCAGGCAACATGACAGGAGACTTAAACGTCAGGGGTCCTGTTGCACACGATACATGAAAAACCAACTCTCCCATATAACTAACTTCGTCTGATTGTCTGTGTGTTTATCTCTAGGCGATGTTTCTGAGTAAAGATGGACAGTATCTGCTATCTGGAGGTGATGGAGGAGTTCTCACTGTTTGGCAGATTCATGATCTCAAGAAACTCTTTACGTACCCGGGATGTGATGCGGGAATACGCTCCATGGCTATGTCACATGACCAAAGGTAAAGCACAGCAAACCAGCTTTATTCACACTACATATTGATCTTCAGTGTATATAGTTTTTTCAAATGTATCCCTGGTAAAAACTTTTTCTCTATATCTCTCATTATGTCTTTGTTTGTCCTGTGTAGATGCATCATCAGCGGTATGGCGTCTGGTAGCATTGTCCTCTTCTACAATGACTTCAACAGATGGCACCATGAATACCAAACTAGATACTGACCCAAGTGACGCCACAGAGGGATCCCAGCAACAACGACAATGAATAGGCAGAGCCACCCTGCCATTGTCCAGAAAGGCACTACCAATAGTCAAGAATGTATTCTAAATATTTAAAGAAGCAAAACTATTTTTTCAAGATGGTTGATTGCTATATTTTGTAGAATTTCCTATTATATGAATTTAAGGGAGGGGTTATATAGCTAATATTTGAAAACAAAAATCTATTTTTAGCTGTTAATGTCTATTTTCAGCTCAACTCTAGAGTGGTCCATAGTTTTCTTGGATAGAATTGATTTTTGGTTTTCGTTTGGATGGGTGATTGATTTTGTTTTGTTTGCTGTGATTGTTTTGACAGAACGCCACTAAACCTTGTTTTGTAGTTTCACTAGGCTATCAGGAAGCTGTCTGCCATTTCGGAAAGAATCAAGTTACTTGGATCGATATAACTGTTCTTTTTATTCAATTATATTTATAATAGATTGAATTTTTACACACATATCGAGGCGTCTGCTTTAAATGTTTGCTATGAATGGAAATGTGACTGTGATGGTGAGAGCATTTCTGAAGCTATCATTTGTTGATGGTTAAACGTTGACCTTTTATGTGAGCATGGAATGATGTCACTCTGCAAACTGAAGGGGCAGAATCTACATTTAAAGCTGAAGTAATTTAGATATGATATTAAGTAATCTCGGTGTGAAAATTGATTTGGGGTGTGTATCATCTTATCTTTGTTTGTTTATAAGCATTCGCTTTTTTCTTTCTGTGAGTAAAAAATACATTCATTTAATTCAAGTGTCATCAGTAAGCATTTTTCACCTATATGCTTTTACCCTTTGGTGTACGTAGAGATTATTGTATTGTATACAGTGGATTTAAGCTGCGATCAAAGTGAGGTGTAAAAGATGTCACAAAATTCCACTATATACAGTATAGTTCATACAGTAATACTATCGGCTCAAAGTCTACACTCAGGGCCAGCAAGGGTTTGTGAAGTTTTCGTTCAAGTTAACCACCGTGTGATTCTCACGCTGACAAAAAACATGTTTCTTTGTTTTAATAGTTGTTGTCATTATTGTTACATCGTTATTTCTGAAATCTGTTTGGAATGAGCGTCTCATGATGTGTGCAATGAATTCAAACAATAAAAAGGCATTTTGTACCAAAATTTCTTTCTGGTATTGCTGTTTAATCGAAATAAAATAATAATATATCACAGAAAGCATTACATTAATGCCTAAATGAGTCACCAGAAGATTTTACTGAAATCAAAGTCTGACTTTCAGAATATTAAGTTAAAAATGAAATGCAGGCATTTTGTTGGCAGGGCCTGATGGGATCGAACTCAACACATATATGACGCTGATGACATCTATACTTTGTAATGCAGTCACGTGGGATAAAAGCGTCTGCAATATGTATCACTTGCAGTAACATGAAGTGTCCGCTAGAGTCCGCTATAGCATTACTGCTACAGTGTTGTCACCATATTTGGGAAGCAAAATATTTGACAACATTACGTTTTTTGTTGTTGTTGTTGTTGATGTGGCTCTGTCTGCAATGACCATGGATATAAATATAAAAACTGTTATTACGAGCTGTAACGTTAGCCGGAAAAAACACGACATCTTCATCATGTCAGGGAGCTTGTTCAATCATCTGTATCCCGGATAGAAAGGGTAAAAATGACGACCAAAGAAATATATCTCAGTGCAAATTGTTTACAGCTATGATTATTCGCCCTCCTTAGTAGTTAGCGTTTAAATCATGAACAATTAATTATAATGTTATGTTTATCCTTTTCTCAGTAGGCCCTACACATCGGCCTATCGCTAGGGTGGATGTTTAAAGTAAATGTCCTGAAGCAAACTCTCTCTAGTGTTATTTGTCTCGTGTTCTCTAATATGTTGAATGATGATCTGGGAGCCATCAGAACTCTTCACCTGCCTAGAGTGTAATTATTCTTTGAGACCGCGAGATGGCAGCAGTGCTCTACCGTTCTAACGACTTAAAGGGTTAGTCCACCCAGACATAAGAGTTATGCCATCATTTACTCACCTTCTAGTTGTTTCAAATCTGTATACATTTCTTTGTTCTGATGAAAATAAAGATATTTGGAAGAATGTAGGAAAGCAAACAGTGCTGGGGCACTTTTATCTACCTTTGTTTCTACTATTGTAGTAAATTGTGGCCAAGAACTGTTTGGTTATAAGCATTCGTCCTGTGTTCAACCAAAGACATTATAAAGGTTTGGAACAACTAGAGAGTTGATAATTTATGGCAGATTTTGGGTGATCTATACCTTTAAATATCCTAATTTAATTAAGACCTAGTCCTGTCTTGATCTAATCCCTATCTGAGAACCCCTGTGTGTGTTACACTGTAAACATTAGTGTATTTCGGGTTAAAAAACTAGTCAAGATAATGTCTTGACTAGTTAGACCAGCGGTTTATTTTTCCTAATGATATTTCTTGAACATTGTGATTCAGTTATATTATATTATAAATGTTTGTGCAGTGATAAAAAACTGTAACCATTGGACAAGCATTGTTTACATCCTCCAAAGTGGTCTATATACAGTAAATAATACATCATATAATATAATATGAACTGCAATTAATGTTGTTAATGGTGGTTTTGCTTTATAATAAGAGACTAATTCAAATTAGGGCCTGGGAGAATAACAGCGTCATTTAACACATAATACACACACATGATTATATATTTTTATTACACTACTCTCTTTTATAGCAGTACTATGGGAGTGTCTGTCTATTTTTATGAACAGTATTTAAGGTCTGAAACCATTCGTTTTTAAATGGCCAGTAATTTATCTTTAGAAATATCATAATCATCCTTCCAAAATGGTTAAACAAAATTTGATATGCATGTTTTCTATTTATTAATCTTTGTTTGCATTTTCCTACCATTTCACTACATTTTTGGACATGACATGTCTAAATTATTTACAATGGATTTAATAGCATTTAACCTATGATTTGTGTTTATTGAGAATACAGTTTGATATGTTGGATATTGTACAGTACAGTCATCTGGTTATTATCAACCAAATAATGATTGTACAGATCTGAGTTTACTTTATAAACAGCATGATGATGAACAATCATTTGTGTCAGATTTGTTTGTTTTAAACAAAGCTAAAGGACCCTTTCATCTACAAGCTGAAGTACTACTGTCAGTCAATGTAAACTGTTGTATAAATTTGCCTGCGGTTGAAGTGTTACATAGACAGGAAAAAGAATGTAGAGGGAGGGGACATCTTTATTCATTGATCAGTAAAACAATTTGCTCAATGAATGAGCAACGTCCTCTACAATAAACATAAGCATCGTCATCCAAAGTCTACAATACCAATTTAGCAGCAACATGTTAACATTGGGGAAACAGAGTGGTAACAAAGTAGTATCATTTAGAAAAAAGTCACAGTTTTTCTTTCTAGTCGTATCATTAAAAAGGATTTGGAAGGAGAACATTTTAAAAAGAGGTTTCTTGACAGCTATGGACGCTACTGTTATTTTGACCTAGGGCGTGTGCTCTATACATAATACATGGGGAAATTTGAACTATACATTTAAACTCTAATATAAAGCACATCTGTGTCACCATACAAATTCTTAGGAGATTGGACAAAAATATACAATGTTTTCACTTCACATTTGAAGATTCATAACACCACTAAGCTTTTTTTTTCATTTCTTTTTATATGTAAATACGACAGTCCCATTGGTCAAACCAACCAAATGAAGGAGACACAACGTTAGTTATCCTACTCAGTAAACTATTGAGTGATTTAAATCGGTAAGTGGACGAATATAAATTAATATATATTAAGAAATTCCAACTGTAACTCCAGGTAAAAGAAGGGCTATAGCGAGTATAAGTAATGTGACAGTATTTTTGATACAATAAATACACATGGTTTATAAAGTGAGTCAGACGAGTGTTTATGTGCACATGCTTGAATAGCATCATTCGTGTACACCGAGTGTTTAAGATGTGCAGGGGGTGTAACCATGTTAAAATGAACAGGAGCAGCTATGATAGCGTGTACTCCGTAAGAAAGTAGGAGGGGATACCCGTGCTCTCAGCCAATCCCCTTGCAGTCTCCGTGGTGATTCTTTATCTCACCATAATGAAGTCCAAGTGAAATGACTTCGCGACAGTCCAGAAAACCACGTAAAAGGACGACACACGCGACAGGTGTTCTCGTGTGAGGTGGTTTGGAAAAATGTAAAAATGTCACAGTTCCTAAAATGATGGCAAATAAAAAAAACCTCTAAGATCTATTTTTTGTCTTTTTTTCTCCGCTTCATAATAAAAAATAGGTTTGTTCTTTATCTTACAGTAATCCATTCTCTCCTTTGAAGGAAAATACATTAGTCCAACACTGACAAAAAAGGCAAAACAAAACGGGGGACTTCAAACGAGAAGGACGAGAAGTGGGGAGGGTGGGTTGTGAGGAAATACTTCTGTGTCATATTTAGGATGGACATTTTGTGCAGCCACACTTGACAACCTTTTCCACCTCCTGTACAAAAGAGGAGCCGTCTGTGCATTGGAAGGTGTATTTCCTGCGCTTGCTGCGGAGAGGAGCGCAGCAGGATGTCCCGTCTCCGCAGCTACCCCGGCACTCTAAGCGGGAGACCTTCTCTGTGCTTTGGCACGCTGCGTATCCCTGCTGCGTCTGATAGTGATCTCGGACCCGTTCCCCCCGACACGCCATCTCTGCAACGAGAAACCAAAAAAAGCATTGAGCGCAATACAACACTATCATATGTATGGTATTGCATTCAGTTTATCAATATTGATCTTGCCATTATATTTTCCCTGAGATATCGAGAGGTAAACCTTAAGAAAATACAATACAGGTAGAAAAGAGGGAAGATGTTTGTGGGGAGCTTTTGGAACGTAAAGCATAAGAGGTTTTAGTGGTTAAGGCAGGAAATTTAAGACAACGCAACACAAAGACAAACACACACAGCCCTCACCTGGCGGACCTGAGTGGGGTCCATACCGCTTTCAGTAGCAGCTGAAAGGTTTTTGGAAGGTTGAAACGTAAGGTCAGTAAAAAACAATAACAGAGCAAGATTAGTTACAGAAAAAGTGGGCATTTCTACAGCCAAATAAAAAAATATTATTGAAAAATATATAGATTTCAATAAAACAAATAAAATTGAGATTTTTGGTGTCGCTTTTCAGTGTGATCCCTAAATGAGGGGCACAAAAGAGAGTTAAGCATTTACAGCCAGTGTTGGGGACGCTATGTTGAAACTGTACCTTATCAAGCGAATCATGAGAAAAAACTATATATATTTTTTTTGTATATTCCCAAACAACTCAAATGTATCTTTTTGGAGCAGATTTATTATTAAAGCAAATGATTTGTAGGTTTTTAAAATAAATAGAAATGTAACATACTATTACATTAAAGTACACTGTTAAGAAAAGATAAGATACTGTCAAGTTTCTAAAACTGCACTGTAAGTTAGTAGCATCTGGTATTAGTTCCTCCACAACACTTATCAGGACACTGAACACATACAGTACAAGGACGAGCTGCAGTATGAAGCACAGGTTTAGTAAAAAAAGTATTTTGTGTGAAACTTCAGGAAAGACAGCCCTGTCCCTTTAAGACCCTAAGCATGTCATACCTTTATCGCAGCTTTGCCCTGTGTAACCGCTGTTGCACTCGCAGTAGGCCTTGCCCAGCCCTGACACGCGACAACGGCCATGTTTACATGCGATGTACTGACAGGGACTCATCTGCTCCTCTTCATCACACAACACGCCCGTAAAGCCCGGGAGACAGCGGCAGCTATACGAGTATGAGTTTATGGGCACACAAGAGCCGTGGATGCATCTGAAACAGACAGACAAAAAATAGACCTTTAAATACACAACACAATGCCTGATGGGACAAAAAAAAACTTGGGGTAAGGTATTGTAATAAATATCATTATCTTTTTCCAAAAAATAATTGTGTCTATGAGCGGTCTTCATCAAAATTGCTTTGAAGTGTGTTTGTGTCTCTTACTTGTTCCCGTCACACGGGTTGTTGATCTGCTGGTCGCACAGTTGACCGGTCCACCCCGCCTCACATTCACAGCTGAAGGACGAGTGTCCGGTGGTATGACACTGTCCGTGGGCGCACACTCTCCGCTGGCATGGCTGGCAGCCTGGCACCACCCCCTCCTGCAGCAAGAACTGGGTGAGGTCCTGCAGCTGGTCATTAATGTAGAGGTTTCGGATACAGCCGTGGAAACTGGAGCCGTTCCTCCCGGGACCCTGACGTAAGGAGGCCAATCCAGACTGCTGTGGAATTCCTGATAGAGCAAGAGAGAGCATTAAGAAATCATTTGACAGTTTGAAGTGGTGTTACACCTAAAATGGTCAGAGTCTGGTTTTTGTATCATGTATGTTTGTTT
Source organism: Triplophysa bombifrons (assembly GCA_029783895.1). NCBI lineage: Eukaryota > Metazoa > Chordata > Actinopteri > Cypriniformes > Nemacheilidae > Triplophysa > Triplophysa bombifrons. The sequence continues at coordinate 19,890,705 of CM056452.1, forward strand.
AGCGAGCATTTTTGTAATTCTATAATAGACTTCAGGGTAATTTGGTAACCCCAGGACAACACATACTTTGATAATAAATAATAATTTGTAAGTATTTTTGGGAGTATATGTGACGTGTGCTTTTGCTGTTCTGGAGCTAGATTTAATAATCCCAGAACCTCTTTTCAAAAAGTGTGAAATGCTGGGTGTGTACATACCACCGAGATAAAGCGGTGCCGGGCTGGGAGCAGCACTGGGATTGTTAGCAGTAGTGATGGATTTGGGGCTGCCTCCATCAATAGACAGAGACAGAGACTGATCCTTCGCTACCAGCTCCACTACATGAAAACTGCCATCATTTATCGTCTCCACACTAGAGAGAGAGAGAGAGAGTGAGTCAGTGAGGCTAATACACCTGCAGACAGTGCTTTTCTTGAGCTATTGGACTGTCAGAAACAAGAAAGGACTAAACTGATGAGGCTACAGAGGATAAAGGGACATTTATCATCTTTAAAGTTGAGAATGAAAACAAGCGACGCGCAAGTTTACGCTTATAGAATCATCTGTTTTATTCCCTCACCACATTTCACAAACAATTAAATGCTTCCCTGAAGTTTAGTAAAACTGCTGCAACAATGTTCAATTAACACATTTATTATTTATTACTGAAATTATTTTAGTTTAATGCCGGAAATTTATTGTAGACTTTATTCAGTTACTAAGCAAGCTAGTAAGTTGGACAAGAAATACATAATGTACTGCCACAGGTATGCGTTTGTCAATGGTTTAAAAGTGATAGTTCACCCAAATATGAAAATTCTGTCATCATTTACTCACTCTCTTGTCATTACAAACTTGTAAGAATTTCTTTGATCTCCAGAACACAAAAGAAGATATTCTGAAGAATGTCGGTAACCAAACAACGATGGTAAGCATTGACTTCTATTGTATGGACACAAAACCAATGCAAGTCAATGGGTACCACCATTGTGTGGTTGCCAACATGATGACAGAATGTTTATTTTTGGCTGAACTATGCATTTAACACATCAGAAATAAGAACTATTCATTTTCTATGTGTGTGTGTGTTTATAAAGTAAACGTGTGTGTGTGTGTACCTATATATGGCAGATGGTGGATATGATCCGGAGTCATAACTGACTCTGAGTCGGCCTCTGTAGAGCTCGACAGCAATGTGTTCATTATCTCCTTTATACAGCAAAACTCCATTGTCCTCATCTGTGGCGATCTATAACACACAAAGTCCACATGAGTGTGCGTAATATACAACATGCATCTGTGATGATGAATCTGAACTGTGTACCTGTAATGATATATTGGCCTGCTCTGTAATGAGGTTGGAGGGGATCTGCAGGAAAGATTCCCTATTGATGAAGTTGACACTGACCAGCCTCTCGCAGTGCACACCTTCGTAACCATGGATACACTGACAAACTGGATCCGTGTCTTTGACAACACACTGGGCGCCGTTGGCACAGTCGTAGTGGTCACACGGACTTGTTCTGGGCAGCACCATCGGGGGGGAGAAGTCGCAGAACAACCCACTGCACGGGCACACAAAGGGACACGTTTCACATGCTGATCTCTGGGTGAATCATCACCGTAGTGGAATATTTGTAGTGTGTATTCGTGCTCACCTGTATCCTTCTGGACACACACAAGTGTAGCCGTTGACTGCGTCGATACACTGGGCTCCATTTTTACACTTATTATCTTCACAATCATCAAAATCCGTCTCGCAGTATTCTCCGGTGTAACCTGGAGTACACTCACACCTGTACACACACAAGCAGATCGTTGATTTTATAAAGAATATTGAAAACTCACACCCTGTACTTTAAAAAAACAACATCTGTTGGGTGACAAGAGAAAGTATTCTATATGTCTTAAATGTTTGATGTTTGAACTAGGCCTATCAAACGATTAATCGTGATTAATCACATAAAAAAGTTGCGTGTACATACATAATATATGTATACTTTCTAAAATACATATTAAGATGTAGATATTTATATAAAATTAAAATGATATACAAGCTTTTTTTTAAATATTCTATATAGGGCTGTCAAGCAATTAATTGCGATTAATCGCATCGAGAAAAATGTTTGTGTTTACATTATATACTCTATGTCTGTGTACTGTGCATACTAATTTTGTATTTATAAAAACATACACATGCATGCGTATATTTTAGAAAAGTATAAAAAATAATAAACATTTATATATAATTTAAATTATTGGTAAATATTAATAAATGCAAGTAAATATTTCCTAAATGTATAAATATGAACATGTATGTGTTTATAAATAAAGATTAATATGCACAGTACAAAATCATATATTTCTTTAAACACAAACCTTGATTCTTGATGCAATTAATCATTTGACAGGCCTAATTTTATATTTTTCTTAAATATATAAATGTATGTGAATGTGTTTATAAATAAATACAAATATACACAATAATATGTATATATATGTAAACACAAACTTTGATTCTAGATGCGATTAATCGTTTAACAGCCCTAGTTTGAACTTTCATGCAAGTGTCAACTTCAAACGTCCCATGTAGGTTGGTTTGGTAGAATTCTTATTTCTTACTTTCATTCAAAAATAACACTCGTGAAATCCATTCTGTGTTCTTAAGCTAGATTTCTATAATCGCACAACAACATAGCGGTTTCCTACACTCTGATATGTAAAACCTGCGAAAGTATTTTTCATGACCGTACACGCAACCCAAAAGCTCTCGGCACTAAATAAACACATTCATCATCCCATCATATCGCATCATATCATCTGTAAAACACCCTCTCTGACCCATTTTTATAGTAAACCCAACAGGAGAGCTGTAATGGAATATCAGAAGCTAAACACAGCGCAGAACCCCAGAGACTGCAGCTGCATTCCACACAGCTCCAGTGTTGTGTTAACATCTGCACCGTTGGGCATAAAAACACACCAGATGAACTTATGTGGCCCGCTGCCTGCTTACACTTATCAACAGAGAACACACGCACACATCTGAACACCAACGATTGTTTTGGCTTGGTGGAGAAATGACTGAAATGAAAGACGAGCGGAGAGAGCGAGCTGGACGTCTGGTTGAGGGCGAGCAATGAAATTGTATCCAAAAAAGGATTCGGATCCAACAGATTTGAGTGACTGCCGAAAGTGTCTGTGTGCTGTTTTTACATGAAAGGATTTCAGTGCGTCATTTAAAGACATGTTCTTGTATGAGCAGAAATGTAACGATGCACTCAAACCATCTGCTCTACCGTACTGATCTCTTGACCTCTGTTGCTCTCTGAGTCATAGTCTGGACACTTTAACAGCACACTGTAGCAAAACACAGGCTGCTTAGAAAGGCCGATGGTGGATGCTGTGTGAGACCGAGGCTATTACATTTAGTCATTTGGCAGACGCTTTTATCCAAAGCGGCTTACAGTGCACTTATTACAGGGACAATCCCCCTGGAGCAACGTGGAGTAAAGTGTCTTGCTCAAGGACACACTGGTGGTGGCTGCTGGGATTGAACCAGCAACCTTTGATTTACCAGTTCAGTGGTTTAACCCACTAGACCACCATCTCCAGGCTATGATACAAGGTCACAGTGATCAAACTTACATGAAGCCCTTAGCAGTCTGAATACATTTGGAGTCATGCTGACACATGTTCAGCTCTGGAGCGCAGAAATCCTGCTTATCTTCACACAGCTCCCCTGGGAACACACAAAGTCAAACACATATTCAATATTGGGATGCTTTCCTGAACAGGGTTTAAACCTTGTCCCAGACTAAATAAAATATAAGAGGTCTTGATTGAAAACAACCTTTTCTAATATCTTAAAATATATCACTTTTTATCACTTATATATTGTTTGGCACAAGATGTACAGAATTGTTTATGTAAAGGATGTTTTTAAAAATGACTTAATTGTTCAAATTTACCTAAATCCTAGTCCTGGTTTAAACTAATCCCTGTCTGAGAAACCGCCCAACAGAGTTTGGGAAAACGTTAGAAACATCTTGGGCTGCTCTAACAAATAAAACAATTTGTTCATTTGTGTTTATTTTAAACAAATATAAAAAGTATACGTTCTGTCTAGTTTTTATGTACTTTTCAGAAATATACTTATCTGTAACTATATATTAAATTAAATATATAGTTATATAGTGTTCTTTTAATGGAGATATAATATCAAATATACTATAAATATTCTATGTTTACTTGGTTGAAATACTAAATCCATTTTTTTTCACATACTGTTCACAAACGTTTGTGCTCAAGTTTATATAGAATATAAATAGAACATATTAATGAATATTATATATACATAATATTTCTGTCAATATGATTCCTGTATCCTTAAGTATGCTGTACTACTAGTTAACAAACTAGATAAAGTTCTGTATACATAAAAATATACTTGAACTTTCCTTTAGTATACTTAAGAAAAAGAATGCTTCTTTTTTTGTACAATAGAAGTATACCGGAATAGAAGCATTAAACACATTATTTTATTTAAATGAATATAATATAAATATAACATGCCCCTATTATTTCCCTGCAAAAAGGAAAATATTGACTCAACAATACTACTGCTAGTAGTACTTGACTTCATGAGGCCATTTCCATGAGGAAAACAGCTTTATAAACCAAACTAAATGATGTTTGTTTGAAAATGTGAAAATGGAGAAAGGTTTGTGTGAGGGTAAGTTTTAAGGGTAGGGTTTGGGGATACAATATATAGTTTTTACAGTAAAAAAATAATTGTCTATTTAAAGTCCCCATAAAACACGGAAACCCATGGGTGTGTGTGTGTCATGCGTCAGCAAGCAGCAAGCTTTTCAGATATTCGAGGACACACTACCTTTCTGAAAAAACACAGTTTAGACCATCTTAACTCCCAGCCTGGATAATGGAATAATACAAGCACTGTTTAGCTAGTTCGGCTAAGAGACCAGCTAGACCAGGTTGGCCAGACAGGGAAACCAGGTTTTAGGATGGTACATGCTGTTTTTTTCTCCTCAGGGTAGACGGAAACAGTGAGGACAGGAGACAATGAGAGAAAGAGTGAAAGAGAGCGTGAACTGACCTTTCTCCACCTCATTATTATTAGCAGCTAGCAGAAGAGACAAAGAAATGGCAAAAGAAAGACAGAAAAGCAGAAATACAGAGGATGTGTTTGACATGTTAGCTCAAGCAGCACATTAGCGTGTCAGCATCAGACATATAAACACAAAACACAGGACACAGAGCATTCGCATGTGTATGTCTGTGAGTTACCTGTGTATTCAGGTGAGCAGAGACAAGTGTAGTTGTTGATGCCGTCAACACAGGTGGAGTTATTCTCACAGTCATTATCTTCACAGTCATCGATATTTATCTCACATTCATCCCCCTCAAATCCATCTGGACACACACACCTGAAAACACACATGATACTCACATTTTCCACCAATGCTAATTGTGTAATCCATAATATTATTGCAAATTTATTTTTAGACTTGTTGATTCAAAGGCATCTCTGGCTCATCTTTTGACTTGATATCAATGATATCATGTGTTTTATACTCTAATGTAATAAATATACGTGTGTACATATGCATAACTTTTACATTGCAATAACATATTGCAATACATTTTAATGGAAAAATCTTTATTTATAATTGATAAATATTATCAATTATTAACACAAATGCAAATTGTAAAAAGAGCTTCACTTTCCTTAAAAAAACTTGACAAACGTACTTTAAATCAAACACTGTAAAATCATGGCTGTCCGCATGTAATACAAACTAAGACCATTTTTTTGTTTTTCAAAATTTTCTAATTACAGGTATGTTTTTAGGTAAAATTATTATTTTTGTTTTATTCTGTGAACTACTAACAATATTCCAAGTTTCTACGAAAAATATAGTTTCTACTTGCATTTATTAGCAAAAAATGAAAACGATAAAATATTGCTAAAAATAAAAGCAAATATGATCAGTTTTTTTCAGACCTCAAATACTGCAAAGAATATAAGTTCATATTCACTTTTAGGCTATACAACAGTAATAATTGTATACATTTTTATTGAAAGTTCAAAAATTTTTCTTGAAAATTTGAAGACGCTATATACAGTAAATATATGTACTGTATACAGTATACACCAGGAACCTCATAGAGTATGAGTACTCAGTATGTTTATAGCACATCTATGGAATGTACTATAATATTGCGTATATATAAATTTTAAGTCTATTAACTTTGAAAACGTAAAGTAAGCCGTTTTATTGATCCACGAATGGCTTCCTTACGGCTGTCTCTGCGCATTAAACATGAAAAAAAATCACACGCGGTTTTAGTGTCTAATCGTCATGTTAAGCTTAAGTTCTCAAATGAAACTCTTCTCATTCACCGTCACAAAGGATTCATTAGTATTGATGAGTGTAGATGACCGTGCAGCTGAACATGAGCTCACTATACACACACAAGTCTGTCTGCTGCGTATGTCCACGGAGAGACTGATTGGCTGATTAAGTGCATGAGAGAGCTCAGATCAGTTTCAGACACTTCAGTCTGATTAAGATAGATTAGACACACACTCTCCCCATAAAGTATATTCATTACCGGAGCTGCAGGGACGCACACACTTAAATCTGAGCATTTACTTAATGTACCAAATCAAAGTCACTCGACCGCTTTCGACAGGAGCTGAGCGCCATGAAGAAGACTAATAAAGCCATTAAAGCAGAATACTATCCCTCTGTGTGTCTCACACACTTATGCACATGAGCTGGAGTTCTGATGGGTTCAAAGTTTTGATGATGATCCTCACCAGTGAGTGTTCTCATCTCCATCCTTAAGGTTGCAGGTGCCTCCGTTCTGACACGGGTTACTGATGCACGCGTGAATCGGCTCCTCGCAGTCCTGACCCTGCGCACATAAATGATTTGTGTTGCATGCAATGAGCGCATGAGACATTTTGAAAAGAGAAAAGTGAAAACTAGAGCAATGTGGTTGCTAGAGTGTTGTCATACAAATTCATTGGTTTTCTGAGTGGTTAGCATGTATGCTTTGTAATATGTGTCGGGGTGTTTTGTATTATAAAAAAAATTGTCATTAATAAAATGCTTTTTTTAAAGAACGTACGTACCTTAAAACCATATGGGCATGTACACCTGTAAAAATCCACAGGATGGTTACTGCAAGTTCCATCGTTCTTGCAGGGGTTGGATAAACAAGGATTACATTTGGCCAAAATTTTCACATCCACTGGACCTGTGTGACAAAGAAAGAGACATCAAATAACAGACACGGTTATATACATATACATATACACAACTATAATGAACATTCAAGTGCAACCACACAAACACTGTAACACACATATAGGATTGAGCAGGTAAGGCATTATAAACTTGACTCAAAGTCAAAGGTCACTTAAAACCTTAGGAAAGGTCAGGGGCCAGTGGCAGATACAAGGGGCTGGGTTTAGAAATCACACTGGGCTCTGATTGGCTTACTTACCCGGTACAGGAATACCACAAGGCCCCGGCACTTCTATAAATGTACCAATCAAATCCCATTAAATAAAGTATTATATTTTTATGTGCATTTATGTGTGTGCATATTTTTTGTGCGTATAAACTAGAGATAGCACTTAAGCGTTCTGTGACGAAACAATTCTGTGAAGAGTAGAGGTGGGTATACCTGTGCAGGTGAATTTTTTGGAGGGTGTGGTCAGCAGTAGTTTGTCAGTCATCTCTCCTGGACCAGTGCAGCGTGCGATTCCAGGCTCCTTGTATCCGCTCTTCACCCAGTCAGAGAGCCACTGCATGTGACAGTCACAGTACAGTGGATTCGCTCCCAGAGCCCTGCAGGAAACACAAACACACATTTAAAGTTAATGGTAATTTTGTATTTTATGAGGACAAATGGGAGGTTCTGACTCGTGACCATGAAATGCCCACATAACAACTATTCAAACAAATAAGCCACTTATGTGTGTACATAATTTTTCTTTAAAAAAGTTCAACCCAGCTGTCAGTCTAAATTACACTTGTGAAACTGATCCATTGGAATTTACGGAAATAGAGTCATTGTGGGAGACCAAAAACTAAACCAATCTGCGGCTGCAGAGACTCCGACTTCAGGCAAAGTGTTTTAGTGTGCGTTTGTGTGGGAGCAAAAGAAAGAACCAAAGTACATCCAGCTGTCAAAACCCATTTGGGGCACTCATAAATGTGTGTGCGGGTATGGGTGTGTGTGTTTATTCAGAGGGACTTACAGGTGGGAGAGAGAGGACAGATCTTTGAAAGCTCCATCTGGGATCACAGCTATATCATTACCATGGAGAGACCTGCGTAGAGAAGAGAGAGAAATGAAGCAATCCAAGAGCCTCCAAAACACATAAATCAAAGTCTAATAGCAAACACGCATACACACAGTTGTGTGAGGTACTCACAACAAGCGCAGAGATTTCAGACCGTCGAACGCCTTTACAGGAATACACCTCAGTCGATTGTAGCTTAAAATTCTGGTACGAAACAAAACATTACAATAATCACCAAATTGTGCATGTGGATCCTTCAGTGTGCTCCCCTTCGGGTCTTTCACAATTGAATTAGGGAATGTTGAATGCGGCTTCCAAACTAATTTTATTAGCGATAATTAGGTTTGTTTAAAAAAAGGGTTTGTCTTAAACAACGTGCCAGAAGTCACACATTCAAATGTCTAAATTTAGTCGTTGGAGAAATATTTTTGCAGATATCTGCCCACCCTCGATCCTGATCTACTCACATCACTTGAACACATGTGACTTCTGAATTATTATAATTCTACAGCAGTTTAATACAATAAAATGCATGGTGACCATAATTCAAAAATAAGAAAAAATATTAAAAAATTACAAGAATTTGAACCAGGAGAATCTGAACTATGATTTAAAATGGGGACAGCATCCATCTGCCACCACAACGGTCTTACATTAATTCAATAAACTATTATGGCGTTAAAACTGCATTTATAAGTAATTACACACACTCACACTAGTTTACACAAAAAAAAAACAGACACACAAACTGAAGCCATAGATCATGTTGACACTCACAGGGTGAGCAGCTCGGACATGTTACTGAAGCTGTGGTTGGACAATGTGCTGATCTGGTTATTACTCAAATCACTGCAAGAAAACACACACGCATACACACACACACACACACACACACACACACACACAGGCAAAGTGTTATGAGCTACAGAAAAATCACAACAATCAGCATTCGGGAAACAAGACAATAACAAAACACTAAGCAGCATTAAAAAGCAAAATGTTAAAATTAAACAAATAAGATTTATTCAATTACAGTAATTGTTTTCCAGGTAAATGACTAGTGTTTAGTAAAGACTGAATCAGAAAACAATAAACTGACTCTAAACTTAAATAATTCATTCAAAATGACTCGTATTACATAAATGACATTACAACAAAGCATAAGACACTGCACAGATGCAAACTGATGCATAATCAATTCAAAGTTAAAGACACTAAAAACAGCCGAACCTACAAATACGTTTTAAACTCCAAAGAGTATCAAACTACATACACAAAGCATTTTATATATTATAGTTTTGTGTTAGCCTCAAAGTCATATTCCAACATATAGACGCATTCAACAACCTTGCACTTTTAATTAATAATGAAATTACTTTTTAGGAGTGACTTAAAAGCTAGATTCATTTCCTTTCATAATAATAAAATAATCGTAAAAAGGCTTAATTTTGACCATTTGTTTTCGAATGAAATAACAACTTTAAACCAGGCTAAATGAGTCAATCAATACACAGCTATACACAATAAATAATAAATGCACATTCGTGACTGTAATGATTGTAGTTCAGGATCTAATTTACTGGCACTGTTAAGTGATGATGGATTATGTGGTTTCACGGAAAAGACTAGGAAAAAACATGCAAATGCCAAAAAACACATTATCTACAAACACATGGATTTTCTGGCTGAGAAAACAGACAACCATATGTTGTCAAACACCATTTTTACTGATTAACAAAATGATTTTTTGGTTTTAAATGGCCGGGGCCCTGATGGCTGTGAAGCATTAGTGATTGGATGACCCCAGAGAGGGCGGTACCTACATGAGAGAGAGGTGTTTATAATTGGATAGTTCCAGAGGGACTTGCGTGAACTGGTTGCCATCGAGATAGCTATCAGAAAAAGACAAACAAGTTATTACTCAAACGCAGAGGAAATAGCACATTAGCAACAGTGTAATGGGAGAAACTTCAAAAGCTTGAATTCGTGTATTGTTTCAGACATGAAATATGTGTTGTTGGAGGCTGCTGGGTTTATGGAAAAGGTGTGCCTGAATCAGATAAGGAAATGGCCATTTATTATGAAATTACTGAGAGGGTTGTGGCGGCGATGTGCGAGCGTGTATGTTTACACTCACAGTTCTGTTACGTCTTTAGGAACGCCCTTGGGTAAAACCTTGAGACCTTTATTACTGCAGCGAACCACCGTATCCAAACATGAACAGTCGGCAGGGCAGCGAGCCTGCGGTGAACAGCTATTCTCATCATTACCTGCACGCAAACCAAATAAGTGATCATATTAAGTTTTTGCATTACCATCAGCCATACAGCAGTTATTTCAATGAATTTTAAATAAAAGAATGAATTGACACCAATTTATATTTTATATTTGTATAAATAATTGTATGATTTAATGACATTTAAAACACACGTTTTTCATTGTAAAGATAAGGCAGGCCGATTGCCTGAGTTTGTGTAAGGGAAAGATAAAGCTGGGCTACGCTTAAGTTAGCAGATACTATCGCAGCCCCATTTAGACCTAGAGACAAGATCTCAACTACCATAAAGACTGCTTACACACACATACTGTACATATTAAACACACACACACACATACCATCCTCGCAGGCGAAGTCTTGAGCGGCCACATCTTGAATGGGGATCTCCTTAAGAAAGTAGGGGTTCTGACAGCGCGGGTTGCCTGTGACGATGCGTTTCTTACGGAGCCATTCGCCCAGCCAGGCCAGATGACAATTACAATTAAACGGATTGGATAGTAAGTTCCTGTGGGAAATTATGTAGCAAATATTTTTCAAGTCCAAGTTTCCAAAATAACTATTTGTTTCAATATTTTAAAGGGATAGGTCACCCAAAAAGTTCAAAATGCTTCAAAATGCTATCTTTGGTTCTGCAAAAGAAAGTCATTCAGGTGTGGAATGATGTGAGGGCGAGTTAATGATGAAAGAATTTTCATTTTGGGTGAACTAACCCTTTAATCCCTCACAGGATTAAACCACATACACAGTGATGAGAGAATGAAGTACTTACAGTGTGGAGAGGGAGTGTAGCGTGTCAAAGGCTCCCAGGGACATGGAGGTGATCAGGTTATCATAGAGAGAAAGCAGCCTCACAGAACTCAACCCAGTAAAACTGCTGTTATTGACACAGCTTATCTTGTTACTCCTCAACATCCTACATACAACATAAAACAACATAGTTTTAACAAGCCAGAAGCTGCAGAAACAGAGCTTGTTAAACTAGTTCTGTATTTTGGATTTATAGTGATTTTCACAAAATTATTCATTATTCAAATAATTCATATAAAACCCACAGTGTGCGCAGACCACTGAGGCCTTTCAGCATGGTATAGTGAACACTCTCCAATCGGTTGCTTGTCAGAATGAGTTCATTCACACCACTCGCTCCCTCAAACGTGCCCTCCTCAATATCAGTGATCTTGTTGTTGCTCAGGTTGCTGTGGAACACAAGTTGCAATGATGTTTATATAACTCTGATAACGGTTCTTTAAAATAAAGTCTCCCGCCAAATAAATGATGACAAAGACAAAAGATAAGACAACAGAGACTTACATTTTGCGTAGCTGTGGAAGCTTTTTAAAGATCCCTGTAGCCTCCAGCACAGTAAATTCATTATTGTTCAAGCGACTGTGTGGAAAAACAAAACAACCAGTTTTTAAATAATTATGTTGTGTCTGTGTCATTGTGTATACAGGTTTGACACACTTTTTTAATGTTCTTACAAATACAATCTAGAAATACTTGTAGGCTTTAAATCTATAATTTCTAACAGGTTAAGCAAATTGAGTTTCAGAGTTAGGCTCTCTCTAAGGTCATTATTAACAATTCAAGAGTTTCCTGAACACTCCTTACACTAAAATAGTAAATTGATAAACTGTAGAAATTACTGTATTATACCTTAATATTTACTATGGTACGGTTCAAAAACACTGTAGCATCTAGGAATTTAACTACAGTTTACTTTAATAAATAATAAAGTATACTGCAATATTTTTTAATTTGCACCTTATAACTGTTAATAAACACCATTACATGCTTTGATAGTTAAACCTTTTTTTAGCTAAGCAGTTTACAAAAACCTTAAAAGCGTCTTACTTGTATAGCTTTAAAGGTTTGTGTGTGTTAATGTACTTCTACAATGTATTTACTGTAATTCACTGTCATTAATTTACTGCACTTGTATTTGCATTTTGTATTTGTGCTACACTCTTAAAAATAAAGCTTCACGATGCCATAGAAGAACCTTTTTTGTCTAATGGTTCCATAAAGAACCTATAACATCTGATTTCTCAATAACTTCTGTTTCACAAAAGGTTCTTTGTGGCGAAAAAAAGGCTTTTTGGATTATAAAAAATGAAGAAAGTGATGACCCTTTAAAGAACCTTTGACTGAATGCTTTTAAGCACCTTTATTTTTAAGAGTATATCTTTAAAGTGTATTTTTTTGTGGGTCTTAACAGAATTGACATACATCTTTAGAATATGACACACTCACAGTTCTGCTGTATACTGAGGTATGTGATCTGGAATCTTGGTGAGTTTTTGTCCAGAGCAGTCCACCGTGGTTCCTTCACAGCGGCATTTCTCTGGGCAGGCCATGTCAGCGAAGCAGTCCCCACCTAGTTTCGACCGGTAGTCCTCCACACCTAAACACGTAACCACGGACACAAACAAATACACACACAGAACATTATCCACCACACAATCACAAAGAGAGAGTGTGTATGAAACAAAGCATGAAAGAGAGAGAAAGAGACACATAACGGGGTCTAGACAAAAGGTACAAGGTAAAGGATAACTGGTAATGAAACAATAAAGGTTAATAGTGCCAGACCAGAGGAAACTCAGTTATCACCATGGCAACATGCTATCAGCATCATCATTATTATTGCTGGATAACAACGCACAAAGCCAAGCTAGCCATGACTTTTGAGTGTTGAGCACACGCACACTTTACTGGTGGACATGGACATCACATACATTCTTAGCTGTACGTTCATACGGTCAAACAAACACACACACAGGTTGTCTCTCGTTGCTTGCCATGCTGTAGATGCTGCAAGACCTTCCATGGTGCTTGACAGAACCATGTATTAGTCAGAGTCTGCAACCACATGGTTAGATCAAGCACAAAGGAAAACCCCGCTGAATTTCCTCAACAAGACAGAGAGAAAGAAAAAGAGAGTGAGGGACACTAAAGGATAGAAGATGAGATCTACTTCATTAAGGTAGAATAAACTCATAGGAATGTCAGAACAGAAGGAGAGAGTCATATAAGAGAGAGAGAGAGAGAGAGAGAGAGAGAGAGAGAGAGAGATGTAACTAGATGAAGAAAGGAAGAGTGCCAGGAACATTGCAGATGTCATACAGTAAATAAACACGTAAACCACTAATTACACACTTTAACACACACACACACACACACACGCATTTAATTCACACCATGTGCTTCAATTATCCTATTTAAAACACTGTTTGGGTTCCTGGTCTGTGATTTGCTGGGGTTAAGGAAGAGGGGCTTGCTGGGTGACATTTCACTGATTTGGGTGCAGGAGGTCCATGTTTGCTGTGTCAGTTACTTACACTTATTGATATGATGAATCCCTGAGTGTTTGTGCAAGAAAGGGAGAGAGATACAAAGTATGTCACATTCGCACACATGCACAGAGACACTGGCACACCTGTGAGTCAGACCCATGCCAGCAGGTGCCATCTGTGAGCATGCACACAACAATGCACTGCAACAGATTAACATTTGATTGAAGCTGAATTGTGTGTTTGATCACCTGACATCTATTCAACATAAAAAAACTTCATTTTAGTTCAATCTCTCATATGACACGTGCTGTCCATAAAGCTCACAGTGTTGTTGTACTCTGCAAACAAATGCAGTGAGAATCTCAACACCACACACTTGTGCACTTCAGGCAGGCTGTTTGTCCAGCATTCCATATTTTTATTGTGTGTGTGTGATTGTGGCTTTTGTGAAGTACACACGCAGGCGTTACATACCTGGTATAAAGTATTGCTCTTTAGCTATACAAAGGAAGACACACAAAACTGAGAGGAGACCCGCGCGTGTGTGTAGATCGATACATGAAGATGAAAATTGATCAGAGAATCCTGCTTATTTATAACCCCGAAACGGTCGATACTCAACTGTCGGAAAGTAAACTAATATTGCACACATACATACATTCGCATTTAGATTTGTAAAAATGCTTAGATAGGAAGAGATAACTCATGCTGAGATCCTCAGAACGTATATGTGTTGGCTTGTTTAAGGAAAAGCTGACTAAGATGTTTTTACTCCCACACATACGCGCACACACACACACACACACACACACACACACACACACCCATTGACAACCTTGAAGTTCACTACTGGGAACAAAGCAGGGTTAAATGATGAAGTGTGTGTTTTAGAGCGAGCAACTCGCTCATGTAACACACAAACAGTGAAACAGAAGATCAGCAATGTGTGTATTTACCTGAACAGCGGAACTTTTTGCTTTTAATCTGGCCGATGCGTTTGTTGGCAAGGCGACGGGGACTGGTGCATCGAGCACCACTTGTCTCAATCGGGTTGTCTTGAAGATAGTCAGCAAGCCACTTCAAATGGCAATCGCACATGAAGGGGTTCTGGGCCAAATGACTGACAAACAAAATTAAATATAAACGGTTTCAGCAGCAACAACATAAACAAACATTATGTGGCTTACACTTAACTTCCGGTAGATCTAAATAACTATTTTTTATTAATTGAAAACAATTATTTTACAATAAATATTTAGATCAATAAATTTAAATTGAATATAAAGTACATTTTTTATTATAACCAAACACAGACAGGAAGTTAACTTCAGGTTAGCGCGTGGGTCCAATGAAACCATCTATAGATCTATTCAAAGGTCAATATAGGGTTTTGTATCGGCCACTAGCGGTGAGTTTGAGTATTGCAACCAAACTATCCGCCCAAACACAACGGTGGCCAGAACAGTACAAAAAGATGTCATCGGCTAAGACAGCGTGTCTGCTCATGTTTACGCAGGGAAGAGATCATGCGGGCATTAGAAGACTGTAGAATGCGCAATGTTTTATTTACTACATAAAATAAAGGGTCTGTGGATTTTAAATATAAAAATAAAGATAAAAGTCAGGCAGGAGCTAGGACCTGCATTAATATTATACAGACTTTCCAGGAGAGAAGCATTAGGACCCACGGTACTAAGGCTTTTAGCAGAGATACTCATAGATATCTATGGAGATAACGATACTTTCCAGCAAAGAGACGTCTGAGAGAGATTGTCTAAAAATCATCTCGAGGAGGTTGCGATGTAAGTAACATTGTTTTTCTTTTATATTAGCTGTGTAACGGAGCAGCTTTGAGCGTCATCGTTTCCCTGCAATCAGTGTGCTGCTTGTATATACTCGTGTCGTCTTTTATTCATTTCCATTATTATTTGCGTGGTCTAAGCTATGATAAAGCATGTTTGTGGGCAGAGCGAGCTAACACTAAATAGCAACGTACATAAAGGCGTTTGATCTGACAGCAAGTTAGCAGTTAGGAGTAAGTTAGTAGATGTTTCCCCCCTTTGCAAAGTTAGGGATAGCAGGATTTTTTTGCGCAACTCACAGTGTCTGGATGGCTCGAAGAGACGCAAAAGTTCCCTTTGCGATGGTCTGGAGTTTGTTGTCATAAAGCGACAAAACATTCAGATTCTGCAGGTCTTGAAAAGAATCTACACGAAAACAGTTAATCTTGTTCGCGTTGAGCAACCTGTTGGGAGAAAAATTCAGATATGACATTTCATACAAATCTCTTTGGTAAACAGTAAAATCTACGCATGTGTTTTATGTTGAGAAATTAGAAATGCCTTCTGCAAATGGATTAACATCTAAAAACAAACAAATCAGCAAGAAACAAATATTTCCTGCGGTGTCTAGACTCATTTACACAGCCTCCAGGGAAAACAAATTTCTGGGTGAATATAATCTTTTGTTTACAAAGCAGCCTTTACATTCAGATGTATAAGCTCCACATCTTCTACAAGGTTTTTAAACTCTGTGTGTGTGTGTGTGTGTGTGTGTGGGTCACCATTACGAGTATAAAATACATTTTACTTCAAATCTAATTATGTCAGTAAGTGTGTGTGAGAATAACAAGTGTTTGTGTTGTGTCAAGGTTTGGATAGGGGATAGAAAATAATATCCTGTTATGAGCAAAATGATGTATATTAGATATCCCTGATAATGCGAAAAAAATTGTGTATGTGTGTTGTACGTTAATGGAAACACAAATTCATATGACACACAGCTGTGACTTCTACATTTGTTATTTCTAGTTGTCAGTTCTTATCTCTGAATAATTCATGAGTTTGTGTGACCTTATGTGAATGTGTGGAAACATGTCTATTCACATTGACATCTGAGTGCATATGTGTGTTGTGATATAGTAGTACCAATAGAATGCAGTTTAGTTAAACCCATGTAAATACTTGGATTAACATGCATTTCCTATAACACAACCCACGAACCCACACACACAGCAGAAGTTTGTGTCCACCTGTGCTGTCTGTCAGCAGGCGTATGAGTGAGGCTTACTGTCTTCTTTAAACCGCACACAGACACACACACACACACACACACACACACAGACAGATAAACACAGCTCTTCTATGGCACCTTCGGGCCTAAATTCATAAAATGTACATTACTCACAGTAGCTGCAATGAGAAGAGTCCATCAAAAAGGCCTTTGGGAAGCTCAGTGATTTTATTCCCATATAAAACCCTGAAAGGCAGAGGCACAAGGGAATATTAAATAATGCCAAAGATTAAAGATGTTCATTACCCACCCACACACACAACCATTCATCAGAAACAGTCCCTCAAATCCAAGCAGAAGATGCACCCCCTGAAATCATTCCAGGACAATCAGTGACAAATCATATTTAGAGCCAAATGAAACCACGTGGAACCAGATTCGTGATAAGTCATGAAAATATGAGAACAATAATCTTCCTACCATAAATATAATAAAGCAATTACAGCACATATTCATCACATTATTCTAAAGGTCTATTACCCTTTACGAGTTGAGGTTGTTGTAAGAAAGGGTGAGGAATATTGGGAAATTTGTGACTAATCTGAAAGGGTCAGGCAGGGCTAAAACATTTCTTGGCATCTTTACATCCGAATGAATAATTACATTGTGGCTTTGGCCATATGCTTCACTTGAGCAGACACACACGAAATCTGCACGCGCAGTAGAATAAAAAAATGGGAAACTATGTTCCATACATCCCCAGCCATTTGTGTGTTCATGAAATATTTTGGATCACTTGATAAGCTTTCAGCTCTTTTAAACAGATTTTTAATATGTTCAAATACATTCTAGGGCTGTCTATCATATGTTTCATTGCTGTGATGTCATATCAGGAATGAAACTACATGTGTGTGTTTGGCCATGATGCACTTGAGTTGGATAAGTTTGTATTTTTTCAGGAGGAGATATTTAAAATGGCTGGCTGGTGTTCCTAAGAGGCCGGTCCGGAGGGAATGACAAAGAGAGAGAACTGTTCCGCCCACTAGGTTCTGGCTCATTGGAACCCGGTCAGTAAAGTAAACCAAAGAAAATACAGACCAGGAGTGCAGAACACAGACCCCCACCCCCCAAATAGACGCACAATGAAAATATCAGGCCATTTAAAACAGCTTTACGTTCAAGTAAAGTTTCATTTTTTAAGCATATCTAAACATTCTTATCTGTCATTGAAATGACGATTGTCTTAAATGTTTGAATGGAGGCTGGGGTGACTCAGCCACCGCTCTGTTCCCTAAAAGCTTGAATGAGTCAGATCATTAATAATTGATCGATTGATGGAAGCTTAATATAACTCTTACATCCTCTTCTCACGCACACACACACATAGCCACAGTCATATATATATATATATATATAAAAATATACTCACAGAGAATTCAGAGATCGGAGACCTTGAAACGAATCTGAAGCCAGTTCAGTTATTTGATTATTACTCAAATCTCTAAAGAGGGAAAATTAGAAGATGAGGCACGAGTGCGTTTATGTGCGAATGTGTATGTACGTGCGCTCACAACGACACACACTCACATTCTCCGCAGTCGTTTGTAAGGTGAGAACGCGCCGGGTGGGATTATCTTGATGGAATTCTGCTCCAGTCGACTGCGAACAGACAGAAAATAAACCAAATCAACAAATGGAGAGAAAGTATAATCCAAATGACTGAGAAGTGAGGGTAATTGGGAAAATTATAGCATTGTTGAGAAGCGTTTTGGAAGAGCATATGAGAACAATTGGTGATGTTGAAGAGATCACGTTTATCTTTGACAATATTTTTGACATAAAAATGCATCGGAGAAAATGTCAATGTCATATCTTTTAGACATTGTGTAACAGCTGTGTCTGTTTGCTGTAGTTTCATTTCGAGGCAGTCCCCATGTGGGTTTGTTTAGCAGTCGCTGTTCAATCTGGTACAAATCGCTGTTCTGGGAAAAAATGTAATTATCGACACAAAACAACTTAAAATTGATGTAAACAAAGAAGCAAACAGATACAATCACTAAAACTTCAGGCCTGAAGTGTGTCCTTTCTGTTCCACAAGATTCCCCAAACAAAACTGCAAAAACAATCACTGTTTTTATTTAGGTTTCCCGTCTGTGAATGGTCGGTCATTTAGCTTTGTTTCAAACTCGCCATTGGTTTAGGCAATGCTGCTTCCATATATTAGAAAATAACACAATGTTTCAAGATCGCTACATAAACCATAGTTTTGACACTTTCCAGAGTTATCGGCCAATGAATAGCTTCTGTTTGTGTCTGTATTTTAAACTGGGATGAGAGTCAAGTAAAACCATGAAAAATGATAATTCATTTAATACTACAGTAATTCAGAAATATAAATGCTCAAATATAACTAATGTGTCTCATCTCCTTGTCTCTCGCTGTCTCTGCTTCTGACAGTCAATATGTCATAAATTAGAGAAACTCTCCAAAGTTGACATAGCATGAAAATCAGGCCCCCACATGGACTTGGACGAACACACACACACACATTTCATTCAACCAGAGCCAAATGAGATAATCCGACTCATCTGCCAAAGCCCTGCACTCAGCCATCACAGGAAAGGATGACAGATGGAGAAAAGAGTGAAGAGAAAATAGACAATGACCCTGGCACAAAGGCATAACAGTTAAAAGATGTGGCGTCTCAATCCGAGCTCCGTTGGCAGAGCGTTGGCCCAGTGATGAGATGCCATTGATAAAATAAATCCATTTCCACGCTGAATTAATGTGCATGACTTGAGCATGACCTCCATGGTTAAAATATTTGATACAGATACAGCCCAACACTGTGTGTGTGTGCGTGTGTGTGTGTGTGTGTGTGTGTGTGTGTGCATCCGTGCGTGCGTGCATGTGTGTGTGTAGAGAATATGGAAGCTACATCTGTTAAAGCGGAGAGAAAAATGTATGCCAACTTCAGTAAACACATCCACCATTAAGCTGAATTTAACAGAGGGTGTATAGATTGTATAGTCTCACTGGTGAACAATATAAATTTACCAACTTTTAGGTTTTTATCTAGGTTAACCAGCAAGACTATGCCAGATATGTTTTGCTGGCAAACACGATGGCTAAATTGGTCTAAATTAGCACCAAGCAGCATAATCTATACAGGATGACAAACATGGAAATTCATGCTGGTCTATGCTGGGTTTTCAACAGTGGTGGCAACTCCACAAGTTTGTTTAATATTTCTGATGTAAAGTTCATTGTGCACTCCAGGTTAGTCAGATTCATTCATTAAAACTGTTTTAATTTTGTGAAATTAAACAGAAGTCAGTGATCCTTCATTGACGGGGGAAGTTCTTAGCCCGTATTCTTTATAGCTTCTATTTATGTCCAGTTTACATAACCGCTTTAATAATACGTAAAACATCAATAAAATCAAACTAAATTATAATTATTATAAACTTAATTACTCTATAAAGGGCAATTATCAACAATAATTATTTTTGTTTAATCTTGCGGTCTTCTGTAATGAATGAATAGATCTTTTCAATCTATTGTATTGTAGTCATATATTGGAGTGTTTGTTGAATGTCACTCAACAGCAATATGAAAGACTGAGAGCACGATAATAAACTCATTTAAAAAATCTGGGTTATTTCATAAAACATTGTGCTGTTTAAAACTAAATATGAAGTTGTAACGTTTCAGTTTTAAAAACGATCATCTTCTCTGTTGTTTAGACCTGTTTTCTCCAGTTCATTTTCTGCAAAAATATGCAAATATAAACAACATTTTTATATGAAATTTGCGAGAAATGTGTCTGAAGTACACAGAAATAAACAAAAAATATAATTTTACAAAAACACATTCTTATCAGATTTTTTTTAATACTTTTGAAATGGTCTCTTTATTATTTCTGCGGCTATATATGTGTGGTTGGGGCATATGCCAACCAAGGATATCTGCTAGCCCATCCTACTGCACCTGGCAGGAACCGGGCTTGGTTAGTTATTTTCCAGTTATTCTATACAATATATAATTTGTTTTATATAATAATATAATAACATCAAAACTAAACGAAAGGCCCCTATTTACACAGCATTTGCTCATGCGTAGTATAGTGTAATAGTAGAAGTGTGAAATCTTTAATCATCCTTAATTGGAAAATCAATACATAAAAAATAAAATAAAGTTACCTTCAGCTTTATATAAAACATTTGAAGTGTATTTTCTCATTTACATATCCTAGAAAAGGTGTGTGTGTCCACTTAACCATATTATGGGGACAAAGCTGACCAAAACCTCCCATTAGGGCTTTCATTTGTAAAAACACACAAGTTTTCTTTTAAGTTTAGAGTTTGGGTTAGGGATATGTTAACTAGATGTGTATAAAACAATAAAAGTCTATTGAATCTCTTCATTCAGATAGATAAGAAAAGATCCATATCATCGCTGTCCTTACCAAACCTCGGATGTCCAAATTTGCTGTTTTTCAGAAAATGTTTTTTTTAAATAATAATTAAATATGTTGTTGAAATTGACAAGCACTTTTAATACATATAAATGTAATACACATAATACATTTCATTGGTTAGATCATTTCAAAATCCAGTGACAACATATAGAGTGACTAAAAACAATAATTCATGGCAATAAATATAAATCACAAAATATGGAGATATGAGGTTTCAGAAGGACAGCAGTGATATGCATGTGTGTCTGCTATAGACTCACATCTCAGTGATGGACTCTGGTAGACTGGTGGGTATCTCAGTCAGCCCCTTCCCCCGGCAGTCCACTATGTTATTACTGCAGGTGCACAGCTCAGGACACAGCAGTACACTACAGGACGAGTGAGACTGGGGCCCTAAAACACACACAGACAGAAATGACAAGAGTAATTTGTTAGGCAGAGGAAGTTTGAAATCAATTAAAAAACTTTCTCAAACAGAAAAAGTTGTATAGCGACATTTTGGTTTGGATATTGCAATATGAAAGCTGAATGCAATTTAAAGAAACTTTTTGCCTCCTTTTTTCTGCACAGATAACTTGCCTTCGCCGAAGTCTTGAAAGCATGAGCAAAGAAAAAAACAAATGCCAAAAATGGATAGAATATGAAAGCTTTGACAACAAAACAACTAATGTATGTTAATTTATGTTGTCCCTCTCTCTCACACACTCACACACACAGACAGACAAGCCTTTATCTTCTATAAACAAACCCCCTAAATGGACTCACCTGTACAGGTAAACTCTTTCTTCTGAACCTCCGCAATATTGTGGCCCCTCAGGGAAAGTGGGGCCATACACTGTGTGTATAGGCCAAGGCGGGGCCTCTGTCTCAGCCAATCAGAGAGCCAAGCAACATGGCAATCGCAAAGCAGATTATTCGAGTGCAGGCGACTAGAGAGATGTAGAGAGAGAAATAATCATGTAAAGGAGTAGCCTACGCCAAGATGTCGATAAAACCTGTGAAATTGTGTGCAAGAGTGTGTGCGTGTTATTGATTTTGCATCAGAGAATTTCATGTTCATTAATTAATGTCCTGTACTTGCCAACATCGCATTAAGCCGGCAAAGACACACACACTTAGTGATTTCTTTGGTAAACTTTATATTTGTGTTGTCAGCTCCTTTAGAAAGGACATTTGCTTCCCTCTTTACATTAACAAAACTCAGTTCCTCATCCTTTCTAAACACTGTTGTGTTGCTTTTAAACATGCATAATCACTTCAAATCTCTTCAGCATTACAGCATTTGATCTCTTGAGCATTCTCTCCTTCCCACATTTTCATTAACTTGCTCTATTGTCGTCTATTTCTGACACTTAGTTAACAAGGGCCAGAATATCGATATTGCAATTAGACACTTTAGCTCATTAAATCAATGGGATTAAATCATGATCACACACAAGGTACTTCAATCTACAAAATATATGCTAATGAAACATACATATTAATGTGGATATTATACGTCATTACCCCATAATGACACTTATTAGGAGCCTGTACGCTAAGTACATGATAATATGCAAACGACAGTCTGAAGGACTGGTTTAATGCATGTTTTGTATGTATGTGTGTGTGTGTGTGTGTGTGTGTGGTAGGGGTGTACTCACAATGTTCTGAGCTTGGGCA
This sequence comes from Triplophysa bombifrons, assembly GCA_029783895.1. Taxonomy (NCBI): domain Eukaryota; kingdom Metazoa; phylum Chordata; class Actinopteri; order Cypriniformes; family Nemacheilidae; genus Triplophysa; species Triplophysa bombifrons. The sequence goes on from CM056452.1 coordinate 19,913,756, forward strand.
TGTGGTTAAAACTGGCCACTGATAGACGTGAAATATTGTTGTTGTTTAGTGTGCTGTGAAACAAACACAAAGAAAGAATGCAAATTTTAAATGTAGTTTAAGAGCATCCATAAACAATCATGAGATTAATAATTCTTAATTTATCTCCTTAATCTTATGATGAAAATGAATGATCTAGCATACAATGAAAATTAATATAAGACATTACTGCCCTAATACCCGTCATCTTTCATTGCATAGAATTTTTTTATATAAAAGTATTTCTCAGTTCGAACAACGTGAGAGTAAAAATATATGAAATAACTTTTATTGGGTCTGAATTCAAGTTTATTTTGACATGGCATTTCTCTTGCAGTCTATCTGTCTGCGTCTGCATTTATGTGTGAGATTATGTGCAGGGATTCACTTTGTTGATGCACATCTGCAATTTGATACAGAGATTTAATCTCCTAAACCCCCTTCCGTCCATATGTGACAAAGCATCAAAGTAATAAAGTATAACGTGATACAATAATCTGACATAATCTCATTTATCTTTCTTGATTCCATTCTTTCTAACAAGATTACTGTACTAATCCCACTTTACAAAGAACATTTTATACAATCAGTCCTGCAGGCAAGATCTTATAGACAAGCAAAAGCAAAATATGCGGTCTATACGTACAAAGAAGGTTATAATTAACAAACAAGATTCTATTATCAATTTCCATATTAAAAACATTTCTGGAACAATCCCAAAACCAGTGTGGCCCAGTTTTGACCCATGTCAGACAAGATCTCCGCAGTGGACTTAACTCAAAAGAACACAGTGACAATCACACACATACAGAATGCACTTACAGTACTTCTAAATCCCGCAGAGCTCGGAACGCTCCGTCTTCAATGCAGGAAATCTGATTATAGTCCAGCTGCCTGAGAAAGAAAAGGACACAGAAATAATGTTTGCTTTTTTCGGATGATGTGCTCATGGTGCCAATTCTTCCTCTTTGCCGTCCAGTGGCCACAGCACTAACAGAATAATACACTGACAAAAACACTACTTATCTTCTGATAAACCACATATATCCTACTCTCGCTCTCTTTTCCTCCACTCATCTTTCTGTGCTATGTCTCTCTCTCTCTCTAAATGGCGTGCTGTGCTGTCCTTCCCTATCCATCTACATTGAATGTCCACTCCCCTTTCTATCAGTTTGGCTAAGCATCTCATTAAAGCACAAAATCATTAAATCTTTGGGATCTCTATTTCACACATACATACAGAAGACTCACAGGTTTTTGATCTCAGTAGCTCCTCTGAAGGCTTTTCTGGGAATCCCGTGTATTTGATTTTCACTCAGATCGCTGCAAAACACAGAGACAGAGAATATTAGCAATCATAGGGAGTACATAGTGTGTCTTTATTTCTTCTTAAAGGGATAGTTCACACAAAAATTAAAATTCTGTCCTCATTGACTCATTATAATGTTATTTTAAACCTGTACGACCTTCCTTCTTCCACAAAACACAAAAGAAGATATTTCGAAGAATGTAGGAAACCGAACAACGGCGGTACCCATTGATACAATATGAGTAGATGGGTATCGGCATTGTTTAGTTACAAACATTATTCAAAATATCTTCTTTTGTTTTCACAGAAGAAAGAAAGTCAAATATGTTTGAAATGACAAGAGGGTGAGTAAATGATGACAGAATTTTCCTTTTTGGGTGAACTATCCCTTTAAGAAAGGTATGGTTAAGCAGAAAAAAAGGAGAAAGAGAAGTCATTGTAATTTTGTAAACTGAAGAAAACATAACTGAACTATTCATCAAAATCTTCCAGTCTAAAATATTCACATACAGTGATTGTGCTATTCACACACAGACACATAATGTAGCACTCAATATACACAGGCATATCCATCTAGACAACAAAAAACAAGACACTTCAACATTGGGTCAATAATGTGAGTTGTCAATAACCTGTCTGGTCAAGCAATCATGGTAAACCTCTAAAAACGTTTCTAACCACAGTCCCAGTTTTCAGGCATCAGAGCAGACATTTAACAGCCTGGGTAAATCTTCATCTCTCTGTAAAAATGTGATGTAGAAATGTCATCCTGATGTGAGCTGAACGTGGACTGAATGGGAATTGTTCTTAATCAGGTTAATCTGCCTCAGTACAAGAGGCCGAAGCTGGTCTGCGTGCACATTTATTAGATCAAAATACTTCAAGATTACGCCACGAACATTCCAGCTGTCACGCAGATGAGAGTGAAATAAACTCAGAGGCAGACTATCAAACTACTAAATACAATATAAAAACTTAAACCCAGTTCGACAGAACCGCGAATCAAAATAAAGCATACCGCCATGTTCACCACATACACAAAGGCAGGAGTCAAAATAAGATAGAGAGCTCACACACACACACAATTTCGTGGCAGTATAGAGTGGAACACCCAGGAGGGCATCAAGAGCAGAGAAAGAAACTAAAGAATAAAAGAGAGAGAGAGAGGGTTGAATGATGACCCCTGAGCATCTTTGGAGGAAGTGCTTAATTCTCTCTTTTCCTCTTTTCAATAAATGAACAAAAACTAACAGAGGCTTAATCCCCTGCTTTTATGCCACACTCCATCTTTCACTTTCTGTCTTTCTTGTTCATGCTTTTATTTTCGCCTGCCGGGGGAAAAAACCTCATGTAACACAATAAAACAGTGAGATAGGTCAAACTAAACTAATCAATTCTTTACACTCTCTGTTATCGTGGGTCCACCTGCGGGACTTAAAACTGTCAATTCACTCCCTCATATGAAGAAATATCAATTGTCATAATTGCAGCTGCCGTTTGGCATTTTTCAAGAGGTCACATGATCAGAATTGAAGCCCCGTCAGATGATCAGCTATCCATTCAGTGCGTTCCCAAAGGTTGACCTTTGCACTCACGGAGTGTGTGGATGCATGTGGGTTCCTGTGTGTGTGTCTCTATAGGGGGGTGATTTAATGAAGTGGCTTCCCTCACGCAAAGGGGACCCTCAAAGACAACCCTCTCGTTTACAGACACACACACGGCGGGACCCTTCCAGATCATGAATAGCCGGTTCAGCCGGCCAGACCTGTCAGTCAAATTCCTCAGCTGTCAATCATAATGTGAGACAGACACTGAGCCTCCGAAAACCAGACATTGACCATAACAGATCGGCCCTATGTGTGTGCGTATGTGTCGAGTCGAGGGCAGACAGAGATAGATTGTCTGTCTGTTAAACGTTTCGACAGTCTCTATTCATCTAGATACCTGTCACTATAACGAGTGGGAGATGACAGCACCAATCACAGTGCAGAAGGATTTAAAGTGAAGGTGCCAGAGAAAAAGACAGCAATTTTCATTATCAAAACTATTCACACACACATATGCATGCACACAAACACTTGGTCTAAGCATAGCTGCAGTGATGCTGCAGTGATTATATCTCTTTCCACTAGGGGGCAGTGCAATCTTATCAGCATCGGCAATCATGCACATATTCATATTTATGAAGGCATAAGTGTTTTTATGCAGAATAACAAGCAATGATAATAAGAAATAATAAGCAATGTATTGCTCTTGAACTTGATTCACATAATGTGTTAGATGTCCAGACAAAGTTTGCCAAAAAGCAGGTAAGTGTTTAGGACCGGGACCATAAACAATTTTCCCATGTCCTTATTTCAAATCTGTATGACTTTCTTTCTTCTGCTGAACACAAATGAAGATATTTTGAAGAATGTTGGTAAACAAATTGACTTGCATAGGTTTTGTGATTATACAATAGAAATTAATGGGTACCGTCATTGTTCAGTTACTAACATTCTTCAAAATATCTTTTGTATTGCTCTTGAATATTATTCACTTAATTTGTTAGATGTCCAGACATAGATTTACCAAAAAGCAGGTAAGTGGTTAGGACCGGGACCATAAACAGTTTGTCCCATGTCCTTGACTTTAAGCAATAGCCCTGCTGCTAGGCTTAATGGTTTACATGGTTAAAAAAATTCAACAATATCAAAAACTCATCTCCAACAGAAGGGGACAAATCAAAAATGATTTTAAATTAAAATGTCTTAATCTGATAAAATGATTCCTCCCTGCTATGAAGCATCTATGAGACTAAAGGGGGTCGCATACCGGATGCGGAAGCGCCAAGCCGAGCAGTCTAGGACAACTCTGCTATTCATGTGGTGGAATCGAGAGTTTTTCTGTATTGATGCGCTGTTTTTCTGTTATTCCCAAACAGATAAATACGTCTTGCAGTTTATGGTGAAGTCAGTGTGTACATTAAAGATGATTTCTGTCAAAGAACATCAAATTTTATGTTAAATTAAGCATGGCGCGTTGTGTCCCTTCAAGCATTCTGAGTTGTAAGCATAGCGCCTCCCACAGGCGCGGAATGGCGGCCCCGGTGTGTGTACACTCATAGAAAACAATATGTTCATTTTTACATACAATAGCACTACGCTGCGCGGCTTGGCAGTTCCACGGTGTGTGACCCCTTTAAAAATCACCACAAAGTGCTCAACATGACCAGACAGGAAGAAAAGAGAGAGGAAAGAGAAAAGGACAGAAAATTATACAACCACATCCTTGAGTCTTTGATAGCAAACGTCAGAATGACAAACCAAAAACATTGTTATCTAACCCACACGATACGAGGAACACACAAGCTCACAAACAATGGTATCAGAAGCTCTTATTTCACCCAGTCGTGGTGTGTGTACATTTGAAGTTTGAGCCAGAGGTGAAATGGTTTCAGATGTGCGACTTCTCAAACCAGCTGCCAGTGTGTCACCCCATTCGTGAACCCTTCCCTACCATTATATGCCCTCTAATCCTCTCACCATTGCTTTTTTGATTTTCTGGTTGTCACGTGACAACTTCACATAGGTGATTGACAGATACATCAGTCGTTTTGAGATGACCCTGACCCTATTTTTGAGTGAGTTCACCACTCAAATGGCAGTTTCAAGATCTACCTCAAACTTATATAAAGACTATTATTCTGTTTACAATTGTTTATGAATTATGAATAAACTTGTATAAAGTCTCAATATAGCCATTTGATATGTGTAAAGAACTTAATCCAAATTTAAATGAAATTTAATAAACTGACATTACAAAATTTAAATGGCAATCATTCACAAAGTAGATATTCACTGCCGCTTGCTTCGTGTTTATAAAATAAAGCTCTCAGTGCAGTGTTTACAACCAAAAACAGTCATCAGATCTGTCGAGGCCTGGCCACCGACAACCCCGCTCTTTAGATATCAACATCGCTAATGGTCGATGAAAAACCCATGTCTGGTTGACCGCTAGTTCACACGAGCTGGATTGTGGTCACAGCTGACATTGAGTTGGTTGGTTCCTCTTGCTACAAGATAGTTTGGCTGCAGCAACAGCTGAGACACATTGATAAGCAACATTGAAAATGGATTAGTGCTCCATGAGCGTGAATGTGTGAGTCACAGTCTCACTCTCTCAACATCCAGTGGTGTTGGGGAGACCACCTGTCATCCATGAAAATGTCATCTACACACACACACACACACACACACGTTAGCAGGTGTTAGAGGGATCTGGAGAGAAATGAGCGCTGATCATTTGCTTTCCCCTGAGAGACTCATTAGCGAGGTGTTTATGAACTGAAGGCATTCAGCACTTGTCTTGTAAGCCTGGCTATGAGGGCACAGACTGCCCGCCTTCACATACACCCACACACTGCAGATTTACTTAGATGTTCAAATGAGGATATCCCATAGACTTCCATTGTTTCATACAACAATTTACTTGGTAAACAGGAGGGAATCGATGATTGAAGACCGATTTATAATGTCTGAAACAGAGAGCGTTAAGTTCAGGGTCAAGAAGGCAGTGTATGTGTTTAGTTTTGAATCTGCCAGTATGGGAGTATACAGACAACCACTAACTTTCCCACAACCACTTGTTTTCCATCTGTCTTCTCTGTGATTCGGTCTCTCTAACACTCTGTCTGTCTGTCTGACTGTCTGTCTTTTGCTTATTTTCTCTCTTTAAGACACACAGGTCGAAACAATTGAGACACTTAAAGATGAAAGACAGAAGATAACTCTGTTTCCCCTCCTGTCTCTCTCTCTTTCCAAATCTTTTCAAGATGTTTTGAGCTATTTGCAATGGATTCCAGCGGACAGAATCTGTGTGTGTGTGTGTGTGTGAGTCAAACTGAAATATTCCTGTTCAAATACAGACGAGGCCTCAATGTTGTCTTTCACACACCCGCAAACTTCAGTCACAACCAATAGCAACACACACAGCTGCTTGAGTCCATCTGTCCTGTACACACACACACACATGTTTAAGCCCATATTTCTTCAGTGGTTCACGTTAAGGATGTGTCCGTCAGTCCTGTTGATTTTGGAGGTTTAGGGTTCAGTTTCTCAAACACACACACACACACACAAAATATAGGTACTGTCCTTCCAAAACTTTTTTTCCAAAACACCTACTTTTTATTGGTTAGAAATTTGCGAAATGTAAAGACTAGTAATGATTTATGCAAAAAAAACATGAAATATGGAGATACAAGGTTTCAGAAAGACACTTCGACACTTTACATAATGTGAATAAATATGATAGTGTGTTTTATAAATATTTGAAATTACTGTATGCATTTTAATAATAAAAATCTCAAATGATTTTGAGGTGTTATTAGGATAATAGATTTCTATTCATTGTAATTCTATTTAAATGATTCTTTACAAACATATTAACAAGCCATTATTTTGGCATAAAAATGCATTTTGCTGTACCATTCAAACATGATCACATTTACATAAAAACATGAATTTTAATGACAATATTTACCTGTTTTGATTCCTACCATCACAACACATATTTATCTCAAAATAACTGTCACAACAAAGACGTAATGAGGAACTGACATCATTACTGTTTTTATCTAATTTAATACTCATTCATAACAAAACTTTATTCAAATTATTTGTATTCTTGAGTAACAATAGGACATTACCCAGGAAAGCAGTAGCCATTTTGGTTTGCACTGAGCCATTTCTGTTTCTTTATTAGACCATATAGAGTTTCAACATGTCTGATAGACTATTAAAAATCTTTACCCTAAAAAAGTCTGAATCTACAGTCACAATAAATAGATTGAAAAACTCATTGAGAACCAAGAGACGGAGAAAGAGAGAGAGAATGGTGTGGTTTTTCAGTCACACTCACTCAGCCAGTGGGAATTACATTCAGCCGTCGAGGATTTCCTTCTATAATTTACTGCTTAACGATCACCGCAGTTAGTGTGCGACCGTGAGTGCGCTTGCATGCATGCGTGTGTGCCTCGCATTTGTAATAGCAGGTTGCGAGTCAGTCTTACCAGAAGTTTCCCTCTGCTTAAACCACCATAAACAAATCAATAAAACACAGCGCAATGCAGCTGTTAAGATGTGAGCTTTACATATCTGATTACATTACATATGAAACATATTCAACAATATTATCGCTCTCTCTCTGTGACCTTTCCCATACTTCCACTCACAAATGAGTTCATCAGTAGCCAATGATCATGGTTGGAGGGAGATTTTGTTTGAAGACTAATGGAAGGTTCTGTTAACGCCTGACCAACTCATAAACCATAGCAGAAAAGTGCTGCTGTATCACGCAGCATTACTCATGTTTAAACCACATATGGACACTTAAGGGAATCGTAAACGTGCTGATTTACTCCCTCATTTGAATGAATTCAACGATTCTTGAACCGCTTTCAGTAGTCAATATTTTTGAAATACACTTTTTATCTCGAAAGGTCGTTTTTCCTGTCTGCTTTGTGGGTGAAACCTTTGCCATGGGATTTTCTTATTGCAATTTCAGATGCGTGCGGATACACACACACATGCATTCAGGCGGTTTTTACATATTTAAGTATAAGAGCCAGAGAAAACATTAAGAATGGTATCACAGTACGGTATTCGAGTGTACAGTAGAGTTCATTTAATTCTGTATGTACCCAATGATTATCATCCTTATGTAGCGTAGTATATACATAATAATTTAATATGCTTTTAAGGATACCACCATACTTCCACATTACATCTGCAACCAAGCATTTTAAATGATTTAAGTTTAACAGTGAAAACACATCTGAGCAAGTATAGATAGACAGACACACGCACGCACTAAAGAGGCATGACGGGTGAATGTCAGACATTTTAAATTATAATAACAAACTCCAACCTGTAGACTGTGGAATCAAATTACCGTGAACTATGTGCCAGAGTGTGTTCGTGGGCATGAGTGTGTATCTGTCTGTCTGCTTGATTGTCTTTGAATGATAATGTTCCACTCCATAATTCATACAATTTTCAAAAAAGGAATTTAAATCTGCCAGTGCAAACACATATGCATAAATACACAGTCACACCCACACACACGCATGCACAAACACACACCCAGACATACTAACTTGCCAAAATCCCCTAACTTTACAACATTTAGAATTTAAAGCATATACACACTTATGGAGTACTTTTATCACCATCACATGCAGAAACACACACACAAATACACACACACTCCAATCTTGGCAGGAGGTTTATTAGAGTCAATGCTATTGATGTGAATGAAGTCATTAAAAGATAAATTATTCACGCCTCATTTGATTCCTATGGACCACCGTACTCCCTGAAAACATGTTACCATGACAGCAACGGAGCAAAAAGACAAGAATTCAATATACACTCCAACCAAAACACACAAACATTCACACATATTTGCATACACCATATAACAAGCAAACACACGCACGCAAACTTGCCGTTCTCTCCAAATGAATTTGCTTCGAAAGCCGTACCATTTTTGGTTTTATGAAACAAAAAAAAACAACAAATATGTTTGTTAAAAGAATGAATTAGAGTGGTGTGCCAGAATGGAGAGTGGGTTGACCCATAGGACACACTCAAATCATCTTACACATCCACACGTGCGCTCACACACAGACACGCACACCAACACATTCTGAAAGCAATAAAACTGGATGTCTCAATGTATCAATGTCATACCAGCATAATTTGCCCACTCTGAGTAATTCATCACAAAGCAGTGTGTAAGTCGCATGATCACACACACACACAGTCCACCCGCAGGCCATACACAATGATCATACTGTATGGTGAGGCTGCCACGACAATAGAACTGCAGAAGCCTTTGTGTATCTGTCAACCCCTGTCCAACTATCTTAATAGATCACAAAATCACAGAGAGAGGGAAAGACAGAGAGAGAGAAAGAGAGAGAGATGGAGGCAATAGTCGTTGATCAGTCCATAGTTACAAATAGTGAATGGCGGAGGAAAGATCTATTAAAAGCTATAAGATTATTGGACGTCTGAGTATTTTGACAGCTCCAATCCAATACACTTCTTATAATATACGTATTATTGCTTTCTCCCTCACACACGTGGTAAAAGGGCAAAAGACACATTGAACAAACTCCTACACTTTTCACACAAATGCTGTGATACTGTCAATTTAAACATCTCATCTTCTATTGCAGTTATGTTGGCTCTAGACACACGGCATGGAATGAAAAAATAAGAAGACATTAAAGGGTTTAGTGTGTAGGGTTAGGAAGACAAAAACAAACTCCTGTGAGTGTGCAATTTAAGAGGTTAAGGTTTCTTTATGTCCTATATGGACTGAAAGCTGAACATCTTAAGAACCCCTTAAAAGCTGGAGGGCAAACTGGCTTTTACTTGAGCTGTTCTTTTACTTGTCTGCTTTACTCCCCTCTCTCTCTTTCTTTCTTCACCTCCCTCTTAAAACATGGCCCTCAGTCATGCGTTTATAGAGCAAGAGAGGAAGCTAGTAGTGTGTTTGTGTCCTCAGGAGAGACAGATAAGCCCAATGTCTGTTAAAAAGTGCTAGCTTCAGTGCATCAGAAAGGTGAAAGACACCATCCACAATCACAGTAGGTCAATAATCTATGTCACACACACATACACTGCTTTAGTCTATTCATAGTTGGTGTGTTGCTCATTTTCCACTTCTGTCCATCAGACATAAACTTCAATAAACAGTAGGTCAGCGCTGTCTGTCAAACACAAACATTTGTCTTACCACACCCATATCAATAGAACGGCTAGACACAGTGGTGGAGAGTATTATAACATCAAATCAAAGAAAAATCATATCCATGCATGCTTTTAGACAAAACATTTGACTTGATGTAAATGACTTCTCAATATCCCTCCCTTCATGGCTAACATAGAACACACACACAAAAAAGACATTTTATGTGAAGGCGGTTCTAAACTTGTGGGTTTGTCTGATTTGGTCATGGGCAGCATGGAATAAAAGAACGCATACAATACAGAAGGTAATATTTTCTGAAAATATAAATATAATTGTGTATAGTGAACCAAAAAAGTTTATGGCAAGTTTAACACACTCGCATCTTCAAATAAAAATTACAAAACTAATGCACGGTAAAGGAAATCAAGTTTACAAAGTTTTTTTGTTGTCCACTGAATTGACAGAACCGTGACATTTAAACTGTTGGTTATAGGGCAAAATTCAATGTTGATATTCAATTCGACACGAAACAGAAATTATTATGGTGTTTTCCTCCATATTGTGATATATACAGTATCTTAGTAAAACGACTTCTGGATTGACAAAAATGTACAGTAGGGAGGACTTCAATTCATCATGGTAAATTTACTGGATTGTTGGAAGTTGGAATATAGTTCTACCCCCGCGCTGAGACATATGTCATAAAGAGATGTAGTTCAGAGGGAGAGAAGCGGTTAGTGTTTTTAATAAAAGAGATAATAAAATATTTAAAATTAACACAGCAACATTCCTTAAAAAGATATCACAGAGACTTGAATAAATTTCAATGTTTAAATGTAAAACTTTTCTTCCTTGGCTTTAATTTGATTATATTTGATAATACTATTGGACAGTACAGTGCCAGGTTGCCACTTACTTCCAATTTGAAAGATGGAGCAAAACCAGATGAGAAACACAGCTCCATGGATTTGTTCACATTGTAAGCTAATAGAGTTTTAAATCTGATCTTCCGACTGTCCGCAATGTCACTTAGCAAGTGAGGAAATCTGATCCAGGCTTTAAGCGTCAAAGCGACGCCAAGTGACTTTCTCACACAACATCTGAGGGTAGCTGTTAGTGTGGGAAGAGAGCATGGAAAACTGGAAATTTTGCCTTTTCTCATGTCTATCATGGCATCTCTCCACGGTGCTGAACTCACAAGTCGCATGAGAGAACATAAGTGACAGAGGACTTTAACTGCTGACGTGTTCAATCGTTCACTATTCACTACACCATGAACCTTACACCATTCATCATAAAGTAGCATGTGTGAAAATGTATGGTTCTAACAATATACCTTTTTCACAGATGTTCAATCCCGAATGCGAAAAGGCTACTTTAAATATGATTTGACAGTCCAGACTGAAGCGCGTTCCCAAAAAATCCCAAATTTAAACATAGATGTGGTCTGGACCGGGTTTGTAAACATAAAACTTTATGTTTATTTATTTTTTAGATTACAAAAACAACGTATTTGAATTGGACTGGCCAAGTCTGAGCTAATACTTCTCTCATGTTAGCAGAACACATATGATCTGATGACCGTCTAGTTTGGAAACCACTGACGCCTCATCCATTAATTTAACACTTACAGTGACAAATTCCAACACAGACACCGACACGACGAATGATGGCGAGAGAGAGAGAGAGTAGCTTAACCTATGAGGAGAAAGAGATATCTAAAATTAACTGGCCCACATGAGCAGACAGACATTACCCCCAACAGTGAAAACACACACAAAAAATGCACTCACATGCTAACCCAAAACAGACAGACAATGAGAGTGAACGTTTTTATTCTGTTCAATAAAAGGTTATTGTTGTAACTGTTTTACATAAAGTTAAACTTCAGCGCTGTGTGTGTAACATATAATGTGTGCAGGTTTCGTGTGTGCGTCTGAATCAGACAGCAGTTGTCAACAGGTTTAGGTTTATTGAGAGAGTGTGTTTTTATAGGGTGTGTAAGTATGTGTGTGTCCATGTGGTGTTGATCCGCAGTTAAGCTCCTGCAGTCGTTATATCTGTGTGTCACATTCCCGACAGTTCCTGCATTATTTTTAGAGGCCGTGGGATTTACACACACACATCCAGTAACCTCGATGAGAATCATATCGTCAATTTTTCTAAGATCAGTTCAACTCAATTCACCTCTTAAGTTACAACTTTGGTCAACTTTAAACAATGTAAATTGCTTTTTACATGCATTTGTGCAATTGCATGCTTGCAGATTTCAAATCAAGTTTGTCAAAAACACGCTTGAACGTCTCTGTTAAAGATACTTCTGATGAATTACTTTCATTCGATTTCAACATTTGGCAAACGCTATTTGCAGATTTCAAATCCGTTGAAGCCAGCCAAAGACCTCAGTATAGTGTTGGTTTCCATCTCTTATCATCTCCAGACTGAACGATTTGTAATGTTCTTCTGGTCAGACGTACCGCATGCACTATTAAACCTCTGCAAATTATTCAGAAAGTGGTGCCACGGTTGGTCTTCAATGAGCCCAAGGGAGAGCACATTGTACCTCTTTCAGCCTCACTGGCTGCCAGTTGCTGCTCACATCAAGTTTAAGATGCTGATGGGCGCATATAAAACAGCCACTGGCACTGGCTGGCTTTTTTTTCTGCTCAAGTTAGTGGCCTGTTAGCGAGCAGAGGCACACAATCACTTTCCTTAACTTTCAGTGTTCTTCACTGGTGAAAAGATCTTTCCAACCCTACTTGAGTGACCAAGACACATCTTCTATGATTCAATGTTATATTGTACTCCTCAGTTCTGCCTACAATGTTGTAGCTTGCAAGCAGCTTTTAATAAAAGAGGCGGCCCATGTTGAAATTTACAGAGAATGTTAAATGTGAATTAATATTGATAAAACTCTCACATATCATAAAGAATGAAGGGCTTGTTCTATCCTACATGCCTTATTTGATCAAATCCATTGTCTGCTGTTACAATTTAAGTCTATATAAGCCTATATTTTGTTAAGTCTTGCATTTGTTTTAAAATCTTTCAATAACTTCAAGAATTGTATTTCTCATCCCGTTAAGTTAACCTGCAGCAATATCTATCTCCACGAGCACACTCCAGCCATAATTGCTAAATGCTAATTGCCTTGAAAGGTCACTTCTAATAACGATTGGTTATTCATGCAAAATAAAGCAAATTCCATTTCCCCTCCCTCGCGCCTTTTACAGATGCATTATTTGAATGTCCATCCATATAAATGTAAAACTTCAGTTCATTTTTAAGAAATTTCCTTGCAAATGTCAACCTTAAGATGAAAAATATTTTTACCAACGGTTTTCACCATACTACTGTTGGTCACATGTCAATATGTGGTGGTTTAAATACCCATTTTAAAGCCACAATATGGAATATTTGGACCGCTAGATGTTGCACTTTCGAAACAACAATGCCCATCATGTCCACGGACGAATCTGTTAACTGTCACCCGTTCCGTATACGGGACACCTAAGTCTGCGTCAAAATTGTGCATGTTATTTCTAATTGAATCATGACAAACTGTATATCATTGGAAAGAACTAAGACTCTAGAACAGAGTTCTTTGGTGTTTTTTTATAATTTATGTAGGGAGAGTAATTGATTCTTTTTTATAAAGAGTTTGCTAAGATTTTTTGCTACCCTTTTGCGACCCTAATTTTTTTTATGTATTTTCTAATCAAAGAAAAACAACCTTTTTTTCTTCAAAAAACCTAACAACATACCTTTCATTTTTTTCTAGTGTGTGTGTATTTTTTTTTTAGCAATAATCAGCTATTTTTCTTTTTTCAAATGAGACCAACCATAAGTCTGTATTCCAAAGAATTCATGAGTTACCGCCATTTTAGTTTAACATGAGTTTCCATGTGTAGGCTCAAAAAGGCCTCCGACAGTTACCAGGTTTAATGAATGCATTTTATTTTATGTCATTTTAATGATTTAGCTTGCAAGAAACGTGAAATTTAATGCTACATTAGCACGCGACTGATGTTGGACTTTGTCAATTGATTTGGTAGCGTAATGCTACACAGTGTTACGTGTTTAAAACAGTCATATAGTCGTCGTTTAAAAAGTAAATTGGATCAAACCCACAAGTATTTACAAGTAAATTTACTGGCTACATATTTTTGTGCGACATATACTGTATTTCATATGATAACTGTATTCATAACTATTCAATTATTCTGTGCATGAGTATTTTGTGTACAATAAAAAAAATAATTACCTGTCTATTAAAACACATGCAAGAGAGGAGTCTCTGTTGAGTCCAAGTTGGTCCCGAAGCTCTCTCAATTTAGAAAAAGCCACGCCGATATTAATCCTTGTTTTATTTCTTTGTTTGTCCATAAGCCTGCTTGCCTCATTCGGCGTATGTTTACACTTGGGTTTCCTTTACTTACCAAAGAATAATCATGACCAATAATAACAGAACAACAGATGCTGCGTCCCAGATGCTGTATAACCACTTCTGCATTTGCGAGTTGCCATAGTTTCTACAAACGGAAACTGAGGGTAGTGCGGAGCAGCAGATATTAAGTCACTGATATGCGACAAATAAGGGAGACAAGGGACGGGCCATCATTTTAGATAAGAATTTCTCTGGACTTGCACATTCTTGGGAACATTTGGGATCATGTAAGTACACAACTGCATGAAATATATCCCACTGTGCAAGTGATTTTGGGTTAAAAATTATTCCATATTGTGGCTTTAAGTCTCTAAAAAGTTTTAAAAGCATGTTTTGTGTTTTTAAAGCATAGTTTAAGTCAGGTAAGTAAATTGTCACATCCATAACAGTCCATACTCCTCATAAAAGGGCACAAGAGAATGAAAATATAGTAACTATTTCATCTTTTATAAAGAGCCAACCGTTTTGGGGTAATATTGCTTCTGGTTTGTACATTTTAATTCACAGAAACCCTATAAAGTGTGTTTCACTTAAAATACGTGCATCCGTTTTTTTTTGTCATATCCATTGCACATTAATTTCTCCCTCTATTAAATAAAAACATTTCATAGTCTGATGTCTGGACACTATGGGCAGAGGTTTATATAAACAGATGATTCAATACTGTATATTGGTAATAAATACATTCTTTGAGAATTTATATTTCAAGTTTTGCCCGAAAATCTCGCATCCATAACACTGGAAGTGCCCAAATACATTGCTGTGGATGGGCCAACGTAACTGCTACATAAACTGTCGCAATGTAAAGTGTAAGTGTAAATGTAAACTGTAATTTCCGGCGGTTTCGTGACCAACAACTGCTGAAACAGAGCCTCTTATTTTCCCATAATCATTCTGCACGTTGTTACAAGTGTCTGAAAAGTGTCAACGGAAACCATAAAACGGTTCAGCGGTCTGAACCGCACGCTGGCGGGATCTTTTGCCCCAGCCGAACTCATTTACAAGGAAAACGATTTCTTGTCAAAATGAGAATAGCATCAAAAGAGGAAGAGGCTGTATAGAACGAGGTGATGAAGAGGAAGTCGGTTTTGTAAAGGGCACCGCAATGGCAGAGAGTTTAATGCTCTTAGGAAGAAGCTGGCAAACAGAGCGTAACGTACGTGAGAGAACTTGTCAATGGAAATGAAGTACATTTTGTAGAGCGTGGGCTTAGCAGCAGGAGAGGGGGATTATCAGAAAAATTCTCTTCAAGAACTCGGGTTTAAAAGTCTATTTTGTCCGTCCAGCAAATCTCCCTTGTTTCTCTTTCTTTCCTTTCTTCTTGCAAATGCACTTCCGAATGGCGGTATTATGTTGCATGTCTTCATCATAATAGTCAACTGGAGATGTGAGATTACAGTGACCTAACATGAGAAGAATTCCTGTGAGAACGAAAGAGAGAAAGTGACAAAAGGAAAAAATCTAATTAGCACCTGCTAAACCCACATTCCCAAGTGAAAACATTTGTATCCCAAAGGAAAACATACAGTTGATGGGGAGAACCCAGAGAAAAGTGAGCGGGAGAGACTGAGAACAACCAAATCCCACATCCATTGAAATGATCAGAGTCAATTAATTCTCATCTTTCAGTTTGCCACTTCACATACTGACAGACAGGAAGAGGTGAGCTATTGATGTACAGAAGTCATGACTCACCAAGCACATATACTATGTGATGTTTGTATTATTGAACCTGAAAGGTTCCATTTTTTTTTTTAATACTTTATTTTACCAGGATAGTCCCATTGAGATAACAAAATCTCTTCTTCCAGGGAGTCCTGGCCAAAATGGCAGCATACAAAGTTTCACAATAAAACAATTTCAAAAACACATAACAAACAAACAAACAAGATCATTTACCCTACATCCAGATAATTACAGATATGTAATTTACATACAACAAGTACATGTTTCCTTCAAAGTAGACCATAGAAGTTTTTTTAAGATATTTACAGAAGGGAGTGTTTCCAGCATAATAATACTCTGCGAGTCGTTCCATAACGAAGGAGCAAAAAAAGAGAAAGCAGTTTTGCCTAACTCAGAATGTAATCTAGAGACATTTAAGAGAAGTTTAGTTGAAGACCTAGTACTGTAATTACAAGTATAAAAAGATAAAAGACTGCAGGTATATGTGGGTAATTTTCTCAACGACGCCTTAACAATAAACAGCAACATGTGTACTTTCCTTCTTTGAAACAAAGAGGACCATCCCAAAAATTCATAAAATATACAGTGATGGGTGCGTGAAGAAAAACTCGTCATAAAACGTAAAGCAGCATGGTATACATAGTCCAATTTTTTAAGTGAAGATAAACTTGCATGCATATAGATCACATCGCCATAATCTAATACTGAAAGGAAACAACTCGTGATTTAAAAGGAAAGCATTTCTTTAAACGGAAAAGAAAACCCAACTTTAATCTAAGTTTTTCAATATGAATCTGAAATCCCAGATTGTCATCCAACTATATGCCCAAGTATTTATAAAAATGTACTCTTTCTATAGATTCTCCTTCTGAAGTTAAAATAGAATGATCCGTTTCCGTACGACAACGAGTGAAAAGCATTTACAAGGTGAAGCTGCAGAATTCAATGATCAAGGGTCAGAAATACTTCTTGTTATAGCTTTTACAGACCTGAATAATGCTGCTTGACTTTATCAATCATGTAAAGTTATAGTAAATGTATACTGCTACAGAGAGATAACGCTTGTAGCTAATGTAAGCAAAAAACAATTACAGCTTGATATTAAATGCCGATGTAAAACTACTTTTAAAACAGGAATATAAAAATAGTAAGTATCATGTCCCTTAAACACCTCACACAAACGCACATCCACAGGCATATCTAAACTACTGATTGCTGTTCCTGATTGCTGTGAACTGTAGAGTTGTGTGGAGACACATTCCTCAAACGCATGTGATATGACCATTTCAAGACAATCGTAGCAATTTCTGCCTCACTGAAAAAACAATACAGGCACACCTGTAGAATAATGCACCTCGTGTGTGTGTGTTTATCAACAGTTAGTTATGGGATTGCTGCTGCACCCCCTATATGTGTGCGTGATATTAAATGCCAGCTGTTCCAACATTAATGATGTTCTACAAGACACACACATACCATAGTAAGCTACACAAATAGAGAAACACACATTTCAACGCCACATGCTTTAGATTAAGAATGTATTAACAAACATAAAATTATATGTGAATACATATATTATTCTTAAAAAACGTGAACTTTCTTATTATATGTTTCTTGGTGTACAAGATGTATTAATGAATGTTTGTTCAAAATGTAATTAGACTATCTGCCTGAAACCACTTTTCTGCTGACATACCCAAAGTTATGTGAGCAGAGAGAAATAATAGTGACTGATAATATCATTTTCAAGTTTTCATGACACAATAAGATCTTGATGGATAAATTGTTTTTATTATTTCTCCCTGTGCTTTCTGTAGAAAACAGAAGTGATTTACCTATCCTCATGTTGTTCCCTTTCTAAAGCGGTCAAATTTTTTTCTTGGACAAAACCTCGGATGTCCAAATTTGCTGTTTTTCAGGAAAAAACACATTTTTTAAATGATTATATACTGTTGTCAAAGTGGACATTTAATACTTTTTATTGGTTATGGCAAAAAAATTAAATCACAGAGATCCGAGGTTTCAGAAAGTGCAGCGATGATATGCAACTGATTTTGAAATGACATGAATGTAGGCAAATAAAGACGTGTTAATTATCATATGAACTCCTTTAAATTCACTGTGAACGCATTTTCATGATTAAATTAATTTAGCAGCAAGTGATGAATAACCCCGTTGAAAAAACTGCAAATTCCTGCCCATAAATATCAAAGTTCAGTGTTTGCCACTGACACCTGTCCTTCTTTCAGACATTTGCTTCTCCAAAAGTTCATTAGTTCGTTTCTCTCTCCCCCGCTGAGTAACGGCTTTCGGGAACCTTACACACACACGGATGCACAAACACACTTTCATCTCCCTGTGCAGACTGACCCTGTGCGGGGAGCCTCAGGCTTTTAATTGCTGCCATGGTGATTCCCTTCATTCTGAAAAGACAAGTATCTCCACCCCTCTGCTTAGCACGTCACTCTCACTGCGGTCGCAGTCGTTTACTGTGGCTGTCCCGTCAAACAACTGCACCTCCTTTCGTCGCCCCTTTCCTGCCCCTCACCCCAACCCCCACAAAGGCTAAACACAAAAAATTCATGACATGAAAATCGGACGTCCACCATACATCAAATTAAAGGCAATTTCCTAGAAGCAACTAAATGGGCTTAAAACTGAAATTGTGTGTATTGCATTTTGTGCTTGTGTGGGAGTGTGTATAAACACCGTAGAGGCATAACAATGCAATGAATCATAGAAACATGCAGAAACCTATTTTTGGTGAACTTTTGAACTTCTTCTTTTAACCCCCTAACACACACACACACACACATTTAAGACAAAAGTCAGGAGTGCGTTAGATTAGATGTGCGTTTTGTTTCAACAGGTAGAGTGGTGTCATTCTCCACCTCTCCGCTCCTCCCCTAAATGCACATTCCTGCAATTACAATCCAACCCCCAACACACACATGGTTAGCTACTGTCTTTTAACCTTATTCTATTGCTAAGGTAAACAAACAAAAGCAAAGAGATGGCTTATTTATTGTTGTTTTTTGTCCCAAGAGCTTTATTGAACACCTGTGCCAAAAATAGCTGAAGGATACCCAAAAATGAAAATTCGGTCATCATTTACTCACCCTCAACTTGTTTTAAATCTTTTTTCAATTTTTTTGGGCACCATTGACTACCATAGTATTTTCGTTGCCCACTATAGTAGTCAATGGTGCCCCAGAGGTGTGAGTTTACAAACATTCTTCTAAATATCTTCTTTTGTCTCCAGTAGGACAATGAAATGTATAAAGGTTTGAGGCAACTTGTGGCTGAGAAAATAATGACAATTTTTTATATTTGGGTGAATTGTCCCTTTTAGAGAACCCATCTGAGATGAAGCCGCAATACTGTTAAATCAAAATGACACCATTATAAACGTAAATTCCTGAATATATCTTTTTTCTCTAAAGCTAATCCTCTAATATCGGTGCCACCAATGGAAAAAATTGTAACATTTTCCTAAAACTAATTTCACCTCCCCATCCTGAGACCCCTGAGGAGAAAAGGTCAATTTACTGTCTGTCTTGCTCCTCTTTGACTTATTAAATCTGAGGTGTCTTGTTTCCAACAAGTTTAGTGACAGTACTGCGGTAGTTATTTGAAGGCGCAAAGGATGTGAAAGCTACCATTTATCCGGTATCTAAGCAAACACCTCCAGAAAGACATACCTGAGAGTATTTATATCATTCTATTACCTGAGGACACACACACACCCACATATGTATAGTGCTCCCTGAGGCGGCGGGGTCTGACACACCCTCGTATCACCCTGCAATTAGGAAACCCGCTTACATCATCCCTTAAGCTACTGTTACAGACACACAAACACACACACACACACAGGAAACCATCAACAGAGCTGACAGACACATAATCAAATGTCACCATACGAGTCTGCCTCCCACCGTGCCCGATCATAAATGGGCAGGTTTAGAGCCCCAGAGACTAAGAAGAGGATCAGCTTCTCAGGCTATGGGTGGTCTCCAGGAAATATTTGGTAATATCACCTCTTTCAAAACAATCTCTCTCCTCCTCCTCTCTCTCTCTCTCTCTCTATTAAGGTGGCCATTACAATGCTGTTCTATGATGATATAATGCCTCACTGTACCCGAAGCAGGGGGCCGAGAGAAACGAGTCTGTAAACGACTTGCTTTGCCTTTGATTTAAAACTCTGAGAGAAAAAACTGTGAGCGGGCTGCTTTCCTGTTCCAAGAAATGTAAGAAGTAAGGCTTTCTGGTAAACCATTTTTGGAAGAATGTGATGAGATGATAAGGTCAGGTGGCTTTTGATCTGTTTACCCAAAACGTATGTTAATGCCAGGTGTAAACAAGGTCTCACACACACACACACACACACACACACACACACAAGGTGTGGTCTTTACCGATCAGGGCTAAGCCCAGGTATTTAAGTATTAAATCACCACAAAACTTTCACCGGTGACCCTAAGGACATTTCACCTTTGGTCACTTAACCTCAGGACATTTTACACACGCTGGTTTAATGCAGGAATTTAAAACTGAACACACACACACTTCCGCTTGCAGAGTACAAATGCATTCAGTAATTTGAAAGTTTGTCAAGTCTGCAGAATCAACGCTCACACAACGGCCAGCTTTCACATTGTGCTGGCCTTATGTCAGCAGTTAATTGGCTAAAACAACAGAGTGATTGACCAATTAAAAGAAAAGATGAGATGGCTGTTAATGTTTTAAAGAGAAGGGTTAAGACAGTGAGAGAAAGAGAGAAAGGGGCCAATTGTTGGAGAATTCACATTAGCAAAAGCCGATTAGCGGGCATACACTGAACAGGATCAGCCGTGTAAGCCAGAGAACAACACTGCGCTTTCATTCAAAGACCGATCCCTTTCAAAGAGATCCTAGTTTGTGCGCCATTCATGATGTACAAACATATATTTATTTATATTTGGAAATAAAATCCTGTGAGAAATCTGAACTCACTATATTACCAGAATTGGTAATAGTTACATGTGCTGTAAAGTGAGAAAAAGCTCAACAATATTTTGTTTCTTGTACCGAAATGATAATGGTCACACCCATAAGAATGACAAATTGTAACCAGCTACGGTACTTTCCTTCATTTCATTATGAACTGCCTTACAGTTATGCTGAGATTATTACATATATGAGATGAAAACTCAGATTCTTTTTTCAATTAAAGAATTAAGTTGGAAGCTCTTTGAGTTTACATTTTCATTGCAAATATTGACTACATAATTAACTTTGATCTCATTTTGTGTGTTGTGTATAAAGACGAGCAATTATCTTTGGCAGAAATATTTTCTCATCTAGCATTTGAGCCGACATTTAATTTTGCAGCACATAAATAATAAAATACAAAAGAATCAATTACACACATAACCATCTCAACATGCATGGCGTTCAAGAAAAGCATTCTGTCTTGGTCAATATGTGAAAAATATTCAAGTGCCATTTTTTTCGGTAGTATTCTGTCATGCTCATCATAGCATATTTTTGACTTAAACCGAACTTCCCTGAAGGAACTGGTGGCGGCATAACAAAATACCTCCTCCGCTTATAATACAGTAAAAGATAAGATGAAAGAGAGAGTTGTTTATTTGTCTGATAAATGTTTGCTTTTATTTTTGTAATTTATTATCTGATTTTCCGGCTGGTGTGTTTCCATATGCTGTGTGTGACCTCAATGGCCTAAGGATGTGCTCAATTTTCCAAGAATCAACCAAAAATGCAACATAAGTCCTTTTTACAAGAAAATGCTGAGAAAAAGGTTTGGTCTTAAACATTTTCTCTGAGCAAGGAAAAATAGACTCTGGTCAAGAAAATGGCCAAACCAGCAAAACACATACAGTGCACATAAAACACACACACTCTCTTCCATAAACACCCACACACAAATTCTCACACGCCACCAAAACTACTCTCTGCTCTGTGTGACCAGCTTGACAACCCAACAAGATAAACACCACAGAGGGCGTCGCAGTTTGTGATTGTGTGTTTGTGTGGTTGGCCATAGGAAGTGTCTGATTCAGTCATCCCAACGTCTACACTTTCTCTGGCTGTGTCTCAAAACCTAGGGCAGCTTACCTAAACAGCATTTTTTGGGCCACTTAGATATATAAAAAGCAGCCTCTAGCTCTGGTTTCTAAGTTCAGAGAGTGAGGAAGTGACTCTGTAACTGTACACCAATCAGAGAGGCATTACGTCGCCATGGAGATGGAGGGACGGTAATTAAATAATGACAGAGCTGTAGCTAAAGCCTGTTATCACTCAATTACATACGTACAACAGGCACACACATATACACACTTTCTCTAAAGTGTGTGTCAACCTGTCGATCTTAAACACCTCACACACGCAGCTTCCGTGTGTCATTTCCGAGCAAACTTACTTGTTTATGATATTCCTGTAAATGAACATCTGTTTCGCACTGACAGATCAGAGAGCGTGTCTGCAGTGCGTCAGCCTCTGTTTGTTCATATTCACTTGTTTGTGTTTGTGTAAGTGCAAGTGTGAGAACTCGATGTGAAGAGGCTCAGTTAAGAGGTTAAAGATGACAGCAGCGTTGAAGAATGCTGACAATTCCACTCCAGAGCCGCTGAACTCGCTGCTATTCCCTCAGAATGGCCTACTGTGCCACTGTGTGACCGGAGCCAAAATGGAGTCCACTCCAGAGCAATTACACTCCCACGCTTTCACTCAGAATAGAACATAGCGCGACTGAGTGAGCAGAGCCAACATGGAGTCCATTTTTTTAAGTTTGCACTCTGTACGGCAACATTATAAAAACTCTACTCCGCCACTAAGTCTGTACATCCAAACTGCTTTTTGGTAACGCACAGACTCAAAATATGTCAAATCTTTCTTCACTTGAACACAGAAGATATTTTGAAGAATGTGGAAAATCAGAGAGTTCTGGGGGAACATCAGCTAGCACACGTACGTCTGTAAGAGGTCTGCTAAAGATCTGGGGATCTGTAAAACATTTGCTGTGTAAAAACATCTGCTAAACATCTTAGAAAGTGCAGTTTAACATCCATTCTAAATCATAAACATCTTACAGACGTCTTCTAGACGTCTATATGAGACCTGACAGCAGACATCTACGAGATGTATTGCAGATGAGAAAACTATGTATTGCAGATGTCTTGCAAATAGACGTCTGCAGATGTATGTGTGCTATCAGGTAGTGCCCCAGAACAGTTTGGTTACAAACATTTTTTCGAATAGTCTCCTTTGTGTTCGGCAGAACAACAAAATTTCTGCAGGTATGGAACAACTGTAGGGTGAGTATATGATGACAGACTGATCCCGTTAATAGAAATATGTTTGCAAACAGATTTGCATATGAAGAGTTTATTTCCAAAATGAGATAAGTCTAAAAAGCATGTTTTTTACTGTGCATTCCAATTAATATAAATCAAACTGCAGTTGGTTAGTTATGATTTAAGCTTCAATAACTCAAAAAATGCAGCTAACTAACACATAAAACACAATGAAAACATGATAACATAATAAAAAACATGATTTTTCTTTCTTAGTTATCTCATTTTGGAAACAAACTCATCATATTTACATGATTTCTATTTTTTGTAATAACTCTCTATTAGTCCACATCTCCCCTTTCAGTCGAACTAAAGTTATGCCGATACCAACACAGTAATGTTGTTACTCTGATAAACTGCCTTGATTTGCCCGTAAAGAAAGTCGATACCTGATAGACTGAAAGTAACAGATTTGCCGATATAACACTAACGAAGGGCCTTAATTATTTAATTCAAGTGCTTCCAGTGGTGCGGTGCTTGGTAGCCGTGGTGATATTGTGTTCTAGTTACTGTGGTGTTGTGAAGGTGAAACTAAAGACCATGGAGTGGCCGGTATGGTTGCTAGGAAACCGCCAGAGTTTCAGTTACATGCTAACGAGAAATTGCCCCCTTCTTGTTGCCCGCCACTAGGAAGCTCACTCACACATTAACAGTATCAGACACAAAAATACTCTCATTCGGACACACGGATGATAAAAACGGAGCTTGATTTGAAAATGCCACTCTAAAACCCAGTGTGTTTGAGTGTGGTTTTGCCCGTGCATGTTTGTACAGGAATATGAGCCCCGTGTGCTTCGGTTTGACAGTTCAAATAACCGATAAAGATTGATGATGCTGTCGAGGGTTGTGATTCTCATATCTACTGCACAACTCTGTTGAATCTAGAAAATCTATTAAGATACCGTTCACATAAATGAAGAAATTCTTAATTAGAGTCCAGATATCTGGTAATGAAGGCACATTCTTGCACAACAATGACAACAAAGTTGTAACAGGTTGTTCAAATTCATTGTTTTTTACCCTAAAGCGACAGATCATCCAGAAATAAAATTTCTGTCATCATTTACTCACCCTCAATTTGTTCCAAATCTGTATACATTTCTTTGTTTTGATGCACACAGAGAAAGATATTTGGAAGAATGCTTGTAATCAAACAGTTCTTGGCTATCCACTGTTGACTACCATAGTAGAAAAAATTACAATAGTAGTCAAAAGTGATCCAGAACTGTTTGTGGTCCTACATTTATCCGAATATATTCTTTTGTGTACAACAGAACTATTTTTTTTATAAAGCAACATTTCCTACTATGGTAGTCAATGATGGTTAAGAACTGTTGCAAGCATTCATCCAAATTTCTCTGTATTCATCAGAAAAAAGTTTGGAACTTAAGGGTGAGTAAATAAAGACAGAATTTTCATTTTTGGGTAAACTGTTCCTTTAAAACAGTGGGAAAAACAGACAATGTTTTTGTCCTTTAAAAAAATATAATAGACTTTAAAAATATTGAGCTGTTTAGGGAAACATAAACGAATGGTCAAGACCTTTACTTCTTGGTCAACTGATATTGAAAGACACACACAAACAAGCACAGACTCACACAGGTGTTTTCTCTAATAATTGTGGATGGCTCGATGCCTGCCCTGGAGACTGTCTGTCTGAGACTCTCTCCTGGGTACCCCTCAGGTGTGTGTGCCTGTGTGTGTTTGCCAAAAACCTTTCATCTATCACCACCCTGCAGAAGAAAAAATTAACCAGACTAGTCTGGTTTGCTAGTTTCCCAGCCTATTGATAAGTCAGATGACAAGCTGGACAGGCTGAAACACCAGCTAGACTAAACCAGATCAGACCAGCGAATCCAGCTGAAAACTCAAATTTAACTCAATCAGTGATAACACTGTGTTTTTGTATTCATAATATTCTACAATGAAAAAAATGGCCAAAACTGCCTCTGAATACAAAATAAACAAGCGTAAATGTGTGTGTGCATGCCGGTGTGTTTGTGAATGTGAATGAGTTTATTCAAACAGCCTGCAGGGCAAAAATAATAATCTAATTGAATTTCCTCAAATGTTTGAGTTGTATTTGCATGACAGTCAAAAAAGGAATTTGAACAGAAAGAGAATTTTGGCTGCGCTTCCAAACGCTTTTCTTTCACCGCAGTACTAAAAATGTTAACATAAGCGCTACTCAGACAGGGTTTCTCAAGAACCTTGCATGGGTCTTTTATGACTCCAGAATTCACTCCAATAAAGGTCTCCATTTGCTAATATTACGTCAAATATAGCTGAAACCAAACCTGTTGGCACCCATATTTCACATTAGAGCTGGGAGACGCCACAATGCTGCTATGATTAACACGGTCAAGCATTACGGAATTGGGAGTGACTCTTGAATTCTGTACATAAATGATAATTTTGGGAATTTACGCCCATATTCCAAATCAATTGTGACTCCCAAAACCTTTCAGTGTGGCCATAGTTCATTCACTTCAGTTCCCTAAAACAAAAATCCATTGTTCAAAGAGCCACATTCTCATACCATGGAAAAGCCCTACGGCACTCAGCACAGGTCAAAAATGATTTTCAGGACGACTTTTGGGATGATTCTTCATTTTAAATGTGGAGATGATGATTCAAAGAGAATTAAATTACTTATCCCTTGTCTATGTCAAAAACATTAGGTAATTGGGCTGGGATTTTTCCTCTCCATCGAGTCAACCAAAGCCACATCTTGTGAAGAAAAGGTGAAATAGTAAAGTCAATGTTTACATCAATGTGGTCTATAAAGAACACTTCTCTAATCCATAAAGTGTAATATTCAAGTACAATCGCTCAAAAGTCTGCTTGCCATGGCATATACCCAAATATTTTATGAAGCGGTTTAGAGAATTGTGCACTGCAGATTTAGCTTTTACTTGTTGCGTCTTGCTTAAATATTTCCATTTGCATATTTAAAGACACATAACTAATAAACATAGCAGCTGGCAGAATATGAAGTTATATACAGAAGTTAAAATGTTCTACACATTTTTTTATTTCATAATTTTTGTGTAGTGGCTGAACTCCTCTGATGACCTGTGATCTTCACAGAAGATCATAGAAACAGAAGAAAATACACAAACTTCAAGACACACGCACACACATTTTTTCCATTATGAGTCATAATTGTCACCATGGCAACAGGCTATAAACTTTTCCTGTCTTCATTAAAATCTGATTATGAATTAAATTAAATCATGCACATGCGCGCGCACACATGCAATGCTCATGCACCTAATAACGCTAAACTTTAACAGGCGTTCGTTCTATTGTATCCATCTAATTTCAAACTGTTCCCACCAACTCGTGTGAACAGACAAGGCTCTGCACAAGTGTGTGTGTCCGTATGTGTGTGTCTTGTGAGCTGAGAGGACTGGGGTTAAGCGTCCACTCCGCAGACAAAAGCCAAACCCCTCTATAGCACTGTGACCTAGGAAACGCTGAGCTCGGTAAACACACACACGCAGACGCACAATCTGAGACGGCAAACAGTTTGGCTTGTCTAGCGTTTGGTGTACGGAAGAAAACGCTATGATTTTTCACCCCAAAAACGCTTGTGGCACATTTCTCAAGAAAACCACACGGCCTAAGCCATATTTAAAATCAGCTGAGCGTGGGTGAACCCAAAGCCACAGCTAACGGACAGGAACATTTTGCTTCATGTTTAAGTTTCTTTGTATAAAATGACAATATCAAGGACACAATAAGCGTTAAAATTAAGAATTTTATGTTATGGTCAGTGGTTCAAGTGATGCACAATTTTTGTGTCACTGCCGTCATTAAATAGAATTGCAAAAATTACTGTTTTCCAACAGGTGTCCTGAAGACTCCCCGTCTTTCATTGGCTGGACAAACAGATCATCCCATTGGTTGAGCCAATGTCTTGTTGGGCTGGTTGGAATGCACAAACAAACAGATCAAAGTTTCGATAGAGCATCAGTCTTGACAGTTTTGGAAAAATCAATCTCTGATAAAAATTGTACACTACAGCTTTAAGAAGTGATGCCAAGCTTCATCTTTTTAAGCACTGAACAATGAATATTTATCAATATCTTATGATTCAATAAATACAGCACTTGATTTGACTAGTGACGGGCTCAATGAAAGCCACAAACAAACGTCACAACGGAAGAAATTCCTTAAGTTGTCAGAAACACACTCTGAAAGTTTGCACTGTGTGAAACAATGCTCACATGAGGGATGATGGCGACTTGACTTGACAACAGGAACCGTAGCAACTATGAACGGGCATTCGCGCCAGCCTGGTCCAGAACGGAAACGAAAAATGTACCCCCCACACTCGACCTCCTTCATAAAAACACAAATTAATATTTTGATTTATCGTCTAATCCAGACTCTCTCTATTTCCATCTGTTTTCAATTGCTTTCAAGTCTAACCTACTGTTGGGTATTTTACAGAGTTCTTAATGAACTCTGACAAATCTAACCAATGTCTCTCCCTCTCTTTGCTTTTCCTCCTCTTTTAAATCTCTTTTTATCTCCGTTTCCCACTTTCTCTCTATCCAAACACACACAGCTGTGGCCGACCTGCTATCCGTGAGAAATGTTATCTGAACGTTCTTTCCAACATAACCCGATGTTATTCAAAGGTTTTCAAACACAACCGGCCTCCGAGGGGACAAAAGGCCGAAATACTTCAGCCGCTACTGTGGCAGCGACCGTATGTGTGTAACCATAACTCATATTCACACAGTCACCCATGCAAACATATAGGCGCACACACACGTACAGCAGAAGCTGAGGTCACTAGGGCACCCGACAAGATGAACAAAACAAGCTCTAGAAGGTTCTGTCACCCTGCTACCAGACCATCCCCCTTCAAAACACATCACACACTCCATCCAGACGCATTAACATCAAACCTGATCAGAGGGGCAGACAGAGAGGACACGGAGACCAAAGAAAGAAAGAAAGAAAGAAAGAAAGACAGAAAGAAAGAAAGAAAGAAAGAAAGACAGAAAGAAAGAAAGAAAGAAAGAAAGGACTATGCAGATAAAGCAGCATAAAAGATAGAAGGGGTGAGAGAACAGGAAAAAAGCAAAAGAAAGAAAAACGAGACAGACAGTGTGATGAAAGAAGCGGGCAGATAAAAGCTGCACATGTTAGCCACAGATGTAGACGAGCAGAGATAATCTAATGAGATGAAAACGCTCTGTGTGTGTGTGCCAGAACATCAAATCAAATAATACTATCAAGAAAGTGTTATACACTAGCAATGTTCCCTCTTTGTTTCTCATTGGCTTTCTTCTCTCACACACACCTGCTACCATCTTTTTGAAATTGAATTGACAGAGAGAACAGCAAATCCTTCCAGAGAACCATTAAATCCCATACGTGGCGCGCACACACAGATACACTTGTTATTTTGGGGACTTTCCATTGACTTGTTGTTTTTATTGTGAGGTAATAATATGTTCTATTCCTTACACGTAGTATTGTGCATTTTGTTATTTTTGTGCATTGTTTAATGTGCTTTTCTGCTGCTTTTCTTTGGTCCCCATATTATATTTAGACAACACCTTAAACCCCCCACCCACACACATGTTCCCAAACATTCTTATCAGATTTGTATAAGTGAACAAGTAAACAGTGCCTATTCAAAATGCATCAATCCATTTTCTAAGATCAAATTTTAAGCCCAGCATTTTACTTTCTAAAGTGTCACCCTCACACACCTGATAGTTGAGACTGAAGATCTGGGTGTATATTTAGAAAAGACCACACACACAACCATGTCTAGAACATGAAGGGTGTCTATATGACGGCAAGACCATGAGCGATGTGTGCAACAGCACACATACACACTTTCCTCATCAGCCTCCTGCAAAGACCGTTAGAATGTTATTTTTTCCTGGTAAAGTTGTTAGCCCGGACTGTCCTTCCTCTCGGAGCAGATGTTTAAGCGTGTATCTCCTTTTAACTCAATTTAGTGTGTTCATGCTCTGAACCTCTTTTACTGCTGATCCCTAGATGTCCAGCATAACTCAATTATAAACGCACACGCTCATGCCTCCAAGCAGAGTAACAAGCTCGATTAAGACAGACCTGGAAATGTTGTTTTGGATACGCTTTATTCTTTCCTTCAGATTCAACGGCACTACCTTTTAATTATGATCAAACTTAATGGAAACTAAATCCAATAAAATTCAGCACCAAGGAGACCAAACAGAAAACTGCATTTAAACTTATACATAGTTCTGCTTTCTCAAATTACAAAGACAGGTGCAAACGCAGCAAAACATTCTTCAAATTAATATCTCAATATTTAAATGTACATTTATCAAACAACTTTTCATAAGAGACAGAAATGTCATTTTAAAAAGGGCAACAAAAGAGGAACCAGACAGACAGTAAAGAGGATAGAGAGAAAGGGGGTGGGGGTGAGAAAAAAACGGGAGAGGAAAGAGAAAGACAAAAAGAAGAGACTCACAGCCTGAAGAGTTTGGTTGTGCCCAGGAACAGCAACTCTGGAAGAACCTGAAGATTATTCCTGTTGAGACGCCTGTAAACACAGATACAAATGGTAACTGATAATTTTATCAGTAAATTGTACACATTTTACTAACCACAATCTAATTGTTACAAGTGTGAAGCTAACATACAGACACCATACAGAAGAAAAAACATACAGAAGCACACTTTATTCGCATGCACAAAGCCAAATTTAATACCTGTGATACAGTGTTTGATATGCATGAGCTCAAATGTGCAGTTTGCATAAAAGACTGAGATGGGCGGCTGTCTGGTTGCAAGACTGACTAAATAAAATAAATCTGCTCGGGCTCAATTTCTATAATCAATCACAGAAATCTACGTTAAGTGTTATTGGAAAACTGAAAAATATAAACACAATAAATATCGCGAATGGAATCCACATGAAAAACATCGGTTAATGTTTACAGAAATATGTCCTGACGGTGCTGTGCTCAAGCAAAATACTTTAAAAGTTTAATGTTATAAAATATTTCAATTTGGGCCTACCCGGCATCAACTTGAGCCTTACTGTGTGTGTGTGTGTGTGTGTGTGTGTGTGTGTGTGTGTGTGTGTGTGTGTGTGTGTGCGTGTGCGCTGGCAGACACTGTCAGTGTGTGGGGGCATCTAGCAAACACACACAGACAAAGAACAGCCCGGAAAAACAGATGTGGGAAAAACAAACAGAACGTCTCACACCAAGTGAAGAGTAGGAACTTACAGTGCAAACACACACACACACATGGACACACATACATCATGAAAAGAAATGATGCATATCCGTTTAGTTCAACGATAATTTCATGATTTTGTTCACTTTATTTTTTGACACTGAGTAATATTCCTGACTACATATGCAGTGCGTGCATAATAGACATTGATGCATGACAATAAGCACATATATAATACCCACTGTGCATATTAATGAAGAGTGGCGCCACTGCTGTCTGCGCAGTAGATTAATGAGGCTTGAAATTAATCAATAATGTTTTTAATACAAGAAATACAGACCGTTCAGAGCCCCCTATTAAGCTTCGAATTGCAAGAACTTTTAAAAGCGCCTCATGCAGTTGCCAATAACTGATAATAGGAGAGTGTGAAAAAATAGCAAAAACTGCTATCATTGCTTAAGTGTACATTTACAGCGCACACACACAAACACAGGACTCCACTTACACACCTACACAAATCAATCAAAGCAAAGGCCTAAGTTTGTAAGTTAACTCTGCCTTCGCAAAGTGTGAGACCGTCAAGCTCTCGCTCTCCCTTTCTGTTTTACCCACTTGCTTTCTCTGACACACTCACTCAAACACACGTTCACACAGCAGCCGATGACATCATCGTTCAGCTTCTGGGGTTACATCATTCCATTTGAATATTTAATGAATGATGAAATAATAACGAGGCACACAGTGCTACACACTCCTGAAATGCCCACGTGTTTCACTCAGGCACAGAGGACAGCCTTCCCTGAGGACCCCGCTGCAGAAACACACAAAGACACACACACAGTGCTTAAAGGGAATAAGATCGACCCTTAAAATAGACGGGTACACACAGACACACACTCTTTCAGAGAGAAATGCCCACAGCCAGACTCTCGTTTTAACTTTTACATACGCACAGACATGCACTCAAAGTCATTTTCATGAGGGCCAAAGAGTGACACGACTTTTAACGGCAAAAAAATTACAAGGAGGAAAGAATGAGTTGAAAATCTGCGTAAATGGTGTGTCATTTTGTGTCTGCACAAGACAGATTTACCTTTCACATACAGTTTGTGGCTAGTTTAAAAATCAAGCACTTTCTTAATCTGGCAAGCTTTGATCTGATTGGCCAGCTTTATGCGACTTCCTGAAATGGGGACGCAAAGGGTTTTATCTGGAAGACTTTTGTTTACATTGTACTGGGTTACTTCAGTGCTTTTTATGGTATTCTGACTTTTTTAAGGTACTTAAGCCCCGTTTATACAATAAAAATGGAAACGTTTTTCTTTGCAATGGATCCAGAAAAAGTTTTTGAAGCTCAAAAAGCGCATATATCCGTCATAAAAGTAAAACACTACTCCTGGGTTACAATGTCTAGGGTTAATGTCTCATTACACAAAACTATACATTTCTGAGCAGAAACGATTCCTATTTTGAAGTAATTTAGTCACGTTTGAATTTAGATTATCACTGTTCTCACTCAAAATGGCCACAGGCAGGCTCAACAAATCTTTTGAGTCTCATTGGTTGTCACGTGTCTTGTGACCACGAGAACCAATCGCTGAGAACATTGTGCTTCACAGCGCTACGAATCTCAAGATTTAAATCGCTGTTTCAGTCCTAAAATGCAGTTGTTGTGTGAACGAACTGCCAAAGCGTGTAAAACGTTTTTCGTTTTCATTAAACGTTGTGTAAATAGCCTCTTGAAGTAGAAAGTAAACTAGCAGAACTAGGCTTTATTTCTCAGAGCGATTTATTTAACAGAGCGATTGTGATTGGTTGCTGTATGCATCAGTCATGACCGGTTCTTGGCAAGAAAGCTGCACTGTGGACCTTTTGCCTTTTAGGTCAAAGGGTCTGACTTTGTGAGACCAATAAGTCAGTGACCTGATCTATCCTCAGTCTCAATCCATCTGCCATTAGCTAATGAACAAACCAGTCCGACACAACTTGAGTTTGTATAAAATCTTTAAAAAAAGGTAAAAGAAAATAAACATAAATGAACGAAATAAAAGGTAAAGAACAGACCACAAAATAAGCGTGAAGTGTGATGGACGGCACAAAAGAAAGAAGTCTTAAAACGAATGAGGAAAAAAAGAAGTGTTTCTCCATAGGCTTACATTTTACCTGACCGCATTGCTCGTGGCCAGAAAGCCGTGACGAGGGGTGTTTGTGCGTACGTGTGTGTGTGTGTGTGTGTGTGTGTGTGAGTGTGTGTGTGTGTGTGTGTGTGTCGGTGAGCAAAGAGGGGGGTCATATGTGGAACAGAGTCTCCACTTTTCCTCCCTACATGAGGTCGTCACACCCAATACCTAAATGCATACCCAATACACATACACACACTCTCTCTCACACACACATATTTATGAAGGGCCTTTGGTAAGGGCATTATAATGCCTGTGCGTTCTAATCCTCTCAGCTATGCAGTCACCCTCCAGCATTAGACTCCTGCTTTTGTACCGGCACAGTGGGACTGATCCTACACACTGACTTTAGCTGTGCTATTCAACATTACCGCTAGCTTCTCTATCCTTACACTTATCACCATAAAGAGCTATTCATCACTACCATCCCCTCATCTATCTCTTCAGTTATGCCAACACTGCGCGTTTACGCCAAAAGCGAGTTCAGCTATTATAACAATTTATTACAAGTTGACTGTATGAGCTATATGTTACTGCACAAAGCTGCATTCACAATGCCATTGACCCTTTGGCTGGTTAGTTAGCATTCAGAGGCACGCGCTGCTAACACAACTTCCCTTTAAAACTAAAGTTAGTATCATATGTGTGAATTATATCACTAGACCACTTAGATTTTGCGGTTCAGCTGGGTTTTGCAAGAATATGACGGCGGCTCTCATTAAACAAATCCACATGGAATTATAAGGTAATGACTAACAGGAAAACAGGAGACACATTGGGTAAGTGATTGACTGCGCCTCATGCCGCGCAGCTTTAAATGCCAGTTCTAATGTGATTCTGCATGTAAAGTGAACACCTGCCAGTCATTATTAAGAGATGGTAATTGACAGCGAGTAGGAATGACTCTGGATCCGTTTTTGTACTTAGGTTCAAGCAGAACCTTTAGTGTAAACCTGATCCTACAATTGCAAGCCTTGTCTGTGAAACCAAACAGTATTTAAGGTCCACTCAGGAGAGAAGTTTAGTTTTAAGAGGAATTTGAACTCAACACAATTTACACTGTACAATTAATAAGCTATTCTCAAACACGGAGTGAGTACCACAGGGGACAAATAAGCAAGTTTCAGGTGGTATGAAAAAAAAAATGTGAAGCTTATTAAACTGGAATTAAAGACTTAAAAATGATGGGCTGTGAACGTTTCAAAATAATAAAAAATGATTATTCTGATGCGTTTTTGTAATTAACAGCTTAACTCATTTAGTTACTTATATGCAAATTCAGCAGCAGATCTCTTTACACATCTCACCTAAAAAACTTCCCCAGCAATTGAACAATGTTTCTGAAATTACTGCTCTTCACAATAATCCTCATTATTTGTAATCATAAAGAGGGCAAAATTAGCTCAATGGTGTCATAATTGTAATTACACTGGCATGTGTCATACCGATTCATACAATAAGTGCCAAATGGGTTCATGTATCAAGGGAAATGCAGTACTCTGATATAGGGTACAGATAAATGAGTCAGTGACGGAGAGATAAAGCCCATCAGAATGAATATGGTTTAGAATGGAGAATAGCTGGGGGGTAAAAGCTTGAGAGAAAGGTGGGGGGGAGCGGTTCCTTAAGAGCGTAATTTCAGTTTCCATTCCAGTTTTCCAGTGTCATTCCCTTAAAGGGCCGTGTGTGCCAGTCGCGAATGTGTGTGTTCCCCTGAGGCCGGGTTGGCTGTCAGACAAAAATGTTGCTCTGTCGAATCCCGACCGCGACACACACACACGGCCCATAACAACCAATGTCCACTATTAATGTATGAATACACACTTAGTTTTTTAATGCCATTTTGCAGTTAATTGTGCTCAGCAGGTCACATTGTTAATGGATGCAGTAAAAACATACACACTCACTTATACAAAAAATACACAGCTGACTTTTAGACCTGCAGGCCAGTGCAGCATATCTTGTGTGTGTGCGTGTGTGTTAGCCACTTACAGTCTTTCCAGTTCCTTCAGGTCCTGAAATGCCCCTCTTTCAATAGAACTGATCTTGTTTTCCATCAGCTGCCTAAGAAAGGGAATGAAAATGAAAGAAAGACCCAAAAAGATAAGTGACTAAATGATTTTCAATGATTTAACATTTATTTTTAATACCTGTATAATACCTAAAACACTCCAAGCTTTAGTGCCTGCAAACCACATTTTACAAACACCCTTTCATGGGATATCTGTAGATCTGAGACCCTCTTCTCATTATAAGACCTCCATAAACAACACTAGTCAAAATACAACATCTATACTTAGACTATGCTGAAAAAAGCCTGCTACAATACAACAGTTAGACTCAGTTGACATTCATATGTTTATCCCTGGAACTTGGGTAGAGGAAACATAATATAATGCATTCCCAAAATGAATAACCAACTGAAAAAGAATAACATAAAGTGTGTGTTTAAAATAAATCATAAATAACAATGTAACTGAACATGAATATTGAAACAAATAAACAATTTACTTCCGTTTTCTATTCATTTCTTTTTTTCCACAATTGGATTGTTGCACCTAGGGGCGGTTTCCCAGACAGGCCTTAAGTCTATAGTCCCAGACTAACTTAAATGTTAGAGGTGTCTTATTTGAAAACAACTGGCGATGACATATCTTAAAATATATGTTTGATTGTTTTGTCTCAAGATGCCCACCAGTATTGTTTGTTTTGTAAAGTATGTTTTTAAAACGTTTAAAATACCCTAATTTAACCAACGCCTTGCCCTGGCTTAAACAAATCCCTGTACGGGAAACCGCCCCCTAGAGTTCACACATAATCCAAGCTTCCTAACAACCCATATCGCTGTTAATGTTATAAAACATTTTACCAATGAATAATATTAATATACACTATGTTATTGTCAAATTAATTTTATAGTTTAAACTCAAATCATGAAATCAAGACAATATTAATGTACATAACAGTGACGTCCCTGCATGAGGGGACAGAGTGAGAGCAAGAAAGAGATGGTCAAAAAATTGTCGATAAGTGAAAGGAAGAAATAACAGACAAATAGAAAAAGTCTTCCGCTGTTATCTAATCCTGCAAGTGGGAGGGCAAACCTGTTCTTACATGAGCTTTCTATAAGTCTCTCTCTAACACATACATTAACACCCACACATTCCAACTCACGCACATTTACATTCACAAAATCTCCCTCACTCTTTCTCAATCACAACCTCACACAGAGACAGTGAGGCAGATAGAAATACTGATAGAGATGGAGACACTTCACATTCCGATAACGCAATCGTTTTTGGAAATAAATGCTCCCTTTGTGTGTTTTTGGAATCATGGGCTTTATTGCCTCGTTAAGCTTCACCGTCCAAACTTGTTCTGCCTCTGTGTGTGTGCTACAAGTTTCTAACTCTCACCGAAAATCCAGAATACAATGGAATGCATTTCATGACAAGTTTTGGCATTTGACATAACAATGCTTTCTCTGGCATGAATCT
The DNA here is from genome assembly GCA_029783895.1 of Triplophysa bombifrons. Taxonomy (NCBI): domain Eukaryota; kingdom Metazoa; phylum Chordata; class Actinopteri; order Cypriniformes; family Nemacheilidae; genus Triplophysa; species Triplophysa bombifrons. The sequence goes on from CM056452.1 coordinate 19,950,196, forward strand.
AATAATGGGCCCACTGGCGTCCGATGTGGCTGAACAATAAGTTTTATACATGTGAAATAAAATACAAAACATGCATCTGTATGCATCAAAACGAAATCGAGACCTATAAAAACATGGTCTTCATTACTTACAGAACTCTGAGGTGCCGCAGTCCCGCAAAATCTGCTTTCGTAATTTTAGTCAGATTATTTGCATTCAGGTCACTGTGGAAAGAAGAGAGAAGGGGTGAAACAGTGAATAACAACTGAAGTATTTAGCCCTAATTAAAAGGGCTAATTTAGCCTATTAAGTAAATGAGGCTATGTAGTAAATGAACGAATTTTTCTGGTTACTTAATGGCACTGGCCACCAGTGACGGATTTGGCAGACAGCATAGTCGATTGCTGTTTGTCATATTAATTTGCAAACACCGTCTGCGCATATTTGTCTGAATGTTGTCATTGGTGAAGTATGCGCGAGACCGTGGGCGAACTCTTAGCAGATTTGTAATTGAATTCCGGTCAGGGTTGGGTAATCCTCATCAATTAACGTTGGTGTCATATATAGCCTTTGAAAACTATTTTTTATGCGCTCCCATTTCAACATATGAAACAGCCTCTCGCAGCTTTACACAGCCCAAAAAATCTTGACATGATATGTAATACTCTGGCATTCAATAATTGTAGTCGACCACATTGTTTTAAATACACAGAGAAATAGGAGTGAATGAACTTCTAATAAATAACAAAGAAGAATTTGAACTGCCTTGGTGGCAAAACGTTTTTTTACGATGAAAACACTGCTCATGCGGTCTTAAGGCAAAGACCATGAACAGAGCAGGTTGTGTTTAAACTTCATGCCAGTTTAATTAATGAATCCCACTTCAGAGGCGCCATCAATGTAACAGACAGATAGTGACATGCGTGAGTGGAATAGATAAAGACGCTGTGGTTTTGTTCAGATGACAGTACTTAAAAAGAAAACATTGGCACACTTTGTATTACATCCATGGCATTACGCATTAAATACATTAATGTGATGTGGGCCAGGATGTAAATTTGTACTTTGTTTTTGTTTGACTGCAAAATGGGATTAATACAGTACCATCAAAAGTGTGATATAAACACATAATGAACGAATACTGAGTTTGATTCATTTAGCTTAATTATTTATGATATCTATATATTATTATGTTTACTCAGTTTATAATACATGGAATCTTTTTTTAATAAAGTAATTCCTTAAAAAGGTCTGATTAAGTATTGATGTGGTGACTCACAGACGCTCAGTGTTGCGGGGAATGTTCCGCGGCACGCTCCGCAGACTCTGCCCGTGGCAGTCCACCGCTGTCCCGCTGCAGGAGCATAGTGACGGGCACGACTGAGCCCCAGCACCGTCGATAACTGCACAGAGCAGCGCTCCCAAACACATCACCGCTTTCAACACAAACATCACTCCTGTTTCCTCAAGTTCTGGTTAAGCACACAAATTCCTTGCGGGAGACAGTCGCACCAAAGCAGGAGTTTTAATTCCAGAAAAAGAGAGGGAGCCACACGAACTCGTCACAACAAATTCTCTTTGAAGAACGACAATGTATGAGACGAAAACACTTGTAATCTCCTCCGACTGGAACGCTTTTCCCTCTTCTTTGCAGAGGGAGACAAATCACAATTCAGGATCCGTTCCCATTCCGGTCAATGTAATCTCTTCTGTTGATGCGCGTAAGTTTGGAGTCCAGACAATGTCGCCGCAATCAAAGTTTCAACTGACCCTTGGCAAAAATATCCTGCGCGCGAACTGTCGCTTTCACCGCTCTGCGCTTTTGGTTTGGTCGACCCAAAACACCTTATGCGCACATATACGCGCACAAACGCAAACTGGAGACGCACGCTTGAAAAGCCACCTGGTGATGGAGATGCGGTTTTATACACATCCAGCGGAGTCGATCTTCACGTGCGCTTACAGGGTATTGATTAATTAGGTGTATTGATCTCTCGCGCCCTCACGCATCAATCATCCTGTCACACGGGGACAAATCTTCTTTATAATCCCAACTCGGTGCAGGGTAAAGTCCTGTGTGATCCTGCCTGCTCGCAGTCAAGGAAAGATATGCCTTTACTCGAATACTCAATCGGAAGTGTGTATGTGTGTGTGTGTCTCTGGCACCTGATGGCGTGTGTGTGCTCAGAGCAAAGGCGGCGCCTCTAGTGTGGAAATAAAGCCCGCACACTGATAAAATTCAGCAAGTGACTCACACACACTTTCTCCGCTGTCCAAACGAAGACGAACACGGGTACCGGGTCCATGCACGTGAGACATCAACCTCCTCCTTCAATTGCACTGAGATCGGATTTAAAGCACTAAAATAACTCAAAACATTTCTGGGGAATAAGCAAGTATGAACACAGTGTGGTTTTAAGGAATCCCGAGTAAGATCATCAAGTTTGAGACTAATGGACTTTCCTGGAGTGAGTGAATTAAATAATTCCCATGCATGCACCACTACAGTGAATGAACTTTAGCACGTTCTCACGCTCGGATTAAAGTTGTTTTAAGTGAAGATTGCCTCTCATGCATGGGACTCTCTCTCTCTCACTCTCTCTCTTAGTCGAACATGGAATTGCTCTCTATACACCGGGAGCGACTCCACCCCTCGATCCGCCCCGAAAGCCGCATAGAAACGTCTGCCTTCTACGGCACTGGCGCTCTACGGATATGAACAGCTCGAGGACGGTAGCGCAAGTGACGCAAAGAGAGCAAACAAGTGAACAGGCATCTGTTTTGCTCGCTCTCCCTCTCTCGCTGGTGAATGGGACTGGCTGAGATTAACTACAGAGAAAGTTTCGAAACAGTTTAAAACAATTAAGCTCATAAGAAGATTACTGATGAGTATCTTCGGATCTGCACAGAGATAGGCTTACAAAAACAGGAACCAAAACCAGTGAGTGGAGAGTTTTGCCTGGGAGACAGAAGCACAGAGGGTAGTAGGAATGACCCTAATCACCTTCTCAGTATGCACCTGCAGGGTAGGGAGAGGTCAAGGGTCAATTGCAGCTTCTGTGAAGCTGAAAAACACACGCATTCAAACACACACACTCACATGCACAAACTTCTAAGAATTCGTTTTGACTATTTCTCCGTTTTTTCTTTCTACACAGCATATAATTGATCATCTTTTTTTATTTCACATTTATATTAAACTCTATACTGCATGTGGGTTAAGATTACAGGGTTGATTGAGTGGGAGAATAAGGTTTTACGACTAATGTGATGGACATTTTTGTATTCTTTTAAGGTGATTAGTAGGTCCAATAAGCTATGTTGGATAATTTCATGTTGGTGAAACACATGATGAAACGGAAATGGGGGAACACCCCTCCCCCTGCCCCAAAACATAGACTATAGTTTTAGATTCTTGGTTGTCTGCCCCGGGTGAGAGCTGTTGTGAGCGGTATTGAGGGAGACAGATGGAAAAAGAACGTTTACCGAGGTGTATTAAGTAACATGAGGTATTAAAGTAGACGAATGAATTGAGCAATCATGCTGAGGTATATTTAGTAATGTGAGGCACTGTGATATTTTAGCTCCGTTAAACACAATGACAGGTACGACGACAGGTGACTGGTAATCTTTTCGATGTGATCTGCTCTAATTACCATTGAACACCAGGAATGTGGTAGAGAGCGTTTCTGCTAGAGGGATGGCAAGGAAAGGAAGCAACCAAGAAACCGAGAGTGAGTTTACAACCTGTGTTTGTTTTAATTTACAGTTGTTTAAACGGCAGTAAACACATTTCCAGATGGACATCAGTTTGTACACTGTCCCTTTGTGTGGGTGTTTGTGTGAGTCGCTAAACCAGAACACATGGTAAATTACTAAACGCTCTTTAAACACATCTGCTCGTACCTCACCTCCAACCTTATCTATATGACACACCTATTGTATGAAATTAAAGTTATTTACACAACATTTGTTATGATTTTAGAATAGAAAATAGGTAGAAAACATAAGTTGTTTTATGATTGTGTCTTAAGAAGCACCTGTCTATTAGATAGAAAGAGAGTAAAAATAAGTTAAAAGACATCAGAGAAATAACTGAAGCGTTTAAGATGAGCAGATTCTATTTTCAGCTTTAATGTAATCAGCTAAATATAGCATAAAAATGATTGTTTTCCCAGATTTTTCCCAGAAATATTTACACAGCTTGGCATTCTATAAGCATCCTTCAGGAAGTGTGAGACTCTTACCTGCAAAAGTTTGTAAAGGCAAACGTTTAAAAACAGAAACAGCCGAAAAAAAAATAAAGGGGCAGTTAACACAAATATGAAAACTCTGTCATCATATACTTACGCTCATGTTATTCCAAACCTGTATGATTTTATTTCTTTTACAGAACACAAAATAAATGATTTTAAAGAATGTTGGCCCCCATTGACATCCATTGTAGACTCCCAAAACCAGAACATTCTCAAAATATCTTCTTTTGTGCTCCAGAAAAAGAGTCAAGGCATGAGGATAAGTTTTTGTTTAACCATGTTTACAGGGTTTGAAACAAACATAAAACTAGTTCACACAAAAAGTAAAAATTTTTCTCTTAATGTAGTTAAAACTGACCAAGACACCTATTTTTAGTTTCATTCGAAAGAAACAAGTTTCTACTTTGGCAGTTCGTCAAAGATGCCCCAGGCAAACAAATAAACCGAAATAAATCATGCCACTCTGAAAGTATCTCCTTTAATAGCCTGTAAATAATGTCAGTCACATGAAAAGGATTGCAGAGAAAATAAAGGATGGTGCACAGTGTTCCACATTCCAAATTCAGGTGGTTTCCGCTTAATTGTTATGTTACATATTGTATTGGTAAAGAAAGCATGTTTGTTCTCTTGTTGCCGGGGTTATGACGATGTTTGTTTGACTGGTATGTAAGATGTTTCCACTGAGACGAAACATTTCATTTTCCAGAAAGTGTGCACAACAATACATGAATTAGACTTGAACTGAACACATACACACAAAAGCTGTCAGGTATGTGTCTTTGTCCTGGCACATCTAGAGACCAGATCTAATCGCTGTGAAGCATCAACTATTGTACAAATGTTAAAGATAGGTAACTCGAGCATGTCAATACAATAAGTGATACAGTAAATAATAAGTGATACAAACACTCCATGTATGGTGTTAGAATCCACCCATACTGTAGCACTGAAGTTTTTCATTGTCATCACCTGGAAATGGCATAAAACCAGCAGTAACTACCTCCACCCGATGAAACTGGTGGCCAGGCCAAGGACGCAGGAACAATGTGGAAGGTGAGGGAATGCATTGAATATTAATTTGGTGATACGCCCAAACTGATTTGCTCATTCAAACTGACTTGCTGAAAGGCAAGTGGGCATTAAACATATTAAAACGACCATTTACCGTTTGCATGGCAGAAGCTCCTGCTTGGTCTCAGAGTTGTCCTTTTTACATTCCCAACTGCAATTATATTCTTCAAAATGAAACACTTTATGATTATACATTGAACATTCTAAAACACTCTCTTATCCTACAGTACATACGTTTCTTTAAAAAAAAAAGGTCTGTTGTGCTTATGATATGTTGATTCAGTTTTAATAAATTCTACAGAAAGTTGGAAATGGGGGTGTCTTGCCAGGCTGATGGATAAGAAAGTCCGACAGAAAAAGTGCACATGTCTTTAATCTGAAAGCAACAGAACTCCGCAGCATGGCGGCATTATAATGATGTCATGAACTCCCTTGTAAGCACACAGAAGCATTTGTTCAAAAACAGACATTGCCAGCTCAAATACACACAGCTGCCAATACCACTAATGCAATCTCTCATCTTTTTTATCTCATTACTTTCTTGAGTTATTGTAAACTGGCAAATCTGATGATACGCATTTCGGTGTAAACATTAATTTGCTGATATACGCAGTGTCAGCAGCCCTGGATGTTTAGCAATGCAAATTGCTTGTTTTTCTCATCAGGATGTCCACTAAATGCATAGTTTTTTCTCATTACAGATGTTGTTAAGAGAGTGAAATTACAGGAGCCTAATGTGTTTTGGGACATTTACCTCCTGGTTGCCACGCAAGCAACTTCATTTAGAGTTTCCACGACAACCCGTTTTTTGTGGGAGTTTAGATTCTGAAGGAAATTTGATAAAACACTTGTTTAACATGCCAAACCTGCGGCAGATTCAGAGATATCTTTCACTATTATAATGCATTACAATGCTTTGTTATAATAATGCCCATCAGGCTGTCAGATGCCCTGACTAATTAAGGCAATAAGGAACAATGAGGGAAGGGGAGAAGAGAAAAAGTTGGTGGATAGTTTGTGGAGAGAGAGGAAAAAGAAAGAAAAGGAAAAAAAGAAAAGTGTGGGAAAAATCAATAAGACTCCCACTTCAAATCCTTGAGCAAAAGAAACAATCAACCACCTCTGTCTCTCTCTCTCTCTCTCTCTTTCTCTGTGGGGTTTATAAACAGAGAGACCTCCTTGGTACCTCTCTGCCATCAGAGCACATCCACATACAGTCTGTCCCAGACACACACATAGAGTGCATAAGTGAAGTGGGCACCTGTAACATTCAGACCATTAAAAGCTGCCTAGAGTATTACACAAGTGTGGATTACTGAGAAGAAAAAAGAAAAGAAAGAAAGCACCTAAATAATGGGCTTTTAAGTAAAGGCTATTGTTGTCTTTGCCTGAACATATTTGTGAGTGTGAGAATAAGGAATTGTTTACTTGTGTATGCACGTACGCAGTGATAGACATTTTGAAAAATGTAAGCACCACTTGTCTAGACTAGACACTCTTAATACTAAACAGACTCAACTGTATATGTGAAATTACAATAAATTAATAAACAGGAAGTTCATCTGGACCAGTGTGGTGGCTCTGAATTTGGGACAAAACTGTGCCTAAAAAGTAAACTGCAAATAACTTCCGTTTCGCGACATCGAAGATGTATTTTGTTAAATAAAATCAGAATATTGTTTTTAAATGATTATTATAATGATTGGTCTACAGTGATTATATTTAGCTTCAAATGCAAACAAAGTCTATGGTATGTCTCCATTCAGACAGCTAAGTAAACATGTGCTTATACATGTGCATCCGTCTCCGAGTGGTAAGAATGAATGGTATTGCTGATTGTTCAGGGAGGCCCGGAGCAATAGCCAATAATAATCCTGCATTTGAATGGATAGCTTTTTTCCTCCCTGGAATTTCTCTGTCTACTCCGCCCTCCCCATTCACACGCCTATACTGTACATAAAAGAAACGACAGAATAACATCGAGAGCAGAAGAAAAGGCAGAAAGAAAGAGATCTGAAGAGGCTTAGGTCTATCTTAGCTATTTGTCCGAACTCCAGTGAAATTGAGGCGCGCTGAATGCCAATGAATACTTGTGTGTGTGCGTATGCTTGTACGAGACTGCGTGAAGGATGTCTGTGTTGTCCTATGGCAGATGGGACACGAATCTGAGTGTGTTTGTGTCTCCCTGCGTGTGTTTTTGTGTGCGTGTAACAGATGGTTATTTGTTTTAGCATGTACTCAACAGATAGCTGGACAGTGTCCAATGCATTTTGAATACAGTGTGTCGTATGACTCTTATAAAGATATGCACTACATATCGACTTGTATGTTAAAAAAGTTCAATATATTTCACCAATATAAATATGAGCACAAATGAATGACTCTACTTATCTTCGGTGAATATTTGAGCCTGTTTATTCTAGAGATGCACAGATACTCAATTTCTCAACCTATACCGACAGCCGATTATTCTGAGTGATATCTGCCATTGCTGAAGATTAAATTAATGTTTCTAAACTTTCTGAATGTTATTAATTCCTAAAATGACTATTAATATAAAACTGTGTATAAAACCTCAAACTGGTGATGTTTCTTAACATTTTGTTATATTCAGAGCACACATTCATTGCATTTTTCTGTCATCTTTTAATTGACAGGATATATTGGCCCTGATCAGCTTTCAATATCTGCAGATAGCCAATAGTATGAAAAATTACTTGCATCAACTGATACGACTATAAAAACTGTAATTTTGTATTTTTGAAAAACAGTAAATAAAGTCAAATTACTGAAATAGACTGCAAAATTACAGTTTGAGTTTAAAATAACATGAAAAATATGTCATTTTACTTAACAAAAAATGTTTATTTTAAGTACAGTAACTGGACAACCAGTTGCTACGAAGACTGATTCAAAAAAAGAAAGGGTTAAAATGAACCTGATTCTTCTTGGGTTTTATCTACATTATGCTTTTGTTGTGACAGTTAATATGGCCTCAGATGGAGAACAACACCTGGTAAGTGGCACTGTGATAAGTTGATTTTATATGTAAGTAAATTGTACAGTTAAATTTCACATTTGTATAGCTTTAATATAGAACAGAAAGTGACACAGAAAGAGGCTTAAACTTTAACCAGACTGCAATATGCATCACATGGGTAACGGGCTACGACATTTGACAGCTTACATTTTTCTGATTCACAGAAAATTCAACTGGAATTGGTTGCACAAACCGTAATACGTAATATATACGACATGCCAATCGATTAAGCTCAGATTTATTAGTACACCAGGCACAACCCATAAAAAATATGTGTGTGTATGTTGGAGAGCACCTGTCTTCTATGTATAAGATACCAGACAGAGTTAATGAGACCGCCGATTCAGTGAATGACTCAATTCATCTTCATTAGTGGGCTCAGACACTGTCTCACTCTTTCTCTCTCCTTCCTCTCATTCACATACACACTTTTTCCAGACATCTTCATGCAGATATACAGGGATTCATTGTGTCATGCTATAAAATCGAGGTTTTCGCTCATTAATAATAATAATACCACATGGCCAGATAGCATGTCCTTATTCATAACAGGACATATATCAGGAATGTCTCAATACGCAGCCATAAAAATGAAATATGTTTTACAAGTTAAACATGATTGTTACAATTGTTATACCTTTTACATTTTTCCAGAGCAATATATGTCTAAAACAGACATTTGGTGGTTCAGACAATCATTTTTTTGATCTATCATAAAACCTCTGTCCCAGAGAGTTTTACCTAAGTTACAGACTGGAGTGTGTATGCGCACACGCGTAAATATTGATTGAACCTGACGTTTTTCAGCAGGAGGAAGTAGACACTTCAAAGCTGACTTTTAACACACAAGCACACACATACACACACAAATGCACACACACACTGATTATTTTCTACTTCAAACACTCATGGTGTTTGCTCTGAAAATAAGACTGCTGTGTAGCCATAAGTTTCATTTCCTATGTGGAAAGGAGAAAGAGGGAAAAGGGGAAAACAATGACGCCACAAATCTATTCAGCTAGTTCATAGCCATAACAATAATGATAACTGCAGTGACCTGAGTGAACGTAGGTCAAATTACCTAAACTCATCTAAAACTGATGACGGTCTGTATACAAAAAAAAGGATTTTCAAGTAACACATTAAAGAAATTATGCAATATGAAGCAAAACAAGAAGCTGTAAATTATTTATTTAAAAAAAGGACAGACATAGAGCGCTCATTGACTGCTAATAAACACATAAACACACACAGTCAACCTGTAGAAAGACAGAAGGGCCTACGAGAGCATTATCTGCCAATGTGGCATTTCTCTATCACATCCACACACACTAGTCGAGGCTTCATGCCAGATTCACACTGTGCTGGCCCACTGAACCACTCACCGAACTTAGGCTGTGCCAAACACACACACACACATACTAACTGCTGGCAGCCGTAGGTTGTCAGGCAACAGATGGTTTCACTGAATGAGCCTCTCATGAGAGATAACTGATCTGGAAATGCTCAAACTATTACACAACCAAACACTAACCATTCACAAACCAAAGCGAGACCACAAATGAGCAGCCATGCTAAATAAAAAACCATTAACTAAACACATTCAGACCATTACGTTGACCAAAATATCAACCCCTCAGGGCTCCATCGTTAAAATAGAACACTTAACTTTGGCCGCAGTGTTTCAGATCTATCAGCATTTTGGTCAATACTGAAATCAATACCATATGTTTTTAAGGGAGAGTATAAAGATTTAAGTCCAATGCACAAGTCTTTTTTGCTTTAGAAGTGGATTTGGTGTTGGTTTCTTGTAAAACACTGTCCAAAAAATGTTTTGTGAATTTAAACTGAATCATTATATTTTTGTCTAGAGTAGGTGTTGAGTGAACATGATAAAAACACGTAATAGCATTAAATATAATTTAAATGTACAAATGTGTAATTGTGACAAATACATCTATTCAAATCATCTTTGCAAAAAAAAAAACACGTGTTTCACCTGTGCTTTTATTAAATCTTTTTAAACCTTTAAATAATTCTAAACACAAATGTATAATATAAACAACTGTTTGTGCTCACAAAGCACCAAACCATCACAAAATCAACAAAAACTGACACTTTATTCATGATGTGAATATCAGCAAATGTGTTCAATGTTTACACATCATTCACAAGGTCAAAACTTATAAAAATATAAAAAAATGTGAATTATATGAATTATGATCCATTCATTCAGTTTCATAAATTATTGATCTATGTGTCTATATTAGTTCCACAACAGACAGTATAACCCATCTGATCTCATTATCATTGAGTTAGTCTGGAATTACAGAGGAGTAAAAAATGAAGAGACGTCTTCAAGATGCTTTTAGTCCCACTCCCTTTTTATCTTTCTCTCTTTAACACGCACAAATGCACAAATCCTTCATCTAAGTAATTAAACATAAGTAATTTCCTGAGAAATTGCTATGCAATGGAATAAGTTTTCCATTACTTCAAAGTCAGAGGGTATTTGCATTCTCTGATAAGTATTGCAATATATCATTTTAGATGCTCCTATAAACTACAGGAATCTGAGGAAATGGAAGGAAAGTGTTATGGCCAGTCCAATGAATTAAACCTGAGGAGGTTAGACTGGTTGAGTTATTACATAACAATAGAAAAATGCATGTGAACTCTAATTTGCATTGGATAAAAGTGCTAACAAATTGTAGAAATGTTAAGTATGGGAAAAACTAATAGATGTAATGCCATGAATCAGTGTCTGGTCTATCCGTCAGGTCCCTACGCTCTGCAAACGAATAACGTCTTGTGGTGCCGTCCCAAAAAGGTAAAAAAACTCTGTCACGTACCTTCTCTGGATCGGTTAAAGGTTTGTTGAATGATCTACCTGCTGCTACAAGATCAGCAGATTCTGTAGCCATCTATAAGAATCAGCTGAAAACACATCTCTTCATTCAGCACCTGAGTGATCAGTTCTGACTTTTTGTCTCTTTCTACTCTTTCTATAAAAATGAGGTTTTATTACACTTAAGCTTTTTGTTGTCCTTATGTTGGTCCAATTGCTTCCATTGTTTACCACATTTGTAAGTCGATTTGGATTTCCTAAATGTAAATATATACAATAGTATATTGTACAAAGTAAATAAAGTATTTTTGGGTGGGCCTCCTGTACACCCAGCATTGTAGGTCACTAAATTAGCACTAATCATCAAAAACCATGCAGCGTGAACGGAAATAGAAATTTGAAACGCTTGTCTGGTCTCTTCCGCAGGGTATAAAGTACACTCATGTGACTCAAAAAAAGTGTAACAATGGTGAGAGAGAAAGCTGGTTTGTGCAAATGTTTGTAAGCAGGAATTTAAAATACCTGTTTTGTAAAAATTGTATTAAAATAATAGTTATTCCGATGCAATGAGAAAATAGTCATTTTCAGCAGTGGCAAGTTGGCGAACATAAGAAAAAATTGTGTTGTGATGCTTGATTGTTTTGAGGGAGGCAGCCTCAGGAAGTCATATGTTGCACTTCTTTTAAGCATAGAGAGTTTCAGTTGCCTGCCAGCATGGAACTTGTTTAGCAAACATGCAAATTAAGTTACAACAACAACATCACTGACTGTTCAGACTTTCAGTCTTGGACAATTGAACACAAAGGATATCAGTGGAAAATGTTTAAAGATATTAAAGAGGTTGAGAAGTTGCATTGAAAGACGATTTTGCTTAACAGTGATGAGTTAATAAACAATGAATTACTCTGACATACTGAGATGGTGTGTAAGGATTATAATCTAAATAGCGTACCCTCAGGGTCCTCTAGGCCCTCTGTGACGATTTAATAGTAAAAAAGTAATATAAAAAAAATGTACAAATATTATTTTCAATGAAAGTCAGCTGACTATCCCTGTTAGATTTGATATTTGACTTCCTGGATCGATGCAGACCCTATCCACTTGAGATTTTTAAGTCTCAGGACAGTAATTCAAGGTCAGGGAGCAGTTGCAGTTCTGTGATGTCATATGCGGTCTGCGCAGCCTGCGCATGCTGCAAGAAGTCGAACAAGTGCTTACATCAGGGGAAGTGTTGGGTGTAAATATTTTTAAAGTAAAGCAAGGGATAACTCAAATTTTCCCGTAATTTAATTACAGTTACTTCTGATGTAATTAAACCAAATACTGTGTGTAATATATGTATGTGCAATAGCGGAATTGACATCCAAATTCAAAGTCCAACTTTAAAATCTGTGCTTTAATGTACAAATCTCACATTTGTAAGACTTTGGTCAGTTAACAATACTACGTTATATTGTTTTATATTATTTATTTGAATTAATTCAAAGAGCCGTTTCATGTCCATCCTTGAATCACTTAAATAATCAAGGTTGACAGATATAAGTAATTAGTAATGAGTAATTAGATATGTTTGGAGAGAGTAATTTGTACAGTAATCTAATTACACTATTTAATATGTAATTAGTAACTAGTAATGAATTACTTTTTTCAGAGTAACTTGCCCAACACTGATCGGGGGCCTACTGCTGACAGTAGGCTACTGTTGTATGCGTAAATAAATGAGAGAGATTTATTTTGAGTGACAGTAAAACTGACCAATCATACCATCTTTCTTAACGGGCGCACTTTTGTTTTTTAGCTAATGCTGCGTCCCAATTTGCCCACTTATACTATAAATTAAAAGTATGAAATGTTTTTGTTATGGAAAAGTATATACATTTTAGTGTGTGGCAAAACAATGTGCACGCGCTGGGACATACTAACAGGAAACGGAAGTGGTCTTTGTTGCCTGGACAACATTGTGGCCGTTAACTTTCAAACACATCAAAAAACTGATCTTCTTTGCAATTTAGTATTTATTCATTCATTGTTTCATATGTAATGTTAACTCTATAGTTATATTTATTAATTTAATGACGCATGAGTTATTTAATTTTATTAATGCAGCTGAGCGTCACTTAACTCCGCCTACTTGCGGTGAGTTGTGGGTAATATCAGCCGTTAGAATGTGCATCATTCTGCATTCTGCAGAATATCTACCGGATTAGACCATCCAGGAATTTTAGGAATACTATTTTCAACATACTACGATTTGGGATATACTGTACTATTTCTACTTTCGAATACTCTTTAGGACGGATGGTATGCGGATTGGGAGGCAGCATAACTTTTCGCCATCTTGGGGGTTGTTCCCCAGCAGTCTTGTAAAGTGGAGGAAGCACCTAATGTTGCCATAAAACTTCAGAAGAAGAAGAAATGCTGAAAACGTCATTTAAAACAGCATGTGTGGATGAACTTTGTTATCAAGTCTCGGAAAAAGAGAAAAGCTGATCAATTTTGTTTAAAATCACAAGAGGAAGGCTTTGTTATCAAGTAATTTTATCATCAAATTGTATGTCATTGATGATTTATTAGGCCGCCGTGCCTCAATTAATTCTGGTTGCTGATGTGCACATTTGTTGATGTTGCTTAACTTTATTTGAGATGAGGGATTTTGACTGCGGTCAGTCTTAAATTAAACATATTGTGGACATTTGTGGTTATTCTGCATAACATTTGATCAGATAAATGGTAAATTTACCACGATCAGTTCCATGAGCTTTGTTCACTGTAATGTTAGCAGTTTAATGTTAAGATTTATTGTAATCATAGTTTATTCGCTGGTTTTAATCTCTGTTTACTGTCTGCAAGGGTAGTCACAGGTTTTATTTGCTGAGAGCACTCTCATGACGTGTCGCTTTTTAAACTGGTTTTGTGTAAGATTGACTGTGATGGTTTTATGATCAGACTGGGAGGCACTGTCTGTCGTGTGTTTGCAACCCGGCCCATTATTCCATTGAAGAACACATACACGCGGAACACCGATCACAATGCAAATGTGTAATATTGATTTGTATTGTGTGTATTTTTGTCATAACTCTCTTGCTGTGCTGTTCAGTGTTTCAAGTCTCGAGCGGCATTGTAAATTTATTATGTGGCAAGTGTAATGTATAATGATGTACGTGCACTTCTATAGGAAAGCACAGTAAGGTAAAATACCTTACTGTGCTGTGGTAAGTGTGTGGGTTTGGGTGGGGGAGATGTGGTTGCGCATGTGCAGAGGGCCAAGGCTCGAACGTCACGGTTCACTATTGATCTCCATTACTCTTTTTTTATAATTTCCATAAATATCATTCATCAAAGTAGGTTAATCAAGTTAACTTAAATCGGTTTTAACATGGAGTCAACTTAGCCATTTAAATATGCTTGTTGTACACCACTCTGGTCAGCCACTAAATTTGCTTTTTTGACCCTTGTACAAGAGAGAGCAACAAAATCTACAACGTATTTGCATTCATTTGAGCTAAATTGGTTTGAAATGTACAGAATAGTTCAAAGAAGAGAAACTTGATCAGCAAAACTAAACAGAGCTTTTGTTGGTTCTAATAGCAATCATTAACCACAAGCTCCTTGCACAAAAAGCAGTGCAGGTTGGATTTGTAAATACACATTTGTATTTTTGACAGTGTTATGATTACAGTAATACATACAAATCAATAACTAAAAATTATTTACGTGTATGCATCTGGCAGACAATTTTAAAACAATTCTTAAAAACTAAAATTGTTGATAGCAACGTTGATCCAAGACCGATTTAGATGTAAAGTAGCCATTATCCAATTCAAACAGACAGGACTGCACTTAACTCTGACTGATATCTAATATCTTTAGCAGTGTGTGAGGCATAATGTCATAAGGCATGTTTTAGAATTCTTTTGCTTTGTTACTTTAATACTACAACTAACATAAAATGTCACTGAGAGAGTGTGGAAAAAATCATTTATTATTTTGCCTAATACATACTGGGATTTAAAGTTGACCCCATATGTATTACTAAACTGAATTTTTCTTTTGAATCATTTTTGAAAAATTGACAATACATGTCATGAGTATATTGAATGTGTTTATATATATATATATATATATTAAATACATATACTGTATATATATAAATTGTTATGTGTGTATGCTGTAACTAGTAAAATCACATCCTCAAAAATAGATCAGTCACTTCCAGTTAGCAGTCGTCATATAAAAGTTTCTGATTGCAAAATGTTGTAGTTTACCAGTTAGAATCAAGTGTTCCAGGAAGCTGTATCACGTACATTTAAACTCCCGCATTTGTATTGTAGCTGTTTGTGAATGTCTGGGTGACAGATGCTTGTTTTATTGAATTCCTTAATGCTTGTTTATGGGTGTGGTGTGTGCTTGCATGTCAGTGGAAGCAGGGCTCTACTGCAAATGAGAGCGGGATGAATCTCCATCTCCCTCCTGTCAGATTAACAGCAGATGAGCATAGGAATGGTGTAGAAACATTAAAGGAAAAACTTGATTAGAGTATTAGACCTTCTGCGTCACTGAACATTACTGAAGAATGTCTAGCTGCACACACGCACATGCATATTTCTCATATGTGATGTGATAAGATATGAAGAACGGAAGGCCCACATGGGACAAGTTACATGTGTCTACAATTTAATTTGTTTCTTAATATTTATCTTGTAAACTATTAAGCAATTTAAATCAGACAATTGAGATGCTTTTATTGAAAGTGATTTATTTAGTTTCCTCTCTGTCTCCCTCTCGCCATCTTTCTATTTCTAGGCCTCATTTCCACTTGGACTGAGGTATGACATCATGATTCCACTGACATAACTTGGGCGATATGGGTGTTAAATAATTTCCACATTTCTTAGAAAAGGCATAATATAAGTACCACACTCCTTCAGTCCATCTCCCTCAAACATGTGTACGTAGGGGGAAATAAATCTAGCGTGAACACAGGAAGAATTTGCGCAAGTCACATTTTATACACTTAATAAAATACAATAATGAAATACAATCCCTGCTTTCAATCAGATTAAAACTATATAATCCTTTGATTCCCGGAACACGCACGCATACATAAAAACACATGAAAATTCACCCACGCACACTTCAAAGAGGCTCTGGGGTTCATTTTAGATACAACAAAATCTAGGGAGATGTGATCTACATAAGTGTCAACCTTTTTGAAACACACACACAGAGTTTTGGCACATTTATGTGGGATCAGGGTGCCTTTGTTTGTGTGTGTGTGTGTGTGTGTGTGTGTGTGTGTGTGTGTGTGTGTGTGTGTGTGTGTGTGTGTGTGTGTGTGTGTGTGTGTGTGTGTGTGTGTGTGTGTGTGTGTGTGTGTGTGTTTGTGTGTGTGTGTGTACGTGTGTATCGGAGAGCTCTCAGCTTGAGACGCCTCTAAACTCAAACCACATGTTTGGGTGTGTGTATGTGTGTTAAAGAGAGCAAAAGAGAGAGAGAACACCTTACTCTGCTGTTGATGTTGCCAAATCCAATGCTCTCCCTGCACAATGTCCAGCACTTCTGAAGCTGTCTACAGCTCATAAAGACAGAAAAACTGCAATTCCCATAAGGCTCAGCTACAGCCAGGGCAAGCTGCTTACCATCACCAGAAGTACAGAAGAATTATGTCGTCCTGAACATCAAACACATGGATCAGTCCAAGTATTGAGCTCATTATTATTATTTTTGATAGTAGTTCATGTCATTTCAAGGCCATGTAAAGTATGGGATTAGATTTATTTTATTTAAAGAAATACTTCAGCCACAAAAAATTTTTTAAATTATTTATTCATCCTCCTTTTATTCCAAATCTTTATGACTTTCTTTCTTCTGCACAACAAGAAGATTGCCAAACAAATTGGGACCCCATTGACTTCCATTATGAACACAAAACCACTGATACAAATAAAATATTTCCTCTGTTGTATAACAAAGATGAAAGAGTCATATAAAGGTTTTAAACGACATGAGGGTGAACAAATGATGACATCATTTTATTTTTTGTAAACTATACTTTTAAGCCATTTAAACTATAAGACATAATAAGTAATGATATTTCGGAAATCAATCGTCAATTTGAAAACAATCACTATTTCTGCAATCTGGTTTGACCATTTCGATTGCAGAAAACACACTTAACCTTTAAAGTTCAATTGTGTAATTACTGCTGCAGAAATGTCACCAAACGGAATTGAAATCAGAAACAAATCCCCATGTCTCCCACTAGCTCAACATAATTGCCAAAAACTCATTGGTTTGTGTTTGTGTGTCAGACTGGTCTGAATATTCAAACAAACACGTCTCAACAACACTAGTGTTTACAGTCATAAGAAAAATCTACCTACTAATGGCTTCTTGCTGTCTATGAATTTTAAACTTGAGAGAAGAGAACTAATGGTATAAAACAATATTATAATAGTCACATCCAAGTAAATGAAGTAACTAGTGCGTCCTACCCGTCTTTTAAGAATACATCACTATGGCAACTGCAAACAAAAACAACAAACCAAGACACTAAAGACATTAAACCAGCACGTGGCAGAGGGGGTTGTCCCCAAAAAGCAACAATGTGTAATGCACAACAAACACACACAGACAGACTAAAGAAGTCTGGGAATACTGATGTCATTTGGATGACATCACGGGTGTGGTTAAGATTTTAAGCCCAGAGTTCATTTTGGTTTATCCCTCAATTACAATCAATTACACATTCCCTCTCTCTTTCGAAAAACATTCACATACAAACACACACACATCTTCATGGAATATTGAAAACTGTACTGTTCACTGCAGATCAACTACCAAGAGACAGTGTGAATTCAATTTATGGGGTCATTATGGGCTTTGATGACTAAAATAACAGTTTGGTTTTAGTTTCAAATCCTTATGACAGCTATGTATGCACATGCATACAGATAATTGTAATCGTCTGAAAGCTTTCCATATAATGTAATTCTCATGCAAATACTGAGAAATGTCATATTGATTGATACTGTTGTAGGCAGACAGACACACAAAGTGAAATACCCCCACAGACTTGATTCGATTGGAGTTTTCCCACAGTGCACTCATGCACAGACCTTTGACTGTCCGAGTTTGTGTAAAGATGGAAAAGGAATTCCCTCAATAAGACACTTGCAAATATTTGAGTATAAGAGTAATGATGGAGACCATTGTGTTTCAGGCAGCCAGCAAACTATGAGTCTCATTTAAAGGCCCTATGGCTTTCTCACACACACACCATGTGTTTCACGCACATACAGTATGAGTTTGTGTGAAAGGAAGAGCAAGAACAAAAAACATATAACTAACCAAAGTGACATGACAAAGAACAACAAAGTATGGTATATTGTAGAACTCATAGATCTAATTTATTTTGCAGCAAGGTCTCTGGAAATAACTAATGAACTGTTTTGTTTTGTGATAACTGACATGAATACATCTTTAAAGCAATAGAATTAGAAAATGTGTACCAAAAATGTGTACCATCAGACGCACATTCATGGCCTGAATTAACTTGCAGTCCGTGTTTGGTTATAATAAAACAATTTATTATGTATTTAATTTACATAAATATGTTTGTTATTGTATATTACTGGTATTAAATAACATTAAAACTACTCAACAGTAGTTTTTTAGTCAGAACCAATATCATGGCAATTCATAACTATTATAACTAAGAGATCATTAATTCGTGTGAATTCGTAGGTAACACTTTACAATAAGGTTTTATTTGCTTACAGTAAACAAATAAACTAACATGAACTAACAACAAACAATGTCATTTATCAGCATGTACTGAATGAATCCATGTTAATGTAAGTTCATTTCAATACAATTATTCATGTTACTTCATGGTGCATTAACTAATAATAACAGTTTCAATGTTTGATTTAAAAAAATATTATTACATTTTAAATGCTCAAGTTAACGCAAATAAATGTTGTAAAAGTATTAAAATACAATACAACCTTATTGTTAAGTGGTACCAATTTGTACTAATATCCTGTTTGTATATTTAAGTTTAACATAATTCTCACATAGTGACTTTATTTCTTTTATTACTTTTATTCTTGCTTTTTTCTAGTAATTATACGTTTTTGTACGCTTTAAACTGCACAAATTAGATATTGTTTTCCGTGTTTTCCCCAAGCATTTAATTCCTCCACGCTCCCTCACCTGTCCCACGTCAATTATTCCTGCACCTGCTCATAATCAGACTTATCACCCGGACACTATTTTTACTCTGATTAAAAGGATTATTGTATGGAAGCATCTTGTCTGGGAGTATTGTTACAGTCAGAGCATCAGGTTGCTCCATTTTTGGGTAATAACCTGCAAAATGAAAGCAACTGGTCAAATACTCTCTCTCTCTTTCCCTCCTCATCAAAAAATGCAATATATTAAAATAATTATTTGCCTAGACTAGCCATGAGTCACGAATAGCTCACGCAGCCCACAGTGAAGTAACTTTAGAAATCTAATAAAGAACTCAGTAATGATTAAATAGGCTACCCGAGGGAGCAGATTGGGGAACGTGAGACTGAGAGATGTTTGGGCCTGTCAGCAGTGGCCGTAAGTGATTAGGCATAACCTAAACACCATCTGAATGAAGCACCAATCAGGACTCTTCATAGACTGTTCTCATCAGGGTTATTATGACACCCCAGAGAGCTTAAATCATAACTGTGAACATATTCATTTACTAAAAGAGTTCCATGCAAAATCATTATTGCTTCAGAAAGAGATTGAAAGGCAAGGTTACGATAACCTGGATATGAGAGCTGACATGTGCGTCACCCGAAGGAATAGATTTTACATTATAATTCTGTCATTATTTACAGCATGTCATTCCAAACCCAATTGCTGTTTTTTATGGAACAGTAGAAATGTATTACTATGTAGCTCTTCCATATTCGTCATTTTGAGGATTCTCAAAAAAATATATATTTTGAATGTAGTTTTCGATAGCTGTATTGCCGAAAAGTATAATCTACATATTAAAAATAATCAAACTGTGCTCCAAACTGTGAAAAAGTTCATTTATCTTACAACTTTTTGTTGTAACTATTGTTCCAGAGACACAAAAATAAGATGTCAGAAAATAAGATGTTCATTATACCTCCCAATGACGTCAGAGCGATTCCCAACATGCTTTGTGTGGACTGGATAATTGTAGTAAATCTTGAAAAAACAGAAAGAAAAAACTTTTTTATGTTTTTATATCAAAATTACAATGGGAGGCGGCTTATACACATGTTTAGTATTGTGTTCTGTTATTTAAAGAGTTTTGTAACATTAGTGATTTTAATGAGGATACCATTACGCAGACGAGTAGAACATTTGTTAAGGAGGAAAACAGACTAATTTCATATCTTAATACCGTGTCTACACCGAATGTAGCACGATGCGACAAGAGAATGCATTAGATTTCATTATAATAAAAAAAATGTCCAAACCATTGTGGCGCAACAATCCCATAGATGAAGCTCCTGCAGATGAGTTCCTATTCCATGTTTATTAGTAGTTGATGTAATGTTCAGTCTTCGTTCCTGTTAGTCTTCGTTCCTGTTAGTCTTCGTTCCTGTTAGTCTTCGTCCCTGTTAGTCTTCGTTCCTGTTAGTCTTCGTTCCTGTTAGTCTTCGTTCCTGTTAGTCTTCGTTCCTGTTAGTCTTCGTCCCTGTTAGTCTTCGTTCCTGTTAGTCTTCGTTCCTGTTAGTCTTCGTTCCTGTTAGTCTTCGTTCCTGTTAGTCTTCGTCCCTGTTAGTCTTCGTTCCTGTTAGTCTTCGTTCCTGTTAGTCTTCGTTCCTGTTAGTCTTCGTTCCTGTTAGTCTTCGTTCCTGTTAGTCTTCGTTCCTGTTAGTCTTCGTTCCTGTTAGTCTTCGTTCCTGTTAGTCTTCGTCCCTGTTAGTCTTCGTCCCTGTTAGTCTTCGTCCCTGTTAGTCTTCGTTCCTGTTAGTCTTCGTTCCTGTTAGTCTTCGTTCCTGTTAGTCTTCGTTCCTGTTAGTCTTCGTTCCTGTTAGTCTTCGTTCCTGTTAGTCTTCGTCCCTGTTAGTCTTCGTTCCTGTTAGTCTTCGTTCCTGTTAGTCTTCGTTCCTGTTAGTCTTCGTTCCTGTTAGTCTTCGTCCCTGTTAGTCTTCGTCCCTGTTAGTCTTCGTTCCTGTTAGTCTTCGTTCCTGTTAGTCTTCGTTCCTGTTAGTCTTCGTCCCTGTTAGTCTTCGTTCCTGTTAGTCTTCGTTCCTGTTAGTCTTCGTTCCTGTTAGTCTTCGTTCCTGTTAGTCTTTGTTCCTGTTAGTCTTCGTTCCTGTTAGTCTTCGTTCCTGTTAGTCTTCGTTCCTGTTAGTCTTCGTTCCTGTTAGTCTTCGTCCCTGCTAGTCTTCGTCCCTGTTAGTCTTCGTCCCTGTTAGTCTTCGTCCCTGCTAGTCTTCGTCCCTGTTAGTCCCTGTAAGTCTTCGTCCCTGTAAATCTTCTTCCCTGTTAGTCTTCGTCCCTGTTAGTCTTCGTCCCTGTTGCTGTTCATGTTCACATTATATGTTATGTTGTTTTACCCCCTCGTGGGTTTTTGTTTTATTTATTAAAGTCTTGTTTAACTCCCTGTCTGCACTTGGGTCCTCTGTCCTCACCTCACCCGAGAATCGTGACAGTTTAGTTCTTTACTCAAAACTAGTTTTGAGTTTTCAACATAAAAGGTTTTTTTTGAGTTATTGTAATTTTTCAGGATTTACAGTTTTGATTTAAACCTGTAGTAAAGTGTGAAGGACTACTTCTATAATGCTCGTATGTTTTATTTTGGCCCCTGGACACATGAACTTTTGTTAAATGGAAGTGAAAAATTGAAAGAATAATGTCGTATGCAGGTTTGTA
Organism: Triplophysa bombifrons; assembly: GCA_029783895.1. Classification (NCBI taxonomy): domain Eukaryota; kingdom Metazoa; phylum Chordata; class Actinopteri; order Cypriniformes; family Nemacheilidae; genus Triplophysa; species Triplophysa bombifrons. The sequence continues at coordinate 19,972,292 of CM056452.1, forward strand.
ATAACAAAATGGTGAGTAAATGATCATGTAAATGTTCTCTTTGTGAGGGAATTAGTCCTTTAAAAGCTGTCAAAGTTGCTCAGTAACACCCATATGCGGATACACAAAGCCTTAGAAGAAATGGCTTGTGTGACAGCAATGAAAAGGAGTAGAATCAACAATATACTGTATTATGCAGTGTCTTACACATGAAGGCGTAGGTCAATAGATACATCAAGCAACACTGTTAAACACTATCTGAGGCTTGGAGAAAGAGTGAGAAAGAGTGAGAAAGAAATAAACAGAACACAGCGTTTCAACTTTAGGGTGGTGGGCTGTTCAAATGTTCCTAAATCAAAAGACACTTTCAAACAAAAGCCATACAACAAAAATTAATTCCAGGCCTTCTTCTGATCAAATGTACCAAGCCAAAGTACATGTGGGATAGTCTCTAATTGACTCATATGGCAAACTCAATCTGGACCACACCATGCTGATGTCATGCTGGGGTTTTCCAAAAGAACAATACAAAAGCGGTCCAAAAGCTTTGCAGTTTAACACTTGTACCAATACAACCCCACCAAATCAAAACTCATGACAAGTTTTAATGCTTGGGGGTGTTCAACCAATGAAGGTGTTAGAAGAGGGACTAAATAAAACAAAACATCAATCCAATGAGTTCAAACACAACAAATGGTGCATTATATGGCATGCGTAAATCATACATTTTACTGGGCTGATGGGAACTGACTGGGGAGATTAAACAATGTTTTTGTACATTTAAAACCATATGTTTAATAATACCACAAAAATATAGGGTGTAACCGGTTAAACAGATTTGGTTCCAGAATAAATGGCAATTTCTGTTCATGGAGTATTGGTAGAGCCACACAATTCAAAAAGCAATATAAGTTGTCGTAGTTCTGTATAATAATGTAAGTAGTATTTAATTTAAGAAAACTGTTTTTGCGGTGTACATATTAAAGATAACAATAAAAATGATGTCGTCATTTAATCATTCTCTTGTCATTTCAAACCTGTATGACTCTCTTTCTTCTGGAGAACCCAACAGATATTTAAAAACAATTGCTAACCAAACAACAGCAGTACCCATTCACTTCTACAGTATAGACACAAAACCAATGGCAAGTCAGTGGGTACCACCGTTCAAAATATCTTCTTCTGTGTTTCTGCAGAAGAAAGAAAATTATAGTTTTGAAATGACATGGGGGTGAGTAAATGATGACAGAATAATTTTTTTTGGGTGAACTATCCCTTCAACTTTACAATGTTTTTACAGGCATATATATACTGTAAATGTATATGTTTTGTGTCTGTTTTGCTCAATGCACAATTAAAAGGCTTCATACTAAGACTGGGAACAAAAAACTTAAAAATGACGAAAATTAGAACTGTATTCAAAAAGAAAATAATTATGTAAACCTTTGGGCAACTTGATTTAATTCTGCCGTGAAAATCCCCATCGATTAGGACCATGTGATATTTCCATATATCACAGGAAATGATGATGAGGGCGATAATTCCTCACAGAACAGGAACAGGAAATCTCACGGACATGCTTCCCCTGAGAGACATTTTAATGGTTTATTTGCTGACATTTGAGAGCATTTGTGTTGTTGTGATCTTCCGTTTATAACTGCAGGGGAAGATGAATGAATATATCAATTGAAGACTGACTCACCGAGCCAAACCTTGATTGGAATGACATTTCAAAAGCGTTTCAGTCACTATTACAGTGAGAGAGAGAGGGAGGATAGAAGTCTTGTCCATTGTTATATTTAAATACAGTTTCAGTATGACTAATAAGATTCCTGCTAAATTTGCTTATTGCTTTTTAGTGACAAAATAAACAAAGAACTCTATAAAAGTTGACCCTGGCCCAAACTACCCTGTAAAAATAAAGAAAATAGGGTGCACAAGTTCCTGAACGCTCTGTCATATAATCTAAGAAAGACTATTTTAAGACATGTTAAATTAACATGCCTTAACAACCAAAGTACTGATTTAAACAATGAACAACAAAGCATTCATGTTATGTTTTATGTGGAAGTTTGATAGACATAATCGCACAAACTGTATATATCCCCATCTGGTAACCACGCTGTAGGGTTAACCATGAAATTTACTATGCATTTGAGTTTTTACAAAAATAAACATCCATTAAGAGAGATTCTGCTCTGATTTGTCAAGTTTTGCTTACTTCTGGGTCCAGATTTGTTCAACAAAATATAATTAAGTGGGTACACACACTTAGTCTTTCTCATTTGAGCACTGACTAGTGGAGCAGGTTCGTTTAGCATGTCTAAGCGAAAGAGTAACAGAAAGAACAGAAGAAACGAAGAGGTGGGGGGGTACAGTGTTTATGATTGATAACGTATTATATAAAGATAAGGATAAGAGACTAAAATTAACAACATATTATTACTAATTAGTGCATGTCTGTGTGTGAATAATGTGTTTTCACTTATAGGTGCTAATGATTATAGCGGAGAACAGTTTAACATCAGAGCTCTCCATCAAACATAAAGCTCTTTTTTCCAAGGCTTATGTGTGTGTATGTGCATAACAGAGCAGCTGGATTTCGTTTTGGCGTTTTAATGAGCCTAACAGTTTGATATAAGACTGAAGGCTTTATTAAGTATTCCTAATGAGGTCCACCCATTTCACAAACCCACACAAACCTATATAAAATCCTTCTGTAACAACATAGCTACAGTCATTTTAACGGTAAATGCAACAAAAACACAAAGGCAAATATTGGTTTCCTTAACCAATGTAACCAACTAAAATAGTTATTTTACCTTTAATTGTATTTTTGTATATTTTTGTCTGCATACAAATACGTTTACATGCATTTAGCAGGTGCTTTAATCCAACATGATTTACAAAAGTAAGGCAAACAATGAAGCGCTTACTCGTTACTTCACACAGCACTAAAGTGACTAATAAAATCTTCTTGCTTCTTGTCACTGTCGACAGAAACATAGTAAATTCAAAGGGAAATGTAAAGAAACGCTGGCTGACATTTTCAACAGGGTCAGTGAACAGGTTATAGAGTGAAATTCCTGAAACTGCACAGAAACACCAAGAGATGCATAGTTTGGCCAAAACTACTGACACATATTGATTCGAGCGCAGTGAAACACACTCTACATGAGAGAGAGAGAGAGAGAGAGAGAGAAAGAGAGGGAGAAAGAGAGAGAGAGAGAGAGAGAGAGAGAAAGGGAAGGGAAGGAAGAGAGAGAGAGAGAGAGAGAGAGAGCGACATTTGTGTTCTGTTACTGGTTAGTTTGGGCTTTAATTGTGTTGTTCACTTTTTTTGAATAGACTATTTTATGACAGGTTGTAGTGTTAATTGACTGACCTGTTAACCTTTGAAGAGAGTTGGAGGGAGACATACAATGTCGCAGACAGGGACAAATGAATAGTTGTTTGCAATCACAGGATTAAGGCGAAACAAAGTTTCTGACAACAATTAAACCCGTCAGGATTACACAATTAACACAATGGCCAAAAACACATTTCTCAAAATATATTTTGTGTGTGATCCACAGAATAAAGAGTCATACAGGTTTTGAATGACATATGGGTGAATTTATAACGACAGATTTTTATTTTTGGGTGAACTGTCTCTTAAATTGCTGATAGAGGCTCAGTAACAATGTGCTGTATATGAATGATATTTATTCAATTTATTTAATAAACTTGTTTATAATCATATCAAGGGATATGTATACAAGCATGTGGATTGTTATAGATTTGTGACACGTGTCATACCAGAAATCTACAGTAATTTCTTTTTACTTAGAATGGTATGTGGAATTTTACTTAAAACTGCAATCCATAACTTTGGCCTCTATATCACCATTTTTAATTTGAAAAAAAAAATTGCAAGGTGCATTACGTACTTACACTATATGGACAAAATTTTGTGCCAAACACTCATCACCCAAAACCCATCAGTGACTTTTACACAGGAGTATGGTAATTTTGGAAATGGCCTTTTTAAAACTGCAGCAAAGATGGAAAGAAATATTTTATGTGCTATTATATGGTATAGCATAAATATTTGTTTTAATTGTAATTACTGGAATAGATAGACATGGTTGTTAGGAGGGGGCGTCCCAATACTTTTTTCCCATATAGTGTCCCTTTAACTGGGTTGGAGTAAAATGATGTCTAACTATCCGTTCCTCAACCTAAATAAATTATTATTATCTGCTTACTGTTGTTAATTGAGGTTAGACATTTTGAACACTTATTTGTACTCAAATCTACTTGCGCAATAGCTGATTTTTATTTATTTTCAATCCAAAAAACATCCCATCCAATTATTCAAAATTTAACCCACAATAAAATTGTTTTTATTTTTTGGATACTTTCAACAAAACAAAAATAGCTTAAGAATAGCATTTGTATTTGTTGTGCATGTTACATGTGTCTGCTAAGATCAGTTAAAAGTTCAAGTTTGATCACACCTACTCCATAAATGTCAGACGAGGTAAAACATTTTCAGAACGATCATAGCTTTGTGACAAATGAACCCTACATTTGATCATTCAAGTAAACATAAAAATGTCTGTTCCATTTGACCCTTATGTTACACTTTGCTGAACCCATCCTTAATGGGTGATAATATATTCATTAAGATATAATTTTACAGTTATACAGTCACCTTTCTCCAACCCCCAAACAGCCCTCAACAACCTGTTGAAAAACCAAAAGAAACAAGAAAGATGTCTTGAAGGTATTTGATATTAAACAGCCGAGAACTGTATTTTTGGACAGTCACACACATTCAAGGTATTTGTAGCTCCTGGCGAGTGTCAAAGTGGTATGTTTGCATCTTTCAAAGAGAATAAAGGGGAAATGAAGTCGGCCTGTTTTTATTTGAATGTGCTGTTCATCTCAGATATTTGAGGCTAAAAAGTCTTTGTTCTGCAGTTTGCCTTCCCACAGGAATGTTAAATAGATACACAGCTTAACGTATGACCTCTTCAAAGGACGTGAGATCCAGATTTCGGTGGAGAAGAAGCAGAGAGCAACTCACAATAATCCACAACAGATCAGAAATACACACGAGGATCAGATCGCTAAAGAAGAGCGGAAAACAAATAATCAAGACGGACAGAAAAAGTAAACAATTACTGCTAAGAACATGCGAATGTGTGTGTGTATACTCTATCCAAAAGCGTGTCCCTGATTGTAGTTGACAGTGCCGATTGTGTCAGACATCAGTAGCCTGGAGTCAGCAGCAGCTGTGAGCACCAGCACCTCCAGAGTTCTGAAAGGGCGACAGGGAGAACGACGAGAGCACTGACCCAACCCAGAGGCTTTGATCTGGGCCACAACTCCATGACTGACTGCCATAGCCCTGGAGCAAGGTGACGCCTAGAAAGCCGTAAAAATAAAATGCACATGTGAAAAGAGAGAAAAACAATCAAAGTGAAGACTGAACAGTGCAGATGGAAGAGTAACCAATGTCATTCATACACAAACACACGCACCCTGGCTGGTTTCCTCTGGACCAGATGTGTGAGCATTTTTGTCTGTCTGTGAGAATTAGAGAAATAAACAAGATGATATATTGTATCTACAATAGCAATGTCCCGTTGTACTGTTAAAGTGGTCGTAATTGCTTCAGATTTGAGTACTACATCCTCCTCCACGCCAGAGCACATCGATTATCATTTGCTTCAAATAAATAAATTAAATGAAACATAAACAATCGTTCGTGGGAGAGAAGATGTGTAAAAAGACTGTCTGGGAGAACGATTTTGCAAGCAAAAGGTGTGTTCGAAGCAAACCCTTTCATGACAAGATTCTTAGAACATCATGGGAGGACGTCGTACTCAAATCCAAGCAATGGACATAATGTAATACACACCAGATGTTGACCTTTGACCCATACCTTTAAGCTACCATGTCACACCCAGTTTGGCGATAAATTCACGATTTACAATAACGCATATTCATGCTTTGGAACCTCAATATATATTTGCATCTTGATTAATTCCATATTTTGTATGATGGTTGTTGCTTGCAGCGTTATAAGACCTCTGGTCAAATCTTAAGCTGTCACAGAGTTCGCCTGTTGCACAGTTGAAGCAACGTATGATTTTAATCGATAGTGACATTGAGTTTTATGACAGTTAATGTGAATTGAACAAAATGCAGGGCTGTTTTCTCTAGGTTCAATTAAAACCAAGGGGCAATTGTAACTGTTGCACACTAAATCATAAAAACTGGGGTGGATTTGACACATATTTCTTATCGCAGAGAGTTATGACAGTAAAACCAGACCTGACCTAACCTGACTTGACTTGTACAGTATACTAACCTCAAACACAGACATAAAGCATACTGACATAGAGCTCACTGCTGAGCGTGCGTGTCTCCTGCTGGTCATGACAGAGGCCAAAGACATTCTTCACACATTCCTGTTCACCTCGAGACACATCCCGTCACCGGGAATCAAACCTCACCAAAGCTCTTCTGTCAGTTCCAATTTTTACTTTTGTGGAAGATTTGGCAAAAAAAAGATAAATTAGAGGAAAAACACGAGAGGAAAAGAAATACGAGGATGTGTGTTTGTTCTTCATGGTAACCGTTGACAACTGCCTGCATCCCTCGGTTGTTTATTTTGAGCGTAAGGATTCAAGCCAGCTGTTAATGACAACAATAATCACGGCTCACCATGACTGTGTTGGGTCTGTAAACATGCGTGTCTCACTGGGTTTCACACATTTACAGATTGATGTGTCGCCTGGTGAATCGGCTTGACGGAAATATCACAAGGCATCATTGTTCTCTCAAAGCACACATTACTGTAACATGCAGTCTAACGCATGAAAAAATGTAACTGGAAATGTCAACAGAGCCCGGTACAGGACACGAAAAAAGAGAGCCAATTGTCACATAACAAAAATTGTAACAAAACAAAATAAAACATACTATAAAAATATGCGTCACAAAATAAAACATACCTCAAAAATGTTGTTTCCAAACATGGGCATCAAAAAGTACAACATAAAATCTATTTGGATGATGGTCATTAAGTTGTTGAGTTCTATTCTGCCTCATATGCACTTTGCTTTGGTTCCTCCACATGTTGACAGTGAAATTGGAAAAACCAAATCTGCACGCATGTACGGGCCAACTCATATGTCAGCCAAATGCAGAGACATATGCAGACATGAACGCACACATGTGCAGAGAAACCTTTAATCTGCTTTGAATGTGAATTAAGACAGTCACCGACAGCAACGCGCAAAGAATAAAAACGATAATCAAAGAGGAGGAGAGAAAAGAGGAATTAAAAATCAAAGGGGAAGTAGAGCGGCTCTTTTTCTCTCAACCCTTCATCTCGAAGCTGAATCAATTACTGCCACTCCAAAAAGTGAGGGAGAGAGAGGGCTTGCAAAGTAGGGAGGAGAGGGATTTGCCAAAGACCCAACCAAAAGATAGGAATGTGTGGAGAATAGGAATCAGGTGCTTTTCCTGAAATCCGATAACGTCGCACGCCTTTTGTTTTCTTCTTTTTCATACACACACACACACACACACACAACCAAACTCCCTTAGTCATCAGAAGCACTCGGTCAATTTGCACACTTACACACACATACCATAACACGTACCGTCAGCAGAACACCCATGCGATCACAGGCCATGCGTTCTGTGATGTATGAATATATGGATGACTGTAAAACCACCACAAAACTCAGTTTACACACACACACAACTGGTATTCCAACTTTGAACAGCCAACAGTGCATTGCTTTTAAACCCATTCGACTTCAAATACACAAAGAGCACATATTCATGTACAGTACACATGTACACTAAAGGGCTGGTTTTGGCATCTCAGTGTGATGCGAAGCAGATGGGCGGCACAAATTCTGTTTATCATTTGTTTTGATATAGTTTGCTTTAAAGCCTATATTTTCAAACCACATCACACAGACGCACAGTCGCACACATCACAGCTTCTAAACCTCAAACACAAATGACTCCAGACAATGTGGCAGACCACAGAGTTAGCAAGCCAGTGACAGAAAGACAGTGTGTATTTTACCACTTGCTCCAACTTTTAATTTAAACAGCATGTTATGCAAAGTGCTATAAGATGACTTTATTAGTTGGGTTTTGGTTGGTCTCGTTTTCGAGCTGACTTAAGTTTAATCTTTGAAACTCTTGAGCAAGATTTGTATGATTTAAATGATGGAGGGCTTCAATCCTCCTCATGGGGGATTATGTGCTGTAATATCTGTCATTTACTTATACTGCTGAGAAAGGAGAATGAAATGTAATTGCAAGCCAAATACAAAAACTTAGCTATTCGTCAAGTGCATATCGTCGCTGTGCTTACAAAACCCTGAATGTTGGTTCAGGAAATGGAGAAAACAATGGAATTTTAAAATAATGAAATGCTGTGGAGTCAAAGTTGACAAACACTTTTATTGGTGAGATATTTGCTAACCCTGCAGTGACGAACATAAAGGGTGATAATAATGATTTATGGTTTAAAACAAATATATGGAGATGGACAGCAGCGATATTTTGCATAAATAAATGAAAAGAAATTCATTGATTCTAAAGAAGGACTATTTTATTTATATTTAACTACGATAATAATACTATTTTCTCTCTCTCTCTCTCTCTCTCTCTCTCTCTCTCTCTCTCTCTCTCTCTCTCTCTCTCTATCACTCTCTCTCTATATATATATATCTATCTATCTCTCATTTATACAATAAAGTCTGACTTTATTTATATGAACAAACTAAGCCTGTGTTTAAAATGTGTTCCTCTTTTAGCTGGCATTGGCGACTAAATAAACAATTTGTCATATATACTGTATATTACACTTTACCAATACTCAAAGCCTTATTAGTTGAGTTTTCAGACATGTGCAAGAATTCCAACAAATACCACAACATGACTAAATTAAGCAAAACAAAGTGGTCAATGCCTTTCATCTACATTTTTAGTTTCATTTAAAAGTCTGTACAGACAGTGAGTTTAAATAAACCTTCCAGCTCTAAAGGTTAATGGGCAAACGGGTTTCTTTTGGTTTATATCGGAGCTGTTGAGAAACAGAGCGTGGTCACGTGGTTCATGAAGCTCTCAATTGTTCCAAACTGTCAGTGTGTTTGAATGGGTTTAAGCGGGAGACAGTGTAAGCATCTGTGTGTGCAACACATTTCACTAAATACCAACACACTATGCACTGATTGCTACGTTGATTACATTTATAATAACATTTTGCCTGATGAGTGTTAGAGAGAAAGTATCAATGAGTTTTGTGTGTTTAATTTGACTAGGAAGGATGCATAATGTGCAATACATTAACAGTATGCATGCATTCATCTGTTTCTCATGCTTCTTTGATCATCAGTACATACCAATGTTAAATTATGTTAAGACATTAACATAAAAATGTACATATAATTTATCAAGAGATAATTTATGATTGCAAGTAAATGCAGCATGAAGAACGCTGAAAAATGAACAAGACAAACAAGTTCAGTCAAATTCACCAAAAGACAATTTATAAAATGCGGTTTGAAACTGCCCCAGTTAATGACATCATTAACCTGTAACCAATCACATCAACTCATTTGACCCCTGTGGATCAGCAGAGATGGTGCATAGATTCGGGATAAAATGACCGCTACACTGCTGGTTCAGCTCTCAGTCGATGTTTAAATCAGCTAGTATGTTATATGTGCAGCAGGATCCTTATGCACACTTCAGCATGTTGTGGATGTTTTGGCAGTGGCAAGCCTCCCTACTTCGTACTTGTTCCGCCGCAGCACATCTATTCCGCCAAGACCAAATACACTTGTATGTCATTAGACTACCATGCTAAACCCTCCGAGAGCTGTCATGACAGAACTGGTAATGTTCTTGTCATTGGGCTGTTTCTCCATTCCAAAAGAACAAAGAACAGAGTTGGGTTTTCATGGAGGTCGGTTTTGTGAGGCAACCTCGGGTGGAAGCGTTGCAATCACTTCTGCAGGTTCGGCACATGCAAGTCTTCCTTTAATACGTCCTTGATATCGAGAACACATCCGAGTATTTTCTATGCGTTCTCTGTACTGAGTATCAGAACTGGACTTTGACGGATGATGATGACGTAGAGCGTGAACACATATTGAGAAAGTCACTGTCATTTTTTACTGTTCTTATTTTATCATCAAGGACACTGTGCTTTCAATAAAAAACAAAGCCTCAAGCAATACAATAATAGTATATGACAGATGTGTCAGAGTTACAAAAACAAACTCACATTCAGTAAAAGTCAAAAACACTAATCTGGCATCATGTGCCATGTAAGAGTCAGTATTTCCAAGCAATGTGTCCCTGGGGCTGGAGATACACACATGTATACACATGCACATACAAATGGGGCACAAACCGCTCAGTTGTTCCGAAATGCGACGTGATTCAAGTTCCATCTAAATCTCTCAAAACACATTTTATATTATACTTTTTCATATATATATTGAATGAAATACACCTTAATGTAAATGCACATCTAAGTCAGTAAAACATACATGTTTTTTATGAATCATAGATATAAACGGTATATACATAAAATTCTGTCCTAAAGGTTTAACTCATTTTCAAATTAGTTTGCATTAAAAAATGACATTTCAAATGGTTGTTTAACGTTCAGTGTGCACAAACATTACACCTCCTAAGATCTGCTGCTACTATAAACACATTCACACCCAGACGCACACACTCATACTGCAGCTCATATATCCAGCCAGTAGCTACTGAGTCAACATTTCACACATCAGGAGGTAAAAGACAAGAGCGTGCCTAGCTTATTCACAGACAGCACTGCTAATTCAAGCTGTCATTATAGGCAATGATCTCATTACACCAATTTACAATTGCATACTATTACCATACTATTAAACCTCCTGCTTTGCTAGCACGGCAGGATCTGTTTGAATACAAGCCACTAAATATCACCTTAATTTACATTATTACAATTTTAGAACTCCATTCCTGTTCTCATATATATTGAACTGTATCAAAGCATAAGTTTGGCTCGGTCTCTTATGACATCACGACAACACTAAATGCAGATGAAGCTACGGCGTAATAAATTCTGACACATCCAGCTTTTGTGCTCCTCGTCAACCTTTTAAGCCTATTAGTTCCTAACACAACTACACCGAAAGCTCTCGCAGACTTTATAGCGCCATGACCTTCACCGTGCACTTCAACGTCGCATCTCTGTTAAGTTTAATTTACTTGTAAAATCCTCCTGGTGCCTGCTGCGCCACCAGTCAATTAGCTGTAAAATGCTGCTTGAAAATCTCAGCAACATGGAGTGGACGGCACATTCTGCATGAATAAAAAATATCATTGTGCAAATGAAACACTCGCCATGCATGGACACGTCATCCATCATATTTAAGAGGTGAGCGGTTAAACCTATCTCAGTGGTTTTATTGTTTGAAGAAAGAATAGAGTGACTCTGGGTTTTGATGAGGCCTTGATGAGCTGCGTGCCCTGAAACGGAGAATCTGATATTATAAAGATTGAGGAGGTTGTCATCACAGCTAAGTTGGCCGAGTGGGCCATGCAGAAATTTTCAGATCTGAAGAGTACTTTTTTAAATATGTGCATATTTTATAATAATTTCTATTTAACTTTGCATACATTTTTGCTTTTCTTCGTCTCAGTGGTGTTATATTTGCAGTATCCTTGCTGGAAAAACAACACAGACCAAATAGAAACCATCATAGAAATTCTTATGTTTTCAATCAAAATACTATTATGAACCATTAGCTTTTTCCACTTAAATTAGGGATCCACGGATATGTACATTTTGGCAGATAACAATAACCGATAATTCTTTAACATCATTAGTTCTCTTTATTTTCCCTGAAAGTCATGTACCAAGTATACTGTACACTATTTAACGATTCTTTAACCTTCCAACTTTTCTTGCATATTAATTTTTAGTAAACAAATGATAGATGTTCTTCCAGAGCAATCCAGAAATGTTTTTCTTAATAGCCAATGTCTAAAAGACAAAGCATTCAGAAAGCAGTCTGATTCAAACAATATGCTTTTCTTCCTTTAATGTATACATTTATAAATAGTAAATACTGTATCTACATACTGTACCTACATCAACAATGTTTTGCTAATATTAGTAAGTGACTGATCACGACAAAAAGACAGCACTGTCCTGGATTGTAACTATGAGCAGCGTGCAGCTGAAGAAGTTTGACCAGAGGAATGATTTATGTCGATACCGATATGGCCGATAATATATTGTGCATACCTAATTAAAACCATAACAAAATGCCTTTTTGTAGTATGTTTTGGGGATCATTCCAATAGGACTACACTGTCAGATAACATCCCGCCAATAGAATCCATCACATATAGACGGTTTCACAGCAACAACATAAACAAACGCTACTGCACTTGCATGCGTTCGTGGACTGTCCTTAACTTCCGGTACACATTCACAAATAATAGTGACTGTAGATTATTTCTGATAACAAGCAAAAGAAACAGAGAAGAACCGTTACTTAGCTGAACTTGCCTCTCCAATATTTTGAATTTAGACTGCGATACCAAGCTAATCCATTAGATGTCAATGTACCATACGGTTTCTTCAAATGCGACAAAGATACATGACGCGTTCAACAAATAGTTTATTTAATAAAATAAACATATAACAAAATTCAACAAATCCTTTATTTAATACAATTATTATACAATAAAACAATAATATAAAGTAATATTAACATAAATAAAATAAAATAAATATAGTTATTTTGTTAGACACTAGCCAGGCCAAGTTAACTGCAGTCCAGGCGCACATGTCCTTTGAAACGGTCACGTTGTAGTTTTCATTAAAACCAATACAATTCCGAACATAACCATGAAATTGTTTTTTTTGGGCAGGATTCTATTGTTTTTTTCAGCAGGGATGTGTTTCTAACATAAAAGCATAGTGTAAAGAGTCGTATGTATTTTCTTTGTCTCGAAATATAGCTTGCTTAACTTAAATGTACTTTAATGTTTAGCTTTGCTCAATTAAAAGATTTTATGATCTAAAATCCATAAAATCCTACCCTTATAAAAACATGAAACTAAGTACACTGCGCTGTATTCGCAGAAATTGTGTTTTGATTTCTCATACTATTAAATAATTACAAATAATGTTTACCTTTTTTCTCTATTATTCCACATCATTTCCAAGGTATTGGTTGTACCCATGGAGAACATCTGGTACACAATGGGATGAAATTCACATTGGCAGTCCATCATCGGAGTTCACAGTTGTAAAATAATATAGAAATGATCATGTTTCTCTAGAGAAACACATTACAAAGGATTTTCCACATGAGCCTGTGGAAGAGTTTTACTGTAATGAATCTAGGACTCATCATTTCTTTACAAGACCTTTCTCCTCCATATGTCTACGTGTGGACATATGTGTGTGGCTCTGTGCGTTCTGTGGTGCGATCAAGCATTTTTTATTCTAATAAAACAAAAAGAAAGAAAAAACAATCTGGTCTATAACTAATTGACCTGACATACGTGCGTGAGTATTTTTAGTCTTCAACATCTGTTTTTGTTAATCGCTCCGAAGCCAAATTGCTCTTTCTTCGCCGCTGGAAAGGTCCCCTTCACTCAGACAATAACCCCACTGGATGCATGTGCCGAGTTCTGATGGTAAGGCTGAAATTTGAGCATTTCAAATATTTATCTGAGTGTCTTAACCTTCGCTCCCATTATTAAAGCTGTTATTGTTGAACACTCATCGTGCTCAGGACAAAAGGGGGAAACCAGGTGAAAATAGTTCCACAACCTGTTCTAACTAAAGAACTATGCATTGCGAAACATTAATGGTCAATGAGTGGGTTAGGGAATTTGTGAGTGAAACAATAAATAAAGGAGTGACCTAGTTAATGAATAAATGAGTAAGTAATGAGTGAATGATTGTCTCAAAAAATTAATAAGTGCATAAAGTAACAAAAAGAAAAGTACTTTTTCAAAGTTTTCATTATGTTTATGATGTGCTAGACAATCTTTGTTCTTGCATAGATTTTCAAAAAATCCTTCATATATTACATATTTCACCTGTTTTTACACTGTCTTCTCGATTCTCAGAAAACAGGGTTTTGACTTCCTGGTTCTATGAACTGTATGATTGGTCAAGCTGAGCCAGTCTTTTGCCATTGGCATTGAACCGCATTGAGTGTCTGTTGGGATTTCGCGACCATTACCCTATCCAAGTTCCAGGGGGCAAAGTCAAATTTGGAATTCATGATGTAACTAATCCAGGAAAAAGTTTTTGTAGTCCCAACGAACAACTTTCATTGTAGTCTTTAAGAAGTGATTTGTGTTAAAGGTACAGTGTGTAGCATTTTGAATGATTTATTTACCAAAATGTAATATATTATACAAAACTATGTTGTGAGTGGTGAAGAAATACCTTAAAAAATGAACCGAAATGTTTAGATTACCTTACAATGAGCCATTTTATGTATACACACTTAATGGACAAACTGAGCGTGTTTCGTAAAACGAAGGATGCACGGGACTATGTTCTTCTTCTTCGGCTGTGTTTTGGAGGCAGCTTGCAAAGCCACTACATAGAAGGATTAGCAGAAGAAGAGGAAGAACAATAACAAAATTTACTCGTCGTGTCTTTTATTAGAAATCGAAACGGTTCTGTGTTGCAGTAAGAAGTGAAATTTGCGCTAATGGCGGATCAAACATACTCTGCACAAGAGCCGACAGAGAGTCAATCTTTGTCTTCAAAAAAGAGAAAATACGATGCAGCAAGGAGAAGTCGAGACAAAGAACGGCAGAAACCCGAATAAACATCAGCGTGGCTTTTCCCAAATGGATGGCACTGAAGCATGAAAAGGGTTTGCTAAGCGATGCCGAAGTTGCCAGCTTTCTGCTGGACCGGTAAGTTTTTCTAATTTCCGCATTATAAGTGAACTGTTTGTTTGATAGCTTTAGCTAATAGATGAGCATAATCATCAAGAGAAGTAGAGTTTTTCCTTGTAAATTTTTAGCACTTTGTAATTGTACTATAATTCCTTGTTGCATGGCCGTGTGCAAATCAAGTTAGAAATCATGTTTACAATCATCCATCCACCCACCCATCCATCTTCTTCCGCTTATCCGGGGCTGGGTCGCGGGGGCAGCAGTCTAAGGCATGCCCAGACTTCCCTCTCCCTGGACACTTCCTCCAGCTCTTCCGGGGGGACACCGAGGCGTTCCCAGGCCAGCCGGGAGACAAAGTCCCTCCAGCGTGTCCTAGGTCTTCCCCGGGGTCTCCTCCCGGTGGGACATGCCCGGAACACCTTCCCGGGAAGGCGTGCAGGGGGCATCCGGAAAAGATGCCCGAGCCACCTCAGCTGGCCCCTCTCGATGTGGAGGAGCAGCGGATCTACTCTGAGCTCCTCCCGAGTGACCGAGCTTCTCACCCTATCTCTAAGGGATCGCCCAGCCACCCTGCGGAGAAAGCTCATTTTGGCCGCCTGTATCCGGGATCTTGTCCTTTCGGTCATGACCCACAGCTCATGACCATAGGTGAGAGTAGGAACGTAGATTGACCGGTAAATCGAGAGCTTCGCCTTGCGGCTCAGCTCCTTCTTCACCACGACAGACCGGTACAGCGACCGCATTACTGCAGAAGCTGCACCGATCCGTCTGTCAATCTCCCGTTCCATCCTTCCCTCACTCGTGAACAAGACCCCCAGATACTTGAACTTCTCCACTTGAGGCAGGAACTCTCCACCTACCTGAAGTGTGCATGCCACCCTTTTCCGACTTAGGACCACGTCCTCAGATTTGGAGGTGCTGATTCTCATCCCAGCCGCTTCACACTCGGCTGCAAACCGTCCCAGTGCATGCTGGAGGTCCTGGTCTGATGGGGCCAGCATGACGACATCATCCGCAAAGAGCAGAGATGAAATCATGTGGTCCCCAAACCCGACGCCCTCCGGCCCCTGGCTGCGCCTAGAAATTCTGTCCATAAAGATTATGAACAGAACCGGCGACAAAGGGCAGCCCTGCCGGAGTCCAACATGCACCGGAAACAAGTCTGACTTACTGCCGGCAATGCAAACCAAACTCCTGCTCCGGTTGTACAGGGACCGGATAGCCCTTAGCAAAGGGTCCCGGATCCCATACTCTCGGAGCACCCTCCACAAGATGCCTCGAGGGACACAGTCCAATTCCTTCTCCAAATCCACAAAACACATGTGGATTGGTTGGGCAAACTCCCATGAACCCTCCAGCACCCTGGAGAGGGTATAGAGCTGGTCCAGTGTTCCACGACCGGGACGAAAACCACACTGTTCCTCCTGAATCCGAGGTTCTACCATCGGCTGGATTCTCCTCTCCAGTACCCTGGCATAGACTTTCCCGGGGAGGCTGAGAAGTGTGATCCCCCGATAGTTGGAGCACACCCTTCGATCCCCCTTCTTAAAAAGAGGGACCACCACCCCGGTCTGCCAGTCCAGGGGCACTGTCCCCGACCGCCACGCGATGCTGCAGAGGCGTGTCAGCCAAGACAGCCCAACAACATCCAGAGACTTGAGGTACTCAGGGCGGATCTCGTCCACCCCCGGTGCCCTGCCACCGAGGAGTTTCTTGACTACCTCGGTGACTTCAGCCCGGGTGATGGGCGAGTCCGCCTCCGAGCCCTCAGCCTCTGCTTCCTCAATGGAAGACGTGACAGCGGGATTGAGGAGATCCTCGAAGTATTCCTTCCACCGCCCGACGATATCCCCGGTCGAGGTCAACAGCTGCCCCCCTCCACTGTAAACAGCATTTTGTAGGGCACTGCTTACCCCTCCTGAGGCGCTGGACGGTTTGCCAGATTCTCTTCGAGGCCGACCGATAGTCCTTCTCCATGGCCTCACCGAACTCCTCCCAGGCATGAGTTTTTGCCTCCCAAACCGCCCGGGCTGCAGTCCGCTTGGCCTGTCGGTACCTGTCAGCTGCCTCGGGAGCCCCACAAGCCAGCCAGGCCCGATAGGACTCCTTCTTCAGCTTGACGGCAAACATGTTTATACAATCTTAGTTTGAGGGTATAAATCTCAGACTACCCATTATCTATACTGGCTCAGACTCCAGCGGCGACTTTCCTTATCATACAAACGTCATGTAGCGTATGTAGCCACGCAGACAGTGAAGAATAGAATAAATTAACTGGTATAGAATTGCATTAGCACTGTCTCATCTTTTTAGCGTGTGATCGCTTCATCACACGGACAATATATAGACTCACCCTGTTCCTCTGTTCATTGTCCTGTTTCGTCATTGTACTCGTTGTTTTTTGGTAGTTGTTGTATTTTGATTAAGTCTATTAAAGATATCTTTGTGTTCATGTTCTTATGTCTGTTTTCCGTGTATATATTTGCTCCATCATGTACTAATATACTAATAAAATGTCACCTTGAATGCATTATATGTTGCTTCGGATAAAAGTGTGTATTGTAATGATGCCAAAATGGTTGAGGGAAACAAATGTGCTGTTAAATTTGCATTAATGACTGCTATCTGTTCTCTAGTACTGTATAAAGTTCATTACTACATCTTTAAATAACCTTTTCTCTTCTTGCTCAAGTATTAAGTTAATTTTGCAGGTATTGGATTAGGGTATTATCTTCTTATTAAGTGAACTCACATTATTACCACGAAGATATGTGATCCTCAGCTAAAGTCTTTTCTTCTTGCACTGAGAGGGGCATCAACCAATCACAACACCCTGAGTAATGGAAGCTCCCTGATGGAATGGGTGGGAGATCTTCACACTCTAAGTGGGGAACCAATCACGAAAGACCTGGTCAACTTTACTATTTAGACCGTTTCGATGATGTGATATATTAAAGTATTTTTTTTATTAAAAACATGAAAATCCACTGTCAAACACCCAAAAAACACAATCAAAGCCTCAAAAACAACAAAAGACTGGCTCCATTAAATGTTTAAACCAAACTTTGATGCCCCTGATCTAACAATTAGATTCTGAAACTGTGGATTTCACAGACTCGTCACATACAGTATATCCTCTAAGTCTTTAGACATACTAAATTAACTTAACTTATAGTTTGTATTAAATTATTTAAGTTACTGACAGAATTATGATGGTTAATGTAGCCCAGTCTGTGTAGTCGGTTTATATGCACACACACACACACACACACACGCACACGCACACGCACACACACAGTGAATAACTGCAGATCAGTGAAGCATATACACATAAACATTGTTGTAGTATATATTTCAGCTCTTCAGAGATAATCAGCATGGACTTGGTCCAGTAAAAACAGTCATCTGACCTCATCTATTGCACATGAGCACAAACACACCAGGTGCTACTGAAGGCCTACAACATGCTGTGGTATATTGTATTGTATTGCTGCTGACTGCTTATATTATTTAGCTAATGCTTCCAAAAATTAGGTTATTCTGCACATATTACAAACAAAACATGAAAATGCAGCTATTTTCAAGAAGGCTAAAGATCATTTAATTATCTTGTTGACTAAAGTTCAATGTAAGAATACTTGAAATAAGTTAAATTTTATGTCTCTGTCTCTCTCTTCTGATGTTCATTATGTTGTGTGTATGTTATTGCTGCTAGGTTAAAGGTTACATTCACGGGGCTCCTAAAGATCAAAGCCCAGTTGCTGAGGCAATGACTGCTGTCTGGGATGTTGCCGTGGTGATGAGCGTGTCTGACCACCTGCTTGGACATATTCACACCATGAACATGTACAGACATACCTTCAAAGCTGTGCTGTCATAGAAACACATCACAATTGTTTCAAATGCCCTACTTAAATATTGTTGGACTGAATCTCCATTCATTTTTTTTGTTTATTCATAAATCAATACTATTGGTCACCCTTAATGTGTGTCTATGGATTTATTTAACCAATAAAAAGTATTTACAATAGCTTGTCAACTTGGCAACACAGTGTTTAATTACAATATTTCCGTTAAAGTGGCAGTTTCAGAGGTAAAAGGTTTCAGTCCGACAGCGACGGTCAGAGCATATTTTTGACTTGCTAAAAAACTGATTTCTACAACACAAAAAAATTTAACTTAATAAAAGGTCTTCAGAGACAGAAATAAATGTATATAGTACAATAACATCTAAAATACTCCAAGAGCACAATGTGAGAGTGTAACTATGAATAATCTGTAATTATGAATAATCTTTCTTCTCGTCTCTAGTAAATGTTAAAAAAATATATTATATTTATATTACTATTAATATAATAATGCGAAAAATACAAAAGATAAAGGACTTTAACACATGTGGATTGAGGGGGTGTGGGAAC
Organism: Triplophysa bombifrons; assembly: GCA_029783895.1. Classification (NCBI taxonomy): domain Eukaryota; kingdom Metazoa; phylum Chordata; class Actinopteri; order Cypriniformes; family Nemacheilidae; genus Triplophysa; species Triplophysa bombifrons. The sequence goes on from CM056452.1 coordinate 19,991,656, forward strand.
AGCACATAAAGTGATTGATCTACAGTAAACGCCCCCACTTTCATAGCAGCCAACAGGACAATAGAATATCAAACTCAGAAGAAAGCTCTGCAAAAAAATGGCTTTAACACTTCGAGATTAGTTGTAACAATATAGAATGAATTATCATCTTCTAATTACCATTGATCTTTTTGGTGATTATGATCATATTGAACTGCAATTTCATGATTCCTTTATTCCTATATTATATAGTCCACACTGACCAGACTGTAAAAAAGACGTGGAGGTCAATTGGAGAAACATAGGAAATGCTTTAATCCAGGGTTCTTCCAATCCGGTCTGGAGGGCCACTTCCCTGGAGAGTTCAGCTTTAACTTTGATCAGCCCTGCTTTAAGCTAACATTGTCATTTCAATTGAAAAGGTACTGAGAAATATTGCTTGACTGGATGGGTAGAGTTGTGATGGGCTGCTTTAAACTGTTCTTTTAAGCTGATCTGAGAACTGTTTTTCCTATGGTCTAACTCAAACGCCTTACACTTAGATGGCCAAGGTTGTTTCTGAATCCTTGTGGATGGTATTTTTGAAAGTCACCATTTAGACAAGCTGTCAATCACATCCTCTTTTGAGAAGAAGAGACACAAGGTCTAACCACCCCCCTAGTTTAAAAGCACGAAAGGTCACCTGTCAACATGCCTGATGGGGGATTGTTTTCTTCACCTTTACCAAGGAAATGAATTAAAGGAGACTGTTTAACATTATTTATTAAAAGAGTTAGAATGCAAAAAAGAAAATGTTTCTTTCTGATATATATGGACCAGTGGTTCTCAAACTGATAATTGATAATTCTCAAACTCAAATTGTGTTACGCATACCACTAGTGGTACTTGAAGAGACCCCTTGTGGTACATGAAACTACAGGAAATTTAACAGACACGCACTCAAACACAGGTGGAGCAGACAGACCCTTGGGCGTGTCTCTCTTCCGATGAGCTGTGTGCAGATCAGCTTCGTATGTATTTCTGAGTTTGAACCGCTGTTTAAAGATGTTGTTATTGGTGTAAAGCTTTAATTTAACACACGTCTGTATGATCCCCTCTTGAGGTTAAATCAATGAAGCCCGCGTTTTGACACGGCGCATTGACGAGCCGCTGCAGGAAGGTTTTTGGGGTTCTCTTGATGTTTAAGTATACTTATTTATCTTCTGTGTTAAATATACTTTTTACATTGTCTGTCTTTAATATAGGTTTGGTGTCTTTCTGCAAGTTCCCACAAAGTTAATAAATCCCCCAAAAATGTACAGAGCCCTGTTTACTGTGCATTACAGAAAAGTGTTTTTGGTCCACTATAACTGTAGAATAACTGGAAAAACGTGCTTTAGTTTGAAAACAGCAATTGGAGGACGAGGTGTAAAGATAAATATTCAAAGCTTTATTATTCATTTTAATGTTTAGTCATGTGATTTTTCTATGGCGGTCATTAGGTGGTACATGGAACAACTAATTTCATTAAAGGTGGTACTTGATCGGAAAAGTAATCTAGACTTGATCTAGACGGGTAAATTATTCAAATGGAATCCCTGTATTAAACGGCTTGCTTCCCAGGATCTTTGCCACTGCAAATGTTAATATCAAGCATACAGATAAAGATATTGTGCATGTTGTGTTCTCATATCTACGGAGCCCGGGAGGGGACATGCGCGTTTCACTTAGTTTTGTCGTGGCCACGAGATAGTAACTCGTGGGAACGTGATAATATGATGAGACCACGACATATTATCTCGAGGGAACGTGATATTATGTTGTCGCCACGACATCAGCTTGTTGAGGTAACGACATCCTTATGTTGTGGCCACGACTTAGTATGTTGAGGGAACGACATCCTTATCTTGTGGCCACGACTTAGTATGTTGAGGGAACGACATCCTTATCTTGTGGCCACGACTTAGTATGTTGAGGGAACGACATCCTTATCTTGTGGCCACGACTTGCACCTGCGCGTCTAAGCACCTGGAACTATCAGAAATAGATAGGACTATCATCATATTTATTTTTAATTAAGATATAGCGCTGAACTAATTAAAAACAGACACATTCGATTCCTTAGTCGTTTTTATTTTTCCCTGTGATACATGAATAGGTTTAATTGTGATATGTCTGGGCTGCACGAACAGATCAAAAGCATATTTTTACATTATTCCCCTTGATATTGTAATTGTAATTATTAAGAATGATTCGTTTTTACATTTTATAATGATTTCAAGGCTCCAATTTCGGCGCGGTATTGCGCATGATTTAAATCGTCTTAATAATGCGAGAAGTTCCGTCACATATGTTGGCCTATTTCTTTCATCTCGGATTAAATAATGAAATAAACCTACTGACGCGAATGAAATGAAATCAACATGTGAGACAGTCTGTCTATATACTAGAATTTAATTCCACAATCAGCGTACCAGTCTTCTCTGTCTTTAAATTCAAACTGGCCCATATTGCTTTAGAAGTACTTTGCTTCTGGAGCATTCCGTCCTCATCTTGTCCGAAAAGCAAGTTATGAGCCGATTTCATTCAGAGATCTCGGATAATTCATGCATAATGTGTCCCAGGACTTGCCTCGGAGTGTAAAAGTATCACGCAAATGTGTTGCAAGTTCGTTTGATTTTGGTTCAGACTGCCAGTGATTTTCTGGAATGTGTGCGCGCGTTCACACAAATATCGTAACGTGTAATGTACTATTACATGCTATTTTTTGATGAACTGTTAGGGCTGTCATGGTGAATGAAATTCTCTTGTGGTGGTTAAGGTGGCTCAATAGCCACTTTCCTTATTGCCAAATATAGGCCCAAATACGATTTATTGTTGGGTTATTATTATGTAGTATATGTTGTTGCTTTTTAAATGTGAAATACAATACTTTTTATTTATAAATTTATTGGTAATTGCAGATCAACTAAGACCGATAAGAATAATAATTACAATAACAATATCAAGGGGAATATTGTAAATATTCTGACATCCTCTGACAGCCCAGCCATATCGCAATAAAACCAATTAATTTATCACAGGGACAAATAAAAACGACTAAAAGGAATCGAATGTGTCTGTTTTTAATTAGTTCAGCGCTATATCTTAATTAAAAATAAATATGATGATAGTCCTATCTATTTCTGATAGTTCCAGGTGCTTAGACGCGCAGGTGCAAGTCGTGGCCACAAGATAAGGATGTCGTTCCCTCAACATACTAAGTCGTGACCACAACATAAGGATGTCGTTCCCTCAACATACTAAGTCGTGGCCACAAGATATGGATGTCGTTCCCTCAACATACTAAGTCGTGACCACAACATAAGGATGTCGTTACCTCAACAAGCTGATGTCGTGGCGACAACATAATATCACGTTCCCTCGAGATAATATGTCGTGGTCTCATCATATTATCACGTTCCCACGAGTTACTATCTCGTGGCCATGACAAAACTAAGTGAAACGCGCATGTCCCCTCCCGGGCTCCGTACATATCTTTTCAAATCTCTTACTCTCTTTCTCTCAACAGGTATTGTTCTGGCTTTTGTGGAAACTAGTAATTTGGTATTAGCACCTTTTGTATTATTGCTCCTGTATGACATATCGCTTTGTTAATCCCTGAACTCTTTGTAAATCGCTTTGGATAAAAGCGTCTGCTAAATGACTAAATGTAAATAAATGTAACGGTCCAATGTGTAATAGGATCTATTGATAGAAATGCAATATAATACACACGTATAAAGACCCTACACAATGAAGCATAACGTTTTTATTACCTTAGAATAAGCCATATAAATAAGAGCACATATATATTTCTATATACATACACTGCTGGTGCCCTTTCATGGAATTCACCATGTTGTTTCTACAGTAGCCCTAAATGAACAAAGTGCTCTACTGAGCGGATGTCGGCAAAGAAGCAAAAACGTGACAACATCTGTGTCTGTGTCAGCCACCGCACTGCTTCTAAAGGGAGGGGTTGAGTGAGCCCTTTATTGCAATTCGCAACCTCACTGCTATGCGGCGAAATTTTGCACACTGGACCTTTAAAGTACCCATTTTATTACCATGGTTGACTGACAACTGAGTAATCAGTCTGTGTTTAGAATGGATTATCATTTGCACTACAAATGCTTGTGGTCACATCTAAATGATCTGATTAGAAAAAATGACACAGATTTGATGTTTTTTATCTTTATTCCATTTGTATACAGGGCCTTAGAATCTCCTCAGATCTGTGACTAAGGACCATGCATTGTTCAAATCTATTTGGCTGCACTGCTGTCCAGCTGTGTAATCAGGCCCAGATTATTCAATAAACACTCTGTGGTTCCTAATGAGGGCTCAGCGCTGTTTGAAAGGCTCGATCTGAGAATATCCAAACAGAAATAGCTGGTAAAAATGACCCTTGAGTCCACCAAAACATCTGATCGGGCTAAAGCATACAACACATTCAAATCTATATGACAAACAATAGACTTTGCTAAAAAAGTGGATGAACAAGTGTAAATGTTCGCTTTAAATAACCGTTCGATTTTCAATGATAGATCCAAATTATCTCAAGCAAGACGTGATGGTATCAAGAAAAAGAGTAATCCTTTGTGTGTGTTCGTGCAGGGTGGGGATTTAGATTTGAAATGCACTTCACAAAAGCCATGTGTCCAGATGAAATCACTGGCGCTGCAGCCAATCCTCACAATTCATTCACGGACGCTCGCAATCAATAAATAAACAACACAAAGCTGCAAGTGAGTGGAAGACACAATAGATTACACAGAAAAACAAATGATGAGAGGGAGAAAGACCGACATGATAAAGGAGGAAAAGACAGACAGGATGAGACAAGGGAGTCATCAGCACTGTTTCATTTTTTCCAGGAAATGTCTTCTTTAATGCCAGAGAAGGTAGAGATGGAGAGCCGTCTGGAGAGAGAAAATGCATGTAGGAGTGTGTGTGTGTTGCGTGTATAGGGACTGGAGATGAATAGAGGAGATTTTACCACTGTTTCGGGACTGCAAACAATCAACACACAACAGAAAAGAGGGGAAATCACGCAACAATGTTCACACTTTCCTCTCCGTTCCTCCGTTTATTTTTTCTTTCTCTCTCTCGCTCTCGCTCTCTCTCTGAGTCATCACATTTTTGCCATCTTGCCATAATATTTCTTTTTATTTTCTCTGAACCTCTGAATCTACCTATCTATCTATCTATCTATCTATTTATCTATCAAACACACAAAAAAAGTAAAGGTTAGTAATTGCAATGTTATGCTTTTTTCACCAGAGTACAGTAAGTGACCTGACATCTTCTCACCACCCTTTATTCTCCCTTCCTCCACCATGACAACACGTCTACAATCTCATGTAAAACAGAGTGGAACATGTGTTTTCCACAATTTGTCTTCTAACCCTTCGGGTCCGGCATACATTCTCGTGTTTGCTTATGAGACTGTAGAAAATTACTCAACAAATTGTTAGGACACGACAATCAAGACATCCAAACGGAATAAACACAACGCACAGAGTGTATTTGTGTGCGTGCGTGACTGTACATCTGTTTGCATGCGCTCTAATTTCACCACAATCAATCAAAGGTACTGTCATATAAATATGCGCTGTAGAAGTGCAAGATGACCTTCGCATTATCATAAAACATGTATTCTTATCCTTGATGATGGATCTTTCTCCCTCGCACACACATATCCATAAACCTCAAATGTGTTGAAAGGACATAAATCCTCTCAGATGGTTGGCCGGTAGGGTTGGGTGGGTGTGTCAGGAAGTGTTGGAGATTTTTGAGTGTGTTGTAGGTTTCCTGTTGCACAGTGTGATATAAAAGTTTCTCATGCCTTCCTTTCCCTACACTGCACACATACACACTTACTTGACGTGGGTGATATTAGTCATAAACTGATATTAGACATAAACACATCCTGTCGATCACTGACATTGTGAGATAACTCACATTGTTATGTAAACACATAAACATGTGAATACATAACAATGCATAACAATAATTTGTCCTCATACATTAGGGTCATTATCAAAAAACAGCTTCACAGATCCAAAAATGGAAATTATGTTTTCATGTCTAAAATTTGATGATTAGTATACACAGGCATGATTACATTGTAACCAATAATAATGCATGGCTTGAATCTTAATTTTTTTCACTTATTATTTGCATAGAGTTTTCTGTCATTGATGTAACACCAGTGACAATAACACCAGTGAAAAATTCCCATGAAAGGTTAATTTTCTAAAATGATGGCTAAGTCACGTCAGAACTAGCATGACGAGGCACACCAAAATCTAAACACTATACCGATAAACAGGTTTTTTCCAATAAAAATCCTTTGTAATGAAATAAAACAGAAGCAACACCAATGCCGCTTTTAAAGATCCACACCAAAAAACAACATTTTAAACAAATTTTCTAACTTATATTAAGGAAAGAGACACTCTTTGTACTTCTTCTTTGTTGACCGTTGACCTCGTAAGTACTTACTTGCATATTTTTTAAATATTTATTACAATTTTGTGTCACAGATATATATTTTTATGTATATTTGTATTAATAAATAATTATTTCGGTTTGCATATTAATGCATTTATTAGGTCCTATACTGATGTTTAATTGGTTAACTTAATAAAAAAAATTGACATGTTTACACACCATCTAAAAGAGGAGGGGGGCGTGTTTTTTCAAGTACAAATGAAATTCAAATTAATTTGGAAAAAATATACAGTATATAATTAAAACTCAAATAACAATCATCATTAGAAAAAGGCGCTTAGTTGCATATTAATGGCTTAATCGGCTGGATTTTTACAGTTTGGATTGTGACCATATTTTGAAAATGATCCACTAAATTTGACAACATAATGCTTTGGGGACATTTGAAATGCCCATATTTAGAAATTCTAAAAATTTAGAATGTTGTGTTAGATTTTAGTCAGGACTATAATTGTTGTATGAAAAAACAATAGAAGTCTATGGTATGTCCTGTGTGTGTGTGTGTGTGTGTGTGTGTGTGTGTGTGTGTGTGTGCGTGTGTGTGCGTGTGTCATCTGCTGTTCCACACATAACATACACCTGCAAGTTCATGTCACTGTCATCATCATCTCTAATTCAGGCACATAGCATGACATAACTTCTTTTTAAACCAGAGATGCATTTAGTTTACAAGTATAAACACACCTAGGACAACAATTACAAGTGGTAAGACAAAAGTATTTTCTTTTAAGTTCAAAAAGTCCAGTGTGTATTTTGAGTATCTACATTTACATTTACATTCATGCATTTGGCAGATGCTTTTATCCAAAGCGACTTACATTGCATTATACTACATATTTGTTTCAAATTATGTGCAATCCCTGGGATCGAACCCATAACCTTGCCATTGTTAGCGCCATGCTCTAATCACTGAGCTACAGGAAAGCAGAAATGCAATATAATTTCATTTATTGATAGAAATGCAATATAATTTACATTACTAATCTTCAGAGATGTATATAGACCCTACAAAATGAAGCAATATGTTTTTATTATCTTTGAATGGTCTGTTTCTATCTACACCATGGGTCCCCTTGTATGGAATTCGCCACGTTGTTTTTAAAGTAGCCCTAAACGAACAAACAGAACGTTTTGTGAATACATTATCTCCTTTGAGCTTTGGGTAAAAGCGTCTGCTAAATTACTAAATGACATCTTTGTTCTGTGTCAGCCACCGTAGTGCATCAAAAGGGAGGGTTGAGCCGTGTAGGATGCCGTTGGTTGCAATGCCCAACCTCACAAATATGCTGCCAAATTTCAAACACTGGAATTTCAAAATGTTCTCCTATCCCAGCTTATGAAAAAACTAATTTACAGAAGACATTCATATTGAAAGAGATCATATTGAGAGTCAAGTGTGCATGCGAGGGTGATTGTGTGATGTTTGTGTGAGTCATGGAATAGAATTGTAATCTTTCCCCTAATAAATGAAAAAACATTACATTTGCTTTGAATGTGCTGGTCCCACTGCTGTGAGAACAGGAGCAAAATTAAGAGAACGTGTGAAATGGAGAAAAGGAGGAAGGAAGAATGAGGTCTTGGAGAGAGAGATGGAAACGGTTTTATTTGCAAAGGTATGAGCCCTCTGAGACGTTTATCGGGGAAGAATAGTCTTAATAAACACAAACACACACACACACACATACACGCACGTCCTCAGGGTTTGGGTTGAATCCAAAATGCTATTGTAAGCTTGTGTTTTCACAAAGAAGCAACTTAGAAAAACGACCAAAAGTTACAAGTTACATCAGTTACGAGAACAAGATATCACTCAAAACAGTAATATGTGCATGCAAGCGTTTACATCTGTCACATTTTAGTGCATTTGTACTGGTTATTCAGGATATTTCATAAAAACTGTTTTATATACTGAAATTAATTCATTAATATTAATGAGGGAATTTTCTATATATTTTTTTTTTTCATAGCTGTTCGATCTGTTAACTTAACAGATGACATTTTTTTCTCATTTTCTGTCTTTTTCTTTCAGTGTGTTACTTGTTGACAGTTTACAACTGAATACTTTTGACACACATTTCTATCCTTTTTCAAACTCATTGTCACTTTCCTTGAATGAAATTTGAACTATGAAATTCCATGCATTTTGTTTCTATTGGATTCTATATTACTGCTTAAATTAGTTAAAGACCTAGTGAAATCAAAACGAAAGTTTTTTTTATTAAAAATGAGTGTGCTTTAAGGACATGAATTCTGTTCAAAACTGACAGTCTAGCTCATGTGCTCAAACTAATCTAGAAATTCCATGACATCCTCTCCTCAAAGTTCCGCTTTAGAATCCGAAGAGTCCCGCCCCCTTCACTAGCAGAACTGCGGAAGTGGATCCTCATATCAGACACTTGTTTGCACATTTATTATGTGCATGCTCAATGACGCATTATGCACTAGATGGGAGATAGGGGATGATCCAGACAGTGTGAACATTTACATTAAAGTCTTAATTTTGCGTTAGTGTCTCGCAAGCGGTTGCACTTGAGTGTGCCCCGGTTCAGAGACATGATAGCACAGACCTGATCATCTGCTGAGAAAACAAAACATATCTGACCCGTTTCAAGTCTACACAGAGTATTGAATATTAAAGGTGCGAACACGTGTTTTTCGGTGTCTTTGGTGTGTTATAAGTTGCCCATGCCTTTATGAGACACGTAAAGTTGCAAATTAAAGTGTCTGAAAACAAAAGATGCATTCTATCAAAAAGTGAATGCTCACCCAGACCTGCCTGAAACGCCTCGTGTAACCACACCCCCACAAATCTACGCCAGTTCGTGGAATGACTTGACTAAGACCACCCAAATGTATACACAAGTAAGGTGAGCGTACATGTCAGTACAATTGCTTTGGAACCATTCAATGACACATCACTGGTATCACTGATCTTCTTATTCTTTTCAATAGACTTTCATCACTGTAATTGTGGCTGTCACACAGTTAAATGCAGCTTTGCCTGACTGAGGCTGACGGCGTTGTAAACGAAACACTATTGGTTATTTTAACAGGGGCAGGGGAGACTAGATATGTCTTGTGCTCTCTGCTTTTTTAGTTGATATTACGTCAACACATCACATAATTCCAAGGCGATTCAGTGCATCTTTAAACATCTAACAGTTGTCCCATAGAGTTCTTACATTTACATTTACATTTAGACATTTAGCAGACGCTTTTATCCAAAGCGACTTAAGAAAGAGTTTACGAGCAATAAGCGATAGTTCATACAGGAGCCATAATACATTAGGTGCCAATACAAAGTTACTGGTTTTAACAAAAGCTAGACCACTACCTGTTGAGAGAAAGGGTTAGTGTATTTTTTTTTTCATTTGTTTGTCAAGTATTCACAGAAGAGATGGGTTTTAAGTAGTTTTTTAAATGTTGTGAGAGATGTGGTTGAACGGACAGAGTTAGGAAGAATGTTCCACCAGGAAGGAGTTGTGAATGAGAAAGAGCGGGAGAGCGATTTACTGCCCTTATGGGAAGGCAATACAAGACGCCGCTGGTTTGCTGAGCGCAGGGATCTTGATGGGGTGTAAGAGTGCAGGAGAGTGTGGAAGTAAGCCGGTGCAGATCCAGTGATAGTCCTGTAGGCAAGTATTAGTGACTTGAATCTAATACGGGCTGCAACCGGTAGCCAGTGAAGAGAGATGAAAAGGGCTGTCACGTGAGCCCTTTTAGGCTGTTGGAAGACGAGGCGTGCTGCTGCGTTCTGAACCAGCTGAAGTGGTTTGATAGCCTTTGCAGGAAGACCAGCAAGGAGAGCATTGCAGTAGTCCAACCTTGAGATTACCAGGGCCTGGACAAGGAGTTGTGCCGCATGCTCCGTGAGATAGGGTCTGATCTTTCTAACGTTGAATAAGGCATATCGGCATGACCGTGTTGTCTTTGCAATGTGATCATTGAAGGACAGCTGTTCATCAAATATGACTCCGAGGTTCCTGGCTGTTTTGGAATGGGTGATTGTGGTATTGCCAAGATGGATGTTAAAATCGTGTTGGACCGTAGGGTGTGCCGGAAACACGAGTAGTTCGGTCTTGGCAGGGTTCAGCTGGAGGTGATGGTCTTTCATCCAAGCTGAGATGTCCTCGAGGCAGGCTGTAATGCGAGCTGCTACAGTGGTATCGTCTCGGTGAAACGAGATGTAGATCTGGGTCTCGTCGGCATAACAGTGATATGAGAAGCCATGTGCCAACATGCTTTCATGTAGGGCATGTAGAGTTCTTCTATACATGCATTTCTCTCGGTTTGTTGTTTTTGCTTTTACAAACTGCAACCAACACCAATAAGCATAAAATAAGGTTATAAAACCCCAGGTGGGTGTTAAATAGGAAAGAAGAGAATTAGAGAGAATTTCCAGTAGCATTCTGCATGGTTTTCATTGAAAAAAGTAGAAAATCTCTTTTGCACAAGCAATAAATTATGGTTTTGAAATAGAATTCATGAAGCTAATCTGAGACTATGTGTATACATTAGGAACGTGTACGTAATGGGAAGTCATGAATAGAGCTTTTCAAGAAAAAAAAGTTAAGTGCCTGTTTATAAGAACACACATTGTTACACACTCAACTATAATGGCTCTAATGACTGTATTAGTCTAACAATGAATACACATTCATTTCTCCACGACAAATCTCACCTCCTCCCTCTCTTTAAACACCATTTTATTCAATTAAAAAGACTTCCGCTTCTCTCATCATTATATTTCCATTCTCCCGTTTTACACACACGGCAACCTGTTCACAGCTTTATTCCTTAAAATCCTATAATGCTGAGCTGTGTTTCTCTCTCGTTATCCTAATTAGTTTTAAACTTTTTTCATTATTCATCGATTCCAGGTTGAATTATTCATGATTTAACATTCAAGTCCATGCCCCCTGTATTCAGCCTATTAGCTAAATGTTCCATCAGGGGTTTTTTGTTTATGTGCATCTGCGTGTGAATAGATTTGTGTGCGCTTTTAGAGCCCAAACTGTAACTATCGCTGCGCTGAGATCCTATCAACAGACAAAAAATAAACAAATTTAGCAATGTTATATCGGATTGTGAAATAAAGTGAAATTGATTGACACTGATTTGATATAACTAGACTGGTTGAAATGAACAGAGATAATTGATGTTGGCGGTTTTATTGGAAGCATCTGACATCTAAAGTCAGTATTTTGAGGGAGGTTTGAATGTTCACACAGGCTGCACTCACGTCACATACACCTAAAATAAATCTGCCATGCAAATTTATTGGTTTATACTACTCAAATTTTTTACATTCTGTCTGTTTATATCAGGGTTCAGCACACCCTCTTGATAAACCAGCCAAGATCAGTCTGCATAAACACACGCACACATACACATATAGAAAGGAATTATATGTCTGATCACACCCAAGAGCACAAGTCTTGAGGGAAAGCTTTATCTTCTCCCATCTGAGCCCGAGTCCCTACAGTTTACAGTCAAGTTAATCCAGAATGGAGGAAGAGAGATAGATCTAAAAGAAAAAGTAATTTAAAGGCTAATCTACCTTAATGGAACAGATGAGCAGTCGATATGGTGAGTGCTATTATCTCAGTCTCCATCACATTCATTTTCAGGTAGAACTCATACAATAAATCTCTTTTTATCTCTCTTCACCTCCACACCCCTGAATGACACGGGTAAGCTTAACCAATCATGTTGAAGGAATAGGTCACCCAAAATTCCTCTCATCCTTTTTGATGTTTCAAACCTGTTTGAGTTTCTTTCTGCCATGGAAACTAGCATCTGAGCTTGTTATAAATATAATGGAGACCATTGTGATCAAGCTCTTTTTTTCGTAATAATGTACAAAAAGGCAGTAAAAAGGTAGTCCATATGATACTGACATACTGTTTTTTAAAACCATCTGCTAGTTTTGGGTGAGAACTGACCTTTTTCTATTCAATTTTATTTACTCAATTGATCATACTTTCATTTTTATTGTGTAGTAAAAGGTACACTGTAAAACATTGATGTAGTTTAGCATTAGGTTTGCCAGTCACTTACTGTAGATGTAATTACTACTAAATTCTGCTTTCCTATTAGTACTGTTTTCAGTTTGAGTTCAACTTTACTTTAATCAAAATGAAAACTTTGACTTTTGAGATTCAAAATGAGCAAGAAGAGACTGGTCTCATTACTGGCATTAGCACAGCAACACTGCAAAAATGACATTCTTCTTTAAGCATTTTTGTCTTGATTTTTAGTAAAACTATTTCAAACGTATTTAAATAACGATTACGAAAGAAAATATAAGAAGGTAAGTTTATGTTTAAAACAAAATTAGTAAAAAGTAAGAAAAACAAAAAGTAAGTTACTGGCAACGATTTAATGTGAAGCTTTGACATTTGTTACTTGCGTCTTTTGGCGTTAAAAAAGGATTTAATAAGGACACCTATTGAAAAATTAGCTCTAAAAGGAGTGGGAAAATTTATAGAGGAAGAGTATTTAAATGAATCATGCAATGCGATTTACTAACATTTGCGCTAGTCGGTTTACAGGTATTTGAGGCATTATTTAACACCCCAAAAAGGTCAATTCTTTTTTAAAATTGTGCTTTCATGTCGTTCAGTTTTCAGAAGCCAAGAGTAAGTAAATAATGCCAGCATTTTCATTTTTTGGAAAAAACACATAATTTCATTGGGTGACTTGGAAGCCTGAACTAACTTTGAAGGAAATGCATAGCCTCTGGCTGACAGCGTTTTAATGACTTATATCTGAAACATGTGAGACACAGAAACTGTCAAACGCTGATATATGACAGCGAAACAGAGAGAAACAACACATAAATATGACTTCTTCCATATGATCAAGAAGTGTCTGGCAGCTCTCTTTCATGTCATCATGGGGTCTACCTCTCTCTCCGGTTTTCTCTCTCATATATTCTCTAGCCACCTCATGCTGTGTTCAAATTCCAAAGACTCAATTAAAAGAGAATGACAGGCAGAATGCAAGAAACGTGCACACACTCAGGGGTAAACAGTTCTGGTGAGGAGAACAAGGGCACTAAATACTTCTCTTAACATCATTAGGGCTTCAAATCTTCAAACTCAAACCATGTCATATTAGTTTCAGACATTTTCCTTTTAAAACCACCTCACACGCTCAAACACAGACATTGAATTTAATGGTTTCTTTTCATGCCTACTGGGTCTGTGGTTAGCCACAAACCAATCAAGGAATCAATGTACTGCTGTCTCATAAGACAGACTGGCAGACACACACACACAGCATTATGTCAACATTACTCAAGATATCAGACACGATGATTACTAATTCTTGTAAAAATCCAACAAAAGAATATACACATGCATCACTAAAAAATAATTCACAGCGACTATTTGTGACGGGTGCACGGGAAACACCACAGTTCGAAAATAGGCAATGGTATGAAAAATAGTTGGGGGAGAGTGTACGTTTTTGTTTTTGTGTAGGTGACTAAAGTTAAAATCCTGAGATTTTCAATATGTATATATGTAAATATGCTCTATATACACAAACTCATACAGGTAATATAGATTATATTAACTTACATAAGAAAACGTATTTCTATATCTGGTTCACGAAGAAATAAACAATGAAAACCACATAACTAGCCAAAAATATTCATCTCTATCTTTATTCTTTAGGGGGTTTGATCTTGGCATTTCTCTATTTCTCTCCTTCATTCTAGTGGTTTAAAAAATCAAAGATAAAACTGCTCCACTCTGCTTTGTTTCAGCAGTTACTGGAGATGCAAAAGCTAAAAAAAAGAATATGATACACACCTGCAGTACTTGGAACCAATAAATGTCTTATTTTGATTAATGAGATGCTTTCCAGCACTGGATCCATAGCTTAATGCAAATAACAGACACGCACACACACATCCATCATTAGTTTGAAAAGTATTTTTTCCAAATAAACTTTCCAATGCATTGTCAACACGTCTAAGTTCTGTGGCAGAACAAACTCAGCATCATAAAAGTGCCGCTAATGGATATGTATGAGATCACATGTATACACAGGCATACTAAACAATATTTCTTACTTTTTCTGATTTATCAAAGAAACCCCACAACCCCATACGGATTTTTCAATACTTTAGTGAGGACATCTCAGAGACGTTTATTGTTTTAATACCAGCCTAATGATTTTTTTTATGCTCTACCGCTAAACCCCACAGGAACCTGTTGACATTATTAGATTTACTGTACAATAAAACATGATTTGTCTGATTTGTGTGCAAAGATTTGGCTACTTACAAGCACTGTACCCACACATGTACAATAGGTTCTCTTGACCTTTTTAAGTGACCATGCATAACAAAAGCTGAACAACAGCCAAGCCAAAGTGAAAGATAAGATCATTGTTGCCATCTAGTGGATATTTGGAGCTTAAAGTTTTTATTTTAGATAAATGATTTATATGTTCTGTAATACACTGAACTTTGTACATTGTCACTCAAATATTATTGATAAAGACTAATAAAAAGTATTAGTTCATGTTTTCCCAATAGTTCAGTTTGTGCTCCTAAATTAGCATTTTAAAATTTCAGTCATGGGTTTCCTCTTAGAGTTCCAATGGGTTTTAGAATAGCTTTGTTTGGTCAACATTCATTTTACATTTGGTT
Organism: Triplophysa bombifrons; assembly: GCA_029783895.1. Taxonomy (NCBI): domain Eukaryota; kingdom Metazoa; phylum Chordata; class Actinopteri; order Cypriniformes; family Nemacheilidae; genus Triplophysa; species Triplophysa bombifrons. The sequence goes on from CM056452.1 coordinate 20,006,837, forward strand.
CCACACAAAAAAAGTGCTGAATTACATTTGTGTGTTGAATTCTTGATTTTCAGTTGTGCTTTTTGTGTGCGAGTTGACTTGGATCAGGTTGCTGGTACCTGTATGGCTTGTTTAACCTGAGGAATTTGTAAATTCGCGTGTAAACAGAGGCCCAGTTTACAGAGGTAAGGACTGATATGAGAGTGAGGGTGAAGAATTGTCTAAATGGGGAGAAAAGAAGGCAACATCTTGTCTGAAAGCTTTTTCTCATGCATGACAACTCAGTTACTTTCACCAGGGTAAGACAGGAAACAAGATGTCTTAACAAAACCACAAACATAGACACACACAGGTCATAAATTAATCATGAGAGATCCATTCCTGAGTCACTGACTGACTGGGAATGTCTTTAGAGAGAGTGAGAGAGAGAGAGAGAGAGAGAGAGAGAGAGAGAGAGAGAGAGAGAGAGAGAGAGAGAGAGAGAGTTTTTGTGTGTAACACGACAAATACAACAACAATAAACTTTAAATGCATTTATAAAGAAAATAAGAGCAATGCATAAAAAATATTAAGCCCAATAAACCTAAATGGCTGGTCAATCTCAATTTACTCACAACTGGCGGAGGAAATTGGGTAACTGTGCATCTTCTGTGTGTAAGTTGGTGTTGTACAGAATTTTACAGAATTTAATTTGATAGAAACTGGCCCCTGACTGGGGAGAATTAATCAAAACACATACAACGCTACTGGTTTTGGTTGCCTCATCAAACAACGTAACACAAACCAGGTGCTTGTGTCTCTTTCGCTCTTGTTCAATGGCACCTTTAACCCAAAACATCTGTTTCAACTGTCTCATTGTGTGGGGGCTTTAACTGCAGGCAGACATAAACTGAAACAGACAAAAAACTCCAAGCAAAAAAATCTAGCGATAAACCATATAAAACAGACCTACCCTCAGACTCTTTCAATTATTTCACAAGTTATGAGTCAATTTCCATAATTTTTCTAAAATATCTAACAATCCACATGCCAGAAATGTGGGGGTCCTAATGAGAAAACATGTTTTTGTCAGGAAATGGAACAGAGGACAATTAAATGGTTTATTCCACCAGTGATGTTTGTATGTTCTTTCACACACCACAAGTCCTTCTGCACTGCCAAACATTTTAACTTTCAACAAGAGGTCTGTTGACTGATTTATACCAACGCACTGAAAAACCCCATCACAACGCCAAATACAACCTCACAGCAAATTATTACTATTTTAAAATCCAACAACAGACATGATACAGTAAAATGTGTGTTATTTGAGACCTTTTAATTTGCTAGAACACGGGAGAACGAAGACAAAATGAGTGGAAGATATAAACAATGTTTGGAAACTGTTCATTTTCATGGAAATGACCCTGTTGAGTCCTCCTATGTTTGCCCACTTAGCATAGGAAAAATCTGACAGTGTTAACATATTCATTGCCAAGCGTAGTGCATTTATCCGTTCAAATTTTGCGTCCAATTACAACGGTGACATTATTATCATGTTATAAATCAGGACCATTATTTTTCTTATAGTAATGAAACAGGTTTGTTATGAGAAGAGATCCTGCTGAAAAGAGCAGCTTAGCCAGCAATAGTTCACAGCCTCATGAACAAGTTTGTTTGACTCTCATAAACACCAGTAAATGTTGATTCAACAGCATCCACTAAACACTAACAAGCACAACTCATTGGCATAAGAGTTTTAGACATGCCAGTGTTGTTCCACCTGCATGCAATAGATGTTGTATCTCTCTTCTTCACAGATAACACCTAGAGCAGGGGTTTTCAATGCCAGACCCCCAAGTATAATAATCATCTGTGTGAGAGACCCCCTCCTATACTTTTAAAGACATCTTTTATAGACAATCTTTTATAAACAAAAACGTGCATTTTATACACTGAAAAAAAAGTATTAGTTAAATGAGTTTTAATAGATTACATTCTTTTGTTCCTCATAGTCATGTAATTCATTGTAGAATACATCACTTATTTCATCACCAATTTATGTGTTGACGTATTTGGGTGTGTATTTCCATCCATCCATCCATCCATCTTCTTCCGCTTATCCGGGGCCGGGTCGCGGGGGCAGCAGTCTAAGCAGGGCTGCCCAGACTTCCCTCTCCCTAGACACTTCCTCCAGCTCTTCCGGGGGGACACCGAGGCGTTCCCAGGCCAGCCGGGAGACATAGTCCCTCCTGCGTGTCCTAGGTCTTCCCCGGGGTCTCCTCCCGGTGGGACATGCCCGGAACACCTTCCCGGGAAGGCGTCCAGGGGGCATCCGGAAAAGATGCCCGAGCCACCTCAGCTGGCCCCTCTCGATGTGGAGGAGCAGCGGATCTACTCTGAGCTCCTCCCGAGTGACCGAGCTTCTCACCCTATCTCTAAGGGATCGCCCGGCCACCCTGCGGAGAAAGCTCATTTCGGCCGCCTGTATCCGCGATCTTGTCCTTTCGGTCATGACCCACAGCTCATGACCATAGGTGAGAGTAGGAACGTAGATTGACCGGTAAATCGAGAGCTTCGCCTTGCGGCTCAGCTCCTTCTTCACCACGACAGACCGGTACAGCGACTGCATTACTACAGAAGCTGCCCTGATCCGTCTGTCAATCTCCCGTTCCATCCTTCCCTCACTCGTGAACAAGACCCCCAGATACTTGAACTCCTCCACTTGGGGCAGGAACTCTCCACCTACCTGAAGTGAGCAAGCCACCCTTTTCCGACTGAGAACCATGGCCTCAGATTTGGAGGTGCTGATTCTCATCCCAGCCGCTTCACACTCGGCTGCAAACCGTCCCAGTGCATGCTGGAGGTCCTGGTCTGATGGGGCCAGCACGATGACATCATCCGCAAAGAGCAGAGATGAAATCGTGTGGTCCCCAAACCCGACGCCCTCCGGCCCCTGGCTGCGCCTAGAAATTCTGTCCATAAAAATTATGAACAGAACCGGCGACAAAGGGCAGCCCTGCCGGAGTCCAACATGCACCGGGAACAAGTCTGACTTACTGCCGGCAATGCGAACCAAGCTCCTACTCCGGTCGTACAGGGACCGGATGGCCCTTAGCAAAGGGTCCCGAATCCCATACTCCCGGAGCACCCTCCACAAGAGGCCGCGAGGGACACAGTCGAATGCCTTCTCCAAATCCACAAAACACATGTGGATTGGTTGGGCAAACTCCCATGAACCCTCCAGCACCCTGGAGAGGGTATAGAGCTGGTCCAGTGTTCCACGACCGGGACGGAAACCACACTGTTCCTCCTGAATCCGAGGTTCTACTATCGGCCGGATTCTCCTCTCCAGTACCCTGGCATAGACTTTCCCGGGGAGGCTGAGAAGTGTGATCCCCCGATAGTTGGAGCACACCCTCCGGTCCCCCTTCTTAAAAAAAGTGTGTATTTCATAACTTTAAATCTTATTTTACTTGTGATTTGTTTTTTTATTATTATTTAATCTATTTAATAGAATCGAATAATACACATTTTTTATTTAAAAGTGATTCATTTATTTATTTACTTGTTAATTCTAATTTTATTAATCTTATCCTGTCACTTTCCACATTCTAGGGGTCCTCGGATTGAAACCCTGACCTATAGTACTTCATTAGTAAACATCAGCACCAATAATTGGTCATGACATACCAATCAGTAGGTATCAAACATGCAAAAAACATGCAGCCTGATTACAAACAGAGGACTGGCAGCTGGTCAAGGATATTGGACAGGATTATTTAGTTCCATGTCTAGTCACATCATGTCAGTCCTCTGTTTATTTAAAGGTGGGAGTGAAGGTCCTTAAAAGGTTGAAATCAACACCAAACGATTTTGTGAATATTTGCTTTGCTGTGTTTGTGCATCCATGTGTGTTTTTGGAGAATTGACCTTGCGCTTGCACATAGTCGTGGCTGTACTAAAAACAAAGCGAATCAGACCGGTCAACCCAACAACCTAACACTATTGTAGCCATGTTCAGCTATGGGTTGCCATAAAGCGTCCCCTGTAGGAAAACAGGTTTTTGTCTCATTGAAAGCAATTACTTGATGGGAATCTTCCTAAACTATGATAATATCATAATATCATAATTATCTCATCCTGTACCTTGTCCCGGACTCTTCCCAAGCAGCTTTCCAAGAAGGTTCCACTACGGTTCTGATGCAGATTTGTAGGTTCTGAACAAAACAGAATACATTTAATTGGACTAATTAAAGACCAGACCAATAACAAGGTGAAAGCTTGTGCCTTTTCAAGACTTGTTGCATAAGACTGGACAATACAAATGGTAATATCAATTAATTATTATTTAAAGTTATGTAAAATTATGTTGATTTATATTGCAGTCATGAAAGGCTCTCTGATAACAGCTTTCACTAAATTTGATACTAGTAAAATTTCTAGATAGTAAAATATTTCTTGATAGTAACATTTATAGATACTTAAGTGTCAGCTCAACATAACAAGTTACCTAAATGTACATTTAAGAGCTGCTACTGACAGCAAAATGGCAATGACAAACACACTAAAAATGGTCAAATACACACAGTACATACATCCTTAATATAAATGACGGATAAACAAAGTAAATATTCCAAATATTGTGGCAGTAAAAAAGATGCTGCAGGTCCGTGGGAGGCCAGCAGGTGGAGCAGGCTCACTGCAGACAAATTAAAGGTTTAAATAATGTAACAAGTACCACCAGTCTATTTCAATACACAGAGTATTATCTGTTATAGATTTATAACGGTTTGCTAATTCTTTTAAATTTTATGAAATTGATGAAATAAAATTCTACACACCCAGCAGCTATTTTTTGCAACGTTTCTAGAGAAATATTTTAGTCTAAGACCAAATCTATTTCAAATTAGAAAGACAGGAATGACTTAAATCAGCGTATAGTCGCTTGTAAGCAGCTTATTAAGAGCGTTTTTAAGACACAATAAAAAAAATGAAGCTTTAAAAATAACTTGTCTATCCTATGCCATATAATAAAACATGAAACTATTTAGATAATATCATAATATCACAAATGTTATTTTAGGCATTTAAGTTAACCCTTTCATAAACCCATTGATTTTGTGGAAATGGAACAGAAGTGCTAAAATGCTTGCTAATTTGCTTTCGGGTTTTGCATACAAAAATATGTCATCCCTGCGATATAGCTACGAAATATGTAAATTAAGGTGCAGTTTGTAAAAAACAAAAAACAATGCGTAACTTGATGACGCTGTGAAAGAGCGTGGAATGATGGGATCTGTTGCTGATGGCCATCAATCAGACAGGAACGAGAAATCTTGTTAGCGAATGAGGTAAGGTTTTATATGTTGCGAATAATTATGGTCCATAAATGAGCTAGTGGCATGCTAGACGCTAGACACTACTTCCGCATGTTCCACGACACTGTTGTCATGCGGTTCTACGTCATGAAAGGCGGTAACAAACGGTAAGGGGCTGTATCCACCGAGGCGCATTTACGGGGCTGAAAACGCCTGCTGCAGTCGAGTTGAGCATTTTTCAACCCTCGGTGCCGGGTCTGATCGTGGGAAAACGCATAGCACCAGCGCTGAGCACGGAAAAAAACGTCAACTGATGGCTTTTTTTAAAAGAGCGGCGTCCCCGTTGAAAAAAACACGTCGGCCGCAGGCGAAAAGGTCTCGGTGGACACGCCCCCTTACGCAGATATGGCGCGTTTTTTTCACGATTTACAAGTAGTTGGAAACATTTGAGATATTGTAAGTACTAAGCTGAACAAAATATATATCACTAGCCTAGCGGTTTTGGGGTATTGTACTGCAAAATTGTTACAAACTGCACCTTTAAATAACTCTGGTTCTACGCTGGTCCAGAAGAACTTGTTGTACACTACACAGACGTTGGAACAAAATACAACCAACAGACTTTATTACCCACTGAAAATGTTGAACATAAAAGATATATGTTCAACATTTTCAGTGGGTAATAAAGTCTGTTGGTTGTATTTTGTGTGTTTATATTGCAGTAAAATCCCACATTAAAAAATAGACCGGATGAAGCAGATGAATGAACAAGCTCTGCTAAAGCAAGCCCACCTGTGTCTTTGTTATCCGAAATCAAAGCAAATATTTCTAAGCTGATTGAAATAAAATGAATGACTTCGCAACTGCTAAAAATGCACTGTGCTGAATTAGATGGGCATGAAAAGTGGATTACGGGTGCTAAAACCAGGAACTCTTTGACGGAGGACATATGATTTTGCCAAACTTGGTTAAGATCTGTAAAGGTCTAGTTTATGAAATTTATTAGGCAGCAGCTATTTGAGCAATAGATGCTATTAACACTGAGTTTATTACTAAGCATTTTTATGATTGTGGGTGGAGTTTTTGCTGCAGCACTTTGGCTCATTATTACTTCTCAATAAATATAGGGGTGTTATTCGTCTTTGGAGCATACTCAATGCTGAAGATGAAGTATATATTGCCATTAATATCACTACAGCTGTGATGACATCATCCACTTCACAGACCTTCTCACCCTCCATCATTATTCCAAAACTGATTCTAAACCCAAGGGACTTACTTTTATCCACAGTACAGGGTTGGGTATATTTTGTGCCTAAACAAGAAAAGAATAATGTTATACAATGTCCGATTTGATTATAATTCCTTATAATTCCAAGTCGACAAAATGTACATTGGCCTATTAAGGAAAAATTATTTTTCAAGCAAAAACTAAATGCATGTGATCAATTATTCACCACTTTATTATCCTTACCTTTTATCAAAAGTGACTTGCAGTGCATTCGGCATACATTTTAAAATTATACTGTATGTGTTCACGGGAAGCAAACCCAAGACGTTTGAGCTGCTCACAAATTGCTCTGCTAAATAAGCCGCAGAAGCACTTTTCTACTCTTTTAGATGATGACGTTACTGATGTTTCTATCACTGTCATCATTAACATACATTAAAAGCAGCATCAATCTTCTTCTTATTTTTTCTTCTTGTGTTCCACTAAAAAAATAAAGTCGTACAGGTTTGGAAGAACAGAACCAACCTCATTGATGACATAAAGAGATCTGGACTCTCCTTGAATAGAAGCGGAAGCAACAGGGCAGCAGCATATATTGAGAGACCTTTATTATAAAATAATATAAAATAGCAAATCATTATACAGTATGTCACAGTTAATTGTGATTCTTACATTCAGTGCGAACCGGGAATATTTTTTACCTTTGTGTGCCAAATTATTCATTACAAATGCCAACTCCAACCTGTTTTCTTTGACACTCATTAATCACGTTCTGTGCCATAAGGTCCAGTTTTTTTAGGATGTTTGTTTCCACATTTGTTTCAAGCATGTCTTGGCAAGCTGATGTGCAATTCAACTATTAACTGATGCAATATTCACTGTGTGCAAACATTCATTCTTTTAATTCACAATACTTTTTTACTTTAAACTGAGGGAAGTTTAAGGGCTGGATATCATGCAAATATGTCCACTCAATTCTTGTCCATGCCATGCAGTCCAGCAAAAGTTAGATTTTTCTTGTAGGCCTACTTTTTAAAAAAGAAAACAAGGAAATCCTCTATATATGCAAAGTTGTGTATGTTTGCATGTAACACCAAAACAGCTCATTGAATCTGAATTTGTAAACACTGGCTTGGATATTAATACAATAATAGTAATGAAATAGATATAGTAGACTTACTCGTGACTGGTGTTTGTGGTCCTAGTAGGCATCTCTCTCTTTAGGTTTTCTTTCAATTTTAGGCATTTAACTTGATCCTTCATTTTGGGGAATATTTTAGCTGTCATTGTTTCAGTTAGGTTGATAAATGTATCTCCATCAATTTCATTATCTAAATGAACAGGTCAATAAGGGGGAAAGATGATCAGTTAGTATATTTTCCAATCATACCACAGACCAGTATGTCCATATATATTATGGACATACTGGAATATTTGAATCTCTTCAGTGTGTACAGTGTCAATAACTTTGCATTTACCACTTTTGTAAGATGTATTAGAAACTGTGATGGACTTGCTCCCAGAACTGTCTCAGTTGATGCCTTCTTGCAAGTGTTTTGGTGATGTTTTTTGAAGGTGCAAATAACAGAGGACACCTTCTTGAGATACTGGTGTTTTGCCTCAAAGCGCATACAAGATAAATGAACCAGCAGACCATATTTCAGCATAAGTACCAAAGTGCACTAAAAAATGAATTTTTGGAATGACACCATCAGAAAAGGCTTCATGAAATGTTGCCCAAAACTCCAGTTAGGGTATCCATGATCTTCTCACCACTGGGACCATGATCACATCCACCACTTCTGGCAGCAAAATGTAGGATTTCCAGTACATGTTTGGACGAACATAAGATCAACCATCAGTGGTAGGACTCGAAACAGCATCCAAATTTCCAAACATTTTCTCAGTCAGGATTTGTGGCTTAGATGTTTTGTCGTTCACAGAATAAGAAAAAATGTCAATTTCAAAATGAAGTTGTGCTGGAGTGAAGTTTTTTTCCTTAATATGCTGTTGAAGAGTCCTCCTCAGAACATTATGAATGACCCCATCCAAAATATCATGCATCACATCACGTGGACACAAATGAGTTATCAAAGAAGGAGCACAGTTAAGAGATGAGAAACAGCATTCTCTCAACACACCATAAACGGTTCGATAATCAGGGTTTTCATTGACAGCCTCAAGATGGTACTTGTAGGTAGCACTGTCTCTATGAGTAGAGTCATCTTCCCTGAATTTGACAGTGATGTCTTCTTTTGTGACCATGCAAAACCTACATATTCTTGCATGTGAGAAGTTCCTTTTTAACCCAATCAAAGAGTGAGCTGAAAGATTGTCAGTTGATATTATAATGATTCTGCTTTTGCTAAAGAATTTTGTCTCACTCCGGCCAGCAGGGGGCGCTTTTTGGTGACTCCTGTCAGGAGTCACCAAAGGACCCACATTACAGTTCCGGAACTGGTCTCCATCAGTGTAGTCCTCCATAATATCATTATGTTTGGTTGCCTTCTCTGGGTGAAGCATCGCCCAAAACAACCTCATTCTGAACAATATTTCCCAGGAGAGCTTGGAGAGGTGTATACTGAAAATGTGCACCATGTTGTTCTGTTTGATTTAGAGGAACTTGCACTGGTGCAATGTATCCAAGTTCATCTTCACAGTAGCGTTCTAGCATCCATTCACTGCTGATCTGTTTGAGACATTCATCAAGTCATCATCATCATTGTCAATATTGTTGTTGCTGAAGATGAAACCTCAGTATAATGAGTAGTGGACTGCTGAAAGATGACTCACAGATTCTCCACCATGCTGGATTGAACAGTGGCAGCAATACAGTGCTTTTCTCTTCATTTTAAAATGAACCGACAAAGATTGTGTTTTAGGTTTTGGTAAATCTTCTGTTCTAAAGTCTCTCCAGTTGGTAATGTCCACCATATCGGTTGTAGAAAAGTCTTCTTCAAAATCATCATCAATGTGTTCCTCTGAGTTATTAACTGCATTATTACCTGCTTACCCTTCTTTACTGACCAATGAAAGAAGATCCCTGTGCTTGCGATAAATATGTGATCTGTAGGAACTGAAGGTTTTGCTAATTTTGTCACAACTATTTAGCCCACATGTGAATTCAAATTTGGGTAATTTTTGGGATATAGATCAATATGTGGAATCTGTTTAGTTAGAGAAATTGTTTGTTTGCTGCATAGGAGACAGTTAAAGAGTGTAGGCATTTCTTTAAGATTAACCTTTAAATGTAAGGACAAATTCCTGGAAACTATTTGCAGTCAACCGGTGAGCCACATCATGGATCGTCCACTGAATCAATTCTGTGCTCATTTTTGTTTCCACCCTTTAGAGATGTTTGCAATGTAGAGTATGATATAATTCAAGCTTCACCATCATCACAAAATACATTTATGTATTTCTCATAATAACTTAATCACAATCCTGCATTGATGCCCGATGACTCCTGAGATAGGCGCAGGCTCCCCGTGACCCGAGGTAGTTTGGATAAGCGGTAGAGAATGGAATGGAATGGAACTTAATCACATTTCTAAATAGAAAACAAGACACATCTGTTTCTTGGTTTTGTTAGTCACATCTGTGATCTTAAGAGTTGTATAACAGAGCCTCTTATCTTAAATTTACCCTTGCTATTCTTATGTTTATTACATGTTAAATAATTCATCTATTTTTTTACGAAGGATGGGGATACATATATAGGCTATATAATAGTTTTTGGCTAGTATTTTTTTATTGAGCCAAGATACACAGGGGATATAGCCTACAAAATATACAAAAAGGAAATAATATTAAACCAAGACATTAATCACAATACATATGTTTATGGAGAAAAAAAATAATTAATAAATAAATAATAATAAATATTTATAAGCTTATAAGGAAACCAAAACCTTTTTCAGTGGTAGTGCAGTTTTCATTGCTTTCCTATTAAGCGAAGAAGATACAGAATCATATAAGTTTTATATCAACATAAAAAAATCTAATATTTTGCATAGAAACAGTAACTTTACATTTATAAAGATGAAATACACTTTGACCCTTTCTCCCAGATCCAAAACAATACATTAACAACCTCAAAAATAAAAAGCTTGCTGTAAAAGTAGATTAAAGTATAGAAGTTTCCTTTTTAACGGATAGGTAGGTACTTTTTCAAATTAAGTACGTCCTGTCACAGTATGCGATTTCGGAGTCAGCCACGCGCTCTAGAGCAGTTTGTCCTTTAAGGGTTAACGACAGGGTGAATTTCCTTCAAGGGAACCCGTAGTGTAAATAGAAATAGCTCATTTTATGTAAAGTCTTTATACATCTCTGAAGACAAAGTTATGTATAGTAATTTGCATTTCTGTCAATAGATTCTCAAAAACATTACACACAGCACCTTTAAAGCTTGTTCTCGGCATGAGAGAACATGTTAAACCTCGAGAACAGTGAGAGAAAAGGGAAAAACTGAAAATAAGAACGGACTGTCTATTTACGCTTAGGCACAAATAGCCCAATTAATGGCACAAAAACAGAGTTGCGACACTCCCATGGACGTCCGTTGGAAGACTGGAATGCGGAATTAACTCGAATCGTTTAGGGCTCGGTTCCAAAAATTACATTGAAGCTCATTCATTTCAATGTTTCCAAAATACATTCGCTGGTAAAAACATTTTTACACTTTTAAACAAAATAATATTTTCCTAAATAAAGATTCTGTGTGTTTATGTGTATGTGTGGTTGAATGATTTTCTATAAAGACTGCTCATTAAATAAAATGTTATCTACCCTCTCCCTGTATAAATGATATAATAAAATATCTTACAAGCTGAACTTGTTTGTTTGTTAATATTAAGACATCTTTCATCTCACACTTAGACTAACTTTGACCTGGTTCAACTGGGCATGATCACTTGTCAGAAATTTAGAATTGCATTCAAAATCGGCATGAAAGTCGTTAAATGTGTTGCTGGCTTTACAGAATATACTCAAAATATGTAGGACAGGTTCTAGTATTAAAGCACAAGGTATAAAATATTTTTATCGGCAGCAAGAATACAGATTTTAAGTGTTTTAAAATCGTATTAAAATTCCTGAGATATGATCGTGTTTCACGCCTACCCCATGCTTCATTTGATCAATGTTGATTTTAAATTATTGCACTAAGCTGTTTTATAATCTAATTTCTTAGTAATTTTTCTCTCTCTGGTGTTTTGTCTCGCTTCAGCTTTCTCTCTTTTAAACGCAGCTCGAAAGAAGTGTAGTTGGAACCCACTGATGGCTTATCCCAATAACCTTGAAGTAATACACACACACACCAGGGCTGCTCTAAGGAGACCTTTTTAATTGCTGCTGATGTAGTTGCCAAGGAGATAAGGCACTAGAGATCAAAGGAACTCATTTAGAGGGAGAATCTATGTTTTTATCTGTGAAGATATGACTCAATTGTGGTATGTCAGAGAAAGTAAGGGCTACGAAAAACAGACAGAAAAAACGTGATCAAGGTTATTGCACAGTATCTCATGCTTTTCTCCCCTCACTGTTATCTGAGGGTTAAACTACTGCATGACAACAACACTCTTTTGTTGGCCATTGTAGCCAGCACACATTTGCTACTAGTGTGGCTCACTGTTCTTTGAGAAATTATTGCAACTGCATTTTGGGACAATGCAACAAGTTAGGAGATAGAAACAAGCCTTTGCAATAATGAGTGTCCCTGTGAGTGGAACAATGAAATTTTCCTTACCTCCCCCCTAATATTCAGACACACAGACCTTAGCCACAGTGGTTGTGGAGGAGGGGAATGGCTAAGAGCTTGGCTGCATTAGGGAGTTGTATGGGTAATTAGAGAATATGCTGTTACATAGACTAAGCAGTGCGTTTGTGAGTGTGTTTGTGTGTGTGTGTGCACGTGCGTGTGTGTGTCCGGTAATAATACAAAAATGAATCAGATTACGTTACATGTTAACTTCTAAGTGAACCAAATCATTGTTTTTCCAAAGAACTAAAAACAAAACAGAATGGAGTTGCAAATTTAAGGAGGATATGTCTACCAAAATCTGTATGTAAAATAAACTGTGTAAACTTAAGACACTTTGCTGTGATGTAAAAAATCTGAGCCTTCCGTGTCATTTCAAATTGAAAATATACAATAAATTAAATACTATATATTACTAAACAGATGGTAAAAACCGTAAAAAGGAATAAAGAAATTGTACTTATTTGCAGTGTAGTTTACCTTAAGGAAACAAAGTCAGTAAAGTCAGAGAGAGCTCACTGTTTTCACACTGCATAATTTTAGAGGTGACAAAATAGATTTATTGACTTGGTTTATTATTTGACTTCTAATTGAGATATGCATCATTGTTGTCACTTTCCTTTAACATAAGTTAAGTATAGCAGCTGTAATGTGTCAAAGGTTTTTCTCCACTTATAGATGGTTTCAGCCGCAACAGCATTAAAAGAAGTTATGTTTAATACTGTCTCTCTAACACTCATCAGACAAAATGTTATTATAAATTGAATAAACATAGTAATCAGTGCATATATTGTGTTGGTATTTAGTGAAATTTGTTGCAAAAACAGCTGCTTCCACTGTCTCTCCCGCTTAAACCCAAACAGACTCACATTTTGGAACTTTTGAGAGCTCGATGACTGTGGGGTGCAAGACACGAGACAACCACGGAAGTGTATGAACAAAAGCCCCGGAGGGTGATTTATTAAATGTAAACAAAAGAAAATATGGTGCTTTTTATGAAGCACAGCTCCGGGTTTAAGCCTCCACTCGTGGTCCTTCAGGTCCTTAGTTCCAACTAGATCGTCTGTGTAGAGTGAGGTCAAACTGCTACTCCCGGAAGTCCTCTTAGTCAGGGTCTCCGGCGATCGTCACACGTCTGAATCTTCAAAGAGAACAGAAAGACAAGACACATCAACGGGGTAAGAAGCTTGGAGCTGTAACTCACTGTTTCTCCTTGGTGTGAGGCTTTTATCCCCGTTGATGATTGGTCTCAGGTGTGGACGATCGGCTGATCTCCTGAGTAACCATGGCGACGCTGATTGGGTGCGGACCAACTCGTCACATTCCCCCCCCTAAGCGTCGACCTGGTGGTGAGAAACCTCTTCTGTACTACGTAGGATGTTGGTGTTGGAACAGGGGGGGTTCGTGACCTTGACCGAGTTGTCCAACCTGACCACATCCTCGACAGACCATCTGCGTTACCGTGGGAGACCCCGGCCCGATGTTCCACCTTAAAATGGAAGTCCTGGAGCGCCAGGAACCACCTGGTCACCCGGGCGTTAGTCTCCTTGGCCCTAGACATCCACTGCAGTGGGGCATGATCAGTGACCAAAGAAAACCTACGCCCGAGGAGATAGTACCTGAGCTCCAGGACCGCCCACTTAATGGCCAGGGCCTCTTTCTCCACGGTGGCGTAGCGGGTTTCTGATGGGGAGAGCTTTCGGCTAATGAAGACCACCGGGTGTTCTTCTCCATTTCTGATCTGGGAAAGTACCGCCCCCAGGCCGGTGTCCGACGCGTCGGTCTGGAGGATGAAGGGGCAACCAAAGTCTGGGGCGTGTAGCACCGGAGCAGACGTTAGGTGCTCCTTCAACGTCTGAAAGGCCTTCTCTGCCTCTGAACTCCACTTTAGCTTCTCCGGTTGCCCCTTCTTGGTCAGGTCGGTCAAGGGGCTGGCTAAAGAGGAGAAATTCGGGATGAAACATCTGTAGTATCCCGCGAGTCCCAAGAAGGCACGTACCTGGGTCTTGTTGGTGGGCCTCGGGGCCTTCCGGACGGCCTCGACTTTCTTTGCTTGGGGCTGGATTAGCCCCCGACCCACCCGAAACCCCAGGTACTGTGCCTCCGCTAGTCCCAGGTGACATTTCCTGGGATTCGCAGTCAGCCCCACTCGTCTCAACTCGAGCAGCACTCTCCGCAACCGGTATAGATGGTCATCCCAACTTTCGGAATGAATCACCACGTCGTCAATGTATGCTGCGGCATACTCCTGATGGGGTCGAAGGACGATGTCCATCATCCTCTGAAATGTTGCCGGCGCTCCATGCAGCCCAAACGGAAGGACCCGGTACTGCCAATGCCCCGATGGTGTGCTGAAAGCAGTCTTCTCTCTATCTTTTTCGGACAGTGGCACTTGCCAGTATCCTTTCGTAAGGTCCAGAGTTGATATGAACCGGGCCTTTCCCAGGCGGTCAAGGAGTTCATCTATCCTAGGCATAGGATACCCATCGAACGTCGACACCTCATTCAGTTTCCGAAAGTCGTTGCAGAAACGGAGAGTGCCGTCGGGTTTTGGAACCATGACGATGGGGCTAGACCATGGGCTGCGGGATGGCTCGATGACTTGGAGCTCCTTCATTCTGTTAATTTCCTCTATTGCCAACCGACGAGCCTCCGGGACCCGGTAGGGGCGTTGCCTAACCACAACTCCGGGGGGGGTACGGATCTCGTGTTGAGTTACCTTGGTACGTCCTGGTCTTTCGCAGAACACATCCTCGAACTGACGGACCAGGGTTGTGAGATCAGACTTCTGTGTGGGGGAAAGCTGCTCCCCCATCTGTACAACTGGTGCCTCTTTTTCCGCAAAGGCAACCACCTGTGTTGGGGTTGCCACCCACTTCTTCAACAGATTTACGTGGTAAATTTGGTCTTCCTTTCGCCGTCCCGGTAGCCGAATGCGGTAATTGACCGGCCCAGTCTTTCCAATACTGTGTACGGTCCTTTCCACACGGCTAAAAACTTGGATGTTGTAGACGGCATGAACACCAACACTCGTTCCCCTGGTGTGAACACTCTGGGCTGTGCGGGGCGGTCATATAGGCGGCTTTGGGCGCGCTGGGCTTCGGCCAGATGCTCCCTTACTAGGGGCATTACTCGGTCGATACGACTCTTCATCTGCTGTACATGCTCTATGACACTGCGATAGGGTGCTGGCTGTTGTTCCCAGGCCTCCCGGGCAACATCCAGCAGGCCTCTGGGCTGCCTCCCAAACAGCAACTCAAACGGGGTGAACCCCGTGGAGGCCTGAGGCACCTCGCGAATGCCAAAGAGCACATAAGGTAGCATCAGATCCCAATCGCGCCCATCCTCTGCCACCACCCGTCGGAGCATCCTCTTCAACGTCTGATTAAAACGTTCTACTAGCCCGTCTGTTTGGGGATGATAGATGGACGTCCGAAGTTGTTTTACCTTCAGGAGGTGGCAGAGGTCCGCCATTATCCGTGACATGAACGGGGTTCCCTGGTCCGTCAGGATCTCTTGTGGGATCCCCACCCGGCTGAAGAACAAGACAAGCTCCTTGGAAATGGCTTTTGCAGTCGCCTTCCACAGGGGCACCGCCTCTGGGTACCGGGTGGCGTAGTCCACGATAACGAGGATGTGTTCATGCCCCCGGGCTGATTTCGGCAACGGGCCTACCAGATCCATCCCAATCCTGTTGAAGGGTACCTCGATTATGGGTAAAGGAATAATGGACTGGGGGGAGGTTTTCTTGGCGCCGTTACTTGACAGGTGGGGCAACTTTGGCAAAACCTCTTCACATCTCCGTCTAAGCCTGGCCAATGAAATCGGTCCCTGATGCGCTGAGCGGTGTTTGCCGGTCCTAAATGTCCCGCTAAAGGGTGGGTATGGGCCAATTCCAATATAGAATTCACTTTGGATTTTGGGACTACTAGGAGTTGTTTTTCCTCCCCCCGTCTTTGTGCGACACAGTAGAGCAGACCATTTTGTACTGTGAAATATGGGAGTGGGTGAGGTGGGTACTGGCGGACTTCTCCGTCCACCACCCGTACTTGAGACCAGCAGTGTCTCAACCGGTCGTCTTCCCTTTGGTCTCGTCCAAACGACCCTCCTGTGTTTACCTGATGGTACAGATCGTAGAACAGGTTATTGACACGGTTTTCTGACTCACCCTCTCGCTCGCTCTCAGTGACTAACATCGCGATCCGTCTTGGTGGCCCCTTGGCTGTTACTGGCCGGCGTTGGTTTCGTCTCTGTACGTTCCCTAGTTGTACTGCTTGGGACAACAGTTTTTCAAAACCTGGCCAGTCTCTTCCCAGCAGAACCGGAACGGGTAAGTCTGAAACTACCCCGACCTCCAAGGACCAGGATCCGGGTCCGGCTGTTATAGTTACCCGTCGGGCTGGAACACTGCGAGTATCCCCGTGGACACAGGTAATGGGTATAACCGACTTTCCCTTCGGCTGGACCAGAGAACTTTGTACTAGGGTCACCGAACTTCCAGAATCCAATGTCGCTGTGACCCTTCTCCCATCTAGACGAATTGTCCTCTTTGGTGCATCCCGGGGCGGTTCCACGTGACCCACACACCCGACTAGCCATGCTTGAGGGCCTGGAGTTGCTGGTTCGGTCGGCATCGGCTCGTCGCGAGGAGAGGGTATTGCTGGTCTCTCTACTGGCCGTGAGGTACCCTCCATGCGCCGCCATGGTGGTGTCACCCTCCGGGCTGGGTCCGTTACTCTCTCTCCCATGTCCCGAGCATTCACCGCTTCAGCCAGTTCCACCGCTTCAACCGCCTCTCGAAATGTTCCCGGGTTCCTCATACACACTGGGCCTCTCAGCCCTCTAGGTAGTGCGCGCAACAGTCTGTCGATCAATATTTTCTCAGCAACCTGTGAGGCCGTCGGGTTCCCCTGGAGGAGCCAAATTTGTGCCAACCGTGTGAGCTGTGCTGCTTGAGTACGGACTGGTACGGACTTCTGGAACGTCCAATCCCAGAACTGCTGTGCCGCCGTGGTTGGAGAAACACCGACCCGGGCGAGAATTTCCTCTTTTAAAACGTCATAATCGTCATTCAGGGGGGATGGTAGAGAGAAATACGCCCGCTGGGCTTCCCCGGTCAAAAAGGGCGTTAAGATATTTACCCACTCGGCTTTATTCCAGGTCTCCCGGTTTGCGATTACCTCGAACGTGTGGAGGAAAGCTTTGACGTCATCGGCTTCTCCAAGCTTGGTTAGATAGCGATGGGCGGCGGCACAGTGGTCCGTGGTCGGCGTTCCCCCGGCAGTAATTTCAGCGATGTGAGTGAAGGCTTGCTCTAGCCTCTCCTGTCGCACTGCCATCTGTTCGTTAAACGTCTGTTGGCGGATGTTCAAGTCCGTCACACGGCGAATGATCTCCTCCATCTTTGAGTCACCCGGAAGTGGGGCGGAAATGGTGGGGAGAGAGAGCTAACGTACCCCTGGATACACACAAAAAAAAAAAAAAAAAAAATTATTATACCTCCTGGGTGTCTATCTCGCGTCAATATGCCCGCATTCTCCACCAGTTGTGGGGTGCAAGACACGAGACAACCACGGAAGTGTATGAACAAAAGCCCCGGAGGGTGATTTATTAAATGTAAACAAAAGAAAATATGGTGCTTTTCATGAAGCACAGCTCCGGGTTTAAGCCTCCACTCGTGGTCCTTCAGGTCCTTAGTTCCAACTAGATCGTCTGTGTAGAGTGAGGTCAAACTGCTACTCCCGGAAGTCCTCTTAGTCAGGGTCTCCGGCGATCGTCACACGTCTGAATCTTCAAAGAGAACAGAAAGACAAGACACATCAACGGGGTAAGAAGCTTGGAGCTGTAACTCACTGTTTCTCCTGGGTGTGAGGCTTTTATCCCCGTTGATGATTGGTCTCAGGTGTGGACGATCGGCTGATCTCCTGAGTAACCATGGCGACGCTGATTGGGTGCAGACCAACTCGTCACAATGACTTATAGGTTAAACCTGTAAATAACACATCTGTACACACGTTGTTTTTTGTCGATATATGTTTTAACTTTTTGTATATAGTGCATTATTGTTTTTATTCAATTCTCAGTATTTCTATATTAATGTATATTTGCACTTGTGTACACTTTCTTCTCACAAGTCAAATTCCTAGTGTTTGTAAACACACTTGGTAATAAAGCTCCTTCTGATTCTGGTCAAGGTGTGTCGCTACTCTGTTTTTCATCGGCTCTGTCTGTCTTTGGCTGCGTCCAAATACCCCTACTTATGGTCTTTGCAGCTTTTCAGTGTCAGTTATACTACAACTTTTTAATTTTATATCTTTAATTATTCTATGTTTGGGGTACAGCTGCTTTTATACACTACAAATAAAGCACTATAATAATTCATCTGACTTGACTATATAATTAGATATATCATTTTGTAAGAAAACGTAGTGCTGCACATTTAATTGGTGAAAACTTTAGAGTTATGTATTTATGTATTTTCAAAAGTGTTTTTTTATCACATAATTAGAAACACCACATGTCTGCACTTGCTACGTGTATCGCATCGGGTTAAAAATACTATATGTTCACTTGGGATCTTTATGCCCACAAGAACACTTTGGCCAAAAAAAGGAAATATGTCATATAGTGGTCAAGAGCAAAGACCGCAAGTGGGGGTATTTGGACGCAGCCAAAGTGCAAGAACGACGCAATTTCAAACCGCGACTTCAGTGAAGTAAGGTATAAAGTCTGTATAGCTATGGCACTGGAGACTGAGACTCTAATCCAACTCTCATGGTAAACCCTCTTTTACATTTACATTTATTCATTTGGCAGAGGCTTTTATCCAAAGTGATTTACAAGTAGGAGAGCATATAAACATTTTGCCAACATGCTAAACAGTACCGTTTGTTTACAAGGCCATGCTACTAGGAGGATTAATGCAGGAGTAAGGAAAGGAGAAAATGAAGAACAATAAATTTTACCCTTTTCTATCATATTACGGATCATAAAGGCATTTCTATTCAATAAAATTGATTTAAGATTTTAAATTCATTTTTATCCATTAAGTTTAGGTATAGGTTAGGTGTAGGTGTAGTTGTAGGGCTTAAATATCAATAATGACCCAAACTTAACTTCCAGTAGACCTTATCTTAGAATCAATAACTCAATAATGTAAATTAAATATAAAATAAATTGTTATATTGTAACCGAACAGAACATAGACCGGAAGTTAAGTTCGGGCCAGAAACGTGCATCTGATGTCCGTCTATAAATCCTTGAAGTTTGGGTTCCGTGCCGCTGTTGCCGTATTAGCTTGCTAAGTCTTTGACTGCTAAAATAAGCTTTGCTTATCTTAGGGTTTTGTAAATTATGTTTAACTGCAATATTAATTATATACATATTCAATATTCATTCAGTATGTCATGCTAAGATAGATTTCATGGTATTATTGCAAATTCTCAATGCATGTTACACTCCTGTTATATTATTTTCTCTCCTGTTTAAGGGCCATTTATATGTAAGCTGGAATGACATGTTTACGCAATACCTGCCATTAATCATGTTCCATTATATGTCTTGTAGTCCCAAGAAGAGTTAAAAATGTAGCATTAGCACCATGTATTATATTGTGCTGCATTCTGTATGTATTCTATACATTTAATACTTTTCGCTGGTTCAATTCTCAGTGCCACCAGGGAAATGACTGAAGTGCCCTTGAGCAAGGCATCTTACCCCTGTTTGCTCTGCAGTGATGGCTGCCCACTGCACCCTACTTGTAAGTCGCTTTGGATAAAAGCGTCTGCCAAATGAATAAATAAAAAATAAAAAAATGTAAAGCTGCTTTGAAACATCACATCATTGTAAAACGCAACATAATATACAATCCACATATAAATGTAAGATATATAAGTATAAATGTTAGATTCTCCTTTATATAAAAGGCAACCATTTAATAACATGGAAGTGTACTAAAAATGTCTTTGTAAAATGCATGCTGATCAATACTTTGAAATATTAATACATTGTATATTGATCCAAACCAAACAGGAGAATAGTAAATCAATTGGACGTGCAATGAATTGCAAAGCAGACATGTTCTATGCATGTGTACGTGTTTGTCCATGTATGGCTGTCCCAGACATAGATGCCCAGTTTGGCATTATCTCCATATGTTCCTCAATATGGACAGTTGCACATTAACTAACATGTGTGTGTCTGTGTGTGTTACGTGTGATTGGGAGGGGGAGGGTCACACATTTGCTGTTATGCATATGGAAATGTAGAGTGCACGCCTCAAATCCCCAATAGGACATTATGTATAATGTTTCCTGAAAGGCAAATTGCAAAGAAAATATTAAAAAGCTAACCCAGTGTGAACAAATAAAGTGAGTTAATGATTTTTGCGGTTTTAACGTAAGGATACGCACATAAACTTTACCATGTACTGTAATTAATCAATCCAAATATTTGTTTTATTATAAAACGGTACTTTGAGTTTATCCACCAATTTTACAAAACACACTAAGGGGGATGGTTGTTTACATACGCTAAGCCCCGCCCGTAGACCGTTCTGACACGTGTCAATCAATCGGAACCGGGATATGGGTGACGCGTTGTGACGTCGTGCTCAGAGCCGGGGGGAAGGTGGACGGACAGAATGGCGACCCAGTGCCGGAGCTCCAAATGCACGGCCGAAAGAAAAGGATTCCGGCGGGAACTCGACTCATGGCGGCACAAACTCATCCACTGCGTCGGTAAGAGCAAAGCCCCCCCGTGCTCCGAAAAGCCTCGTTTGATCGCGTACTCCTGCGTGTGGACGTGCCGCTCTCGGGCACGTCGTTCGCTAAGTCTCGCGCTCGGCTTCTTTTTTGCCCGTGTCTCGCAAGAGCTCCCTTCCCCCAGCCGCTGTTAGCTCAAGGAGTTGCTAAGCGAGACCGTGTCAAGTTCAATAATAACATTAGTCGAGCCGTCCTCCGTTGTGACCGGGGTAGTTTTTTAGAGAACAGTAGAAACGTCCGAGCGTGCAGGCTCCATTTTCTTTGTCCTGACTTCTTGATTCCTCGATAACCGACTTGCACCCACTGACCCTCTAAATACCGATGTACTACAAATCGCAACAAGATGCTCGGATAATCTCATGTTTATATCCCACTTGCACGGAACCCCTTGTTTGTTGTTATCCTTAAAGTAGTGCAGTCAAGTCATTCGACAGTATTTACCTTTACTGAGCAAACCGGTTAGCTTTTGATGAGATAATGCTGTGTTCAAAACGGAAAGCTTAAGAGATATCGCGTACGTTAGTCGTTATTCATTGAATGTGGTAAAGCACAGGTGTTGACACCTTTGTTTAGCCGTGTTTATTAAGGTGGCCAATGTAAATCCGCACATTCACTGTGTGCCACACATTCAGTGTTTACTTTACTGCATGAACAGAACACGCAATACACATCATTTACGTGAAAATTAAGCTTCGCTTAAATGTAAGACTTTGTCTTTCAAACGTAATCATTACAGCCGTAGTGAAGGGCGTCAGTCAACGCGGATGAAAGGTTTGGGAAAAGCGCTTCAAATCTTTGTTGTTACCTTTTTGTGAAGAAACTGTCATCTAACGTTGTTCTGCGTGTGAATTTTTGATATCATATTTACTTATCGTTGCGTTAGAAAGACCTGAAATTTCGTATTACATACATTCGCTTGGATGCTTATCAAGTGGTTATTTGCTTTTGCTGATTGAGGCATATAAATAAACCTGTTATTGTCCTAAACCATATATTAAATGTAATCTATACATTGAAAATATACCTTTTTAAAAAAAAATATCGGAAGACCGTTAGCCATTTCCCCCGAAAACGTGTTAGGATTTATTACTGATAATGTTGTCTTTGATTCCAGGGTTCGAAAGTATACTAGAGGGAATATATGGACCAAGACTGTTGCAGGATCTCAATATATTTGATGGTGAATGCTCTATGCTGTTTTTGTGTGCATTATGTACTATTAATTTGTAGTTTGTCATATATTGCATACTGTTCCTGTGCTACATGTCTGGCACTAACAGCAATTCATATGATTCACTCTCAGAGTGTGAACCAGAGGCTGTGGATGATTGGTCTGTGGATGCAAACTGCTCTTTTTGCAACCTGCAGCTAGAGAAACTAAATGTAAGTCAACCCTCAAAAGCCACATAAAAGGCGTGCTTGTCAAGAAAAGCCTGCTTGGCACTTGAATAAAGTCAATAGTTTTGTTTGTTTAGTACGCATTGTTCTGGGTGTTTATTAACAGAAGCGTAATCTCTATAGTAAAAAAGATCATGTGAGAGTATACCTAACACTTTGTACAGTTTGTCAGGAATTGTTAACTAACCATTAACATTTTGTGACAGGACCATTCATCAGCAGTGATCCTGCCCGGGTCGCCAACCTCTGCTGTAACCCCCTCACCTCAGGGTCTCTCCACCTCGGAAAAACTCCAGTGCCAAGCAGACAGATTCCTTCATGCTATATTTCGCAAGAAGGGTGAGCGTTGTTGTGTTTTTAATTCCGTTTTTATATTCTGCAGGATTATGTTTGTGTTATGCACTTTTCAATATAACATTATAGCCACTAAAAGCAGATATTATTAATAATGTAATAATGTAAAAAAAATTATGCCTAAATAATGTATTCTATACAAATTAGAGATGCACTAATGTATTGGCTGACAATGATTATTGGCAAATTTTCATCAGGTTAATACCACTGAAAATGGGGTAGAGAGAGGAAGGATTAAAATTTGAATAACATAAAGAGTTGGTCAGCGTCAGTTCTGTATAGCTGGTGTATGCACGAAATTCTGCCTTATCACCACCAAACATGTTTTTTTCTTTACTGCATAAAGACAAATGAGAGGTTACTTTTACTCTCCAATTTCCCAGAATTCCCTCAGAGCTGCGATTCCAGTATACCTTTGGTGGCGCAGGAGTTGATGCACAAGATGATTCGGCGGTTTGCATTAGAGTACGCTTCTAAAAGTCAGGCTCACGAAGGCCTGAACGACCTATGTGACAACTCTGAACGTCTCCCTAAACAACCGGATTCTGATGGGCCCTTGGACCTCACTGTCAGCCGAGCTTCCCAGCCCCTGCAGCAAGGTATCCACCATAAACAAATCATTAGTACTGAAATGGAAATGGCTTTTTGAGAGTACGCTGCCATGTACATATAGATTCTGGATGCTTGGAGCTGTGCATTGTTCTATCACTGTACAGTTCAGGCTCGGTTTGGTTTTTCCAATTCAAATAAACAAGATGGTTTCAAAGAGGTGTACGTATTTCTTTACCTGTGATTAGGGCTGTACAGTGCCAGACATATGTCGCACATGCTACGAAAAAATTCGGTTTGTGCTACAAATTCAATTTAAAGATCCAGTCAATGAAATCTAGCAGAAAGGTTGCGAATTGCAACCCACCGCTCACTCCACCCCATCTGCTCGAAACACTACGACGGCTGACAGAACATGATGGGGACCCACGGTTTAAGGAGATAGAAATAGCTTATTCTAAGGTAATAAAATCATAACGCTTAATTGTTTAAGCTCTCTTAACACCTCTGAAGACATGGTTATGTATGCATTTTAGTCAATAAATCCTCCAAAAAATGACATGCTGGACCTTTAAAAGTGTAGCATGCGTGCGATACAGTTTGGCAGGTGCATTAGACAGTGCCCCTTGTTTGTGTGAAGTGCGTTTGTCGTTGTGCTTGTTCGTGTGTGAGGTTAACTACTGTCGCGCCACTTTTTATTTTCGTTTTTATTTAGTTTTTGGAATTAAAACTTGTTTTCTGACTGCATCGAGTCTATTGATCTAGAGCCCTATGATCTACATCAGTGGTTCCCAAATAGAGTATGCGTAGCCCCAGGGGTACTTTGGGTTACTATAGGGGGTACGTGAGAGAAACTGAAATTTAGGAATAAATAATGAAAATCAATAAGTCAATAAATTATGATAATAGTATTGTTATATGAAATGAGGACTACACAAATATGCATAAATTAATTCATACATTTAAAACGCATTTCAATTTATAGGAGTTATTTTTTGAGACCCGGAATCAGGAGCAGTGTCTGGGTGCGAAATAATGCAAGTTAGGAGAGGTTGCGGTTAAATGTTTAAGAAATGTTGATTTTCCTGAACTGAAAAACACTTATTTACATTTAACTGTTATTACTAATACTTCAGCTATTTACATAGTTGCGTAAAGCTATATACAGAAATGTTTATAAGCAATAAACCTGCTTGGGGGCATCAGATATAATAACTGTCTGACTCTCATTTCACTGTATTTTAATGCAAAATGTTGCGTTCTGGTCAAGGGGTACTTGGCTTGAAAAAATCCTAAAAAGGGTACTTAAGCAAAAAGAGTTTCAGAACCACTGATCTACATGATGTGGGAAAACATGAAAGGAATCACAAAATCGGAATTCTACCATTGAAATATGTCCTTTGCATGTTCAGGGGGGAATGAGTTGCACACTTTAACATGTTACAAACGGGACACTCATGGATTTGTCTGTGTCTTGCCATACGAGGACATGAACACTGGAACTTCATCCACAGAGTTGTTCCAAGTTTATTTTACGAGCATTTCACTGATTGAGTGAAGCTACTGTCAAAAAACTGAAGCTCAAGTATCTTGTGTTTAAGTAAAGCATTGAAAAAACAGAAAAAAATAATTTGGTTAAAACAAAAACATGACCCTATTTTATCCGTTTGTGTAATGTGAATGTCCTTTTTCAGCTACCTGTCTATTTATGTGATGACCAGCACCTTTATGTAGCAACGGTGCTTTGTGCAAAAAAAGTTTGGTACAGCCCTGCTGTGATCATCTTGTGTATTGGTCGTTAGACTTTCAAATTTTAATAACTGTTTTTTTATTGATTGCTTCTCAAAGCAGATGGAGTACTTGATCTTTCAAAGAAAAACTCTTCAGAAAATGCATCCGTTCAACGAAAAGTTTCAGGGTGAGTACTTACTGTAGGCTTTTTTTGCCTTTACAAAGTTGTGTGTTTGATTCTTGTTTGTCTTTGTCCTTGTAGAATGATATTAATGTAATATTTGAATCAAGTAAAAATGAACATAGGCTTTTTATTGAAATATTTATTTTTACTTTATGCATTTGAAATAGTTTTACTTGGTGAACACTTCTACCCTTTTCCTTTTGAGAAGTAAAAATTCTCACACATTGTATTTTAATGTAGAATTTAGTGGTTGTTTTGTTGCACTGCCAAAGGGTTGACTCTTTTCTAACTTGTTGGAAGGTAACGTCACATTTGCAAACATTTAGAGGCTTCACTTGTTCCTCTGCGCCACCTGTATTTATTCATTTGTTTATTTATCTACTCGTTTATTTATGCAATACTATTGTCAATTGAAAAATAAATAGGAGAAATACCCGAGTCTTACAAAATGCAGCTGCATTGCAAAGATACTGGAAGTACTTCCGTAGATGCTTGTCTTTCAGCACACGATTGACGAGAGACTGTCCTTCCAACAAGTATCGTTTGCATCCTAAGGCCAAAAACAAACAGTGTTTACCCCCAAACAACTCGGAGGCTTTGTGTTATACAGACAATTGAGAAACGAGTGATGTTACCAAAAGACAAGGCAGTAAAGGAGTGGACCCTGAGTGCATCTTGTCATTGGTCTGCTCACCCGTTCGTTTCTCATCCTCCCACCCACCTCCCCTTAGGAGACCAATCAATGAGGACTATTTGGATCGCAGCTCTGAGTTTGCAGAAGGTTTACTCTCAAAAGCCTTGAAAGATATTAAGTCTGGATCACTGGACGTTCACAAAGCAGCCATACTATACGGGATACCTCAGAAAACCTTACAGCTCCAGACAGAGGCCTTATCACCGGAGTTAAAGGCAGGAGGACCACATATTTTGGGTGAGAACGGCAGGAGTGCAGATGCGGTGTGGACATCCAGTGACACACGGCTTATCCTGCAGAAGGTAGCAGCCTGGGCTCGCTCGCAGTCTGAGCAATCTGAAGTAGGAAAATATACATTTCCAGCACAAGAGCACACCGAGCTGAAGTTCCCGGCTGCGGTGGCCGCCTCATCGTACCTTCACCATTTAACCTTGCAGAGGATGGTCTCGCAGCTGCGGGAGCAGAACGACAAGCCTCTTGCCAGCTCCGAGCCAGCCACGCCGCCTCAGAGTCCCGTCACTGGGCCGGCGGTGCACATACGAATCCCTCAGGTACGCTTCAGTGCTCAGCCCAAAGCCCAGCTGGATCTGGCCGGCCTGGTGGACGCTCTTTACAAGGGCAACAAAGCTTCTGACGCCTCTGCTGCTATTAACAAGCTGAAGGCCGTTCTCCCCAAACAGGGCTTGGTCGAAAGCAACTCGGGTCTTGAGTCGCATCTGCTCCAGGGTGACATGCCTCCGCTGTGTCTGAACCTAAAGAACGCATGCATCAGCGGAAGTGTAACCGACTGCGGAGACGACGGCGGAGGTCAAGATAAGCAGCCACGGAAGAAACGCGGCCGTTATCGGCAATACAACCACGACATCCTGGAAGAGGCCATAGCCATGGTGATTGGCGGTAAGATGAGCGTGTCAAAGGCTCAGGGCATTTACGGGGTGCCTCACAGCACCCTGGAGTACAAAGTTAAAGAGCGAACAGGCATGCTCAAGACCCCACCAAAAAAGAAACCCTGCATTGTCGAAGCACCAAGCTCGGGCTCTGGAAAGTCAGGGACAACAACCAATGCCTCAACTACTGCCTATAAACACTCTTAACTCAAAACCAAAACCTCAGCTGTTTCATAGAGATGGTTTTAACAAACACACATCGCCTAAATTACAGCCCACAATTTTTTTTTCCTCTTTTTTTTTTTCTACCTGCAGTCAGGACCTCATTCAGACTCTGAAGATACACTTGAATTTTCAACCACAGGTTAAATGGTACATTTCATCAAATCACAAAACATGCCTTTAAAAAACGTCTATTCAGGGGTTTCACTGTGGATATCTAAATGAATATATATATATTTAAAATATTGTAAAGCACTATTGATTTTTAAGTTGGTTTTAAAATGAAGAAATATTCAGGTTTCGTTCACACATAAGCTAATCTCAGCTTAATGATTGTTGTATGCAGCTTACAAGCGATTAGTCTTTGTAGCGACTGGTCATTTTATTTCAAGTCTTTTAACACAGTATTTATGTCTATTTATCTCGACTGTGGGATATGTCCATCCTTATATGCAATGTGTTGCTGTAGGTACAAGTTTTCACACAAGCAAAAGAACACTCTGTTGTTGAATATTAATGCTTTAAGTTTTGTTGTATACCAGGGATCTGATCAGTTTTGTTAGATGAATAAATCGGGACTGTTGGCAGATTATTGGAGTGAAAGCTTGTACCATCTCAGGCTCTTTATGGATGAGGCTTCCCACATTCTGCAGTTGGCGGGTTTTTCGTTCAACCATTTCTAGTTCTTCATACACATTACTTGAGTTTTTCTTTCCACTTCTGCAGATCTGTGCCGCAAATCATACGAGGCAAATTGGAAATGCAACGCAATGCATGTCAGAATATGATGCACTTGTGCAAAAGCTTGACTGCAGTCTCTGTGAATGTGTTTTAAAATGAATAATATTAGATTAATATTTATTACTTTACAGTGCTTTGAACTACTGGAATTGTCCTTACAATATTCACTTTGCTGCTTTAAATTCCATATTTATATCACATGCTGTTCTTTACACTAAAGGCATCGTTACATTATCCGTCCGCTGTAACCAAAACAGTTCAGGGTCATTTTCACAGGCCATTTTCACACTCCGTGAACAAAGTGTTTCAGATTAGGGCTCTGCTGATCTTGGATCAGAATTTCTCCTTGTTCCCAATTCCGTGATACACTCATTTTGGGACAGACATGCAAAACCTAATCCGGGTGCTCCTCTGAATTGCTTTGTTTTTATGGCCAGGTTTCTGTAGTTTTGCTGCTCTTGCTTAACTGTGTTTTCATGTTAATAATTAGCTTTTAATGACCTAATATACGGTTTCACTTTATGATAGTGGTAATGCATTCAAGTCAGCATGGATCTGTTTTTTTACAGAGTTTTAGAGACTCTTGTTGTTGGAAGATTCAGTTGCACTTTACAAAAGATGCACATATACTTGTGATGGGGGTCATGGGGTCTGATTCCTGCGGTGAAGGA
The DNA here is from genome assembly GCA_029783895.1 of Triplophysa bombifrons. Lineage (NCBI taxonomy): Eukaryota > Metazoa > Chordata > Actinopteri > Cypriniformes > Nemacheilidae > Triplophysa > Triplophysa bombifrons. The sequence continues at coordinate 20,035,298 of CM056452.1, forward strand.
TATGGCCATATGTTGATATCCGTTTATCGTAGTATGTTGTAGATTTCTGATACGCAAGTATAGCTGCAGTGCTTTGCAGAGTGTAGCTGTAGCATTATGTGAATTTTGTGATTTGAAGCTTTGGAAATGCGCAATTTTCCATATGCAATGTTAATGTGTTATCTTTGTGTTGTGAATGTTCTCTACGTGGTTTACCTCTTGTTTGTATGAGTTAAACGACCCCTTACAAACATTTACTGATATATTCTTAAATTTAACTTTGAAAGCATTTATCATAAACTACCCTGAATGTTATTGACAGCTCTTTAACATAAAACAGTGCCTGCCCTTATTGCTACTTCACGAATACTTAAGTAGCAGTTTTACATACAAAAACCTTTGAAAAAGGAAAATATTTATATACTGCTGTGGATCATATGAAATCTCTATTGTGGATTTCTATACTATTACTTATGTACAACAGTTAAATTGTTCTTTTTTTTTTTAGGGGTAAATGCGTTGAAGGCTAGCCTCCTTTTTAATGTAAACAGTAGTAGTCTTTTTGTAGTGCCGTACTCTCTTGATTTCTTTTTATTGAATATTTACACTTGTTATGGGAGACTGTTGGCCCCCCTTATTTCACACTGTTCTCCTAATGTTAGTGTCCTATATAATCCCAATCCAAAATGCATCAAATATTCTCAGGGTAACCACAATTCTATGAAAATGATTGAGTGTGACCATGTAAGAGCTGATCTTTTCTATGTAGGTAGGAGCCCTTTGGATTCACTTCAAGTATGGTTGATCCAAAGCCCTTTTCTAGACAAACAATATGTTTTCTCCCATGTTGTGTGTTCGAGAATGGTTATGGTAAAAGAGAGGCTTAGTGTAAAATTTAATTTGAATCAAAATTTAGCTTGGAACACAACACAGTTTGGCTTGATTATAGAAGATTAATAATTTAGATGGATCAAAATCAAAGTCTTTATAATTTAATTTATAACAGTTGCAGGAAATGAATGATTTTGCAATCGGTTATTTATGCATTTACTTGTTGCACTAAGGTTGCTTTTGTAATATTCCCTCAAATCCTAATATTGAATTGTGTTGTGTTTTCTTTTCATGTAATCGAAATATGAAATTTAAATGTGTTGGTTTTGTGTTGAAGCACTTTTGCTCTAGCATATTGATTTGTGTTTTACTGCACTTGCATGCATTAGTGAGTTCATTGTCTTGTATTGTTTCTCAACATGTGATTTACTCCAGTCAGGTTCATTTCTATTTAATCTTTATGAATTTTGGATCAATTTGAGAAGGTGAAAAGTGATGTCCTTTTAACATGTGTTTGAAGTATTTATATTGGTGTGGTATCTTTTTAACATTTTAGGATTTAAAGGCTAATCGAAATTTGCATACATCAGCAATTCAATTAATTGTAAAATAATAAGATGCAGAACTGAGGCATTGTTTTTTCTGGTAACTATCTTACTTTCTTTTTTTTAAACCTTTTCACCCCAAATCCCCCAACCCCTACTACCGCCAAGGGGTTGATAGTTATTTTCGTTTAAAAATAGACAAGTCATCTGTGGTTTTTCTTTTAGTTTTGTCTTATCAAAAACCCCCGCAAATTTATCAGGTTGTCAAAAGAATCAGGTTTGATTAAGGAATTCAATTCAATTCATGAAATTTTCCTGAGTTCAAGCGTTGCTACAATCGCCATTTTTTGCCTTCAAGTTATCAATAAAACGTTCTGTGTACAACTTTGTTTGCCCTTTTTTCTCCTTTATTTTTTAATACATGCTTGCTTTTAGAGTTGGATTATAACGTCCAAATAGCTGTACATGTTTGTTGCAGTTTAGTGATTTACAAATTGTATGATATACCTTTTGCTATTCAGTGTTTTTTTTTATCTTTAGTCCTCTTTAACCTCTTTATAGGACTAAAAAGTTCTATTAGTTGTTCGCATTTGTGAAAAGCTAATTAAATGATTAAGTAATTATTAACCTCATTTATCTATATAGTTCCTCAGGGCCGAATGAGGAAGACCAGCCCAGATTGGGGAAGAAAGATGATTCTAAAGCTCCAGAGCCCTGGAAAGCTACTGTGTTGGAGAAGGTCCTGTCTTCGTTTTGTTCCCGCCATAGACTGCTGCTTCATCACATTTTAATGGACATGCAGGAAGAGTTCAACAACTCTGTAACTCTGCGGGACGTTCCCAGACGACAGTTCAAAGCTGAGTCCCTCTGCTGCCACGCTGACAAAAAACTGCTTAATGAATCCCCTATACTTGCATTAAATGACTGCTCTGTAACTGCTGGCACTTGTTACAGAACAGCTTGTAGATTTTCAACATGCACTATTCCTCCTATATGTGTTTGTCTGAAGAACATTCATAGCCATTCTTGCCAAAATATAGCTGTGGCATGTGCTGGCCAAGTTATGTGTTCTAACACCACTGTCTGTTGTACTCATTCAAAAATACCCTTGTGCCAGTATCACCAAAATAGTGATCACGCCTATGTTTGTTGTACAAGAGGTGCCCCAGACTCCAGTCAGAACAACTGTAACTCTCAAAATAGATCCAGAGGAAGCCGTAGCCCCTCTCCACCACCACTCTCACCAAAGCCTGTGGACACGGAGGGTAAAATGACTGTCAAGACCAGCATCTTCCACCTTCAGGACTGCAAGACCATGAACATGGCACCACCTTCTCTCCTACCTCACAGAACAGAGGATGAAGACCCACCTTGGCACTCTAACACTCCTATTCATGCGGGATCTCCTGATTGCGACAAGGTAGTGACATCTCATACACGAGCAGATAAAGAGAATGACCAGTGTGGATCTTTAATAGGAGATCTAATGGAAAGGGTCACTGAAAAGCTCAGGAATATCCAGCCATTAGAGAGAGAACAGAGCCTTGCCAGTCAGATCTCTAAGACAAGAGATGATACACATTTGACAGAGATTATAACAACTGTGCTGCACAACAGCAGTGACAAAGATTACAACCTCAATGATCTTTTACAACAGCATGGACCGCGATCCCCTCAGACACGTTCCCGTAGGAGATTGGACACTTTAGAGGCCACAAGCAAGTCAACTGACCATTTGTCATCAAGAAAACAGAGCTTACAAATCAAAAGAGACTTGGCCAGACTTAGTCCATCAAATTTTAGGACTAAGATTGGGTCTGAGAGAAAGAAGTGTCTAAAAACTATTACTCCTTCTACATACTCTGGTGTTGAACTACCTGAAAGCAGATTAGTGGAAAGAGGATCAAAGACCGTGAACACAGAGCTTCAAGAGTCCAGTGGAAATCTAACCACACAAAATGAAATCCAGAATAATCAAGAAACTCAACCCCATGATGAACTATCGTCTCTCGATGAAAGTACAGAAGTACAAGCAACTGACCTTGACCAGAGGGCGAAAACAAAAACCTGTCAAGAAACAAGTCTCACTGTTCAAGTTGGAAGGTCCAGACGAAATATTGTTCCCCCTCAGCGTTTCTCATCCTACGTCACTGAGCCAAGAAAAATGTATTTTGCAGCTTGTTTTTCAGAAAGTATATTCATCAAGCATTTTCCTGAGGACAGCATCTCAATACCACATTGCTCCACAGACGAAACGTTACATTCAAGTGATATACCGCCATTATTATCAGAAGATGAAAGACAAGGCTGTGATGTGCCTCAGAACAAGGCTTTATCGAAATATGACATTTTGCGCAAAGAGACCATTTGTGAGCATGGAAATTGTGGAAGTAATCCACACAAAAAGAGTCCAAAGAAAAGGAAAATGCTCCAGAATTCCACATCCCCATTAAAAAGATCTAAACCCTGTAGTAACAGTCTAGACACTGTGTCAAGCACTCCTACTGAAACTGTGCCTAACTCTACTACCACAGAGAGTGTACTACATGCTAAAGAGAGCCAGAGAGTACTGAAGTACAATAGTCCAATAAAGCTCATGTTTGTTTCCTCTGAGACTGGTGAAGATGGCATAAAATATACACTCAAAGCAGCCACCTCTGGTTCACATTCACAAGAAGTGTTTGATCCATGTGTGGAATCCTCATGGGAAGGCTCTGTCATTGATAAACAAGTTCAGGATTCAGGTGAGGTCATTGAACCTGCTCTTGAGGGTTCACTAACAGAAGTTGTTGCATTACCACCCAGTTGCTCAAACAGTGAAAGCGAAAATCTTGAACCTATACAAATTGCACATCAAACATCCCCAGTAAAAAGACGACCTGGCCGCCCTAAAAAATTAGGACCACATATTGTGAAGTCTGTGAAACGTCCTATTGGAAGACCTCCGAAACCCAAAATGACAGATTTGGATGTATCAATAGGTAAAACTGGACCCAGTGTGGTGGATCGTAGAGCAACTGAGATTTCTCAGAAGGATGACGGAAACAAAAATCTAAAGATTACCATAGTGTATGGAAGATCAAGAAGGGCAAGGAGAGTCGTTTCTGAGGACTTTGGTCATTTGTCAGTGTACCAGAATGATTGTGGGTTATCTAATGGTGGCAAGTGCAGTAAAGCAAGTTCTGGAAAGAAAACTAGCAATGATCAAATAACCAAAGAACAGTTAAATGACCTCCATTTTGTTATGCCTGTTGAAGATAAGAAATCCACAATCTCTTCAAGCTGCAACATTAAATGTCAAAGACAGAGTGACGTGGCCATGTTTAGAAAACCAGGAAGACCTCCTAAGGTCAAAATTTCTGGGATTTCTGTCACGGTCAACTCAGAATCACCAAGGCAAAGAAAGATACACATGAAAAGAGAAACAAAAGATTTGCATCTGCTCCGAAAGAATCTTGTCGAATTTCAACCTTCCAAAGATAAGACATTGGATACTCCTACTGACAGTCCCAAGGATGCACTGACTGCACCGGGAAAATGCCCTCAGAATCCCAGACGGACACTTAAACCTGTGAGACATTCTGTTCGAGAGCGCAAACCCTCCATTTATTTGCTTCATTCTGTTGCTACTGCCAGGTCCTGCGCATTAGTTCGCAGGTCACGAAAACTACTGCTAAATAAGGCTAGCTCTGAGGCCAGCCATCCTACAGAGAGCAAACGCGAAGACCCCTCAAATGATGCACTTTCCAAAAAGACCAAGAATGTCAGTTGCATGCAAAATATTTTCCGTTTTTCTGCAGTTTCAGTTGATCCAATTTTCTCATCAAATGACCAGGTTAGGTGGTGGCCCACCTCCGCATCACCTGACACCTTGAATGAAGAGTTGGCCAGAAGAATCAGGTTAATGTCCAGTACTTGGGTCTCTGATGTCCGGGAGGCCAACAAAGCAGAGATCCAAACAAGTGCTAAACCAAAAACCTACGAGAGGCTTAATGGTACTTCTAAGAAATCTGCCGTCAAAAAGCTTTTTGACCAAAACTATGACATAGAGAGACTCTGTACTTGGTTTATGCAGACCACGGAAACTCAGTCCCTTGCGATAGTCAAGAAAGCTAGTGTGAAGGATCCCAAGGAAGTATTTCATTATAGCCCCAGCAGACCCAATTACAAATTGAATCTTTGCCCGAGTCCACAAGCAGAGCGTCTCAGGCAACACGTTAAAAAATTTGCAAAAATTGTCCCAAAGAGTCCGTCAATGCACAAGAAAGAACAAGAAATGTTGCGAAGGGGAAGGAGGTCACAAGCTAAGAGAAACCTCTTTAAAACTCACCCAATTAAACTGAGAAATTACATTGGGGAGCAGTTGTCTAGGTCTAGAACCACATGGCTTGTCTACAGTACAACTTTACTCCGAGCCAGATTAAAGTTTCAAACTAGGACCAGAAAAACCTGCCCTGATAAGGTGCACAAAATCTTCAGTGGCGAGATGAGAACAAGGACTACATGTGCTCGTGCTATTAAATTATTTAAACAGAGGCATAGCTTTGTTAATAACACACAGATTATGAAATTGCGCAATGCATTAAAGGCTTCATTAAAATACCAAGGAGTAGTCAGAACATCTCGGAAGATGCTCGGGAATTTGAAGGAAAACCGAATGTGCTCCAAAAGTTTGAGTCCTGAATCCCTGAAGGAGTGCAGGGTGTTTGTGAAAAAGATGAACTCCCCAAACACAAAGTTAATGACAGAGGAATGTAACAATTGCACAACACACTCTGATGGTTCTTCAGAACAAGAGAATGAGAGAAATGGGGACATTGTGGTGCAAGGGGTACTTAAATCACCTGTACCCTCATCCCCAAAGTGCACAGGAAGAAGAAAGAGAATCAAGCGGAAAAGCTACAGCACAAGTCCATCTCTCCCGTCCAAAATGCTCAGACAATCAAGGAGCAGCAGAGGTGTCCTGGGAGCAAAGTGGTGCGATTTTGTGCTTGGTAAGTAATAAAGCATTATTTCACAGTTTATACTGAACATCATTACGTACATTTTGTGTGATATAAATTTGTAGCTTTTTAAGAGTAGTACTATAACTACATTATAGGTATATTATTACAGTTTAGCCACATTGACATTTTTATATTATCACACTTGTATTGAGTTAACCGATTGTAATTTAAGACTATTGTTTTTATGAGGTAAAAGGCAACAAACATTCTGGATTCTTTTAAATGAATCAACTCTTTTTGTCTTCCTTTTTTCTTTTCACAGGGTCTTTGAAATAACTTGGAGCAAGTTTCCAGCAAGACATTCTCTTGAACTCTGACATACGGTGCCTTTTTAAAAATGGTCTGGCTGAGTATCACAAGCATTAAGACGCGCAACCTCAGCAAGCGACATGTAGCAAAAAAACTTAAGACACTTTTTGCACTATTTAAATGTATTTTGTTGTTTTTGTGTTTGTTAAAGGTATGGTTTCCTTTTAAAATGTCCCACGGTTTTATTTTTGTGGCAGACCAGAGGTAAAGATGTTGGTTCCAAGAATTTGGATGGAGTGTGAAAGGTTACATGAGCTGAATGTTGTGATATTGGAGTCTCGTAGTAGAACTCTTTTGAGCCATCTCCTGTACAAGGCAAACGTTAAAGGTTTTTTATATCTCTACATTTTACATTATTTTTAGTTGTAAGAGCTTTTTAAATTAGATTCTTTGCAAACACTCAAATGTTTAAATCTGTGTCTAATAAGTCTCTTGCTGTAAATGTTGGTCAGTGAGACCTACGGCAGAAAACCCCAAACTGTACCCTCAAAATGCATTATAAACGGTGCTGGTAGATGCTACTTTTACTTTCCTTCAGTATGTTTTTAGTTTGTAACAGCTTCTGTGAATTTGAACTGTTTGTGCATTTATTTTGTTGATGTTGCACTACCGAACCCCAAATGTTACCATTTTCCTTCCACATACTACAACATTTTTAATATGTACCCCATATTTTGGTGCAATGTTTTACTCTCAAAGACAAATTCAAAAAAAAATCCTATTCTAAATTAAAAGCTTTTAGTCTGATACAGAAGCAAATATGCTCCGGTTGTTTCTTTAATACAAAACTTTTGTTTAAAAATCTATGACACCTACCTCCTGAATCTAATGTCATGGTGGTTATAACCTAAACGGCTATTGATTATCCTAGTGATGCATCATTCAAGAACCTTTGTCACTGTTCACTGAGCCTGTATGTTTGGTCTGATTCTTCTCCCGTTTATTTATTTAATTACCGTATTATAAGTCCTATTTTCAAACTGCTGTTGTTCTGACAATTTCCTTTTTGTGGCTTTAGGTTTTGTTGAGGTTACCTGAATAAATGTAAGCTCTTTGCAACAAGACTAGGCTATCTGTGCAATATACCTAGTCCTTGCTACACATTGAGACCATAGATAAATTTGGGACAACGTTCTACTAAAAAAATACAATGTAGCTTATATATGTTTATTCTACTAGTTCATTCATGAAGTTATTTGTGAAGTAGATTGTGTTTCATTAGAAAAGGCTTTAATTTCTAACAGTGTTTCTCAACCAGTGGGCTGGTTTTCCACTAGGGCGTCTCAAGATAGTTTAAACTTTTAAAATGCGACACAACCAGCATTAAGAAACTAGAATTAAATGAAGTTATACCATGGATACACACCTTCCAGAATACTTGATTCTTGAAGGTGTGTATTAAAACTGTTTAATGCACAGGTAGTAAAGGATGGTTCTTGGCTTCCACATGCAGCCTAGTCATGGATTATCACTAACATATTTCATAGTGCTTTATTTGACAAATATACATCTTATGCTAATCTCTGCAATATTTTATTGGGTAGAAATTGTGAGGGAGGACTTTGAAGTCAAAGGTTGAGAAACAGTCTAGCTCTATCAAGTCCCAGCTCTGCATCATGTATACAAAACCTGCACCAACATGGAGGCTTTTGCACAAATGTGAGCAGGTTTAAAGCCCTCTACGGTTTTAAAACATGAATAACAAGAGTGAGTTTGAACATTTTGCATTTTATCTGTATACTTATGCCAACCATATGCTGGAGTTTGTTACAGGCATGGTCAGGAGATCTTCTGTATATTATTTTATGCCATTTTGAGGTTTTGGCCACTGTTACCGGTGCTATATGTTGTACATATAAACGTATATAAATTATATACGCATCTTGTATTTTCATGTTTTTTTAATACTTGCCTTCAAGTGTCTTGATCACTAAAACAATAAAAGCTTTTGCAAATGAGTGATATTTTTGCTTTTTCCATAGTTTCACAGCTGTGATACATTTTTATTCAATTTGTGAGATACAGCAGTGTCATTTTTAGATCAGTTGCTATTTACAAATACTGGTTTAAAATAGCAGAAATAAGTTCATTAAACAAGTGGTTAAGGATAGTAACCATACTTCTGACTTTTTAAACTACAGATACAAAAAAAAGTTACAGAGATATTAACAAATGACAAGTATTGCAGCTGATGCATGTTTAAAACTATTACCAAGATCCCAAATATGTATCTCATTGTGAGGAGTCACAATGGCAAAAAAAAATCATACTGAACTGCTGATTTGTACAATTTAGCAGTCATATGATGAATACAATAAAAAGCCTCTTTATGACCTTAACAATCATATAATCTGATTTAGGAACCATTAGCTTCTTGGTTGATGAGAGCCGTTAAATCCTGCTTGGTTTTATCCAAAGCAGCCATCTTGGCACGTCGAGTGGGTCGCACTGATGGAGGGGCTTCAGGAACATTCTCTTCATCACTGCAAAGATCATGGCATACCAACAGCATAAGAGTTAAAGATCAACTCAAAAGTTAAACACTACTTAAAAGGCTGTGTTCTTTAACAAGAAAAAAACCTACCTTTCATCAGAGGATAGATCTGCTTTACTAGTTTTCCTACCATTTTTGGCAGTGGATGCTTTCTTCTGGCCTGAACAAAATAAAGACATTGCATATTGAAAATTGGACAAAAAAAAGAATATTTGATCAAATGTGAAATAGGAATAAGATGGGGATAAACAGCACCTCTTTTGGCACGTTTAGGTTTAGTCTCATCTTTTGTCACAGTCTCTTCAAAGATACACAAGAGGTTGATTAATAAACAACTATACAGTGTAACAACTATGGGAACTTTAAACAAACTACTTCCTCTACCCTAAAAATGTGTTAACATTGTTCATGTGAATTATGATACCTTCAGCGTTGTCATCCAAGGCAAGCAAAGTTGTGTCCTGGTTACTGGCTGATTTAGTGCAGGGATCTCCATTAAGCTGGTTACGTAGCTTTTCAATTACCCTTATACAGTATTTATCTTTTACTTCCTGTTGAAAAAAAGAAAGACAATGGTCACGTGACTTGATGGATTATCAATATCTGTCTTTCAATTACAGTGAGAGAAATAAGTATTTGATCCCCTGCTGATTTTGCAAATTTGCCTGCTTACAAAGAAATGAAGGGTCTATATTTTTAATGGTGGGTTTATTTTAACTGATAGAGACAGAATATAAAAAAATCAATTTTTTTTATTTATTTAAAGGTTATAAATTTATTTGCATTTCATTCAGTGAAATAAGTATTCGATCCCCAAGCAAAACATCTCTTTGTACTTGGTGGAGAAACCCTTGTTGCCAAGCACAGCGGTAAAACATTAAGAACTGATAGTTGGTCACCAGGTTTGCACATGTGTCAGGATACATTTTAGTCCACTCCTCTGTAAATCTTTAAGGTTTCTTGGCTGTTTCTTGGAAAGATTTTCTATAGGACTAGGGTCTAGAGACTGGCTAGGACATTTAGTATGCTTCTCCTAAAGCCACTCTTTGGTTGTCTTGGCAATATGTTTTGGGTCTTTGTGAAGTTAAAGCCACATCCATGATCCATCTTCGGTGATCTAGTTAAGAGGTGGAGGTTCTCGTCCAAGATTGTACGGTACACTGGCCCATCCCTCAGCCCCTCAATGAGATGAAGTCATCCTGTACCCATAGCAGAGATAAAAAGCCCTAAAGCATAATGTTTCCAACACCGTGCTTCTCTGTAGGAATGGTGTTCTTGGGGTCATAGTCAACGTTTCTCTCCCTCCAAACACAGGAGTCAATTTTGGTCTCACAGCAGAGCCAGCACTTTCGCAAAAGTCTTTTCTGAATCATTTTGATGTTCATTGTCAAACTTCAGATGAGCCAGACGGGCTTTCTTGGCCAGGCAATCTATTGTGGCATAGCGTGTTACCAATGGTTTGCTTGCTAACTGTGGTCCCAACTGTCTTGAAATCATTAACAAGCTTCTTCCATGTAGTTCTGGGCTGATCTTTAACCTTTCTCATGACCATCTTTACTCCATTGGGGAAATCTTGCAGGGAACTCCAGAATAAGGGCATTTGATAGTTATATTGTATTTCTTCGATTTCCAAATAATCGCACCAACAGTCGTCTCCTTCTCACCAAGCTTCTGTCTGTACCCTATTCAAGGTTTGTGCCGGTCTACAATCTTGTCCCTGATATCCTTTAAAACCTATTTGGTCCAGATTCTGTTGGCAGTCATCTTTTATATACTTGACAAAAGCTGATTTAGTAGTACTGTCTTTAAGTGACAGGAGTAATCTGTGGTCCATATAGGCACATAACCAATCTGTGGAGCCAGAATTCTTGCTAGTTGGTAGGGGATCAAATACTTATTTCACTAACTGAAATGCAAATCAATTTATAACTTTTAAAGAAAAGATTTTTCCCAGATGTCTCTATCAGTTAACATAAACCTACCATAAAAATTATAGACCCTTAATTTCTTTGCAAGCAGACAAACTTACAAAATCAGCAGGGTATCAAATACTTATTTCAGCCACGGTATACTAAATCTGCTGTTATTTTAAATATAAAAACAATATTATCTTTTGCCATAATAAAATAATGCTTTTGACCACCTGTATGTGGAGAGTGATTTAACTACCAAGTACCTGTAAAATGTCTTTTAATAAAAGCTGCAATTCATTGGTGGCAGGTCCTGGTTCAGTGGTAAGCTCCAGCCAGCTCAGGGTCTTACAGTAGAGATGCACTTCAGGAGCTTTGACATCCCTCAAGATCTCATTACAAACTCGCACTGCCAGAGAGTCATGGACAGATGCCCCCTGCAGAAAAGAAGATTGGTCACTTGCTTAAAGGAAAAGAAGAGGCATTCATTTTGCAAACGTATTCTTAAATACACACCTGTACAGCAGCAGGTTGCAAAAGAGCACTAGGTCGTGTTAACTCGACGTAAAGCTCAGCCACGTTGGAAGTGTCCACCTCAGATAAAGGAGACGTCACAGGAGCATTGAAGAGTGTCCTCATGGTCAACAGGAAGCTCTCTTCAACACATTCTTGATTTGCTCTTGTGTTTAAGAAGAAAAACAGTGTAAATACGGTAAAATTCATAAATCATCCATGCCAGATCATGTTGAAAGCAGCCTGAGTTTGACTTTTATAATGTGTCCTTGTATAATTTTTCAGAAGAGTTTAGTTTGAGTGAGTACCTGCTCGCCCGGGCATAAATCTGTAAGAAAACCCCCAGGCAATGGCGTAGTCTCTGATCATCCTCAGTAACAGGATTATACCACAACAGCACCAGTCGGGAGAGCAGCTTCGGACTTACGATTCTGCCACAGTACATTAGCTTTGCTAGACCCTCTGCCGTTTCAGTGCGAAGTTCACAGATCTGAAAGAATCGATTTGGGTTTCTACAACCATTTATAAATGCAATCCTATTCTAATTCATTACTTCTGGTAATGTCATAACTAATAATCTTTCTCTATACAGTAATCACCATAAAAAAAGCAACCACTGCAGACATTGTGAGTTCAGCCGTATGTTGCAATTAGTGGTCGACCGATTATCGAACCGGCCGATTATAGGCGTCGATATCAAAGATTTAGCCGATAATCGATATCGATCATTTTCAAAACCGATTTGCCGATGAAGTAATTTAATTTTGAAATGCCGCACGCACGCACGCGCACACACACCTCAAGCTGCTCGCGACAAATGTAAGATCAAGTTATTTTTCGCAACTTATTTATACACATAATTGTTCAAAGACACACATGGGTGTGATTAAATGCCCGTCTTGCCGACAATACACTCAAGGAATAGGCTAATGTACTAACTAAGTGTGTCTAAAATATGCTTTTAATGTTATAGCTTCATGAAAACATTTGCGGTCTTTTCAACAACATACACAATAAAGCTATGATGCAATTAAATTATTTACACTTATTATATAAATTCAAACTGTGCTAGTTAATCCAATGATGAGCAAAATGATTAATTGAATAGTTCTAGTATTGTATGGAATTTTTAAGTCGTCAGAACATATTTTTTTCCATAAATAAATATAATTTATTCCATTCAATTCATTTTTTCATTTGTTCCTTGTTGATTTTTACTGTGTTGCTTGTGGTTTACAAAATGTTCACAGAATTCTGCTGGGTGCTCCCTTCTTTCTTTTGTTATTATTAATATAAATGTTATGATTAAGATTTCTCAGTCAGAATTAAAAATCTTTAAAATGTTTCAGAGCCTGTGTTCTTAATTTCTATATAAATTTACCTTTTTACACTATATATAGTTATCGGTTCAAAATATCGGCTATCGGTCTAATTCACATGGAAATAATCGGTATCGGCCTGAAAAACGTCGACCTCGGTCGACCTAGTTGCAATGGTGTCCTGCCATATTGGGCCAATGATATTGGAAAGTTATGGCATTTTGGTGTGGGATAAAAGTATCTGTACAAAGAGAAATAGCTGCTCACAAGAATAACAGATCCGGTACATTCACTTTAAAATTAAATATTGTAATTAAACAGCTGTACCTCGCTATCAAGAAATTCTGAAAGCATCTTCAGAATGCTCTGCACGGTACTCTCCACCTCATCTTTAGCTAATTGCTTAGGATTTCCATTACTGTTATCCGGAGAGTCGGGTGACTGTGATGCAGGAGGGGCCGGCTTGTCTTGCAGGATGTTGAGGCCATTCAGCAGAAGCTGATCAATGAGCGCTCTAAGAGCACTGATCCTGATTTTAGGCTCATCTAGTTGTGTGATCTACACACAAATTCAGAAAATAAAGTCTATGAAATTAACAAAACAAAATAAATTCAATCCAATTTAACACAAGTGTCTTATATTACCTGCAAAAGCAGCACAAGGTGTGTGTTGGCAAAGTCTTTGCTGTGAAGAGCAGCAGTTCCCAAGCAGACAATCGCCATGTTACGAACAGCAGGGTTGGGGTTCGACACACTTGGCAATATCTAGAAGGAAGAGGTCAATTGTAAGTTATACCCGCCATGATTGCAAATCAAGTCATGCAATGAACTGATGACTGGACATTCAAAGTTGTTTGATCAGTGCACTAGATTCCAACGGTGTATAGGTTTGTTCTTAGAATAACAGAAAATGTCTATTAATGTTTTTATGAACGTGTATACTGTACCAGTGACTCTATTAGAGCAGTCATGGTAGGGCAGATCCCTCTCTTGATGCTCATTTGCTTGAACAACTCGGCACACATCATCAGACATTTTAACAGAGTCTCCGGATCACTCTGTGGAAACACACAGGATTGTTTTACAACATAAGACACATTTTTTGTTCTTAGCCATAGTCTGTGGTTGATAAACATGCAATATTCTACATGTGCCAGCCAACTTTTAGTAATACAGCTTATTGTATCTTCATATACAATTCTAATTTCAAACATATTGTCTTCAAAACAAATACATTCAATGTTTCTAGGCTCAATTCATGCAAAATCTATGTGTGAACGTTATTAAGTTAGAGCTTAGCGCTCAATGGCTTGGGGACAATATATTTAAATTGTGTAGCGGACCGCTGTGGCGTTGGATTGAGCAGTGTTCTATACTGGACGTGTCAATACAACCATTTCAAATCGCACCCAAATAGTTTAAAGGACTTTATATTAAATAATTTAACGCTAGACAATGATGCAAGAAAAAAAGGATATTGCGTTAATGCCATTTAATATTTTTAATCTGAAAAAAATGATCGTATGAGTAAACGTTAAATCATCTATGTGGCCATTCAGGCAGGCACAGAAACTCAAGATACAGAAACACACCCATACTAATAAAAGGACCATAAAACAAAAGCAAACCTCAAAGTACCACAGTTTTGAGAGAGAGCCAACAAGCATAAACTTCCCTGTTGTTCTTACTGACAATCCTAGACTATTTATTAGCCTGCATACTCATCTAGAATGTACTATAATTTCCTGCTTTGTAAAAACATAGTGTGCTTATTGTTGACTTCCACATTGCTTTGGATAAAAGCGTCTGTCAGGCTTGTTGCGATAATTGGTGTCACCGTTGATAAACTGTGTTACCCGCCTACCGATTACATAACCTGTCCATGACGGCACCGACCCCCACCGTCATTTACAATTTTTTTAGGGTAACACTTTATTTAACGGTGCCCTTGTTACACATGTTACATGTATTAACTATAGTGTTTACTGTAAATGATGCATAGTTACATGTAACTAACGCTAACCTAACCCTATTGTTAGTACATTTAGTTACTTTTTAGGACTCAGTTCTTAAATGTATAACTACACTGTAAAATAAAGGGTAACCTTTTATAGTTATAAATCACTTAGTTTAGTCAAAGACCAAACTACAGTTGCGTCTGCTGCATTCAGCATAAGCGGAACAAGTGTCATGGCAAAGATCAGCAGCAAGAGTCAGATTTTATTCATCATGTGAGGAGAGTGAAGTGCTGACTGACAAAGACGATGGCGGAGGCTTTTTCTGGCAAAGAACATGTAAGCACTGTTGTCAAGAGCCGGTAAAGGTTTAATTTTCTTTTTGTTCTAATTTTCAAAAGCCAGTGCTTTGCCATTTATTTAACATTAATGTTTTTCGTTTCGTAATCAATACTTATTCAATACCTTTTTTATTTATTTATTGATGAAACGTTATTGTTTCGTATTCCCTTCTAATTTTTTGTCTTATTTGTTTATTTGTTGCACAATGTGTGGATTGATTACTCGTTTTGATAATCTAGGCAATAATGTAACCGTGATTATTTGTTTTGTAAGGTCTGTGTTTAATATAAGCAAATGTCAGCGTACTTTTTTATGGTTTTGTGTGTTTTATTAAGAAAGATATTAAACCCAACCCACCATTGATTCAAGCAATTGCTGTTACCGTATTGCCGCTATTTTAAAACTGAAAGTAAAATGCGTCATGCACAGGGCCGTATCTTCAATCACCCCACAGCAAACCCCCCAGCCTCACTAGTTCAACCGGTATTTTTACATGTCGATTAACCAGTGGGAAAATCCCAACACCGCAACATCTGCTTTATGAATAATTGCAATCATATTTTAACACCCCACTGGCTTTTTCAATAGACCCGTCTGCAAGACAAACAACACTGGTCCAGAAGCCTTTTCAGTCTCATATTTTTAACAATTAAATGATTTGTTGTAAGGTACCTTTTCCACCCGCTGCTCCTTGACATTATCAGTTGACTGTGAGGCTTCCAGTGCAAGCTGATTCTTGAGCTCCTCCAGCTGAGAGATTGAGTCCTTTAGCTCTGCCGCACGACTGAAATCCTGACAGCTGATGCACTCTTCTAGACTCTGCTTTGCTTCCATTATCTGCACTCGCACCTCAGCCAGCTTCAGACAGAGATTGCAGACAAATGAAAAACCCACCACAGGAGATTACACAACTTCAGGCACCTGGGGTTAATGAAGTCTCACTCACTTTCACTTGTTTCTTGCGTTTCTCGTTCTCATCTACTGGCTCAGCAATGGGCAGGATGGGCTCTCTCACGTCAGAGATTATTTCAGCCACCTGTTTAAATCAGAATAGCACATAATTAAACCTAAAGTGTCATCAACTCAAAATAAAAAACTTTTGTAAAGTGAACTGATTCTGATCTTTTCATAATTAAAACAATGCATGGATCGGAGATCTTGCTTTACAACTATATAAAACACTTGAGATTGAATTTTTTGGGAATATGATTAGAGACAAAAGATCAGCGCTGGGACAAATGTATTAGATGTCAAAAATGTGATTATGTTTGTCATTGAAGAAAATTAAGGTTTTGTTTCTTGGCAGGTACACAATAGTCTCAGTCTTAAAGGTTGTACAAGGTATACAAAACAATAAGATGAAATAATAGATGTATCTAGAAAGACTAATCTTCAGAGTAAAAGTTTCTTTTGTGAAGTTAAGAGTGTTCCGACTCAAACTTACCACATGAATTTTCTTTGTGTCGTCTCGTAATATGCCAATCAGTTTTTCAACCAGCAGACCAATCAGTGAGGTGGGAGTGTTGGGCAGCACAAGAATCTCTTTTAGCACTGCCACCATGCGTTTCCTAGAAGAAAGCATGAAACTTCAGCTGCATTAACTTCACACAGAGTTAAACATGGTGTAATTTTGTTTTGCCTTTAAACAAAAATGGGTTCAGCTGAAAAAAGGAGATCAGGGATGGCATGAACGCTCTTTAACACCCTTAAACTCAATAGACACTAAAATAGCCAAGTGGATTTTTGATAACTCAGACCTGCCACCCTCCTCAGAAGTGTCCAAACACCCAACTAGCAGAATCAACTGCTGTCCAACAAACTCTTGGGTCATCACCACCTCAAGCTGCGTCATATCAGCTCTCTGCTCCTCTGAAAGCTGAGTAATGCTCTTCAGAAAACTGAAACGAAACACAAGAGCTTGCTTACATAGGTGAGACGAAGAATAAAAAAAACGTAAGAAATTATACAATTTAACAAATTAAAAGTAACAGCAGCTGACAAATCTCAAACATCTAATGATTGCAGCAGCAGTTTTGTGCATTGTGATGATAGGTATGATATCCAGAAGACAATGGGAAAGAGTTTAAGCAATGTAATCCATATTCACCTGTACAGATACTCTGCAAAGATTGCTGCTTCAGGAAGTATCTGCTCCATTATTTCCTCTCCCTCATCTCCTTTACTCTTGACAAACTCACACAATGCTCTCCAGTGCAACACATTTTCACATGTAAGCGAGTCCACAGGAATAAGCTTCCTATACACAGACACAGACATTTAAGCCATGTTAAGCCTTTACTTGACACTCAGTAGTGACAATGAAATATCTCTGACAGTATTTGGCATTTCTGATTCTAAATTCCAATTAAGGAATAGGCCATTCAATCTAACGTGTGCCATTTCCACAAATTCTGTTGGGAAACAACTTTACTGCAAATTGGTCCCTAGCAAAGATTTAATTAGTCAATTGAATTGGTAAAAGTAACTGACCTCTCATCCAACCCGGCAGCATTCTGCAGGAGCTCATCAGAACTTGTTGTCATGGAGAAGATGGCATGAAGTGTGGTCACCGCAGTCTCTGCGCAATTTTCCACATCCAGTTTGTGCAGCATCTGCAACACGTCTCCCTGCAGCAAGCGAAGCCACGCAGGCAGCAAATGGGTCTTAACAACCTCCTTCACTGAGTCTTAAGAGAGATGCACATGAATTTTAATGCATGTAGATGTCTGTTTTGACAGTTTGATTGGTGAATGTTACATTCCTTTACCTGCAGAGTCATTGAGCCCTTCATGCAGTAGACTGACTCTCTGAGCAATGGACAGAGCTCGAATATGCACTTTCTCCGCAAGCACCTGAAGTACAAATGTCCAGTTTTCAGACGTATACACACAACATTTTAATTTCTAAATGTATTGTGGCCATTCCAGACCAGTGTTGGTTGTATCGCAACAAAATCAGATCTCAGCAGTGACACAGTCATCCAACAGCAATGTACAGTCGTGGCCAAAAGTTTTGAGAATTACATAAATATTTGTTTTCAAAAAGTTTGCTGCTAAACTGCTTTTAGATCTTTGTTTCAGTTGTTTCTGTGATGTTTTGAAATATAATTACAAGCACTTCATACGTTTCAAAGGCTTTTATCGACAATTACATGACATTTATGCAAAGAGTCAGTATTTGCAGTGTTGGCCCTTCTTTTTCAGGACCTCTGCAATTCGACTGGGCATGCTCTCAACTTCTGGGCCAAATACTGACTGATAGCAACTCATTCTTTCATAATAACTTCTTGGAGTTTGTCAGAATTAGTGGGATTTTGTTTGTCCACCCGCCTCTTGAGGATTGACCACAAGTTCTCAATGGGATTAAGATCTGGGGAGTTTCCAGGCCATGGACCCAAAATTTCAACATTCTGGTCCCAGAGCCACTTAGTTATCACTTTTGCCTTATGGCACGGTGCTCCATCGTGCTGGAAAATGCATTGTTTACAAGAATTGAACCTCTTTCCTTGCAGTTCTTGATGAACCTATAAATTGTTGATTTAGGTGCAATCTTATTAGCCATAATATCCTTGCCTGTGAAGTCTTTGCAGGTCACCATGGTTAACAATGGAAGAACAATGATTTCAAGCATCACCCTCCTTTTAACATGTCAAGTCTGCCATTCTAACCCAATCAGCCTGACATAATGATCTCCAGCCTTGTGCTTGTCAACATTCTCACCTGAGTTAACAAGATGATTACTGAAATGATCACAGCAGGTCCTTTAATGACAGCAATGAAATGAGGTGGAAAGATTTTTTGGGATTAAGTTAATTTTCATGGCAAAGAAGGACTATGCAATTCATCCTCTTCATAACATTCTGGAGTATATGCAAATTGCTATTATAAAAACTTAAGCAGCAACTTTTCCAATTTCCAATATTTATGTAATTCTCAAAACTTTTGGCCACGACTGTAGAAGAATGACAGCATAACGACGCATGAAAACATATATATAGCATATAGATCAAAAATGTTTTACTTTTCATAAAATATTACTGTTGTATTGCTAAAAGTGAATATAAACTTGTTTTCTTTGCAGTATTTGAGGTGTGAAAAAATACGGAGCAAATTTTCTATCATTTTGACCCTTTTCACCAGTTTTCATTTTCTGCAAATAAATGCAATAAACATAAACAATCATTTTTTAGAAATTTGGTAAAGAATATATATTGTTAATAGCTCAACGAATGAAACAAAAATGAGCATTGTACCTAAACACATATCTATAAATACTTAATTTTAAAATCAGAAAAACTTTCTGAAATGGTCTCTTAAAGAATTAAAGGAACAGTTCACCCAAAAATGAAAATTGTGCCATCATTTACTCGACCTCAGATTGTTCCAAAACTGTATAAATGTCTTTATTCCAAATATCTTTCTTTGTGTTTAACCGAAGAATGTTAGTAACCAAACAGATCTCATCATTCATTGACTCCCATTGTATGTATTTTCCCTACTTTGGCAGTGAATGGGATATGAGATATGTTGGGTTACTGACATTCTTGAAGACATCTTCCTTTGTGTTTAACAGAACAAAGAAACATATACAAGTTTGTACAATCTGAGGATGAGTATATGATAACAGAGTTTTCATTTTTGGGTGAACTGTCCCCTTAATTTTACAACGGCTCTATGTATTGCCTGAGTAAGATGTAATCGACCAAGAAAACAAATAAAATATTTTCTGAAACTATGTAGCTTATTCATTATTATGCCTACTATCTATAATTTATGAATCAGTTTTCCCCAGACAATTTTACCTGATACGCAAGTTTCCTGACTTTCTCTTTGACGTCCCTGGTGCGTTTGTAGATTTTAGAGAGTGTGACGGCTGAGGGGGCAATGCATGAAAGCACAGCCCGTCGAACCTCAGGGTTCGAGTCATTTTCCAGAAGCAGCATATATGCTATACACAAAATTAGTCACATAAAAAAAGTATTTTTAGCTGGGATCATAAGTACTAAAAACTATAAGAAATGCTCTACGCATCACGTTATTAAGTGTTTATGCATACAAACCTTTAATAGTCGGGCAATCTGGGTTATTGGGGTCCTGAAGGCGGGCCATTGCTAGTGCTGCCTGTATCCTGACATTGGGGTATTTGTCTGTGACTCTGACCAGCATAGCCTCATGTATCCTATCGCACAGATCATCGTCTATCTGTGCATTTTCACTCAGACTGCCCAGCAACTTATTCACCAGCTGACACACACGAAACCTTACCGCATGACTGTTCGCACCATGAGACTGAGGCAGAGAAAAACAGCAAGTTGGTAAAAACCAATATACACAAGAACATATAAAGATGACAACATTTAAATTGTTTCTTTTAAAAAATGGTTGCAGTGTTAGTACAGATTGTAAAGGGCAAGCATATTTTCATACACTACTGTGAGGTAGTGACAGTACCTCCAACAGGAAGTTAAACAGGAAGTTCAAAAATTCATTCTCATCTTCCTCCTCCTCCTCCTCCTCTTCTTCTTCTTCAGCCTCCTCATTTACAGGCGTCTCAAAACAAGCGGCAAACTTTGTAACGAAATCAATGACATTCTCCACGGCTGGCTCACGGGTGTAAATAATCATGGCATACTTCAGACAGCGGATGAACTCCTCGTGGAATTCATTCTTATCCTCCAACTAAACAGAAATTTTACATGTTATTTCATAAGAAAATGTTCAATGTATCAGCAATGTTGTTTCTACTGTACCTTAATATATCTGTTCTTCAAACTGGCAGCAAGCTTGGCCTTGTTATTGTGAGCCTTCTGTGCACGCCTGAAAGCTTCTTCAATCTCAAGATCAGTGTCTCCAGTCATGTTGATGCTACTGAGACAAGACACATTAACTGTTACTGCTGTGTTGGCAGGTCAGATACACGCGCTGCACATCATCCACTGGAATTACGCAGAAGGTCACGTTATAAGACAAAAACACATTTAGTTTAGCAGCATATGAGTAACGTTAGAGATGTTAATAAACACACACTTCACATTTTAGGTCGGTGTTAAAGTATTAGTCACGGAACACGTGTTGGATAGCGTTATCTCAACAGGACACGAATCGTTACCTGATATTTCCTCGACCCATCGGACGCTTTAATTTCTCTAAATAAGGAGTTGTTTGCTGAATGAACTACAATTTACAACACAATACGCTGCATGTTAAACGACAGGAATCAAGCAACCAAAAATGCAAGATTTAAACTTAAACATATTAATTGTAGAAAAAAAGTTTTTTGGCAAGAGACTGAGCGACCCAAGTTAACGTTGTTACTCCTCAGAAAAACGGTTAGCCCAACAGCTAACAACAATACAAAACACGAGGGGAAAACTACTCATTATAACATTTTTTTTCAAATACTCTTTGTTGATATGTTCATGAAATATCATATATTAAGCCAAGTGTGTTAATAAAGAGGTTAAAGCTTTTAAATATGTGTCGTACCTGTAGGAAGTAGAATGTGAAGCTTATTTTTATTCTTGAACAACCGGCTCGCGCCACTTTTCAAAATCCGCTATCGCGAGAAAACAACCAAGCACCGCCCTCTGCTGCCCATACAGCTACGTCCGGAAGTGGTGCAAAATCTCGCCAAATAAATACAATAAATTACATTAGCTAACGCCTACATCCACCCCAACCCTAAACCTAACCTTACAATAACAACAAATATTAATCAACTGTTTTCAGCGTGACAAAAAATGATGCGGCGTTGAAGTGCGCATGCTCAGTGGAGGTAAAGTTCGCTGTATCCCTTCTAGTCAAAACCGGCTGCATCGACAGGATGTTTATGAATTAAGAACAACTACCACTAGGTGGAGTTCGGTAACTTTAAAAACAGTTATCAAATAGAATGGCTTCATTCGGGGGATGCTTGCAGTTGATCATCTTTTTTATTAAGTTATGTTTCTAAGATACAAAGAATGTTGGCATTTCACTTGACGTTTCCTTGTTGATGACGGTCGTTGATGAGGGGGCTGTTGCAACACAATTGTAAAATATGTGTTTAAATTTTAGAAATATCTCTGAATATGGTTGTACATTTTCCAAGTTGTGTGAATGGCATTACAATAATTTTGGAAAAAGCTCATTTAATTACCACAACATTTTTTTTTTTTTATCAGGCTAGATAGAGTCGAGGTTTATGACCACTATCATGCAAAGAGATTTAAGACATACATGTAAATCTGTGAAAATATCCCATGGTCGTCATCACGCTCGGTTTTTAGTGATGAGTTGAACGGTTATCGCGTGCTTGAAGACATTTGTTTATTTTACTAGACAAAAGTCCCATACACTAGAAATCATTTTTCTTATGTCTATGGTTGCCTTACCATCAGAATTTACCTGGCCCTCTTGCACCCTCTACTGTTTGAAAAAAAAGCAATTTAAATGATTTCTGTAAAACCTGTCAGTTTTTGCTGCTGTTTATAATATTGATCATAGAAACTATTAACGTCATTAAACCCACAAATAAGACGAGTAATAAAGTCAGCGTAAGAAATAACTGGTCTATAAATATGGAGTGCGTGTGTGTGTGGTATGGGAGGGGTTATGATTACACTGCGGTACCCGTGACTCGTGATTGTAAGACCGAGTTACGCCCCGGGTGAGAGACAGGTGTCCGGGTCGGGTGCACATGCCGTCACTGAGTCCTGTCCTACGTCTCGCCGTTCTGCCGTGTCCGTGTTCCTGATGGCATTAGCATTTGAGGTTCGCGCTCACTGGGGGAAGCGTCGCGGCGGAGCGGGAAAGTGTTCGCCGGTCGCTTCAGCATGCAGAATGGTTTCGGCTGTTGTATGGACCCTACTTTCAGGATCACGTAGAGGCGACCAGGGTGGTGCGCAGCCGGATTTGTGATTGATCAGCGGGATCTAACGGGGTTATTATGGCTTCCAGCGCTGGGAAGATGACCCAGCCCCCCGGTGGCGGCGCATGTAACGGGACCGCTATTGCCGACCCCTCCAATGTTGAGCAGGAATTGTATGATTATCAGATGCACACAAAAATGTGCAAGAAAATAGCGCAGCTAACTAAGGTAAGCGCATTTATTTGCTAGCAGTCATTTGAACTATCACGCTACCGGTGAGCAAAAACGTGAGTACACATAACGTGTTCCGCAGTGGTGTGTGCATATATATTTATATATATATATATGTGTGTAATTTTGTCGCCGCAATCCAATCCGTCTTTCTTGTCAGTTATGCTTTCAGAGGTGTGCCCTTTAGATGTCTATAGTATATAAAGCAAATAATAAAAGCACTACAATGAACACAGTGTTGTCTATAAATAGAATATATATATACACATATATATTTTGCCTGACCCATGACATCTCTTGTAAAGAAATGCAACAGGGTTCAAGCGTGCAGCATCGTATCACTATCTTCACGTTACAGGTGATGCATATCCATTAGGCTATTCAAGTCACGATTGAAATAGATGGTTGTCAGTTGTATGTTTGTAAACGGTTTAAATGTGCTGTCATGGAGTTTATATAGTTAGACCATAGAGGCTACTGAAGTTCACAATAGAGGTTTTAGTATACATTTCTGAATGGTGTGCTCATCATTGGTAACATAAAGGTTTTTATGTGTATGTACTATAAGAAAATGTACAGCTGTTCAATTTGCATCCAATTGGTTTTTAATAGCCAATGAGGATTTGTGTTATAGAAGATCCCAATGTGACAACTTGCCTCATTTACTCTGACAGTAAACCCTGCTGCTGGGACTGGTTGTCACAGGAGGTCAATGTGTGTTCAATAAACTGTATATTTTTTCCTGGGCAATAATAATAAAGCTGTTCAATGTCTTTCATGCCTATACAGAAATGTACATCGTAATATTATGTAGAAGTGTGACAACTTCATCCCAATCTGTTTAAAAAAAATACTTAAAAAAATATATATATTGGGGTTAAATGTCCATATATATACTTAATACACAATGTCACTGCTTTCATTTCTATTTTACAGCAACAACACGTACATCTAAAGACTGCATAAAATGCAATTCTGCATATTCAGGTGCTTTAACTGTAAAACATTGCAGCGTGTTTCAGCTGTCTGAATATGGATTGCAATATCCATTTTACTCTTGTGGGTGTGAAACACTGTAAATAGCCCTACTTGCATTTTTATGTGTTGTTCAATGACATTGATTAAAAATGCGTTTTATTTAGGCTTTTTTAACTTCATGAGATGCTTGTACTGATAAGCCCACACCGAACATTTCTAAAAGCTTGTAAATTTAGATGCATTACAGGATGATGTTTGATGTTGTCTACAACAAAAGTATCAGCAACTTAGCTTACGATAGAAGAAAGAAATATGATTTTTAGGGATTATCAAGACATTGCTCGGTCACTTTCAGTAGATATCTTGTTGTACTATGCATGAGGTGCAATAGAATCAACAAATTAGCTTACAAAGACAAAGAAACTACTTTTCCTTTCTGCGAGTAATCTTGAAATGATAGCCAGACGTACATTGGGAATAAATAGAAAAAGAAAGTACGATTATTTTAGAGAATTGCCAGGTAGGCCTTTTGGTAACTTTCGGTAGACAAATTGTTGACATTTCTACAAGGACTCTAAAGGAAACACGATCCACTATTGGCAAGAATGCACACAATAGATCTAAATGCATTTCACACGTTTATTTAGATTTTTATATAGGCTTTCAGGGGTCTTAAATGGTACTATTAATGTGATAGAGTCTCTATGATGATATACTTCAACTCAAGCACGCCAGGGTGAATGCTTCATGTTTAGGTGTATTACATTTCCAATACACAGGCCAGAAAAGCCTTCAAGGGAAGCGGCATGGAATTTAACCTCAAGTTGCTGGAATTAGAATATTGTACGTCACATTGGATATGATAGCATATTTTAAAATACCAAGTGACCACACTTCCGCCCACAGATCACAAGATGAAAGTTTATCAACAAAACAACAACTTTTTCCTGTTAGTGAACACAATACTTCCCCCCGTATTTTGGACCTCTGGAGTCTTATTTGAAGTGATGCATGTTTTGTCTGGCTGTGCCCTGGTGATGCATTACAAAATTAATAACCGTAAACTTTTTTGTCACTTTAAAAAATGATCATCCTGTAGGCTAACTATAAATTATGTAACCATGAAAACAGAGAGGGTAGATGCTGTAATATCCATTTAAAGACACACACATGCACGCACTATTGCTTGTGTATAAAGTAGGCAAATAGATGGTGAGGGAATGTGTATCAGGTTTTATTATGGACATTAGTCAGGGTAGACACCAAATGTAATTAGACACAAATCAAGGCTTCAGTATACCACCAACTGAACACCTTAGTTTGTACATCTAGTGTTCAGATCTGTTTACTTGTCAGATTTTATTGTTTGGCATAAATTGAAATGGCCACAGTGTCAACAAAATAAGTCATGACTCGAGATTCAGACCAGTTACTTTCTGAATGTTTATGTGTATTTGTGTATGTTGCCTTTTGGCGGAAATATCACAACTGCTTTGTGGGATCCCTGTGTCGTCATGAAAACATACTCCTACCAGTTATCTTTTGTGTGTGCGTGTGTCTATATGCACACATTCGTGAGTCATACCCTGTCTGCAGGCGGTAAAGTACATGCTTTAATACTTACTAATGCTGTGCAACTATACTATTTTTATAGATCAGGTCAGTGTGTGTGTGATGTGATATTGTTAGATCTACTTTTGTACGGTGAGCAACATACATTGTAAAAATCCAAGAACAAATCGTACCAGACAATCTTTAGAATTAAACAGTTGTAACATTCTATGATATTTTCAGTATTAATACTTGTGAACAAAACATGTAGGTTTTAATATGAGCATGTCAAATATATAAAAGACTCGCTGGTGTAAGAAGTCTGCGCTAAGCAAATAACAAAGCTCTGACAAAGCATCTTCCCTAAATATATGCTATGCTGTGATAAACTGAACATGAAAATATGTTTCTTAAACTTAAAGCTGCAGTGTAATGTCCAGAACAGAAAATTGAAAATTTTGCCTTGAGCTATTTCAGAGAAGTCATATATTAAAGTTTAAAGCATTGGCCTTATGTTAGTCCTCTGTTAACAAGGAGTCTCATTTGTTTGTATACAGTATGTGAATGTTAATGGGGTGCTGAGACGCGCATGTTTACAAATGTAATAATACATTTTGTAATCAACCAATATTGATTATGTTAGATTAAAAGGCGCAAATTCTGTCATTTACACTGCTTTTCTTTTCATTAAATTGTTGAAATTGTAGGTGAGAGACTCATTACAATACATAAATGCAAAAAAAGTATTTTGTTGCTTTTTCCTTTCTAATGGTGTCTTTCTATCTAAGTCTGTAAAATATTCTAAGACAACAAACCTGACTTGAATTTATGTGGTGAGAAGGGAAAACCTGGTTTCACAGAGTAGCTAAACAGCTATATTCTTTTATGTGTGATTCACAATCCACACACACAAAACACACAATTAGTTTAATATCCCTGGCTGTTAAATGTAATTTTTTTACTGAGGACACAAAAATATACATATAAATATGTACTTTATATAAAACCATTTACTTTGTCTTTGGCTGTGCTAACATTCCCTCTCTTTCCCAGTACAGTCTGTGCACCCTAACTTATGTCTGCTGTCCTATATAAAGCTAGCCGACATTTCTGTCTTTCAGGTACAGAATTTACTTTCCATTTTATTCTGTACTGTAAAACCTTAGAGTTCATGTTCAAGGACTGAGAGGGATGTAGACAGAGGGCAAAAGTTATAAGATGTGGACTGGGACAGACAGAGAGATAGGGCAGATAGCTTACAGAGAGACTGTGGGTGGAAGGCCAAGAGAGAAAGAGTAAGAGAGAGAATGGGCGAGTGAGGAGGGAGGGAGTTCTTCGCAGTCTACCATATGGAATGTCCAGCACTGCTGTGGCGGCGATTAATGGCAGACAGTCAGGCGTCATGGTAACACACGAGCCACTTGAGGGATGAGTGAGACGTTGGGAATCTGATGACACCCCAGGCATGGGGACTTATGGGTAGGACACATTGACGGAGATCCAAAGTGACACGTAATATTAGGACTCACTCGTACGGCCACACTTGCGGGCTCAAAAATACATATACTTATGACCTGTAAAAAATACACAACAATATATGAAACTTGTGTAAACAAGCAGAATACAACTAATCATAAGCACTCGAGACCACAAAAGCAATTCAAAGTCAGGCATAAACATGGATGTTTTATATTTATAGTTTTATTTGTTTCTCTGTATAGAGTTCCCTAGTTATTTGTTGCATTTCAGGCTATTTTTATATTTTATGCACTGCATTGTTATTTAAGATTTCCTTTTTTAATGTTTTGATATTTTCTTAAAGATATGATAATTTTATAAATGTATGCATTTTTATAGGCTGCAGCTGCCTGAATTCACAAGTCAGTAAAGTGATAGTTCACCTCAAAATAAAAAAAATCTTATTATTTACTCAACCTCTTATCATTTCAAAGCTGTATGACTTTCTTCCTTCCCCAGAACAAAAACAAAGACATTTTGAAAAAAATTTGGCAACTGAACTGCACTGGCACCCATTAAATTGCATTGGTTGTGTATCCATACAATAGAAGTGAATAAGTGGCGCCGCTGGTCGGTTAAGAAAGATAGTCATACAGGTTTGAAATGACAAGAGGGTGAGTAAATGATGACAGAATTATATTTTTTGGATGAACCCTCCCTTCAAGGTTTGACTTTGGGGTGTGGAAACTGATCCTATACCAGTCGCAACAAAGCGATCTATCAGGATTACCTATATCAATATGTATATATGTTTTGACACAAATATGGTTTTATTCACAGGTTATATATTCCTTAAACACTAAGAATGAGGAGCAGGAGGCAACTCTGCAATCGCTACGCCGTGTTGCCACGGAAACGCAGGGCAACCTCCAGCCAACCACAAGCCAGGATGTGGAAGAGGAGGAGTCTATTCTGAGGACACGCCTTTTAGAGTTGCAGGCCACTGTTGAGGAGGTAAAAACAGTTACAGGTGCACAGATCTGTATAAAAAAAAAAAGAATTACTGCATCATGTGGTTGTGTGTCCATTTCAGGTGGAGGAACGTGAACAGAAAGCTGAATTAGAGAATGCGGAACGCATAGCCGTGTTAACCCAAGAGACAGCGGATCTGCGCAGAGACTACCAGAGTCTGCAGACCGAGAAAGACAACCAGTACCTATTACTGGAACAAACACAGGACGAAAACAAATGGCTAGAGAACAAGTGCCAGGATCTACGCAGAGCCAGAGATGATGAAAGAAAGCGAGAGGAAGAGGAGAAGATGCATAGGGAGGAGGAGGAGAGAAGGAGAGTGGAGGAGGAGAGGAACCGAGGAGCAGAAGAGAGGAAAAAAATGAAGGAAAGGTATGAGGAGAGGTTGGAAACACTTACAGAGGAGCTACAAGCTCTGAGGGAGGAGAAGGAGAAAGTGGAGAAGGAGTGGAAGAGAGAGGTGGAGGAGTGGAAGAAGAGAATGAAGAAGGTGGAGGAGGAGAGGAAGGAAGAGCAGGAGGCAGCCAAGAAGACGATACAACAGAGTCTCAATGAGCATATCAATCAGTGGCAACAGAAAGAGCAAGAGAACCGCAAGTCCCAGAATGCAACGCTTCAGCAGAGGCTCAGGAAAGCGGAGGCAGAGTTGGAGGTTCGAGAACAGAGACTCAATGAGAGCAACAGACATTGCAGCAAGCTTCAGGAGCGAAAAGAGGTATACATTTGAACAGATGCACACTACACGCACCAGCTGTTTTACATGAAACTGAAGTGTCACTTTTTGTCTGTATTGTTACAGTGGATTTTTTAAATGTGATTTTACAATCCTGGTAAACTGATTGGAATTCATTTCACAGAAATAAGTCACATGAAATGAAAATTCTTATTATTAACGTCACCTTACGTATCATTTTAGGCTTGTATTCGTTTCTCAGTAAAGCACAAAATAATCTTTATAGGTTCAATTCTATAGGAACGACTGTCATGGTTGTGAAAGGGACGGTAAATACCATCAAAACTCAATAAATCGTTTTGTTATTTAGCTGTCAATCCTAAAATGATTTTATTTATAAAAGGTAAGGTGTTATTTAGACCAGGGACATTAGGCTTGTGATGAATGATTTTGTTTCACCGATCTGGCAACCACTTCAAGCCGCTCCGTTAACGCTAGAAAGCTGACTGTGAATTTGCAACTATAGTTATATGCTTTTATAATTTTGAAAACCTATTTACTGTTATGTAAACTCAAGCATTGTATGCTCAACTACTAGGCAACAACTAAATGGTATCCCCTTTTCAGGAATTTAACTTCATGTGGTTTTTACAGCCCCGGCTGTGCAGTGTTCTGGCATTTTAGCAAACAGGGAGTGATGTCAGTGGACCGTTTCAAACTGGCGGACACGTCTACGTGTCTGTAGCGCTTGAAAAAGGCATCTTGTTATTTATATCTGTGGTCATAGCTGTGTTTTAGCGTGTATAAACCACAGGTATTGATCAGAATCAAGGACTGGAACAAAGCGTACTTGCATTAACCCAGATGTTTCCAAAGATGTTTGAATCTAGAGAAATTGTAACCAGTGTAAGATGCCTTCTCGCCTGTTGATGGCGTGGCGTTTGTGTTATCCTCCGTTTTCACTTTTTCTGCGAGATGTGAGTCTTGGCAGACTGATTTCCATCGGCAGTGAATGAGAGACATACAAGTTGTATCATTCCAGGCTCCTTCACAGTTATTCTATGGTTAGTTACTATAGTTGTACAAAAATATGATTCATTTGCATAAGGTTAACGCATGCGCATTTCTGAAAATGTGCACAAAGGAATTGAAATTTTAGTTTTATATCAAGTATCTGATTCCTACCCGTTCAATTCCGTTTCCAGAAATAGAATTGATTTTCGATTCCCAACCCTACTTGTAAAGCCAATTTAGTTTGACTCCAAAATTGGAGGCAGCTTTTAAACTAAAGCAAGTCACTTTGCATTAAAGCATTAGCCAGTCGCCTCAAGGTAAATTTATGTAGATTGGGGGTTATTTGTTTAATTGGGATTTATGGCCGATTCTGAGATGATATGCTGCTTCTCTCCTGCTCCATCTGTGATTACATTGGTCACTAAGCTCCCCTGTGTAGGAGCTGTACTGTAAGAGATGTAAGGCATTATATAATTTTTGTCAGCCGAATTATCCTGACAAAAATTCTATAAGGCCTTACATCACAATTATAGTTTATTCTTAACACCTCTCGCATGTGATGCATCATGTATATTCAGAAGACTTGAAATATAGCGCATTTGTCTAGACTCCTTACAAAATACTTGAATGCTTTTGTATTGTGTTCTATGGTGGTCACTATGAACTGCAAATGGACACAAAACAATGTTCGTTTTTAAATGATGTCAGAATCGTCATCGTTTGGTAAACTATTTCTCCAATTCATATTATTAAAGCCAATATAAATGTTTCTAGTTATTCATAGCTTATAAATATTTTATCGGCCATAAATTGCTATCTGAGTGCAATCTCTGTAAAATGATTCTTATTCATTCATTATTCAGCTATGCCTGGAAGAGTAATTGAAATTCTTCAGTCATAATAGAGAAGCTGGTTTGGATGTGGCAAATACACATCAATTAATCTGTATTTTTCAAAGCTCAACAGTACACAACACTCATAAAGCAGTGTCGTGTGAGAACAGACCTGAACACACACTCACACAGAGAAACCAGCAGCGTTGACGTAGAAAGCCCGTTCACATAAATCCCGCTGAGTGGTCATGTGTAACTGACCTTTCAGCAGGGTGTACATCTCATTGTAATTACCTACGTGACTGACACTTCCGATTCTAACTGAGACTGAGCTTAGAGGAATCAGACAAACACCCACAATTACCGTCACTCAAACACACAGCTGTGGAAAAAACAGATGCCAGAACCGACTACAACAGTGACACTACAACAGATCTGTAGTCAGCTCTAATTCCGTTTCTCTTCATCAAAGCTTGAAAAAAACCCTGTAAAATGTACTTTGTAAATGGGGCACTAAAGTATGTTGGTAAACTTGGCTGCCTCTATTGCATCTTTTGCCTGTGCTGTAGCTAATACGCATTAGACCTGCCTAGAACTGATTGACAGTAACACTCTCTGCTTTGCCTTGACATCCTTCACAGAAATGAATCAGAGCCACCTCATATCTGTGAACTGAGAGCAGCTGCTGCGAAATAATCAAAGGGTTGTAGTCTCAAAGTGTGCAGGAGAAAGCCAAAAATCACTGATTAATGTCAACTTGGGCTTCACGAGCTGTACAGTGATCCAAAGAACAAGATATGTGGTGGTCATGACTAATTCTTTTTTGAACCTCAGACATTATTCTTTTTTTCAAGATAAAAATATTTTTTATCCCATATAATTTTTTTCCATGTAATTATTTTTCAGACATAAAAAAACGAATGGATGAAATTTAATGGAAGAAAATTACCCAAATAACCTATACAGTATATGCTGTAAATGATTTTGTCGCATGTTTTGGCAGCTAAATTGGGAGCCTGATCATCTAGAAAAGAAATACTATTACTTAATTATAAAGTTGAATTATTTGGTTTAGGGGTTTGCTCAATAGCTCTTGCCTTAGAAATCCCCTCTAATATTAAAACAACACAAGTCTTTATTTGGAAAATTAGTTCCTCTTCTTCTGTTTGATTTCTTGCAGGATCTAGAGGACCAGTTAGAAGAGGGGCGTCACCGGGTGACCGAGGCAGAGGGCGTGGCAAAGAAAGCGGAGGAGGAGTTGGCTGTAGCTAAAGAACGGTTATTACTGCAAGAAAATGAGCTTCAAAGCAAGTCAGGTACAGTACATGCAAAGGATAAATGAATGTGTTGAGTAAATTATTCAAATTGATCTTAAATTTCAGTGTATGTGGTTTTTTAAAACATTACCATACCCTTGGTATGGCGTTCATGTTTTTACTCAACTAATGTTTGTGGGTCTCGTGGACCCAAATAAAAATGATATTATATAATGCTATGGTTTGAAAGAAAAATATGTGATATAACAAAAAAAAATGAATGTATGATGTTGAAAGAAATAATGAATGGATCCGAACACCACACTGATGGTGAAATAAACATTTAAAAGAATGCCTTTCAGAAATAGATTTGTTTTATTTTTATGTCGCTGTATCATGGTCAAGTTCAAAACTTAATTCCAATGTGTTGAAAATAGCCGTTTTTGAATGCAAGAATGTTTTTTCAAAAGAAACAAATTTTTATTCAATGGCTCCTTAACAGCAGCTAGGGGTGGGTTTGCTTCTTTACAGTCAACTTGAATTGCTCTAATGGATAAAAATCTCTTATTACTCAATTTATGTATAGGACAGGAGGCATTATTAAATACAAACACTTGCATTTATATAATTAATTATGATGAATTCAAAGAGCCTCAATTATCATTTATCCAATGTCATATTTTATTGGAATTGTTGCAATTATAGTTCTCAAAATCTTTCAGTAGTTAATAAGCCGGCATTTCAATGTCAACAAGCACTGTTCACAGTTTGTTGGATGCAATTGTTCCCTTGTTGATATTTACATCTCTGCTGAAATTATTGCTTTCGTCACATGACATTTGTGATTGCCAGCATGAGTTCACAGATTTGTCTGCCTCCTTTGATCTTAT
Source organism: Triplophysa bombifrons (assembly GCA_029783895.1). Lineage (NCBI taxonomy): Eukaryota > Metazoa > Chordata > Actinopteri > Cypriniformes > Nemacheilidae > Triplophysa > Triplophysa bombifrons. The sequence goes on from CM056452.1 coordinate 20,068,264, forward strand.
CATTGTTATGCATGTCTTCTGTTTGTGTGCTTGTCTTTCCTGCAGAGGAGTTAATGAGTCAGAGTTCTTCTCAGGTGAGGGTCTCTGCAGAGGTGGACGAGCTCAGGTCTCAACTCGGTCGTCTCAACATTAGAAACAAAGAGCTGGAGCTTCAGAACAGTGGTCGCTCGAATGACCATGCCCGTATGCTTAAACAGGTCAGCTATGGCCCTCCATCCATCATTCACCAACGGTTCTCAGACATTCTTATTGTAATACTTATTGTATTGTGTAAGTTGAATCCTTATGTGGCCCCCCAAATAAGGACTTATTATCTCATTGGGACCTTCCATAGACATAATGAGTTTTATACTGTACAAACTCTATATTATATCCCGTAAACCTCACCCTACCCTAAAACCTAACCATCACACAAACCTTTTTTGCACAATTACATTTTCAAATAAACATCATTTAGTTTATTTATAAGCTGTTTTCCTCTTGGGGACCAAAAATGTAATAAATTGCTGTGCTCCAATCGATCTCATCATTATTCTGTGGCTTTGGACACTGTCTGAACTCTATGAAAGGCTTTGCAAGATATCAAAGAATCATTTGCAAACTGAAATGCAGCAATCACAGTGTTTATTCTGCTTTGAACGCAGCGTCTTCTGTCCTCTGTGAAATATGAGCACAAACAGATCTATGATGAAATACTTGTAGATAAAATTGAATTTCTATTGAGGCATGTCTGCTTAAATGTGAAATACAAATGTTTCTTTAAAAGGATTTATTTGCACAAAGATTGACCATTCTTAAAACATCATCACTGAAACTGTATATCTTTAAATCAGGTAAACCGTGTGTGTGTGTGTGTGTGTTTTAGCATGCAGATGCTCTATCTTCTATGCGTCTGGAGTTGCAGCGAGCTCATACTGAGGAGATCAGACGCCTGCAGCAGGAGGTGGAGAAAGAACGGCAGAATGATAGACAGGAGCTGGAGGAGGAAAAGAAACAGGTGCAGCAAAAAATGGAAGAAGAGAAAATAAGGTTGAAAGAACAACTTCGGAAAGCACTGGAAGAAGTGATACGCAAACACGCCAGCGAACTGCGGCACGCTCACGCATTGCTGGATGCAGAGAAGAAGAAGACAGAACAGGTATGACAGCATGGTCCTGATACTGTTGGCATGGAAAGGTGCAAACTTTTCTTATCACTAGTCACTAATGCTTGCCTACAGGACTATCACTGGATCCGCACCAATATACTTTCACACCCTCCTACACCCCATTAAGAACCCTTCTTGTATTGCCTTCTCAAAAGGGAGAAAAATAGCATTCCTGCTCATTCTCCTTCACTACTCCTTCCTGGTGGAACATTCTTCCTAACTCAGTCCGATCAACCACATCTCTCACAACATTAAAAAACTACTCAAAACCCATCTCTTCTGTGAATATTGACAGACAAATGCGAAGAAAAAAAAACTAACCCTCTCTCTTTCTCTCAACAGGTATTGCTTTTATTTAAACTAGTGACTTTGTATTAGCAGCTATTGTATTACGATATATCGCTTATTGCTCCCTTAACTCTCTGTAATTCTCTTTGGATAAAAGCGTCTGCTAAATGACTGTAAATGTTATCAAAAATGTTGACATACTAACTTTTGCTGCTATGTATTGTTAAAATATTCATATCGTCATCCCATAATTATTTTACAATGTGTCTACACCGGTGCGACACGACAAACGGCATGTTCGCGCCGCATCCAGTGCGGAAAAATGTACAGTTATAATGTGTTCTTTTGTTTTTTGTTGTGTCGCCTAGAGGCACGTCCAGTGTAGAAACAGTGTTAGATTAAAAAACTTACGCATCACTGTATAGTTGTTTTTTAAAAGGAGCAAAAAGGTATAATTGTTTTTTGTTTAGATGAACCAAAAATCGCCCTCGGTTCTGAAAGAAATCATTAAATTATGACTGTTTTTGCTTCAACTAACAAAAGCAGACAAATTTTGACTAACAGTGACTAACATTTGAAATGAAGACTTTAGGGGAATACAGTGTACATGTGTAGAATATGCCACCGTTAAAGGGATGGTTCACCCAAAAATTTTATTCTGTCATCATTTATTCTCCCTCATTTCGTTTCTTTTTTCTTCTGTGTAAAACAAAGGAAGATATTTGGTAGAGGAAGATAAATATCTCTGTGGTTTTGTGTTCATATCATGGAAGTCAATTGGGCCCAGTCTTGTGTGGTTACCAGTGTTCCTCAAAATATCTTCTGTTGTGTTCTGCAGAAGAAAGTCATACATGTTTGGATTGAGATGGGGGTAAATGAGTAAATGATGACAGATTTTTCATTTTGGAGTGAACTATCTATAAATAAGAAGACGCTTGAACTAAAAACATACATCCCCCAGTCCCAGAAATTACTCAGAAATCTGATATTTTTGATTTGACATATAAAGAGATCATCTTGAGAAATTCTTGACCATATTAACCTATTGATGTTGGCTTTACTTCAGGTTGAGGAACAGATGAAAGCCAATGAAGAAGAAAGACAGAGTTCAGAGACAGAGAGAGCGGAGCTACGCAACCAACTCCAGCTGTCAGACACAGAGGTAATATCACATACCAAAAAAATGTTAAACTGTTGCCGGAATGGGCAATAGGGTTGCAGTTTAATTTGAATTAAAGTTTCTCTTATTAGGGCGCAGAAAGTATTTAAATATTGGTTTGTGGGTATTAATAAACTTTTATGAAAGAAATATTTGGTTGTGTTTTAAAATGCAACAGAGTTGAATGGATGAACTTAAATGGAAGAATATTAATCAGCTGCTTTGTAATTAACGTTAAAAATAAATATAATTTTTAAAGATTTTCTTACCACTAACAATCTAATAAGACCAGTACAAAGACTGCAATGATGTTTGTGTGAGGTAAGGGCTAACGTGGAGTCGAACCCCTTGGCCGAACAAATGCTCTGGTATTCGAACCAGCATCATTACAGCAGAAAAGAGGTTAGTAACAGACTGTGAGCCCCGGAGCTTTCCAGGTGACCAAGATAAATGAGATAGCAAAAATAACAGTTGTAGTGCTCGAGGCGAAAGGCTTCAGCTAATCCTAAATCTGCCAGCAGGCTTGAAATTGGGTTATGATGGGAAACTAGAACTTAATAAGTGAGCGTTGTTTTAATGTTGTGTCACAACGTACCATGAATAATCACGATTCCTGCTATATTTTGGATGACAGCCATTTGTTCTGTAGGGCACCTTTGAGGCATGTGAAATACCTATGTTTAAAAGCAAATATATACATTTTGTTATAGATATTTCAAGAAATGTTGAGTGGTTTTATGCATACAAAAATATCTTCCTTTGTGCATAGTTAAAAAAGTCATACAGGTTCTCATTTTTGGGTAAATTTCCCTTTAATGTTTCAAACATTGACCCCATGAATTCACCTATTAAACCAGTCCTGTGGTTTCCACATAATTTTTGGTTCCTACGTGTCTTCTAACATAAGTTTGTTGCTTGCAGATAGCAAAATTGGAGGGCGTGATTCAAGCATTGGAGAGAGAAAGAGAGGATGAGAGAGAAAGGGTCAAAGAAAGAGAGACCGCTGAGATGGAACGGCGGTCCACATGCTGCCCAGATTGTGTACCGTTGAGAGAGGAACTGGAGAACGCAACCAGCAGCATGCAGCAAATACAGGTAGTCAAACATGCTTACTCAACACACGCTTCCATCCGACATCCCTTTCGATCACCGCAGCGCTCCATCACACACACTCAAGCACACATGCAGAGCCGCGACGCCCTTATGGCAGCACAAAGATCCGCTGTACTCAGCAGATCTGTGCTGCCTGGAGCAGATGAGATGAAATGGAGGACACTGAACAGAGACATCAACATTCACCTAGCAACCCATCCACATCTCCTGTAATCCCTAGATCTATTCTCCAATCTATCCCTGTCCTTCTTTCTTTTTAAATGTCCCACAGGAGGAGGTTTCTGCTCATAAAGAAGGGCTGCATGCGGAGATCTCCGCTCTGCAGCAGGAGAGAGATATTCTGCAGCAGTCCAATCACGGCATAGAAGAGAGGCTCAGGTGTGTGTGTGATGTAATGTAATGTAATGTAAATGTGGGTCACATGTAAAGAGGGTGGCTCAGATGATGTCTTGTTTTTTTTACTCTTTTGATGATATTTAATGTTGATGTATTTAAAATGGTTTTTCAGTTTGAGAGCAACCATTGATAGCAAGGACAGTCGGGGCCAAAAGTGATGTCCCTGTACCGCAAAACCAGTCATATGTAGCATGGGTATATTCATAGCATTAGCCAACAATACATTGGTCCAATGTAATTAGCCAAAAATTCAAATTCTCCCATCATTAACATTCGAGTTGTTCCAATGATGTGAAAATGTCTTTGTTCTGATGGACACAGAGAATAATGTTTGGAAGAATGCTGATAATCAAACAGATCTTGCCCCCATTGACTCCCATAGTATGAAAATGATTTCTCATTCTCGGGCTACTTTTGACTACCATTGTATTTTTTCCTACTATAGTGGTCAATGGGGAGCAAAATCTGTCTGGTTATAAAAATTCTTCCAAATATCTTTCTCTGTGTTGATCAGAACAAAGAAATGTATACATATTTGGATCAACTCGAAGGTGAGTAAATAATGACATTTTTGGGTGAAGTATCCCTTTATTGACAATAAACTTAGGATATTAAGTAAAGATAATTCTCTATTAAGATATTTGATTTATTTCCACCGTAAATATATAAAAACTATATTAAGTGGATGCAGCAAAATTAAAACAAACCTGTTCTTAACAACGGCCTTCTACAGTGCATCTAATGGACAACTTTAAAGGTTTTTTTGCACCCTCAGATTCCAAATCTTCAAATAGTGGCATCTTGGTAAAATATTGTCCTATCCTAACCTAACAAAAAACATACATTAATGGAAAACATATTTATTTCTCAATTTCGAAAAAAATGGATTTTGATTTTGGGTTTTGTGGTGCAGGGTCACGTATTGGTTTTTAATGGAGGTTAGAATAAACCATAAAAATAAGAGGAGTAGGGTTCAGTTGGAATGTGGGTTTTTGGAAAATATACAGATAAATGAATGAGAAAAATATTAAGCTTGCAGGAAATAAACGAACTAAAAATGTATCTGTTATTAATATTTGTTGATTCTCTGCAGTAATATTTTGTTGCCAAGCCTCCTTAAAGTGATAATTCACCCAAAAATGACGATGGTACCCATTCAGTTACATTGGTTTTGTGTCCATACATTAGAAGTGAAGCGGCAACGTTGTTGTTCGGTTACCAACTTTCTGTATAATATCTTATTTTGTGTTCTGCAGAGGTTTGAAATGACAAGAGAATGAGTAAATGATGACAGAATTTTAATTTTTGGGTGATAAATTCTTCTCAAATGCTTCCAAATTTCAGTCTATACTCCAAATACAAATATGCTATACACATAAAATGTGGAAAAATATGAACAAGTGAGTAAGTGTTCTAAAACTTTTAGCTAGTAGCGTATGTTTCTTAAATTGTGTAGAAAACGTGCAGTCATTTACTGAAAATGTGTGTGTTTGTGCAGGCTACAGTTTGAGAAGCAGTTCTCTGATCAGGTCTTGGAGCTGAAGAGAGAAAGAGAGGAAGAGTTTCGAAAGATGAATCAACAGTGGCAACGCAGAGTTGAAGAGCTGCAGACAGAGGTAACACACGTTACAATGGTTTCAATGACATATACATGACTGAGTCTATCGCATTATTTCTGCATGTAGTTGGAGGAAAGGAGAGCACATTCAGAGAAGATGGAGGGAGAGAGAGACAGGCGCTACGGTAACGGAGAGATGGAACGAATGAAGCAGGAGATCCAAAAGACCAGAGATATGAACTCATCCCTCAGAGCTCAACTTCACTCTATTATCCAGGAGAAAGAAAAGCTCATGAGACAACAGTTGCAGGTGAATCCAAGCTATGCAATCCACAAACAGTACTGTAAATACAGAAATATAGCTCAACACTCTTCCTGTATTTGTCTCTATTTTTATTCCTTCTAAAACATTCTAAGAGAAAATATCTAAACAATGATTCCTGAATAAAACATAACTCATAATGCCAAGTCTCCTGTGCTATAAAAGAGCAACTTCCAGTGCAATCATAATTGTCCCATGGGATATGGCAACCTCGATACACACAAAAGCTCCTCCTGTTGTGTTAGGGACCTCTATCGTCCTTGTCTCTGTGTGCTGTAGGTGGTAAAAGAGGAAGATGAGGATGACGAAGATGGAAAGGCATCAGGTGAGAGAGCCGAAGAGAGGGAGAAGAGAAACAGGCGCGAGCGGGAGGAGGAACTGTTGCGCGTAGAGAGAATAAATCACCAGCGCGCTCTTCAGGCCCTGGAAACACAAGCCAATGAGGAGCTTCAGTCTGAGAGACAACGTTTGCTCACACAGCACAAACTACAGCTGGGTAACCATCACACTTTGCAGACACACACACAGTAATTCTTCATCTTAACAACGTAAACAAATGGTACTGCGCATGTGCGCTTTTGTGACCCCACCTTAACTTCCGGTACACATTCACAAACAATAAAAAGAGTGCATGTAGATCATTTATGACAACAATCAAAATAAACTGAGAAGAACCATTACTTGGCTTAACTTGTCTCTCCAATATTTTGAATTTAGACTCTGATACCAATCTCAACTGCTAAATGTACCATACAGCTTTTTTAAATGCAACCAAACTGCAGAACCCATTAAACAAATTGCTTATTTAATCAAATAAACACACAACTAAATTCAAGAAATAGTTGATTTAATACAATTATTATACAATAAATTAATAAGATAAATTAATATTAACATAAATTAAATTAAATAGCTATATCATTAGACACAAGCCAAACACAAACAGGAAGTTAACTGAGGCTCAGGTGCGTCTGATGAAACGGTCCATATAAAAGTATATTAAGATATATTAACTGTATGTCCTTAAATTTATGTCAGAAACGAATGGTTCCTTCTATTGTGTTTGTACAGACAAGCAGAAAGGAGAGCTGACCCAGCAGCACACCGAGTGGGTGAGACAGGTCACCCAGAGACACATGCAGCAGATCGAGGACCTTCAAAATGAAATCCACACACACACACAAATGATGGCCCTACAGCAGGTACACACATACAAACAGACCTATCACTGCGGGCACATACACAAACAATCACTGCCCCACGACTCCTCCTGTCTCTCTCTGTTTGTACTTCTTAGGATTTGAAGCAGCAAAACCGCTTACAGTCATTAGAGAGACAGTTGGATGAGAAGAGCAGTGAAGTGCAGGAGCTCAAGAGAGAGAAGGAAAACCTTAAAGAACGAATGAACACAATGAATGCACAAAAAGAGGAGCAAGACCACAGACACAAACATAGGAGGTCAGTAAAGAAATAAACACAGACATAAACCGATGGTCAGAGAAGGGCGATATGTGTAAACGCGTGTACACATGATCAGGTGTGCATGTTGATGTGCAGTTTTGCAGATGAAGGTGCTGAAACCGATGGGCTGGAGCACAAGAACGACATGGAGAATGTGAAGAAAGAACACAGACTGGAGATCCAGACCATAATGTCAGACTTCAGCTCCGCCCAAACACGACTACAGGCCCGCATAGTTGCCTTGGAAACAGAGTACCTACCCCCCCACATTAATAATGCAAAACACACTCACACAGAATCAACCTAGCAAGATTGTTCAAGGCTATAAGGATTAAACACAATTCTATTGGCTGTTGCTCACAAAGTGATTTTTTATGTTTGTTAATTAAATACACAAGTGTAGTAGGAATATACTTTATGATAATGACTTGGTACATTATCCATCTTATTACACAGGTACATCAAAATCAGTAAATTTATACAAATATTGAAAAGAGTAAAAAAAAAGAGACCGCATGGCTATGAAAGAGATATAATTAATGCTTGTATGTCTATTTTGTGTATGTGTAGGTTGAGAGAAAGGGAAGAAAGGGGGAAAAGGAGAGCAGAAGACCTCCACTCCATCGCTAAACTGCAGGATAGGCTCGCCGAGAGAGATCAGCTCATCAAAAGTTTGGTGGTTAGACATGTTTATACACCGTCACATGAAAAACATGTTTATGCCACTTTTCTTTCAATTTCACTGTTTGTTTATCCACTTCAGGAGGACCTCCACCAGATATCCCAGCATCCTCCTCTCAGCAGTAATGAAATATTGAGAACTTATGACTCCAGGACACAAACAGGGACCCTCACTCCTACTTTGAAGGTAGCACACATACACACTTTTCCGAAAACCCGCATACACAAAACGCATAGGTCACGGTGTCCTACAGTCAACAAGAGGATTTAAGTTTATGCAACGTATCGGGTAAAACTTGAATTATTGATTATTTTTGTAACACTGTGCCCTTGGCAAAAAATGTGCTCAGTCATTCTAAATGAGAGAATTCCTGTTATAGTAACCCCAGAGCTGTACAGCCACGGAAAAAATTAAGAGACCGTTTTTTCTGATTTTAAAATCGACTATTTTTTAGGTATGTGTTAAGGTAAAGTGATCATTTCATTCTGTGAACTACTAATAACATTTCTCCCAAATAAAAATATTGTTTCTATTTGCATTAAATGAAAACTGGAGAAATATGTCAAAATAACAATAAAGATGCTATGTAATTTTCAGACCTCTAATACTGCAAAGAAAACAAGTTCACGTTAATTTTTAAGCAATACAACAGTAAAAATTGTACAACAATTGTATAACAAGAAGAGAATAGACACATTTTTATGCAACAACCTTGATATTATCACAGTTTTCATGTGTCTTGTCATGCTATCAATCTTTCACATTTGCTGTCGGATGACTTTATATTTCCTGAGGTTAGATTTTTTTTTAATTCAATAGACACAAGACTGGAATGGCCACAATACACCTAGCAATGCTGGTTAAAGGAAAATTTGGAAAGGTCTCTTTTTCCGCGGCTGTAAATCCAAGTGTTTTTCTTTTGTTAAAATGGATGAAATAGCAAAATTACTTTGCATTTATAGAAAAAAGTTGTGGAGGAAACTAGCGTGCCAAACCTCTGTTCATACGATGGAGGGTCGCCCAAAGCCAAGTGCTCACCAGTTATAGAGCGAAGATACTCCAGTCTGGAACAGAGTAGTCGGGGGACTCCCATAACAAGAACACACACCCCCACATCCCCTCATGCTGCACGCAGAACCTCAATCAGAAACAGCCATCCAACCTCGCAAGAAGTTCGACATCAACCTCAAATTAAAATTAACTACAACCAGCACATTAGGTAAGCACAAGCTCACCAGCAGTCTTGGATCTAACCAAATACGTTTTTCAGAATCTTGCATTGTTGCACAGCAGCTTTACAATATATAAATCATGTTTACAGACAGTAGAGACAAAAGTAAAAAACATATTTATGATCGTATTTCCTGTCCTTGATTTACCTGAAGCATTAACCTTGTGCATATATTTGGGTTGTAGGACTCCAGCTGAGCAGCGAGTTATTGAAACAGGGCCTGATGGACAAGACCCTCAGAAACAGGAGTGGTTTACCAAATACTTCTCTTTCTGAACCTTCCACAGTCTCCGTTCCGACAGATTGATCCCCAAAGGCTCATTTTGTGCTTCCACTCCAGTGCAAGCTGACACCAAATAAGCTTTTCTACAAGATTCATTTCACTTGTATCCCCTTCACAGACAGCCACACACAGGCCCGATGTCTTAAATGTTACAAAACTCAAGAAATGATGCATTCACCCTGAAGAACTCCTCAGACACAGATAGCAGGGTAGAACTTTAAGAGCACATGGGCACCTCATCAAGGTGACAGAGAATGTTCCCCCGCACTGGTTACTTCAGTGTGGTATCTTCTGGCACATTATACCTCCAGCATACATAAAAAAGATCACGCCAGGTGATCTGAACAATTCTGTACCAATTTTAATGTGGACGTATATGAATATATAGAGTGAACTGCCAAGTTTGCAGTGGTGGAAATGTGGTGTGGAATGCTGATGCTTTCTAAATGAAAAAAAGAATGAACAACTACAACTGCTGACTTTGCCATACTATGCCAAAAGTGTATAACTAAGATAATGGATGTATATCAATAAACTACTTATTTTTGTTTTTTTTTAAATAGCATGATATAACATTTTATTTGTATTACAGTATCTTTTTACAAAGAACATTTTACTTTCTCTACACTGACAATCTTTAGCACATGCTGTGTTCTTTAAAAAATGACCATCTACACATTTCACTGAAAGAATTTGCAATGCATAAGAGCTTCTGTGGCAGACGTGTAATTCAATATCTCTGAATGGAAGGACTTGAGGGTGCTCTTCAATGTCTTGTGTTGGCTGGATTGAGCTTTGGCCTTGTAGCTCATGGTTAACAGTTTGTCAGCCAGATAGTGCAGCCACAGCACATTAGAATGAGGATTATATGTTGACCAGCAATTTCTGTGACAAAGAGAATAAGAACCATATTTAAGAATTTCAAACAAAAATATGTTAATCCCTAGTTCAGAGGCACATACTTGTTTTCCTTTTTCATCAGGCGATAGATTTCAAACTGGTAATCTCCCTGACCCATAAACAGCTCCTCGTCGGCTGAGATATCACAAGACACTGTCAGACCATCTAAAAAAAAAAACAATAGATAGAGGAAGAGAGTGTTCACACACATCAGCTTTAAAAATGATATGCAGTATAAATAAAAAATAGCCTTAGACTCACCGATCTCTAGACGTGAGAGCGAGTAGTCAATTATATTGACGTGAACTCCTCGTGTCTCTGTGGAATGCACTGCTCCGTTCAGGATGAACTCGCTGTGTTTCTGCTTTGTGTTCTTCACCAGAATGTTCCCCCAATGAAGATCTCTGAGAAATCAACAAATGACGATAATAGAAAATTTAGCATTTAAAATAGCATTTCGTATTATTTTATCAATATTTCCATTTGGCATCATCTGTCATAAGGCTAGCCAATTTCAAAATGTCCAAGTAAACAGAGGGGAAAAAAGTGTACTATATGTCTCCTTGAAAATTATCTTAAATTCTATACAATGGTAAAAATTCTCATATGTTCATTAAGAGACAAATAAAGCCAGAATTTAGGCTTTAAAGGGATAGTTCACTCAAAAATGAAAAATTCGGTCATCATCGCCCTCAAGACCTGTAGAGATTTCTTTCTTTGGTTGAAGATGAGGACAGAACACAAAATGAGCAATTTTGAAGAATTTAGGAAAACAAACAGTTCTGGACCACCTTTGACTACTATTTTAATTGATCTAATATGGTAGTCACTGTTGCCTTAGAAATCTCAGTTCCTATCATTTTTCTAAATATCTTTGTGTTTAGTAGAACAAGGAAATGTAAGCAGGTTTAGAACAACTTGAAGTTGAGTAAATTCATGACAGAATTCTCATTTTTGGGTGAACTATCTCTTTAAACACGTTACCTGTGTTCAAAGCACAGTGCTTGCTCAGCTACTGCCAGAGCTGCAGTGACTTGATGTAAAACACTCTTGGCCTGGGCCATGGATGACAGCTGAAATGGAAACACGCAAACCGTTTTAGTTTCAATCAGAAAAGTAATTCACAATCCTTACAGTAAAAGAAGTGGGCAAACCAGTCTCCAGAATGACCTACCTTTCCTTTCATGTTCTCCAGATCACTCCCTCCAAACTCAAACTCCAGGATTAAAAACAGCTGCTCATCATCAAAGAAATCTGTCAGAATACACACATTCATGGACATGAAATCCTTCAATCAGACATAATACAATTATACATTGTTTATACCAGTGGTTCTTTGAAGATATATAATGACATTTGCAATTTTATGGATTCTAAAGCTTTATAATGTACATATTTATAGTAAATATTCCTATGACTCAATTTTGTAAAACACATGCTATTGCATTTCTTAATCCATAATTTAGATTTTCCTCTGACCTGGTCATGTAGACCTTCTAGATATTGACTGACATAAGCATTGGAAGGTTTTTATCTTACCAGGTCTGTCGTTCTCAGATCCCTTCTGGCAGTCAAACTTATCCCAGGCTTTAAGCAAAGCTTCCGGGTACCGCCCACGGACACAATGAAGACTAAAATATACATTTTTTTTTTTTAAATAACATATCTTAGAACTGCTTTTCATACACACACATACTTTACACCACCTGATTTTACTTCGAAAAAAAATTGCTGGAAAAGAAGCATACTTGTTCAGTCCGATGAAACCATCTGTCCTATTGATTTCTTTTACGTTAAGGCCGCTCAGCTCTCTGGAAGAACATACATTTAAGATCAGGGTGTCTTCTTAATATTATCCGGTTTTACACTCTATATTGCATTTGCGCTACGCCAGGATCTTACTTGGAAATGATGATTTCGTGGAGAATTTCAGCAAAAGTTTTCTGTTGTTCACCATTGACCTTCTGACTTCCCTCCACAGGGATGATCTATTTAGTTTTACAGAATGGTAAATTAGTGAACAAACACTGATACAAGATTTGTGTCGTGTCCAATATTAAAGATACACATTGTATATGATTCCATTTGGTGTACATACTTTGAGAGCAACAGTCTGGTTTGAGTCAATTTTGGTTGAGAAGACTTCACCGAATGTCCCTTCACCAATCTTGGTGCAAAGCTTCATTCGAGATGGAGGGATGCAGTCGCTGAACGAAAGTGGGCCGTTCTGTTGACACTCCTGATATACTTTCTCTGCATCGCTGATGTCATCATCACATTGAGACTGAACCACAGAAAATGAAGACAGAGTGAACATGGGAGAAGAGACTATTCCATTAAAATCCAATTGAGCAATATTAAATGACAGAAAGATACAAATGAAAAACTGGACAGAAAATCTTATTATGTATGTACCAAGCATAAATCAATATCTGGGACAAATGCAAACCTATAAGCACAGCAAATTGTGTGTTTCTTGCAGGATGTACAGCTTTATATAGTAAAACTACTATTAAGAATTCCTTACCATGGAACTATTTATGGTGGACCGGATCAGGCGTGAAGGCGTAAATCTGGACAAAGGTGTGCAGACAGGGGAAGCAAACGGGCCAAGACTGGTATCAGCTGTAAACCGAGAGCCTGGAGTCCTCAGATGAGCCAAACGTTGAGGGGTAGGAAATGCTGCGATAAACGTGAAGGAATACGATCACACATGATTCATTCTATGTTTTTAGTCCTTTAGTGTATGAATCAAGTTAACTGTGTGGTTCTGTTAATGTAACACACACCGGTTTTCTTCTTATGTAGTGATAGTGATGCCTTGAATCGGCCCCAGTTGGTCGTGGTGAGTGTGTCAGGCGTAAGGTTGGCTAAGATGGAGGAGAGATTCATCTGGTCCATTCTGAGAGGCGTTAAAGCCAGACCAGTCCCACTGTTGCCCTGCAGCCAGCCACATGCTGATGCCTGTATGTGTGCACAGAAACAAATGGAAAATCAGCGAAATAATTTTTCTAAACAACAATAGCGCTAAGATTTTTTCAGAACATATGACAGAAAAACAAAAACACTCATTTACAGTGTTACATTACACAAAGCCATTATAAAAATCTCAATGGAACAGTTAAAGAATATAGTATATGGGTGCCATTTTTATATGAAAATAATAACATTTTAGTAAAATGTTTAAATCATTCCAATATGACAACTCACCCCTGCGAAAGTTTCCGGCCCAGTAGACAACATGCTGCCCCATGAGCTCGAGTCTCCTTCCTTTTTCCTCCACTTCTCGTTGCATTCTCCGGTAGCCTTTCTTGACCAGCGGCTGACGTTGAGTCCACTCACGCAAACTTTACGGCCGGTGCTTGTGCCCGCACCTGTGCGCTCTTTTGGCACAGCTGGTGGCCGTGTCACGCTCAGAGCCGCTAGTGGCAATACCACAGGTGGCTGGAATGATTCAGACAGACGGCGAACAACTGTTTCGGTAGCACCACAATTTACTGGACTTTTTAATGAAATATTGCAGTTCTCAGGCCCTTTCAAAATAGGAGAGGAGGCATTATCATTTTGGCAGGTGTATGGAGAGTCAAAGCAAGGTGCCTGTGCTGCCTCCTGCTGGACAGAAATATACGCTCCTAAATCAAGACGTGGGATTCCAACAGTGAGGCAAGACATTAAACACTCAGCCTTAAGACGGTCAATAAGGGGCTGGTTTGAGCATGTTGGTGAACTAGTTTGAACTTCTGAATGTATAAGGGAATTGAGAGATTTAGAGAGCGTGGAAGAGATATAAAGGGGTAGAAGAGACGGTTTCGGGGGTGAAGAACCCCTGGATGATACAGCAGAATTGGTTTGGGTGCTCTGACTTGTTGCTAGCACGGAGAAATCTGAACTGTTTAAGGAAATCCTTTCGCCCTGTTTCCTATGACAAATCTCGGATGAGAGTTTGTCTGAAATGTTTATTCTGTTGAGGATTACGACTGCATCCTCTGTTTGACACCTACACATTGAAACAGACAAAACAATGACATTTTTTCAGAACGTCATCTGATAAACATTATTTTATCAATATATAATATTTATATACAATATATTATTTACAAATATAAATAATCTGAAATTTTATGTTTCAAAATATTTGGTGATGATACAGAGGCAAAAGTTTCAGACTGAAGTTTAAAGTGTGTCTAACTTCCGAATTTACCAGAAAGTTCTCTTTGCAAATAAGCAGGCATGACTGACCTCTCCTTGAGCTCCTTTGCTAAAGGATGTGGCGCATATCCTGAACCCGCGCTTGCCTGTGCAGATGAGCCGTCCACACCTCCCTCTTTTCGCTGATCCTCAACTCCATCCCTAGCAGTCACCTCCACAACAGATTTCTCTTCTTCCTCACTTTCCTCTGTCACTCTCTCTCTTGTAGGTTTTGGGTGCCGTTCTCTTTCCCCACATGATGAGACCATACCAGGTAAGCTGTTGTTTTTCGTGGGTTGCTGAAGATCATCAAAACTGAGGGAGGAGATCTCACTGATGGAGGGCTCAGGTAAGTGCAGCAGCTGTCTGCAGACCACAGACGGGGTACTGGACAATAGAGGACGTTTAGCGGCAAGATGCTGGTCATCGCTGTCGTTGAAAGAGACCTCAATCAGGGCTATTCGTTTATGGGTGCTTTTGCGGTTCTTGTGAGCGTCAGAGTCCTCAATGCAGGAAGGTTTCTTGCTCACAAGTCGCTTGTTTCGTGAAAACGACGGGAGAAAATCGTCCGAGGAATTTAGCGTGCGGGTAAGAGCGACAGACTGGGAGAAAAGAGATGATGGGGAGGAATGTGAGCAAACAGTTTTATGTCAAACAGTCACCATTGTAACATGTAGAATATTGTCACTTACAACACGCTTGCTGGTGTGTTTCTGAGCTTGGACAGGTGCTTGGGGTCTTTTGCGATGTGTGACAAACCGGTTTGTAAGAGGAGGGTCCGGCGCTCGTCCTATGCTGCGATACAACAAAACATTTTTATTTTATTCCTACTGACAGACTCAAGAAAGATATTTTGAGTTCTTGACATCACTGGACTTACTCGGCACATTCTTGAGAAGATGTTTTCGGATGGATTTTCTTTATTATAAGAGAGTCGTCCTCATTTTCACTGCTGCTGAAAACTGACTGTATATTCTGTTTGAGCTTTTTCGTCATTTTAGTCTTTCTTGCTGCCGTCTTCGATGATGCTTTAGCATTTGTTTTCTTTCTGCATAAAGGAATATGTTAGGACAAGAAAGGATAAAGGAAAGACATGGTTAAACATTAGCTGCTGTTTTACTGGCTTAAAGGGACAATTCACCCAAAAAAGAAAATTCTGTCATCATTTACTCGCCCTCTTGATATTTCAAACCTTTATGACTTTCTTTCTTTCGCAGAACACAAAAGAAGATATTTTGAAGAAATCTGGTATCTAACAGCACTGGCCCCCTCTCACTGTGGTTTGGCAAAAAGTGAATGAGAGCCAGTTACCAACATTCTTCAAAACATCTTCTTTTGTGTTCTGCAGAGGAAAGCAAGTCATAAAGGTTTGAAATGACAAGAGGTTGAGGAAATTTTTAGGTGAACTATCACTTTACATAAGGCAGACGATGCATATACCACAAACATGTATAGGCTACACTGTTTAATGCAACATGGAAATGGAAATAATGCATTTACAATGAAAATATCATTATTATATAATATATACTATTCCTGTATCTTTTAATTTAAATCTTCCCTGACCTAAATGATGAAGGCGGTTCATAGTTTTCCTCATCGCTTTCTTTCAGGGCGGTCATGGCCTTGCTTTTAGCTGGACGTGGGGCTACAATTCTTTTTCTGCACAAAAAAGAGAAAGGGAGAAGATATAAGCATCAATAACATTGTACATGAAGTTGGCAAGGTTGTGTTTGTGTGATGTACCGTTTCTTGGGTTGTGTGGCCTCTGGAATGGACTGATCTGATGGAGGAGTGCTTGAAAAAGAGAAAGCCGCTTTTCTTAGATCAGGTGAGAACCAAGGGTCAACTTTACGCATACGTTTACTGTATGTCCTCATATATATTGGCCCATTTTTTCCTCTGGTGTCCATCTTGGGTCTATACTACCCAGCAAATGGAAATAAAGAAAATAAAAATAATGTCCAGTCCACAGCCACTGAAAAAAAAATGATGATATCATCTGTAAATAATATTGTCAATGACACATCAACTGTTACATTTACATTTATTAATTTGACAGATGCGTTTATACAAAGCGATATAAAAGCAGGACACAATATAACATTTTGTCAACACGCTAAACAATACCGTTAATTTACAAGGCCATGCAACTAGGATGATTAAAGCTGGAGTAAGGGAGAGAAGGAACAACACGAAAGATTTTTTTTATTAGACACAAAACATAGACAGTTATTGGTGTCAAATACATGCGGAAGGGGTGTGTTGAGTTGAGATGATGTTTTTTGTTATTACAACAGTCCTGACCTCCTCTTTAAACACTTCTTTTGATTTTAATAAATCTAAAAATACAAAAATCTACTAAAGTACTAAAATGTTTTCGAAACACACACATTACTCTATTTTGTTTGTATAAGGATGATTGAACAAACATAATAAACTCATTAACCCATGTTTTCTGCATTCATTCTATTATTTTTCAATAAAACAGCATTAGGAAATGCATGTAATGTCATGAATCTTAAATGCATTACAATGACCAAGTCGATAAACCACTGGTATTATTAAAATACATCAAATCAACCATGCAAATACAACAAAATTCAAGTTTTACAGACACCCTTTAAATGCACTTCAACGACATTTACTAAACAAATGAGAATGAAATCGATGAACACTTCCTCTAACGTTACATTTACCTCATTTTAAAGCGATGTATAATGACAAATGAATTTACCTTGTGATCGTGTAATCGACATGCAGATCCGCTACTTGACCTTAAATATGATCAACAGATAAAACAAATACTATAAAAGAAAAGTATTTAATAGTCTTTTATAGAATGAACCAACAGTATAAACAAGTCAAAATGAAACAATGAACAGTACTAAGCGCCATGATAAACCGCTCCTCGTTCAAACTGAGAAGAGTCGCTGATTGGCCGTTGATGGAATACGTCACGAAAGGTCGTTTGCAATCACGTGGTTTTTATGATGACGAGAGAGAGCCGCGACTGGAGCTGCAAGTGATTTTCCGCCAAAGGAATCACAAACTCAAAGGTCTCGTCCTTTTATAATATATTATACTTTTACAGCAATATTACAATTACATTTCCAATCTCACCCATCGCAATTCAGCATTCACAATTAATTGTATTATTGATTGCATTATTTAACCTTTTAAAATGAAATTGTCTTTAAATAAAATAATGTTTAACTATTTGAACATTATGTATTTATATTAAATACGGTATATACTTTGAATTAGGTTTATTAAAACATAGCCAAATATCACTGGATAAATGTACACACCTTACAATTTCCAACAATTGAAGGATGTTAAGTACTTTAACTCCAGAGCAATTGCATATCATTATTCTTGTCCACTTATTTGGTAATATTTGTTGCATTGGGTCAAAGATATTTGTGGCCTTATGGTTAGAGAGCCAGATTTAAATCCAAGAAGTTGCAAGTTCGGTGGGTGGGTGGGTAGGTACGTACGTAGGTAGGTAGATAGATAGATTTTGTGCATTTCTGGGAGTATTTTTCTCACCATGTTATAACTTCTTAAACTAACGTAAATAGGCTTCTAATGTTAGCGCGCTCTCAGCCCTGTTGTCAAAAATACTGCTGTTCCATATAAAATGCAGAAAATACTTAATAAATAAATTATGTTTAATATCATGTTTACTGCAACTGGCTCTACCTTGTCATTGTGAAACTTTTAAACCCCCATCTGATGTATTCCGTTCCGTGCAGATTGTGGTCTCGCATCTCCAAACCAAACAGGCTGTCAGTTTGATTTCCACCTCTAGAGGTCGCTGTTTTACAATATGCTCGGAACTCTCCGCCTGCGTATCACAGTGGAGATTTGCCTGCTGAGTCTGGATCAAACTCAGCCAGGAAAAACTATGGGTTCGGATGATTGCCGGTAGCCGATAATTCAAATTATCGTTATAGGTGCCGATTAATCGTCAAAAATGATGAATCGGTCGACATCTAGGTATGATGTTGTCCTATTATTAATGTTACTTTAAAATGTCATTGTATGGTCAGAGAAAATTTAGCCATACCCTGGTTTTGGTGAAATGCCACCCGCCACTGGTCCCATTTTGGAAACAAAAATTCTGTGTCCTCTTAATATACACTGAGAGACTGAAATCTACACAACGGTTTTGTTGGTGATGTGAAAAACCGTGTGTAAAACAGACATTCCAGATTATACCATTCCCCATTTTCATACATTTATTTTTTATAAAATTATAGATTTTTTATTTGCATAAACACAAATCAAATAAATAAGTAAACATAAGCAAGTGAAACAAAAAAATTGGTAAGAAATTATATCAATATCTAATAATCAAATGACAGGGGAATGTGCTAAAAAAACTGATAAGTGTGTTTTAGTTTAATAGTTAAAAAACTATATAGAATATTCACTTTGGAACATTCTGCACATTCACCAATAAATGTCCGAAGGCTATAAATAGAGTTTTTGCATTCAATATTGAGTCTCTAGTCTAAGTATACATTATTAACATCTGTTTGGTAGTGTATGTACTTGTGCAGGGTTAATTATGCATTATTAATATGTGTCCATGCTGGACAAAGATTGTGTTACTCTACGTTCACATGCGGACACGTCCACACATGAAACATTAATTACATTTCTTTAAATGTCACAGAACAGAGACTCTTAGTGGAAAGAACAGAGTGGACAATAAAAAAGAAAGCGATACACAAAGTAACTGTTAAATCACATGTAAAATCACATCCTCATTCACAAACAAATACAATTTTCAAAATTACATAATCATATATTGTATAAATACCCAATAACTAATATTAAATCGAAAAATCCCCAAAATCGAGAACAAAGGAACAGCATTAAGGCGAGTTATTGATTGTCTGCATCTTTTATTAGTAGGTGAAGTGCTCCTTCACGCTAAATGCCAACAAATATAGTTTTAAAGGAATCATTGTAAAAAAAATGTAACTAGTGGGTTTTTAACACATTTACCCACAATATAATCACTAAATTGTGTCTTTTAAGACCTCTATGACGCCTTGGCCATGACAAGGATGCTCATGAGAAAGACCATGATGAAAAACACCCACATGAAGAATCTGTCCATCACCTTGGCAATCTTCTTCCACTCGGCTCCTTTCGCCTGATGCACCCTCTGCTCTCTAAAACAGTTTGCAATGTACTCAATGTTTCGCACCACTTTCTGATGTTGCCCACAGATACATACTGTGGTCTTATTGTAGTCGTCCGCTCCGTAGATTTTGCAATAGCCGTCATGGGGATATCCAACTCCACTGTGATATCCATTGACGTCATCGTAGGAATATCCCTTGAGTTTTTCCGGAATGGAAATTTCGCTTTCTTTCAGCTTTTCCTTATTTGTCAGCGGGTGTTTCTCACTTCCGTCTCGACCAATGTAGTGTGTGTATTTATTCTGAAGGCCTTTTGGTCTGACAGGAGAATTGGATTGGGTCCTCCGTTGATGTTTTTGCCTGTGATAGTCACCGTTGCTGTGATGGTATCCATTTCCGTGGAGATTGTTCTCGTGCCTGGGATGGTTGTAGCTATTAAACGTACCGTGGTTTCTTCCATTGTGATGACAGTCACCGCAAAACTCTTTGTCAAAGTACCCATCTCTCTCTAGGCTAACCAGAGGGTCTTCGGAGAGCAACAGGCCTCGCTCGCTTTCAGGTGTGGTGCAGTTCTCCCCTACCTCATAGACAAAGAAGATTTTTGACATGTAGTCGATGATGAGGACTTTGGCCCAGTGGGGCACAGGTTTCGCTTCTGCTCCACAGAAATGTATGTTCATGATGAAGATGGTCAAGGATGTAGAGGCTGTTATCATGGTCATTGTTGCAATGTAGTATTTACCTATGAGAACGATATGAAGAAGGTTATGACATCATTAATACACTCAATGTTTAGGATTCATAGAATTAAAGAAATAATATAAATATAAAAAATAATAATAATAACACTAGGCTATATGAAATAATCTAATGTAATATAATTATATTATTATGTTAAATATTTTAGTAATATAAATATCTTCTACCAATAATGGCTGTATCCAAAATGACAGCGATAAGAGCAAGAAATAAACTGAAATCAACATCAACCAAAAACTGGATATAACTGTAAACTCACCAATAAGTGGAACGCTTTCTGAAGGAGGCATGCTCTCTGCCACCATCATCTGAAACACTGTCAGAGCCAGCAGCACCGTCACCCCTAGTGAGACCTTCTCCCCAGAATCAGCAGGCAGGTAGAAGCCCAGTGGAGCCAGGAAAGAGATAAGGAAGCACGGCAGGAGCAGATTGAAGATGTAGAAGGAGGAACGGCGCTTCAGAAGAAGCGTGTATGTAATGTCGGGGTATGGGTCAGAGCAGCAACCATACATGATGACGTTCTTGACCGCTGGCATCCCGTGACACTCCCATTCCACGTTCTCCACAAAGTCGGAGAGGTCACCGCTCTCCATTCCCATAGTAATGTCCACCTGGGGTTACGGTGGAGATGACTGGGTTTTTAGCACAACTGAGAGTCATTTACATTTAGTCATTTCTTAAAACATTTAGTCTCATTCATTTAGTTTTTTTCTAGCTTTTAGAGACCAAGTCATTGCTTAATGTACAGTATAATATTAACAGATATGTAACTTCACAATGTTGTTCTCTGTGTGTCCACCTATAAAGTGCATATACCTGGTTGCCATTATATGTCCAGGAGCCAAAGGTGAGGTTACACTGCTGATAGTCAAAGGGGAAATAAGAGACGTCCACCTTACAGGAGCTCTTAGTAATGGCAGGGGAGTCCCAGGTGATCTCGCCATTATACCTCAACACCACATTAGTTTCTGGAGGCCCTGAGGAGTCCTCCTCATCCGCACTGAGAAAGAATGTAATGTTAGAATACTTATGTGCCTTCTTGTTTTATGCAGTGTAACCATGCCAAAGTTGGCACCTTCACCTACTGTTTGAGTTACAGGAATGCTTAAATATGTATGTTTACTTAATGTGTGTGTACATCAGCTTAGAAATCTGCACATCATTTTTTACTTGTTATATAGGACAATGTCTGGTCTCCACACGAGGCTGCTGGGTATTCGAATGACCTCAAGTCCATCATAATCATCTTTGTCCCAGCTCAGGTATGCATCATGCCAGATCTGACGCACCCACAGGTATGTGGTCAACACCTGGTTCTTCTCATCCTATCAGAGTCACAACAACACATAACAAGAGCGAATTTTATTATCAATCCAGTTATAGTATATGCAAGACATCCCTGGCACATTTGTGAATTCAAACCGAGGTGTTGGTCAGCCAGTGTGGTCTTTTTTATCTATTTTTCTTTGCGGTGACAACAATACGGGTCACATGGTATGCTAGACTGTGGATTCAGCCACATTGTGTCTTGCTCTGGAAGATAAAACCCTGTTGTTACACATGGAACAATTACTTTCTCACAACAGAGAAGATTGAAAGGGAAGAAAGTCTAAACTCTGCTGCACTTAATGCCTTCTACATATCACATCTCATTGGTTAAAAGTACTCCTCGGGTTCAGTAAATTAATATTTGATTGAGTCTGATCAGGGCGGAAATTCAGTGTCTCTTGAATGAGAAATTCATTGACTCTTTCAGGAACGCACACACGTACAAAACTGCCAGCACATTATATAACCATCTGCTAATCACAAGAACACAAATGATCACAGGGAACTACAGTAAACAAAAATTACGGTCATGGATGTTACTAAACGAGCAATCATTATTGTAGTACAACATGGCAAACAGTCGAAGTTTTATTTTACTTTACAATTTTCAAATAATATTCGGGTCCCCGTCGGGTTCGGGTAACGTTAGTCAATTTGTGATTTTTCTCGGTTCTGTAATTGTATGTGTAGCACATTCACGCAGTGGTTTAATCTACTTTTTTGTAGTGAGTATACTCTGATCCCCCCCAGCATACTCATCCGTCTCAGATCGACAACCCACCACCATCACACTCAAAGTATGCCGTTATATGTAATCAAGAGCATTCTGAACAATTTATTGCAAGCAAGATTTCAATGACCAATGACAGTTGGGGGGACTTGCTGGTTTTGTTAATCACTGTCTAACTCAACCAGTTAAGAGTTACGTTTAACCTCTAGACCCTTTGGCTCTCTTTGGCATATGTATATAACCCCCAAAGCACAGGTTTTATCACCTGGCAATTTTCAATACACATTTGTGATCCATTCGAGAACCCCTCTATAAAGTAATTTATCTACAAAAGCCCACCCTCCTAAAAACAGCATTACATAAATTATATTACTATTATAAGCCACACATTTTTTACCAAATGTAAATAATATCTCTGGCATGTGTTCTATTCCCATCTCTTGTGTTTTGGGCAGGGTAACCAACATAATGTTAGAATATCCATTGAAAGAAAAATCTTAAGATTTTGAAATACTTTTGACTGACTTAGGCCATGTCAAAGACTTACAGGAAATCATATTGAAATAAATGGTTAAAATCAAACTCTGATGGTCTTGACTAATAAATAGATTTTTGCCTAGTTTTCACACTGGTCACACGTACAAGTTGTGCCTATTATTATGGTCCAAAAGTGAATGCGTCACACTTTTCTGTCTGTAAATGTTGTTACGTATCCTCACGCTTTTTTAAACGGGTATACAGACATTCTTCATCTTTTCTAGTGGGTATACTGCGTATACCTGCGTATCATGTAGACTACACCACTACATTCACGGGTCTCTTCGGGTTTGGGACGGGTTCACATTTTTGGACCTGTGAAGACCTCTAGCCTGAATATCATCGGCGGTTGTAACATTATGAGAATAAAATGCTTGTATCTTCATTGACAGCGATTCAAAAAAAAGGTTTGTCTTATGATAGAGCAACATATAAGTGTTATTGTCAATGTCACAGTGTTTGTTGTGGCACCATCAGCCAATCAGCATTGATCCGTCTAATGACATTTACTGCTCAGGTGAAGGGTTCAAAAAAGGCTCCAAACAGACTGCAGTATCTTTAAGCAAATCTACAGCTGATCAGAGCCTGAATGTGATGTGCATGTGCATATTCAGAGGTTAAAAGTTTAGGGCTATTTCACGAGATGTGCGGTTTCACCCTGAAGCTGCCATTGCAAGCCTAGATAACACACGTCATGCCACATCAAGGCCAGACGGTCAGTGTGTGGGTGTTATATGCTCCTTGATCTCAAGTGATTCAGGCCAGTGTTCATATCTTGTGTGGCTGTAACCGCTCTCTTCCGTTATTCTAAAACTTATTCTAAATGTAAAACTTGAGGACAAACACTTGTGTTTGTGTTTAGAGCTCACCATGTCTTTGATCTGTGAGAGTGTAATCTGTAGAGTGACATTGAGGGCTTTGTCCGTGTCCTCCACGGGTCGTAAAGCACTAGAATAGTTCTCCATTAGATCGTTCAACAGTTTCTGAGCGTAACGACCCTGAGCAGAGAACACAGCTAGAGATATAGAGATGAGGAGGAGAGAGAGATTATAATGATTACATAGAAAAATAAAATGATTTAATTATTTTTGGCTGATTGTAAATGTGTATAGTTTTACATTTAGTCATTTAGCCACTTACAAATGCTTTATCACAAGCAAATTCTAGTAAAGTAAAAAAATGTAGGACAATGCTAAATTAATAATATGGGCTACATTATTACACAAACACATGACTTGCATCATGAAAATAACATTTTAGCCCTGCCTTGAATAAATTATTTTACATATATTCTGTAATTTAAACAAATTAGCTGAGTTAAATGTTTACATTTCTTTGTTTTTTGTAATTGTGTGTTGTTTCCTCAATAATCAATGATTGTTTACTTTGTCAAGGAAGCAGTGAAGCTGCCGCTCTTCTTCCACAAAGCAAATGTTTTGCTTTTCCAGCATCTTCTGCACATTTAAGTTCTTCCGTGCATTGTCTAAATAATGTTATCACAGTGAGGACAACTGAGGGACGAACAGCTATTACAAAAAGCTACAAACATTCATTGATGTTCAAGAAAGCAACACAATATAGGTTAAGAAGTGCACATGAGCGTTAAAAAGGATGTGAACTTACCATGTAGGATCATGCTAATGTGAATCACAAGAAAAAGTATCTTCATTTTTCAAGCAAATGGCAAAAAGAAAATCTGCCGGTTAATTGCACGTGGTCCTCAGTTAATGTTCATAGTTATATGACGTTCGCCGTACAGGAGAAATGAGAAATAAATGAAGTCCCATAGCGCTCGGACTGTTTGAAACACTGAAGGCCTGAGTGTCATTCTTACTGTTGCGCTGGAACAAGAGCCGGGGTATCACATAGCAAACACACATGCACCCACACACACATATATTTATCTATGTAGGATGGTGTTCTTAAAATATGCGAGATCTTAAGGTTTTTTCAGAACTACAAACATCTTTTGTGTGTCTTCTTCAGATTATTACTGGATAATCTTTTGTAATTGTGTGTGTGTGCGACCGCTTGTGTATGTGTGCCCTGTCTTGTCACTCACAGTGAGGGCTGATCTAACAAGTGTGTTGTGCACACAGGTCATGTGGTTTGAATGTAACACACAATGAATTTTAAAGGAAGTCCATCATGTTTTTACATGATCAGATTCAAATAGCTTTGATAGATCTTAAATAGAACTTAAATATACATATTTACATACAATTACCTTAATTTTAAAACAACAAAAAGTATCCAATAATAAAATAAAAAGTTATATAAGAATTAATAAAATGTACTCAATGTAATCAATAAAATAGAATCTTGTCATTTTGCTTATATTTCAGCCATTGGTCTGAATTTCAAGACTGTGAGAAGTAAGATCTATATAAGATCTAAATGTGAAATGCATTCTGATCGCATTCTGATCTTAATCAAGTAAAATGTGAAAACTACCCAAATGGGATTTTTTTATAGCTCCCTGTATTAATTAACTACTCAGGTATGTTCCTTTCCTCAATCTCTTATGTGTAAAATGCAAAAGTGTGTTAAACTGATACCGGGGGTCACATTGGCATTATGAAGCAATTTGAGTCAAGGTTAACAAATTTACACCAATTTTGGATTATTTGAGATTTGGTATGGCCCCCTTTTGTTTCAACGACCACAACACATGATGATCCAGGTGTAACCTAGTAGATTGCACTAACAATGGCCATGGCCTCTAGTGTCAGTCACGAATGAACCTCTTAAGATCGATGACCAAGACTCGCACCAGCAACCATCTGTTACACCCGCATCATTTAAGAATGTTGCAAATAGTGTACTTCAGTGGAAACAAGGAAATCATGAACATGGCCAATATCACACATTTAAAATGCTTATTTGATTAATGAGTTTTAATATCACTAAACATTACTTTGTCATTTAACACCATTATGTTATGTCAATGTTAAATTTTTCAGTATAGTCTCGGATTTGAGAAACACACTTTATGTATCCCTAAATTTTATAGTGAAAGTATTTCTAAGCATTTCATTCTTTGGCAGCCTTCTATAAATCACTTACTAGTGAGTGTACTCAGTCAGCCCCCTCACATTTCCCAGCACCTACGCAGGAATGCGAGAACATACACACACAAGGACCGTGGGGTCTGAAATGAGATGTAAGCAACAAGACAGGAAGTGGTTCTTCTTGAGGCGCCTCTCTTTCTCTTTCTTTCTTGGGTGTAGGAGAGTTTCATATCCTGTAGTGCACCTCCACATATTATGCTGCAGAACTACATTACCCATGATTCTTTCCTGTAGCTCATTGGTAAGAGCATGTCATTAACAACGCCTATGTTTTGGGTTCAATCCTAGGGTATTACACTTATTTAGAAACAAATGTATATGATAATGCAATATAAGTCGCTTCGGATAAAAGTGTCTGCCAAATGCGTAAATGTAAATGATTCTCTCATTCAAAAACGGGTCTGGTTACAGGATGCAAAAGAAAGCTGTTTTTGATATATATACTTTTTCTATTCTTAATCATTAACCAGTTCATGTCCTTCCACAGCAGGCATGCCTTGTTTATTTATAAAGGTAAACGTAATAACGTGACATAAATTGAAAATGACTCAGGTTTTGTGTTGTCTGAAATTAAAGTGACTCTTTCAGTATCATTTTCAAAGGTATCTTCCCTGTCCTACACACTTGTTCCTCACTGACTCACCATTGCATGGCCGAATAACGTAAAATGTGGAAAATCTTCATGATTCAGGTAATTCATTTTAACAGCTGTGCCTTCTTTGGCTGTTTGTTGCTTTTAAGCATCGCCCCGCAGCACATGGAGCTAAATCCATATCTGACATTTGAACTGATGATACACAATCTCTGAAGTTTTGGCTTAACTGTCATAAAAATGTGATTGTGCAAGGCTTTGAGGGTATATGGGTGGATTGTGTGTGTGTGTATGAGAGCGCTCGTGTGGTAAGAGAACAGTGCAGGTGTTTCCTGTTGTAGAGAAGTGAACAGTCTTGTGTGGTAGGGTCGCGATAATGAATGCGTGTACGTGTGTGCGTGTTGATTTTTTGTGTCTGCGCAGACCACATCACTTTATAGAAGTGAAGCTCAGCTGGCCAGATATGGACTGAGCCATATTAAAATTATATAACATATTTTTTATATGTCCCTTGCACCCGCCCAAGCCTCCATGTGTTCAATGTATTCAGTATACATAGAGAACTTATCGGTCTGTTCTAATTATTTTCACTTCCTCTTTTGTGGCATATCATATTTGGTTTCCCCTAATGCTTGCATACCCTCATATTCAAAACATCATTAGTACTGAAAAATCTATATAAACCTGTTTATATAAACCTATTACTGTAGAATAATATATACAATGTCTTTTAAGTTTTTCATTTTGTTATTCTGTTTAAATGCTATAATACCACTTAACATTATTTATAACTCATAACTGTTTATCTTGGAAAAGCAGCCGCTATATTTTAAAATCAACATTAAACATACAGTGCAGGAATATCGATTTAAAGAAATGTATAAAACATTTACAGATTTATATAATATATTTGACATCAGTGTTCTGTTTAAATACAACTAACAAATTGAATCATGTAAAATGCATTCTTTTGTACATGTACACTTTTTATATGGTGCCAAAAAGAGTTTTGAGAGACTTCAGAGAAGATTATCTCCTGCTGGGATGTGGTTTCGGGGTCTAAACCCTTCGGTTCTCCAAAAGCACAGGCCTAAATCATCTCGTCTCCATAAACCACATAACATACACTCCATCTTTCTGACTTTCTGTATTCTTCTTTTCCTCTGTCACGGCTTTCTTTCATGTAGTGTAAGTAGTAGCTCATTATTTTCTTTGCTTATATCTTCCCTCTGTGTAAAAAGTTTAAGTCATCAATTGTCTATATGATTTAAAGGTTCAAAATGAGATGCTGTAGGTGCAGACATTGTAAATAACATTATTTCTTTGCTATTACTGCTTTCAGTTCATATCTAAGAAAGTTTATTTTTACGTTTGCTACATTTTTAGGTGATATACATTTTATGTAAAATTCTGGGGGACTTTCCTTAGCCTCTAATCGAAGAAGGCTTGTATCATGTTTTAAACACGGCTGACACGTTAAAGCGGCAAGCAATAAAAGCTATTCTATGTAAATTTGCGTTTTTGTTTAAATCAGTTTTTGCTGTGACAAGCAATACTGAATTTAGTATTTCCCTTCCTTCCAGGAATCTCACTTTTGTTAAGATTAAAGGCCACTCTTACTGTTGGCAATATCCAAAAAAGTTTCTCTGATTTCATCTTCAACGGAGTAAGCATTCACCATGGAATCTGTTCAACCCAGAAATTGCTTGTTGCTGAAAACTTGTAGCATAATGCATGGATAAAATCATTTGATAATATCCTGTCTTTATAAACAATGCTATGGATATCCAAGCACATGGGTATGTTTTTACAAAATAATCATAAATATGTCACAATTTTTATTGTGGAAGATATCTCTTCCATTCACACATGTGTGCAGATGCACACACACTAACCCTATAATGCTTTAAAGAACATTTATCACACACTTTGTGGATACTGAAATAGTGAGTTTGTTTAATAGAAACATGTTCACATTTTTAATCCTCCTATTCTACTAATAATATATTGTTTTTCAAAGTAGTGTATATTTAACACTATTGATTTATATTTGATTAAAATATTGATTAATAATATTGATTAACATCAGATATTGCATATACCCATAAGTTACAAAATAACAAGGATGCATGTTTTTGTTGTACAATAATCAATTGACATTTTATTACTATTTATTTGTAACACATTGTTTATTGGTCTCTTTTTAGGAAAGGTTCTAGTCACGTCCAAAAACTTTGTTCCCCGGGATATTTTAGACTAGATATTTTAGATCTCAGTAAAGGTCATCTCCAAATTTGTCACCTGTTATTTTACAATTACACAAATGTTTAATTGCTATATTTCTGCATTTGGCATATCTTTAATACAACTTGTTTTCATTTATGCAGAACTAATTACACACACACACACACACACACTTAGATTTACAATCACACTTCTGGGTTCCCTGTAAAGGCAACAGACCACTCAAACGCATACTATAACAAAATACAAACTCAACCTTCTTTTTAAAAGACTTACTTGTTAA
This sequence comes from Triplophysa bombifrons, assembly GCA_029783895.1. Taxonomy (NCBI): domain Eukaryota; kingdom Metazoa; phylum Chordata; class Actinopteri; order Cypriniformes; family Nemacheilidae; genus Triplophysa; species Triplophysa bombifrons. Next base: position 20,097,696 of record CM056452.1, read on the forward strand.
GTGATCTATAAAAATAATTAGGCTAATATTATAAATATGAGATCATCAGGACTGAACTCCTGAATAGCTTTTCCTTGCCGACAACTGTCTGTTCGACAGGGAGCAAACCATTGTCAGTATCATAAATACAAAAGAGATTTTTTCCATTCAAAGCCAAAATATTTCTTATGATGGTCAAATATCATATGCTAATATGACTTTTTAGTCCCACTACAGTTTTGTTTGATTTTGTTTTACTAACTAAATGAGTAGATAAGAAATGGTGTTCCAAGTTCACAAATTTTCAACAAATGTTACAGTATAACAAAAGCCGTTCCTGTAGTTTAAAGTCATGGTAAATGTTTAATATCTTTAACAACAGACACTACTTTGTAATGAATTATGTCTTTTCAATACAGACAGTATGTGTGTCACAAAAAAGAGGATTTTTTTCAACAATTCTGTTTAGTGATAAAAAACGGAGGTTCCTCATCTAATATGTAACGGGTCAAATTAAAGGGATAGTTATCCAAAAATTATTCACTCTTATGTTACAAACCAGTATGACATTATTTCTTCTGAAGAACACAAAAGATAATATTTTAAAGGCTGATGTTAACCAAACAACATTGACTTCCACTGTATGGACACATAACCTCTGACACACTTCTCAAAATATCTTCTTTTGTGTTCTACAGTCATATACCGATTTTGGAATTTTTGGTGAACTATCCCTTGAAAAAATAAAGTATTAGGAGACTTTACAGGGGTTAAAGTTTAGCAGTCTTCGCCTTGTCTGTCTTCGGGCCCGATTAACGGCCGTACGGACTGCACACTCAAAAACCTGTTGCACGCCACGGTTGCTGAGTGCCGAGCATTCCAGGTATCCTTTAGCACGGATCTCCTGTGCCACTTGTTTGCCCTCCGAGGCTGTGGTGCAGTTGGCACGATACGGGCCCATCTCGCGATGATCTGTCTGTGTGGCCACAACCAGAATAGGTACTTTCGGGAGATTCTCCCTCACCTCAGCGATCCACTTTTGCCGTAAATTAAGTAACGAATTAGGATTTGCCACGGAATAACACAGCAAAACCACATCCGCCTGCTGATAAGACATGGGCCGGATTTGTCGGAATGTGTCATGTCCTGCTGTATCCCACAATCCCAAACTAATCTGTATTCCATCCATGAATACATCAACGCCAGTGTTTTCGTAGACAGTGGGTTTGTAGGTCTCTGGGAACGTCTCAGAAGTGAAGCGTACAAGGAGGGCTGATTTACCCACCGCGCAGTCACCGACCAGCACGCATTTCACAGAGGTCTCTTCCACCCCATTCATCATTCTGTCTGTTATAGTTAGGAGCAGTCTAGTAGGCCAAAACCGAGGAGTGTCCAAAAAGTGTCAAGGTCATCTCTGGAGTTATAGATTTTCACACAAAGTAAAGACACTTGAATTCACACACCATTCTGAAGTTTATCTCTTATCTGTTGCAACGTGATTTTTTAATCTTCTGTTCTGAAATCCAGCGCAGGAGTAGGAACAGTGGTCATCGTACATCAATAGATGTACTCAAAACCACACAGATCTCTCTTCTGAATGATCTGGCTCCTGCATTATAAAGAGAATAAAATAGTGAAATGATTATTATGGAATAATAAAAACAAAACAAAAAATTACACAAGGAATTAAACATTAAGCACAAAAAAATAAAAAAAAGAATTCATATACATGTTGAATACTATATTGAATACGGAAGAATAAATGAAATCCGCAGTTGTACAAAAACTAAACTTTGGTTTTTAATATAAAAAAACATGGCAATTAAACAAACACAACAACATGATTTTTTTTAATGTTTTTAATATGTAAAAGGATTTATGCTAATTATGGTTGTTTGACTTGGTATAAAACACAATATCGAAACAACAACGACTAGCACATTATAGGCCTCTATCAGCCTGTCATGAAAGGTAAGCACAAGATTAAAAAAACTGCTTTTTTACAGCTGAATTATTTTATCATATCTATATAAAGTCAAATCTCTGGAACTTTAACATTGTCACTTTTAAGGTTTAGTTTTTGCTTCAGTATTTATCGACACATTAAGCTTGGAAAACTTTCTTGTGCTAACCCTAAAACACATAGAGGCTGTAATGTGTTATTAATACTTTTTATCTTCTTCAAGTGAACTGCTTTAAATCAAATGTAATAACATCTGATGCAGTTTTATACATTATAAAGTAAGAGTATTGCAAATAAATCAAACACATTTAGGGGATTTCAATGCAGTCGTTGATGGAACAAATGACACACGCTATTCTCACACTAAAGCATTACACAGTATAGCAAATAGAGGCATTCTGTAATGTTGTGTTAAGCTTTAAGAGTATTGTATGTTAATCAAAAGTAAAATAAGAACTTACAGAAAAAAATGCTGTCCGCTCCTTCTTTACAAAACATACAAGGAGCATGAATATTCTATAGAAAATGTTATGTTATAATAGAAAATTATATTTTAACCTTATTTTATTAATGTTAACCAATGATTTTCAAGTTTAGATTGTTTTTTCCAATTCCCCACTGATTCCTAAGAAACAACTTTTTTTTAATGCATAAAATAGTAAAAACATATTAGAAAACAACTCACCTGTTTCAGCCTTTAACGGTGAGATTCATGAGCGGATATTAAGCCTAATTTTACATCTGCTCTTAATTCAACATTAACAATAGGTTCAGACAAAATCTGCATCTAGGCCTGTCTGAAAATGTTAATTGTTAAAGACAGGAAATGCACGTTCTCTTGAGCACTGAGATAATGTATGCCTTCACAGAGAGAGCAGATGCTGCATCCTTTAGTAGAGGGAAGTGAAATACAAGGTTGGGCTGTGAAATCATACATCATATCTCTTCTAAGCTTCCGCTGAGCCTGTGTGACGTTCTTGGCGTTGAAGGTACCGTATGAAGTGTTTTGCTGCTTCTGCAGTGAAAGCTTTGGTGCTTCAAACTGTCATACACATTGGGCAAAAATAACAAAATAAGTATATATAATTCATCATTTCCTATTGATATTGAGTGCTTGTTCTTAATTTTCAAATAAACTATTTTTTCTTTAAATATCTTCTGACTTAATCTAAATATATTGTTTAGGTATTGTTCAGGCTCAAACACGTGTCACATGTTGTGTCACAACATGCATGCACAAATGTGACTAGTATTTAGAATAATAATATATTATGTATAAACGTTAAAAGCAAGTAATGTTTTCCACAAAAAAATGGATTTGAAATTAAAATGAACTATTTCTATTATTCATTTTATTAAGATTTCTAAAAGTCATAAAATATAAAACAGATCTTATTTTAAGTGTTATATCATCTGCACCTCAAACATAGGTTGAGTTTCTTTTTTAATGAAAAGCTGACTATAAAAATATCATACTCACTAAATTCGTAAAATTAGGGCACAATATACTGTATTAATATGAAGGAATTTTCTGTATTCATTTCTTACAGTTTTTTAAGTGAAATGTCCGTAAAATAAAGGGAATTTTCTGCCAGTACTTTATCCGGTTTTTACAGGATTTTTTTTAACAGTGTAGCAACTTTTTTTTCTAAAATCAAGGGATATTTAATTCTATGATTTAATCAACACACAACACACATTTTGTTTGTTTGTATAAAATGCATAACATTAAATTTTAACTGCAATAAAGTCATTTAGTTCTACCTCCAACAATATTTATCAAGTCAACAGCATCTGCCTATAGTGGAGAGGATGGGAACTGCATGCATATGCACAGCTGCTACTACATTCATCATGGAAGAATTTGACCTTTACTAATTGAAACTGAGTCAGCTACTGAGGATGCAACATGCCGAGTTATATTTCCCCCACCAACGTTTTCTATTGATTCAGGGGGAAATAGAACAAAGAGAAACAAGGATGTTAAACAAATTCAGCTGTGATTTTGAGCCCCAAAATCATACCAAGCTTACGTTTCATTTAGCGACACTCTAATTTCACTAAAATTAAACAAACAAAATGTCTAAATGTTAACTCTTTATTCTTTAGTTGTTTCATCATCATTTATCAACAAAAATAAACAGGCAAGTTCGCCTATAAAATTTCATAAAAAAATTCTTGAAAAAATTCCAAATATACAAATTTCCTTCAAAAATATTTTCATAACAATGGAGAGAATTCTCACACATAAGAACTGTGATTTGCATAGCAACATTAAGATGCCTATAAAACAATGTTACATCACATTATCTTAAACTGGTTGTATAAAACCAAAGATGAGATTAAACCAAAAAACCAGCACTACAAAGGGACATAAAATGGCCCAAAAACAGTTTTAAAAAATATATATTACTTATTTAAGACAAATCCCATTTTATGCTGCTCACAAACACAGTAAACTAAAATGCAAAGATTAGTATTTATATTTCCCTGAATGAGATATATATATAGGAATGCTGTGGAAAGCACGGTGCTAATAATCTGATATCCTCACCTAACATCCCTGAACATAGCTGGCACTGAGCTGCTACATCATGTATAACTGTTTACAAACCATAAAAATGATCAAAACAATGAAAAACAATATTAAATATTAAACATTATAAATACCTGAAAAACATCCCCCTTCTGCTTTTACAGTTGACAAATAACTGGTGCGTTTAGACAGAAAATCTGTGGTCTTCATGTCTTCACAAAAGACATTTACGTAAAGCTCAGAGATTATTCACAAGAGATCACAGCACTACACCTCAGAACACTCAGCAGAAAGTGGGATCAGTTCTATTATTGTAAGGGAACATCCATAAACAAAGTAAACAATGTATATAAGCCAATATACACTATAACTGCGTAAATATGCAGAGATGCGTTGCTGGTAACACTGGACCTCAGGGAAGACACTTTTAAGACACCAAAAGTAAACACTTCACTTGTTGCAGCTTATTTAATGTAGTGTGACCAACACCAACCCAGTTTTAGGCTCAGCATAACTGTAAGAAAAACAGAAATGATGAAGCATATATTTTTGTAATGATTATTATGCGAGCTAATAATTATATATGAAGCCATAACATTATGTGAGTATACCTGTAGTGATGGCTTTTAAGGTAGTCTAGTACGGCAGGCCTGATACGTGCCACGCCCCCTTGACTGTGATTCCCTCTTCCAGTGATGACTGAAAGCTGGGGGCCGCACAAACCTTGATGCCACTCTAACAAAAAACATGTCCATTTAACACATATTCAACATATACTCTATTCTTTAGTTACACCTGTTAGGAAAAACTCTGATAAATGCTCATGATTCCCTTACCTGATGTTTTTTCCTCAAGCACTTTGGAAAGGTGATCAATGGCCTCATCCACATGTAATCCATGAAGATCTAGAATATTCTGAGGCAGGAGCGAAGTGTTCACCCGCTCAAATATCTGCATGGCTGCGAGGTGGTTTGCTTCACGCATCTTATCTCCATGCTTGCGGCCCTACACAAATGTAAAAGGAAAATATATTTTTAGGATAAAATATTATTGTGTGACATTTAATTTATAAACCACTTTTCCAGAGGTCGCTGTATGAAATGCAACAAGAAATCAAGAATATTATGTCAAAGAGTACATAATGTATATTATATATGGCTCATCTCTTTCACCTGTTGCGCGTAGAAACTGGCCACGTCCTTGCGCCCTTGTCTATAGGCTTCAGCCGCTTTGTTAAAACTCTCTATCTGCCGACTCTTATGCAGCACTGCCTCCGTGCGGAAGTCCTCATATTCCGGGTCTTCCGTATCCTGAAACTGAGCTGCTTCCGACTGCACATCTCTCTGTTTCCATTTCTGAGGGAAGAAAGATGTCAGCTTTGTTTCATTTCACAATGCTCTATGGTCACGTGTAGAGAGCTCACCCTCTCTTTGCTCTGCGGTCTGCTTGTTCCATTGCGCTGAAGGGCAGGTTCAGAGGCCACAACGTTTCGGACTGGCCCGTCATCCAACAGAGCGTGCAAAAACTGTTCAGTCTGCTCCAGAGAGTAACTACACAAGCACATGGTGGGGAGATGTTTCCTTTAGGTTATTTATGCAGTTATACAAAAAAAGAACTAAAGAATTATTTGACACTGATTTATTACGAACGGATCATATCGATTAATTACACGATTGAGCCTAAATAAACATTTTCAGTTTTTTACAGCACACCGTGAGCAAAAATTTGAAGTCGCAAATAGTTTCACATCAAACCTATGGTTATGGATGCATTGTCGTATAGAATTTATCAATTGATCCTCCGAAAATAACCTTTAACTATTGCATATCAGGAACCTGCCTCTCAGAATACTGACTTTTGCTCGAATTTATTCATTTTTTTTTTGTGTAAATATTTATTGTATTTCTGTTTGTATCTTAATAGACTTTTGCACAGTAATGTACATCACATTAAACATGTTGTAATATCATTTTACAACCATGTTTACAACAGACTCTAATTGACTTTCAGCACACTTACAAACAGGCGCATTTGCCTTGGCTCAATCTGGGCTGACGAGTTGCTTCTCATTTCTTAAACTGAGCATTTACATTTGCTTTTCAGGAAAACACACAACGAGGAGATGGGAGGACAGAAGAATCCAAGGGATAAATATTTGGAACATGGATTACTTTGTAATCTGAGCAAAGCAAGATGCAGTTAAAGTATGCAAAATTAAAGCTGTATAATATCCTGCAAAATTGTTGTGAAGGGGAGAGGACATTCGCAAGTTTCTACAAACATGAGATGCACTAGTGTGTCCTCGGTCCTAGCTCCTATACAAGTGACCTCTCTGAAAATTGTATTAAATGCAAACTGCACACCACTCCGCCCTGAACTTTAAACCACCTCACCTTCAATGTTCCCTATAATCAAATGACCTTAGAATCTCATACTCACTTTTGATCTCTGAAGATGTCCCTCAGAAAATGTCGGTCTATGGTGGGGAACATCGAGAAGAGTTGGTACTCCTTCAGCTTGGCTGCGCTGTCTTTCTTATCCATATCTTTCCGGCTTGACCTGGACTGAATCACAGATATGGCCCATTGTTACCTCGTCCCATTACAGTTATAATGACTGAATGAGTGTTTATGTAAAGTATATGTGTTACCTTCTCTATGCTGTCTTGCATCACCTGCTCTTCAATCATGATGTCCCTCAAAGAGACGGTGGGACAGGACGCACTCCAGTGGTCCATATATGGAGCATCATCATACAAACCTTTGCTTCCCTGTGGTTCACCCCAATGGTCGGTATCTTCATTGCCATGGAGACATGAATGAAAGGACAGATAGACAGAGGAAAAGAACGTATCGAGAAAAGTAAGGTACAGGAAGTAGTGACTTAATGGAACTATTGCAAAATTTAAAGAAGTTGATGACATCAACAAGACTAAATGGAAACAAATCAAAGAATTATATCCAAATTGCTATTAAGTGAAGCTAACACATTTTTAATAGGATTCCTATTAGTGATTCTAACTATAAGAAAATACTGTCTGTCATTGTTTTAAAGAGACAGTTTACCTTAAATGAAACATTATTTACTCACGCTATAATCATTTCAACCTGTATGATTTTAGTTGTTCTGCTGAACACATGAAAGATATTTAGAGGAATGTCTGTAACAAAATAGTTCTGGGGCACTATTGACTACCATTGTAAGAAAACCACTACTATGGTAGTCAATCGTCCCCCACTGTTTGATCTCACACATTCTTCAAATATCTTCCTTTATGTTTAACAGAACAAAGAAATGCATACAGGTTTGAAACAACTCGAGGTTGAGTAAATTAAATCCTTTTCATTTTTGTGTGACTCATCCCTTTAAAACTGCAGTCAGTTTGCCTCTATCGCCATCTCTGTTTGAAACATACAATTGCATTTTTTTTTACAATTGCTTTACATATCCTTACATGTGTTGAAGGCAAATGCATTAAAATGATACTTTCACAAACTTAAATAAAAAAAATATAAGCTTGCCATTGTGAACCAAGAAGTAGGTATTGAACATTGATTTTTACATTCTTGCTCAATAACTGATATTTGATAAAAAAAAGTGACATATTGCAGCGAATTAGGAAGTAAGTTGTCTCACTCTCTTGCAGTTGCTGATAGGACAGGGCAGCTTGTCTGTTCTTCTTCTGCCAAAGACAACAGACACTAGGTAAGTTTTACATCATACATCAGACAAGCAGGTTAATATCCAGACATTGTACGGATAAGATGAACAAGACATGTAACTTACTTGGATAGTTTCTTTCCATTTCTGGTGCAGAAGTTTGGCCAAGTTTAGGTCTATTTGCACTGCACAATCATCTGATGATAAGGCACCTGCATCCACATGAAGACGAAAGAGACATTTATATACATTGTAAATGCGTGAATGAGAAGGGGATAGTTCATCCAAAAATGAAAAGTCTTAAATTCTTTCTTTTCATCCTCATTTACTTTCTTTCTTCTGCAGAACACAGAAGATAATTTAAAGAACATTGGTAACCAAACTAGGGGTGGGCAACCTGACGATCTCGAAGGCGTCTGCAATCCACCTTTAATGGAATCGTGAGGATTATGATCTTGTCTTGTCTTAAACAAGAGGTTTGTTCGACATCATTCAGTGCTGCACAGACCCATTGGCATATGACATTGAAGCATCGCAAGAGCTCTATATGCTCTCCAATCACTCGTGCAATACAGTTTTGCAAGTGCATAGACAGAGTGGCTTGTTTGTGTGAAGTGTATTTGTCCTTTTGCTTGTTAGTGTGTAATTTTAATCGATGATGCACCGCTAAATTACATAGTTTTAGTCTGTTTTGCGATTGAAACTCATTTCCCAGCTGTATTGAGTTCATATAGCCTATTTCTAGTGGATTGTGATTGTGGATTTCCGTGATGCGGAATCCTGTTGTTTAAATCTATCGTCTGCTGGTTCTGCTTGTATGAGTGAATGTGTGCTACACATGTGACGCTCATGGATTTGTATGTGTCTTACAGTTTGAGGACATAAACACATGAACATCAGGTTCAGAGTTGCCCTGAGAGTTTATTTCAGGTGCATTTGACTGTTTTCACTGTTTGAGAAAAAACTATCGTCACTGAACTACACACACTGAAACTCAAGTGTCTTGTGGGAGCGACTTCATGACAACTCGTCAAAATTGAACACAGGTTGACCTTCGAATGAAAAAATACTGTAGTGTTCATTAGTATTTGATGTAACAAATTGTGTTATTCTTGTTGTAAATTGATCAACTGTAGTATAATTTCATATATACTATAGTAAGGTTCAAAAACACTATAATATCTAGGTATTTTACTGCAGTTTACTATAGGTCTAGTAAATACTATTGCAAAGGCTAATGCAGTATTTTTATGTGGACAAATATATTGCTATTGTATAATAACAAATTGGACAACACAGAACAATAAAAATGGGTCAACTAAAAATGATATGGACCTTATTGATCCATTTGTATTTAAAATTAATGTCCTTTGTTGTAAACCAGTCTATTTATGTGATGATCTACATTTGTGTTTTATAAAGATGATAAAAGACATTTTACACTTGTGCTACATGTACAACTGTTTGGCCTGTGCTACAAAACTTTAAACCTTTGTATCACCAGTGCAATGTGCAAAAAAGTGAATGTACAGACTTGTATTTCAATTCAGATCGTGGAGACTCTTTGTTAAGAAGATCGTGATTTGCTTTTTTGGGAAGATCGCCCAGCCCTTAACCAAACAACAACCCATTGACTTGCATTGTATGGACACAAAACCACCGAGACATTTCTTAAAATATAATTTTTTGTGCTCAACAGAGGGAAGAGTAATACTGTGTACAGGTTTTGAACGACATTTCGGTAAATAAATGATGACAGATTCTGGATAGATAAAGACGATTCTTTATCCCTTTAAAGACAACAAGAGATATCATATTTTTAACAATAGATTGATCAGATTATTGGTTACCTGGACTGACCCCTACAGGTCCATACAGCTCAGTGAGCTGCATTGCAAGTTCAGTTGGAAGCTTTAGCTCCAGAGTCTGAAAGTACATTGTATTTGGCTCTCTTCTTTCCCGCTCAGTTCTCCTTCTCTCCTTTTCACGTTCCTTCCTCGCCTCCTCCTCCTTGCTCTCAATTTCATCAACCTGACGCAGGAGTAATTGTGTAATTGCATCCACTTCTGCTCTCATCTCTTCGTCATCCTTTTCTTTCCCCACTTCATCCTCCTCGCTCCATTCCTCAAACGCTCCATCCATGCATGGAAAAACTGGCTCACCTTCAGTAACTATTGTCTCTATCTGGCTTGGAACTGTTTTATTAGGCTCTTCAACATTGGCTACTGGAACCTGCAGGTGTGCACCAGTGTCTTCTGTTGGTTGGTCTACAATGGATGACTCAATTTTCTCGACTTTAATGCTGACACCATCATCTGAACCGTCAGTTTCACTTTGTGAACTTTTTCCAGTGCTCCAATCATCATTAGCCTGGCTCAAGTCACTAAAGTTAGTTTCTTGTGACTTGGGACTGATGCTACTTGGTGAACTTTTGCTTGAGTCCACATTTTGGTTATCTCTGGCATTGTCAAAATCTGAGCCCATCACTTTTTCTATGGATGGATCTTTCTCTGCATCCACAGGAGGAAGAGACTCCAATTCAGCCTCCCCGTGCTCGTCTTCTTTATATAGCTGTTCTCCTGAATCTAGCAACAAATTAGTTGTCCATTCCATATCTTGATGGCACTTCTCATAAAGGTCCTCCAGGATGTCCATGGAGACACGTCGGAAGTGCCGACTCAGAATCTCAAGGTTGTACTGTTTGGAGTGGCATTCCTTAAATTCGTTCTCTTCTACCTGAGAGCCTTTCTCGTGGACAACACGATATGGCACCCCCTCTTGGCAGGCAGACTGCTCTTCTTTCGTTTTTGGATTGAAACGGAAAGAGTTACCTTCTAATATAACCAAAGCACCACTAGTTAAATTTTCTGAAGTACATTTGTGCTGGTCAATTCGCCAAAGCAAAGCAAAGTCCTGAGGGTGTGTTTGGGTTGAAGCACTGAAACATGACACCAGTGATGGTGTGGGATCAGGGAGAATGTGTGAAATAACTGGGGATTGTGAGGGTGGTGAGGACGGACTTTGATTGGTGAAGGTAAGCGCCAGTTTACAAGATTTTCCTGATCTTCGATTAAGACCTCTCCGTCTCTCCAGACTGCTTTCAGATTCTAAACCACCCCTCAAACACTGATTTCCTTGGGTGTTGGGGCTCATGCTGCTTTTATCCTCTGACACTGCAAGCTCCACCTCCTCAACCTTCTCCTGTGTGTCCTCAACAGACACTTGATCTGACTGCTCAGTCTGTTCTTCTTGTTTTGTGGGAATTGGAGAACTCAACAAATCTTGACTTGGGTCAGTGCCTTCTGAGAACTTCTTCACACAGTCAGGGACCTCAGACCTGGTCTCCAAAGTCAAGTCCTCCTCTTTTCCACCCAAAAATGAGGAATGCTGAGAAGCTGGTGATGAGTTTCCTTTTAGAAGATCTATAAGTTTTTGAAATTCAGCTTTCTTAAATTCGTCTGTACAAAATTGATTCTCCTCATCAGAAGAAACATTCTCCATTTCTTCCACGGCACTAGACTCCACGTTCTTTACAGAGCGATTCTTTGAGCTTTGTCGTCTTATTTGCCGCTGGCCTTGAGATTCCATTGGCCAGTCTCCCACAAACTCCAACAGCTCTGGTCGCACTACATTGTCATCAGAAAGAGGCTCACTTTCACATTCCCTCTCCTTTTCCTGCTCTAAAGGCCCATCACTGGAGTTCTGTACACTTCTAACATACGCTCTTTCCCTTTTTACTCGTTGATCAATGGACTCTGAAAATGCTACGGGCTGCTCTAGAAACTTCTCTTTAGATGTCCTGGTGTCCACAATACAGGCATCCAGCTCCACATCCAAATCTTCTCCATCAAGCATGTCAGACAGTGGCGTCCCCGACCCTTCCTGAGCATTCTCACAAACCAGCATTGGCTCCTTAGAACCGACGGATCCCATTTTACCTTCTTCTTCACCTGTGGAAGTACCGAACATCTGTCTAACTGAGGACACATCAGGCAGTGATGAGGAAAGATATGGATTTGGTTTGCTTAACCCAGAGTCACCAAAAAGATCAGGATGGCTGATGCCAGGAGGGAAAGACTCCCTAAAGAAAATATATTCAAATATGTAATTTTTTAATTATAAAAATAGCACAAGACAAATAAACATCAATAACATGTAATGTAAGTGCTTACTGTGGTTGGCCAGCATCAGCTTGAGTTAAGTCCACAACACTTGGTACAGGTTCTGGTTTATGTGAATTCATGATGCTTTGGACAGAGACAAATCTGTCATATCGATCGAGCATACGTCTGATCTTTTCTTTCGATACTTGGTGTCTTGTACGCCTATATAGAGAGGATAAAGGAGAATCAGTTTCTTTGCCATTTAGTGATTATGTGAAGCTATGGATTGCAGTTGTATGCCCGTATGTGTTATTCATACTGTAAGAGTAGTTTGGAGATATAAAAACGTTATAGTGATTCAAACAGTGCATAATGAGTTGCATGTAGTTAGTAAATGTGGTTAATGGTTATTTGTGGTCATGTCTAACATACTTCTCCAGCTCTCTGGGTTTGGCTTTCCACCAGGTATCTGGCTCACGAAAAAGCACCCTATACCTGTATTTTTGTGCCTAGGAAAAGGAAAAGCCTATGATCAGCACAATGAACCTGTGTAAGTCTGTGTGAGCTACATTTACATTTTTGTGTTAAATCAACTGCACATCACACTGCAAGTATGTGTATGCAGGCAAGTATGAAACTTTCCACCGTAAAAAAATCAAAAACAACATGTGTGACATGAATATAAATCACAGTAAAATTTTACTCAAAATAAATTACATTTTGCAAAATCACAGCACATCTATTACAATTGAAATTGGAGAGGCACCAATACTAAAATATTAAAATAATATTGCTGAACTTTCTGAATGTTATTAAAAATTACTATTAATACTGAACATCAAACTGGTGATTTTCTTGACATTTTCTATATACAGAGCACAAATTCATAGAATTTTTCTGTCCTCTTTTGATTAACAGGATATGTCAGTCCTGATCATCTGCTGTTTTTAAACTGCCAGACAATAGCAAGATAAATTGCTTTTATCAACCGATACAGATTATTGGCCAATATATCAGTGCATCTCTAGAAGAAATCAAACATACTGTCGGCTAGGATTGGGAATCATAAAAATGTTATCGATTCCAATTCCGATTCTGCTTATCCATTTCGATTCTTGTCGATTCCCAGTTTCGATTCTACAGTTTAAGTAAAACATTTAGATATCAACCTGTATGGTTATTAGCCTACTTATTGACTGGTTTTGTGTATATATACACAGAGAACCATGTTTTTCTGATTTATTACAATTTGTATAACCATAGTTGAATTACATCATGGTTAAACTGTAGTAAACTATGGTTAATTTATGATTTTATTAAAATTGATTTATTAGTTAAACCATGCTTACTATAGTAAAAATATGGTCAATTTTCACAAGGACCTAAATTGAGATATCATAAGATCACGCAACACTTGTACTTTTCTTAAAACATGCCCACGGGAATTGATAAGAGGAATTCAAATTTTAATCAAGTATCCTATTCCTTTCAACTCCGATCAGATTCCTAGCCTTTCGATTGGAATTGATTTTGATTCCCAACCCTACTGCCGGCTACTACTGTGCATTAAGCTTTGATTTCATATATGTGTTTTATTATAAACTGCTCACCATGGCAATGTATGGTTTCATCTCCCAACACTGCATATTGGTGTTGTCTATTATGATGGGCGTTTGGCATTTTTCAAAAGCCTCTTTTGCTGAAAAGTGTACAAATTGTTGACCAAAAAGACATTCCATGAGATCAGGCTGTTTATTCAATTGACAAATAAAAAGTTGAACACACAGGGAAATAATTGCAAATATTTGTACACACCAGACATTTGATTTGTATTGACTAGAGATGGACAGACCCTGTGCATAACTCACCTCTCTTTTGATTCCACTCGTGGGCTTCTCCTAGTAAATCTGGCTTGTAATGGTAATCTCCATTTCGAGTAAAATATTCGTCAGTGCTCAAAACAACCCCTCCTGGGTTATGATACACCAAAGCCCTTTAAAGCAAGAAGAGAAATAAACTTTAAATAAAACAAACCAGTAGACACTTTATAAGGTGTTTTCACAATTCATATCAGCTGATGCAGGCTATAATATTGGTCTACCACTTATTAACAAGGCACAAAGATTGTTCTGTATCATAGATGTCTTGCTTACATGGCAATGGTGGTTTTTCCTGATCCAGGAGCCCCTCTTAGTAACACCAGCACATGACCCTCCAATTTAAGACGGTTTTTCGTGGGCATAGTCCATGACTGTGGTACTGTTGCAGAGGGCTTCAAAGGAGCTTGTCTTATAGGTCTTTGAGACAACCATTGAGCAGCAGAGATGGGGTTCATATTCCAGGGTGTGGGATTAGATATGACCGGCGTGATGAAGGCCGGTCCATCATTGCGGGGATGGAACTCAGCTGCCCGTGTGTTCCAGAACATGGCTGGTGTGCTGAGTGCTTCATTATGCCGGCTGACTGCAGAAACCTGTGTGTTGGTAGGAAGTTGATCAGGTCTGCGGTACACCTGGAAGGCAGACAGCCGCTGTTCACCTGGGCTGGCATCCAGTGTTAGATGACTAAAGTCAAGAGATATGTTTTTCTGCTCAGGAATACGACCGCCGCCAAAACTCAGTTCATTGACTGGTGAACCGCCAGCCACAGAGACACATTCAGGATTGCTTTCTTGGTTTAACTGTTCGAACTCTGATAAGGTTTGAGCAGCAGGATAATGAGTCTGGGATGTAGGAGGCAGAGAGGAGAGAGGGATTGACTGAGAAGGAGGAGGCAGAGCAGAGACTGGTATGGAGGACATTAGAGGACTAGCTTGTAATGTAAACGTTTCAAGTTCCTGATCTAAGAGCGTATCAAAGTCTTCTGTGAAGTGTGTTTCATCAGGGATGACCTTAGGTTGAGATGTAGGCATGTTTGAACAAGCAAAGCTGTGCGCTGTTCCACTGTGAAGTTCTGTTTGACTGTGGCTTGCTCCCAGTAGAGCAGCTGCTTGCTCGAACCCTGAGACTTGAGGAGGGGGCGGATCTGTGCCTTCAGCAGCATTTGACAGCTCCAAAAGAGAATCCATTGCATTTTCAACTTAAAAGACAGTGGTGAAAAAACAAGGCGTTAAAGAATAAATATGTATACTACAGGATGAAAAAAGTCCAAGATATTTTTATAATCTACAATTATCAGTTTCTTTCAAAAAACTATAAAATACATAGGCCAGTGTTTCATAAGTATTACATACAAAACAGGTCTAGAGTACTTACTCTCTGTATATCAAAACAACTACCAATAAACGTAAACTTTTTAGGCCTACAATAAAATTAACCTGTAATTTACCTTATAAAAAAACGTGATCATTTGGCAAAATCGCAGTAAATTGTGACTATTTACCTTTAAAATCTGCCTCTGACAGCACCATATAAATAACTTCAGGATCCAGATGTGAAAACATTTCTTGCATTCCCTGGATGACTTTGTCTCGGTTTTGAGATGACGACTGACCGCTGCCTGGCAGCGTCGAACCAATGTAGTTACTATATCCCCATGATGAGTCCGCCTGGGTCACAACAGAGCCATTCGTCCCGTGCGCTCGACTCTCGGGACCGCTCCCGTACTCGGCCCTCTGCCTCGTACCTCGAGAAGGACTCTGTCCGCTTTTCTTTTTCTTTGGCATTCTGCTGTTCCAGGTTTACAAAACACCGAACATCGATCCTGTGTTTAATGTTTTTACTAAAGGAAATGAAAAGTAGAAGAAAACCAGCCAAACAACTCTCAACGGGGTTGGAAAATCCTGCAGCGCCTCTAGTGGAGGGAAAGTGCACGAGCATGTGTTGTAATATTTTGCCCAATATATGCATATATCAACAGGAGTGGATCAATTGAATTATATTCGAATTCGTGATGTGTTGAAAACAGTATGAGACTAGTTACTTATATTGTATATAAGTACGCGCATGTTTGCCCGTGTTCCTTTACGCTATTTGTTATAAAATATACCAAATTTTAGAAAGCAGACGAATTTTGCGCCCACGTGTTTGATATAAAATATTTTTTAATTCGTTAGGTTTTGCCTTAAAGCTAAACTCTGGTTGATTTAATACGTGCATATTTTCTAACATTTACGGTAAGTTACATTCACTACATTTGACGTACAGTAAAACGCTTCTTTTATAATCCGTACGGTAATATTTCTCCCTCCATCGTAATACCAAGTTTCAGCCAATGGGGGCGCTGTGTCCCCACTTTTCCACGCGAGGACGTTCATACATCCCTGTATGAAAGAGACGGAGCTTTGTGCCCGAAACTAAAAAAATATCCAAACCAGTACCCGAACCTGACTAATGAATTAAAACAACGACTTATCCGTGAGGTAATGACGGGGTATTTGTTTGTGGGAGGCTAAGGGGCGGCTGTGGT
This sequence comes from Triplophysa bombifrons, assembly GCA_029783895.1. Taxonomy (NCBI): domain Eukaryota; kingdom Metazoa; phylum Chordata; class Actinopteri; order Cypriniformes; family Nemacheilidae; genus Triplophysa; species Triplophysa bombifrons. The sequence goes on from CM056452.1 coordinate 20,114,344, forward strand.
TGCTCGGGAGAGTTTAATTCACACAGTTTATATGGGATGGTCAAGTTGGTGGTCGGTGTTTTGCCTCGCTGAGTGAACTTAGAGAGAGAAAACAAGTAAACAGTTCAGATATCCTAGCGTCTAAAGTTAGAATAACGTACACTAAGGAGAGGTATCGAGTGATACATCTGGAATAAATGCATTTGGGATCATAGTAAGCTGCGAGTGGTTATTGTAACAGGTAACGTTAAATGTGAGTGTTGGCTGGATGTTTGTTCAATAGTTTGAGGCCTGACGGCTAGGCCATTAGCCGCTCAAATAACTGTTTTAGTCTGCAATGTATTTTCAATTGTATTTTAGTTTCTAAACGAGAGGAATTATGTCGGAATAGTCATGTTGTATGGATAACCATGCCAGGAAAGTCATTGTTAGAGTATTTTTTGTTTAAGTGTAAAAGCGCGGGTGGCCGAGCTGTTCTCGTTAGCTTTAAGGCTAGTGTTGCCGTTAGCTTCATTAGCTTCGCGTTTTTATTTCATGAATTTCCGAAAACAATAGTGTGCAATGTTTATATAGAACTCTATGGTTTTAGAGGGGTTAAACACACGTCAAAAGGGTAGCAGACAAGAGAACATGAGGTGTTTTTTAGTGTTTTTGTAGTGGTGTGGTGGGTTTGTGCGCTGAACTTTAGTGTCGTTGCCCATAGAGGCCAGTAGAGGACCGTCTGTCTGGAGAAAGATGATGGAGTTCCCGCAACAGCCTCAGCAGCAGAGACCTGCGGGGGACGGAAAGATTAACTACCCAATGGGTGTCAAAGAAATTACTGATAAAATCAGTAATGATGAAGTCGTCAAACGGCTAAAGGTAAGTGTCAAATGTGATCACTTTTAATCACGTTGCTGGAATGATTGTATAAAGACACGTATTGACTATTATTAAAGCATAATCAGATGTGTAGATTCAGAGGTGGCCTATGGTCACTTTAAATAGTTAATTTAAGGAAGAACAGTTACATCACTCACTTTAATGCTTGCAGACAGTTAAATAGTAACATTGAGCCTTTTTGAGGTCTTGTTAAAAATATACTCTTGATTTATTAAGTCTTTGTTAATGTACATGTACAATTCATAGTTAGCATGTTTGTTAAATGCAAACATCACCATAATTATAGGTAAATCTATTAAGTGATCAGATTTGGGCAACCCCCTGGCAACCATCACAACACCTTAGTATTGCAGTGGCAAAAGCAAGCCCTACGCATGTTTTTAGAAAATGTAGTTACATCATAATATAGAATATAGAGGAAAGTGATAATCTTCTTCTTGTAATTTCCAGTGCAGACAGAGGCATTTTGCACCAACACAGATTTAACCAAACAGGATCCATATGATTTTGAACTTGAGCATGATCATTAAACCCACTAAAGCATAGGCAGATGCATGATACACAATAAGTGGTTTGACTTCAAAACCACAGAGTGTTTTTTTATTATCTCAATCTCTAATGTTTTTGATGTTAAGAAATGCTATTCGTCAGGGATTCACAGTATATATAATATGTTGGCAGATGTAGTCATTTTTTAATAGTATTGGTAATGACAACTATGATACAGGGCCTGAAATTCATTTCTGTAATTGTTGTTTGTTCATTTTGCTGGGGATTGTACATTTGATGAAAATACATTGAAAGAAAAAGGCAGTTGAATGTAATGCAGCCATATTTCACTTTCGTTTTGTAGGTGTAATGCAGTCATGCATTACATGCAACTGCCTTTTAAAACAGTGATTTTTACTTTTAAATGATAGGTAATGACCCACAGATTAGATAGCAGGTCTGTTTTGATAGGAATTTGATTTGAACATGAAAGTCACATGATTGTAGTTGTAAGAATTTAGTTGTAAATCTAAACGAAGGACATTTGTGATTTCACATGCTGATTTGAACAGTGTTTACATGCCCGTTGTCTTAAAAAAGTTGCAGTGGATATGGCCATCATGAAAAGTTATGCATTCATCACACAACCTATTGAAATGTGTTTAAAAAGGAGTATGAAACTTGATGCTATTGTCCTGGATCAGACGTGTAAAAGGGCATAACTTTTTGATAATCGTTATTTTGTTTTTGAGTTTACTACAATTTGTTTTCATGCTTGCACATGATCTATTGTTGCAGTACCTGCCTTCCCAGTCTGTTCTAATACTGGTATAGTTCTGTCTATGAAGCCCCTTTTTCTGAAATGCTTAGTCTAGTCTGATTGGTCAAGCTGGGCCACTGTATTTTGATAAGTCTTTATTTTAATAACTTTGATAATGAATATGCTGAAAAACAAGTGGATGACCAGATCTGTCTTTGTTAGTGAAACTCAAGCAGGATGTTTCACATCTGTATGTTTTATCTTATTATTGTCTTATGTCTCAGGCTTGATCAACTATGCAAAAGTAAATTTTAAACAAAAGTTACTGCAAAAGATAAAGTCTTGCAAGGATCATTAGTCCATAATGTTGATCACTACAGAGCGGATCATTGTTTTTTCTTTGAATCTTTTTGACCAGAGTTAGGAGCTACATCAGCAGTTCTTTTTTCATGCCGATATTTGCCTTGTTTTCTCATTAATGTTTTAAAGACTGTTATGCTATAATTATTATCATCATCATAATTTCATATCATGATGTGCGCAGCTCTACTACAACACACTACTAAAACAGCTCATCCCCTCTTTTTTCCCCTCTAATCCTTGATTTAAAGTGTCAGGGCTTGAATTTCAGCATGGCATCACAGGGATTGCGCATTATTTAAATAATTTGCAGGAGTCTAGCTCTTATAATTTGAGTAATTCGATACATGTCTGGGAGCTGCTCATTTTACATCAGGAGTAGGCCTGAACTTGAGCTTGTGCATGTAGAATGTACTCGTCTTGCCTTCCATACGTGTGAAAAGTTTTCCCCCCCAGGTGTGACCCATGTAAAAGGAGAATTACCCCCTGTTTAAAAAAAGAAATTCAGGCTCTGATTGTAATGTTAGGCTTGCGAAAGAAGCGTGTTATAGTCCCATTGTACTGTTCATTGTAGTTTTGGGAAAGTGTTGTGTGTTTGGAGTTTTGACATTGTTTAGTAATTAATGGTGCTATTCGTACTAAAAGTTTGCAAAGCTCAGTATTTTTTTTTTTACAAATGATTAAATGATTTAAACAACAAGCATGATTTAAGCCCCCCTTTAAACAAAAAACTGTTGATTATACATTGGTCAGTTCTGGTCCTTGATTTTAATTGGTTAAGTTGTATTCTAAGCTGTTTGAAAATAAACAATTTGTAATTGCTGACACCACAACTGCGTTGTTTTTAAAGGGTTTGTTGTGTTGATTCCCTTGCATCTGGTGTAGACAGGTTGTTAGACAGAAGCTGACTATCTTACCCAGTAGCTGACTGTAGTGGAAAAAAATTATTTCTCTAGACACAGTGTTTGACAAAGGATCTAATGAATGAGATGCAATTGGAAAAGGAAAAGATATCTGTATATATTTGATTAGAATAGGACCAAATTACCAAACTTTATTAAAAGCCAGTCTAGGACACCAACAAACGTTGATAACAGTGTAGAAGGAAGGCTGTACAGGGATTAACAGTTATTTACAATTGCCATTTTATATCAGAAAAGGTGACATCTGATCTGTTATTATAAATTTATGTTTTGTGCATAATAAAAGCTTAACACAGAGTTGAGCTACAATTAGTGTTGTCACCAGTGGCGGCTGCTGGTCTTTCGAAATGGGGAAGCTTATTTCACAATGAATGAATGAACAAACGATCTAAAAAAAAAGATATTAAACTCGACGGAGGTAATGTGGGAATTACATTAAACTGAAACAAGGAGTGTGGTGTATAATTGTGTGAAATGTATGATGAAAATTGGCTAGAAATTTCAGAAAGCAAGTACCAAGAAATAGGTTGCAGCAGTTTGTCTTTCGACTACACTTGCAAAATCCGCAATGGGACTGAGATCGAATAGCTCCAGCGTCAGCAACTTTTTATAGAACAAAATTGCTGTCAATCAAAAGGAGATGCCATCTTTCGACAGACCCTCCAATCATCACGCAGACGCTCGGAGTCCGGGCCAGCCCACTCCTCCATTCATCCCAGAGACGCTGAGCGTCCGTGGGCGGGACATAATCGCAGCATTATCCAATGACCATCTTGTTTCTAAGCACTGAAAAAAACTGTTTAAAGCAGCCCCATTGAAGTCAATGGACGCTGGGCTTCAACAGAGTAATGCACTCTACGCTACGGGAATGAATGAGAAGGAAATCGAGTCAGCCGACCTAAGTAGCTGATTCTGAACGAAATTGTTTTCGTTCGAGATGAACGTGTTTAACGCATTTTTTGTCAATAAAATGTTAACATAATAGTACATATATTTGACCATTCATTTTTTTGACAATTATAGGGGAAGCTGAGCTTCCCTTGCAGTCTTAAAGAAATCGCGACTGGTTGTCACGTTACCAAAATTTCAGTAGTCGGTAGTAGTACCAAAACCAGTAAAATTCCACGGTTCTCGGTACCAAATTCGGTACCAAAGCAAAACACCTGTACATGCTAATTGAAACACAATTTTATGAATAAAGCTCATTGTTGATATAAATTTATGAGAAGCAATGCCATTTTGTATACATGAAGTATAAGTTAATATGTAATGAATGTTGTGTGCTCACTGGGGTCTTTCATGCTGATGAACATCCTCTTTAGACTGCTGCTGTATAAGACAAATAGAATAAACTTCAGTAAAACAACTGTCTGAACAAAGATGCATATGCAATACTAAAACAAACCTCAGTTTCTTTGCATTTACACAAGATTACTCGCATTAAGGTAACTGTATATTTAAATAATAAATGCAACAGATAGATTTTTCTTTATTAGGTTTAAAAAGCCTAATTTAAACTAGAGTTAATCTATCCAATTTATATCCATAGATTTTGGATAGTCCTATATAACACAGGTACTGTTAACCCCATCTTGTGGATCGGAGCCACGCCTATCCGCTCATAACGTCTTATTGCGTCTATAGAAAGTTTCCAAACTGATAACCTGCCAGACAGAGCATCAGTACCTGGTTGACCCGGGAGGGCGGTTGAAACCTTTAGGTTTTTAGGTACCGATTTGGACCCAAACTACCTGGACTTTTGACAACACTTGCTACAATACAGCTAGGAGGAGGGGTAGGCTGAACCAAAGCACGTGCGCACCCATGGTCAACAAAACACAGACATCAGTTTCACTCACCGCATGTCCGGAATCTTTTAGCGCTGGGACGGCTCCATTTATCAGTTTCAAACGATCTCCAAATCCAGCATTTTATCCACAGTTTATATAACATTCATCACCCAAATGCAGTGAACAAACAAACACCTGATCTTTCGTGAACATATGCTCTCTCTCTCTCCCCTCAACCCAAGTGAAAGTGACATCTGCGCATGCTCCTGCATAAGCAATGCTCTGACACGGAGCCATCAACCTCCCAGGTTATGTCAAGCCCTGGTCCATTTATCTTAAGATCTTTTAAGTTTAAATTTCAGTTCAGTGAAGAACTTTAAGCACCAGCACTTTTTCAGTAAGATACCTTTCTTGTAGATTTGTGCTTCAAATAAATGCGATGCGGTCTGAAATTTTGGTGCACCTAACTTTTGTGCTGGTGCTCCCAAGAAAAAAAGTTAGGCGCACAAGTGCAACAGTGCAAAACGTTAGTCTAGAGCCCTGCTGGCCCAGCGAACGCCAGAATCTGGAATGCACCTATCTATGACAAGATAGGTTGAAAACCACCTCCACAGAAAAATATCAACGACTACTTCTCTGGCCCGCCCATTGGTTCGGTCAAGCGCGAACCAAGTGGCACGGAACCAGATAGAGCGAGCAAGCAATAAACAAACATGCCGTTAAAGATAGCTAAATATTGTGCCATCCCTGGTTGTGGAAAAATACAGTTGTTGCATAACCTTCCTTCGGATTCCTATATTAGGAATGCGGGGTTGAAGTTTATTTTTAAAGACATTCCAGCTCATGTGGTTAAAACATGGAGCGTTTGTTCGTTTCATTTCTCGAAGGATTCCTTCGTCAACAAGGCACAGGTCGACACTGAATTTGTGGAAACATTACAAAGCAGTGCTGTGCCTTCAATATTGGTTCCGATAGGAATGGCGCAGCTATCTTATGTGAGTAAAACATTTTTGTACTATGCGTCACTATTGCTTTGTTAGAGATCGCTTGATGTGCCCTGAACACTATTTGCACGAGATTAGTATTACCTGGGGACCTCTAGTCATTTGTATTAATTGCAGAGGTTGTCTGTGATCTTAAGCCCGTGTGATTTGTAGGGATGAGTCACGAATTTCGAAAATTCAATTCGTTTTTTTATTATTGAATTTCGAATCGTGTGTCCGATCTTAAAAAAATCGCTGTGTTTTCACGCATAACGTGCTCATGTAACCAAAGGGTGGCGCTGCCAATAACGACGCACCTTAAATCTAAAGGCGGTCAATCAAGAGGCAGTAGAGGAAAACATTTTCTCACAACAATTGTTAACGAAGTTACTCGCACTGTAGACCCGCGTGGCATAACGGACACGATAAATTGAGACGGTGTCAAAAATGAGTTCTGTGTGGGGGTCCCTTAATAAAATAAATGAGAATAAAGTGCAGTGCAAACTCTCTACGATGCACAGTCATTTGAGGGCGAAGCACCCAGCAGGTCCATCCACAGGTCAGCAATCAGTTGCTAGTTTTATGGTCAGACCAACCAATTTGGATACCAAACAGGCGGAGCAAATAACGGCTTTAATTACTAAGATGATTGCTAAGAGTATGCTTCCGATTGGCTTTGTCGAAGGAGAGGGCTTTAAAAATCTTATGGAGTTTGTACAGCCCGAGTTTACTGTTCCGTCTAGAAAAACGATCACTGCCAGACTGGAGAAACTTTTTCATGACAATAGAAATGGTAGCCTTTTGAGCTATTTATTCATGAAATCGTTCCGGATTGTTAATAAATGCCGTCATTCGGTTAATATGTTTTAACGCGTTTTAAGTCTGGTCTAAAAACTTTATGGCTGTATTATATTTTCCTTGATCAATCACACTGCTGTTTTTTAGTTGGTATAAATGTGCATGCTCATATTTTACACGAAAATGTCCTAGCATTATGAGCGGTTGATGCTGATCGACGTACTGTTAATAAGTGCCGTTATTCGGTTGTTAATATATTAATGTTTCAGCGCGTTATCTTAATGTATAGCTTGATGTAAGATTGTCTATTCCATAATAAATAAAGCAGTGTGTCGTCGCAGATTTAAAGCTTAAATGGTCTATCTCTCTCCGTTTATGTGTATGTATTTCTGTAAATGCGTCCATGTGGGGGAGGGGTGCGAATTTCGGATAATCTTCCAATAGTTCTCCTCGATCTTTGAATATTATTTTTGCGTTAAATGCCCATCCCTAGTGATTTGGTGGGCTCATATATACTTTTTAAAGGTTTTATACACCGTTTGCGAATAATGGAGGCTGCTTTGAAGTGTTTTGGTATTATTTCGGATGCTGAGAAGAGGCTGTGTATGGGATACATGAGCGCTGAGCATTTGGTGGTTGCGTGTAGCTCACATCTCTGAAAACTAAATTTAAAACAGACAACATCTTTATTAACCGACCACAGATTTTAACTTAATACACATACATTCTGCCTAAATAATTCTTAAAAATATATTTAGTAACAAAATAACAATAATATTACGAAAATTGAACAAAATTGAACGAAAATGCTCATGTTTGACTGAAATAAGCATTCTATCAGAATGTAACTTCAATGCAGTTGGCAACCTTGTTACTTCCCACCGCAACCTTTGAACTTGCAGTCCATTGTTATTACTTGTATGCCAAACGGGAACAACTCGTGTGCTGGTTTTAAACCCACACGCGCAAAGCAATTCCTGCAAGGAAAAGCTCGAGCAGCGGGCATCACAAGCTCTCTCGAGTGCGGAAAACTCAAATCCTGCACATTACAAATTCTCTATAGCGCGAGGAAAAAAGCCAGAGCCGTGCGCATTACAAGCGCTCATATTTCTCGTGTACAGAAAACTCAAACCCTGCACATTATAAACTCTCTGCCGTGAGGAAAAGTCTAAGCTCTCATGCACGAAGAAAGGCGCTATGTGTGTGTATAATATTAATTTGCAACATATATTAACAGCCAACGTCTTAAGGAATCAGCTACCGCCGATATGTCGGAGTATCGTCGATACACAATAGTATCGTCAATCGGAACAACCCTAGACTGCATATGTTCATATTAGTTTGGGATGCCTTGAGGCTGAGTAAAACATGGGGAATTTTTTTTAAGGGGTGAAATATCCCTTTAAATCATATAAACTCAATCAGCCATCTTCTCTGGCAATAACATCTGTGACTGATGACGTTTACATGGATAAACAAATACACAGAGGAACTCATATTGAAAACACTGCCACATTTTAATTCGTTCACTGTCAAGAGAGGCGCTTTCGTGGTGCTGCACGCAACATGAGAGAGAGAGAGAGTGGCGCAAAGTGCTCGCAACTCTTCAATGGATTAAACCTTGTTTAAATAGTAAAATAAAAATGTAAATGTGAATCATGAAAATTGAAGGTGGCCAGTGTTGATAGTGTGGCAGGCCGCGACGAATAGATCAATATAGGAAACAGACAACACAATGATATGTTGTATTGAAAAGTATAAATACATTTTGGTTTGCTTTGAAACTATGGCGTAACAAATTAGACTATGGTGGGCCCCCGTAGTCTAATTCATGACTGGGGAAACACTGCACTGCATACATTTCCAGATTGTCCTTTGGCTTTGTGTCGTATAATATGTTGTAAGTTAATGGGCAAAGATGGTGTGATGGCAGGGGGAGAGTCTGGGGTTGCTTTGGAGGTAATTGGAGTGCTTGACTGGCTCTTGTGTTTGCTGATTTTCCACTGTGCTGTTTTGACTGCTTCCCTTGAGCTCAGAGCACTGGCTGCCCTTCCCCCACACCACATGTGCACACATACACTGTCTGTGAGAGACAGAATGTTGGCAAAAGCAGCTTGCCCTGGGTCCTAGAGCTAGACACATCTAATGCTTGTGAAAGTACATCTAGTATAAGCGCCACTGATACTACATTTCTCTACCGACACCTGATTATTCGATTGATTTCTGAAGATTAAATTAATATTTCTTAACTTTCTGAATGTTATTAATTTATATAATGACTATTAGTATTAAACATCAAACTGGTGATGTTTCTTTACATTTTCTATGTACGGAGCACAAATCCATTCCGTTTTTCTGTCCACTTTTGATTGACGGGATGTATCTGCCCTGATCATCTGCTGTTTGTAAAAGGGCTCATCGTATGAGCACTTTCAACAAGCTGGTATGATTTATTAGGATTTATTATTTTGCATAAAAAAAACTCAATGGCTGTGTAAACAAACCCCTTTTGCCCTGTCAAACACAGCTATGCTCACAGCAACCCATTTTGGTGTATCCCTCTTTAAATAATGAGTTACTGCACACCCCACCCCCCTTCCGTCTCGCGTGTCAACACAACACACGTCTATGACTGCCATGGCGATCGTTTAGCTAAATATTCTCTGAACCCCTCCGCGTTTTGTTTCGTTTTAAATGTTTCAAATCAACGACGTTTTGCGTAGCGTGCATGCTTGCATTAAATCTACGGTATGCGCATCTACAGATCTCAGCGGAATTACGTGGATTTGAGTTAGAAAAGTTATACACACAACGTGAGAGCTCTGTTTGCTGTGACAGACCTTTTTAACCAAAGGACGAATGATTTGAGATTTTGTTTTGTTCATTAGCAAAACAAGCTTGCCACAGATAAACATATTAAATTACAAAATGTATTAACATACGTGCAGCTAAACTCCAAGTGCACATTTGCCAAATAACATAAATGTAGAGTAAGTTTAACACTGGCTTTGAATGTTCTTTTTAGACCGTACTGACTTAGCTCCCTTCGCTATCATATGCTAACGTTATCCTCCTATATATATGGTACGTTTAAGTCAAATTCAAACTGTTGATAAATATTACTTGCAGTATTACTTAAAAGCAGCTAATCCTGCTTGTACTGTCCCAGACCGATAACATTATAATAAGCCTCCCTCTATGTCACAACAGGGGCACATTCTGAACGGCTCGATTTCTCGTATGCTTGCAGGTATAGGCACACCACAACAAACTTACTGCGTACTTGTTTTTCACGTTTTCTGAGTTGGAAGATGCACCGATCACCCGATTGTAGCACTTAAGTACGGATATTGTCAGATTTTCATCAGATGAGCCTTTCAAACTATCGCCCAATATTGCTTTGTCATTGTGCTTGATTGTGTTTGAGGTTAATCAATGATGCACCATAGAGGTGGGCGGAATGACCAAAAATCTATTTCACGGAATGAATAGTTTTATTTCACGGTAACGATATATTTCATGGGAACAATATCCTATTTTAATTATTTATCTTATTTTATCTCATTTTTCTTAGATTGATTTCCTTTATTTATGTATAACAGTTCATCTAAATGCTCACCATATTGTTAAGGAATGTAGGAAAGATTTAACAAAGATATCAAATTAAGTTCTGATAATAATGAGATTTATTATTAATCTAGATTTATCTTCTATCTATATCATATGTTTACCTTAGGAAGATAGACAGCATGTATAACAATGAGGTTTAGATGAGAGTACAGTATACGACTGGTGTTATAAACTGGTGTTCATGGGGTCTGTACTCTGGGTCAGATGCGCACTTTTAGTGTGTTGCAACACTCCGTCTTCTCTGTATTCTCGCGCTTGTCTTTGCACTGCACGCTTCTCCAAATGGCAGCGCTCACGTGGCAAGCATCATCGTGCGTTACAACACAAGTTGCATGGGCTCGCCTAAAGTTAAACTTTATTAAAACTATTAACAGCTTTACAAAGCGACCTGTCATATGAAATACCTGAGAATGAGCATTATTAAATTATGATATATTATATGCATGCCCAGATGACTGCACCACTGCAGGAGCACTGCGAGAAGGTCAAAAGAATGTTTAATTTGTTAATTTGTTATGGGTGAATTATTCACATTTTTTTCTATCATGACGCCCAACTTGCAGAGCGCCGTGTTAATCACGCCTACTTATTTACCTTCCGTGGAATACACTGAATAGAAAAATCTCTTACAGTTGACATTTCATTCCTCGGTCAAGGAATATTCTGTCATTCCGGCCTGCCCTTACGCACCACTATTTTACTTAGTTTTAGTCTATTTTGCGTTTGAAACTCGTTTTCCGACTGTATTGAGTCCATTCATCTAGAGCTCTATTATTTCCATGGTTTACAATGGGTCCTGCTTTTTAAATATGTCGTCTGCCTGTTTTAGTGAAGGAGGTGCACAGCAGGGATGTGTGCTACGACTTACTTGACAGTTGTTTAAACTAAAGTTTTTTAAACATGTTGTCGACTAGTCTAAAACTAAGAATTTTCCAGAAGGCGGTCCAAAACCTTTGTGTAGGGCCTATGTAATGCATTTTAAAGACTAAAGAATGTAGGTTGTTAATCAAACCGTTCAAATCCAATATTAAATGTAGCTGACACACGCATATGTGTTCCACTTTGCTTATGTTATTATTATTAATATTTCTGCATTTGCTGATCAGCCAACCCTGACTGGATTGTTTTACTTGCTGCAAGAGGTGACTGTTTGGCCTGTGCTTCAAAACTTTAAACCTCTGTAGTACCAGTGCCCTGTGCAAAAAGGTTAAAGTACAGCCCTGTTGGTGCATCTCAAAATTAAAACCATTCCAAAAAAATTCTGGGGCCAGAAAGGGATCATTTGATCTGGTTAGTAGTCAAAAATCTTTGCAACAACATGATGTCTGTACATGTTTGATGTATGTACAAGGGTAGAAACTTCACTGAAATAACGTTCACCTTGAGATTTATCTTGCTGTTATTCTAATTATAAGATATTTTCTTTTTGGTCTTCGCCACATCTGCAAACCTTCCCTCAAAATGTTAAGGGGTCACACACAGTATACAGGAGAAAATGTTTGTTTCTGTTCATCATTCATGATCAGATCACTTAAATCAGCAGCTTTTTTCTGTTATTGTTTTTGTATCAAACTAAAACAATGTGAAAGTTGCACTGTAATATGCACCCGGCTGAAGATGAACACAAACTGTACATTTTTGTGTGGCTTAACAACTTCATTGATAAGTTAAAATGCGTTTTGACTATAAATGTGTTTTGTCTATGTTGGTGTGCAGAGTTTTGCACAAAATGTTTGAAGTTTAAGGGAAGCATAGAAAACCAATTAATTGTTTTATTATATATGGAAAAACTGTAAATCATAAATGTCTCCTTTCTGTCACATTAGCTGGTGGTGAAGACATATATGGACATGGACCAAGACTCAGAGGAGGAAAAGCAGCAGTATTTGGCTCTGGCTCTTCACTTGGCCTCTGAGTTTTTCCTGCGAAATCCCAACAAAGATGTGCGGTTACTCGTGGCCTGCTGTCTCGCTGACATTTTTAGGATCTACGCACCAGAGGCTCCCTACACTTCACACGACAAGCTCAAGGTACTATATGAACTACTCAAGATACCAGCAGCTCATGACTGAAAACTGAAAATCTTGCACATTTTACGAAGGTGTCTTTACACCTCGAACTTAAACCAACATACCAATTGTATTAACTTGAACGTTTTTTTTTTTTTTAGGAAATCTTCCTTTTCATTACACGACAGTTGAAGGGATTAGAGGACACCAAGAGCCCTCAGTTCAACAGATACTTTTACTTGCTGGAGGTGAGAAATTTTAATTAAATTTGCAACATTATTAAGCAGCTTGGTTCAATGTTTTTGTGCATAACATTTTGATTGTAATTGTTCACATTTGGAACTTTGATTTGTGTAGAACTTGGCGTGGGTGAAGTCCTACAATATTTGCTTTGAATTGGAGGACTGTAACGAGATCTTCATCCAGCTCTTTAAAACTCTGTTTTCTGTCATCAAGTGAGTACTTGGAACTATCCATCATTTTCATCATATCTTACACTGGGTTCAACCAAACGGCAATTAAGCTTTTTGCATGAGTAAATTACATACAAAGTCAATGAAAAGACGCAAACTCGTCGATCTCATCTTCCACGAAGGTTGAAAATATTTGTAAGATTGCGTAACTCATGCAAAAATAACAAACTTTTCCCGCGAGTAATAAAGACCATAGAATTCGATTGTTCGCATTTGGTGTAAACCCAGCATTAGAGTTTGTTTCTGGTTCAGAGACTTGGTGTTTTGAAATTCTCTTGTTTATGTAACTGAACGGTCTCCCTCTCTTTTCCCCCTCTCTTAGTAACAGCCATAATCAGAAGGTGCAGATGCACATGTTGGACCTTATGAGTTCCATCATCATGGAGGGAGATGGAGTGACGCAGGAGCTGCTGGATACAATCCTCATTAATCTCATACCTGCTCACAAAGTAGCCAATTACACACTTAATTGTTGAATTATACAACACCTTATGACAACTCATTATTACCGAGTCCGGTTTTAGATCTCTAATTGTTTTGTGGTTTTGCTTTGCTATTCTAAAGAACTTGAATAAGCAGGCATATGACCTGGCCAGGACCCTTCTGAAGAGAACAGTTCAGACCATTGAAACCTGCATTGCCTCAGTGAGTCATATATCATTTCTCAATTTCTGATTCACTATCAAAATTTCAATTATGCTTATTGTATTTATGGCTTGACAATTAAGTTAAACTTAATATAGTGTAACATGCACACCGGAGAGCACAAAATGTGTATAGAAAACATAAATGAAGTATTACTTTAATTATCCCTTTTAACACTTACAATTATGTACTGTTAAAGGGGTCATATGACACGGCTAAAACGAATATTATCGTTTGTTTTATATGTAATGCTATGTGTTTACATGATTTAAGGTTAAAAATCACTGTAGTTTCCACATACGGTGCATGTTTGTATCTCCTCTTTGCCCTGCCTCTCTGAAACGGGCGGATCTTGAACATAGCTCATCGCTTTGAAAGCAAGTTGTGCTATGATTGGCCTGTTAACCAGTGCATAGTGATTGGTCGAATGCAAGCATGTGACGGAAATGTAACGCCTCTTATCATATTTGGAATATCAGGTTCCAAAGCAATTGTACTGACAGGTACGCACACCTTACTTGTGTATACATTTGGGTGGTCTTAGTCAAATCATACCAAGAACTGACTTAGATTTGTGGGGTTGAGGTTACACGAGGCGTTTCAGACAGGTCTGGGTGAGCATTCGCTTTTAGATGGAATGCATCTTTTTTTGGGCACTTCAATTTTTGCAATTTTACGTCTTTAATACATGCAGGGCAACTTATAACACACCAAAGACAGAAAAACATGCGTCATATGACCCATTTAATAGTCAAAAATGGACCAAAATATGCTTTCAAGTTAACGGACAGTGTAAATCTAAAGAGAAGCAAGTTCTTTCTCAATTCACTTTTATTCAGAATGAACTTTGAGAACAAGTGTGAATAAGCTTTCAACTGTAAAAGTATTTGTTCTTGTTGACAGTTGAGCATTGATACTGCTTATTTCAGAAACAAACACTTATGGATTGTTTTCTTTTGTTGCAGTTCTTTAATCAGGTGTTGGTGATGGGGAAGTCCTCTGTGAGTGATCTCTCTGAGCACGTCTTTGACCTCATACAGGAGCTCTTTGCCATTGACCCTCTGCTTCTTGTGTCTGTGATGCCACAGCTGGAGTTCAAACTGAAGGTGACCAAACTCTTGCACTGGCGCAAACAATAAACTTGTTGTTTAAACGTACAGTCGTGGCCAAAAGTATTGCCAGTGATATAAATCTTGTGTTTTGCTAAGTTTGCGGCTTCTGTATTTGTGTATTATTTTGCCATATGTCTTAAGTTAGCATGTCTTACATTTTAAAGGCATTTATTGGCAAAACATAAAATATCCAATTCAATCAATATTTAGTGTAGAGTCTTGTTTTCCATAACCTCTGCAATTCGCTCTGGCATGCGGAATATCAGCTTCTGGGCCAAATACTGATGGCGAACATTTCTTGCCTTATTAGTGCTAAATTGTGGGCTTCTGCATGTGAACTCGCTTTTTGAGGATTGACCACAGGTCCTCTATATGGGATTGACATTTGAATTATTTAAAATGTATAATAATCTCTCTCATAATAACAATGTGAATAAGCACCACAACAGCTTAAGCTACTTTGCAAAACACAGTATTTATATTACTGACAATACTTTTGCCACAACTGTACTTCAGCCTATACTCATATTGCTTCAAAGCTTTACTATACTTGTTTGTTTCTTGTTTGTGTAGAGTAATGACGGAGAGGAGAGATTGGCCGTAGTCAAACTATTGGCTAAACTCTTTGGCGTGAAAGACTCTGAACTGGCCACTCAGAATCGGCCACTCTGGCAGTGTTTTCTGGGAAGGTGAGAATCTCTTAGAGCAGGAAAAACTGGACAGGAGGAGCACTTTTCTTATTGAAATCCCCATTATTTTGTTTTTGACAGGTTCAATGACATCCACGTTCCTGTGAGACTTGAATGTGTGAAGTTTGCTAGCCACTGCCTGATGAACCACCCGGACCTTGCCAAGGATCTTACAGGTGTGTGGGTTAAATGTGATCACAGTTTATTGCTGTAGATCTTATGTAACTCATATCTTGCTGTGTGTGACATCATCAGATTTTCTGAAAGTGAGATCACATGACCCTGAGGAGGCTATCAGACATGATGTCATTGTCACCATCATTAACGCGGGGAAGAGAGACCTGAACCTGGTGAATGATCAGCTGCTGGGGTTTGTCAGGGAAAGGATGCTGGACAAGAGGGTGAGACAGATAAAGAATTACATGAATGTAGAGTTTGAGTAGAGCTGCACGATTAATTGTTAAAAGATCGCAATCTCGATTCAAACACCCACACGATCTCATTAAGGGAAATCAACGATTCTCTTGTGTCTATTACACCTCCCACTAAAATCATAACGCTTCAATCTGTGCTGGTGCTGTCGCAGAAGCAGAGAAAGCATTATAATCAAAGGTATATTATAATTAACTTAACAAACAGTCTTTTCAAACAAACACTATCATTATTTCTGTGTCAAATAATCCCAGAAGTACGGGGATTCAAAAAACATGTCATGAGAGTGTGTGCTAATTGAGAAACATGCTTTATAGAGCTTTTCATCAAGTTGCCCACTATTTCATGCTTTCAGGTTATTTTAAACTGTAATCAGGTGATACTACGGTTTTATGTTTATCAGTTGTGTCTTTTTTCAAAGATCCCTTCAAGCAGTCTGTAACTTCAATGTCAGGCAAATGATAAATGATAAATTTTTCTAAAGACCTAAAATTGCAAATGTCACCTTATCGTGGCTGTCCAGAATCGTGCAGCTCTAAGTTAGAGTCTAATGTAAAATGAATTGTGCAGAGTGTCAAAGGAATTGTCGTGTTAAATTTAGCTAAACTCTAATAAAAGGATACAGTATGTTATATACTAAAATTATAAACCACTCCTCACGCTTTGTGTGATTTCTTTCAGTGGCGTGTCCGTAAGGAAGGAATGATGGGTTTAGCGCAACTGTATAAGAAGTACTGTCTTCACCATGAGGCTGGGAAAGAGACTGCCCTGAAAATCAGCTGGATCAAGGACAAACTCCTACACATCTATTACCAGAACAGCATAGATGACAAGTACAAGCTCTAAACACATACAAAGAAATGATTTGATGCCCTGTATTGTTTCTTATATAAGTCAATGTAGCATGTGTGAAATTTTAAACCACTGGTCCTTATTATTCTTTCTTATTGTGAATGTTAGGTTGCTGGTAGAGAAGATCTTTGCACAGTACATGGTTCCTCACAGTCTGGAGACTGAGGAGAAGATGAAGTGTCTGTACTATCTTTACGCCTGTCTGGACACTAATGCAGTCAAGTGAGTCTTGATAGACTGCGTCCTGTTTTAAAAGCTGTATCTGATATATAGAGTCTGTTGTTCTCATCTAACTCTTAGATGTTGTTTCACTTTATCAGAATTAACAGCACTTAATCTCACTTAAGAATGTCTTGTCTCATTCTTCCAGAGCACTGAATGAAATGTGGAAGTGTCAGAATATGCTGAGAGGTCTCGTTCGAGAACTGTTGGACCTACACAAACTGCCTACAGTAAGTCACGCAGACATGCTTTAATACAGTTCTCATGGAACAGATTCTCAATTGGAATTAAAGGAATAGTTCATCCCAAACAACTCATTTTTTATTCTTTATTCTGGTTTTTCTATACTATCGCAGTTCACCACCTTTCGAACTTCAAAAACAACCCAACGAAACACACAATTATAAAAGTGGTCTTTAGTTTCTCGTTTGCTATGTGGTAGCTCTTCTGAAGTCATTATTAGCACATGTTGTATTAACTACTTTTCCCTTATTGGAGTTATCAGTGGCTTGTTTTATAAACTGCTTTGACTAGTCTGACAAGTCATTAGTTGTTTTTCTTCATTGCTTAAGTCAGTGATAAAAAGTTTAATTGGTCTCATTTAAATTTACAAAGACTTGCTAGTTGGTCAGAGTAGTGTTTTAATTAAATTTTGTAGGTGTGTATATCATTCAGTTAAGAATTTAGCTATATGAATAACTTTGATGCTTTTCTCTCCATGCAGTCTGAAGCAAACACCACAGCCATGTTTAGCAAGCTAATGACCATTGCTAGTAAGTAACATACATATCTTCTATAAACATACAGTTATGAGAGATAACAGAGTTTACAGTGTACAATCTCTCACTCCCTCAGAGAATCTCCCAGACCCAGGAAAAGCTCAGGACTTCATGAAGAAGTTTAATCAGGCTCTGGGTGAGGATGAGAAATTACGTCTTCAGCTGGACCAGCTCATCAGTCCCACCTGCTCCTGCAAACAGGCTGAACAATGTGTGGTGAGTTTAATCATCATTACATCATCATCATCAGTCACATTCAGCACTGAACTAAAAGCTTACATTAAAATCCTTCTGAAATGTTTTAGGTCACATTGCTGAAAAGTATACAGATTTTAATTTGTTGAGCCTTCATGTGTCTAGAAAAAACAATAAATGTATCTTAGTATGGTATATTGTATTATTTGGGCATGTTTTTTTCAGAGGGAAATCACACGAAAGCTGACATTCCCCAAGCAGCCCACAAATCCGTTTCTGGAGATGGTGAAATTCCTGCTGGAGAGAATCGCACCTGTTCACATAGACTCTGAAGCCATCAGGTACTGTATCTGAATGAGTAAGATAAGAAATGTGTTGTCTTTGGGGAAAGTTAAGTTATTAAACATGCATTTGGCTTTTTTGAAAATGTTTCATATGCAGCTCAAATTTTTGATCCCATTAAAATTCACATAGTTCTTATTAATTAAATGTTATGCTTTTTAAAAAACAATTCAACATCCACAATACAATGATTGACATGAGATTAGGTCAGTTTTTTTCTTTCTACACGAACACATCGCTGTTTTGTAGAATTGTTATTACAATAGCAATTGATGTTGATATACTGGATCTAAACTATGTCTGAATGTACTGATCTAACTTGAGTGCTTGCCAAATAACAGTCAGTACTCAAGATCCAATATTCAAAGGAAATTGTGCGCAGAAGATAATGCACGCGGGTATAGAATGTGGACTTATATCAGTGCACTTGCAGAAGCTAGAAAAGAAAAGAGTGAGAGAGGAATATGAACTGAGTGAGTGGGAGCGAGAAAAGGGCAATATGGGCCATGTGGTTTTTTCCAACGGTTGTGTAACATTGACTTGAATGGCTGTTTAAGAGTGAGACACCTAGTGAGGGATATGTGTAACTACAGTTTTTGAATCACTGTAATGATATATGGTTTGTGTGCGTACAGTGCATTGGTAAAGCTGTTGAATAAGTCAGTTGAGGGTACTGCTGATGATGATGAAGAGGGAGTAACCCCTGATACTGCCATCCGCGCTGGGCTCGAGCTGCTCAAGGTTAGTACTGGGAAATGTACTGGGATACTAGGATATTGCAGCTTTTAATTCTGTTTTTGCCATATTCTTGACTTTGTGTAAAAAGTTTCCTATTCTCTCTCACCCCAGATTTTGTCATTTACTCACCCAACTGCATTCCACTCAACTGAGACCTACGAGTCCCTGCTGCAGTGTCTGAAGATGGAGGACGATAAAGTAGCAGAAGCTGCAATACAGATCTTCAGAAACACAGGACAGAAGATCGAGACCGAGCTGCCACAGATTCGTTCGTACGTATAATTTTAATCAGCTGTTAGGAGCAAGTACCAAAAGTTGAAACATTTGTGACCCTGTCTATGAAAACCAGACTAAAGTCTCAGAAACTAATTATGAGATAATGAGCATTTAACTTTGTTTTCAAGGATTGATTTCAATATTTGACATTTGTCATTATTCAGTCAATATATTAAAGGTAACAAGGTTACAGAATGGTCTTAACATTATGTAGAAAGGCAAAAAATGACTGGGTCACATTTAGTCTGCTTATTGACTCTGTTAAAATTTTATATTAAGGTTTGGTTATGCAAAACGTTGTTTTGTCTTTGTGCAGGACTCTTATTCCTGTACTGCATCAGAAGGCAAAAAGAGGCACCCCTCACCAGGCGAAACAGGCAGTCCATTGCATCCATGCCATCTTTCACAACAAAGAGGTCCAATTAGCTCAGATATTTGAGGTAAATGCGTGTGCCTGTAGCATTTTTTACACAAACAACCATAGATATCAATTTCACAGAACTTTTCTCTAAATGTCAAAACTTCAACTGCAGCAATTTGCCTGAGAAAGAAGTTGCCAGAAAAGTTCTGTTTTGATCCTCTAAACTAAAATGTTACCACTGATAATCTATGCAGTTCTTGACATTGTGACTCTTAAATGATGATGATAACCCGGTGACATAATTGTAAATATATTGCACAGGAGCCATATTTTAAACATTCCTCTTTTCATCTCACTGTCTTGTTTCAGCCGTTGTCTCGCAGTCTGAATGCAGATGTGCCTGAACAGCTCATCACACCACTCGTCTCCCTCGGGCACATCTCCATGCTGGCCCCAGATCAGTTCGCATCACCCATGAAGTCCATCGTAGCCAATTTTATCGTGAAGGACCTTATGATGAATGACAGAGTGAGCTTGATGATTTAGGACTCTGAGCATGTTACAGTGTTTTTTACTCTGTAAGTTTAATCAAATCTCTTCCTCTCTCTCTTAAGTCTGTGGGAAACAAAAATGGACGACTCTGGACAACGGATGACGAGGTTTCCCCTGAAGTGCTAGCTAAGGTAGTGCTTTTGTTTAATCCCATGGAGTAAACAACATCACTCGCTGCTTTATTAGCTTATTTATATGTGTGTGTTGCAGGTGCAGGCCATTAAGCTGTTGGTGCGTTGGTTGCTGGGAATGAAGAATAATCAGTCGAAGTCGGCTAACTCTACTCTCAGACTCCTTTCGGCTATGCTAGTCAGCGAGGGAGACCTCACGGAGCAGAAAAAGATCAGGTACTGCTTGCTTGGATTGTTTAGAATCATGAAACTATATACTTGAGGCGAATTGACTTCTGACGTGACATTTTTTTGTTTGTAAATATAGCAAGTCTGACATGTCCCGACTGAGGCTTGCAGCAGGAAGCGCCATCTTGAAACTGGCTCAGGAGCCTTGCTACCATGACATCATCACTCCAGAACAGTTCCAGCTCTGTGGACTCGTCATTAATGTGCGTTTGACATGCAACTACTAAAATACCCACTTTTTTTTAAGAGAAATTGACTACATGTTTTTTTTTAATATCATACAGGGTAAAATTATGTCTTTCCAATCTTGTCTATGACTCCTTCTTCTGTGCATCACAGAATAAGATTTTTTGAGATGTCTTTGTTTTTGTGTCCATTCAATGGGTGATAGTGTTTTTGTTTACCTACGATCTTCAAAAATCATAATTTGTGTTCTCTCTCTCACTACAGGACGAGTGCTACCAGGTTCGACAGATATTCGCTCAAAAGTTGCATATTGCCCTGGTGAAGTTGTTGTTGCCCCTGGAGTACATGGCTGTATTCGCTTTGTGCGCTAAAGACCCAGTGAAAGAGCGACGCGCTCACGCCCGGCAGTGCCTGCTCAAGAACATCAGTGTCCGCAGAGAGTACATTAAACAGAATCCCATGGCCCATGGTAGATACACTCCTTCTGACTTTCTGTCATTCTTCAGCCTGGACCACAATTTATTTATCTTGTTAATCTTCTGTTGTCTTTCAGAGAAACTGCTGTCTCTCCTGCCAGAATATGTAGTGCCATACATGATCCATCTTCTAGCTCATGATCCAGACTTCACCAAACCACAGGACTTTGAGCAGCTCAGAGACATCAAAGAGTAAGAGTGTTAAATTGTCTGTTCACATACAGTGCATCCGGAAAGTACACTTTTTCCACATTTTGTTATGTTACAGCCTTATTCCAAAATGGAGTAAATTAATTATTTTCCTCAAAATTCTACAAACAATACCCCAAAATGACAACGTGAAGTTTGTTTAAAATATTTGCTAATTTAGTAAAAATAAAAAACGAAAAAAGCACATTTACATAAGTATTCACAGCCTTTGCCATGACACAAAAAATTGAGCTCAGGTGCATCCTGTTTCCACTGATCTTCCTTGAGATGTTTCTACAACTTGATAGGAGTCCATCTGTGGTAAATTCAGTTGATTGGACATGATTTGGAAAGGCACACACCTGTCTATACAAGGTCCCACTGTTAACAGTTCATGTCAGAGCACAATCCAAGCCATGAAGTCCAAGGAATTGTCTGTAGACCTACGAGACCGGATTGTATCAAGACACAGATCTGGGAAGGGGACAGAAATATTTCTGCAGTATTGAAGGTCCCAATGAGCACAGTGGCCTCCATCATCTGTAAATGGAAGAAGTTTGGAACCACCAGATCTCTTCCTAGAGCTGGCCGCCCGGCCAAACTGAGCGATCGGGGGTGAAGGGCCTTAGTCAAAGAGGTGAACAGAACCCGATTGTCACTCTGACAGAGCTACAGCATGTCTCTGTCGAGAGAGGAGAACCTTCCAGAAGAACAACCATCTCTGCAGCACTCCACCAATCAGGCCTGTATGGCAGAGTGGCCAGACGGAAGCCACTCTTTAGTAAAAGGCACGTGACAGCATGCCTGGAGTTTGCCAAAAGGCACCTGAAGGTCTCTGACCATGAGATACAAAATTCTCTGGTCTGATGAAACAAAGATTGAACCTGGCCAATACCTGGCCAATACCATCCCTACAGTGAAGCATGGTGGTGGCCGCATCATCCTGTGGGGATGTTTTTCAGAGGCAGGATCTGGGAGACTAGTCAGGATCGAGGGAAAGATGAGTTCAGAAATATACTGAGACATCCTCGATTGAAAACCTGCTCCAGAACACTCTGGACCTCAGACTTGGGCGAAGGTTCATCTTCCAACAGGGCAATGACCCTAAGCACACAGCCACCATAACAAAGGAGTGGCTACAGGACAACTCTGTGAATGTCCTTGAGTGGCCCAGCCAGAGCCCAGACCTGAACCCGATTGAACATCTCTGGAGAGATCTGAAAATGGCTGTGCACCGACTCTCCCCATCCAACCTGATGGAGCTTGAAGGGTACTGCAAAGAAGAATGGGAGAAACTGCCCAAAAATAGGTGTGACAAGCTTGTAGCTCAAAAAGACTTGAGGCTGTTATTGGTGCCAAAGGTGCTTCAACAAAGTAGTGAGCAAAGGCTGTGAATACTTATTTTTCCACGTTGTCATTATGGGGTATTGTTTGTAGAATTTTGAGGAAAATAATGAATTGAATCTATTTTGGAATGAAGCTGTAACATAACAAAATGTTGAAAAGTGAAGCGCTGTGAATACTTTCCGGATGCACTGTAAATATATACGCTATATATGCAAAGTTTGGTTCCAAAATGTGAACTCCGTTTGAAAAATCATGTTTTTTAGCATACATTCCAATTAATATCAATCAAACTCCAGTTGGTTAGTTTTGATTAAAGCCATAATAATATAAAAAATACAGCCAACCAACACAATAAAAAAAACATAATAAATGATTTTTAAGCAATTTTTAAAAACAGTTATCTCATTTTGGAAACAAACTCTTCATATATAGGTATATATATATATCTACACACACACACACACACATGTAGTTATAGATCAAAGTTATGCATTTTAAAGTTGGTCGAGGATGAAAAATTTAGTTCACAGTATTGCTTTTTTAATATTTCAAGAATTTCTAGAAGAATGTGTTGTTTATTTGTTCATTTAAGATTTTGGTTAAATATAACTGTACCAGTGTACCAGTATAAATGTTTATAAAAGATCACAATGCTGCACTGCAGATATTTTTGGTATTCACCTAGTTGAAATCTGTTATCTTTCACCCACAAGTAGTACATTACGATTAAAATGAACTTTACTTTTTCTGTCTTCAGGTGCTTGTGGTTCATGCTGGAGGTTTTGATGACAAAAAACGAGAATAACAGTCATTCATTCTTGAGGAAGATGGTGGAGAACATCAAACAAACAAAAGACGCTCAATCCCCCGACGACCCCAAGGTGAACGAGGTAAGTCACTATTAACCTGTTAACTGGATGCGAATTTGGTGACACATAAAATGTGTTTACATATCTCTGTTTTTACGAATTCACAGAAAATGTACATTGTTTGCGACGTGGCGTTATTTGTGATTGCAAACAAGAGCACTTCCTGTCATCTGGATTCACCAAAAGATCCTGTGCTCCCTAGCAAGTTCTATACCCCACCTGATAAGGTAATCCCTGTTTTGATGCGCCACTCTGCTCATTACAATCTGACATTCCTAGGAAACTCATTCCATGTCGCTGTCTCTATAGGACTTTGTTAATGATAAGGAATATCTGTCAGCCGAGGCCAGAACAGTTCTTCAGACAGGAAAAATCCAGGTAAGGATTTCAGCTGACCTATGCTGCCCTTTCTTACTGTATGCAAACGATATCCGGGTGACTTTTGCGTAAATATTCAGTAAAGTTAGAACATTAAGATCTCGGGGGTTCATAAGGCAAATGTGTTTGGGAACTTAAGCTTTATACAACTAAAACTGGATAATAAATGACTTGACTACATATTTAGCCGCCACCAAAGCAAACACCCGTGCTGGGAACAGTGAACAAGGCGTTAACGGGAACAGCCCGTAGGCCATACGCTAAAACCACAGCCTCAGACACAGGAAGCAACGTAAGCACCAACTCTCAGCCCAGCTCCCCTGCAACAAATAAAAGCAGGTTTGTGTTTATTCACACACTCTTTGGAATAGACAATAAAATTTGTTCTATTGACAAATTCTCTGTGTTTCTCTGCAAAGGGATGCCAGTTCTGAGGCCTCTGAAACGGGAGCGAGAGAGAATGAAGAGAATCCAGTCATTACGAAAACAGGAGATGTGAAAAAGGTTGGTGATAACTCGTGTGAACCATGAAAGTGATAGACGTGTTCACATAGGTTGTATCTTTATTGCATCTTTTTGTTTGACAGGATGACACTCCACAGGCCAGCGGGAGAAAGCGTGCTGCTCCTGCAAGCGATGGGACAGAAAACAGCCAGTCCGTCAACCCTGCAGGGTCAC
The DNA here is from genome assembly GCA_029783895.1 of Triplophysa bombifrons. Taxonomy (NCBI): domain Eukaryota; kingdom Metazoa; phylum Chordata; class Actinopteri; order Cypriniformes; family Nemacheilidae; genus Triplophysa; species Triplophysa bombifrons. Next base: position 20,139,097 of record CM056452.1, read on the forward strand.
AGCCCCCTCCCAACAAACCTCGACGGGGTCGACCCCCTAAAAACCCTGCTGGTGTAGCCACGCCCGATAAAGAGACCGGGGCTACGAGGGGGGGAGGAGCCGGACGCGGCCGGAAACGAGCGACGCCTGCTGAGGATCCCGCCTCCACGGCCTCAGCTGATCCAATCAGTAGCAAGACACCAAAACAGCAGAAAGAAGCAGGGCCACAGAGACAGATCGACCTGCAAAGGTATCTAGGTGTAAATGAAATGACCCAGGCCTGCAATATATGTGATCCCACACTAACCCCTTCACATCAGTTCTGAAAGTTATTTTAAGTTAGATCATTGCTCTGGAAGGATGGCGTTTAATACATTTGTTTAAAATAACGTTTCGATTAATATTTGTGTTCTTTGTGTAGTTTTACACAGTAACTGCCAGGATTAAGGTATGAGAGGATTCGGTTGCACTTTATTTTACAGTCCTGTTTCCCATGTACACACCGTGTTCTTATTACAGTAAATATAGTAACTGGGTAATAACTGGTACTAACCCTGAACCTTAACTTATACCATGTAGTTACCTTACACTACCCAGTACTTTCTTAGGTAAGCACACTATAGGTACACGTACTGTAAAATAAAGTGCACATTTTTTAGGTGTTGTGTCTCATCATTTTGTTAAATTCATAAATGCATCTTCATGTGTGAACGATCAAAAAAAGATCAAAGAAGGTTTTGAATATTTTAAGTGATTTTAGTCAAAAGTTGTTACATTGCATGGAAGGTGACTGAGCTCTCTAGAGACACCAAACTTTTTCATGGTGAGATTTCGTAGCGTTACGCATCAAATTTATATATATTTAACTTCGGGTCCCTAAAAATTGAAACTCCCTGATTGTCCGATGGGTTTTGCATTAAAAGCATTTTAACGACCCAAGTACATTATGAATTTGGCACACAAATGCAAATCAACAGCATTCAGCGAAACATTTTGCATCCAACTCTGTGTAAATAATTTTGTTAGAATCCAGCGCGTCTCTCAGCACGTGTTTGCATGGGACATGTGAACAGGCCTCTCATGTCACCTTTCAAACAAGTCTGCATGTGTAGATGAGGCAGATGTTTTTTTTTTCGTCCAAGATCAGTGAAGATAGTAGCGCAGCGAGATCAGCAAGTATCTCTGAAGACATATGGAAGTGAAGGGGAGACAGAGAGAGAATTTGAGTCCAGCCCAGAGTATCTGCTCTCGCTCACACAGCTTCTGGAGCAGCAGGGAGAAACCATTCACACGCAGCTCTTGGGTGCAACAGGCCCCAATCAGGAAGTGTCCATCTATGCACCAGAGCAGGGGGAGCTGTCAGTGAGTGTTTGAGAGGAAAATTCAGAGTAATGCTAAGCCATAACCGTATAGGTTGTGAGATGTTTTTGCTAAGAAGCAAATAGACAAGATGACTGTTTGTTAATTTCCTCCTTTTTGGAAGTTAAAAGTTTTGGTGATAAGTAAATGCCCTACTTGTAGTTGCTTTGTCGTGTTGCTATGATATGGATTGATTTACATGATTCTCTTTGTTTCAGGTAAAGCGTAGATTTATAAAGACCAGGACGGTCAGGCAGTAAAGGACGAAACGACCCAACCCGAAGAGACTCATTCACATCCACATCAAACGCTCTTCACAAATCTGAACTGTCATCACCCCCCCGCACCTCAGATTATGAGGAGGAATTCTTTAGATTCAGATGTTAAAACTTGTATGTAGAAACACAAATCTGTTTCTTTTCATTCGTTTTAATTTGTTTTTTGCCGTTTTCTGTTGAAATGTTTTCTTGTTGCTCTTTGCCTCTATGTCTGGAGCTATTTTTAAAAACATTTAAAAAGAAAAAAGTTTTAATCCACGTTAAAGTTGCTTATTAAATGCCTGGAAAGGTTTTCTACCGTTTTCTTCCCAGTCTCCTCTTTTAGTCCTCTATTAAACCAAAAGATTCTAGAAGTCACATTAAATTTATGAGGTAGGCACTGTAGGTGAAAGGCCACTATGATTCGCTGCTATTTATGCTGTTGGGTGTGCGAGAATGGATTCCTCATACTGTTGCCTTAAGTTTCACAGCATAGCGAGATGCATTTGCTTCATGTGGAATTTAATGCATTTTCTAATTAGACGTACTAAATTTAACTCTTGTACAGCACATAAATACACAAATTAGGCCATTAAATCATTTCTCCCCTCCCTGACCAGAAAAAAAAAACATTCATTTTAAGTTGACATTCAAAGGCAGTCAATTGTGAAAATTTGGATATCAGTACTGTTTAACGTTTAAGAGAAAAAATTGTTCCCATTTATTTCAGGTTTTGACTATTTTAAAAGAAAGAAATGCATTTTAAGTGTGACACATCTACAAAATAAGGTGCAAGAGGACACATTCACGGTATAATTTCACCTTTTTTAATTCAAAAGAATATGACAGTTTCACAATAAATAACCATGCTTGTACGGCTCGAGTAGGTTTTTTCTGTCTCGCTTTGTAAAGGAGCTTTAAGTGACTAAACCCAGAGCCCATGACCTGCATTTCTCCTTTGGACAGAAATTTTTGTCCTTTAATTCACTTCTTCGTGCAATATTGAACAAGGTGATCACTACAGGAAGACAGTCTTTTGTTTTTTGTGTCATTTTCATTTTTCATACAAAATATAAATCCAGCCATCGATGGTGCATTCTAGAGATGAACAGTACTTTATCCCGAAAGAAAACTTGGCTGTATGTACATGAGAAAGGAGGTATACAAAAGCAACTAGCTGTGAAAGTGGCAGCGTTTTCATAGGATTGTGGGAATGCTATCAAATCGAGGGAGGGCAAGCAGTAATAGGAGAACATATAACACTTCACCCCTGTAACAAAACAAGGTGAAACTAGGTTCATAAAGTGTGATTTGACAATCGACCTTGGCCCAAACTATCAATTATGTTTTCACTGCAGCTTGGGAACAGAATCGTTTGACAACTAACTGTTTAGAAAAACACCTCGCACTCAATTTTAAAACTTCCACAATGTTTACTCCTTGTACATATGTCGTAGTGACAGAATGTGTCTCACTGTCGTAATTGTGCCACAAAGAAAAAGGCAAATCTCATTAAGAGCAACCCTCAAGACTTCACTTTCTCATATATACATGTAAAAAATTTGTCATGAGTATTACACTTAACTGTAACGTTTCATACAATACATTCTTCACAAAAGAAAAACAAAACAAAAAAACTCAAGAGGCAACTTAAGGTATGCATGTCAATGATCAAGAAGCCACAAGTCCTACAGCTGCCTTTGAAACCAAAGTCTCGGTGACAACTAATCCCACGTTCACCCCTTCCAAAACAAAGAGGGAAAAGTGAGTGGGCAAATCTTCCTTTTAATAGGTAGGTAACACTTCAATGAATAATTCTGAAACCTTGTCTGCACTCACAACATAACACCATGTCATCTGGCCATATCGATTGCTGTACAGGGCTGATAATTGCATCAAAAAAAAAAAACATTAAAAGAATCAAATGAGCAAATAAAATCACACATTTGTTCATTGTAAGAGAACTATAATTAAGTGGTAATTTTGATTTTCTTTTAAACGCTAATCCCAATAATAAAAAAAAAATAACATTCCTGCGGTTTCATCTTTTAGATTTGCACAACCTTAAATATTCTAATTGACATGTACTAACATTTTTTCAAAGATGCAAGTGGGTTTCATTTCTATGGTGTGAAATGACAATGACACAGGCTTTGTCTTTTCTTGGGTTTCTTTACACGTCCTAAATCTGAGGGGGAATGATTGTTACAAGGCAAAAAAATCGAAATATTGGGAGAAACCGTGAAACATGAACATTTGCAAAGACAGACAGACAGGCCATGTTCAAATTGTCTCGAATCTTAACTGCTGCCACTGCAACCTCTCAGATCTCTTCCTCAAAGATGCACTTTGAACACAAACCTAGACATGTGATGCACGTATGGATGAGTGGGGCATGATGGGGGAAATATGGCCTGGTGAAGAGAACAGGGCGATCAGTTGCTTAGTAGCAGCTCTGTCGCCGTCTCCACATCCCACGATTTTGAGGACAAAGCTACTATTACTGCATTCTGAAAAAAGACAAAGAAGATTTTATGTCAACTTCCTTTTCACAGTGGTAACCATCATGATGACATCATAATTCAGATACATCATTGTGAAATACACAACTAAGGCCAATGCACATGCATCTCTAATTTATTAACCATATTAGCCACTATGCAGTAGTACTTACTTTGTCAAAGCCCATTGCACAAAGTTTGTCTATTTTGCGTGTGTACTCGGGACAGGATGCGGGAGCACCAGCGTAAACGTGGGACCAAAGCCGAGCGGTTTGTTTAAACATTTCTGGATTCTGCTTATACTGAAAAAATAACAACAGCAACATCAAAATAGATTTCAACTATCTGTCATTATTGGTCATTGTTTATAATTCACGCACACATGATGTACCTGATTGGCTACCACAGCATCCTGTGGGTCATCTGGCTCAGCGGCAGCTAACAGAGCCTGTAGTGAAAGGAGAACTGTTCGCAGTGTCATAGCAGCAGCCCTATACAGGACATTGAATAAGGAAGAAAGAGTACCGATTTGAAAGGGGAACAGAACTGTTCAGAAAGAATGAATAGCATGTTAAAAACTGGCCAATGCTGGATAATAGCAAACTCAAACCGGTTCAAAAACTGTATGTACTCACCACTGGTCTTTTAAAATGTCCAAACATATTGCCCCCGTAACCGAACTTATATTGGGATGCCAGATCTTCGTAATAAACCGCACCTGATATGACGGTAAAAATGTTATCCAACTTTAAGGTGCTATGTTTTTATTACACATTCCAGGTATGTATGTAAATAATTTATTGGTTCTCAATATTCTAATAAACATTTATAAATAAAAAGTCTCCCAACCCTTGCTTCTATTCTGATACATCTTCTATTAATTGTCAATAGATAAAAATGTATTCGCACATTTTCTTAATTATTCTGTAAAATTCATGTGAATGTCAACCTGAATATCAAGTTTTAACCAAAGGGTTTTCTTCACTATACTGATAGGTCAGATGTCAATATTTGGTGGTTTAAATAACCATTTGAAGTCTATCAAAGTTTTTAAAGCATGTTTTAAACCCTAGTTTTCCATAGTCCGGTATGTGAATTGTCACGTCCATAACAGTACACAGAATTGTAATATAGTATCTAATTCATATTCATTAAAGTGCCATCCCTTCTCCATTATTATTGCTTCTGTTTTGTGCATTTATATTCCCAGAAATCTTACAAAAACTCTCAAAGACGTGCGTTTTTCGTCACATGCATAACACATTCATTTTCTTTAAAAATAGAAAGCTCATCATTAGGCTGATTTTTCTGATCTCTGGACTCTATCATCAGGGGTTTAGCCAAATATAAACAGATGCATTAATATATTGGTTAAAAGTTCATTCTCTGAGAATTTTTATTTCAAAATTTGTCAAAAAATGTCCGATCCATAATGCTGGAATTGCCCTACTTGCCCTACGTAACAAGATTACGGAAATAAACAACAGGTTATCAACAGTGATCCCAATTACCTTAACATTACCTGTCACATAAACAAAGACAAACATATCACAAATAAACGATTACCTTGGGTGGATTAAAGGGATATGTCTCAGGGATCTTGATCTCTAGCTGATATCTGCCTCCTGTGTTGAAAAATGATCTCATAAGTTCAGTCTTGCCATATTGGCCCAACACACGCATGCAAATGCACAAATCATGGCAGCAATCCAGAAGAGCGATTAAAAGAGCCCTACCTTCATACGGTGTGTCTGGTGGTCCTGCTATTTCTCCCTTTAACTCTGTGAAGTTTTCATCCACCAGGTCTACTTTTATTTGATTTTTACTTGTCTGTTACAAAGCAGAACGAAAATAAGGTTATCAAAACTTAATATATGAGTTATCCTGATAGCAGGTTGAAACACTGACACAAGGTTGTCTTGTCTGTGTGATACTGTTCTCAAAATACACCACAACATCAATTCATGCCTCTATGGCCCAGAACAAAGAAATGGCCAATACATTTTTTAAGTCACGGGCTGTGCCTCAAAACCTACCACCTAACCTACCTAGACAGCATTTGTAGCTCTTACAGGTTTGCATGATTTTCCAAAAATGCTTTCTAGGTAGGCAGCTCACCAAGTTTTTACACACAGTCATGGTGCTGCACTCATGAAAACTAGCCAAACACAACCTAATACATAAATAAATGAATGTTTTCGAGCATTACAACAGTTAAAAATGTGGCATACTTTACGATGCTTTAAACCCGATCGATACTATTATGCTAGCTTACTAAAGAAGTGTCAGTGAAGCTAGCAGGCTACCACACAGACTACAGCTCGACAAAAGCCTTAAAAATACAGCAGAACCTGTCCGTACATGGTTTTGATATTTTGTCTTAACCTTTGTCTTAACACAACAACAGGACCACGTTTGACTAATGTGTGACTTCCGTATGTAAAGGCCTTGATCTGACAGCTCATGCTAACGTTAGCTTAGCATGCTACGCTAGCCAACAGGCTTCTGGTTGTTTATTCCCTGGAGTCCGTTTGTTTGTTCTAACGGCCTTAATAAAGTGAAGTAACGTTTCGCAAACCTCTTCGCTTTTCAGCACTTCTTTGAACTCTCGTTTAATCCTCTGCACAGCGATATTTGCCATGGCTGATTGATGACTCTCTCTCACTCTCTCTCCTTACTCTCTTCCGTTGTTTTTGAGCCTCCAGTCCGCAAAGACTGATAGAGCTTCACTTTCACACCTCTCTCTCTCTTTCTCTCTCGCTCTCTCTCTCTCTCTCTCTCTCTCTCTCTCTCTCTCTCTCTCTCTCGCTTCTCTCTATCTCTCTCTCTCTCTTTCCTTGGTATAAAACAAACGCTGAGCTCCAGTACATGCACCAGGAAACACAATGACAGCCTGGAAAACACTGCTTTTGTCCTCTCTGTTGAATCAGGTGGAGGTAATGTGCAGCAGAAAGATCTTGACAGACCCAGAAAGCACTCAGATCCATATGGTGTTACAACTGCTGTCACATGATTTTCATTAAAACCTTGACACATCTTTAACCATCCAATCCGTTTGCATCCTCTAGGACAGGTTAATGTATAAGTCATAAGTGTGTTTTTTGTACCATCCATAAGGGAACTGTTCTGTCCATAAAGGTCCATAAATGAGCACATGCAAATTAAAATATAGTAAATATTTTAGGTTCTATAAAAATCTTCCCTCTCCATATGTTGGGTATTATTGTTTCTTGTTTGTACATTTTAATTCACATAAATCCTATGTCTCGTCCTTTTTTTGGCACATCCATAATGCTTTAATTTTTCCCTCTAAAAGAGATTTTTCTAATGTCTGGTCTCTATTGTCAGAGTTTTGTAAAATGGTTCAGATTATACTGAACAGATGTTTCATTATATTGGTGATAAATACATTCTCTGAGAATTTATAATGAGAATCCATAATGCGGAATTGCCCAACTATATGGAATAAAACACCCTAACAAGTAATCATTTCTGTTAATAGTTTAATGGTTATTATCAAATGTTTCCTTTATCTTTGTCTAAAATGTACTGTGATATTTTTAAAGGTAAAAATGTTCCTTTAAAAACAGGTAAAAAACATCTTCCACAGTCATGTGTTTATATATGAAAGATTATGTATTTTTTACTTTAAATCCTTACTTTTATTTAAGACAGTTAAATAAATTACAATATATATGCCTGCTTTTTAAATAATGGCTTTCCTAATAATTCAAATTAGCCTAAATTTAGCAAGTTGTTATTTATCAGTACATATTGTAGATTTGGACATCAAAATTTATCTCATTGTGGAGTTGTTTTAGGGTAAACAATTATTGTTTGCAAAGCCAAATATATAAATCTATATAGATTTGTAAAATAATATTCATTGTTTAGGTACTTTATAATATTCTGGAGTTTTGGGTTCACCTAACTGTAGAGGAGACTGGGGACGGTTGCAACATAGATTATTCCTCCAATCAGGAATGAGCTAGAGAGATGATGCTCCAGCCTGCTGGAAAAAATCTGACATACCTATATGTGACCATTCCTTCTAGCCAAACCAAATTTCAAGATGAAAAAGTGTTTTTTTTAAATGCTCAGATTTATTCTCTTACTGTCTAAACTGATTGTGTGAACCATTATACATTTACAGCAGACCATTAAATCAGTGTATTCTTAGCTTCTAAAAGGCATTTCTAGCAAGTGTCAAAGCTGTTTCTAGTTAGTATAGCGATTTCTTTCATGGCTGCGTGTTGGGACAGTTGCAACATGTAAAAACTTGTCATATTAGCATAATACAATTCTAATTTCATGGATTAATAAAGAAATGTTTCAACAGTTTTAAAGTAGATACTGTCAAACTAGACCACAATGTAGCCAACATTAAAAACATAGCCTAATAATTATAAAACAACAACAATAAAAAAACAAAATAATAAACTTGGTTTATTATAATAAACTAATAAACTCATTAATTAGAAATATATTTTTTTTCCAATTTAGTCTGTATACAATCAATTTAACTGTTCACACACAAACAAACAACACAGTCCAGATCAGAGAAGTGCGCACAAGTACTACATTTTCAGTATCTTTTTTTATTTAAACTATGTAGCCAGTTTTTAAAGACTATGTTTGTTCACAAACAAAGTAAAGAAATTGCAAAACAATGTTATGTAATTTTTATTTTAATTAATGTTGCAACTTCTCCTGTGGAGTGTTGCAACTGTCCCCTGTTTTAGGGTCATGTGCAGCATTTTACTTTGTCTGTTCAAGTATAAATTGTGCGTATATTATCATACATTGGCATGTTACAGCAGTGTATGTGAGCAGCTAACATATGTGGAGTTAACATATTAAAATTTTATCTTTCTTCTAAAAACAGTCTCTGAGAAACTGAAGGAAATACTAAAAGCATTGCAACCGTCCCCAGTCTCCCCTTCTAACCTGTACTTTTTATTACTCAAACATAAGATTTGACTTCTAAGGTTATAAAAAAACAGTATTAAAAATATCTTTATTTTTTCAGCCTGTGGTTTAGATTGATCAACAGAAGGAAATGACGCTTAACTGTGTTGTGCAGCTGAAAGATCATTGGCTCTATTCTGCTCAACACGCAATGCAAATAAAATCAATCGGAGGCTTTAAGCGCAGAGGGTGTAGGAGACATAAAGACATAATAACATTTCCCTATATGCTGTTTATCCACAAAGAACACACTGTCACTTCAAAAAACTTCAAGCTAGTATGCTAACTGTACATTTGGAACTGTAAACATAAAGGTTGAATTATGTCCCCCTGACTGTATTATGTGTCTTTATCCCTTCCCTAATGTAAAATACAAGTGTATTTTGTAATATGTACAACAACGTAAACAGCAGTGCAGAATGCTGATGTGTTCCGCGGTGAGAAAAGTAACGGCATTTCGATGTTTACAAAATCCGCCACACCTCACGTCATGAAGCGACGTGGCTCTCTCGCATTCCCTGATGCGCATTTACGAATCCTACTATGGTCGAATCACACGGATTCATGTCTCATGAATATTAACGTTTAGTTCGCCAGTAGTAGGAAATGGGGCTGGAAATATTACTAATACAAACATAATTAATATTAATTAGGTCACGTTAACGAAAGCTTTAACAAGGACACCAATCAACGCCGGCACAACCTGTTTACTATTCATAAACCTGTCCTTCACCATAGTAAGATATGCAGTTTTGGTTCCGTGATCTTTATCAACACACAGACGGAACAGCAGCCGGAGCTGCGGCCCAGTGCCAAAAACAGTGTGTACACAAGGAACATCGCACTGGAGTTTGTGTGTGCGACTAGAGCTGGGGTTCAAAATTCACACATCGGTCCTCCTGATTTAAAGCGAATGGTGTTAAATCTCTTCGAGTGAGTTTTGTCTAACTAGTCGGTAAGGCATCTTTCTTCCCACATCCTTTTGTTTTGCATTGGGATTGGTGACTTATTGAAGCATTTCCTTTTTAGTTTCAAATGTTTTCTTTGTATTCATACTCCAAATTGTAAGCTTTTATGAACTAATTCTTCTTTTTGAAGGATCAAATACATCATCACAACTGCAAACTGCTTTTAACAAAAAAATATGTGCTTCTCATGATGAAGATATGTGCTTTTTATCATTTATTACTGCCATCTTTATTTACGATTTTGTTTATAAAGTATACAACAGCATACATGATATATAAGAATTAATTTAGTAAACTTATGTAAACATGTAAAGGCTATAAGGTAAGCGGCTTGCTTCAAAACTTTGTTTCGAAAGAGGAAGTCAAAACCAAAAAAATAAGTTATTAAAACCCCTAGTTAATGGTTACTTTGTTGCATTTACATTTTTAAATAGCCTTTCCTATTCTGTAAAACCAGGCATAATTGTATTTTCATTCAATTTCTAAGCCTTAACGTATTTAGCTATTTAAGAAAGCAGGTATTGCAGGTATTCATTCTTTTTCCCAGTCTGCGCTTGCAAAAAGACAAACGAAACAAAAAAAATGTAAACACACTGCAGATTGACAATAATTATGTATTGAGATTAGGCCTCTCAAAAATAGTGCATATAGGAAAAGAGTCATTGCTGCATTACTGTAAATGTCGGCCAATAGGAAGTCTTGTAGTTGCAAGTTACATCAGCATTGCTTATTTGAATGTTTGTCATCCGAGATCCTACACCTGAAGCCATAATTGTCCACACCCATCCATTTGTGTTTTCCAATGTATTTGAGACCTGTTTCACAGACACGGCTAAAGTTTAGTGCCAGACTAAAATGAAGGTTTGACCTGTCTTTAATGAGTATAACTTTCCCTGAAATATCTTAAAATATATCATTGCCATTATATTTTCATTAGATGCACACCAGTAATGCATTCTAAGGCATTTTTATAAAAGTTTTAATTCAACCAAGGCATAGTCCTAGCTTAAACTAAGCCGTTTCCGTGAAAACGGGCCTTGTACTTTTTAATTATGTATTGAGCGTGTGGAACCTGTTTTTATTTAGGAGGGGATGGCAGAAGGAGGTTTTGACCCTTGTGAGTGCATTTGCTCTCATGAACATGCTATGAGGAGGCTCATCAACCTGGTGAGTTTTCTGTCTGGATGATGTTCTTCCATATTTTTCAAACAACATAAAATTGTTCTATTAAATGGAACTTCACATTAGCCACTTTATATGTATTGAACTTAAACAAATGATCCATCTCTGTGTTACATCTCCATCATACTCTTCATCACACTACCACGCCTCTCTCTGGTTCTCCCTCAAGTCCTTTCAACTTATCACACGGAGATTACTCTCGCCCGTACATAATTAATAGACTCCTTATCTCCCTATTTCAACACCACCAACACTAAAAGTCTCTGTGCTTGTGTTTATTTATATCCTGTAGTTTGCATCTCTTTTGTCCATTGGGAATTTGTTACACTGTGATTCAGTAGTCAAAATTGAGTCTTGGACATTGAGTTTAAAATTAGGGGTCAAAGAAGTGGCTCTCAACAAAGGGGCTTATGGCAAAATACTTAAAAAATATCTTGTTTTTTTATAATGAATTAACGTTTTCCCAGTTAATGTCAAGCTCTAAAATATTTTATTGGGTAGACATTTTAAGTTTTTGTAAGTATTTTTGAATCAAACGTGGGGTCTTGGAGTCAGCCAGGAAGGGCTGAGAAACATTGAGAGCTGTCTCCGTGCTGTGAAGTTATTTAAAACCAGTCTGAAATACCTTATGAAGACCATGTTAATAAAAAAAAATGAGTACCGTTGTATATAGACAACTTTCTCTAGTATCTTTGAGAGAAACTGGTGTTTTGAGATGGGCCTAAACTTTGCAAGGACCGATAAATAGGTTTTTTAATCACTGGTTCCACAATTGCATGTTTTAACTACTGAGGTACCACTCCCATAGCAAGACTGCTATTGACGATAGATTGAATTTGAGATCCAATAGATCCAAAAGCCTTTTTTAAAATTTGAGGAGGAAATATATCCAGGCTACAAAAATATGTTTTCATCTTAACAACAATCTCTTGCAGAGATTCAATAGATACAAGCTCAATTTGATCAAAGACAGCAGGACACACAGAAGTGACAGATGGATCAGTAGAGAGATATTTGCTCTAACATCCTAGATCTTGTTAATAAAAAAATAAAAAAAGTTTTCACACGTCTTGGCTGAGGACTGAAGGCAAGTATTTGGGAGTATTCAAGACGGCATTAATAGGGCTGAACAGAACACGAGGCGTTGTGGGAATTGTTGTAGATCATATTTGAAAGATACTTTTTTTTGGTATTTATGCAACCTGTCTTTAAAATTAACTTAAGGTTTAAGTTGAACAGACCTAACCGGAGCAATTGAATCCAAAATATTTTGACAGGTCGACTAAAACAGAGAGGTTAAATAATTAAAATTTAGACCACAGGAAGACACTTAATAGTCCCCATTAATGTATAAAAGGCATCTGAAAACAACTCAATAGTTACAGTGGTAATTGACCGACAATAACGTGTTGGGACATTTGGTTTCGGATTACAAATAAAACAAAAATCAAATAAAACAGGCATATGGTCAGATGCTGCAGTACATATATGTTAGAGACAGGTAGACCACTCAATAAAACCAAATCTAAAAACCCTGCCATGTCTCAGTCGCGCACAGTGAACTGCACTTGTTTTGTTATTTGTGGGTCACTAATAAACTGCTGTTTTTATTGCGTGGAGATGTACTTCAATGTGTATTTAAAACTCTGTTTAATTATAATAACAAAGTAATTTAATTGTAGGTCGATTCTTGTAAATATGACTGAAAACAATGTCACTGTCACATATTTGATTTAAAGGTCCAGTAGAGGGAGCTAGTGTTGTTTTGGTTACAGGAATAATTCAACCTTCAAAATAAGAATTCTGTTATCATTTACTCACCCTCTTGTCATGTCAAGCCTGTAGGACTTTCTACTTTTTTGGGGGGGGCTGTGCTGTTCTGTTACCAACAGCTTTTTAAATATCTTCTTTCGTGTTCTACAGAAGAAAGAAAGTCATACAGGTTTGAATTACAAGAGGGCGTGAAAGGCCCATGTGATTATATGTTATTCTATGTATTTGTAAAGTTCATAGATTTTTGTTGGTTGATCTGTTGTTTTGGAATAAGCATCTGGAATCTACTAGATTTTATTTTATATTGAAAACCTTTTACTTTTTCTTTTTTGGTAGTGTAAAAACAGCTATTTTATAAGATGACTTGATATGATACCCCCACAAACTGTTTCAATTAAATTAAATTAAATATCAAGGAATAATTAACATAGAAGCATCTGTTTTTATTCTCATATTGCTTTAAGACTAAAGCTCTTACACGCAGTCCTAAAACCTGTTATCATTCCATTCCTGTATAATATATTTGTTTAGTCTTTTTGATAATGAACATGTCCTTGTGATTCCTTTCTCAAGCTGAGGCAGTCCCAGTCCTATTGTACAGACACAGAGTGCCTTCAGGAGAGTAAGTCCGCCCTTCCCAAATACACAGAACACACATTACATGTATGCTGTCATGTTTTGTAACATTTAGAATTTGTCTGTGTGTGCAGTACCAGGCCTAAGCTCCTCAGTTGAAGGGGACATCACTCTGCCTATGATTATTATGGGGTGGCTGGTTCTAGCTGTTGTGCTTTTCCTGTTGCGCCCAGCCAGTTTAAGGGGCTCTACAGCCAGTGGCAAGCCTACTGGTCCCCATGGTGTAAGTCATAACTCCTAAATCAGTATAAGATAATCATCATGATACCGAATAATGAAACAAAATAAAACTCTATTTTGTCATTAAAAAGAATATAGACGGTTTCACTAGCAACAACATAAACAAATGTTATTTGTCCCAATCTTAACTTCTGTTAGTCCTCTGCAAAGAATCAATAACTGTTGAGTAGTTTTAATTTAATATGATTAATATTAATATAATTATAAAATAAATTGTTATATAATAACCAAACACAGACAATTTCGGGCCAGGCACATGCTTCCAATGAAACCATCTATAAACTTAATGACTCCCTCAGTAAAAACAAGCCATTAAAGATGATGACAACTAAAATCTTCAAAATTGGATTTACTCATTGTTGTAAGCAGTTTTTGGAAATTGCTATAATTAATTTAGATTTCACATTAATGGAATAGTTTTGTTAAAAATAATAATTTTGTCATTATGTATACAGCCTCACGGTGTTCCCAAGCCATATGATTTATTTAGTTAATAATATTCCAAGACGCTATCTCCATAAGGCATGTAAAAGCTTTAGGCGAGGATTTTATTCACAAAAATCATTCTCTTTGGCTCTTTCCACATTCATGACTTAAGAAAAGCAATGATGTGATTTCATGAGCATTTCATTCTGTTTATTCATGTTTTTTCAATGACTCTGTTGATCTGGTTACAGACTGTTCTAAATAATTTGCTCAAGAATCTGATACTGGTTGAACTGGTTAACAGCTCACAGCTGACAGCATATGACACATGAAAAACAGTAGATGAGTTCTATGAACCATCATTATTTTTACTTCCATGGGGAATTTCAATCCATTTTTTGTATTTCACAGACAAAGTAATTCAGGTTAAAAACAACATAAGGGATCATAAATAATGACAAAAAGTATAGGTTTTCTTGTCTTTTAAACTTTTGACTTGGCTTTTCTTGTAATCACATTTGTCTCCCCTTTTAGAATCATGGCAGAGAGCCACCAGCACCACCAGTGGACTAAAATTTTGCCTATTGCAGAGGATGAATTTTGACCCAGGTTCCCCCGATCAACTACTGTGACCACAAGAATTTGTCAATTTCCATAATAATCTTTACATATCTCAAATTTCGGATTATTTTGTCTAATAATGGTAGGCTTGTCTATACAGTCACTTAATAAGGATAGAAGGTGTGTTTCTACAATATATTTTAAAAGAAACGAACAAATTGGTCCAATTGGTAAAAATGTTCAAATATTATAGTCTGTTACAAATCTCAGTCTTACTATTTCTTACTACATTTTGAGAGATTTATTAGGGATTTAGCAAGTTGTTTAGTGTAATACATAAACCTAATGAGACTTATCCATATAATATACTATATCTAATTCTGAATAAAAAGCATTATCTAGAATAGTTTAAATAACACCAGGCGATTTATTGAAGAGTTAGTTGAAGAGATTCAGAAAGGATGGTGTTTCTCGTCTTGAAGCTTACACATTCCAAAGCTATGACCTCAAAGACACATGATGTCACTGGTTTGTTTAGGAGTACAAGCCTTGCATTGGGTAATTTTAAAAACATATTTAGTTAAAATGATTCACACATTTGAGAGTGACAGTTTCCAAGAAGAATCCATATAAATTACGTACAAGAGAAATAGGGTGTATTACACATTGACTTGGCTGTGTTCTCTGTCGTCACAGTTATGAATGTTGCCCTGGTCTGGGTTTTGTTACTCATAGGCAGAGAGAGTTAAAGCTCTATTTACAGACACTTTACCACTTCTTTATTAACCTTGTATATACATCTTGTATATTTATCTCAAGTAAATAGCAACTGTTTATATTCAGTAAAAAGTGTCATTCTGACCAGAGTTTTGGTGGTTTTGGCTACAGGTGGTTCATCAAATGATGGGGGAATTCTGTTCAATTTCAGTAAAGAAAAAATATATTTTTGTTTCCCCAGACTTTCAAAATAAGCTAAAGAATGGGATTTTCTTTTTTAACATATTCTCAGATGTAAATTTATCAACAGCACTTTACTAAATTTGTGCTTATACAAAAAGTGAACATCCTCAAACACACTAAAGGTAATAGAATATAAATACAGTTCAAATTCAAATGTGGCGTAATTTACTGATAACCTGTCACTGTATCTACAGTTCTGTAGCAAAGTAGTAAGAGAACAGAATGGTTAATTCATTTCTGATGTCAGGGCTTAGTGGATTTCAGGGCATTTAATTGAGTCTATGTACACTGTACTAAATGAACGGCTCTGAGAAAGGGCTTGAACTATGCACTTTTGGTTACTTCAAATAAATGTTAAAAATAACATTGTGTCTTGTTTTTGATAAATGTCACCCTGACTGTGAAAACCCAGCAGAAGTCATTTTGAGTGTAACGTTAAAGTTTATATGGCCATGTCAGAAAATTGAGTATTTAGGGATTTAGTACTGTTCACCTTCGCGGTATTATTTTTCTCACACTTAAAGCCTCTGTTAAATGCCTTAATGTAAATACGTATCTTTTTAATCAGGGAATGAAAAAAGTTGTGGGTGGTGCTGGTTTAGTCTCTTGCATACGTTTTTAATTATTGTGGGTTGCTGTGAGTCACTCTCAAGTGTAACTTCTGCGTCACACTGACCAATAATCGTTTCCATCTCTCTCTCATATTACGTCTCACAGAAAGTGAAGTGATTGCGTTTATCCACCCAAAGAGTTTCACTGGACAGACATCCATGTCAAACGGAAAGTCCTATTGAAATGTCAAAGGATGTTTTAATGTTTATTGACATGCTAAAAGTACGCTGTATATTCCAAAAGTAAGTTTTTTATCTCATAAAGTCTTACATTGTTTTTAAACCACATTCGAATAAATTATTTCGCTTAATTAGTTAAATTAAACTCTTATTTTGAAAACATTCCTCAACCCGGAAGCATACGTCTGTCCCCGCCCTTCTCAGAAGTGTTTACGTTGCTTTCCCCGCCCGGTGGGGGGGGGCGTGTATGAGTGAGTAAATGAATGTGTGTTTGAGTTTGTGTCGAGTATATAATAGTTATATTCATTCGGAAACAAGTCATCACTGATAGAGGATCCTTACATGCACACTGCACTGAATCACTCAGACTGTTAACTCAAAACTTCACTGTGAGACGAGGTAAGTCTGTTTTTACAGTTATGGAAGCGTCTGTGTATATAAGTGAATTGAATGAAAAGTTTTGGGCTGCGAGTCTGGATATAACTAAAATATTGATCGGAACTGCTCACAAGTTCTAAGCTCTGTTCTCCTTTTGGCATAACATTGACAGTTTGTTTGTAAAAGTGAAAAGGTGAAGAAAAAGAAACTTGTCAGAAATAGATTTTCTACATGAGAACATCAACAGTATAAGTAACACTACAGTATTAAAGCTATCATCAGAAAATGGATCGACAATATTTATTTCTTTAACGTGTATCTGGTTGCTATTATTAGTGATAAATGATTGGGTTTGGTTGGATAAAGAGCACAGTCAAAAACTGTACCCTTAATGCCCCAGGTGGCAAGTAATATGATACTTACTCTTACCCCCTTACCTCCCCGTGAGCCCCTGGAACCCTGCCGAAGGCGATGAACTGTCCTCAGAGCATTTTGCTTACAGACTATAGACATAGCTTTCCTTCATTCTTTCTTTATCTGTGTACATCTTATTTTACTGATCTGATGGGTTTGCCTTTCTTTTGCCTATGAAGATGGTACAAATTAAGAAGATTTGCTGTATAGGAGCCGGATATGTCGGTGGGCCAACATGTAGTGTAATTGCCAGCATGTGTCCTGAAATATCAGTCACAGTGGTGGATGTGAATGAGTCCCGGATCAAAGCCTGGAACTCTGACACACTGCCCATCTATGAGGTAAAGACATACAAGGAATCATCTTGACAAGCTCAGTTGGAGAATTCAGACACTATAGTTTGATTTTCTGTTAAATTGCTTTTAAACAGTGGGTGTTGTGAAAAGCCCTATGCCAAAATAAATAACATGACATCTGTGTCGATTACAATAGAAAATACATTTTTTCAAAATGGATTGACAGTTAAGCACTTATAATGTAAGCCTTATAATGCAATTAGAAATTACAATAATTAGAAGTGGTTTTTGATGAAGTCCATCTGTTACATCATGAGTCATGAATGTGGTCTTTTTTTTTGTAGCCGGGTCTGAATGAGGTGGTGCTGTCATGTCGTGGGAAAAACCTCTTCTTTTCCACCGACATTGATTCTGCTATTAAAGAGGCGGATTTGGTCTTCATTTCTGTGAGTACAAGAACATATTTTACAAGTCCGTGTTAAACATGATGTAAAAAATGCAATCCCATAAGATTTGTAGGTCTTTTTATATAATATGAAATTACAATGTTTTAAAAAATCGATCTCGCTCTTAGGTAAACACACCTACTAAGACATACGGTATGGGCAAGGGTCGTGCTGCCGACCTGAAATTTATTGAGGCGTGTGCGCGGAGAATCGTGGAGGTGTCGGACGGCTATAAAATCGTTACTGAGAAGAGCACAGTACCGGTTCGTGCAGCTGAGAGCATCCGCAGGATATTTGATGCGAACACGAAACCCAGTCTCAACTTACAGGTGTGTGGTTGTTAGTGAATGTTTATGTAATGTTTTTTAAACGTTCTGCTGTTATTGATCTTTCTTCTCTTCAATATTTATGGCCATGATTGCAGGTTCTCTCCAACCCAGAGTTCCTCGCAGAGGGAACGGCAGTGAAGGACCTGAAGGAACCAGATCGTGTCCTGATTGGTGGAGACGAGACTCCAGAAGGTCAAAGAGCCATCAGTGCTCTCTCTGCAGTTTATGAAAACTGGGTCCCCAAGTCCCGCATCATTACCACCAACACCTGGTCCTCAGAGCTTTCCAAACTGGTGAGAGTGTTTATAGAAAGTATGTGTGTAAAGTTAATAAAGATGAACCATTATATAATAATATGGGTTGTGACATTTAAAAAACATGTGTGTTTATCTGTGTGTTAGGCGGCAAATGCGTTCCTAGCCCAGCGAATCAGTAGCATAAACTCCATTTCTGCTCTGTGTGAATCTACTGGTGCTGATGTTGAGGAGGTGGCAAAAGCCATCGGCATGGATCAACGAATTGGAAGCAAATTCCTAAAAGCCAGCGTGGGTCAGTCTCTTATTCTTTTAGTTTTTTAGATGTGAATTTTGGATTAGTTGTTGCTTTAAATAGTTGTTTTTCTGTGTCAGGTTTCGGGGGAAGTTGTTTCCAGAAGGACGTGTTGAATTTGGTATATCTATGTGAAGCGTTAAATCTTCCAGAAGTTGCTTCATATTGGCAACAGGTAATTATTCATATACTTCAAAGGTAGTAGTTTTGGGTTAGGAACAGACCAAAATGTTTTATTTTATTTCTTTTGCGTCTGCATATATTCAATAAAAGCTTGTAAAGAAAGTTTAACTTATGGTGTAAGTTCAACCAAAAATGAAAATTCTGTCATCATTTACTTTCTTGTCATCTCAAACCCATGACTTTCTTTGGCAGAACATAAAATATATAATTTTGAAGAATGCTGGTTAACCAAAAAACTGTGGCTTCCATTGACATCTCATTGGTGTCGATAAAATAGAAGTCTGTGGGTTCCACTGTTGTTTGGTAATCAACATCCAAATATTCAAATCGTCATCATTTACCCTTATGATGTTCCAAAAAGATGTTCAGCAAAAGGTTCAAGCTGCAGTTAAAATGGAACAGTGGTCACCATTTACTGTCATTGTATGGACACTTCTGCGTGACTTTTTTGTTTCATAAATAAAAAGTAATTCAGTTCTGCAAAAGAAGATACGTAAATGATGACAGAATTGTTTTGTTATTGAAAATTTAGTTTTTTTTACAATCTTACAAAAACACAAAGCATAGTAGACATATTGTGACACAAATGAATATGCTGTGTGCTACAAAAATGCAATATCATTGTTTCACCCTTAACTTTCTTCTGCACGTGTAGGTTATTGACATGAACGAATATCAGAGAAAGAGATTCGCGTGTCGAATCATTGACTGCCTGTTCAACACCGTTACAGGAAAGAAAATCGCCCTGTTAGGCTTTTCTTTTAAAAAGGATACAGGAGATACAAGGTACATGCGGACACACTTTGACCCAGTCAATAATCAAATTTCTATTACAACTCATTCATGACATTGCAAAAATGGCTCTTTCACCTACAAACACACACATCAATCAAAAGCGAGACCTCAGAGGTTGAGTTAATCATCAACTTTGTTTGAATAAAAGCTTGCACACTCATGTTTTAAGCTTTGTTACCACACCACACACACCCATGGCCTTTATCCAGAGTTGGATGAGAATGCAATGCTCTGTCCCTGTGTTGTGAAGCTTGACTTTGCTTCTTCACTACTTCCATTAAAACCAGCATGAAAGTAACATTTAATATAAAAATATGTTAGAATAATAGTGTATGCAACAATTGAATTTGAACGTACATTTAAAAAATGATGTAAATCCATCCTATGTGTATTTCAGGGAGTCATCCAGCATCTACATCTCTAAGTATCTAATGGACGAAGGAGCCAAGCTGCATATTTATGACCCTAAAGTGCTGAAGGAGCAGATAATACAGGACCTGTCTCAACCCAGCATATCTGGAGACAACCCTGAGAGAGGTATGTTTTCGGTTCTTTACCTATAGATTCATGTTTTTGTGTATGATGGGAGAGACTCGTGCGATTGTGTGAGTGCTGTGTCATGCTGAATCTGATGTAGGGCAGAATGCAATACTTGTCTAATTTGATTACACTCTTTGCAGTATCTGATCTGGTAACTGTGACAAATGACCCGTATGAGGCATGTGAAAGCGCACACGCACTGGTCATCTGCACTGAGTGGGACATGTTTAAGGTAAACACACACACTGTATTCAGGATCAAATGAAATCGTGATACTTTGGCATTGTTATAGCACCAAAACAAGGTAATACCAATGAACTTTTAATTAAGTATTACAAAACGTTGTTTGTTTTCAGGATCTGGACTATGAGAAAATATATTACAAGATGCTTAAACCTGCATCTATCTTTGACGGTAGACGAGTCCTGGACCACCTGCATGTCCAACTCCAGAACCTCGGCTTTCAGGTCTGTCTATGATTCACGTTTGTGTGTACCAAAGTGTGTATGGGGGCACTTCCTCGACACCCTCTATTTGTTTGTACATTTACATAGTGACAACGGTGTGTTTTTGGTTTGTGTAGATCGAGACTATTGGAAAGAAGGTGACCACCCGGATTCCTTTCACGCCCTCAGGAGGAGTGCTGCGTCTCGAACCGCCCTGCAAAAAACCCAAAGCATAAGACACCAACACGCACTTATGCACACACCTGCATGTGCATTGTACACTGATTAAAATAATTTGCTGAGAAAACAAATGTGTGACCCCAGACAATTCTGTCTGGAGTCATGCATGTGCCGTGTGTGTGTGTTTAATAATCTGACTTGTGTTTGGAATGTTTTTACGTGACTGGCTTCTCTCTCATGGCTGTTGTGTCTGTGAATGCAGACAGTTATGTCATCTTTTAAACATGTAATTGTTTATTTTAAACCACAATTGTAAGCATTTTTTGTGTTTTAGAGGTATTACCTGCACATAGAACTGATCTGTTTGATGCCACACAACTATTTAGTAGTGCAGTATTGTTTACATGTTAAATTGTCAGTGTTATTGGTTTAAATAACAGAATCACGTTTTTGAATTTTTGACACAAGGACATGGAACTTTTATATCGGGATCAAGTGGCAGAATTCAAACAGCTGTATATTCACTGTGAATTCAGTGTGTGATTGTATTGGGCAAGTTACTTATGAAGTCACCAATCATTCATTCATTCATTTCTGTATACATTGTATGGCTGTGTATGTTAATGTAGAATCTCAGTTTTAGCTTTTATAAAACATGTACTGTACAGATTTGTAATGGTTATGTACAATGCTCACAGAACTGAACTGATTTCTTAAATAAATATGGACCAACAAAAAGAAGCATTGTAACTTCATTTCATCAGGAAAAACAACCATGGTTGAAACAAAAACAAACATGCACAATTAATATATATATTTTGGACAAGATAAGTTTAATTTGATAGCCAGTTTAAATCAGTTAAAAGATAAATATACATCATTTGTTTTTAGAATTTAATTTCTAAATCATTCAAGCATTTATTTAAACAATATCTTCTTAAATAATCTAATAACATTAATGTAGGGGTTTAATATCTGCATTAAGAACATTGATGTGAACACAACTCTTAAATCTCTCAAGCATTTTATTGTGCTGTAAGGACAAAATGACATTCCCAGAATCTCTCTTTTCAATATCAAGTGGTATCACAAAAATTCTTCCCTTTTTAAATCTTGACCATGTGTAAGTTTATGAAGTTCTAGAATTTTACTGTCAACAAAAAGCGTTTCAACTTTACAGAGTTAACACTATGAATTACTCTGCTGCCATCTCAGTCTTCCTCTTTTTCAGTAGGTTCTTCAAGAAGAACTCTCCTAAGAATTAAGTAAAAACCACACAACAAAATGTTAAAACAAATAATAATGTTGCAGTTCTTAAGGTTCAAAGACATTATAAATAGGCACTTCTACAGTGATTACCTGCTTTGTAAGAGGAACGCACAAGCGGCCCGCTGGCTGTGTAGACGAAGCCCATCTCCTGACCAACTTTCTCCCAGTGTGCAAACTTCTCAGGAGTAACATATTCTTCCACCTTCAAACAGACAAACACAATCAGTCTGATGCCTTCAAGTAAAAGACGGAAAGTATGTCAGCTTTGTAAATGCAGCATTTGCATGTGAATGTACAATTCAAAATTTCTGTCCACCTGAAACAAATATATTTATTTCAAAGACTAAGGTTTCCTTTCCTTATTATCATTACTCCTTATAAGCTTCCTTATGATCATGTAGTGTTGTTATACCTTAAGATGGCGTTTGGTTGGCTGCATGTACTGTCCCAGTGTTAAACAGTCCACTCCTGAATCCCTCAATTCTGCAAACAACAACAACAATTGCTCACTTTCTGACTTATTCATAGTAATTTAGTCATAAATATTCTCCAGTTCTCCAATTCTGGTATAAATTAGTGTTAACGCACTTTACCTTTCAATGTGGCATGTATCTGTTGGTCTGTCTCTCCCAGTCCAAGCATAATGGAAGTCTTGGTGAGCACACTGGGTTTCACCTTTTTGGCATGTCGTAATACGCTCAATGATTGGTTGATATTTGCACGGGGATCACGTACAAACCTGAAGATTATAGATCAAGATCTGCGAATTAGGTCTCTAAGCTATTAAAAAAATTGAATCATAGTTCACTTAAAAAGAAAAATTCTGTCACCATTATTTATAAACCTTTATGTTGTCCAAAACATGTGTATAAAAGTTTTCTCTGCTGAACACAAAAGGAGATATTTTGAGAACGATTTCAGTGGGTTTGCATCCATAAAATGGAAGTCTAAATATATTTTGTTAAACGTCCTTCAAAGTAACTAAGAGAAAACAAAGTCATACAGGTTTTGAATGATATGAGAATGAGTAAATGATGAAAGAATTTACATGTGGGCACAACTATCCCTGTCAAGCCATTATGAGGCCTCTTTGGAAGTTAGTATAGGCCTCCAAGTGGTCTTCACTGGGCAATATTACTGCCATCTGGTGGTAACTGTATGTAAACACCACAGGAAGATATTTGAAAGAATGTTAGTAACCAAGCAGATCCTATCCCCCATTGACTCCCATGGTATTTATTTTCCCTACTATGGCAGTGAAGGGGGGAGATGAGATTTGTTTGGTAAGAGTAGTTCACTTTAAAATTTCATGATAATTAGCTCACCTATATAAAAAATTCAATCCGTTCGTGTGTTTATTTCTTCTGTCGAAAATAAATTGAGACTTATGAGGAAAGCTTTTCAGGGTTCTTCTCAATATAATGGACCTCAACAGGGGGCTATTGTTTAAGGTCCAAAATTTCAGTTTCATTGCAAATTCAAACGGCTCTAAACGTCACCAGCCGATGAATAAGTGTGTCTAGCAAAAGGATTAGTAATTTTTCATGCAAACTTTGAAAGAATTTTTAAACATAAATACACGGCTTGCACTTGTTCAGAGTATTCCGTATTACACAATCACATTGGAAAGGTTACGTGTGACATAGATTTTAAAATATTTAAACATCCCTGATATGCACACAAACTGCCATTTAAAACAATAAACATGCACAAAGACATATAACTTGTCATTTAACATCAAAGAACTTCTTTCTCCACATTCGTAAAAACTGGGTCGGAACTTCCGCGCATGTCACGTCAAGCATTACCTTTCCAGCGTGATTACGTAGTAAGTGAAGTCATGAACGCACTACATGGTGGCACTCCAAGGCAGAGCAAGCCATATATATTTTTGTTTAAAACGTATATCATTTTAAAGGTTTATTGTAAAATGACTAATTGGTTTGTTAGACAAAACTCTTATTCATTGTAGTGTGTCGTTTAGAGCCTTTTGAAGCTGCGATAAAACTGAAATTTGGACCTTAACCAACAGCCCCCCCCCCCGTTTAAGTCCATTATATGGACAAGAACCCTGGAAAGCTTTCCGCAAAAGCTTCAATTTGTTTTCGACAGAATAAATAAAAACACATACGGCTTGTACGAGATGGGTGTGAAATCATGAAATTTTATAGTGAACTACTACTTTAAATGATAGAAGCTATAACTACTCCAAAAATGGAAGATCCTAAGATCCATTCCCTCCTCTCGATGTATACAGATTACTACACCATAATTGTTAGATCAACAAGATATCCTGTCGAATATGCCATTTATTATAGATCCAACTAAAAACTTTGATCATAAGCTTTCCTGTAGCTCAAGGGTTAGATTACGGCGCCAGCAATGCCAAGACTCATGGATTCGATCCCAGGAATTGCACATACTCCGATACAAATGTATAATATAATGCAATATAAGTCTCTTTGGATAAAAGCGTCTGCCAAATGCATTGACGTAATAATATATTACATATTTTGTTGTTTGCAATTGCAGAGTCACAATAAAATGCACCAACCTCTGCAACTCTCTAACTGTCTCTACATTGTGAGCATAAACATCAAGCCCCGACAAAGCAACTTTCTCCACCGCTGCCAGATCGCCACGAAAATCAGGAGTCAAACACTCTACCAGGATATTAGAGTTCCTAGGACACCGAATAGCAACATTTTTAAACCACCACATATTAACACATACCTAAACATAAATATCAGAGAAATATCTGTACCTCTCTTTAAGATTTAACACAGTCTCTGCCATGTGCTCAGCACCACCGTCAGGAATATCTGTAAAATGATGTATTTGCTTGATCAGAGCTTGAAAGCTTTGGTTAAAGCACGCTTGCGTTTTATGTGTTTTCTCACCATCTCTGTCTACTGATGTGAGCACTACATAGTCTAGTCCCCATGCTGCGATAGCCTTTGCTGTGTTATATGGCTCATCCGGGTCAAGAGGGGGAGGACGTCTTGCTGTCTTAACCGAACAAAACCTACAGCCCCGTGTACATGTGTCACCCATTAACTAAGGGAAGAGAATCAAGCTTGGATGAACAATCAAGATTCTGGTTGGGAAGTTATATATACAAAGTATATAATATTGAGATATTTGCATTATTTTGTGTGTGATTGTGGTATTACCAACACTCACCATAATAGTCGCTGTGGCAGTAGCATACTCTCCTCCACCCCAGCATTCCCCAATATTAGGACATCTGGCCTCCTCACACACCTGTAACCATAGTAACAACTGCTTACACTTCCTGTTTACACAATATGTGAACATCATTTTAAAGAAATAATCAGAGCAGCAAAGAAAAATTCTAAACCTGTCTCTTAGCGATTTTCAGAAGAAAATCATAAATATTAGGAACATTTTTAGTTGAATCATTCCTGTTCCAATATTGATGTTGAACACAATCAAGTAGTGATTATTGTGTCAAACATGTTTTGTGTCACACTCACAGTGTGCAGGTTTAGTTCTCTGAGAGTGTTTTTCAGTTTGTTGTAGTTCTTTCCTATAGGGATCTCCGTCTTAAGCCATGGCGGTAGCCTTAGTCTGAGAAAACAGACACAGATGGTTAAATCTAAATCATATATGGACTAGTCTTACAAGATGCAAATGTAAACTTTCAAATAGCTCATTTATATATCATACAAACACTACACACATTTAAACCCAATAAAAGGTGTAATACCTGTCTGTATGTTACAAATAAATACGAAAGAAAAAAAATATTCTGGTACGGTAAATGTTTTTCATGTCATGGCACTTACAGATACTTCTTGTTAGATAGTTCATGATAATTTAGTTTATTCCAAACTCTCTGTTATGTCTGGACAGAACCGTAACTGGTATTAATAAAGTGCTATGGAGCATTAAATGAAAGGGAATGTGAGTGCTTTGAATCAGGTTACCTTTCTCCCTTCTGTCTCTTAAGGTTGCCCCTGTATTCTTCCCACTTGCTCTTTTCTGACAGATCTCCAGAAATAAAGTCCTGCAAATTGAGCCCATCCTCCTTAAACTCCTTCTTCTTCTCTGCAAGTATGGACGATGTATTGGTAGCAGTGGTCAGTCTGTTAGAGTAAACCTGTGACCAGCAGCACAAGATGAGAAAACTTCAGCCCGACTATTTCATTTTATGATATGACATCATCACCCCAAAACATGCGATGAATCGAGAACATTAAACACATTTAAATTTGTTTAACCAGCGGACGCTATATAACGTTACGACAATGACCCCTGTATTACTAGTCCAAAACGAAAAACGTGTTTAGCTTTGCTACAGGTAATAAATGGAAAGAAATCACTTACATGTGACACTTCAAAACATTTTGACTGTAAAAACAAATGATTAGACGAATATCGACCCGCAGCAACACAACTTCGGCTAATCAACGCCATGACTTTAGATCCAGCTTGAGTCAGAGAGCTTGTCTTTGACAACAATTACTCTGACATCGATTAACTCAGACTTTGCAATTCACGGCACGTTTATAACACTGACAAACAACTGTTACTTGTTCTGTGGGCGTGATGCCAGTTTTATCAAGCCTGTGTGTATGGCCGTGTACATTCATACAAATAGTTTTTAAAATAAATATTATTTAGTTAAGTTCTTAGGGATCGGCAATCGTTTGATCATGCTTGGGGCCAGACAATGACGCAACACGTATTGGTTACTTTTGCGTCATGACGTCCTTCCTCCTTCCTTTCCCCCTTTATCGGCGAGGTAAGAACATGGCGCATCCAGTTCTTGAGCGTTTTAATCAAGTGCAATCTGCACAAATTCCATATCTCTTGAATTTGCCCTTTGTCTCATGGGGTTGTTCACATGTTCATAAAAATATATGTGGCTGTATTTGTGTTAAATGATCTGATGACGTTTGATAATCGCAGTCCGGCCGATCAGTGTTTATGTGTTAGCATGTAACTTTTAGGCCGAACCAAGCACGTCATTCATTCATTGCTAAAATATTAAAGTAAGACCTGCCTCGACACTTAAGAAAACGTGAAAACAAAGCCCCAAATGTCGTTTTAAGGTACACATATACTGTAGTTTCTGATACGCCTTTACTAAGTCAGAAATGCCAGGTTTGATGTAACGTTGGACTGCAACTGTGTTGTTTATTGCTATTAACAGGACACGAGTAACGTCAAATTATGACCCAGTAAGTAAATGTTCAGAAACCAATGCTGTTGCGTTTTTTTTTTGTCAGAATGAAGACCATTCTCAGTAACCAGACTGTGGACATCCCCGACAACGGTATGTCAAACTTCGGACGTCATGCTTTGAGGAGTGTATGTCTTAAGCACTGAGACGCGTGTATGGTCTAAATGTTTTAATGGAGTTTTCATAAATCTTATTTTTACAGTCGAGGTGACCCTCAAGGGCCGCACAGTTACGGTGAAGGGACCCCGTGGTACCCTTCGCCGGGAGTTCAATCACATTAACCTCGAGCTCAGTATGCTCGGCAAGAAACAGAAGAAGGTAGGCAGCCTCGATACACACTTGCATGAATAAATGGCTTGCAATCAATACTTAGCTTATAACGATAATGTGTGTATACTTAGTAGATGTTTATCCATGTATGTTTCAGTTGCGTGTTGACAAGTGGTGGGGTAACAGGAAGGAGCTTGCCACAGTCCGCACCATTTGCAGTCATGTCCAGAACATGATCAAAGGTGTCACCCTGGTCAGTAAACGGCGTTTCACACACACAAACTGATCAAATACTTAAACATGCATGATGTATCAAGACTACTATGTGATAACTTAATTTTATTTTGCAGGGTTTCAGATACAAAATGCGATCTGTGTATGCCCATTTCCCCATTAACGTGGTAATTCAGGAGACAGGCTCTCTGGTGGAGATCAGGAACTTCTTGGGGGAGAAGTACATCCGCCGTGTCCGCATGAGAGCAGGTATGTAGGCTTTCTGTCTGAACTATTTTGATTTTCAGACAAACTGAATTGTATTTGGCATGGATGCGGTGCTGCAGTGTGCTTGTAATCCACGGCTTGTGTGTCCGGGATGGGCAATATGACCCTAAAACTCTTATTGCAATATTTTCTGGTATTTGTGACGATAACGATACAAATGACGATATGGCTATAACACTATAGCTGTGATGGTAGATGCATGCAGTCTAGAGCCTCAGAAACACAAACATTAATCAAAAAGTAAAACGTACCTCAAGTCAAACAGGCTCCTAAAATATACTTTATTTTTTATTTTATTATAGTTTTATTTATTTTATATGTATTTTTTGTAAATATATAATATAATGCTGACTTTCTAATTCAAAAGGTTGTAGGAAAGAATTAAATTAACTAAAACTCCATAGACGCATTTCATACCTAAACTGTATATAGTCTATTGTTGGGTGGAAACGATTGCATCTCGCCGTCATTTACTCTCTGCTGAACTGTGTGAACCTTCTCTATTCACAGAAACATAACTGTAGGACTCGAACAACAGAAAGAGAACAGAAAATGCAGATAAAAAATATGATTAATCTACGCTGTCATACGCTCATAAGCGTATTTAAAATAACGTAATACAAACTCTCATATTGTACTGGATGTAAACAGTGCGCGCTGCGTCGCTATGAAAGCACGTCGGCGGGGGCTGTGCACAGGACGCTGAGGTCATGTATATAACGGGCAAGAAATAATATTAAACATGCATGGGCACATGCCATCTAATGAATGTTTAAATAAAGATTTTAACCTAAACTAAATACAACAAAATACTTAACCAAAAAATTAAAAACGAAAGTGAATCTAAACATAAACTCTGATGCATCTACAGAGCCATCCTTCACCAGAGTTTTAGCTCCTCATTAAGTGCAAACTCTTTTCAGCTTCACGTCTGTCCTTCACCATAGGCATATGAGCTGTGAATGGGTCTCGCAAAGAGATCATCAACTAGGATTTATTGTTAAATCGTGGGAAGACTAATTCCTATCATGGGTAGAGATTATACCGGTATATTGCAAACGATATAATATCGCCCATCCCTATTGTGTGTGCCACAAATTCAACAATGGTCACTTGATCAGCACTTTCTGTGATGAAACGTCTCCTCCACACACAGCAAGAAAAATATATTCTGCAAATGGAGATGTAAAGGCCACTGAAAAGCTGATAATCCTGCTGGAGAATGTTCTTTGTTGATGCTGCTGTGGTGTTCTGCCGTTTGTAATGATGGATTTGGTCCCAGCTTGTTTTTTAGTCACAGAAATGTGGGAATTTTTGTTTTTAAAGGTGTATCGTGTGCGGTGTCTGCTGCTCAGAAAGACGAGTTGGTTCTGGAGGGTAATGATATTGAGCTGGTGTCAAACTCAGGTAAGCAGTGTGTATTTATGACTACTAGTGAGGAATTTTAGCTGAATCTTATGTGTTTGTCTAAGTTTCATTGTCAAAGTAAAAAACTGATTTATTTGCGAGTAGAATATACTGAGTGGTACCTTTTTTTTTTAGTTAAGTTAAGTTCAGGTGTTAAGCGTATTGTGAATGCTAATGTCATTCTTATCTTAAGTCTCCCTGGTTCTAATCTTTCTGTAAGATTTTGATTGCTGAAACCCACAAATCCCCCCTTTAAAGCCTAAACCTTTATCCCCAGCACCTATTCTGCACTAGACCTGAAAATCAATGTCTTGTTGTATGGCCATTCAACAGAGGTGCAGTGAGAGGTCTATTTTTGAGTCTGGTAGTCCTACCTTTTGGCTACATAACCTGGGCTCTTTCATATGAATGTGATTGGTTGGACAGTCTGGCTGTGAGTGCAATGTATGTGTGGTGTTAATTTGAGAGAGACACATCCCTCACCTTCCCAGCATTTCTTCTTCCAGCGGCCCTCATCCAGCAGGCCACCACAGTGAAAAATAAGGATATCAGAAAATTCCTTGATGGTATTTACGTGTCAGAGAAGGGAACTGTTGTGGAGTCGGACGAGTAGCGTGGAACGTGAGGTTAGAACGAGACCGCCGCTCGGGCTCCGGAGCCGCCGCCGCTCGCCTTCTGTGCACCAACTTTTCATGCTTTTTGTCATTGAACCTGTCTGTCTTTCCATTTATTTTCATGCTCACTAATAAATTTGATTGATAAAGCATTTTTGTGGAAGTGCCAAAACAATGCAGGATCTCCTTTGGCACCATCTAAATCACAAGCATTTCATTTTTCCTTTACATCATTTCCTCTTTATAAGGGTTGATTGCACGGTCACGTACTGGAAGCATGACAACACTAACAAAGCTTCTTTTTCTAAGTTCACAGCTATAACCACTGACTTGGTGTGCATGTTACATGACTGGTTTGTGTTGTACTGCTAAGCACATGTATTTTATTCTCGGGAGCAACCCCGAACAAAAATCACCATG
This sequence comes from Triplophysa bombifrons, assembly GCA_029783895.1. Classification (NCBI taxonomy): domain Eukaryota; kingdom Metazoa; phylum Chordata; class Actinopteri; order Cypriniformes; family Nemacheilidae; genus Triplophysa; species Triplophysa bombifrons. The sequence goes on from CM056452.1 coordinate 20,169,944, forward strand.
AACTCTTTTCTTTACACTTTCTGTCTTCTCTCCATCAGCTGCTCTGATCCAGCAGGCTACCACTGTGAGGAAGAAGGACATCCGGAAGTTTCTGGATGGGATTTATGTCAGCGAGAAGGGCACAGTGGTGGAACAGCAGGAGGACTAAATTAGTCTGTAAAATCTGTCAATAAAGACCAACTCCTTTTTCAACCACAAAAATGTGTCAAGTTTTATTTTCAAGTAGCTTAATTGTTATAAATGAATTAATTTTAAATTTAATTGGGCAAAGAACAAGTATGTAAAATGTGGTGGGCTTGTATTTATATGTCCCAGATTGGCATTTGTTCTGTGTATTTTTCAACAACTCTTAATGTATGCTGCACCTTATCTGCTACCACATTATTATCCAATAGTGTTGTATAATTGGATGTGCATAATTGAACACCAATTCAGATAAGACAAAATGGCTGTGCCCCGTGTTGCTAATTGTTGAAGAGTAACCATTAGATTTAACAAAGACTTTGAGATAATTACATGCAACACTGCTGTGCTTTTGAAAGGTTGCAATTAAGTTTTTCCAAATAACGTTTTAGTGGTTTCAAAATATTTACTTTTGTCTGTCACCTGAACATTAAAATGAGCTTAATTTGCGGTGTATTTTAAACTCCAATATTTCTCAAATAAAATGCAGAATTTAGCAAGTGGCTGGACTTTACCATTATGCTCCAATATTAATTATGTCTTTATAGAATTTAAGCAACAGATTGTTATTGTTAAGGTAGATTGTTTCTATGTACAACCTAAAATGTGTACTTAACAAGCCTAATTTATTAATATTTAGGAATATTTTATAACTAGACATTAAACAAGTTTTAAAGTTGTGTAACTAACAGTTATGAATCCTGAACACAGCAGGAGGTTATAACTAAAGTATCAGTATTTGATTTGACCATCAGCTTGTGGTAATTACTGTAGTGCATCCCATGGACTGCTTGCGACACATTTGCCTATTTTTTCTTTAAGATGTTAACGTTACCCTCATAAATGCATATGCAACTTCCTGACCCTGGAAATCACCGGTCTGTCATTGATCACCATCTTTTCAATCTTGCAATAATATATTTTACACAATAAGATATTTTACACAATAAGATATCCTCATACAAAATAATTCATGCACAATTATTAGTTTTCTTACTGTCCACAACAGTATTGCAATGCTGCTAGGCGTGTAATGTTACTAACAAAAATATCTAATAAAATAATAATTGCATTGTACATTGTAAAATGTCAATTCTCTATAAACATAAGTTAACGAATCAAAGGGAATCATTTGGTATTTTACTGCGCTGATCCACGGAGCTCACGCGCTTGCACACCATCCGTGCGTCATCACGCTGCGCCTAAGCTCAGTATCATTGGCGCCAAAGAAGAGTGGAGAAGGACCACTGTCCCGAAATCTGTCCAAAAATAAAGATATTGACACATGCTAAGAAATGGTGAGTCCCATCATGAATGCGCAATGTATACAAATGATGACACAATAAACGTAAAGCTCAATGGAGTTGATCTGGGTGTTTAGCTAAAACAAGAGCGCAGTTAGCTTAACTCTGCAACATTTAACGTTACATGCATGGTGTCAACAAGTGCATTAACGTTATATCTCCTTAAACTGTCCGTACTGGCTCTCGTGTATTTTGTTTACACTTAAAAGCCTTGACTTAACGATTTATTGTATCGTATTTATCGTATAGTTTACATAATGTTACGTATGGAGAAAGTTTAATTTAAATCCAAACGCAATGCAGTTTTATAACGGTGTATGTCCGATGTTTGTGTTTTGGTAAACTATTACAAGCCCCGTCATTGTGTTAACTGTAATATGTAAACAGTAACGTTACACAACGTGCAATCTCAATTTGCGTTAGTTATGGTACATTTATAAGACGCGTATTTTATACTTTAATAAATCTGTAATTATCTGTAATCCAAATGTTATCGTTTCAGGACATCAGGAGGTTTTTTGCGCCAACCAAACTTGCAGCGCCAAAACCTTTAAACGGAAGCAGCGGCACCGATGAAGAGCCGAAGAAGAAACAAAAATCAAAGACCAAGGTAGAAACAAATGCGTTTCTGTATGTTTCCCTTTTATATTACACATCTTATAAAACCCCAGAATGAGTTCAAAGATCTGATTGTACAACATTCTCATAATATGTATACAATGAATGACAGCTATTTCTTTCTCACGCACTCATTGATGCTACTGGATCGCTATCAGTCGCACGCTTTCAATATTATAGTCTGTCTCACTCTTTCTTTTTATTCTCTTTAAGGTCAAAAGTCCTAAATCTGACGAGAAACCCACTGGAAAACGAAAGAAAAGAGCCATAATCGATTCAGGTTCATTCACAACATTTATCAGATTTTGAATCACTGTTGACTATCAAATGGATGTTGTTAAAATGCTTAAATGAGTTTATGAGTTAAGTTTGTGTTTTGGTAAACTATAACAAGCTCCGTCATTGTGTTCGGCTTTTTTTAGACTCTGATGAAGACAAGAAAGAGAGGAAGACCAAGAAAAGCACTAAAGAGGTTTCTGCTCCACCAGAAAAGAAACATCCAGTTACTTATGTGTCTGATTCTGGTGAGATGCTATAATCAATAACTTGAAATTAAGTTTTTGTCTCACGATTACTATATTATCATGCTGAAATTTTAAGTTATTTATTTATTTTATACATGCCCTTGTGAAATATTTATTAAGTATGTGCCCTTACTTTCATCCACATTTTTTACAGATTCAGATGATAAATTTTTGTCTCTGAAAAAGTCCTTGAAACCCAAACAAAATGGTACGTCTAAGAGCAAAAAGGAATCGGATTCAGGAAAAACAAAACAGGTCAAGGCATCTTCTACATTGTCTAAATCTCCGGTCATATCCCCGACTGCCACCGTAAAGGCAGGGTTGAAGAGTTCTCAGCCCACCATCTCCCCAAAGACAGGACCGACCCCGCCCAAACAGACACTCACCTCAGTAATAGACTTTTTTGGGAGCTCAAGCGTTCAAAGGTCGGACAAGAAAATGGTGGCCAGCGCAAAGAGGAAAGCAGTGAGTAGATGGAATTAAAAAATGTGCTACATAAAAAGCATAGAAATATTCTTATAAGTGTTGTGTAATCCAGGCCACACAGGATTCTGAAGGCTCGCTCAGTGATGAAGTCATTGCAAGAGAACTTCAGATGGATGAAGAAATGGATGTAAGTTCAGGACATATTTACTGTGTTTACACGCAAACGTATGTTCAAATCTTAAATTTGGTCTTATTCTGAATCTGTATTCTTCAGAAAAGATGCTATTGCCATAGCCGAATAACATTTTGCTGTGTTGTTCACTCTATGTACATAACCAGTATGTGTATTCATTTTAGAAGGAGAAACAGATTCATGAGGATGAGGAATTTGCAAGAACATTAGCGATGCTTGATGAAGCCCCCTTAGCAAAAAAGGTAAGAATGTGTGTGTAGACATAAACAGAAATGAGACACGTGGGTTTCGTAAAGTGTTAAGAGTGCATTCATGTTTATTACATTTCTCTTTGTTTCTCAGGCTCGTGTTGATTCAGTCTCTCCCTCCAAGAGCAGCTTGCAGCTCAATTCCTCAGACACCAAAGCCAAGATAAAGAAGCCATCTCCTAAAAAAAGCCCTCTCAAGACTAGCTCCAAACTGGCTCAAATGAAAAGACGACAAGAAGAAGAGCATGAGGAGACGAAAAAAGACAAAGGCGAAAGGCAGATTAAGATCTCCCCGAAGAAAGAGTTCATCTCCCCGAAGAAAGAGTTCATCTCACCGAATAGCTCAGAAGGTGCAGCCACCCCCAGAACTGGAAGTGCTTCAGAGGGAACGACAAAATCAAAAAGTTTTTCCACGCGTAAAGGAGATGAACCCAGTAAAACTTCACCAACAAAACCAGAGGTAAGTTTGTCTGCAACCAAGGTTATTTTATTTTAAATTAAAACTTATCAAATAAAATAGTGGCCTAAAATGTATTGGGAAAACTATAATATTTATTTATTTATTCTTTATTATAATAAACAAAAATAAAAATAAATTAATCTTTTAGCAACATAAAATATAAATAGTAAAATGACAAAACCATATTAAAAATTGTTAAAAATGTAACTATAATAACATAAAAACTACAAAGTAAATGCTAATTTAAAAATTCTAAAACGATAAAAACTCTGTAATACCTTCAAATTTGTTCAAACCCTTAATACATTTCCTGATTTATAACATTTGTTTATAACAAATCATCTTTAAAGGGGTCATATGGCGCGAGAGAACCATTACCTTCTACCTGTTTCTTTTCAGAATACAAGTCCTGAAGATTTACAGAAGAAACGGGCTAACACATCGGCCTACCGAAGTTATCTGAACAGAGATGGCCCACGGTCACTGGGCTCTAAAGAGATACCACAGGTAAACACACACACCCATAAAATCCAACATGCCTTGAAGTCTTTAATAAAGTCTTGACTCAATGTTCTTTGTTTGTTTGTTAGGGAGCGGAGAACTGTCTGGAGGGCTGTGTGTTTGTGGTGACAGGCGTGTTAGAGTCTATGGAAAGGGACGATGCTAAGTCGCTAATAGAGCGTTACGGCGGGAAGGTCACAGGAAACGTCAGCCGCAAAACCACTTACCTTGTTCTGGGACGAGACAGCGGAGCCTCAAAAACCGAGAAGGTCCTTCATGCATGTCTGATTCAATAGTTTCATCTGTCCAAACTGTTCATCTTTTTATTTAAACTTCCATAGATTTCTGTTTTATTTGCTGTTTGAAAGTTTTAATGTACTTTTAGAAGTTTTCAGGTAACACATAATTATTACTCTAATGTCTACCTCAGGCGGAGAGTTTTGGCACTAAGATCATTAATGAAGATGAGTTGCTGGAGCTCATAAAAACCAAACCAGGGAAAAAGTCGAAGTATGAAATTGCAGCGGAGGCCGAGGTGAGACATACCTGACCTTCCACACACTGTTGACACTGGGGGTGTAAAAATACACATTTTTTAAAATGAAAATGCAATGCAACAAAACTGAAATTGTTTTTTGGAATTTATTTTCTTCCTTATAGAACATTTGGGGAATAAATTCGGTCATTAAAAATGTGTTGAGTAGGTGTTAGAAATGTTCTAGAAGATTTTTGGTCTTTTTTTCCTTAAACTGAAACAATGCCACTAGTAATCCATGTTTATATGAACGTCTAGTTGCAGTGAACCGACATCTAGCAGACACTGAATAACCAAGAGGTCACTTATTAAACATTTTCAACAATAGACAGTCAATTTGTTTTCTATATTCCAGAGTAAATCTGCTACAGTAAAGACCCCGAATTCTAGAGGCAAGCGCACTCCTCCAGCCAAGAAGGCCACGCCACAAGGGCCCAGCCCCAACAAGAGAAGCCCTTCAGCTGGAAAATCTAATTCTGGATCTGCCTCAAAAAGATCAGTTGCCTCTCGCTCAAGTTCAGACGTCAAAAAAAGTTTGAGTTACGATCAGACCAAGTCAACATCACCTGCATCTCACTCCACCCCAGAAAGTGATGGAAACAGCCTGTTGTGGGTGGATAAATATCGTCCCCGCAGTCTGAAGAATCTGATCGGGCAGCAGGGGGATCAGAGCTGTGCGAACAAACTTATACGATGGTTACAGAACTGGCACAGACATCACAGTGGCAATGGAAAAGCACCACGTTAGTATTTAAAATCATTAGTTTTTTTTCTGTTTATATAACTGGATATGTTTGGCATGACACTATTTAAAATAACAAACACGAATAAAACGATTTGCACAAGTAAATTACATACAAAGTCAATGCTAAGATGCGAATAGATGCAAACTAGTGCTGCGTTCACACCAAACGCGAATTAAGCAATTTGCGCTAGTAAATTTCATATAAAGTCAATGCAGCAGGCGGCGCGAATCGGGCGGTGGGATTAACGCGTCGCCTGCTGCGATTCTTCTGCGCAAGTTAAAAACGCAAAGAACTCATTGACACCTGCTGGATGATGGTCCGAACATGAAAAGACGCTCCCCGTCGCTTGATGATTTTTACGTCACTCACAAAACCTTTCCTGCAAGTAATAAAGAGCATAGAATGCGATTGTTCACGTTTGGTGTGAACAATGTTCCTCGCGTGTTCCTCGCTCTTTAGAACTTGCGGGAAAAGCTTGTTATTTTCGCATAAGTGACGTGAAAAACATCACGCAATGGCGAGTGTCTTCACGCTTTCGGACCCATCAAACAGTAGTTGTCAATGAGCTTTTAGCTTGAATTTCTCGCTTGAGTTGAAATATTCAACTTGCGTGTATGACGTGTCTAATGCACGTTTGCTGGAATCGCACCGGGCGAGGCGAATGACGTGGATCGGGCGGCCTGATTGCCGTCGCTTAATGTTACTCACTTTTTTTATTTGTTTCGTTTCTGCGACATTAACAGACTTAAAGAGCAAAGACTGCGATTGTTTGCATTTGTTGTGAACACAGCATTACTTTCTTGTTGGTTTGTCTCTTACACACATATTTCTTTCGTGCAAAGCGGTCAAGTTTAATAAGTTTGGGAGCAAAGATGACGGTTCCGGGTTCAAGGCTGCTCTGTTGTCTGGACCTCCTGGTGTCGGGAAGACCACTACTGCTGCTCTCGTGTGTGAGGTCAGTTCCTTCTTAACGTTTCCTTGACCTCTTCCAAAACATCTGTGTAAGCATTCAAAGGCGTTCAGTGATCAAGTCATTAGTGAATTATAAACACTGCATGTCTGCGTTCAATGTGTCGATGCTTAGATTAACACATTAATGGAGTGCCACGTGTGTTTGTAGGAGTTGGGTTACAGCTACGTGGAGATGAATGCCAGTTGCACCCGCAGCAAGAACAGCTTAAAAGAAGTGATTGCTGAATCACTCAACAACACCAGCATTAAGAACTTCTACACCGGTGATTATCTCATTTAACAGCTAATTTATCTGGTAGCGTACTATCGTCTGTGGAATAACTTGTTAAAGCTAATGTAGCATTACTGGTGTGTTTTGGCTGTAGCCAATGAGCTTATAGACATACTTGATTGGGCTGTGATTGTAATGTAAACGCTGTGTGTACGTGTTGAATGGCATCAGGTGCATCAAAGACAGTGAGCAGTAAACACGTCCTCATAATGGACGAGGTGGACGGGATGGCAGGAAATGAAGACAGAGGAGGAATACAGGTATACATGAACATTGACACAGACTTACTTTCAGTTGCAGTCTTTCTCTCTCCCAGAGGTGGTGCTCAAAGAGCATAAGTGGAAAGACATTAAAAACGGCATATTGGCTTATTACAAAGTGAATAGTTTGTGTTGTATAAAGGTCTTTAATTTAAAAGGCATTATGAGAGGCTGTGCTGTGAAGAAGTTAATTACATTTCATATTTATGCATTTGGCAGATGGTTTTATCCATAACTAGTGTTCAGTTATCATCACAGATATTTAGTTATTCAGCCTTATTTTAAGAAAAATATATAAAGGTCCTTTTAAGAAAAATTGGTAAACAAATCTAAACCTCATACTAAAAGGATGGCCAGGTCAAACTAATAATTTTACAACGCACTATTCTATGCAGTAAGCTCTGTTTATTTCCTTTAGGAAATAGTTGTAGAAGTGATATATAATACATATTATAAAGCCATTGATTTTAAGGTAGCTTTGACATTTGACCCACACAGGAGATGATTGGTCTGATAAAGCAGTCGAAGATTCCCATCATCTGCATGTGTAATGACCGGAATCATCAGAAGATCCGCTCGCTGGCCAACTATTGCTACGACCTGCGCTTTCAGAGACCCCGTGTGGAGCAGATTAAGGTGCTGACTTGCTTATGAAATGATTATTTGATTAAGGGCTGTCAAACGATTAATCGCATCCAGATATGAAAGTTTGTGTTTACATAATATATGTTTGTGTACTGTGCGTATTAATTTTGTATTTATAAACACATACACAACCACACATACATATATACATATTTAAGAAATATTTACATGTATTTATTTACATTTACCAATAATTAAAAAATTTACATTGAAATTTGGTAAAAATAATGTTAGTATTAGAAAAATAAAGTACCTTGAAAAATATAGTTTCTATTTTCATTTATTAGCAGAAAATGAAAACTGGAGAAAATGTTCATATTCAATTTAATGCAATATGCATTAAGAAAAGGTTAAAAAATCTAAATATTTTTTATATAACCTGGATTTTTTTTCACAGTTTTCATGTGTCTTGTAAGGCTGTCAGTCTTTCACATTGCTTTTGGATGACTTTGTCATTCTTGAGGTTTGATTTTGTTGAAATTCAACAAACCCTGCACTGGAATGCCAACAATAGATCTAGAAATGCTGATTTGAAATGAAAATTTTGAGCGGTAGCTTCATTTTTTTCTATGGCTGTATGTTAGCAGTGTACATTATCTGGTGGTCAAGAATACTATTGTTTTATGTAATGTAAATGCAGTAGACGCTATAAAAATGCTTCAATATATGATTTTTAATCTAATATTAAATGTTTCATTCCAAACTATTTATTACATTAAGGAAAATTTAACATTCTTAACAATAAAAATTGTTGTAATGTTCTTTCAGGGGGCAGTGATGTCTATAGCCTTCAAAGAGGGACTGAAGATCCCACCCCCAGCAGTTAATGAAATCATCCTGGCTTCCAATCAGGATATTCGACAGGTATGATGTCAACAAATTATTTTATAATAAATATAAATTATTTAAGATAAAATGCCATTACTTTTATAATGAATATTTTTTTTATCACTTTTCTGTATATGTATATGTGCTGTTTGCTTAATGTCTTTAATATGGCCACATTATCACTGTATTTCTGTTCATAGGTGCTGCATAACCTGAGCATGTGGTCTGCTAAAGATAAAGTCATGACCTATGACGGGGTCAAAGCTGATGCTAATAATGCTAAGAAGGACATGAAACTGGTATATAGACACACTGTTAAATGGGTGCCACGATGACTCAACGCGTGGTTTAAATATAAAATACAAGTATCTTTGTGTGTTAATGTGCACAGGGTCCGTTTGATGTGTGCCGAAAGGTATTCGCCTCGGGAGAAGAAACCGCTCACATGTCTTTGATTGACAAGTCAGACCTTTTCTTCCATGACTACTCATTAGCACCGCTTTTCGTGCAAGAGAACTACATACACGTCCGACCGGTGGCGGCAGGGTGAGTTACGCATAAATGCAGAAACCCAATCATGTATAGGCAGTAATAAGAAAGTGCTAATTTTAGCAGACTTTCATAAGAGTTTAGAAAGAGTGATGTAGATGAGAGTGTATGAATGTAATGAGTGTTTTGTTTTTTGCATGTTAGGGGAAATCTAAAGAATCATTTAGTGTTGTTGAGTAAAGCAGCAGACAGTATTTGTGATGGAGATCTAGTGGACAAACAGATCCGCTCCAGACAGACCTGGTCTCTGCTTCCCACACAGGTAACATGCACTGCAACTGTACGAATTATCATTGCTGATGCAATGATACAATTTTAATCGTCAAATCTACCTTTTTTACTTAAATTAAAACTTATCAAACATTTCTGTTCATTAAAATCAAATGAAATATCAGCATAAAAATTAGTGAAAAACTGAAACTAGATGAAAAATGTTTTGCATCAGAAATGAACTGAAATATGTATAAAAGCACAAAAATTATAATAATAAACAAAGACTAATTTATATATGAATCTTATATAGTAGCAGATTTTTTTTACTAAAATGAACATAAAAATTTAATTATAAAATCTAATTTAAAATGGTAATAAAACTTAAAACAATGCTATAATACCTCTGATATATTTGCACAAGGAGCTTGCATTATTTCAAAAAATGTGAAAAGTTTTCTTTCTGCAAAGGTCACTTTAAAGGCTGTGTTTTTGAGAAATGGATAACCTTCCATGTGTTTTACATTAAGAAAGGAACGGAGCTAAATTCAATGTATACACCTACAAAACTATCAACAACTGCATTTCCGAGACGCCAATGCTTTAGCCCCGCTCTCATTTATAAGACCAGATGAAATATCACCAAATTAACTCCTGTGCTGAACAAAATTTTGTCATTTGTTATATAATATACGCCCTTAACTGATTTATTCTCTATTGCAGCATTGATTTGTACAAAAATTGCTTGACGCAGGTTAAGTATTTTTGCATAGGTCTGTGTAATACATCTGTGTATTTATTTTCAGGCGATCTATGCCAGCGTGTTGCCTGGGGAACTGATGCGGGGATATATGAATCAGTTTCCAACTTTTCCCAGCTGGTTGGGCAAGTTTTCATCGACTGGCAGATACAGTCGCACCATCCAGGAGCTTGCTTCACACACAAGTCTAAAGTAAAAGAACACATCCACACACACTTTTTCTCCATATCTTAAGCAGTAAGTTCTTAAACAAGTTTTTGCTTTCATAAAATCACGTCTGCAACATTTCGCATTTCCAGGACGCTAAGCAGTAAGGAAGCAATAAATCTGGATTATCTACCGTATTTGCGCTCTGCAATATTGGAGCCACTTCAGTCCCAAGGCGCAGAGGGAGCCAATCAGAGCGTGAAGCTTATGGACGATTATGACATCATCAAAGAGGATGTTGATAACATAATGGAGATCAGCACATGGGGCGGACAGCCAGATCCTTACTCCAAACTAGATTCTAAGGTGTGTTTGTGTTTGCAAGTGCTGTGTATTTTCAGAGCATATTGTAGACGTACCCCTCCAGGACACAAAACTGGTGGTCCATTTGACAGTTCATTGCTTTGACGGATGCCTGCTCAGTCTAAGTCAATTGTGTTGAAACTATAAAACATCTGGATGTGTGTGCCACACTTTTCCCACATCATCTGTTTTTTCTGCTATTTTTTGCCAGGTGAAAGCTGCGTTTACACGGGCATACAATAAGGAATCTCATCTAACCCCGTACTCCTTACACGTTGTCAAGAAAAGCCGTAAAGGAGCCGTTGACCCTGAGCTCGTCGGAGAACTTGGCGGTGAATCTCAGGTCCAGGGAGAGGAAGAGGATGATGACGGGGTCATCGCAGATGCCATGATCAAGGTAGATATCAAAACCGAAATCCAAATTTAGAAGTGAACAAAATTGAATATTAAACAAGCACATAACAGTCCCAGTATTCACAGTTTTGCTGCATAGTATAAGATCAATATATTTTGTGGTTGTAAAATGCATCAGTGATCACACAATCTCTGTCTTCCTATTCTTACAGCAGAAGAAAGCCAAACCAGCTAAAAAAGATGCCAAGCCGGAGAAAGCAGGGGATTCTGGGAAGGGGAAAGGCAAGGGGAAAGGGAAGGGAAAGACCAGAAGAACATAAGAAGAAAGAGAGAGACAGACCCTGCCCCTCTCTGTTTTCGTACAGATGCGAGTGGGTGAAACAGGAATGACACCAGGTCTATAAACAGAAATCTGTGTCTGTGAGTCATACTTCTGCACTTCCTGAAAACCATCACTCAACTTAAGCTGCTGTGAGAAGAGCAGACACTGCAGGGACCAGGACCGCATACTTTTGTAAGTGATGTTATTATGTAGTACACAATTAATCTTAAGGATCCCACTGAGTACATGCATTATACTGTTAACACTTAATAGTACAGTCATCTCAATGGTATGTACAATATTAAGGGCACTTGTTATGGTTCCTCTCATGGAACAAGATGTGTCTGGATACAAAAAAGGATGCAGAGTTCCAACTCCGTGACCACTTATGAACAAATTGTAAATAAATATCTGCCATATTAGCATTTTTGCCTTTATTTTGGATACTTATAGATATATAAAAAAATACTTTCGTAGTGTTTCAGCTTTTCTATGGCAGCACCTTTTGAATACAGACTCATAGTGTGTATTACTAGCCTGAAGATTATTATTCTGTAAATGTGTGCGGTTCAATGATTAAAATGAGGATTATGTCACCGTGATGTATTGTGTTTGGTTGTTGTAATTATCTCCATGGCTCATTCTACTTGATGATGCACATCAGAAGTATTGATCAGATGTTGGTGGCCCAGAATGGTAAAAACAACTAAATTGTATTATAATTGCTGTTATATATCTCTGAAACCTTAGCGAATGACTGCAGGAAATGTATTTATACAGGAACCAAAATTAACATCGCAGATTACTTCTCAATACATAACATAACGACTTTATTATTTACAGCAATAATTAATACATGTTGCTAATATATGGAAATACTCATGATGTAGAAAGGCAAATCTCTGAACTGTTTTTCTAAATCATTAGAGCTAAGAAGGAACTACATAAATCTGACAACATTATAAAATATTATGATCGGTAAAATGTTTCCTATATTAGCAAATAGCTGAATGGTTCCATAAATATTTCATCCAATGATTTACAACTTTCCACTATTGTTTTCATCAGATAATTGAACCACACTTACAATTATGCTCAGTATTATCTATACAATTTTGATTTAATATAATTCATTTTGGAACTATCGGATGCTGAAAAGTGATTAAATGACAATTTCATGCAATGCAGTACAAAACAGCTGATATGTTTTTCGATAACAGAGAATCATAGTTTATTACTATTATCTATTGGCTTCTCCCACTTTCCCTTGTACATCCAGTGTCACATTTCTTAGTTTGTTTGACTGCCATCTGTGTGCAGGACTGCACGCTTTGAGAAGTGGAACTAGACCGTCATCTGTTCTCACTCAGTTTATGACAATCATCCTCCAGAAAAAGTGAAAATGTCTTCTATGTGATATTATCAGCAAGTCGGTGGTCTATTTGAGAGTACTTGCAGAGTAACCGGTCCACTGGTCTGTCTCAAGATCTCAACAGCCTCGGTGTGAGTGACACCCTCCAGACTCCGCCCATTTACTGCCAGCAGCTGATCGCCCCGCAGCAGACGCCCGTCATCCTCCGCAGCTCCCTGTGCAACAACAGATTTACTAAACTGGTTAAACTTTTCAACTTCCTTTTAAGTGTGGTGAGCCGTGCCAGTTATTCTGTATACCTTGGAGAATACATTCTTGACATAGATGGGTAAATCGCCGTGGGAACTGCCGATTCCTCCCACAATACTGAAGCCAAGCCCAGCAGAGCCACGTTCAAGAGCGATAGTTTGAAACTGAGGAGAACTTGCACAAAAGAGACATTTTATTGACAAACAGGGCAAAGACCAATTTCTTTGTATAGTTGAAGAAGTGAATGAAATTGCAAGCATAGCACTTCTGTTTTGCTGTTAGGAAATTAATACGGGTGCCCTGAAGGGACCTTTCAGGTCTTGAGTGTGTAGGATTTTGCTGACTTTTCAGGCGAAGAGCTTTTATATGACTGCAGACACAAAGTCTGAGACATCTGAAAGCAGACATTTCTGTACAAATGGGCAATTGTTCTTCTGTGGCACTAAAGGAAAAATTGTGTTGAAACTGTAATGATGCATAAATCACAGATGATATCTTGGCAAGACAACCGGGAATGTTGTTCCAGACCATTATGATCCTCTATGGTTTATCTATGTTTTAACCCACTCATTTGACCCAAGGGAGGCCTGGGTTGTGTGAATGTTGTGACAGCCCTGAATGATACATGAACATAAATGATAATCAACCCTTTTTAATTATGTTTACTTTGTTTACTAACTAAATGTTTACTAAAATTTCCTTCAACATAAGAAATGTGTAACGTAATATTATATAATTACATGATTTAATGGTTTAAAACTTTTTTGTCAAAGTTGACAAGCACTTTTTATTGGTCAGATATTTGCAAATCCAAGTCCTAAACATAATGAGTGACTATTAATGATTTATTAAAATAAATCACAAAATATTGAGCTGCAAGGTTTCAGAAGGGCAGCGGTATAATATATAATTGTGTATTATTTAGTATTTTTATCGTGTCACAGATTTTTCTATTTAGTTTATTTTTGCACCAAAAAAATGAAAAGCACTTTTTTCATAAATTTGATTGATTACTTTTTCTGGGGAAAGGAAAATATTTCTTAAGGATGTTTGTAACCAAACCTATAATTCAGTCTATAATTATATACAAATACTGATTCAGCTTCTGAAAAACAAAGGACCATTTTAGCATAAACATTTAAATAAACAAACATTTTAAAGCTACTTTTGTGTTTTTGTAATAATGGCTTTTAATGATGTAAACTTGACAAGAGATTAATTTGTTATCAATTTGATTAATTAAACGGCAAATAATGTTATTAATTAGATTACTTCAACGATTCTAATCGCATGACAGCCCTGATTTAAAATATATATATATATATTTTTTAAATTAAACTAAATTATATTATATTACATTACATTACAATTTGTACATTTTTTTACAAAAACGAAAACCACCTCTTTTAATAAATGCGATTTAACAGACGAAAATATCTCTACATAACTTTTTATGGCTGTATTATTTAAAAAGTCGAATAATACTGTGGGTCCACAAGACCCAGGGATACTGGCTAAATAATAAAAATATGAACACCATACAAGGGTTAAAACAGGTATACAAAAAAATACAGAATTACAGAAAACAGAATTACTCCTTATCATAATTTGCTGCACTCATATAATACATTATGACTTTCCTAAAAAGGAAAAGAGTTGTGCAATAAAAAACCCCATATAAACAATATCACTATAAAAACAGAAAATCATCATTTCCCAATAAGAATATATTGCATAACGACATCTTGATTTGCCTTATAAGACATCATTTCTTAAAACCTATGTGATTTGCCTAGAAAGAACACAAATGTATTAATACCTCTGTTGATTTTCCAAGAGTCCAGTTGAGGAGGGAATTAAAGATGACTGATCTTTGCTGAACACTGCTCCACCCACACAGCCACTCGGCATCACCTTCACTCGAACACACACACAGTGCCAAGGTCGATAAAAGATGAAATGTGAGAATGACTGAACATTGATTACGTGTTGTTTCATGCACTTGATGAAGTATCATTTGATAGGTGTCTGAAGACACACACCTGCAGTGTGACAGGCCCGCTGCTGTTTCTCAGAAGGGCTTTCACTTCAGCGACTGACAGATTTTCTGTTGATGTCCCGTTAATGCTGATCAATCCAGCGCCGAGCTGTAAATTCATTCAGACTTGATTATTTCAAAGGCAAGGGAGAAGTTAACAAGCTCTATGTTTTTCTCTTTCTACCTGAAGGAGTCCAGACTGTGCTGCAGGCGTGGTAGGGTCCAGGTTGGAGATGTAAATTGTTGCGTGTCCCTGTGTGTCTCGCTCTCCGAGCTCCACAGAATCACACTCATGCTGGGACACAATCAGAGCAATTTAACCGTTTCAGTAGATTATACGGTAACCAAAGCAACATGCCCAGTTACTGTTTTGTATGGCAGTTAGAACTGTGCATCAGTGTTTGCAAAGACATTTCATACAGAAATTTGGATTCACTATACCTACAGTACATTTATTTTTGTTTTAGGAACCATAGAAGAAACATTTTTGGTTGCCTAGAAAGGCAATGACCTAAATTATTAGATGACGTACAGTATTGTTCAAAATAATAGCAGTACAATGTGACTAACCAGAATAATCAAGGTTTTTAGTATATTTTTTATTGCTACGTGGCAAACAAGTTACCAGTAGGTTCAGTAGATTCTCAGAAAACAAACAAGACCCAGCATTCATGATATGCACGCTCTTAAGGCTGTGCAATTGGGCAATTAGTTGAAAGGGGTGTGTTCAAAAAAATAGCAGTGTCTACCTTTGACTGTACAAACTCAAAACTATTTTGTACAAACATTTTTTTCTTCTGGGATTTAGCAATCCTGTGAATCACTTAACTAATATTTAGTTGTATGACCACAGTTTTTTAAAACTGCTTGACATCTGTGTGGCATGGAGTCAACCAACTTGTGGCACCTTTCAGCTGTTATTCCACTCCATGATTCTTTAACAACATTCCACAATTCATTCACATTTCTTGGTTTTGCTTCAGAAATAGCATTTTTGATATCACCCCACAAGTTCTCAATTGGATTAAGGTCTGGAGATTGGGCTGGCCACTCCATAACATTAATTTTGTTGGTTTGGAACCAAGACTTTGCCCGTTTACTAGTGTGTTTTGGGTCATTGTCTTGTTGAAACAACCATTTCAAGGGCATGTCCTCTTCAGCATAGGGCAACATGACCTCTTCAAGTATTTTAACATATGCAAACTGATCCATGATCCCTGGTATGTGATAAATAGGCCCAACACCATAGTAGGAGAAACATGCCCATATCATGATGCTTGCACCTCCATGCTTCACTGTCTTCACTGTGTACTGTGGCTTGAATTCAGAGTTTGGGGGTCGTCTCACAAACTGCCTGTGGCCCTTGGACCCAAAAAGAACAATTTTACTCTCATCAGTCCACAAAATGTTCCTCCATTTCTCTTTAGGCCAGTTGATGTGTTCTTTGGCAAATTGTAACCTCTTCTGCACATGCCTTTTTTTTAACAGAGGGACTTTGCGGGGGATTCTTGAAAATAGATTAGCTTCACACAGACGTCTTCTAACTGTCACAGTACTTACAGGTAACTCCAGACTGTCTTTGATCATCCTGGAGGTGATCATTGGCTGAGCCTTTGCCATTCTGGTTATTCTTCTATCCATTTTGATGGTTGTCTTCCGTTTTCTTCCACGTCTCTCTGGTTTTGCTCTCCATTTTAAGGCATTGGAGATCATTTTAGCTGAACAGCCTATCATTTTTTGCACCTCTTTATAGGTTTTCCCATCTCCAATCAACTTTTTAATCAAAGTACGCTGTTCTTCTGAACAATGTCTTGAACGACCCATTTTCCTCAGCTTTCAAATGCATGTTCAACAAGTGTTGTTCATCCTTAAATAGGGGCCACCTGATTCACACCTGTTTCTTCACAAAATTGATGACCTCAGTGATTGAATGCCACACTGCTATTTTTTTGAACACACCCCTTTCAACTAATTCAACTAATTGCCCAATTGCACAGCCTTAAGAGCGTGCATATCATGAATGCTGGGTCTCATTTGTTTTCTGAGAATCTACTGAACCTACTGGTAACTTGTTTGCCACGTAGCAATAAAAAATATACTAAAAACCTTGATTATTCTGGTTAGTCACATTGTACTGCTATTATTTTGAACAATACTGTATATGTTACGCAGTACCTTAATTTACTTTTATTACTTATTTTTGTAATAAATAAACGCTTTTGTTGTTTTTTTGACAGCATTTGTTTTAAATATTATACATTTCATCATTTATATATCATAGAATAAACAGCCCTAATTGGTGAAAATAATGTTTTAACTTCCAAATCATGTCAATTCAGTTCTAATTTCAACATAATCTGTGTGGCCAATTCAACTCAAATCCATCTCATAAATCAAAACAGAGCCAATTATTTTGCTTAACCTTGGTTAGAAATGCAAATAAAACCAAACTGACCCTCTGAACAGTGACCGTTCTGATGTCCACGTTTTCGTCCGCAGCTGTGCAAACAGATGAAAACAGTGATTGACTGATCGTACTGATGACTAAAACTCAATAAAATGAATGATGTGATGTGTCAAATGCTCTTACAGTCGTTTGTGCAGAGAGACGAGAGATGAGGGAGGTCCACCTCGCACGGCTGCCAGTATTCACACAGACAGTTGTTAAAACAGATTTAAAAGACTAATCGATCATTTAAAATGATCAAACAGACGTCACCTCATGACAACCCTCATCGAGCAATATACAGAAGCAAACACAACGTTTTTGTCATTGTATTATTTAAAGGTCCAATTAGTTATTTCTTAGAGGATCTATTTGACAGAAATGCAATATAATATACATAACTATTAATTGGCCGATATTGTATTAATTTAACACCATAGGCATTTGCCAAAAAAATAAATAGCACCAGAAAAAACTTTATTTTATTTATTTTATTAAAGAAATGTTCAATGTTAAGTCAAATATGAGTTAAAGTTGTAAATAAAAGAAATATTGGATAGTAAAAATCACATGTTGTCTTATTGTATTTTTATCTTAACTTTTGCCTCTCTTAAAATGTTAAATGGATTCAAATTCATGTTCAGTAAAATAGATTTAATGCAGAATAAAATAGCTTATATTGTAAATTACTATGCAATTGACCAATTTCGTCATCGGAATCGGACAATTGTTGTTTGTTTAAATCTGTATCGGCTAAAATAAAATCCTATCGATTAATGCCTAATAACTATAGGTGTATAAAGATCTTATATAATGAAGCGTTATGTTTTTATTACCTTAGAATGAGCTATTTCTATCTACATACATGAATTCACCATGTAATTTCTACAGTAGCCCTAAACGGACAAACTGCTCCGCATTGAGTGTAAATATGTTCTCTCCTTCAAAAAAGAAGCAAAAAAGTGACGACATCAGCCACCGCAGTACTTCAAAAGGGAGGAGTGAGCCGTTGCAAAACTCACCGCTAGACGCAGCTAAATTTCATACACTAGACCTTTAAATACGTGTCCAAGCTTTTCCATACCATATTATTTAAATACATTTCTAAATCCTGTTATTAAAAAATCCTTAAAATTACAAAACAATATGATTATTTTCTTTATGTTTAAAAGAGTATGTTTTATTGTTCAGTGGGCTTACCTGGTCTCCATATGAGTAGTGTGGTAAAGCTTTAAAACGTGCCACCTCAAAAAGTACAGACCCAGTACAGCTCTACAACACACACACACACATGTTGAGGTTATAATCACTCCTTTTGTTCTTACGAGGGAAATAACATTCATTATTGATTATGAAGGAAATTTACTCGAGGAAATTGCATTAATTGCTTTATTCCTCAAAGGCACGTGTATGAGTGCGCACCTGCAGCAGCGCACTGGCATATTCCTGCGATGCCGCTCGGATGTCGTCCCCATTCACAGACAAAATCTGGTCACCTAGCAACAGTCTCCCATCCAGGTCCGCCACCCCTCCCCTCTTTATCTCAGACACAAAGATTCCTGTGTCATTCCTGCAAGACGTGTACAAAAATCTGTGTGTATTCACATGAATGTCTTGACAACTGGTTTATCAACAAGTTGGTGCTTCCAACCCACCTTTTACCCACAACGCCAAACCCCAGACTAAGTCCCAGTTCTAAGTTAAGGTCAACGCTGAAGAGGTCCCACATGTCCTCGGGTGTGTGGATTGTGTGATTCTGCAGTGTGTCTGTGACAGGATCTCTGTATATACACAGTCTCACACGCTGTGGGCTCAAGCGCAGGACGCTCAAGGCCTCCTCGTGAGTGGCCATTCTCAGATCAATGCCGTTTACCTTGAAGAGAGAACAATGATTAATCGAGAGGCATTTAAAAAACCTTGGGAAGGAATATTAAATATTTCTGCATTTGAATATTTACTATAGGCTACTTCAATGTGTACAAACCCAAGCACCCTTGATTTCATTTTCCATCATTTAAACCATGAAATTACTTTTTTGTTCCTGCAAGCATTTGACTGTACAAATAATTGTAAATTAAGTAAAAAATTATTTTTACAAAATTTTCAAGTAAATGTACTTTTTGGAAATGTTTTACTTTTCATTAAAAAGCATTTCACTGCTGTCCTTCTTAAACCTTTTCTCTTCATAGTTCATGATTTAAACTTTTTACCATAAATCATTATTATAATTTATCCTTTACGTTTGTCACTGGGTTTTGCAAATATCTAACCCATAAAAAGTATTGCAAAGTTCTTGTCCGCTTTGACAACACATTATTTGATTGTTTATAAAGTGTTGGAAATAAAAAGTAGTTTTTTAAAATGTTCTTTTTTCCATTTCCTGATTAACACAAATTTGGACATCCAAGGTTTTGAAAGGACAGCGACTATATTACACGTTTTACTTCACTACATTTCATCAATACATTTTTTACCATTTTTACCTTCTTTTAGTCAAGTAAAATATTTGAGTAAAACATCAATGTTCTTAGGGTAGTGTGGGTATGATATAGACTTATTTCCAAAGTAAAAACAGCAATAAAATACAAATATTTGAGACCGTCAAAATACTCGGTGTGAAATGTTCACAATAAACTATTAGTCAATAAAGTAGCTGTTTACCTCTAATATATGATCTCCTGCCCATAACCGACCGTCTCTGTGTGCTGCGCCACCCTTATTGACTTCATGAATCATTATAACACCCTGAAAATGAAAAAATATATATTTTGTATTTTCATCCTGATTTTTGACAATGACCTATTACTACAAAAATCCTTTTATGTAAAGTTTTTTTTGTATTGTTACCACAGAAAACTATTTAAACTGGTCCCTTTATAAAAAACAAACTTGAGAAGTATGACCTAGACAACTTAACAGATCAAATTATATGTTTATAAATGTAAGCGCTTCAAAACTTAAATTACAAGCTTCATATTTCTGCTTTAAACCCTTAACAAGCCTTGCATTGTAATTCAAGGGATATGTGTTAATGGAATTTTCTAGTGACTGGTAACATCTACATTTTTCAATTGCCATGATCACAAATTATCGCTAGTTGCAAAAGTCTGTTTTAAATATAGAAAACTTTGAGTCAGTTTAAAAATTTCAGTAACAAAACGTTTTTGAGTAGAGACCTAAATTTTCTTTGTCTTTTAAAGTGTCGTTACAGTGTATTTAAAGGGGTAGTTGCATCAAAGAAAAGATTTTCCTGTCCGTTTTTTTGTCTTCAAAAGACTTGAAATTCTAGCGTTAAAGTCATAGCTTTTCATGAATGGTTTAACTTGAAAGCCTCTGGCCACCATTTACTTCATTTGTACAGCAATAAGTGGTGAATAAGACTTTTGTGTTCTACTGAAGAAAAAGTAGAAAAGTTCAGAGTGACATGAGATTTTTTTAACGTACCTAAAACTTTTAGATACACTAGATAACATTGTAGTGTAATTTACATTCTAAATAAAACCATTTATTATAAATGAACATATTCTGGGTTGCTTCAGCCCTTGTTTGGTTAAATATGAACATTTGTTTGTGTTATTTTAACCCAGCGGTTGGGTTTGTCCCTTTTTGACCCAACCATGGGTTGAAAATAACCCAGCATTATTTAGAGTCTACTTTATTCAGATTTCCATAAAAAATGCTGATGTTGTCTCACGGTTAAAATACATTCCATCATTATTACTCACCAGCGCTGTGTTGCATCCTCCTACTATGCTGAGGCCGAGCCCCGTGTAGCCCTTGCAGATATCAATGATATTAATGCAACCAGGTACGATGGGACATGTAAGAGGGTCAGAGGTCACAGAACACTGAGCCAAGTAAGACGTGCTTTGAGGTCCCATGCGAGAGCTCTGATTGGCTGTGAAACCGCACGATCGGCTCTCATCAGCTGATGAGATGTCAGATGACAGAGGGGAACAGGGGCTGGAGGGTGTGTGACTGGCAGGATGACAGGGGAGCTTGTGATTGGATGTGGCATTGATTGAAGCAGTAAGACCAACGTTGAGCTTCTCTGAGGAGCAAGACTTCAGTTTATCCTCTTCACTGATCCTTCCATCCTAACGGAAAACACAAAGAGAAGAACAAAGAGAAACTTTGAAGCAGGCATAAATTATAACGGGTCTGCGTGTGTCATGTTTTTGATATGTCATATACAGACAATCAGGTTACCTGATGTTGACCTTCAGATGCAGTAGAGGGGGATTTAACAGGACAGCTGTCCATCTAAATACGCAAAAGTTACATTTGATACTGTAGCAGACAGATTCATATCATTTCTAGGAAATTTATGTTTTATGTTTGTTTGTTTGTGTGTGTGGCCCTGGTAAACCCTTTGGTTCCAATTAGAAAAACAGCTTAAAAAAAAAATATATATATATATATATTTTTTTATGGTTTGGTTTAGGGGTAGGGTGAGGGAATGGAATATTGAGTTTTTAAAGTATGAAAATCATTACGTCTATGGAATGTCCACATTGTGTGTGTGTGTGAGTGTGTGTGTGTGTGTGTGTGTGTGTCCGTGTGTCCGTGTGTGTGTATGTGCTCATTGCCTCCAATACTGGTCCTGTAGCCATTTGTTTCAATGTAGCTTTACTCCTGAAGAGAGAAATAAATATATACTCAAAACATGCAATAATTATGACATACAGTACACTGTACATAGCCATACAGAAATTGATGGACATACAGTAAATATACTGTCATTTAACAGAATTTTGATGTATTTTTTAAATGTAAAAATGTCATAAAGAACATGAAAAACGTCAATTTTATTAACTAATTTTATTTGAGGGTTTTTACAATATGATTCATACATCAAATCATTTTATTCTATTTTTAATTATTTCAAGACAAACTATATTATCAGCATAATAATACAAGTATAGCATTTTTCAGACATTAAAATTCTGTCATTATTAAAGACGGGGTGTCCGATTTCTCTTAGCCGTTGTTTTGTCAAATCACATAAACAGACACACCACTACCCCATCTTTCCTTTTTGTCAGCGCTCGGCTCGACTAATGTCCGTTCTGTGCACTGTGCATCTTACTGCTGATTGGCTACAAGGTTGTTTTGGTACTCGGCCCGACTTTGTCTTAACAAGCGTAATTTGGAAATCGGACACCCCGCCTTTAACCCACCCGCTTGTTATTTCAAACCTGTATGACTTTCTTCTGCAGAACACAAAAGAAGACATTTTAAAGATGGTTGGTATCCCGAACAACAATTGCATTGGTTTTGTGTGTATACGATATAAATAAATGGGGTATCACCGTTATTTGGTTACCAACCTTTTTTTAAATGTCTTCTTTCATGTTTTGCAGAAGAATGGTTAGGCAAGAGTAAATGATGACAGAATGTTAATTTTTGGATGAACTATCCCTTCAAATTAAGCATGTGCTCAAGCTGGCACAGACTCATGGTACAAAACTGGATGATTCAATTTATCTCATCGTGATTTGAAAAAGAGTATCTTGTACGCTTCAATGGAAGCCAGAAAATCTGACCTTTAGTAAATTGCTTATAACAAATTGCCAAAGATTTCATTAGTGAAAATGAGTCGAATCTTAATCTTAAAATGTAAATTTTTATGTCAGTATCTGAAATTTATAGTAAACATGGTTGTGTGTGATTTGAGTTGCAATGCACGATGCATTATGAGAGTATAAATACTACTCAGACTATATGTAGAGTATATCAAAATGCATGTAAAGGAGCTTGGGTATCTGTCTTCATGTGGAAATGTTTCACCTGGTGAGAAGGATCCTGACTTTAGCTGAAGCGCTACTGATGATCGCTGTAGCGTTCTGGTGACTGCGCCCATACAGCACCTGTCCATTTATCTGTGAAACACACACACATATGCTGTGGAATAAACCTTGATCTTTGATAAAAATTCCCACATTACCAGCATACTGTTTGTCAAATACTGGACACCATAAACATGCATAACAATTCATGCTCAACCTTGTCTTTCCATGATTGTATCATGAAAAATTAAACAGGTCTCTTCTCGATTACAATATAGCTTCTTGAATTACAATATATAGTAGCATCATGTCCTGAATAATCTAAATGCCCAAATTTGGTCATGTTGTTTAGTTAAGAGTATATAAGAGACAATATTACAGAAAAAATGTTACTCAGAATCCTTTCTTATCTGTTACCATGGTGATTTCAGTTACAGCATTGAACTTAGTCAGATCCTAACTTATTAGACTTCTTTAATGTGTCTTCACCTCCAACAGTTCATCTCCCACTCTGATCCGACCATCTGCGGCAGCAGCTCCGTCTGGTTTGATCTCCGACACGTACACGCTCATACTTCCACGCACACCATCTCGGTTTCCCGACAAACACAGGCCGAGTCCGGAGCTGTGTGAACTGCAGTCCAGCTCGAACATGTGTAGCTCTCCGGGCAGGCTGCCGTACCTCTGCAGTACGCGACCTGCCAACCATTCATGATATAATGCAAACACATCAATAGTCAGTCAGCAAATAATGCAGGTTGCAGAGATCTTTACATAAAATTTCATATAAAACATTCATGTACATCAGAGGTGAATAACTTGGCCTGACTTTGCCCAAGTAACAGAGATCATTTTTGCATTTGGTTCATAATGCACCAAACATTCTAAGATTGTCTGTTTCCCAGATTTTGAATGCTGGGAAACATTTTCCCACTAAGTCAACAAAACCCTTACCCGTCAGAATTTGATGTTTGTTGACATTACGCTGGGAAACTATGAGCTAGCGTATATGCACAGTGCCCACTGGCGAAAACAGTTTAGTACATTACTATTATTGTTATCATAATAAAACAACGGGTCACTTAAAATGTAAACAAAATGAGTCATATTTGAAATATTCATAATTTGTTTGACACTTGTGGCACGGTGCTTTCTCAGATACTAATTTTATCATGGAAAATGTTTGTATGGGACACACACACATACTCCAGTAAGGGGTCTGCTCCTGATCGCTCTTATGATGTGACGTTTCCTCTGGCAGGGGTGGTCTCTCTGGAACTTTCTGCACTCCATTTGCTTCTGTGTCCATAGGCCTGGAGGCCACTTTCATTATGTTAGGCTTCCCCAACTTTTCTTCTCCAGTACGCTACAAAAGCAACATAAAGACTAGAGTACATTCTATAGACATTTTTGATCAGATCTGTATTTCTTATTTCTTATCACTTACATTGATTGAATGTGCAGGAAATGTGCAAATTAACGTACACCACAAGTCAAAAGTCTGGAAACGCTCATTCTTTATAAGGTTTTCCCACCTTTTAGAATAATACACTCATGAAAACTATGTAGTACATTAACTGTGGGAATTGTTGTGACTAAAAGCATCTAAACTTTTATATCTTCAACACTTTGACTAGAATTTGCAAATATTTTGGCTAATTTTCTACGGAGGCTAACACAGGACTAGATGTGGTCACATTTTCGCTTTTTAATGAGAAAGCATATTTACGAAACACACTCTGTAGAGCAGTTTGTCCATTTAGGGCTACTGTAGAAACAACATGGCCAATTCCATGCAGGGGGACCCGCGGTGTATGTCGATAGAAATAGCTAATTCTAAGGTAATAAAAACACAACGCTTCATAATGTAAGGTCTTTATACACCTCTGAAAACATTTTGTTTAGTTGTGTATATTATATAGCATTTCTGTCGATACTAGATCTTCCCCAAAAAATTACACATTCGACCTTTAAGCATACACCTTGAGATTCGTTTGAAAACTTTTGACAGGTACTGTACATTTATCAAGTTTTTGCTACCACAACACACTTTACAGACCTTAAAGGGGGCAGGGCTGAAAGGGCAGGTGGGGGAGAGGTGCGAAAGATTTTTGGGTATCTCATGTTCCTAGAGATGAGACATCATCCTTGATATTAGCATGTAAATCACTATACACATACACACACGCATGGACACGGCAAAAAGCACACCTGATCATTTGTCTTTGACAGATTGTCTTCCTCATGGCAGTTGACAGGGGTCGAAAGCTGTGGATGAAGAGGAAATTATATTTTATGTATATTATGACGTTGAGCGTGTGTATTGTTATGTGTGTGCAGGTGTGTTACCCGTGGACTCTGTACTAGCAGTTCCACGCTGTTTCCTGCTCTTCGAATAGCCTCAACGGCTTCTTCATGAGTAAAATCACTCACATCTACACCTCCGACCTGCCTCCAGACACACACATTCACACATTGAGTTCTACAATTGGCTTTCAGTGCACCTCTTTCAATGGAATTGGTTCTACATTTTCTTGCATTAATCGTGTTATCAAGGTCAGAGAAGGAGTGGTGCAGTGATGTATTATAACCACTAGATGGTGATCTCATATACGATCAAAATCCCTTCACTGTTCATCCACACACACCTGAAGAATGCGATCTCCTTCTTTCAGAACTCTGCTGCGGGCTGCTGGGCTGTCTTCAGCGATGTGTTTAATGAAGATGCCTCTTCTCATTTCTCCATTGCTCAGACGACTCCCCATGCCACGGCCCCCCACCACACTGATCCCGAGACACGTCCCTCCCGCCTTAAATAACGTCACCCTGGTTTAAATCAAACACACACAATACATCACCAAATGCGTATGAATGTAAAAATCAGCAGTGTTTCTCTCCGTATGGGCGATACCTATTAGGGCAACTCCACGAACTATGATCCTTCCCGTGAGGCTCTTCTTCACCTTTATCTTTCATGGCACTCTGTCCATTCATTTCTTTACTGCCAGCTTGTATGTCCTCATCCCGTCTTTCACCATTCTCCCTTTGCCTTATGTGACTTGGGTTATCTCTACTGTCATTCACTTCTGCAACATGAATCTTTCCATTCACCCGTCTACCATCCACTTTACTCTGCTGTTCTGAAATGCATTCCCTGGCACAAAGAAAGCAAGCTTTAGTACATAAGAACATAATGAGATGGCAGAGAAGAAATAAAGAAAGATTTTCCTTACAGGGTTTTAAATGGCAAGTTCAGAGGTGGCTTGGATTCGAAAGTGGTGGGTTGGTGTGTTTCCATTTCCTGTTTGGATTGGGCAAAGCTGGCTCTGTACTCCTCCAGGAAGGCGGCAGGTATGTACATCACACTGACACACCAATCCCAATTGGACAGGAAGTAGAAATGGTCACACTTTATATTAGGTAGCGTTACAATAGACTTATTATGTGCATTTATGTTATATGGAAATGCTTATTTAAAATGTGTAGTTTATGTGGTTTATAATGGTGTTGATGGTTATTATGTGTAATTGAATCTATTGAAATTTCAAGAGTTTCTTTTTTCAGTGGAATGTAAGTATGGTTTGTACTTATTTAGCAGGTAAACGTGTTTGTGAACACCTCAGATCAGGTCCAATGAGTGAATGTCTTCGCAGTATAGCTCTGGCTTGTGCGTTAGTCAGACCAGTGGTGGATTCCCCATTGACGGCTATAATTCCATCCCCCACTGCCAGTCTCCCATCCATACCGATTGACCCGCCATGAACCACTGATCGGATTATCATGCCTGAACCGTCCCTTAAGGCACTCACTGTCATACCTGCACGAACACGCACACAAACACATGTCATGCACACATGGTCACCTGGCCATTTCAATGGCAAGTATCAGCATAAAGTATGAGTATGTGTGCTACATTTCTGAAAGTGTCCACACAAATATAGCAAAACCCCTTGAAGCTGATTTTCTTAAGATTTATAACAGGGAAAAATAATAGTTTTATTTAAATCTTAATTTGCCAAAATGGGTCTGTAAGGGTTAGAGTTCTGGTGTGGTAATTACAATTATCTCAGTTTAATAACAAAGGCTGTCAATGGGACGCCCTTAGGTACACTATAAACCTTTTTAGTTAAATTAAGAATATTGTGGAACAAACGGCTTTAATGAGGAAACTTAATTTGCAATTTAGTTTGGATGCTTTTAGTCACAAAATAATTCTTACAGTTATAATTGTGTTATTTCATGGTTTGAATTCTTTTATTTTTCTGACAGGTGAAAAAATCTACAGTAAATAAACAGTGAGTAAGTTTTTTCAAACTTATGTAATATATATTACAATTATTGTACTGTTTAGTGGTATTTAATACGTTTACAAAAAATATTTCTCCAAATTTCAAATAGAAATTTGCATTTATTTGCAGAAAATGGAGAAAACTGGAGAAACAGGTCAGTTTTTTTGGATGTCAAATACTTAAAAGAAGTCAATTCACTTTTAAGCAAAAAGTAATATTTGTACATGTATTAAAAGTTCAAATTTTTTTGTGATAATCTTGATTTTTATCACAGTTTTCTTGTTTCTTGTCATGCTGTCAATATTTCACATTACTATTGGATGACTTTATGTCACTCCTGAGATTTGATTTTGCTGAAATTCAACAGATACTAGACTGGAATGACCACAATACATATACAATACAATCTATAAACTATAGAAATGCTGATAAAATGAACATTTGGAATGCTCTCTCATTTTTGCCTGCAGCTGTATATATATGCATTTGTTTATACTTTTTTGAACATATTAAGCCATTTTTACATTTTTGTGTTTGTGTGACCAGCTCGACAGTGAAAATTAACCACATTGTGCATTTAAACATTTTTTTTATACTAACCGTGTGACAATATCAGTTCTTAATTGTCATTTACATACCTCATGAACTCCATAACTATCTGTCTTCTTATCCACTCTTATTCCAACTAAATGTGCAAATTCTTTCTAATAAACGCTGAAAGTGTCAGTAGTTCCAAGTAGAGTCAATGTGTTTCAGAAGGTCTTAAAAGCCTTCACTCACCTTGATGGCATATTAAGTGGGGGCTTCGACACACTGTTGTATTAAAATCCCAGCGTGAGCCTTCAACAGTTCATTTTATGAGTGTAACGCTGAGCTTATTTTCTACATAATGAACTTCAAACAGTGTCGTTGACATTATTGTGGGTGTGAAGTAACTGGTTTGCTTTGTGCTATTTTTTTGCCAATATAAATCTGTCTAAACTGCTCTCACTGTGAATAATGCGCAGCGCGAAACTCTATTAAAACATAATGTGCACCTGGCTCATAAATAATAAGAAACTTATACAAAGAGGAGAAGACAGGTTGCTCATACATACGTTAACATGCTGGACACCAGATGTGAGGAGACTAAGAACACTATGGTCGTAAAGAATTTGAGATTCATGCTTTTTTATTGTCTGAAGTTTTTTATTGTAAACATGCATTTAGCCAGAGCTAATGTTTCTTTCATGAACAGTCAAATTACAGTACAATCATAGTGCGCTAGATATACAAACAGTGCAGATGTGACCAAGTTAAGCTCGGCACATCAGAAATGACACAACAGAAAGACACACAATATGACAACCAACACATATGACATGAAAGACATATGACGTACATTGTAAATATTTAAGTTATGTTAATAAAACATGTTTAGATGAACTGTCATGGGTGGGATTGATAATTTAAACAACACTCATGCAGATCTCTATCTCGGATACGACGATGAATATTAATTTGAATAAATACTTAACTAGAAAAATCTAGTTTTAATGGGAAGGCATGACTTATGTATTCTTCTGATCTATTATGTGAGCGGCCACTGGGACTTAGAGAGGTGGTGTACGTGTATACACACATTACATCATGCACAGCCTGACTTTAAAAACACTTAAGAAAGTCATATTCTATAAAAACTCATTTTAAGTTGCATACACAACCAAACTTTAGTGCATATTTCAATAATTCAAGATAAGAAAAACAATCTTATCATATTCTGCATACTTATACAAAAAAACTGTTACAGGTATGTTACAGAAGCATGACAATAGAGAATTATGGGAGGAATGTAACATTGATCATTTATGCTAAATGTGCCCTTTAAAGAAATATTTCACCCATATATAATGAGGTATAACTTTCTTCTCTCCGTGGGAGAACCTTTTAAGATTGAACTTGTTGTTCTTTTCCATCCAAATAAATTGAAAGAAAATTGGAGCTTTTTAAGTAAACTGGGGCAGATCATACCCTTTTCAAACATAAAATATATTTTTTCGTAATACTTCCTTTCACATAAGAAAATAAGGCTTGGGTTGGAAACAATCGCAAAATAAAAAGTTTTGGGGTAAAAAAAATTTAATGGAGCGTGCAGAAACCCATATAAAAATACATGTTTTATTATGAACCTAATGGACTGCAACACATATATCTGAATATCCCACACTTTGCAAAAGGGTGGCAAAATATCACCATTATAGGCCTTTCACATTACATATCAACTGTACATAATACCATGCATGTGTACTTTCTTTAAACTGTTTGTGAAGGCTTATGAGATGTGCTAAAGATCCAATTTTAAAGGGACGGTTCACCCCAAAATAAAAATTCTGTCATCATTTACTATAAGATATTTGAAAAAATGCTTGCAACCAAACAGTTCTTGGCCACTGTAGACTTACATAGTAGGAAAAATGACAGATGGTAGTCAAAAGTGCCCAAGAACTGTTTCCTTTCCTACATTCTTCAAAATATCTTCTTAATTGTTCAACAGAACAAAGAAATCCATTAACCAAATTTGGCTAGGAATTGTTTGGTTATAAGCATTCTTCCAAATAACTTTCTCTGTGTTCATAAGAACAAAGACATTGATACAGATTTGGAACAACTTGAGAGTGAGTAGATAAAGACAGAATTTTCACTTTGGGCGAACTGTTCCTTTAAGCTGTACCACACAAACACATACAAGCTCCATTTAGAATGTT
This sequence comes from Triplophysa bombifrons, assembly GCA_029783895.1. Taxonomy (NCBI): domain Eukaryota; kingdom Metazoa; phylum Chordata; class Actinopteri; order Cypriniformes; family Nemacheilidae; genus Triplophysa; species Triplophysa bombifrons. The sequence goes on from CM056452.1 coordinate 20,200,290, forward strand.
TTGTACAATTTTCAGCTTTTTTTACAGATCTCTCACAGGGTTGACCTCTCTATGCATGAAGACGCTAAACATGTACAAGGACAGAGACAGAAAGAGTGTAATAATCAGGGTCAACATACCCAGACTGGAGTTTCCCCTGACAATAGTTACGGTTCTCTCAAAACCACTGGAGGGGACAGAGATGGCTTTAGAACCGGCCTCCATCTTGCTATTCTGCGATTGAAAGTTGTTCTGCAACAAAAACAATGAACAGCATCAGTATCCTATGTAGTGATCTGACACGCTAAGAACATCTGTCAGGAAATAATGCTTTATTTTCAATGATGACAGTGTTTATTTAGCACGCTACAGTCAGTCCAGATCTCAGGAGACGTCCCGGGGCGAGCTGGTGCGAGTTAATGTGTGACTGAATGACATTCATAGCATCAAGAGCAATCCTCTGATGAGCAATTTATTGCGGTGTTTTGAAGCTGTTGTCAGATGTGTTGTCAAATTTCACCCTTGTTGTCAAGACAAGAAGTGCAATCGTCTAATCATGAAGATCTTTTAAATTTGAACCCACATTTTCAAGCTCTAAATATGCCTGTATTCAAATTCCAAAATTCTCGTCAAGTGCCAAATTATGATGAAGTGTAATTTAAAAAGTGAACGTCTGACCTGACCCAGCAAAGTGTTTCAAACCAAAAATCTGTCATCACCTTAGTGGATAATGTAGCACAATGAGTTTTCGACAATTTGATCCTGATGAGTCATTACTTGTTTGTGAAAGTTGCAGAGATAGACTAACCTAGCTAAATTAAACTTAAGACATAAGGTCAGTTCACACAAAGAATAATTTCTATGAAGTACATTTTAAAAACCATTCGAATTTTAATAGGAGAGTCCACATCAGAGTGAGAAAACAATAAAATAAATGTTTTTTTTTAAAACAGTAACAAACATAGTCAGTAACAAACTGTTCAAAACCTATTCCCCACAATCCAGAAGACAAACTGTTCAAAACCTATTCCCCACAATCCAGAAGGCATTTGTTGTGGTCTTGAGAAAGCCAAAACCTTCATGTGAATAAGAGATGATGTCACACAAATCCTGTCAACAAATATCCTCCCCAGTTAAACCCTGGCAGCTAGAATGACCACACTAAATTAGGTCAGTGGAAAAAACACTTTCTCCTTGGCCTACTGAGTGCCTCAGTGCAACTAGCTAAGAACAACCAATGTTTACAAAGTCAAGCCCACTTGAAAACAAAAGGTTTGGAAAATCGATACTTAAGACTAAAAACAATCCAACAATCCACCCTTCGCGTGCTTGAAGAAAATTGTCAAGCATCTGCAAAGTTTGAAACAAGTTGAATAAAGAATTACTTTTGACAGGATGTCAATAATATTATAAGTCTCTGAAACAAGCGTATAAAGCCTACCTTCAGAAATCCTTGCTTATTGTTATGTGCTGGGTAGCTGTTGCCTGTTACATCAGATCCTGTGTCCTGGGTGTCATTTTCCTGTCAATGACACAGCCTTATTAAATATTCCGTTTCGTATAGTAAGTTTCTCACTTTACTTTCTGTCTGCATACAGTCACATATGCACTACATGCACTCTATACTTTACTAAGATAGGGAGAAGATGCATCCCTTTGACTAGCTAAACCTGATGTGGAGCCGTGGGACACAAACACACCTGCCTCTCGTTTTAAGAGGCTGGTGTTCGAATTCAAGAGACATTAATTATTAAAAGTTGCTGGTAACCAGAAACTCATTGGCCACAGTAACTGAGGCCTGCTTTACAACAGAGAGTCCAGAAAACAAAGACCACCACCAGGCAGAAGAATGTATGCTATGCAAAATAGGATTAAACCAAACAAACTAAACAGAAGACTAATGTAACTCTAGACTAATAACGCTGTATAATAAAACCAAGAGCTCAGCAAGGCTACACTTGTTTAGAATATGCAACATGACACGAACAACACACTGTGATATCATTCCAAAGAAATAAGCAAATGTAAATTCAATAAAATAAATATTAGATTTTTTTCTAACTTTGAGTACTTTTAGCCATTTAGATATTAAACTCTCTTAAAATACACATTCGCCGACTTGTTTATTTGTCTACTAACAATGCACAAAAGTGGATAAACAAGAATTATTTTTTTCTCTTAATGAACATAATAGATCACCATTAATTCTGTAGAAGAAAATAATGGTGGTGGAAATTAAATTTATGTAACAAAACGGCACAATCTTTTGGTTTGTTCAGGCTAATTTCATAGCTTCACTTTTATGTATCCTAAATGAACCCAATTATATAACAACACCTTTTTCATAATCAGATGTACACTAAAAATATCTGTTCACTGCTGCTCCTCTTTATTTAGCATTTTTGATACAAGTAGTGGGTAAAGTGCACATGTTGGTCGCAGTGAAAGTCTTGAGCAAATTTCATAAAATGCACAAAAATCATTTTAACACAAACATTTATGATTTGTGTCAATTTCATCCTTTTTTAGCATATCTGAGTTTTAAAGAGTAATTTTTAAAAAGGAGTTTGTATCGTTAAAGCATAATAATAAATTCTATATTAAAATAGTATATTAATAAACATTGGCAACCGAGCTGTAAAGTGCACGTTCGTCATCTGAATAGCGCGTGAAGCTTTAAATTAGCGATCTAGCTTAATAAGCTTCTTAGCTTTAAATAAGTCGATCTACAATGACGCAAAAGTCGCACGAATTCCGATATGACCATTCAGACTGAGGTCGTGTTGCGAAACATCAGACCTGCATCTGATTTAGGACCATGGAAGTGGCTGAGATCAGATTAAAAAAGATCGGATACCTTCTGGTTTGTCCTGTTCACACTGTCATGCAGTAAACAGATCTGGGTGGCATATCAGCAAAAAAATCTGATTTTGGTGGCAGTGTAAAGGGGCTATAGGCCTATACATATCATATTGAAGAAATGAACTAGTTAAGAAAGTATGTCAAGTATGAAAACTTGCTGTGAGTTGTTAAACTGTAACCTAACTCATGATGGCTCAAATAAAAAAGAGGATGGAAGACACACAGATGTAAAGAAAATCTATTTAAATTATTTATAGTAAAAACAATTGACATAAAGTGCAGCGTTCTCTTGTTCCAAACTTCAAAAAATCTTCCTATTATGTCTGTCCTTAGATGTTAGTGAGATATTTACCGGTAATGGTTTGGAGACTCCAATGTGTACGGTTCCTAAAGCAGTGCTCTTCAGAACATGAACAGCCTCGGCTAGACTCGCATGGCTCAAGTCGGTTCCATTGACTAACATCAGCCGGTCGCCTGGCAACAAGCGGCCATCTCTCTCTGCCAAACCGCTTGCTACGAGAGAGCGGATCACTATGACAGTCTGCGTTGGGTTCATGGGGTCCTGAGAGAGTTTCAGAAAGCGACAGCGAGGTAGAGAAAGACAAGCATATAATATATTAGGAGACAGGGGTGCTATGCTGTAGTACACTTGGATCTACAACATCAAAACTTTGATGTTTGAGAGCAATGTCTGGTGCTCCTCCCTCCAGGATTTCAAAACAAGTGGGACTCTCCAAACCAAACCAACTTTTGTGAAATCCAAACTCTCGTTTCATAGTTTTTGTACACAAACACACACATACACATACCTGGTAGTCTAGTACACTAAATCCCAGACCAGAATAGCCTTTCTGCAGCTCATAAACTTGAATCTCGTTCTCCCACATGGCCTGATGGGATAGCACTGGAGCGTCTGTCTTCCCATCATCCTCTCTGCCAGTGCTGATCAAATTTTGCTCAGCCTGTTTCATAAACCATAAGTAAAAATTACAGATGAGACATCAAAAAGATAAAATGGTTAGCAAAGGGAAACTTTTGTATAAGTTGCATTTGTGTCTAAAATACTTCTCCTGAGAAAAAGAGTAAAAAAATGAACCTTATTGGAAATAAGAAGTATTTAGGTTCTAATTTTGACATATTACTTGATTCTAATTTTCATTTTGTAGGGAAATAATGACAGATTTTCTTTACGACTGTGATAGTTGGCTACAAAGAGTAGTATTCAGATAGAGGGCATGGCCATTTCGCGTCTTTTGCGCGTATATTCGTTCTTTTAAATGTAGACTCGCCCTAAGTGCGCTCAAATAGGGAGCAACGCGGTCGCGATGCACATGGGGTGCGACGCTCCCGTTTTTCCATGCCGCATCGAGGTGAAAATATTTCAACTTTTCAGAATGCCACAGGTCATGTGACAAGAACCAAGCAACCAAAATGGACAAGCTCAGTGAAGATGCTGATACAGATGATCACAGCACAAATAAATGTGGAAGTTATTGCATATAACCAGTCATGTCAGTGCATATAACACATATCCTTTATGTTTATACCTGCTCGTCTCAACAGCTAACGTGGCCATTGTTGCTTAGGAATGACAGACACCTGGACATGTTGTCTGCGCGGTTTTAGACGCGAATTGTGAATCACCCCTTAGTTAGGTGGTATGATGTTCTACATGACAAAAATAGTTAACCATCCTTGACTGTTTACGCTGAATAACCAGAAAATAACTGGCCTCCCCGTCAGTACTAGTTTCTAATGGAGTTTTTGGGTTGTTGCCACAGTCATCTTTGGCTTGCTCATTGGGGTCTACAGACAATTATATATATTTTATAAAATTTTCAGTGTAAGATTAACATCCGTCAGCGTAATGCATTGTCCTTTCAACTATTTAACAAAATTAATATATGACTCATATTACAAGCATTGACACCATGTTCCTGCTGTATGGAAGAGAACTTGCTGTGCCTGATTTTAACAGCCATTGGCTTGATCATTGGATGTTAATTATCTTGAAGCTTTCAATGGACCCACTTAATCAGAACCCCTGGAACCAGTGGACGATATTGTACCGCAATGTTTTTTTCCAGTAAAGGTGCTTTGAAGAAAAAGTGCTCTATAAATACAACTAAACTGAGTAGAATTCAACTAAGCATGTTGACTCCCATGAGAAATATAAAATCAATAACTTTTAGTAGACTACATTCTGGGTTGTTTTAACTAATCATTGGGTAAAATATGGGTTGCCAGATCTGTGTAACAAATTCAGTCCAATGGCCTATCAAAACAAGCCCAAAACTAGCCCACACACATTTCTCCCGGCAACACACCACGGCAATAGTTTAAAAGTAGCCCTTTTCCGTGGGAAAACTGCAGAAATGGCAACCCTGCTCTGAAAATATTTATAAAAGTATAGATGAAATCCTTATTTGTAAAACCTTTTAATGACAAAAAATGCTGAAAAGCGGTTTTAAGTAAAAGACACAAAACAGACAGATCTTGATGATTTTCTGTGTAGACTTTTACCAACAGCATGCATGCTGTTCCTTTAAATGCAATGATAGACAGACACACGTACACAAGCTGACACATTTACAAAACCTTTTCATTAAATTCTGCCAGTAGCTCCTTGAGGGTAAGTTGCACATCATTATCATCAGCATCAGCATCAGCATCATCTTCCTCGATGAGTGTGGGTTGAATGAGGCGACTGCACACCACAGAAACTCTCACAGGAAGTTCTTTAAGCAAACAAACCACTTCCTTATGTGTCTCACCAATCAGAGACGACCCGTTCACCTGCAGATAAAACAAACAAAGCATGTCTTTGATTCTGTCGATCTAATCCTCTGGGCTTTTCTTGTGTCAGGATGTGCTATTTTTAAGTATCTGTCATAAATGATATGCATGTACAGTCAATGTTGAGTTAAGAGCTATGCATGAAACAGAATGCAGAATGAAAGATGAGTGCCTTTGGTTATTATTTAAGCTAATGTTATGTACCAGAGTTTGATCACTACAGCACAATATATAAACAACAGTGTTGTACTGTATGTTTGTTGTGCTTTTGTTTTTCTGACATTATATAATTCAAAGTATATAAATTCTATAGTGTTTTTATTTATATAGTATTTGAAGGAGCCACTACAAGGCCAAACGTATGTGGACACACCTTTTGAAGGGATAGTTCACCCAAAAATGAATATTATTACATTGTTTACTCATCCTCATGCCATTCCAAACATGTTAAATATTTTGAGGAATGTTGGCAACCAAACAGCATTGACCCCATTGACTTCCACTGGATGGATACCAAACCACTGTGACATTTTTTAAATATAACGTTATCAAAGTTTTGAGTGATGTGAGGGTGTATAAATGATGACAGAATTTATATTTTTGAATGAACTGTCCCTTTAAGTCCAGTAAGGCAAATCTACGATGACATTCTCAAGAATTATATTTTCCCAACCTTGTGGCTTCCAACTTTTTTTGTCACTGCATGACAAAGCCTCTGTGCACAAAGCATGGTCAGTAAAGAAATAATATAATGACACTCTGTAGAATTGTGCGCTTCAAACTTTGTGGCTTCCAACTTTTCTGTCACAGCATGACAATGCCCCTGTGCCCAAAGCCTCATATGGAAGATCTTGTCTGGCCAGCACAAAGCCAAGATCTAAACCCAACAGGACAACTTTGGAAAAGTCAGAACGCCGACTGTGAGCCAGGCCCTATTGCTCAACATCAGTGCCTGACCTTACTGATGCTCTTGTGTCTGAATAAGAGCGAATCCCAACAGCCATGTTCCATCCTGAAGTCAAATACTTTGCTGGAAAAGTGAAGCTGTTAATGCCAATTCCGAAATGAAGCATTCAACAAGACCAATATCTGGTCTTGGGTGTCCACATACTGTCTGCCATATTAAAGAGTATGAATTAAACCTCTAGAAGTTCGTCTCCAGGGCGGATGATTCCCGACTGTCCCACTGGACCCTCCGGCAATATAGAGCAGATATAATGATGACCATCCCTGGTGTCCAAACTCACACCTAGACCACTGCTCTCACTGAACTTCTCAACCTGAGCCACCTGCTCAAACCCAGATAACACTCATGAGAAAGTAAATATAAACACATTAAGTATATTAAACAGCTTTAATACCACACACAAAAATCAATAAGGCAAATGAACAGACATATACACATATACATTTACACACTCACCATGATTTCATATTGAGGGTCCAGTTTACTTTGCCACATGTCCTTTAGTTTTCTCTCCTCTTCCTCAGACAGTTTTTGTACTAAAACATGAAAAGTGATTGATAGACATGAACACTTACGACATCATCACAGTATAGTACAGATCAAGATTTTCCACAAATGCCAGTTGCATTCTAAGGTGGACAGTACTTTTACTCTCAAGCACATTTTCTGCACTCGATTACAGAGTTTATTTAAAAATATATATATTACCTTTTACTCCACTACATTTCAGATTTTTGTTTCACCTTTAATACTTCAGTACATTATTAGCACAAATCTAATATTTTCTTATTCTTACTCTATCATTTTACACAAAAATTGTACTTGAGTAAAAATGTATTTAAGTATTAAAGGTAAAAAAACACTTTTATTTATCTAGTCAAGTAAAAAGTATAGTATATAGGGTGACCATATAAGTCATTTCTCCCGGACACGGGCGTCCTTGCCAGGATTCCGATGCGTCTTCCAGGATTCACATTTGTCGACCGCATACGTCATCGAGGTTTATTATTTCAGGTTTTATTTAAAAAAGGCAGGCGTTATATTTCAAGGTAAGAATGACTACAATGATTATAAGTCTTAAGCGATGTTAAATGTAAATTTCTAATGCTTTTTTACTGAAATGTAGGAACCTCGATGACGTATGCGGTTGCGGAAGACGCTCCCAAGTCCTGGCAAGGATGCATCCGGGAGAAATGGCTCATATGAAAGTGACCTATTTGTCAGGTATGGTGACCCATACCCGAAATGTGACCTCTGCTTTTAACCAATCCAATGAGTAGTGAACACACGCACAGCAAGTGGTGAACACACGTACACCCAGAGCAGTGGGCAGCTATCACTGCAGCACCCGGGGAGGTAATGCAGGGGTAAGGTGCCTTGCTCAAGCGCACCTCAATTGTTACCTGTCGGCGCTGAGGATCGAACCAGCAACCTTCTAGTCACGAGTCCTACTCTATAACCATAAGGCCACGATTGCCCCTAATATGGTCACCCTAATAGTATATACTTTATGAAGTATTTTTTTCCAAAGTAAAATAATAGCCTACTTGAAAAATTTACTTGAGAAGAGTTAAAAAAAATTGAGAACTGTCCACTTCTTTCTCGTGTCATGATAATGCTAATAATGCTGTTGCGAGCATGATTTTTTGGTTTGTTGTTTTATCTAGAAGGCTTCTTAAAGGCACAATATGTAAGATTTTTTTATTAATATATCCAAAAAATAAGCATCCAGTGTGGACAAAATGTTGAAATATAATGGGTTCTAATGCAAGCTGGGTTTTGTCTTTTGGGTCTTTTGTCTTTTGCGTCGCGTCCGGTGTAGACACATTGTTTTTGTATCAAATTGTCGCCTCTAGAATGATAAGGTTCTGAAATCATAATTTTTTGGTCAAAATTAAATTATTCAGCTATTTATATTTTGTAATGTTTTTTTCTTAACATTATGTACATTTTGAGACTTTTCAAAAAGGTTTAATCCAAAAAGTCTAAAGGAATGAAAAAACTTTGAAGCTCAACATATCAAAACTGCTCAGAATGTAGATAAAACCTTATAATTCCAAGAAGAAGACAATATTTGAATCCAAAGAAACGTATTTTTACCAAGTACAGTATAACTTGGCTATTCATTCTGTTCCTGTTACATCAGGTGTGCATTGTTCTCAGTCGCGGTTCAAAACCAGGTGTGTTTGACTTCATGTGCCTTTATCTTTACTAAGTTTATTCAATCATGCTGATTATTTTCTTATTAACTGCACAAATACTAATCCAGCACAAACCAACCTGAAAAAGCATGAAAAATCATGCTGTTTTAAGCAGGGTACATGTTCCACTCCTTCAAACTGAAGAAAGTATCAGAACTTTTTCTGTGGTAATCACCAGCATTGCACAGATGCTTTCCACAGACATTAAGCTGTAAATAACCTACAATATTCCTTTAACACAACATGTTCTGTTCTTACGGGATGACTGGTGGTTGCAGTTCTCCATCTTGGACTCCAAATAACAGGTTTGCTTCGACTCAACTGTGGTCAGAAAAAGAACAAACAGAAATGGAAGCATTTATTAGATTTAAGGAGGTAAACTTTACAGATACAACGAAAATGCATGAATAAAACACAATGTGAGTGAATGAAAAAGACCAGAGGTATCACTAACTGCTCTCTCTGTTGAAGTTGAGGTCATGTTGCTCAGTGTAGAGAACTTTGCCGTGGGGTAGCACTGACTTCGGCTCTGGTAGATGGGGGGGTGGAGGAGGAGGCAGGAGATCCAATGGTGTCAGGGGTCTTTCGGAGGTTGTGGACATTGTGGGGGGGGACAAATCCAAAATCTCCTCTGCCATTGGTTCACTGCAATCATTCAGACTCTGATCATCCACCTGACACACACAAACAGACTTATCCATATTAGTAAAGACATCTCATACTGTATGGTTTTCATACTAATATATACCTAATACACCTGCAGCCTTTAAACCAACCCTCATCCAAATCTATTAAAATTGTTAGATTTTGATATAACATGGCAATTTTGAGACTTTCAGTGAAGGCCACTTCCAGTAACTTCCCGAAAAAATTCCAAACCTACACACATACACATGTTAAAGACTACGTTCAGACTGTCAATTCAAATCCGATTTTTAAGCACATCCGATTAAAATCCAATCACATTAAGCAAGTGTGAACAGCAAAAAGTCACATTTAATCTTTTTTACAAATCTGTTTCAAGCTTCATTCAAATGGGGTTTGAAATCCTACTTAAATCACTTTTCTGGAAATCCATTTCAGTCTGAATGCTCAGATCGGATGTGAGTAGCTTTTGGCTTACGTTACGTTTTCGTGCCACATGAAACACCACATAAGCATGTCAAACGTCAATGGAGAGATATGGTTGCTGTGTAGTTGTCTGTCTGCTGGAGGAGACGGGAGGACTGAATAAAGCCGCGCATAACAAATAGTAATCACATATCATCAGATTGTAAGAAAAGTTCACCTTGTTTAACTTTACACAGCGCTACTTTGACTGATCAGCGTATGACATCACGATGCTGCGAGAGCGACACAGAGCAGTGTGCTGTGGAATCGTTTTTCTAAATGTCACTGGTCGGTCTGCACAGCAACGTATGAAGTTTAACACTCCCTGTTAACACCATTGCCAAAGAAACCAAACCAGATATTGCAAAAATCGAGAGAGCACAATGGGACACTCATATTGGATCTGATCAATAATTGAATCTAGCAATCAATTTTAAATTAGAGTCCAATCGGACATGAACAAAAATTTGGGATTTGGGTTGACAGTCTGAACAAAGCCAAAGTGTAATATGTATATGATGAGTATGTTTAGTGTGATAAATTGTGATAAAATCTTTTCCTAAATACATGTACTGTTGTATGGCTTAAAAGTGAATACAAACCCAAATTATTTGCAGTTTGTATAGAATCTTTTTATTTGAAATTTGGGAAAAATACTGTTAGGAGTTAACAGAATTAAAGAAATATTATCATTTTAAACACATACCTATGAATAGTAAATTCAGAAAAACTGAAAATAATATTGAAACGGTCTTTCTGCGGATGTAAATGTGATGTGCTATGAACGTATTATATTGTGTATATATTAACACATTGCACATTTTGTTATTGGCAATAAAGGGATTTGATCTTGAGACAAAATACCCCAAAATGATTGAAAAATGATTTCATAATATTTATTTCCAGGAGAGTTAACAGATCTTTAAAGACATTATAATTGCATTTTCTCAAAAAATTCAAATGAAAATGTTACTAATGGATCATTAAGCTTTAGGTTTAGTGTTTTTAAACGCTTTGTGACAGGCCTACTGATACCAAAGCAGTGTCCTGGTAATTCTTGCTCAAAAATAGCTACAAATAGAATTCACATTGTTTTCTAAAACTAATGACAGATTTGCACAAACACACACATACACACACAACAAGCAGCAATGTTATTAATCAAACAGGCTACTATTCAGCATAAGATAAAAGCTACAATGCAAACTGTCACACGGCATTCTCATGCGTAAACACAGTGTAGTTATACTATCAATAGACTTTCAAATCACAGAAAAAGTAATTGCAAAAAAAAATACTCACAGCGACAATGTGATCTCCAGTGTGAATCTGTCCATCACTCTCCATCCTGCTTCCCTTTAATATACTCTTTATTACAAACCCACCTGCCTCTAAAACTACACACAAGGACAAAGAAAATAAACACATTTCATTAAACCTTTTATTTAGACAATGTAGCTGCTTGTTAAATGTGGACTTTTATCATGTCTCATCAACTGACAGGAAAATAATCGTGTTAAAAGAAAACAATACTCATAAATCATACCTGTGTCCAGGTTTTCTGTAGACTTAGCGATGTTGACGCCCAAGCCGTTTTTGGCTAATCTTTTGCTACTGAAATCGATTTCCTTTCGCTCTGCTGAATCCTGTAAAAGGATCATCCTTCATTTACAGTTATCAACTTTTGATTATTTTGCACTTTCAAAGTCCACATACAGTGAAAGTTTGGCAGTTTGGCATTAAGATGATAACAATGTTTTAATCAAGATTAATGACTTACACAGTGTGAATAAAGTCACAATTTAAATACAAACTCTCTCTCGCGCCTTTTGCATATTGTATTGACTTTCACTCACTCAACCTCCAACCCCTTGTGTGTTAACGCCAATTAATGTCAATCACTGCACGTGTGATGTGATTTTAACACAATTCAATCAAACAACTCTTTATTTTCTCACCATTATGTAATTCCCTTCAAATCACAATGAATATGCAAAGTGAATAATCACAGATGCACACACAGAGGAGCAGAAGCCTTGCACTTGTCTTTTCCGCACCTGAGTGTCCTGTTGTCGGGCGATCGGGGAAGAGAGGTCACCATCAGCGGTGGCGATAAGAAGTTTCACTTTGGTTCCGGCAAAACGAAGCTCCTGTGCCACCTCCTCAATGCTCATGGAGGACACGTCAACATGACCAATCTGGAGGAGCAGATCACCACTACGCAATCTGCCATCCTGTTTACAAATGCACACCTGCAGGTCAGGACTCTCTATATTACAGCATGTACACTATCAATGTGAATCTGTGATGATTACATACTTTTCCTGCTGGACCTTCAGGTAGAATGGTTTTAACCATGGTGCCGGTAGTCCTCCCTCCCACAATGCCGAAACCCAGGCCTGATCCGTCGTTCTGTAACTCGATCAGATGAATCTGTCGAGGCTGTGGGAAAATTTGATCAGCGGCATTATAAATATGTTCAGCTTGTGTCCATTTCATCTTAACTGTTCGAGGTTAGCAGGTATTCTTACAGTGGACTACACCCGCATGAGAGCGAGACTTTCACAGCAAGCACCAAACCTAACAAGTCCATGTCTGGGAAAGCCAATGTATAATGCTAAATGTACTTTACTTATTGTGGGAATGTAATTAAATTAGTCAATAAGATCAAACAAGATGTGTACTGATTAAGCAAGTATTGATTGGCAGTTATTGATGCATTTCAATTTCCCATCAATTAATTTTTTTGATCATTTCTCTCACAATATTAATAGGGTTCAATGGCTAGACTTAAGACAAATACTTTTATCATAAAATATCTTCCCACTTTACTGTAGAACATGTGCAAACCATGCTGCTTTAGGGTCACAACCTGAAAGTGTAATGTTACGTTTTTGTAATGGGATTAAAGAATGTATTATTTAGTGGTATCTCATAATTTTTGTCATTCAAATGGGTTAAAAATCATACATTTTATTATTTCAACAGAATTTGTCAAAGGCGTTAATTTTCCCAGGGTTGCCAGATCTGTGTAAGAAAAAAAAACATTTGACCACTTTAGCTGTACCATCAGATATAAGTGACTGTTTAAACTGCCATAAGCGGGTTTCATTCACGCACACAAGGCCAATCTAATGTTGTTTTCAAACGCATCCTTTGTTGTTTTCATGTCACAGACACTCGATAAACCATTGCAGTCTATCTGTTCTTCCGGTTTTCTGTCCACCTCTGCCTGGTTTTCGATTTCTACATGGCAGCGGAGTGAAATTTGTCTATAGCAAATAAATTGTCCTTGGAAATTTTAACCCGCGGAATAAAAAACAACCCGAAAGCAACAAAGGTAGCACAATCCTGAGGAAAAACGGCAGACTAGGCAACCCATCTGATAATGATAATGTAAATATGAGCACTGGCCGTGTTTTCATTCTATTGAATTTTATGATAATTTATCTACCTAATATATAAAAAAATATCAGTTCCTAAAACAAAAAAGAGTTCAGTGTTTGGTGATAAAATGTTACGCTATTATTTTTCAAAGCCTACTACTAATGTGATGTACATACTACTATATATCAGATTTAAAGGAGCCTTACTCTGAATTGTTCAGCAAGACCAGAGAGGTTTTTGGAAAGAGAGACAGTGTGGCTCATCTGTGGGGGTTTGGCCTCCGCCACTGGTCCTCTGGCTACAGTTAAGGTTACCGTGGAGGAGGCTTCCTGAAGAATCTTCACGGCCTGTTCATGCGTCACTGAGGAGTCAATCAGCTTACCATTGATTGCCAAAATCTGATCATCCTCAAGCAGGCGTCCATCACTGACACAGGAAAAGGGAGAAAAAAGTGTTGATATCATGTAAATATATATTCATGAATTATGCAGCAGTGAACAATCCAGCTCTGACCTTTAATAATCTGTGACGTTTTGCTGTATTTGCATTTTTGTCTGTTATACTTTACCTGTCTGCCACTGATTGAATCTCCTGTATGAAGATACCATGACCTCCGCTGCTTTCAGCATCCACGGCAATAATGCGGATGCCTAAAGCACTCTCTCCCCTCTCCACGTCAAAACTAAGAACGGTCCGACCCTGATCAAAAGAGTGAGGGAGAGAAAAAATGCATTAATATTGTTTTAAGCGACACAGTGTAGAAATCATATTATTTATGAAAGGATGCGAGAACAGCACGTGACAGGAAACATCTAACGTATGTAAGGTGCTTTGATTTTGTTTCATGATGGCAGTGTTTATAAATAGCCTACCCGGGCAATATACTGCAGATGTGAAATGTCCTCTGTGACGCAGGGGTCAAAAGTCACTTGATTGGTGGATCGGTCATTGCTTCGCTGGGCAGAGAGGTAGGAGTCTCTATACCTCAGCGTGGAATTGGGGTGAGAAGCATTCACAGAGTCCACATCATCGCTCATAGACTGGGACTGAGGCATCATTGGAGAACCCTGTACAAACACAGAGCCAGAAGGATGTAGTTAACTTGTCTTAGTAAATTGTCACCAAGCTGTATTTTACACATTCTGATGTCTCATGCTTTCTATCTACAGCATTATTCCTTATCCGAGTATGATTTGTTTTGTTCAGCTTGTCTTTGTTCATCATTGAGTCATGCTGATGAATATGCTGTAAGCCAAAAGCAGACTGTTTAAAAGTCCAGTGTATGAAATTTAGCGGCATCTAGCGTGAGGTTATAAATTGCAACCAACGGCTCACTCCACCCCTCCCTTCCGGAGTACTACGGTGGATGACACAGAACTAATATGTCATCAAGTTGTCACTTCTTTGCCGAAGGAGATACAGCATTTACAAAACGCGCTCTGTCGGGGGATTTGTCCCTTTAGAGCTACTGTAGAAACAACATGGGGAATTCCATACAAGAGGACCCGCATTGTTTGTAGATAGAAATTGCTCATTTAATAACATAACTCTTCATTATGTAGGTTCTTTACACATCTCTGGAGACAAATATGTATGTTATTTTGCATTTCTGACAATAGATCCTCCAAAAAATGACCTGCTGAACCTTTAACAATGTAGGCCTATACGTGAACTGTGACTGTGTGATACTCATACTTGTACTTTTACTAATTTCTCATCTAAGCTTAACTAAGCTCGGAGTGTATTTGTGGATGTCTCTCTAGTGTCTGTGTGTGAGTCTTGCTGAACCCAGACTCTCTCTCTTACTCAGAACAGATTTAGTGGTCAGCCCAGGTAAGTAGCTTATGCAGCCTCGGTTTGGTCTCTGGTGCAGTTTTCAAAGAATGATCTATCTGAATACATCACACTGTCTCTCACAACAGACTTTCTGTATTAACCTGGCAGCAAACATATACATTTTGAAGACATTTTAATTACTTTTCACAGTATGCAGTCACATACTGAAAAGCTTTTTTTGTCTTGAATATGTCTTTATTTATACACGTATAGTACTTAAAAAAATTTTTGTGGCTGAATAAATATCACAAAAATAAAAAGCAATGTTAACTTAATAAAATCAAATAAAATCAATAAACAGATTTTTTCCGTAGGACATATAAATTTTTTATAAAAAAGCAAGTAAGAAAACGTTATTTATAAAGCACTTTACAACCACCAAAGTGGACCAAAGTGCTGTACAGAAAAATAAATAAATAAAGACGTATACAAAAATGAGATATAAATACATCACATATACTAAAACAATCAAAAGGTCAACATCAAGTTTTAAAAGTCAAGGAGAAAAGATGTGATTTGAACAAAAGCGAAGAAGACTGTCACGTTTAAGGCGCTGCCACAGTAAAGGCACGTTCCCCTCTCAGCTTACGTTTTGTTTTAGGCATCTAACAGTTTATCAGCTGACCTGAGAGAACGAATGGCCATATGAGAGTGTCGCAGCTCAGAAATGTCGAGTGGGGCAAGACCAGTTAGTGCATCAAAAACAAACCAAATCATTTTAAATTGGTCCTAGAAAGTGTACATGCTGCTAGTGAAGTGATGCTAAAATGGGAGTTTGTATTTCTGAGTTCCAGTTAAAAGACATGCAGGAGCATTTTGCCCCATTTGCAGACAAGTGACCAAAGACCCCCGCATACAACACATTACAGTAATCCAGCCGATTGGTAACAAAGGCGTGGACAACTGTCTCAAATAGCTCTCTTGAAAGAATTGGCCTTTATCTTGGCCAGCTGCCTCAGTTGGAAAAAGCTTGATTTACCGACTGCCTTGATCTGGCTGTTGAACTTAAGTTTGGATTTGAATTTTGATACCTGTCCTGTTAGCATAGTAAAAAAACGATATTTTTTCATGTTTTTCAGAATAGTGGATTTTTTTAATACTTTCCTTCTTTGATTGGGAAATGCACCTTTAAACAAATGCATAAATAAGAAAATGACAACAGAGAATGCAAATAAACAAAAAGGATCCATATGAAGCCGTACATACTGTATTTCTGATATACTGTATAACTGAAAGAGCTATGACTTCTTATGGCATTTTACGGATAGAGTGGTTCAAGAAAAACAGAGTTTCGGCAACTGAATACTCTCGTCTGGTGTCTGCTGCAGCTGCTTCTCTCATTTTTGGCCAGCTAAAGGATTTTAAGACCATCAATTGTGGTTTTACCTTATAAAACCGACTTAAACACCCACTGTGTCTATTTTCCTGATGGTATCTGTGGAGCTAAATGATCTGAGGTGCTCTTTGGTTGCATTGAAAGCTTGGGCCAACATTGCCTATTTTCAAGATAAGATTTCCCATCATTACGCTGCACCTTAGACACGCACACATACATGCACACACGCACACACACAGATACACACACACCTATCTCATACGCTGTGAACCCAGACCACCTTTGTGACTTCTTACCCTAGCACCCTTGAATAACCCTTCCCCCCTCATGTCTCTTGGGCTCATATGACCTCTTTACATGATCCGGAATTTTAGTCCTCTCATTCATGATTCTGCAGAACATCAGACTAAAATATAAGCTCAGTTAGCACTTCCACACACTAGCTAGTTCTATTATAATGTCCAATTGTTAAGTCATTGCATCATATTGCATAAAGGGCTCTCAATAAATCTAAAGAAAATATTATATAAATAGAATTCATTCAAATAATTTACATAAACAGTTAGAGTTTAACTTTTAAAAAGATCATATATTATGTCGTACTAGGTGTTTTAAAATTGAAAAATGTGCTCTTTGTGAATGGCTCCATAATCATTCTGTTTTAGCGGCTCTGGCAAGGCGAGTTTCAGGGTTTCTATTGATAACTATGGCAACTTTTGGCCCTGTGGGGAAATAAACTTTCTAAAACGCACTTTTCACACCATCAACAATCAACACTGTTGTCTCAAGCCGATTAAATGTGTGAACAATGTTCAGCAGTGTACATATACATTGATCAAAAGAGGATTTAGTCTTTTTTAAGCTTTCCGCGATAGTGTCATTTCCACCAACGCTTCTATGGTGGAAATTACATTTTAAAAAAATTGGAATGACTCCTGCGTCTTGCTAGCCTTTTCTGTATTTGAAATACAATTAAATCATATTATACAAAATATACATATATTTGATATTTGCCTTAATGTTTCTGCTATTTTATATAAGATCATATTCAATTTTAAACACACTCTTTACTCAATGATAAACCAATAAAAAATGGGTAAACTGATTGTTATGGTGGCACAAAAAATGACAGCACAAAAAAATGATAAATGTTTTTTTTTAAATAAAAATCCTTTAATATATATTTTTAAGGGCAATAAATAATGTCTTGTGTTATTTCCTTGTATGTTTATTTTCATATATTTAAATGTGTCATTGCAATTCTTCTATTAAGAATTTTTGTATTTTCAAGTCTGTGCCTGGGACATGGTTAAAGCAATATAGAACATATACATAAAGCCGTTTAAAATTAGCAAAAATGTCCAAAACAGTATTGATATGATGTTCATATAACAGAAAGAAAAGCTGTTTAGCTTTGCATTTAGTAGCCTGATACTTCAAACTTGAATTACCCCAATAGCAGGATTTTTTGTTATCTTACTTTTGTAATATTTTTTCAAGGATGTTTTTTTTAAACAATACTAATAAATATTTTCACTATTGTCATCATGTGCCTGACATGTAGTCAAGAAAGTGGTAAGTAAAATCACTACATTGCAGAATTCTTTACTGGGGACCCCAAGGTGAAGGACTGCTATATAAAATGGAACTTTATGCAAATAACAATGTCAAATAAAATTATAAAGTTAGCTCCTAAAATATACTTCTATTCAGTCCATGTCACATTTGGATACTACATGATCGGTTACCATGGTTATGACATACAGTATATCCATTTGTTGTATGCCATAATTGTAGCCCTACTCAGCCAATCAGATGTACTTCATTTTATGATACTAATGGCACAGACATATGCATTTACACGATCTAATCTGGTTATTAAACTATACATTGCAGAGCATATTTCAATAGCACATTGTGGAACGGTTCACTATTATGTCATGACGTCTCTTGCAGCAATGTAGCATATCTGATTTGTTATGTCATATAGTGATGTTTGATACAGTCTCTGACCTGCTGTTGAGGTTGCTGCTGTCCAGTCTCTTGCATGATGAGTATCTGGTGGAACAGAGGGCTCTGTAAAACACTCTTAAGCAGACTGAGTTTTTCCTCGGTAGGCATTTCTCCTCTTTCCTTCAGCCTGTTCTGCAAACGCTCCACTGCCACCAAAGCACGCTGTGTGTCTATACACACACATACACACAGTAATTTACAAAGTATTGAGAAAATTAAGTCTTTTTTAATGTTTAAATATGATGACATATGGCAGACTGAGGGTGTAAGGATGACAATAAAATCAGTACATACCCATCATTTTTAATTCTTTGAATACTTAGCTACTGTGCTATAACATCTGCAAAAACACATGGACAGTAAAGTCATGTTAGTTCCCGAAGGGGAAAATATGCAATAACAAAAACAAACAGGTTTGTCCCTTTCTCAGTTTACCCAAGAGGCTTTGTAACACGTAGGCTATTGGCACATGATAGGCCTTACCTGAGACAGCAACACTGACGTTTGGCAGAAAGCTTAGAGGGACACAACTTGCAGAGCTCGCGCGTTTGTAACGGATGAGTTTTTATTAATTGAACCGACGCATCACTTCATAACTCATCGATCGCTCTGATAACGCGCTCTGTAATCTGTTATTCGTAATGATGTCATCTGAATTAGAGTCTCGCGCCGCTACGGACGGCACGCGCTCATCGCGTACTGAGCGAGCGGTTATGTTTGCGCTGCGCTGCTCCGGTAAGGCGCTTACCGGGAAGGCTTAGCATCTGTAACGGACTTAAACTGTGAACGACAGTAATTACAAGGGACAGATGTCCTTGCGATCTATCCGATAGGTGCGTTTGTCAGTGGGCGGTTTCACACCGTGGTCAACAATAGTACAGTATATAACCAGAAACAATATGGGAAGATTATTTATATAATTTATAATCATTTATAAAATCTATAAAGGGCCCATAAAAGGGGGGGGGGGGGGGGGGGGGTGCAGGTCGTAATTCATTTACTACTGTATTACCGCATAGAAGAACAAATTTAGAACTAAAGTAATTTGATCCAACTAACAAACAACCAGTTTAAGGATTGACATGCTTATAAATTAGTTTCCAGAAGAAATTGCATTTTAGTCTAACAGAGTGCAATAGAAATAAAGCAAGCAATTTAAACATCATATACGACAACTGAAAGCGCTCATCCCTGTTGCTAGATGACAGGCAACGCTTTTCATCAGGTTGATCGCTTTCTGTTATGCTGTCTATGTGCCTATCACTACCGTAAATCAATCAGTTTTGATTTCTCACCCCGCATTCACTTTCGGATCAACAGGTTTCCTTCGCAGCTCATGTGAAACGTTTGCGGACGTCCCATCTGATGCACATAAAGCTGGAATCCACTCTTTAACAAGATTTACGAATGTCGAAGTGGCGTTACAAATATCCAGCATTATAGACAATAGGTGGGATTACGGGAGAATGATAACCGGCTGTCAGCGCGCATGTCCGTGATGCGCCTTTGATCTCGTTAGTTTAATCAATGTCCTAAATGAATGTCAAACGTCCCCCCTCCAGATTTTAATAACAAATACATCACCTCTTCCTCTTATTATTAACGCACATGATAGACATTTAAATTACGAATGAACAAATTATAATTCGTAGGCTAAGAACTATTTACTCTTATGTTGACTAATATTGTGATAGTAAAATTGACACTGAGATTGAAAACAATATAAAACAGCTGAATGCTATATCTAGGCTACAATAAAAATACGTTGTAACAAATGAATGAAATGACGAATCATTTGAGTGTTACATAACTGCAGGTAATAGAAGGTCGACCTTTTAATGCTGTGCGCGCTCTCGGCCACCAGAGCGAGCTCTAGCCCTCCCGTCCTCCCAGCCCCAGATTTACCGCCCCTCTCTTTCCTCCCTTTCTTTCTATTTCCCTCCCACCCTCCATCCTTGAATCAAGCATCACTTTGCTTCCAAATTGGCTTGTCATTTTCTCTCGGCACTCGCTCCCTAGCTGTCGGGTCGCGGCCCTCCGTGCACGGACGATCTAGCGATGGACTCGCGCTGATCTCGCGGATTGTGCCATCGCTGGACCGACTCTGCGCATTTTGCTCTTAATCCAGAAAAACACTGATCGGGATACAAAAAAAGGGCTCCGATCCCCGGAGGTGCCGTAGACCCACTGGGTAAAGAGAAGGATACTCGATACATCGCATTTATCCTCCGCCTGCATCTTCATTCAAGCCTCATAAAGGCGCGTCTGGGAACAGAAGACCAAGCATCATTTGCTCGTTTCTCTGCGTCTCGTGTTTACCCACGGACACATTGTCACGGGAATTAAGGACCATTCTGACCGATCACAGTCCGATGGTGCTGAGCACATCCGGAGCGGATCATTCCCGTGCTTTGTAAGATGCGGTGAGTCAATGATTTTAAATGAGGTGACGTTTTTTCATAATGGTCAATAAATCAATGGCAGATGGACGCTTGACTAGTGGCGCTGTGTTTGTTGAGAAGTCGTAGTTTACTCTCCTCAAACTCTTCGTATCTTGCAGCTGAATTATGTCGTTTGTGTGTGTGTGAGAGAGAAAGAGGCTTTGGACACAGGATGCTTTTTGGTGTGTGTCGTGCGTGGTGTTTTAATGGGCGTCGGTGCGCGCGAGCGTGTGTTTGAGTGTACAAGTCGCTGCCTTTCAGCTCTTGACGTAATGAAACTGTTTCATTTCTTTTTTGGTGGCAATGTATCGCAAACGCCATATATCTGCCAAATTGCTGGTCTATACCCCTTCAGCTTTAAATAAGGAGAAGATTGTCAACGCCTCAGAGGACTGTGCCTTTCTCTGCTTCTGTCCGTCTCTTGTAGTGTGCTTGTCTGTTTGCATAGGAGATGTGTTGGTATGGCAGCATCTAGAAGAAGACAGCATCTTCAAAATAAGGCACCATTTAGCTTTGTTGAACGTTAACGACGATCCATGCAGCTGAACACCTTACAAATCTGCAGAAAGATCATATGACCTTGGTTTGACTAATGAAGACATATCTGCATTCTATAAAATGCTACGCAAAATCACTATGCATGGATTTGGATGTACACACACAGAACACATCCTACAATAGAGTATCATTGCTTGTTTTTTTGTCTGGAGGGATTATATTTATTTTTGAGTAATAAATGGAGACAACTCTCACCTACAGATGTTAAGTGATTGTTTACTTCTCGTGAATGTACCATATTAGAACTTAAGGAAGGGATGCAAATTCAGTACTGATTGCAGTACATTTGTGTCAGCATTCATGTCTGACAGGGTATTAAAAGATACAGGAAACAATGCTAATTTTAAAGAAATATTATACCCATGTCTCTTTCTGGAACAAAAGCTACACATGCACGCATCTGGCAAATGCTTTTATTCTAAGGAACTTGTATGGTATTTATCCGTTTCTGTGTTCCCTGGGAATTGAACCCATGACCTTGGTGGGACGAACAGACATGCTTCACCAGTTGAGCTGCAGGAACATCTAAGGGCCTTTGAAGTCACAACAACCCCAACAATGTACCTGTTTTTTGTGGTGCGGTTGTCTGGAGATATGCTATATAGTTGTCTGTAGGTTCAAAGACCTAACGCAAATTGTTCTATGACATTACCAAAAAGCATTCGTAATGATCATTGTTAATGAACAGGGAAATTCGTTTTTAGGGGGGCTAAAACCTTTCCAAATCTGCAGCAATTACACATTAAGGTTTACTTTTTCAAGGTGTTACTTCATCTGATGCCGTTTGCCATATAGATAGCCTCTTACTTTTTTACCGGCAATAAATAGAGGAGATATTTCAATAGTTGAAATAATTGATAGCGTACTACAGTCAGTGCTAGATAATGGACAATCAAAGATCCATTAAAGATCACCACTGACTGTTATTTGTGAAGCATGTAGCTTGCACAACACTGTATTGATGCGGCTGCGTTTGTTTAGACAAAATGACTTGAGATTTGGTCGAGTTTCTAGTAAAGATAATCTCTCTCCATTCCCATGTTTTGTCAGTGGGTGGTGCGTTGAATTTCTTTATAAGAGTTCACACGTAGGGTGGGGCTTTCGCATTGGTTTTTCACGGTTTGCCTTGATGGGGGTGTTGTATACTTGGTGTCTTAATGAATATGTGGGTTGCTTAGGATTTATGTCTTTATTAGGTGTTTGTGTGGTGTGTGCGTTCCTAGATGTGCAAATGTGTGATTGTTTGAATATGTTTTGAATATCGTAACATGGGTCGAAGTGTAATTTAAACCACTTTCTTACTATCAAACAGAGGCTTGTAGATGTTTTCATCATCAAAAGGTGACAAAGCCACAGAAGCACAGCATGCATTGGCCATTTGTGTTATTGGTTTGATTATAGAACCACAAATAAACATTCAGTCTATTGTGATTCCATCAAACTCCATGTAAATTTTTTTATTCATCCTAAGAAAACAATATATGATTGGCTCTTGCGGCTGCTCTGGGAACATCGAGTGTGTGTGCGTTTGAAGCAAATGGAGTAGTCCTGTTCTAGTGAGTGGACCTCTTCTCATTCTTCGAATGTCCTTCAAACTAAAATAGTGATTCACATGAATAATACAGCTTCTCATCTCTATCTCTTTCCTTCATTCCCTTTTGTTTTTGCTCGCAAATTCATCAATTTGATACACACCGAGATCAGGAGCTGAAAGCTACTAAGCGTGCACAGGTTGTGTTTTAAAATGTTTGTGTGTGTGATCGAATAAGGAGGTCAGCTAACAATGAAGATGAGATTTGAATAGCCTGCTGAAGGACTTTGATTATTTCAGTCCCAACAGGAAAGTGAGAGCACTGGATCCCAAATGTGTATGCGCGCGTATGCTTTTATTTTCATCCGTTTGTGAGGTTAAAAGGTTTTTAGGGGCCTTAAGTGATCACTGGAGAATTATTGCCTTATAGTCTCCGTGTGGAGAAAGAGAATGTGTAATGTGTGTGTGTAATGTGGGAGGGCTTTCGTGTATGCCCGTTCTGATAATGTTCAGAGCATGCTATGAGTCACAGCTCACGAAGTGCTTCAAGCTAAAGTCAGGTCAAAAATAGTGATGATGATGTCATCCAACATTGCTTCCTCACAATAATGTTTCCAACAACAGCTTCATGGAGTTCCGCAATCCCAAAGACCGTGACTGCGCTGGAATCGTAAATACAGCGTGACAAAGACAAATGTGGCCCTGTCAGTTTGTGGCAATATCAAAACCCTGTTATGCAAAACACCTTCAGCCCTATCAGAAAGGATATCTAAAGCAGCAAGCCAAATAAGAAATGTATTTTTTTGTATTGACTATTAGTATTGATTTAGTATTGAGTATTGACCATTTGCTTGTATAATTAATGTTGATCGGTTTGCTGTAATTGTGATTTAATCAAACGTTTATTCCAACTAGTAAGATTTTTATTGAACTTTTACAATCGGAATTATATCAGCTGTTACATAAGCAGGAGTCAGTGATGGCTGAATACACAGAGCGCAGTTGAGTTAGCAGTGGAGACGCGCACCTGTGGGAAGTCAATTATTCGTGGTGAGGATCTGCAGCACACGTATTTGCATGAATAGAAAATTTGCTTGTAAAATCTGCTCATTACCATTGTGTTTTCTTTAAAGCGTTGTCTTCGTGCATAGTGAAAACCGTTGTGAAAAAAACGACTGATGCATTACCCACAGCATTAGTGAACACCCTCGAACTTATCACCGCTTTCTTTGGCCACGGCCCGACCAAGAGGCCATATGACTGACAGGTAAAGAAACAAATCAAGTTTTGTGCCGCGTCATGTTTAGAGGCGTGGAAATGTCCCCGTAGTAACAGACCGGTGTAAAATCATGAACGTGTCAAAAGTTAACAGCAACAAAATGATTGTAAGTTTATGCCGTGAACATCACAAACTTTTAAGAATTAAGCGTTTAGTCGATCGTGATGAATTCTTATAGCAACCGTAGTAAACAAACACGAAAGCTTATTTCTAGGGATGCACCGATAATGATTTTCCATGGCCGATTCCGATACCGATTTTTTTACAAGCAAGCTGGCCGCATCTGATTCCAATTTCCGATTTTTTCCCTTTAAGCATCAACAAAAACAAAAAAAGTATAAACAACATGTTTATTTGGTTTTTCACAGATATTGAAAACAATAACTGTAACCATCTTAAATTAAAGGCTGTAACTGCACAATAATCACATTCAATCCAAAGATGGTACAGATATTTAGCTATTTTTTAAATAGGTTTAAAGTTAAACTTCATAAAACTGGCCTTAAAAATGAATACATCTGAAATTGAAGGCAACAACTGTGCATAGTTCAACAAATTAAACAACTCAATCAACACAATATCAACAACCCGAACAAAGACGTTTACTTATCAGCACCCAGATTTTGTTTATAAGTTTGATGTAAAGAAAAAGGGAATTTATCAGTGAAAGTAAATTAAACCAAAGTATATAAATAAATTATTCCAAAATGTTAAATCAAATAAAGATTAGTGCTGGTGCATTTTAAATCAAACTAAGTCAAAAGGCTATAATTTTAATGTAAAATTAAAAACAATCATCCTTAACAGAACTGACGTATGTTTCTTGCTTTTTAAAAGTGAATGCATGTTCTTTTTTACAAAAAGAAGCATTTCACGAGTTCACCTGAGCAGATAATGAAGACAGCAGGGGTAGTAAAAGTATGCGTGTTTGGCGTGCTGTCCGGGGAGCGGGTTCCGAGCTCGCCGATTCCATCCGATCTCGGAACGCTCCCGCCCCCCAATAGGGGCGAGTGCGCCGAGCTCGGAAACGGCCGAACCCAAGAACTCACCCCCCGGAGTTCTACTATCGACAAGAGCTCATGTAGAGGAGCCTGGGAGGTGGTGGGATGTGTAATCCTTTAGAGATGGCTTCAGGTAAAAATCTTTGTCAACTTATGCTTATGCTGGTTTGCTTGAGCTGATAGGGTAGAGTCTATGGTTGCTTATTGGGAACCAGCCGGTCTTAATTATATGCTCTGGCTTCTCCCGAACTTTGTTAATCTATAGTCATCCATTAACATCATTTCAACTTTGTCACAACTTTTGTCTGTTTCGTTTCTCATCCAACACGTGAGAAGCAGAGCTAAACAAAGGTTCGGTGTCCACACTTGTGCAAGGTGCAGACAGGTTTGCTCGTGCAACTTCAGCGAGCGCAGGAAAGCGGCTCCTTTTTGTGAGCCAGTACACCAACGGCTGTTTGCTTCATGCTAGCTGTGCCTCAGACAGATAGCTCTGCATTTCCAGCGCTATAGGGCTGCCCGTGTCCTGAATCATCATTTAGAAATACATCCAAACAAATTACATGTTTACGATTGATTTGAATGTGATCTGTGTGTATGCGGCCGCGGAGCACTTCCGATAAAAATCATAAAATGGTCATTAAAAAAAATTTGATTTATGGCCGGTCAACCGGTGCATCCCTACTTATTTCTTAGATCAGACGGCTTCGTTTTGTTTCCAGGCGAACCATTAAAGATCGCGACACACAAATCTCCCGGAAATCCTTTGAAATTCAACCAATCAGATGATGACTTCGAACGTACTGAAGTCAGAAAAGTTTGCCTTATGCATCAGACGTTTAGCCAAGGGTCCATGGTCTGAGGCTGAGATTACCCTAGACCTATATTTTTGAATGTTAAAGAATTGCTATCATTTTACAACAACAGTTACAACGCCGTGTACTAACCAACACGAAATACAACACAAGTTTATTGTCCAAACCAGCCATGTTGGCAGATTTTATGTGAAAATGTAGAAATTTCATTCAAAGGAAGTTTTGTACATCATGAATATTATTCATTCAACATGGATGAAAAAAGACTGATCATAGTTTAGAATCAGAATTTATTAGAAACACGGAATGTGATGCTGTATGTGTACACACTCTGTTCAGCTGCAGTGCAATGGGCTGTAATGCATGAAAAGAAAAAAACCTCTTCTGAATATGGACTCTGTGCATAAGCATAGTGAAGAACTTCCGATATTGTCAGAAGTTGGGATATCAGTTTCTGGTTCTCAAACGAATGAACATATCCAAACAACGACTGGGGAAAATCACATTTTTATCCAAATTAAACTATCCGCTGTCAAAATAAAACAAAAACGTATCGCTGGAATCTTTGTCACGTTTTGAAGTTGTCTATATAAAATGTGTCCTCAAAGTTCTCAGAAGCAAAATTAAAGATTTGTGTAAGGAACAGAATAAATTAAAAGTAATTTATTTATTAACTGATTATGCCCATAACGCACACCTAGCCTGATGTTCAGTGTTTGTTAACTATATATATAAAAAATGAAAATATTTTATTGGCATCAATGCAGAGATTTTCAAATGCAGGTTTGTGTGTGTTTTGTGCAAGCTTATGTGTTTTTTTCACCCTGACAGCTGTGCTCAGTATGAACTTTCATTTTAAGACAAGTGTCTTTCAAAATATTTTGCTCTTGTATTGCACTGAAAAAATAATAGCATGCAGGTTTGAAACCCATTAGAACAACGTTTTTATTATGGGTTGACCTGCTCCTTTAAGAGACTGTAGTAATTTTGTTAGCAATTTCGTTTAAGTAATCAAAGTAACAGCACAATCAAAAGCAGTGCTGTTTGAATTCTCCTTGAAACGTGACTTTCTGCATTATAAATCAACAGGTCATTTTACACCACTGTTTTAGATGCAAGTCTCTTTCTGAAGTATGACAGTAATGCTAAATCCTTATGTCTTCTCTCTGTCTGCTGGTCTCTCAGTCTGCCCTCAGGCCTGCGGTAGTGACAGATTCAGGGAGAGTAAAGCAGTTGGTGTGATAAAGTAGGCCCGCGATTGATTGATCACCCTGAAGTTTGATTGCTCGCTGCATCGATTGCTCCTGGCTGTGTTGGCACTGCTTATGGTTGAAGTCAATGGCAGCATTTTTTCTTAATCAGTAATGAATGGCACAGGAAACTTCAACCTCCAGTTGTTTCCTTTTTCAGCCTTTGGACAATGAGGGCCATTTCAAGTGAAAAAAATAGCTTGAAGTGTTTACCAATGGGTGGTTTTCATACAAATTGTCTTGATCACTGCCGTGCAATTTTATTTCTAAACATTTATTGTTCATTCGCCACTATAAGAGGAATTTTACAGCAGGATTTTGCCCCTGTGTTATTCTTATTTTTATGGAATATTGTAGTGTTAATTTGAAATGATTTGTCAGTATGGGTCATTTTTTATTCATGTTCCCTGACAAAATTTTATCAAAAAGCTTTTTTTTATAAGCATGATATTCTATAGTTAGGAAAGTGAATTGTCACATACATAACAGTCCATATTCCTCATACATGAGCACATGAAAAATGAAAATATTTTATAAAACAATTGCTATATTATGTTCTAAAAAGAGCCAACCCTTCTCCAGTTGCTTCTGGTTTGTATCACAGAAATCCCACAAAGTATGTCGTCTTTCAAAAACCTTTTTTTGTCACATCCGTAATGCAATAATTTCCCCCTATTTTGAAATATAAAACTTGTATTTAGTGGACGCTCATTTGTGGACTCTATCATCAGGGGTTTAGTAAAATATAAACAAATGGTTCAATATATTGGTAATAAATGCATTCTCTGAACATTTCAATTTCATGTTTGATCAAAAATGTCAAATCTTTAACGCTGTAATTGCTCTGATATTTTTCAAGCAGTAATTTTCTTTCAAGTATGACGTTCCTTTGAAAAGAAAGTATTTTGAAATGTATGCTGTAAAGATAACAAAATGCATCACAAAAACCACTTATAGTATACACTCACCTAAAGGATTATTAGGAACACCTGTTAAATTTTTCATTAATGCAATTATGGTGGCGGTGTAATGGTGTGGGGGATGTTTTCTTGGCACACTTTAGGCCCCTTAGTGCCAATTGGGCCTCGTTTAAATGCCACGGTCTACCTGAGCATTGTTTCTGACCATGTCCATCCCTTTATGACCACCATGTACCCATCCTCTGATGGCTACTTCCAACAGGATAATGCAGTATGTCACAAAGCACAAATCATTTCCAATTGGTTTCTTGAACATGACAATGAGTTCACTGTACTAAAATGGCCCCCACAGTCACCAGATCTCAACCCAATAGAGCATCTTTGGGATGTGGTGGAGCGGGAGCTTCGTACATCCCACAAATCTCCATCAACTGCAAGATGCTATCCTATCAATATGGGCCAACATTTCTAAAGAATGCTTTCAGCACCTTGTTGAATCAATGCCACGTAGAATTAAGGCAGTTCTGAAGGCGTAAGGGGGTCAAACACAGTATTAGTATGGTGTTCCTAATAATCCTTTAGGTAAGTGTATACAATATGTCTTCTGAAGCCAAGATTCTGCTTAAATTCTTTTTTTTGTGTTTTACGAAGAGAAAAGTACAGCTTTAAAATGCCTTTAAAATGAGTAAACGATCACCAAATTACTTCATTGCTTTAAGAATATCATTCTCCGTAAACCGACTTTATTCTCTAAAATGATTGTTAAGCATGAGAACAATTTTCAAACTGTCACAAACTTGGATTGAATGCTTTTTCCATAGCGTCTGTATACAACGCCTAAACGTGACCAGAACCAGACACATTTACTGAGTTAACTTGCGTTTTGATGTTGAATGAGTGACAGTGGTTGGTATGTACAGCCCTGTTGTTAATTTAAACATCACTAAGCTGTGGATTTGGCTCTCCTTAGAGGGTCCAGCTCTTCCTGTCATATTCCTTCACTCTGTGTGCGTTTTTTTTCTGGTAGCCATCTGTTATCCTTGTGTTTGAATCTTAAATAACTGCTGCTCTTCTGGAACATTCCCCTCATAGACTTCCCATGGCTCTCTACATACAAAGAAAAACCACACAACGCACAAAGAGAACGAAAGAGCGTCCATTATATTGTTTTATGGGGCTGCAGAGATATTGCGCTTTTCATCCAGCTTTTTGCCTAATTAGCCATTAAACCGGCGAGTGAAGACTACACACTTCCAGTGTGTTTGCCTCCGTTCACTGCGTTGAGAGATTGTTTTTGGCCTCCATGAACAGTTCGCTGTCATTTGCTCACATCTATAGTACGGTGTAATATTGCTTTTGGGAACTGATATTTCAGCGAAAAGCACATTTCTGCTTCTCCGTGAGGGACCGTCATCAAAACCTGTTTTCTGTGACCTCTCTTAAAAAAACCTGGTTTGATTTGTTGTCCTGGTCCTGGTATCCTAATTGGCCGGCTGTGGTGTTTTGTCTCGTCCTTTGTGCGTACGTGTGTGCGGGCGTATTGAATGTTAGGTACTGTGTGTGACATAATGAAGCAGTGAAATCGAGGTGTCCTGGCCTTATCGTCTTGGTTACACACAGCTGACTGGTCACCAATGGACCAACACCCACATTAGTTGGGCCGTGTCAGGGCTGAGCGTGTGTTCGTGTCACGTTTGTGCTGTTTCCAGGATATGACTCTTTAATTTTACGCATGAGAGAACTGAATGCTCCGCTGTTGCGTATATCATGAACACGGGCGCACATGGGCGGAGGAGCAGGACAAGCAACATTAACTTATATCCCGTGGCTTCCACACTTTAGCTTGATATATTCAGACCTGGCTCAGGTCTCTCTGTGCCGAATAACTGGCGGGTGATATGTGGAGTTCATTCTCTGGGATTATTTTGAGTAAGTGTAAGTGAGCACCTATAGAACGTTCCAAATTGTAGATCCTCAGATCAAGTGCCTTTTTACCCGAGGTGTCCATTTTGGATCGAAAAAGAGAGACGATAATTTTCTCCTCTTGATCCTGTTCTTGTCTTTATCTCTATACTTTCCTCTCCTTTGCTCTCTTCTCCTCTCGCCCTCCTTCCTCTCTTCTCGGACAAAGCGTAGTCTTTCTCCTCCGCAATCTCTTCATGTTATTGCCTGAAGCTGCTGTAGCATTCTGCTCTCTCTCTCTTTCTCTCTCTCTCGATGCGCATTGAGCCATGTCCATGATGCTCATTGCCTCCAGTCCCATAATACACCCAATTACAGAGGGAAATAGAGAGAGGGAGAGAGATGGGGATACATGACCACCCATTGTGAGAGGCATAGGGACAAGAGAGGATATATGGAGGGAAATAGATGACATATGCCACTTTGTTTTGTCAGAACGGAGGCTTGAAAATCAAAAAATGGAACGTTTGGGCGGCAGCAATGCAATTCACCTTCTAATGGTCGAGCATATTGTTTCTCCCACATTTTTCCTGTCACGAAGGATGCTGTCAATATATGCACATGTAGTATACGAAAAAACAGTAAATATATAAACTATGGACAGAATTAGTGACAGAAAATGAGAACTGTACAATGAAGGATAGCTGTATGGGCAATTCTAGGCAAATGTCAACCTTAAGATGAATAAAGTCTTTCTTAAAGTATATAAAGTAATTTTTAAAGCCAAAGTCATTGTCACATCCATAACAGTCTATATTCCTCTAAATGGGCACATGAAAAACTGTTTTCTGGTCTGTGAAGAGCCATCTCTTCTCCATTTGTTGGGTATTATTGCTTTTGGTTTGTTCATTTTAATTCACAGAAATCCGACAAAATTGTCTCTCAAAAACGTGCGTCACATATTTAGTCACATGCTTACTTCAAGATTTTTTCTCTATTTAAAACAGAAAACTTGTGCATAACTGATATTTTATGAAGAATAGACTCTATCATTAGGAATTTTCCTAAAACTTAAACAGATGATTAAAAAAATTGGTAATAAATACAAAGTAATAAAATGCAAAGATATGTTTTAAGTTTTGACTGAAATCGTCACATCCATAACGCTGGAATTGGCCATATGCAGAAAGAAAACATATTCATTTGGAACAATATTTTTGTTTGAACAGCATTCAAGAAGAGCTGCTTTATTCATCACTGTCGTCTGAGCACATGCACGCAGACGCCAGCGTTTCAAACCCATTACACACTGAAAGACGCCATTAAACAAAAGCTCTGTAGATTGTTATAAAGCTGAATTGCTCTTCTTCAAATGAGGCATAGATTTTAAATGAACATTTAAAGGACTATAGAAAACAAAAATGGATGTGTTCTTAAATGACCGCTTGAAAACAGAAAGGTAACGTGTGGTTATGTACCGCGAAAAATCAGCATCCTCCCACGTACAACGTGCTGTTTTACAAAGACTTGATCTGCTGGCTTTTATGTTGTCCTCGCTGTGGGGTGGTGGTGGGATAATGGCTAAGGGTCAGGGTAACAAAGGGAACTGTGGGTGAAGTATGAGTGACAGAGGAAGTGGAGAGTAAGATCGCAGACCTTCTCTATTAGCATCGTGCCCTTGAGCGAGATACTTCACACCGGAGTGCTCGGGGGGAATGGCTCTGCAATTAGTGCTCTGAAGCTAGTGTGCTAAGTGGTTTATACTGTATCTAACAAAGGTTTCTGTATTGGATTAACTGTATTGTATTGATTTGAACTTGAAGCTGGTTTAAAGGTAACTTCTGTAATTCCTTGGGAATTAACTGCAGCGCATAGGATTTTTAAAATAACTAGAATTATACAGCTGTAACAGCTCATTTTGGTGCTGTGATTTGATTGGCCAAGTGGTGTTAAAGGGTTTGTTTCACTAAATATGTTTACATGAAACCAAATAATCTGTTACTGGGTCGATTGCTTAACAAAATCAGACAAAAAAGCCTTCATGTAAACACAACAAATTGATTAAGCTTGATTCAAATAGAACTTCGATTGGATTGGAAGGGGATGTGTAGATCTAAAGTAATCCGCTCATTAAAGCAAAATTATGCACATAAACGCTTAACTCAGAGAATTTCCTCAATTGGATAAATATCTTGTGCATATCATGGTTCATGATTACATCTTGTGTCTTAAAGGGGTCATATGGCGCAAATACGTTTTTCTGTATCTTTGGTGTGTTATAAATTGCCCATTCATGTATTTGACACGTAATATTTAAAAAATGAAAGTGTCGGAACAAAAGATGCATTCAATCTAAAAGCGAATGCTCACCCAAACCTGCTTGACACGCCTCGTGTATCAACATCCCCACAAATCTACGTCAGTTTGTGGTATGATTTGACTAAGACCGCCCAAATGTAAACGCTAGGAAGTTGCGCTTATTTGTCAGTACAATTGCTTTGGAACCTGAAGTTCCAAATATGGTAAGAGGCATCATGCTTGCAGTATTCGACCAATCACTACGCACAATCGTAGCACACCTCGCTTTTGAGAGCGATGAGCCTTGTAAAGAAACCGGGCGTTTCAGAGAGGCGGGCCAAAGAGGACATACAAACATGCACAGTATGTGGAAAAAACAGAGTTTTTGAACCTTAAATCATGTATACACATTGTATTGCATCTAAAACAAACAATAATATTCGTTGTAGCCGTGTCATATGTTGTGTAATTGGAGAATTTGGTTTACATTCAGTGACACCAAAGCTGAAATGTATTCCTTTTCATTACTGCTATACTGTATATTATTTATTATATATTTAAAATTATTTAAATTGAATAGACCCAAGTAGGACACTTCTTATTAGCAAGACATTTAATTGGATGAAAAACTGTTGTTGGAATGCTCTGCTACGAGTATCACACACAAATGTATTATACTGTATATATTATAAATTGTTGGGGTAAGGGTTAGGAAAAATTATTTTAAATTAATGTAGTCTTCTGGCAGCCCTAATATTTAACTTTTCAGTTTTAAACATCCGTTTAACATGCTTAACAAATACAAAATCAGTACTCCTCGCAACCTCCTAATGCATTCCCAGGGGGCTACACATACCCCTTGTTGGGAATCACTCGTCTATGTAATGCTTGACATTTGAATTGTAGAACTTGCTGTTTGTTATGCTGTCAAACCAGTGGAAATTGACTGAATGTGTTTGTGGGTACAGCAAAATGACATTTGAAAGGCAGGATGCATCTTTCACTCTTAAACCAGTGGCAGGTGTTTCCAAATTCACACACATTCGTACACACATACTCGCACGGGTTGTCAAGACCTCTGTCTTTACGGGCCACTGAGCTAAATGCTAAAGTAGTCCTATTGTGCTGCATTAGTCGTATCTGCCAGGGGTGCAGAAGCCTTTGTGCCCAAAACAATGCACGCACACACTGGCAAAACAATGAGGCCGAGCCACATCCATTCCTGTGAGACAGTCTAAACAAAAAGTGCAGACAGACCCTCGACTACAAAAGCAGTGTGCGCATGAAAGTGTGTTGTCGCAAACATGCGTTGCAGCACTTAATTGTATAATCGTCTTAAATGTCCACTTACTGCTCTTGTGTGTCATTTTGTATATTTTTCATTCGCTTTCTTTATTCTGCCTTTTTCTGCCGCTGATAGGCAGAACCCCACGGAATTATGCTTGAGCTGTCCAAGGCAAACATCCATTGTGACAGGGACGACATGAAGTCAAGTTCACACTTCCACACACACACACGACCTGCTGAGGGACTATGAGAGTATTTGCTGTTAGTGGCAGGACTCTTGGGTAGAGCTGCATTTGGACTCCATTTATTCCATGAGGGAGCGACTCGCTATTAACAATAATGCACAGCAACAGAAAAACAACCTGATTAGAGATGAACGGAGGGAGTATAACAAACACTCCATTTTAAAAAGCAAAAGCTGTATTTTTTGCCGTATAATGTCTGTAGATAATACCATATTGCCTGCTATATGTCCCCACATGGTATTTAACCGCACCCAGCTGTACATACGTAGTAAGTCTCAGAGATTTTGACTCTTATTTAATAGCTTGCCTTTGTTAAGTGCTGGTGTCTGCATATGGGTGTGTGTAGGATGCATAATTTAGCCTAGCATTGCGCTCTGTCTGCACACAGAAACAGCGGCAGCATTGAATATTTCATCACACGGATGCTGCTTTCGCTCTAACAGTGTTTGAGGCACGTCTGTGTGAGGGTGAGTCGCGCACAAACACCGCCCAACTTTTGACACCGTACACATTCACTTTCAGAAAAAAGCAAAGCAGTGGGATATTTATACTTCTGAAAGAACTCTTCTTTTCTATATTCTTCTCTTTGCTCCGCTGCGTCTTTATTTTACTGTTTAAATTTACTGTCTTTGGTGTTGTCCGTAACTTCAGGCACCTTTGCTGCATCACGGGCTGGTCAACCGATGCCTTTGAAAAGGAAACTGGTTTATAAATGTCTTATGAGACTTTATGTTATGTTTACAGTTAAGGAACACGTCAATACTTAGTGACTGCTATGTTTTTTAAATGGTACAAATGGTGCAAATGGAATAAATAAGAGACTATTATTAAAGATATTTGTTTGATATTTATGTGAAGGACACAGTACATCTATTTTCCCTTTAAAGGGACCAGATGGAGGCATCTTAGTAGACAGGATGTGATGTCAACATTGGATTCCGATTTGCCTTGTTGCCTTGCCTTTGTACAGCCTGCAAAGCTTTCCGTCCTTGTATATCTCCCTCTTGTTCTTTCTCTCTGTGCCATACAGCGTGCAGACAAAGATAAATTTAGGCCTAGTATAAAATATTAGTGTACTGGAGGAGAAAACACGTAAATATTTCACCCAAATCCACAATAGTGAATATTCATACTGAATAATTAATGAAATGGCCTTAATTATCAGCTCCATCATGCTGAATCAGGCCAAGCATATTGAGCAGTTTTATTGCATAATTAGATAACAAGATCATTTGTCAAAAGAAGATGGCATTGGCCAGCGTGACCGACCTGAGATCAGCGTTTGGTTGGAGTTCAAAAGACAAAACAAGAAAAGGCTAGATATGTCACTGATAATGTGTTACTTTTAGATTTATTTACTTACCAATATGTTAGTTATATTTAGAACTAACATATAACGTAAATACTATATAATATTAAGTTTCATTAGTTACTTTTAGTTGAACCTTTTCTCTTTGTTTAATTTTCCCCCAATTTCCTATATTTCTCTATTTTCGTCACCCTTTCGAACACCCAAAATAAATTAATTCATCTGATAACAACTACCAATAAACAACATATTTTACTGCATTTTTAAATCTTTCTTAATATTTATTGATAGCAATACAATTCAATACCAACAATAGAAATACAACTGTTCATGTTTCATTCATGTTAGTTCATTGTGGATAAACTAATGTTATACATTTAATAATCGTTTAAGTAAAATTTTATTCAACATTGACTAAAATTAATTACAAATAGTTAATGGAAAATAAATAAAATAAAAAAATAATTTTGACCAATGTTGCTAACTGTGTTAACGAATTGAACTTGATTGTCAAGTGTTACTTTCTGTATACTATGAGTCTTACACAATATATACAATGGTAGAATTCGGGCAAATTGGCAATCGTTAAACTAAAGCTTTGTTGACTGTGATTTATTTTAATTAACATTACCAAACAATAAAAACTATAAAATATATATAACATTCTACTGCACAAAGCTATTCGTGGCTTCGCATATCATCCTAACCCACCCCTAGTGCTAAAAGAATATACAATTCTTTTGCCATGTTATTTACAATAAATCTATCTATTCTTCAGACGGCATTTCAGGATGTAGGCAGGAAACACCCTGGACAGATGGTCAGTCCAACACAAGCCTATTTACGGTGCACATACTGCATAGTTTTTTTTACATTAATTACAGTAATGAATGCCACTACCGTGATAAAGCAACAGTGGTGTCGGATACCTTAAAAAAATTATGGTAGGATTTTTTGTAGGATTTTTTTGTGTGGAAAGCGTCTATAGACAAATGTGATAGATAAACACATATGGTCTTTTATTGATTGATTGTGTATATACATTGATTGTGTACAAAACTGTTGGATTGATTCATGATTTACACAAAAAAATAGCTTATTGTTCAGAATAATCACTGAAGGATCTTTTCCAACATCCAGTTGTCAGAAATCTCTTCCCGGATTCCAGGAGCAGCCTTACAATACGTTCTGGCCTAAAGCAAGTCTATACAGCACCACCTTAACCCTTTGTCACTGCAGCCCATAAAGCATAACTTTAATCCACATTAGACCTGAGACACCCACTCTATCCTTTAGCTTCTTCTTTGCACCACCTGAAGCCTTGCTGTTCAGACTTTATCCGCAGTACTATCACTATCAGCATCTCTCTAAACCCTATACAGAAATTCATTTCAAGCCATATTAGCCATAGGCGGAAATAACATTTAGCCTGTAGCTGGCACTAGAAGATTAATGTAGAGTGACAGGACTGTGCCAGTGCCCTACTCTGCCCAGCGTCGTGCCCACGAGAGAGCAAACTAGAACAAAGCACTTCAATAAAGAATACACAAATAAGGACGTTTTATAGTGTAATAGAATCTAAGCATTGGCTGAAATGGGCTGAATTCAACAGGTCCAGGTCAACACTCTTGACACTCGTTCAAACACAAAGGCTAATGGGCGTTCCTTCCGTTATTTGTTACAGTATAGTAAGACCATCTTTAAATATATAAAAGCAAGTTCATTATATTCCATCTACTTTTTGTACACGCCATATTATGTGTAGTCTATGTGCATTAGCTTCTGAGTCATTATCAGTGATTCGGTTTGTTACTTTCTGTGTTTGTGCATACGGTATGTATTAGAGACTGTAGGAGTCAAGGTAAGTGACTGTAGCATCTGTGTGTGTGTGTGAAAGAGAGAGAGAAAGAGGGAGCGCAGTGCTTTAGAAGTAGATTGTGGGACATAATAAAAGATAAATCAGAGAGGCTCAGTCGTATTGGCAGTATGAAGAGTGAGCCAGAGACAGACACAGAATCTATTATGAGAAAAGGCTAGAGGAACCGAAACCAGCCCTTGTGTGAGCGCTTCTGAGATTAATCGTGATTTCAGCATGCTGAATTCTGAATTATTGAAACATAGAGGAAAATGAATAAAGATTTATGACTCTTTGAGGCACAGAAAGACTTTCATAAACATGCCCTCTATCAGAGCAAAAAGTCACCAGCGCCATCATTATAAATCAAAAACTCCCCTTAAAGTTTTTCAGGTCTTTAGCAAGAAAAAGAGAACGAGGATAGCGCATAGGCGGAGCTGGGGGCCGGGCCACAAAAGACTGGGCTAAGCTGAATAATGATTGGCTTTTCCGTTGCCTCTGAACTAGAAATGATTGGTAATGGGTAGGGCTGCACAGTATTAAAGAAAAACAGGATATTTTATGACTAACTGAATAATGTGATATACAATATCAGTGCTTAAGGATTGTAAAATTACATTTAAAAGCTAAAAATGATAAACCAAAAATTTTTTTTTTATTTTTTATGAGGATAAACATCACTCTCGCCAGTCTCTCTGCTATCTGCATCGACCTAAAACTTTGTCTGTACAGAAATCTTTGAAGTATTAAAATATTGCAGTTATTGCAAGCCATTGCCCTGTGCATATTGCAATATTTCGATAATTTTGTTATGCTTTGCAGCCCTTGTAATGGACGTTTTTTTCTGGTCACACACTTACTGCCACGGCTTAAGCTAGTGCATAACAGTGCAGAACAATTTGAATAGCTGCTTGAACAACAAATTATGCACAGTAGGAGTGTGCCACGACCTGCTAGGATTCTCTGTAACAAAGCCTTATGAGTCAACCACCCACAAAAGGCTAGACGCTTACCTGAAAGCTTACCTAAATCTTAGTAGTTGCACCTCTAAATAGGTTAAAGGGAGTTATTCATCGCACTTGGGCCTTTAATGGACCTTTCATTCATTGTAAACCTCTAGTAAGAAGCTAGTGAATTAAATTCAATTAAATAACCAATAAATAAAATAAAATTATTTTTTCACCATGTTGTTTTAAAACCCGTATCTGATTATTTCTTACACAAAAGAAGATATTTTAAGAAATGTCTCGGTGGTTTTGTGTTAATGCAATGGAAGTCAATGAAAGACAAAGTTGTTTGGTTACCAAGACTCTTCAAATATCCTCTTTTGTGTTCTATAGAAGTATAAAAGTCATACAGGTTTGGAATGACAGTAAATTATGAAAGAACATAAATATTTATTGAAAAACGTCACTATGATGTCTTGAACCCACATTTTAAGAATCACACCTATGTAATACTAAATTACCCATTTCCTTTTACATAATGGGGGTGGTGTTTGGGTGTTTTTGCCCACTTTTTAGTCTATTATTTTACAGTACTTAAAATTTCATTCAAAGTGTTGATCATAATTTGTGTAGTCTAAGGTTAGCAGTCATGTTGTGTCGTAGTGCATTTCTATATATATTTCCAAATGACCATCAAAATGCTGCAGTATGAAATTAGTTATTTGTCCCCTCATTGTGAGAAGGCGAACATTAAAAAGATGGCATTTGCTTTTTGACCCTCTACGTGTCATCATACATGTATGACGAAAAAAATGAGGCACAAAAACAGGAGAGACAGAAAGAGGTAGACTGATCGAGATAGAAAGAGACAAGGAGGAATATAGAGAAAGCGAGATGGTGGGGGGGGGTGTCTTTCTAATTGTGTGTCATTACTGTGAGTCTCGCTGATTTGGGGGTTCAGTTAGACGCTCATTAAGAAAAAAGAGAGAGATGGAGGGAAAGAGAGGTTGTTTCTCTCATTACTGGACACACAGAGCTGCATGGGGTGATGGGAGCTCATAAGGTCATGCCATGCCCGACACAAATTGCCAGAACGAGACTATGGCATGCAAGCGTTTCTGTGCCATACTTTATACCCAAACTGTACCAAGTACGTACGGCACCCTGCGGCACAATCAAGTCAAAAAACTGCCATATGGCATTATAGATGATCAGAAAGAGAGCAAGTGTGACAGCGAGCGTGTGCACTGGGGGAGGGATCGAATATCAGCACAAACTGTACTGAAATGCAGTCTTCTGCACTCGTAGAATAACTTCAGGACTGCAGGTAATTAATCATTCCCTATAACTTGACTTCAGTGTCTTGTATCAAATCTGTCAATTTATCTGCCTGTAATGTTTCATATTGTATGTTTGATAGAAACAACAAGGAATTGACCGCCTGCATTTGGGGAAAACAAATCTCAGTTAGCATAGTTTCAAGTGTAGGCGGTTTTGTAGATGCTAGCTTTGAAAGCATAAAAGAATATCCAATCCTTTCTAAATAAACCAATTTCAGTTTTAATCATTCTATAATTGAACATTTGTGTACTTTATCTTGAAATCGGTCCTGTAGATCAGAAGTTCTCAAACAATTACCCTTACAAAGTACCCTTTTTAGGACTTTTTCAAGCCAAGTACCCCTTGACCAGACCGCAACATTTTGCATTAAAATACAGTGAAATGAGAGT
This sequence comes from Triplophysa bombifrons, assembly GCA_029783895.1. Classification (NCBI taxonomy): domain Eukaryota; kingdom Metazoa; phylum Chordata; class Actinopteri; order Cypriniformes; family Nemacheilidae; genus Triplophysa; species Triplophysa bombifrons. The sequence goes on from CM056452.1 coordinate 20,240,142, forward strand.
CAGACAGTTATTATATCTGATGCCCCCATGCCGGTTTATTGCTTATAAACATTTTGGTATGTAGCTTTACGCAACTATGTAAATACTTTATGCCTAAAGTATTAGGCATAACAGTTAAAGGTAAATCTGTGTTTTTCTGTCAGGAAAAGTTAATTTTGATCATAAAAAAACATAATAAATAACATTTAACCGCAACCTCTTCTAACTTACATTATTTCGCGCCCAGACACCGTTCCTGATTCCGTGTCTCAAAAAAGAACTCTTATAAATTGAAATGCGTTTTAAATTTATGAATAAATTTTATATGCATATTTGTGTAGTCCTACTTTAAGATAACAATACTATTAACATAATTTATTGACTTATTGATTTTCGTTATTTATTCCTAAATTTCAGTTTCTCTCACGTACCCCCTGCAGTACCCCTGGGGGTACGCGTTCCCCCATTTGGGAACCACTGCTGTAGATTAAGGTATCAAACATCAATTAAAACACACACAAAAGAGCATATTTTGAAGAATGTTGCTAACCAAATAACTTTGGCTTTCATTGACCCCCAATTTCAAAAACACAAAACCACCAACAATTTTTTTTAAATGAACTATATAAGAAAGAATCACATACAGGCTTTTAAGCAAGATTGTAAGAAATGAAATGCATTTTTGGGCTGTATTCAAAGCCTAGAAAAACACATGTAATCATTTTGTCTGGTTTCCGTTTCTCCTTATAAAATTGACCAAAATCTCTGCTCCTTTCAAACCTTTACGGAAATTAACTGGAAGTAGCAAAAAAACACACCCCTATTATACAATGCATGGCCAGCTATATCTGTAGGCTTTAATGTCTGTTGAGTTTGTAGATTGGACAGTTGACTTTCTTCCAGCTACAGATTGCACACGCATCATGAGTCCTTTAAGCTCCTGAAAAGCTAAAGAGTGAATAAGGGCGCCGACTGATTAATCAATATTGTACTAGAATGGCCACTCACTGGTTATGCAGAAATAGCTAATTGAGTAATTAAGTGATTCATTTCAGCATATGTTTAACTGGATCACGCAACGCAATAATTCTGGATTTGACTAGTAGCATGAGCATATGTTCTAATTACTAGGAGACTTGTGATTGTATACACACGATTGACTGCCGTGACACGATGCGTATGTTGAACCGACAAAGGCCGACATGCTTTCGAACGTTTTCTGTTCGGTGGCCGCAAACTTCATATTCGTTTGGCAAGATACACACTCATTTGACCGGGAATTTACTTGTAGCATAATAACATGGTCATTTGATCACACGCACACACAGTTTTTACTGGTACCGTGGGCATATGTCCATATGCTCCTGTTTATAATCTGGGACATCTGGTTCGAACCCTCCTGTTCACTTATGTTAAGCAACCATCAATCACTCAAGTGTGTGTATGAAAGCATGGAACAAAGAAACAGAAAAAGTATACACTGCTGTATGCATGTGTGCACTCTACAGAGGAAGACAACGTAAGTGTATGTTCATTATGACCGAGTGGCATTGTTGAGCGTTTATGTAAGTTTAATGAGACAGTGCCTGTATAGTGCTTTATTTTTAATAAGGTAAAGATGTTCTGTGCTAGCGGGCCATATATAACCATCTGTGAAGGTTGGGGTGAGGAAGGTTGATGCATTTAACTGTTGCAGGAGGCAAACGTGTCTTCTTCACAAGGGTATTGTTATCCTATGCCGTCATGTTTCCGTCCTTACCGTTACACGTTCACACACGCACATTCTTTTCTGTTGCAGGCATATTTGATGGGTGATTTACCGGCTGCGCGGACGAGCAACACACAAAAATCAATAAACTCTATTAAATGTTATAGATTTGTTTTGCAAAATCATTGACTTCATTACTCAGGCATGATTCAGAAACCACCGAGAGTGTCAACAGATATGATGAATCATATTATCTGGAGTCGGCTGCATCACTCTCTGCTTTTTGATCGGGAGGTCTAGCTTAACTTTTGTTGTTTACCATTGCTGTCATTTTAACGTGTCACAGTACATTGACTTTGGTTAATTATTGTATGTTAACATAATGCATTTATTAATGCACCCTGAAGTAAAAGAACTAGGCAGAAAAGGATGAAACAAAACAAGTGGCATGTGCTTTTGTTGAAATGAAGCCTGATCATTCCTGTCAGTTTTATGAATACTAAGCTGCTTATTTGGCATACAGATGTTTGCATGTTACAGTAGAAATTAGGAAAGTAGGTGACACGTCGGACTGCTTTATGAAGATGTGAAAGGTGTATTAGACTGCACTATATATTAAACAGGGACAATTATCGCTCACATTTATAATGGTGTGTGAGGCTGTGATATATTGTTCACTCTAATACCTATACGACCTTGGTGACATCAAAAGAAAAGTTATCGCAGGGTTGGAGAAAGGTATTAGTTTTTGTTTACAAAAGCATTTTCCCTTTTCTAATAATAATGTGCGCTGATGAATCATCCATAACAGCACGCTGAAGAAAATAATCGGGGTCAGGTTTGATTCATGCTGCTTTTGAAGTGTAAAGAATGAAAGTGGCCTTTAGCCGTAACATTAACATTCTCCATGTGTGTGTCCTTTGTCTTGCTTCAGGTGTGCGTGTCAGAGAGGAGCTCCATGGCTGTAAGGTACGCGAGACGGAACTTCTGTGAATCACTGCAGAGGTCATCGGTGGTCATGTGGTCCACACGCCTACTTTTCCTCTTCGCGCTCTTCACACCCGTCACACTCGGTAAGATACACACACAAAGACACACAAACACGCACACAGAAAAGCCAATTATTTCCTTGTTTTGGTGTTTTCGGCAGAGATAGATAAATGAGATGTCTTACTGCTTTTATTTGATTATGTATCCCTCCAACCTTGAAGTATTGACTGTCAGATAAAGACGAGCCAAATGAGAGCAAGCTGCGCGGCTCCCAAATCTTCAGTAAAATTCTGCAAAGTTTTCCATCTTATTAAAAGTTTCGGAAAGTGCTAATTGAGACATCTCCACGCGGAGCAATAAATGATTCATGCACAATCACCGAATTTCACAACCGCCGCACATCCTTTATTATCAAAACTTTTTCGCACATACAGTACACGTAACATTAGAGACAGACATCGAAAGCACACAAACGCAAATAACTCTCAGAGCCTTTTAATAGATGGCTCCATTTTGTGAAACACCCGAGTGAATGATGAAACATAGCTGAATGATTTTTCTGTGAACGAACCATTTTATGAGCCGATCCATAACTATAAAAATTGTGGGAATGTGTGTGAACCTGTTAAAAGTGAGGGAGACAGAGTGCAGAAGTAAGAAGATCTGACAGATCAATAAGCAGAGATGCAGCCGTCTAGACATTCTGTGTGTGTGGTGTGTATGATTTACACACGTGAGAGTGACCCTCTGTGAATGTTGGTCCCTCAAGGGGACCTTTAACGTAACGTTTTGAGCTCAGAGGACACTGGAGAATTGGCCAGCTGGGAAGGTTTCTATAAACATGAGGAAAACATTGAACCCAAGTGTTAAATGCATGGGTTTAATATTTAAATCGTTTACCTGAAACTTTATGAAAGCAATTTTGAAAATGAGGAGGACAATGAAGTGATGTATCCCAATTGTTTTAAAAAGAAAAGGTGGAAATATTGTATAGAAAGGATTTTTTATTTAATAAATTCTTTAAAATAAAGATGCAACACGATGCCATAGAAGAACCATTTTGTCTGTATGGCTCCATAGGGAACCTTTAACATCCACAGAACCTTTTTTTTCACAAAATGTTTTTATTATGAAAATATACATACAGAAATGGTCCTTTAAGGAACCAAAAATGGTTCTTCAATGGTGTTGCTGTGAAGAACCCTATTCTTTAGTGTGGAGTTGGTGCATTTAGGCTTTAATCAATAAAGCATTTTTGCTACCATGGAAGTCAATGGTGGCCAAGAACAGTTTAGGAAAAATTACTTCATAATTTCTTGTAATGTTGAACACAAAAGAAGACATTTAGAAGAATTAGGACATCAAACAGTTCTGGGGCACTTTTGACTACCATTGTATTTTTTTCCTACTATGTTAGTCAATGGGGGGCAAACCTGTCTGGTTAAGAGCATTCTTCCAAAATCTTTCTCAGTGTTCATCAGAACAAAAAAGATCATACCGATTTGGAACAACTTGAAGTTGAGTAAATGATGACAGAATTTACATTTTTGGGTGAAGTATCACTTTAAAGCCACACTTTTGAACTTTTGCTCACGGCTCCCCCATGTGGTTGATAAGCGCAATTGTCTTTTACCAGTGTCGTAAATAATGTGACCGTATAAGCTTCCTAGTGGGCAGCGCAATACACATGAAATTGTTAACTAAACTGATTAAACCAGCGAATTCAGAAAGGTTGTTTGGAAACCATTTTGCTTTCTTCCGCAGGCAGGGGCTGTGTGTACTGACCCGAACACGGAACTTACAGAGTGTGGTTGTAGCCGCTATGAAGCTGCTCAGGTAGCAGCAGGAGTAGTTCTACCACTGAAATAATTTTAGACAGTATTTCAAGGCAAAAAAATCTACAAAGTGTTGGTTTAAGTGTCCATACTTTGTCCGAAAATTGTATTATCATTTACTCAGCCTCCTGTCTTTTCAAACCCATATGATATGCTTTCTCTCTAGAAGGATCTATTAAGAGTGAACACAACTGTCAAAATTTTCAGGGAATAAAGACTTTTCAATAAGCTGCAGTCATATTGTCTATTTAATGGTGCTTTTTGTCCATTTTGTAGCAACCTGTGGTCTGTATCCACTTTAATTGTATAGATGAGATCTCAGACATTCTGCCAAACATTTATTTTGGTGTTTTATAGAAGAATAAAAGCCGTACAGATTTGGAACGACATGTTCCTGTAGCTCAGCTGGCAGAACGTTGCATTAGCTGTGCAAATGTCATGGGTTTGATTATTTTACCCATCATTTTGTAAGTCACTTTGGATAAAAGTGTCTGCCAAATACTGGAACGCATTGATGACAGAATTTTCAATTTAGGGGGAACTGTTCCCTTAACGCTTTCTCTCTCTCTCTCTCTCTCTCTCTCTCTCTCTCTCTCTCTCTCTCTCTCTCTCTCTCTCTCTCTCTCTCTCTCTCTCTCTCTCTCTCGCTCTCGCTCTTTTTTCTCTCTCATTGATGTTCTCTATATCTCTGTTATACACACATTCATTCACTCGCTTCTTTTTTCTCACTGTCATCGATTGCCTCTTTTCTCTCACACTCACCTTCCACTGATCTCAAGGGCATTGAAACCCAGTTCCACCTCGAGAGCAGGCTTTCTTGCCTGCACTATATCCTATTTAAACCAATAACCTACATTACACCCGTTTCAATTCCATACATTTAGCCCCACCCACACACTCAGTCTTTCCCGCCGGCCTTTGCTTTTTCTTAGTATAAGAATGGCAATTCTGCAGTCATTATCTGGCGTATAAGAGAGTGTGCTCCTGACGTTTAAAACACGACAGAAACAATTACACTGACGACTAAATCGTGAACCGTGATTGGAGGATGTTGTTACACCCTAATGCTTTATTTGCTGTCTCTTCTGTCAGTACGTATGCAAATCGGAGGCAGCAGCAGAATATGAAATTAACTCATGCAGACAGTCAAGTGTCATTCACATCCCTCAGATTAATTTCACAAGAGCCTGTGTGTGGCGGTGTCTTTGTCTGTGTGTAGGCATTAAAATGCCGTTTGTTGTGTTGGTGTGTCTATGCATGGCTATACGTCATGCAAGGGAAAGGAACGTGTTGCTACGGTAACAGGAAAGGGGAGGCTGTAACGAATGTAATTTTTTATTTAAGGGTGTGTGTGTGTGATCTTGATTTTTTTTACGAGCATGATAATGTGACTTTTGGGCGCAGATATGAGATCTTTATATTGTGAAATGAAAGAATAGTTCTTCTCTCAATGCATGCGTTCCTCAAAAACTTGCTCCTGTCAAAGGTTTGAGATTGGATTATTATATGTACAGTATGAGAGAGATTTTGCATGAATGAAAAATGAAGAACATTCTGTTCACATTACAGTTTGTTTCATGTAGTTCGCTTAATGGAATATTTTTCTTTTCACAGTTTTGAGTCGGGCCCCAGTGCCGATGGCTGTGGTGCGTCGAGAGTTGTCATGTGAGGGTTATCCTATCGAACTGCGCTGCCCGGGTACCGATGTCATTATGATCGAGAGCGCCAATTACGGGCGCACAGATGACAAGATCTGTGACTCGGACCCTGCTCAGATGGAGAACACTCGCTGCTATCTGCCTGATGCCTACAAGATTATGGGCCTCAGGTACAGAGATACATTCACAAATGCTTTGTGTTCTTTTATATTACAGTGTATGTATTTGTGTTGGTGTGTGTGTGTGTGTGTGTGTATGTGTGTGCACGTTCACTCAGCTTATAAATGAAACAAACACCATTTGTGTCCACAACATTTGATATATATTTTTAATTAATTAATTAATTAATTATTCAATTATCATCTGATAATCACATTCCAGAATAAAAGTTTGTGTTTACATAATATTTGTCTGTATACCGTGTGTATAAATGTTGTGTTTATAAACACATGCATGCATATATTTAAGAAAAATATATAAATTATTAAACATAATTATAAACTTTAATATATAATTTCAAATATTGGTAAATATAAATAAATACAGCTTAAAATACAGTGCATTGTTTATACATGTATGTGTATGTTTTGTAATTATAAATACAAGATTAACAGCACAGAACACAGACATAAATTATGTGATTAACCGTTTGACTGCGGTTTGACTGACCTATTTTTATATTTATTTAAAAGGAATACTGTATGTACAGTACATTTTTGTATAACTAATTGTATTTGAATCATATTTCAAATATTTGATCATACAGATGTAATGTGTAATGATTTTTTCTTTTTGCTAGATCAATTAGATCTATCTAAAAAGATTATTTTGAATTAAAACAGAATAACTGCCTCCTTAAGTTTACACATTACTCACTTTACTCACAATATTTTTTACTAACTTTTATTTTAAGTCACATAATTGAGAAAACATGACACTGTCATGAGAAGTTTGAGTTAAAGATAACTATAATAATAACTTAAATAGCATCCACACCAATGAACGATAACATTGTTTATTTTAAACTCCCGTACACTGCAGTTTAACATTATAAATGCATGAGCACTTTAAACTGAAAGGGATTTTGATTGGCTGTCAATTTTTAATGAAGCGCATAGAAAGTGATCCCAATGATATTGTTCCCCTGTATCGTGATTTGTTACCATTATAATTGTCCCGTCAACTTTTTTCCTGTGAATTTTGGTTAGTTTGATATTGCGCAATCTTTTTTTCAATATAAGCACTTAAAGACTTTTGCCATGATCGAAAAATAAGCTTGCCAAAATGAAAAAGGAATTCGGTCTTGGGTCCTACAATAAAGGGGCACCACTACCATCCTTTTTGGTATAGGACACTCATTAAGACCATTGAAAGTGTGCAATCCCATTCAATTTTGTTCTCGTCAATGAATTTTAGCAGCGACCCTATCTATACGACAGTTATCACCGTGTCAGCCAGCCCCCCGCATTCCGTACACACACTGAAAAACAATTTAGATGCGGTTGTCACTAACACAACTTTGCAGCGTGCATGTGTGGGTTGACTCGAGCACATTGTTTAGGGCAGACCTGTCAACACTTTGATATCTGCACATAATTACCCCATAGAAGTGTAATGAAATAACAGGAAAAAGACATTGTGTTTCAAAAGCAGGTGTTGTGGGTATGACAACAAACAAAAATGTTTCAATCGTGCAAGAAATTACTCAAATGTTTAAAGCACCCACATTGTATTACACGCCCCAAACATTAGCTTTGTATCCATTCTGTGCATACGCACCTCCGTACAAAAACAGAACCCAGGCAGAATGATCCCCCGTTAGCATCATGAGGATCTGCGTCATGAAATAGAACATTATCGTTTCAGTCCCAGCTAACATTGAGAGCACAGCTTGCTATCTGTCTGACCTTGACTTTGATCGGGACGACAACGTGGCACCCCGTGGCACAAAAGAAGAAATGCAGGGAAACAGAATCTCGTTTTCCTCACCGTCCATGCGCAGATAATCTCAATCTTTGGATTAATGCGTCACACTGTATAACGTCACGCCTTGCCCCGAAACACAAAACTGCAAAGTTGTTTCCTTTCGAACTGGATTTAATTATATATATATACATATTTTGCTCATTCATAATTATAACCAGCGCGCATGTGCGTATGTATGCCTGTGTTTAACCCAAGGAAAAGTGTAAGGGAGAGAGAGCCCCATATCCCGCCCCGAGGTTGCCTGTTATACCACCTGTGTGTGTGGCCAGCTGCCACACACACATACACACTCGTACACACACCGCCTCAGGGCAGACCAGACTGTAAGATCCAATTAGCAAGGCCATAGACCATACCCAGAGTCAGTGTGGAGGAAATTACCATTTATGAGTTCTCCTTTCAAACTCACACGCACACACACAATACCTGAAACACATGCTCGCATTCACACGCCCTCATCCGAGACTGGATTTTGATCTTTGCCAGCTATGCCAGCTCTCTCTGATTAACACACGAGAGATACATTTTTCAGTTTTTATAACTCTCTGCTGCTAATGTGCAAGACGCTCTCCAAACGCCACAGTGTCTTAATTCCCACAGTGGTATTAAGAAACGTTCTGCGAAACAGAAAGGAAGACCGAAGAACGAAGAAGATTTCGCCTTTTTTCTCGGTGCTGCTCCGCTGCTTTTTATAGAAGCTGTGGCTAGAATCACACTTCATTTATCATTCTCCACCTCGTCTCTCTCTCTCTGTGTGTGTGTGTGTGTCACTCGCACTCTCTCATTTTGTCTGACCTTTACATCTCACTCAGTCTGGTCTAATGTATTCACAGAATGTGTGTGCCCGTGCGCGCGTGTGTGTGATGCTGGGCTAATGCTCTAATCAATGAGAGGAGGTAATTGGAAGGTGATTGTTTGGGAGCCCCTTATCCAAGATCTATTGGCAGACATAATATATTACACAAAGAGATTTCAACTAGCAGGTCTGATGCAATTCAGAGCGGAGAAAATGGAACTGATATCACATGCTGCATGCTAAACAGTTGTTCCAGAAATTAAAACACAAAAGGGAGACTATGATTGGTCACGATAGTTGATCTCCAATCATTTGTGTTACGTCACACGTGTAAACTGTGTCAAATAAATTAAATTTGACTTTGTAAAAGCAGGATCATTTTTCAGGCCTCATATTCTCCCCCGGTTTTCATTTGTTCTTTCGTAAAGTGGAAATTTTATCGGTTTAATGAGATGCATATGGATTGAATGAAAAATATTTAGTTTTCATTTAAATTGTAACCATGCATTACACAGTTAAAAAATGAAGGAGGAAACTAGCACATTATCCATTTCTGATAACCCTTAAACGCAATGCAGTTCAGCGCAAATTTGAAAGTACAGGTGAAAAAATAATACACGGAAATAATACAGAAAATTCCTTCATGTTTATGTTAGACATTGTGCGATATTTTTTAAAAACATTTTTTACTTTATTCAATTGCTAAATTGTGTACCGTGTTTTTTGTAATATTCAGATTTTAATAGTATCCGAACAGTAAATATCAGATGATTGTCATTTGTTTTGTTAAAGTAAGTTATGAAAATAAACATTACAACAAAGAAATGTTGAAATACTGGACAGTTTGGGGTTAAAATCTGCTTAATTTTCTGAAAAATCATGTAACAATACAAAACAATAATAAAAATAGGCTTTATTTTTATCACGCAATAGATAATCATGTATTTGTTTAATTTGGGGTTAAAATACAGTATATAGCCATTTCTTTGCAATAATGCTAAATCTTATCGAATTAAAGTTAAAGTTTTGCTGCTTTTTATACAATCTATACACTATAGTGTTCTTCAGCAGAGACAGCACTTAAAATGCGCCGTCCTTCTCTTCTAGAAAAACAAGCAAAAATACTGATGACTCATCTCGTACGTCTGAACATATGCAAATTTATGTCAAACAGAATGCTCGCTAGACTGAAGATGTCCCCATCTCCCTAAATTATAAATACCACCTGTCTCCGACTGACTAGCAATAGCAAGCTGCAAATGTAAGGTTTGTCTGTGTTTGTATCTGAACGCTCATACTTAATTTATTCTTTATTTATTTACTTTATTTCCTTTCCCAACCATCAATTGATTGTGAAGGAAAGGAATTTGTATACGATGGAAACTAAAAGCATTTGGCTATTTAAACAAGAACTGAGTCTTTCGATATCTCTTTTCCAGCTTCCCCTTGGAAAATACATAAACACAGCAAAGAGAACTAGAAAACCATTTCAGTGGTCGCAGCAGAATCTCAAGTGTAAACATTAGGTCCACTTCATTGTGCTGTTGATGATATCTGGATTGCTATGTGGAGCAGATGGTGCTACGACTTCAGGACTTAGTGTACTAGACATTCGCAGACATATTTTGATTTTGATCGTCATAACCAACTTCAGACGCACTTCTTAAACCTATTTGATGCGGAAAAACAGCAATTGTACGTGCCACTGTGCAAAAATTTCTCATGTATGATATAATGCAAAGCTGTTCAACTATGGTCTTGGAGGGGCAATGTCCAGCAGTCATTATATGTGTGGTTGTGTGTGAAATACGAATATGTATATTCATACTAGGAGAGTCACAACATATAGGTTTTGTCAATAATCCTGATATTAATAACCAGGAAAACTATTACACTGTTAATTCTGCACCTATGGTAATATTGTAAACTATAACACCTACAGTATTCAATATTTTCCCTGAAGAGTCACGTTTATTTGGAGTGTTATTCAGTGACACGAATTTAAACATAATTTAAATATTAATTTCATTTACATCATTTGTTGCTTTAATTAACATAAATATTGCAATAATATTGTTATGGTGAATTGTTTTGGCCACAATAACCGTGTAGCGGAAATCTGATATTGTGACGGCCCTAATTCATACACATAGAAATCGAACCCTCAGATAGTCAGGTGGAATATTTTTTAAAGTCAGTGTATCTGTACTTTATGTCTAGATGATGCTGATGTAATCATGTGACACACTCCCTGTCTTCACCTCACACGCTGTTCATTCAGTCATGTCCTCATCAAACTTGTTTGAGATGAGCACGGGCCGTCAGTTAAAGTCACCATAAAATCAAAACTGACAATTCATATTTTTTATGAAATATTGCAGTTTCTAATATAAATGATTTTTCCTCTGCCGTTTAAAAAAATATATGTCCTCATAATCTTTAATCAAAAATATTCCCTCCCTTATCCTTTCCTTGCAAACTTTATCTTTCCTCTGCATACATATCTCTATGCCTCATTGCGAGGGCGGGACTGTACTGACTGTTTCAATGATTTATTCAATTCCTTAAGGATGACATCAAATCCCACTCTACATTTTTTTTGAAGAAGAAGCCTTTTTACTCAGATGTCACAAAAAACACAATAGCAACTTTCCCAGGCCAATCTGTAGGTTACACCATACAAGTTCTTACTAATCCCACGTAATCACAAAAAGATGTTGGGTGTATTGTAAATGCGAATCTTTACCTCGAAAGAAAATTATCCAAAAAAGACCTGTTGTCCTCTTTTCTCTTCTCCTAAATTAGGTCATATCTGAGTGTAGCACACTTCCACACAAGAGCTGTCACCCCGGAAACCAGAGATGCCCCACAGCACTCTGGGAGTATGACTGTCACACTCACTCAGCACAGCAATTAGAGCCCACACACACTCGCAAACTCTAACACACACTCGACATACCTGTATATATATTTTTACACAAATGCCACTGTCTAAATTTCACTGTCTAAAAGCAAGAGAGAGAAAACACACATACAAATGAAAACACACACCTGAGCCCTTCAGACTGTCGTAAAATAATACTTTCTATGCTTGAAAACTTAAAGCTGAAGTGTGTGTCTGCCTATTTTAGAGCGCCCCATGGGTTTGAACTGGAAGGTTTCCATGGTAACCCGCTGAGGGAGATACTCTATAACTGAACTTTAAGATGCTTGTGTGTGTTTGTGCATGTGTCAGTTGTGTTGTGTGTGTCCATTTGTTTTTTCATAGCGTGTTATAATGATGACATATGCCATCATGTGTCATGTGTTGTTCATCTGTGTGTTTGTGCATAGCAGGATATGTCCAAACTGCCTCTCTTTCCCTCTTCCTGTGTTTCAATTTCATCTTTATTTGTGACAGAATTTGTCTTGGTCTATATTTTCTATCCCTACATGTACACATGACCTACATATGAGTTAGATTAAAATAACGGCATGGATCCCGTGCCCCTGGGAGGGGGCCGGTGAGCTGTTTCTCACACACTGTGCTGGGATCTTCCCACACTCTGAGCTTTATTGAAGATGTTGAGTAAATGTATCTTTTTTTCTTTCATTTGAAGAAAATGGTATTTCAAGGCTCATTAACTTTTATTGTACATATTGAACGGGTACATACGGTTCATATGCCTAATGTTAGATTGATAGCGAATGAACAAATAGCCTCGCTTTATCTGTCTGCATATATCACTTTCTCTCTCTCTCTCTCTCTCAGGTGTAACAACAGAACCCAGTGTGCAGTCATCGCTGGCCCTGATGTTTTTCCTGACCCATGTCCTGGAACGTACAAATACCTTGAGGTTCAGTATGAGTGTGTGCCATACAGTAAGTATACTGACACGTTATACATTTTATGGTTATGTGCGTTCCCTGGAAATCGATGGCATTGCTTGTGCAATGCTTTGCCAGTTGAGCTACGGGAATTAAGCTAATTAGTGGTGTTTGCTAATTATTATTGCACATTTACATGTATGCAGTTGGCAGATGCTTTACTCAAAGCAGCTTACAGTGCATAATGTGGACACGTTTGTATACATTTTATCAGCATACTGTATGTCTCCTAACAACCCATTGCTAATGCAGTGCTCTAAAGTTGAGTTTTTTTTATGAGCTGGAACGGAGTATCCCTTAGTAGGTATTATTCATCCTAATTATGAACACTTTTACTAGTTTAGCCTGTTAACTGTCGGAACCCTTTTTGAGCCTACACATGAAAACGCACGTTGGAACTAAAATGGCGGCAATTCATGAATTATTTGGAATACAGACTTACGGTTGGTCTCGTTTGAAAAAAGAAAAGTAGCTGATTATTGCAAAAAAAAAAACATATACAAAAAAAATGAAATGTATGTTGCTAGAATTATTATAAAAAAATAATAATAAAAAAAGTTTATGTTTTTCTTTGATTAAAAAATACATTTAAAAAATACGGGTCGCAAAAGGATAACAAAAAATCTTAGCACACTCTTTATAAATGAGAATCAATTACTCTCCCTACATAAATTATTTAAAAAAACACCAAAGAAATCTGTATTCTAGAATCATAGTCAAAAGCTTTCCAATGATATATAGTTTGTCATGATGTCGGTAATCAAAATTATGCTACATACTCTATTAATGTGTGTTTATAGAGCAAAACATGACCTGCAACCATACAATTCAGTTTAGAGTTACAGTATAAGGGGGTATTTTATAAAGTTGAATACATTTTATAAAAGCCAGTCGCTATGATCACATGCAGAATACAGCTGCACAATATATGAATATTAACAAATTATCACAAATGAGCATATCGGTAGGTTTGCAGTGAAATTGTCGGACATCGTTGCTGTCCTTCCAAATTCGCTGTATATATTTGTATGTACTCATGAAGTAAAACATGGCTGTTCACTTTCTGTAATGATGCTAGGAATGTGAAGCATATTATTTAATTAATGATTATTAAATTTTTTATTATAATTGAATATTTTAATAAAATGAACATTGATTTTACAAACCTCAAGCATTATTGTATCGCAAACCGTATTTAGCAAGTTATCGCATAGCACATTTTCTTCATTATCGCACAGCCCAAATGCAGCCAGACAAAAGATCTCCATAAGAGGCTCATATTAAATCTGTTACTGTAGGTTTATATTCAGTGAGTCACTGTCAAATTTGCACCTTAAGTAGATTTGAAACTCGAGGCGTTTTCAGCAGCATTGCCGTGCAGTGATTGCTACCTGACACCTCATCCAGACTTGTCACCAGTATGAACTCGCTCCTGACAGAAAAATATATATATGAGTGATACGTTTTCATTTTGCCGCTGTTGTTCATCTGTTGTCCGGCATCGTCCCATGCCGTGACTCTGAGGAAAAGAGCCTGTCAATCATCTGTGGGCTGAGCGATGTGGTTTCAAGTTCTCACAGTGTCTGTGGGGTTGGTGTTCCAATCTGGGGTGGCCATGGCAACGGTGACGATAAATCAGTATCGTATGACTGCAGTATTGGCAACAGGAAAAGACTGAATACACTCGAACACTTTGTCTCACTTACACGTTCGCACACAGAGTCGAAAATGGATGGAAATGTTGAGAACTGGGGGTATTTTCTGCAGAGCTAAATGACAGAAAAGAGACACAATTGCAGGATGCAGATAGCTTTCCCTTTGACCTTTTGACCATAAATTGCACCGTGTGCAGGGGTCAAGAAGCACGTTTGAGTATTCCTAAGTCCACACATATGTGTTTGTGACCATCTGCTCCAAAAAAAGAAAAAACGTTCACTCAATGTTTTCTAATTAGTAGGGAAGTTTCGTCGCACACATCCTCGCATACGCAGGTAATTTAATTACTTCAGCCTTAGAGACCCTCGGGAACATGTTCCAAATGTTTTCTTGAGGTTTTTCTGGCTTTCTCTTTTCCCCCGTGATGAAGGAGTTGGCAGAACTCCAGTCAGCCTTTCTGCTTTTGGCCCCAATATGGGACGTCTGTTTTACCTACACACTCAGAAAACTTCACCCCTTATACAGTACCTGCTACTTACATCTGCGTGATAAACTACCGTGTTCATGAGGGAAACCGATTTAATTTTTAAATCACAGTGTAGGAATATGTCCTGTAAATCATCTCATTTTCTAGATAAAAACGACGAGCAAGTCATTTTTAACTCAATTTGACTGAATAGTGTTAATACAGCTTTTGCTGCTTAACTTTAGGGATGAAACGGTATCAAGCTCTCACGGTACAATAATACCTAGTCGTGCTGCCTGCGGTGCCGTATTTAAAACGACAAATGAGGACTTTGGGAAAAAGTGCCATAAGTGATTAATAAACAATTATTGATCTTTGCAATGATGTACAAATTAATCGTGTCATATCCTGTCCTCTTTTATTTATCCTCCAATCATAACTGTTGCTTTGAGATATGAGGTATAGTATGAGGTGACTTAAAATTCCCTCTTGTAAAATAAAAAAACTGCACCAGCTGGACCTTGACAGAGGTAATATCAATATTGTTTATAATTTTCTATGTTAAAGGCCAGGAAGACCTATCATTTCGTACAGTCATGTGACCACGATAATATTGAGATAATTTTCCTATTGTGATACCATGTAATCGATAATATTGATACGTCCCTACATTACTGTGTTAGAATCCCAACCAGCCGACATTGCAATATTGGCTTCAGTTTGGGGAAGAGTTTTTTTTGCAATTGTGTGTTTGGTGTCGCTACAGGCTCAGAAAAAGTTCACTTCCTTACATACTTCCTTTAATGATTTTTGTAAACATGCCGCAGGATTCCGTGTCCCATCTGTAATGCTGTTTCTGGTTTGTGATTGATAGGTTACTAGTAGGGGAAGTCGTAACCTTCCAGCAGGGCTAGAGTTCAGCCAGTTCTTTATTCATTATCACTGACAGCAAATGACTATCTGTTATTGATCCTTTTACAATGTGACTGAAACTTGACTAGGTGCATGTGGGAGACATAATTGCTTCTACATCAGATCTTCTGGAATCTGGGCACACACACACACGCGCGCGCACACACACACACACACACACACACACACACACAGACAGACCTCCTTTGTGGTGGCTTATTTATTGAGTGATGCATTAACAGTTCATCCTCATGCATATTTCATAGAGATGAAACACACACACACACATATATTTAAAACTTTAAAGGTTGGCTGTCATAAATTATCATGAAAAATGAAACAATAGTTGGAATCTTGCAAATCAAAGTGTGTTATTTTTGCATCACGCAAGATAATTAAAAAAAAGTTGAAACAGGTTTTATTGAACATTCTATGCAGCTTCTTTCCAATTTAAGCTCCAACAATAAACGACAGATTGAACTAGATCGACAATTCCATGCAAATGTCAACTTTAGGATGAAAAACGTTTTTACCAAAGGTTTTTTACCATACTTATGGGTCAGATGTCAATAGTTGAAGTATCTCTTAAAGTTTTTGATGCACTTTTTTGTTTTTAAAGTATAGTTTTCCATAGTCAGGTAAGTGAATTTCCACATCCATAACGGAATTATCACATTCATAACAGTCCATAATCCTCATAAAGGGGCACATTCAACTATTTTATGTTCTATAAAGACAAGAGCCATCTCTTCTTTATTTGTTGTGTATAATTCCTTCTGTTTCGTACATTTGAAATTACAGAAATCCTACAAGAAATATCTCTCAAAAATGTGAATCTTTTCTGTTCTATCCATACCGCATACATTTTTCAATCTTTTAAAATAGATGTCTGTAACAGATGGTCCAGTACATTGGTAATAAATACATTCTGTGAGAATTTATATTTTAAGTTTTTGCAGAAAATATCACATTCATAATGATAGAATTGCCTATATGTGCTTTGTCAGTTTTATGTAAAGTAAACCTACACTTATTAACTTATTTATATTTATCTCTGTTTAATAAATTAAGATAGGAGAACATATTCATTTAACATTTAAAAAATACACACTTTGTAATCGACAAAAATAAAACTGGAACGCAGTGCTGCATGGCATCCTGGGAGTGTAAAGTCATGGTGGTACAATTTAGTATTTTTCTATAAATCCACAAATAAATAAATATTCAAATGTAAAACTTGTTTAGTTTCGATGTCTTTTATCCATCTGCTAAGAATGTTGGCCGGAAAAAGCCACTTCATAACACTTGAGAAACATGAGACAATTTTGTGGAACAAACTCTCGTTCTAGTTTGTTTTTATGCGTTCATTCGTCTGCTTGATAGTCTAAAGTCACATGGACTCCATTTGTTTTCAAGAATTATGTTTACGTACTTAATGGAATTTCTAGAGTACAAATGAAGCGCATTTTAGTACTTTCCCAAGATTATTATAAGATATGATGCACATTACGTACGTATGGAATTGAATTACTGTGAAGTATTTAATATTGCATCATTAATCTGTTGTCTCTCTTTCTCTCTCTCTTTTCCTCCCTGTTGCGAACGCAGAAGTGGAGCAGAGAGGTAGGTCCATTACTTTAATGTAATTTAAGTGTGTAATTCACTGTCAGGCTGTTATGGCGTTATTTGATACTAATGACAGATTGCCGATCAGTTGCCCATAATGGTTTATATTAGGAATGCGAAGGAGAAACCAGATCCCAGACCAGAGCTTTACCCTTTGAATAATTCTCGAAGATTCCTCTCCTGGTGCATCTGGTGGTTTACCATGTATCAGATGTTCAGGAAGGTGTTGCAACTGTTTTAAACCTGAACTGCCAATTGTGCTGACCACAAGACGTGGCTGTTTAAAGCAGGGTTTGAAATTGCAGTCCTGCAATGTTATGACTTTTAAATGGACTGGGGTAAATCTAGACAATCAGGCCCTAACGTAATTACGGCTTAATTTTCTGCATAGCTAATACGAATGTGGAATGATGCGTGAACGGTTATCAAATCTAAAAGCTTTTTGTATCAGGTTGTCCCGATTTTGATTAGGATGCCATGCACATTACACAGCAAATCTTAAATGAACAACAACAGCAAAATGCCATTTATAGTGTGCGGTGAATGTGAATACGAGATGAGAAATGAAAATGACAAACATATTCTTAAAGTGAGTTAATATAGCAGTAAGCCAAAAGAGGCTGTGTAGCTGTGATAAGGGTCGTTTTCAAACTCCCGCACTCTTATAAAAATCAATTCTTGGACTCAAGTGGCTTATTGCTTTTATGAAGCGACGGAAGCAGCTTCATGACAAAATACACCAGTAGTCATTATAATAAAGAGTTACGTTTATCATTAACAATTATTGGAGTAAACGATTTGTTTCTGCCGAGTAATATTGTTCATTATCCAAACTGGAGGCTGTTTGCGGTTCCCACGCAATGTCATGTGTGTGTATGTATATTAGTTAATGGCACAGATCACCCAAAAAGAAATTTCTGTCATTTACTCATCCTTGAGTTCTTCCGAATCTGTATAAATGTCTTTTTCTGATGAACAAAAAGTATGATATTTGGAAGGATGCTTGTAACCATACAGTTCTTGGACACCATTGACCACCATAGTAGGGGAAATGACAGTCAATTGCCCCAGAAATGTTTGTTCAACTACATTCTTAAAAATATTTTCTTTTGCGTTCATCAGAACGAAGACATTTATACAGATTTGAGAGTGAGTAAATGAAGACAGAATTTTCATTTTAGGGTGAACTGTTCCTTTAAATTATGGTTTTTGAATGTTGCTCAAATAATAAGAAAATAGGTACTTTTGTTAAGACACATTTTGGCTGTAATCACAATTCATAGTCAAATGTAATAAACACTCAAATGTTTTTGTACAATTTTAAATAAAAATGACAAATTTGCTTGAGTTCATCAAGGGCTAGGATGAATTCCTGTATTAAGACATTATTCTACATCTACAACAATAAAAGGAAACATCAAGTAATAGTTAAAATACCAGTCACACTTCCCATGAGGATGTTCCTCATTCTGGGAAAGGAACGGTGGGAAAAGACCGTTGCCATTGCAAACATTGTGTGTGTGTGTGTTTGTGTGCTTCACTCTCTCTGTTTGTGTGTGACCATGTAAGTATACAGTACATGGGGTCCAGGAGTATCAGTATAAATCAAAAAGAATGAAAACTTTGGATATTCACACACTCACACACACACACACACGCACACACAAACACAGTTTAGCCACAAAGGCACACGTTTATAAGATATGCATAACAGTCTTGCTGCGTGGAGGGTGACTGACCTTGGTTTTTTAGCCAGTCTTAACCACGTATTGACCATTGATTTTTCACAATACTTGTAACTTGCACTACTCCCAGAAAAATGTTCCCAGGCTGAGGAAATATCTTTGCTACTTTTCCCAGCAGTGTTGTGGGAAATAGCATGAAATTCTGCAGATTGTAATTCTGTGGGATAAATTAAAGTTGATTTGCATAAAGTATAACAGATGATTATTTTCATCTTCATATTTAATGAACCACGAATAATAAGGTGGCGACTGAACGTTTAACCGCCACCCGCATAAACCCTGATAGCGTGTGCGTTTTCCTCAGGGTTTGTGAATTCGGTGTGACGGATTTTCAGAAGCTCCTGTGGGATTTTTCAGGAGTCATGAACTATAAAACGGTCTACTAGCCATCAGATAAGGATTAATAGATGTTTCTCTCCCAGCTCAAAGCCTGGAGCAGTCGTATGAACATCCAATAGCATTTGTATTTATGCATTCAATCATGTGACCGTGGCTCACTGTCTCACGCTTTCTCTTTCAGTCTTTCTGTGTCCAGGTGTACTGAAAGGTGTTTACCAGAGCGAACACCTTTTTGAGTCGGACCACCAGTCGGGGTCGTGGTGTAAAGACCCCTTACAGTCATCAAATAAAATCTACTATATGCCCTGGACACCTTACCGTACCGACACGCTGACTGAATACTCATCGAAAGAGGACTTCATTGCTGGTCGTCCCACAACCACATACAAGCTGCCCCATCGGGTGGACGGCACAGGGTTTGTGGTGTTCGACGGCGCACTCTTCTTCAACAAGGAACGTACGCGCAACATTGTCAAATTCGACTTGCGAACTCGTATAAAGAGCGGTGAGGCAATCATCGCTAACGCTAACTATCACGACACGTCGCCATACCGTTGGGGTGGGAAATCGGACATTGATCTGGCAGTGGACGAAAATGGACTTTGGGTAATTTACGCCACCGAGCAGAACAACGGACGAATAGTTGTGAGTCAGCTCAACCCGTACACGCTCCGGGTAGAGGGATCATGGGATACGACATATGACAAGCGATCCGCCTCCAACGCCTTCATGATCTGTGGGATCCTCTACGTGGTAAAGAGCGTTTACGAAGACGATGATAACGAAGCGTTGGGGAATAAAATTGACTACATGTATAACACAGAGAAGAGTCGTGAGACACACTTAAACATTCCGTTTCCAAATTCCTACCAGTACATCGCAGCTGTCGACTACAACCCCCGCGACAATTTGCTCTATGTGTGGAACAACTTACACGTTGTCATCTATTCTCTTGACTTTGGGAATAATGACAACAGAATCGGCTTTGGTGAGTTTCTTCTTTAAATTTAGATAAATCTGTGCTCCATATGTTTCTCAGTGTGTTAGTATTTATGATCTTTGATGTTTTTGGGTGGACAAATTCATTGACATCACAGTAGCTCGGTCCAATATAGTTGAATTATAAAAGTCTGTCAATTTCTGTCAATTATTTTGTTATACCAGATCCTAATAGTTTCCCCATTAGGGTCACCGGAGTTATTATAGTATTTTTTCAGTTTTATGAATATTTACACTTGTTTATTTTTGTTACGAAAACTTTGCCCGAAAAAAAGAGGTTTTATTAATATTGTGAAGAAGCATTTATTTTTATATATTAGGTTTTCAATTTCATATTAGTTTGTTTTTGATCAGTTTTTATGCGCTTTTTATACATTTTATATTGATATATAAATTATATTTATTTCTGTTTTTTTTTATTTTTTTTTTATGTTTAATCAATAGTAGTGCATCAACATAAAGTTATTTTAGTTTATTACTGAGGTAAAATTTTACATTTTTGTTTAGTATTTTACATAATAATTAGCCAATATTATTTCATTTGATTTTAATTAACAGAAATGTTTTTATAGTATATTATATTAATCTAAAACGAACCTTCCTGATCACCAAGTTTAGTTACTTTGTAAAGTGAGAGTCAGTTCTGTTTTGGCAAGTGACCTGACTTAAACTAGACGCAATCCTCAGCAAAGTTTTAGTCTGTTCTTATTTAGGACATTAAGAATACAACATTCCTAATCAAACGTTATGTGGCCCAAACATAACATCCAATAGACCTCCACATAGAATCAATAACTTTTAAGTAGTTTTAATTTAATTTAATAAAATTAATATACAATAAAATATTAATATAAATGAAATGTCAAAGAAATTGTTTTAAATAATTTAACCAAACACAGACTGAAAGTTAACTCTGGCGGGGGCAGGGTTGGGGCGTGTGTGTCTGATGAAACTGTCTATAAACGTAATGATTTTTCTTAACAATATCTAGAGTACTTTTATGTTCCACTGAAAATGAGTGAGTATAGGGTTAGGATGATTTGAGCATGTTTAAATAAAAGAATTTTCATTTTGGGGTGTTGCTTTGAACCGATGCTTTAAGATATACTGACTTGTTCTGTTATCCCTCTGTAATGTTATTGTGCTGCTGTGTGATTGCGAGACACAAATCTACTTTGAACAGCTAAACTCAGTTAGTGTCTCTTGTCATTTCCACTCACTCATACAAGTATTCATGTTAGTGGTAAAAGGGAGTCAGGATTTTCCCCTGACTTACATTTTCTGACTGAAATGTGATTGTATGGGTAATCACAGTCCATTAGCGGTGTTATTTTTCACTTTGTTTTATCGCTCCCTCAAATTCAGAGTTGGGGCATTTTTTTGTCCGCTTGCCAGTTCAACTGCAGCTGAATGAATCATTATCTACAGTATAAAGCAACAGTTACTAACCGCGGCATCTACTGACATCCCATTAGAACAGTGCACAGTCTGTGTTTTTGTTCTTAACAGTTCCAATTTGAACATAATGTCAAAAAAGGCGCAAAGAGATTCTGACCCGTACTGTCAGTTCATTACAGAACATCTCACGCAACAATACTGTACCAAACTTGTAAGTAATATTGGTTCCTGCAGTTATTAGTTTTTTGCTTTCGAAACTCGTCTACAAAGCCGTAAACAGCCTTTAAAGAATTTATAGACTACAACACCAGGTGCAAATGTGTGTGTGTAGGTGCTCGCTAATGACCCTGTCTGCATTCATTTTCTTTATTAGCATACTCCACATCAAAGATCTTGTTCATGAGATAGAGCAGGAGTGTTCACTACCTGAGCTAATGCAGATCAGACTGCGTCTAATGGTCATATCAAAGAGAATATTGATAAAACAACACCAGCTTTGTGTAGTTCAGGTTTTAATTAAATTTTATCGTGGCTTCATTAGTATTTCAAATGTTGCCTGCAGTTCGCCCGTGAATAAGACAAACACAACAACAGGCACTTTTTTGAAGTGCGACGGAGGGAGATTGTTCTAGACACAGAGCTCTGATGCATTGTGGAGACTTTTAAATAACTCCTCACCAGAGATTTCAAACCATATTTTGCATGCTGCCACAAACAATAACATCTATTTCACAAAAAAATTATCATCTAGTTCTTGTTAGTCACAGATGTCTAACACAGAGTGATGGCTTAATATAGAAAGATGTGATTTTTATTTTGTGTTTTTTGGAATAATGAATAAACATTTATAATTAGCTTTTGTGTTTAAGCTGTATGTCAGAGTGCTGAGTTGCAGTACAAGTCAAAATATACAAGATTGGTTAATCTACCATGTTTTCAAAAAACATGCTTTAGTTCAGCCTACCACTCCCCCCTGCACGCTCTTTTTTTTTGGTAAACAATCGTAAAGCTGTACCCATCTTTTATAAATGTGATCAAACTAAAAACTCTTTGAAGATACGAAGTATGCAATACTACTCTAAAGGTCAGAGGTGGGGGACTCGAGTCACATGACTTGACTCGAGTCTGACTAGAGTCACAATTTTCAGGACTTGCGACTTGCTTGATTGAAGTAAGAAAATGACTTGACTTGACTTTGACTTGAGAGCAAGTGTCTTGAGACTTGACTTGACTTTAAATGGAAGACTCGACAATGACTTGAACTTTGTAAAGTAATGAAATTAGCTAAAATAATTATTGTGACTCAGCAGCACTACAGCGCCTGTGCCTTTAACGCTGCTCAACTCAAACCGCGTCAAACAAGGTAACGGCCAATTACTATAGAGCAGTTACGATAGAGAGGAAACTGCTCTCGCGCCAGGCGGCTTGAAACAGTTGTGGCCGTTACAATGGCAGACAACAGTCGAGCTCCTCAGATAGTCACGTTTGGCTACAAGGACTTTGCAACTGGCAAATCTTTTTTTATTTTCACGGTCCAGTTCAGAGTATGCAACGCAAGGATTTCTGACAAACACAACGTCGAATTTCATCCGACATTACTAGAACCACGACGCAAGGTAAGAAAGTAATTTCTTTATAGTCAGTGTAATAAAACGATCACTAATGTAATGAATTAATCGTTTCTGTTTGTCATAATTTTGCCTTGGTTGTTTTTTACTATTAGAAATGTGATCATCGATCATCACTGATAGGCCTACATCTCATCTCATGAGTAGATGAATTGGGGAATCCGCAGCCCAGATTATTATGTTCTTAAAACATTAAAATCATCTTAAAATACAGAAGGGATTCTCTGTATTACATGTAGGCTAATGTCTATATTAAATGAGCGCATGTTCAAGTGTTTGTGTGGACTGCGTGTGGAAGCTGAACAGCAGCTCGCTTATATACTGCATGACCGGCTGACATGGACGCGCAGGTGAGATCACTTGCACTTAAAAAACTCTTTAAAAACTTTTCGGTCATACTGACGAGAATAATTTCATAGTTTGAATCTGTTAACTGTTTGCATTTTTTTTATACTCACAATAACAACAAAACGTTTTGTGCTGTAAAATAATGAAACCAGTTCAAATAGAAAACAAATATTCTCAGATTGTATATTACGTATGAAACTGCATATTGCGCGTCCACCACAGAGATGACGATTGAGCATCATAACTTATCACTGGGCTATATTAACATACATTTAATTTATATTCTACAGAAATGAAAAAGATCCGTTCATTTTGATAAACAAGATTCAATATCGAAGGCAATAAAATGATCCGGGATTCCCATAACTAGATGCAAATTCCCAATAGGCCTATTTGTGCACTTTAATGGACAGCACAAGTATTACAGCATCATATACTTAAAACATACAATAGTCAAGTTTTTAGTCACAATTCTTAGTTTATAAGCTGCATAGTCTGTATAAATGCTTAAGTCTTAAGTCATTCTGTCTGATACGAGTATTTCTATTTCTGTGTAGATGTTTCAAATAAATTGAATTAGATTGTATTATACATTTCAGACTGGATTTCTGTTGTGTAAGCAACACTTTTATTTTCAGATATTAATGTTGCACAGATATGAATATAATTCATATATACCAATGTGCATAAGATACATAATGTATGTTTATAAGTTCATCTTTTCAGTGCAAAAATAAACATGAATCTAAAAAATTAACCACTGTTTATTTTAGCACTGCGACTTGACTTGACTTGACTTGACACTTATCAGGACTCGACTTGACTTGCTTGGGGTGAACCCTTGACTTGACTTGACTTGCTTGATTTGTCTAAACTGTGACTCGAGACTTGACTCGAGACTTGATGGTTAAGACTTGAGACTTGCTTGGACTTGACCATATGTGACTTGTTCCCATCTCTGCTATAAGTACTCAAGATTAATATGAGATTGGCAGAAACCTGTGTTTTTCACGCCCGCTTTAAGCCTGTATGCGTCTATAAAGAATCCTTCCAGGTCTTTCCATAAAATGAAAGTGACCACAGCACTATAAAAGTCTTCACAGCTTTGTAATTTACCTTCTTACTTCTGACATAGCTCAGGATTTATATTTATTACTTGAGAGGATCTTTGACTGGATCAGAGATGGCGAAGAACTTTTAAGTATTTGTGAATGAACCCGGTCAGTTCGTAATCGGATCTTTCAATTGAGTTTGTTAAATCTAAATCAACCAGTTCAGAAGATCAATCTATTCTCTTATCCACTTCTTTAGTTTACTTCACTGACTCTTTTTTGGGGTGAGATTGTGATTAAATAATACTACCATTTTAGAATATATCTCACACAAAGATTTTGCGTGGCTCCAGACAACTATTACATTAACTATGTTACTTTAAAACTAAAGGGCGCCATCAACATTCTCTCGAATTTCTCTTTTTGCATCCTACGAAGAAAAATGGCATGAAGGTGTGTAAATAATGACGGGATTATCATCTTTGAGTGAGCTATTCCTTTAAGCTTTGTTTATGCACTGCGCGTCCCTGACCAAACGCTGAGCTGAGTGCGTTTCTCGTGAAAGACTTTAAGTGCTTGAGAAGGCTGCGGCGTTCAGGTCAGCTGGGAGGACATTTAAAGATTCAGACCTACAGCAACAATAAAGAGAGAAGATGAATAGATTGAGGGGGATTACGGTCGCCCGCCTGTGAGCTTTCTCTCCCTCACTGTCTCTGACTTTCTCCGTTTCTTTTTTATTTGCCACACTCTTTGTCTTCATGTCTTTTAATTCTTCCTACACACAACAGTCCATGCATAATTTACACACCAGCACACAGCTCGCTTAAAAAAGACGGATTGAAATTAAATTAGTTTTGCTCTGCTAAACATGTACGCACAAGAGGTGGAAAACATGCGCACACATGTACTGCTGACTGTCTCTCACTTTAACACATGTGACTGTAATCTGCTTTTCTATAAGGCGTGCTCTCAGCACACTCTCTCTCTCGCACCCGGCGTCCTCCTCCTCTTCCAGGTTTGCTTTAAAGTCTAATGCTAATGTAATATGTTGGTATGCGCACGGCGGATAGTTTAAGTGGAATGGCCTCTGAGCTCCTTTAGAGGAGTGGAGACTTCTGTTCTATGCTTTTATTAAATGAGAGAATGTCTTACATACGGTTAAAACTCTCTCTACTGGCAATTACAATGCAGCACAGAGGGAAAACTTTATTTAAACCGATCCGCAGGAACAAGAATGCACCTGGATTTGCCAGCAGGGAGTTTAGCACACAGATCAATCAGTAATAGAGTGATGTTCACACTCACACTTCTGTGTACACACTTCAGAGCACGGTAAGACACGCACACACACATACTCACGCATTCGCGTTAAGAGTCTTGTACACTGGCTTGTGTACATTTACACGGGCATGTGTGCGCACACATGCACATTTACGTAGACTGCTGACCGAGAGCAATCTCACCATGTAGATCTGAACTGATAAGAGTGAGGATTACAGTGGTAACCCCACCAAGGGGACTTACACTGTTATTACCATAGTGCTGATAACAGAGGAAGAGAAAAGGACGATGTGCTCTTCGTACACGGACACGCTGATCTTCTATCCTTTGTCCTTGCCTCTTTTTTAATGTAAATTCCTTTACAAAATACTTTTTAAAGCATTACTAAAACATGTAGCATGTTGTTTGGTTTTAAATACTTTAAGACTATTTGATGTCAACTAATGTCACATGAATCGTAATTGTTTTAACCATAAACTTAATAATGGATCATATTTGTTAATATTTCATCAAACTATATAAAAATATAATATACAGCCATGGAAATAATTCAGACACGATTTCAAGGCATCATTTCAGTTTTTTCTGAATTTACTATTTATAGGTAGAAGTTTTGATAAAATGATGGTTCTTGTTTCATTCTGTGAACTAGTAACAATATTTTTACCAAATTTCTAATAAAAAATATTGTTTCCATGTGCATTTATTTTCAGAAAAGGAGACCTGGAGAAACAGGTCAAAATAACAGAAAGGACGCTCTCTAATTTTTCAGATCTCAAATACTGCAAAGAAAACAAGTTCATATTCACTTTTTAGTAATACAGTAATATTTGAAGAGTTTGTTCCCAAAATGAGATAACCTAAATCATGTTGTTAATATGTTATCATGTTTATTGTGTTACTTAGCTGTGTTTTTTGAGTTATTATGAATTAAATCAAAACCAACTGTAGTTTTATTGATATAAATGGGAATGCACAAGAAAAACATAATATTTGTATAATTAAAAAGTTATATAATTTTGGAAATAAACTGTTCATTTGTACATTTATTAAGGGAAAGTAAAAATAAAATGTGATAACCTTGGACTGGAATGAACACAATATGTCTAGAAATTATGATTATATTTAAATTTGGAATGGTCTCTTAATTTTTTCCGCAGCTGTATTTATATAGATATAAATCTTAATTAAAACTATATTAAATTGGTATTGAAAAAATATCTTAATTAATATTTAATATGAAATCTAACATTATAATGTTTCTCACACTTTTCACACAGGTCTGTTACTGCAAAAAGTAATAATAATAAAATAATTTCTCAAAAATAGAAAAGAAGTCAAATCTAGGCTTTTAGAAATCATTGCTTTACATTTTTAATTTTTTTATTTGATTATATTATATTTTTTTATATTAAGCCTTATCTAAATCATGAAAACATTTATTCATTGTAACTTTACGCAAATATATATTTTTTGTGGGAAATACTGATTATTAATGCAATATTAATACTTTTTACACGCTGGCCATGGAAAGTGCCATCTACACTCTTTTCACTCAGTCTGCATACTTGCATCTAAAAATTGTATACGTTTTTTAACTCATCGTAAACAGCAGCTCAATCATGCATCAATTACAGATTCCCCCATGGTTGCCATGACGTTACCTTCTGATTGGTCCTGATCAGCAAGGTGACATTGTTTCTAATCTCTGTGTGGGCTGAAGCTTATTTAGCAGGGCTGTGTTGCATTAAGCAACCTCCAATCATTTGCTGTTGCGGTCACACCTGAATGGTATGACCAAACATCAAATTAGCCGATTTCTCACAGTAATTTGCTGACTGCGGTCTGATATATAGTCAGAATGTGTTGGCTTCTCTCTTATAGTATGTGCACAGCAGTGCGATAAACAGACCGTTCTGAAAGTCCACTCGAGCTGCCTTTTAAGGTGTGTTGCGTAATTGAGGATATATGACCTTTGACCCCAAAGATTGAACAAGCCATCTTTCCATTGAAGCAGAGAACAGAAGACTCCCTTTGATCATCCGCCAATCAAAGTGCCCTTTCCTTTAGGAAACATGGGTTGCCCTCTATCTGCACCCCTATTGTGTTCGAGTGGGCTGTATCATCGAGATGGCAATCTAGAAACACGGAGGGCCACGGCAGACCGGCGGTCACCCAAGAGAAAGGAGAGATGGAGAGATTTGGAAGAGCGATGAAAGAGTTGGTTTGTCATTTAATGGCTTTTGTGAGAAAAAGGAAGGGAGGGCGCTCTGCCTGTGCGCGCAAGCGATTAGTCACCGTAGGATGCTCTGCTGCGCTCTGAGTCTTGCCTCAGTAGCTCCTCACACAGACAGTTACAGAAATAGAAACAGGAAGTGCTTTCATTTCACTCAGCGGCCCTTTAAAATCACAGTCAGATTTGCCGCACAGGAGAGGTTGGTGTTGGTGGGGTGGAGGGATGTGAGAGGATATTTGGATCAGTGCATCTCTATAATAAGCCAGAGGTGTCTGGTGGGATATAGTCTTAGAAAGAGGAACCGTTTTTCATTCTGAACAGCTAATGAGCTCATGCTGCCTCATGATTGCACAGTGTTTTGTTAGTGCCTGTTTCAGGTGTACTTGCTTGGGAAAGTATGCACTAAAGGTAGCAGGGCTGAAAGGTTATTCTGGAGCATGCAATATAGGCTGTTGTCTAGGGCGGTGAATTGGCGTACCCTTGACATCGTTATGTGCTGAGATCATGACATCTGCATCCCATGTTGGATGAGTCTCTTGTGTGTGTCTTGTGTCTGTGCACATGTACTTGTTTGTGAACAGAAAATACTCTATTTATCAGCTGCTTTGTTAGAAGTCTGGTAGGAAGCCTGGGCCTCACCAAAAGACTTTTTAAATCTTATAAGAGTTTCAAACTGTGAGAGACCACAAACATGAGAACAAAAGATCCTGGATTTAATCGTTTTGCTCCTATAATGTGTGGTAAACTGTGATGTGACAAAGAAAGCACACTACACAAACAGATTTTAAAACAGAGTCCTGACTCTGAACACTGGCAATCGTAGCATTAGGAGATCCACAACAGGAGATAAAATATTTAACACAGATATGCATTTTTTATTCTAACACTTATATTTATTTTAAACCAGACCTCATTTGGAATGTGAATTCATGTGAATTAGAATGATGTGAACTGTATACATTTTTTTATCATTTCATTTATTGCTAATTCATCCTGACTTCATCACTAGTTCATTGTTAAATAGCATTGTTAATTCACATTGAATATTCATACAATTTACACAGTTAATTCAGTGGTAACTTGTCATTAATTTAAGATAAATTCTTGAATAAATAGCATTATTAATTCACATCGTTTCTAAAAAAAACATTGAAGAATTTCGGAACTGTTCACATAGTTAATTCTGCATTCATTTATTGTTAATTCATTGTTAAATAACATTGCTGATTCACAAAAAAGGTTTTTTGCACAATTCACATCAAATCAGTCAGTGTTAATTCATCATTAAAAACACTGTTAATTCACATTGTTTAAAAAAAAACTATTTGAATGATTATTGAAAAAATTGATGATTTAAAATCTTAAACTTAGCATCAGTTGGGTAAAAGCTGATGATACTCAGATGATCGCATAAATTCATTCATTTCAGATTTTATCATTTTATATTCAATTTAAAATTAAAATTGTCATGGTTCATGGTTTTTGTCACGTGCCCAGGAATAAGCAGCCATTGTTTACATAAAAAAAAAAAATAGCAACATTTTACATATGCCCTGGTTTTTCGACATAAAAACTAGTGTTTTTCTTCAAGATTTCTCAACCGTATTTTCGTTTCTCAGCCGGAAACCACACGGCATTTAAGGCACTTTCAGATTTTTTTTTCCCAAAAAAACAAGCATAAATGCACTTATTTCGTTCAGGTACAAGCTCTCTTCTAGCTCTCATCTCCTGTCCCTATTTCCTGCAGTCGTTGCGGCAACAAGAGCATCTCTCCACAGGATCACTGCAAGACAGTGAAACAGGAAAACAGACAGAAAGAAAAGGACAAAAAAAAGAGAGAGAAGCTGTTTCTGCACTTGGTCTCTGTGCGTCTACCAGAACATGTCTGTACACACGCATGTGTATTGTTGAACTCTTGTGGCATATTTTAGTCTAGCCCAGTCTTAAAGGGATGTTTACTCCTCTGTGTGACATCCTGAGCTTTTAACAACATTTGTTTCTCACTTTAAAACAATAAACAACGCTATGGATATGTAAAATGTGCCCGTTTCAGGGCCTCAGGTGTGCGTGTGTGTTTTTGTGTTAGAGTGAGAGGAACATAGAGACCCATTGGGAAGTTATGACGTTTAAACATCATCCATCTTTACCTCTCTGAAGTCCTTGCACTCAGGGATTGGGCCTGTCAAAACATACACTCCCAAATGCTGCACAGGGCACAAAGACACACACCTACACGCACACTCTCCAGGCACCCGATTCGTTCAGTCAACCCTGAAACGGCAGATATACAGAAAGAGAGAGAGATTAAATATCTCTTTTAGCATTATTTGTAGGCTACTGTCTGTCAAACTAAAAGGATGTCAAAATACTGGTGCTTTAGGAACCAAGTTGAAACTAAAATAAAATATTTATAATGTAACGATATCGGTCTTTGTACAGTACCGGTTGTACTGATTCAGTTTCTGTGCGCTGTTTGATTGACAGCAGCCGCTCTCGAACAATTGCCTGTATACTGTAAATGTTTTCACGGTACCGTGAATGTATTGCACTGTCAATGTTTTGAATTCTTTTTTTCGGACTATTTGAATAATTACTTACGGTTTCATCGAACACACACGCTGGCCTGAAGTTGGTTTCCTTTTAATATTTTTTTATAATATATATATTTTTATTTATATTAATAAATAATTCATATGAATATTTTATTTATTCAGTGATTCTTTGCGGAGGTCTATCGAAAGTTTCTTTTGGGTCAAATAAAGTTTATTTATGTTGTTGCTGCTGAAATATTCTATAGAGGAATACTCTTGCCTCTCTATCTTTATGTCTGCTTGAAACATGCAGGTCACTTTACCTACTTTTTGTGTGGGTTGAAGTCAAAGGATGTCAAACTTATATTTTCTGCTAAAATAAATCATTAATATAAGTTTACAATTGCGAAGTGGGGTAAGGAGACACTTTTCAGCACTGTTTTGTGTACTTGCTTAACTGATTTTAAAAAGGTCAAAAAGGTTACAGCTTACATATTTGATATCATAGTATTTTTTCTGTTGTATTGAAAGTGAAAATTTCACCAGTTTTGAGATTTCGTCACGTTGGAACTATAAGGTTCTACCTGCATTCTGAGCAGTTTTGAAAAATTTAGTTTTAAAGTTTTTGCATTTCATATAGCAAAAATTATAGGGGAATCAAGTCTCTTGCAATAAATCATTGCATACAGGAAAAAGACAGAGAGCCTAGATGTCTTCTAAATGTACAATGTCAAAATCCTCTCAAATTTATAAATGGGGATTTTTGCCCCAGGTGAAATGCGGATAGAAACTTCTAGTTCTAAAAGATCACTAGCTGCTAATAAGGTTCTTTCTTGCATAAATTTAAAGCTTTCAATGACATTTCATATTATAGGATAAATAAAGTGTTAAATATCTTCCTGTCTTTTTTTAGATCCTCCTTCATCAGTTTTGTTGCCTGATGTATTTCCTCCAGTACGCAGCTCCACTCCTCCTCCTCGGCCATATACAGGCACTCTCCGCCCCTCTCTCACTACTTCCACGCCTATCACCATGGCTCCGCCCCGCCGGCATAACAACATCCTCCCCGAAGCCCTGACACGGTCGCCTCCCTCCCTACAGACTCCAGTGACTGTTGACTATTGCGCTCCACGACTCATTGCTGAAATCTCCTGGCCACGGACACACCAGGGACAGGTTGCTAAGCAACCATGCCCACCTGGCACCATAGGTTAGTGAAAGGGTGATTAATCTATTATTAGTGGCAATGTGTGTGTGTGATCGAGTGGGTCTGTTTTATGTGTATTGAGCATATCAACGTTAAGACTCAGCTGTGTGTGTGTTTCTTTCCAGGAGAGATCTGATACATGTCAGCGCTGCAGCAAGGCTCCTTATAGAATGAATAAAATAATTAATTTGTAATTCAGGCCTGTAATTAATCATGGCAGTGTTTAGAGTTAAACTCATAATAAGTCATTCTTTATCACTATGTACAACAATTACAATTAGCACAGTACAAAAAAATGAATTTAAAAATATTGGAAATATATTGCTTTAAAATAAAATGTGTCTAGAAAATAAAGCAAAGGAATTTGACACTTTCAGTCTAGAATATGTCTACCGTACATTCTTGTCATAAATGAAACCTGCAGTTACTTCGATAGGACACCTGCGTGAACTTGAGGGGATCAAACAAATGCCCCGTTCACATCGCCAACGACGCCCATCTCTTGCTATGAGGTCATTTGAAGGAGTTCCTAGCTTTGTTTACCCTATTAGCAGTTATAAACAAACACCGCAATAATTTATTGGAGACAGATGACGTGAGCTCCAGTGCTTTAATCTCATTGGTTGTCACATAGTGTAGATGATATAACCAGATGGCTCATTCAAGCATTCAATGGCTCATAGACGTGTCCGCCATTTTGGAACGGCCCACTGTCATCACTCACAGTTTGCTGTGAGTTTACACAACAGTAAATACGTTTTCCTAATCATGCATGCATATTACTATAGTTGCAAACGTCAGCTTTCTTTTTTGTGTACACGGACCGGCACTGGGTTACCAGATCTGTGTAACAAAATCAATCATCACTTGTACAAATAACAGAATTAAATTTTCATAAATAAAATGATTTTAAGATTGACAGCTTGATAACTTAATACTTCCACTCTTAACATGCGTTAAACGCAACCATATTCCACAGGAAAATTGCAGACTTGGCATCATAGACTGGCTTGCACTGATCCAATATGGTGGGTGACCTTATGTATGTATAGCAGGCCATCGAAACAGCTGTTAATGCGTCATCTAGTTATTTTTATATATCTTGCAATAGTCACTCCTGAAAGTCGCTCATCGTTGAACAATTGTCAACTTTGTCGTGATGCTAAACATGCCCACTTCCTGTTGCCAGCTCCCATTTAATTAAATGAGATCATGTTGCTGCCAGTGGCTGACTGTGTGAACGGGGTATAAGAATCCACAAAAAATAATAATATATTCACTATGGCCAAGAAAAGTTAGTTTTCAAGCAAAACTACGAATTTTTTTGCAAATGTTACGTGGTATTTTTTTAAATAACGCAGTGACATTATTTATGAAAAAGTATGGTATGGTAACTTTTGATACATTCTGGGACGACTGTATATAATCTCCTAAAGTAGAGAGCCATATGTGTCTGTTGAGTCAATCTTTTAGAGAAAAAGCATCATTCTTTCCTGTTACTGTGGATAGATAGTTTGAGGGTTCTGTCAACGCTCCCTCATTATGTGTGCAACTGCAGCTGCTGATTGACACATAGTGTATTGCTTGTAAATCTTTTCTTCTGGTCGTGTGTGTGTTTGTTTTGCTGGCAATTGTAAGACCACCGTTCCCCCCACACGTTTGCACATATGCACAACGTTCATATAATTACATGTGTTTATGTTATGTTTTTTACATTATCTTGAAGGCGTGGCAACGTTTAACTGTTTGCTCGGCTACTGGGATCCGAAGGGACCGGATTTAAGCAACTGCACCTCGCCATGGACCAACCACATCATTCAAAGAGTGAGTTTAAACATGAAAAATATGTTACTACTGAAAAAAATTCTGCAGTGTACGTTATGCTTATAGTCAATATTTTTAAAGCGTAATTTGGCCCGCAGCCTTTTTAACAGTAGACACAAACGCTTATCGCATGGAGCAGCCTGTAGCAAAACAGCTTAGAGGAAATTTAGTGTACAGCAGAACGAGCCAAAATTCAACTGTGAAGATCAACCTCAATTTATTTTACTTTGTGGCGACGATATGAAGAGTAGCAGAGCAGCCAAAAGTGTTGTGCAACCGCCACGTGAATAAGGTGATGTTTGCAGACTTCGAGCGCATCTGTGTGTAAAGTGTGACAATGACTTAAGCTTAACAGTAATGCGAAATAGTTTCCTTTGTGCTACAGAGAGCAAATCAGAAAATAGGCAGAATCATAAATCTATGGAGCCATTTGTTCATCCACTTATTTGGCCATCAAGGGACAGAAAGAATAAAATCAATATACCCATGTACATCTCCCTCACTCTTTCGCTCTGTCTTTCTCTCTCTGTAGATGAGATCGGGGGAAACTGCGGCAATAGTAGCGCTGGAATTAGCCGAACAGACCAAGAATAAGTTGAGACCTGGAGATGTTCCATCCACAGTGAAAGCTATGGCACAGCTGGTGGAACTACTGGACGTCCAGCTGCGTAATCTCACCCCGGGGGGAAAAGACACAGCGGCACGTAGCTTAAACAAGGTATCCACGCTTAATAAACCACACGCCGTTGACTCATAGTTACATGATTATTACTTCTTTATTACATGTTAATTACACTGCCCTGCTTTAAGTTTGCAAACGCTTTTGTTGGCTCTGTGTATTTGTGTGTATATAGGAGAGAAATGATGGAGAAGAGACAATAATGCTCTTATTCTGTGCAGAGTACAGTGTTTTAGGCATTAAACCTGTGGCGGTCCACAGATCAAAGGCTTTATGGCTCAAATGGGAGAACTTCCTGCTTGATAGACAGAAATCCTCAAACATAGACACACTTATACACTGTTATAAATAAGGACACACAAATTAAAACAGCTCATGAAGCCCTGGTGAGTTTTCCAATTAACAAAAGAAGCCAAACATAAAATAATACTACAAAATACTTCAAAGTGGGAAACACAGAAACAGAAGCTCAAACACATATACCCATATGAATTTATTTTAAACATAATAGACAAATCAATTGTATGCTTAGCTGTATTTATATTTTAAACCTACAACAAATTACGTCAATATGAAATAACCTGCAAAATTATCTTACAAGGTGACAATTGCAGATTTAAATGTGTCTAAACACAAAGCAAATGGCTGTGAATCTCAGCCATTCTCTCTGGAGTCATTTAACACAGAAGCTACACTGTATAACCCTGAATATCACTTTACAAACTTTAAACAACCTGGCTTTCGGTTTCCTATTACCTGCGTCTCTGTAAAGTTATCAATTACACAAACAATCTGCAATAAGATACAGTCAGACTGCTCAGGTCCATTTGGACATCGCAAGGTATATATTCCACTGTTGTTTGTTTGTATGTTTAGAACATTATTGGCCTGGCAGAGATGTAGGAATGTTTTGTGGCTACAGTGTGAGTTTCACAAGAAGAAAGTTGTCATGGTGACTTCAACTTTATTGGATTAATTTAGTCCCTTAGGCTCTGGTAACTCGTAATCTAATTAGGATTCCTTATTGTTTATTACTAAATGACTGTAGAATATTTTAGCTCATTAGGTTTGTTTCCTGGGCTCTGTAAGATTAGAT
The DNA here is from genome assembly GCA_029783895.1 of Triplophysa bombifrons. Lineage (NCBI taxonomy): Eukaryota > Metazoa > Chordata > Actinopteri > Cypriniformes > Nemacheilidae > Triplophysa > Triplophysa bombifrons. The sequence continues at coordinate 20,275,984 of CM056452.1, forward strand.
ACGTGAGGGGTTTTGTTTGTGTGGCTGATTGTAATCTTCTGTAATGTTTTGTCTTTCAGCTTCAGAAGAGAGAGAGGTCATGCCGGTTTTTCATACAGGTAATTTTTTTGTGTGTGCATGTACATTATATTCACAGATTTGGCTGTACTGTTTATATGCATGCCTACTTCGTATTTTTTTCTTTTTCTTTATCTTATTGGGTTTATTGTATTTTGAATTCTACAGAGTATCTTAATATTCTAAGTCATAAATATACAGTATCTATATTTTTTTATCTTTTTATTTTTCATTCTTTTTATTAACACGTAAATGGTCATCTGCCAACTCCTCTTCTCCAATCTCTTCCACAAAGTTTATCGTCATCTCTCTATTGAACGATCAATAAAAAACACATAAAGCCCAAATAGCTAACTTCAAAAATAAGTATATAAAATGTTATATAGTACATTCTGAGAGGAAGTAATATCAAACATTTCACTACATGTCATACTGTGTTTGGTTGTGCACTGTATGTGCCCAATACTTTTGAAATTGAAAATAGGGAATGTAAAAATATTTACATTTTACATTTATGCATTTGGCAGACGCTTTTATCCAAAGCGACTTACATTGCATTAACCTATACATTAGACTTAGGTATGTGCAATCCCCTAGGATCGAACCCACAACCTTGCGTTGTTAACGCAATGCTCTTACCACCGAGCTACAGGAAAGAAAAAAATATATATTTAAAATAGTAGGCTTACAGTATGAAATATTGTAAAATAATATAAAAAGCATAAAAGCATCTGGCAAATACATACTGTAAATGTAATGTAAATATGGCCTACCCTGAGGGTATAGTAAATGCTGTACAGTATCATTTTCTTGATATGAAAACCATAACTTGCATGAGAGATCCTTTCTCATTTAGCTTCCAAATTCTGTGTCTGTATATAGACTCGCAAATATTGCCAGTGCTTTTTTATTTAAGCTTCATATCAGTTCACAAAATCAACATAGATGGCAGAAATGTTGCTTTATACACGCAAGCCGCTATATCTCACAGCGTATGAATCATATTGGCTGTAAGCGCGTCCATGTTTGTGCCCGCCGGCTGCATTTTTTTTTTGTATTTATAAAAGCGGAGCATTTTTTCTCCTGAGAAAGCAGTGGTGATGTCAGCACTGGTCAGCAGTGTCACATCAGGCGACTGATAAACGCACACGCACCGACAGACAGTGAAAAAAGCACAGAATAATGCAGATAAGCCCGAGAAAAGCTCTGAGGCGAAGTCAAAGTAAAAAGAAGGAGGAGAACAGATTTAGAGGTAGAAAATGACTGATGCATATCTCAGACTGAGCCAGTACGCTAAGTCAACCCTGCCAATACATGACAGATTTATACAGATTTTTTCCATGAAATAATGGAGGTCTTAACGTCCTGTTCCAATATTCTGTTTTCTGGCTTATATGATCTGTCGGGAGGAAATTAGTCAAGCAAACTACAACTGATCTTGCTGATTGAGACAAGGTGCATTACGGGGTTCCATGACTGTTGTCCAAAACTTTTGAGTGCTGATATCAAACCTCTAATTATGTACAGTTAGTCAGTCTTTTAATCATTAAGATGATTGTATTATTATAGCACTAATAAGTGACTAAGAAGATATTTTGAACAATGTTGGTAACTGAACAACGGCAGTACCCATTGACTTTCGTTGGTTTTGTGTCCATACAATAGAAATGAATACATTCCACCGTTGTTAAATTACCATCTTTCTTCAAAATATCTTCTTTTGTGTTCTGCGGAAGAAACATACTTGAAATGACAAGAAGTGAGTAAATGATGACAGAATCACTTTAAGAAAAATAGTCCATTGAAACATAAAACAATTGGCATTAAAATAAGACACATTTTTTTATTTACCCTACCTAAATGGATAGTTCACCCAGAAATGAAAATTCTGTCATCATTTACTTACCGTCCAGATGTTTCAAACTTTTATAAATTTTGTTGTTTTACTGAACACAAAGAAAGATATTTGGAAGAATTGATGTAACACAACAGTTCTGGGATGCTATTGACAACCATAGTAGGAAAATAAACTACATATATATATATATATATATAAACATAATAAACTGTCTTTTGTCTGTAAAGGGTCTGTAAATAACAACATATGTTTTATTTTTGGGTGAACTATTCCTTCAAAGCTGCAATCCGTCAGTTCATTGGGTTAAAAAAATAAGCAAAAATCAGTTATTAAGTCAGTACATAAACAGTCAGTGTTGAAATCTCTCTCCTTACCACGATTCCCAACAGTAGCATTATACTTACGATTTATAATTTTATACATTTTATAATTGTAATTTTAAACACACCTAAATGTGTATGTAAAGAAACCTACAGAGTTAAGTTTCAAACACAGATGGCAATAGAGAGAGAAACGTTACGGATTGCAACTTTAAAGTCCAATTAAAATTTTCTGGAGACTAAATAGATAACATATAGCTACAATAAAAAATCTCTAATGTCCTTCTTTTAGTTTCTGTCAATCTGTTTCCTTTTTTCACTTGAACTCAGCTTCAAGTTTTCTATAAACCAATTTACGCTCGCATTAAATATTAAAATCAACGCTGAAGCTATTAGTAACTTTGAGATGCAAGATTCTTACATGCTTCCATGTGAAGAGAGACATTTAATTAGCACCGGTATTTTGCCATAAACAACATTCAAATGTACAGATTAGCTCAGTGCCGCTGTTGATCGGAATCAAGTATTCTTGAAAGCCATGTTATATGGATTTTCAGTGGTCATCTAATATGTATTGCAGTGTGTGTGTATGTCTTTACGGTGGATTAGCTCCTCAGCTTCAAAGCATTTCAGTTCTGCTCCATTTACCAAGTCTGTGGAGAGTGCTGCCTCTGTGTGTGTGTGTGCGCGCGAGAGAGAGGATATAAGAAGAGGTTTTTTTAAAGTCCCTATCTCGCTCTGCAGTGTGAGCCACAAACACATTCATACAGACGGACACACGTATACTTCTGTCTGACCTCTTGACACACTCAGTCAGAAGATTTCATAAACAGTTTTGTTAGAAAGTAAATACAACTCTTTCATCTTTCTTACCTTTTATCCCAGTCTCTCTCCCTCGCTCTCATAAAAGGGTCATTACTTTAGTGGTGTCAAACTGAATATACTCATCACTTCTTTGACACACACGCACACACACACTGCTCTACTGTAACTGGGGCAGAATGATTCAACCCAATGGCCAGATTAGCCCGCGGCAACCCAACAGACAAACGAGAAAACATCCCCGTGTCCATCCCTACGGATGAGTGCACTTCAGTGAGAGACATTAATTACATATCTCTTAAGCACAGATATTACACGCTTTCTATATTGTGAAAATGAAATACTTAATAATGCATTTGAATAACACAATAGAATATTCCGAGATGATGAACTTCTTTAGGAACAGGATGCATTTTTGTTAATAGAGATTTGACCCAGTATTATTGTGCACGGTGACAAATACATTTGTGCTTCTTTATGAATATTAATGCAATCCATATGTTTACAGTACAGTTTGCAGATTTTTTTAAAACGATGTGAACTATAATGGGGTTTTATACTCCGCAGTATTTTTAATAAACTACCTCCAAAGTTTCATTTGTATATCAAGGTTGAGGTTTTAATATTCCTGTGATAATATTCACAGGCAAATTTAAAAGGCTATCTTAATATCGCACTCTTTTTAAATACCCGCTGCGCGGCAGAGACATTTAATTTTCCTATATAGTGTTCTTATAGACCCATAAATTACCTCTCGCCTTGTGAAAACTCGCTTCCGTGTTTGCACGTATGTGTGTGCGCGTGACAGCGACTTTCATTTTAACAGGGTTTCATGCTCCCCGTGGATCTCTCCTCAGTTTGACAGGTTTATATTCCAGCATTGAGACAGACACCATGGCTGTGTAGATGTGTATAGAAATGCTTTATGGAGGTGGTGGGCTCTTTGGGAAATCTGTCCTTATTGTGAAGTTCAAATGTCAGAATTTGAGTGTGTGCGTGTGTTCAGTGGTCTTCTCTGGCATGGCATCTTCTTCATCTTCTGCAGGCCATGGTGGAGACGGTGAATAACCTGCTGCAGCCGCAGTCCCAGGCGGCGTGGAGAGAGCTGTCTGTGGCCGAGCAGCTGCGTTGTGCAACCATGCTGTTAGACACGGTGGAGACAGGAGCTTTCATGCTTGCAGACAACTTCCTCAAAACAGACACTTTACAGGAGAGCAAAGACAACATCCGTGAGTTTTGAGTCTGCACGCACACTCTGAACATTCACACAGAGTTTGCACGTTTTCACAGATTTTACGTTTACGTCATGTGCTCATCTCCTGTCACTATGTGACAGATAACAAGTTAAACAGCAGATGGATAAAAACATGTTTCTGAATATGAAATCAGATGTCAGTGAAGGTGTTTGTTTCCTTGCGCAGACACAAAATCCCTGACACTGATTTGTGATTGGATAAAAAACAGATAAAACTATATTGGCCCTACAGGCATGGTTGGACAGTGTTTGTTGTTTTTACTGTATGCAGTGAAAAGTATTTAAATATACTGTATTAGAGATGAACCTGCACTAAATGTCACCACCGATGCCGATAGTTGTTTATTCAGAGATACAGATTCTGAAGTTTAAATTTATATTTCTTAACTTTCTGAATGTTATCAATTCATATAATGACTATTAATATTGAACATCAAGCTGGTTTCTGAACATTTTCCATACACAGAGCTCTTTTGATTGACAGGAAATCATCGGCCGTTTGAAAAGTGCTTTTATCGACCGATACCGATTATTTGCCGATATAAATTTCTAATTTTCATAACCATTACAATAAAAGTCATATTTTAAAAGCCTAATTTATACAAATACTTTGTGAGTTTGTGTCTTTTTGGGAGATACTAAAACAAACAGCTCATAATAGTAGTGTGGTTAGAAAAAAGCTATTTACACAATAGAAGGATGTTTTCTTGAAATAATTTTATGTTAAACATTCTTTTTATCTCATTTCGTTTAATTCCCACTTTGGTCAAATTACCTCTGGTAAATATTTCTTTAGCCTTGTTAAGTATTCGTGCAATGCTACAGGAAGAAAAATCTTAATCCGGACGGAAAAACTGTAATGCATCAATTACAGAATTTAACAATCAATGAACAAACAACTATTCTCTGCATATGAACATAATACCTGGTGAATTGTTTTCATCAACATTCCTCTACACTGCACATTCCTCCTGCGGTTTTTTGTTTCTTCACCATATTTTTGAAAATAATAACAAATCAAACCAAATTGTTACTGTCAGAGCAAATATTTACAGCCCAAATGTAAACCTGTTATTTGTTAAAAAATTGAAAAAAACCTTGTTCGAACATGGTTCAGTGAATCTCTGTGTGAGATCTGATGCATACAAAACACATTATCACATTAGAGGTACGCAGCGGGGTAGCTTTCACGCACACACGCATCGAGTGTACTCAAGCCAGCTGAAAAGTGCGTCTGTAAAAAACACAGGAACAGTCCGCATGGGGGGTCTGATACTGTCTGACTAATGCAAAGGAAATCATGCCCTGTATTATGAAAGAAGACAGAGGCGGTCAACATTTATTAAGGGCTGACACAAATACACACATTTACACACAGTGTGTTAGATTTACATTTTTTCCCCAGAGTGGGATCAATGCGACCATCGAACGTGACATTTGAAAACTTTTCTGTGTTAATTGTTGAATGCTGGTTACAGCTATTGAACTGATCGAATGAGCATGCTAGAAACTATGACAACAGACATACGTTATTGTCTTATTATTGTAAAGTAAACTTTTTAAAAATGATAAATCAGAGTTCACTCTTTGACATTTAGGGGAAAATCCACAATAAGAAGATGTAAGAAAATGCTAATACAGTAAATAATGTAACAACTGTAATATTGTACGAAAACTAGGGATGTAACCATGTCAAAATCTCACTGTATGGTAATACCTTGGTATGAAGTCCACAGTACGATATTTATTGCAATATTTAAAATGGCAAATGATGACTTGGAAAGTGCCATAGGCATCCTCTGTTCTTTTTCATGTAATCATAATTTTTGCTTAGAGGTATGAATAATAGTACGAGATAGGTCACAAATCCCTTTAATAAAATAAAATAATTCCGCCAGTTGGAACTTGCCAAAGGTAACATCTATTATTTTTTCTAACATTCTTTATGTTAGGCCCGGTCCAGTGGCTAGTTGTGTTGTTCTCTGGTGTTTGCCATCTGGCACAGGATCTGAGCACATCTAGACAATGCAGCTGAATCACGAATACCCTGGAGAGGCCAAAGCGATGCTCCTCTCAATTTATTGCTAAATGTAGCTGCAATGGCACATTCGTAGCACATTTCATTGTCAATGCATATTTCAGCTACAACTTGAAATGTAAACTTTCTTATGAGTGGTGCAGTTTATGTCATATCACCAAAATGTTATATCTGCTTATGTTGTATAAGGAATGAAAAAGAAACTACGCTGATATTATAGACCGTTTCGGAAGACATAGAAAACGCTGGTCCAGAAGAACTAAGAATAAAGTAAAAAAAAAATGTAACACTGCACAAATGTGTGAACATTTATAACACAATGAAAATGTTAAACCAATATTTTTATGGTTAAATTATACAGCCGTAGAAAAAAATAAGAGAGTCAAGTTAAATTTAAGTTCTTTTTTACTTTTTCTGAATATTTATATTATAGGTATCGGTCTAGGTCAATATTTATGCTTATGTTTCATTCTTTGAACCGCTGACAATACTTCTCCCAATTTTCAAATACAAATATTGTTTTTATTTGCGTTCATTTGCAGAAAGTGAAAACTGGAGAAACAGGTCAAAATAACAAAAAGGATTTTCAGACCTCAAAAATAAGTTCATATTCATTTTTAAGCAATGCAACAGCTTTTAGTATTTGTATTGTGTGTTAAGGAAACGTTCCAAAATTATTTGTCTCCATTTTTATCACAGTTTTCATGTGTCTTGTTATGCTGTCAGTCTTTTATTTTGCTGTTGGATGACTTTATGTCACTCCTGGGGTTTGATTTTATGAAATGCAACAGAGGCTTGACTGGAATGGCCACAAGACATCTTGAAATGCTGATTAAATGAACATGCAAGATTAAAAAAATGAAACAGCAAGTCCTTCTTGGACCAGTGTTTACATCTTGCAAAGTGGTCTATATAAGAGTAGTCATTTAAAAAAATACATACAAAAACTTTTTGAGCAATTTTTAACTATTTCAATCTATCTAAAACAAAAACCAAAAACGATTTCTATATTATACATTTCTTATACCACAACTACCCAGTCTCTCTCAATTTTCTATCAAACTAAATGCATAAAGTCAATTAAATAATAAACTCTTAGCTTGCTTTGTCATTGAAACAGAAATCTCTCTCACATCCCCATGTGCCTACTCACTCACACTGTGCTGAAATTTCAGTGATGCAACAATCACTCCAAACAATGAACAGGAATGTTTATGGCGGACCGAGGGAGAGAGGCATAGTGAAAGGATGGAGAGAAAAAAAGTGAGGGAGTCAGTGGCGAGGATGGGAAACGTAATAAGGGAAGACATCCGACCAGCAGGAAGAACAATAGAGAGGAGTCAGAACGAACAGGATGTTGCCAGAGACAGTGCGAGTCAGACATGTAGCCTGAACTAACCGACTAAAAAATAGAAGATGGAGGAAAGAGAACAAATGAGAAAAAACGCAATAATAAAAAGGAGAAATGTGGTGGTGGTGGGGGGTGGATAGGAATCCATGCTAACCGCTCTATTCTGCTCCAGCGCTTTCGCGGGGGAAAGAGGGGAATTTATCGTTCCTGGCAAACAATTTATCCGCTATTCCACCACTCAAGGCCAGTTCACATGCATCTCGTTTGAGAGAAATAGCTCTCTGTGGGATTGCCCTCTAGCCTCGCTCCCCCCGCCACCTCTCTCTGCGTTTTTCATCATTCATGGTGGATTTTTTTTCTTCGTTTTTTGGCATCTGGATGTCTGCCTTAGTCATTCGGCCTTGGTGTTTACAGGGCTGTTTTGGTGGGTTTCATCAAAAGTTAGCGACGTCAAAAGACACCTCCCACATGTCTGTGTCATTCTTACATGTTTGAATTCCTACCAATTTCCAGCCCTGCAATTTCTAGGCAATTCTCACTAAAATGTAATCTTTTGATACACTGGTTTCCAACAATTGTTTTTTGTCAATGCCATTAAGTCAGCATTACATTTTGTTTAAGTAAAAAAAAGTATTTTATAGTGATCGTTCAACCAAAAATTTAAATTTTCACCCTCTTGTCATTTCAAACATGTATGAATTTCTTTCTTCCGTAGAAAACAAAGGAAGATTTGAAGAAAGTTGGTAAACGAACAGCACTGGCCACTATTCACTTATATTGTATGGACACAAAACCAATGCAAGTCAATTGGGGCCAGTTAATAACATTCTTCAAAATATCTTTTGTTATATTTTGTGTTCTGGGGAACAAAGAAAGTCATGCAGGTTTGAAGTGACACAAGGGTGAGTAAATTATGACATAGTTTATATTTTTGAGATATCATTTTAACAAGATGATACACGGCACTGCCACAAAGAATGTCTAGGAATGCAAGGCTCAAAAAGGTTAATTTAGCGCAATTTAAGCTTAGCAAACCAAAGTTATGGTGCAGTTTATGTCCGTTTTTGTGATCGGACAAATGCTATTTAGTTCAGATTTTTGTAAGCGAATTCACCAATATCTGCCTATTGTCTTACTGTGATGTAAATAGCTGCCCGGAGGGGTTGCAAGCATGGCCGTCAAGTGGCATGACTTCTGTAAAATCCCAAATCCATCAAAGTGTTATAGCTGTTATTTCTATACTTAATCCAATGCAGATTTAGTCTCAAATTTGCTTGTTCTTTATAAAAATAAACAAATTGCTAATCTCCAGCCGCTAGGCTAACATGTTGAATAAACATTAAAATAATAAACCAAACTATGCTGACACAGAATAAACCAATAATTCTTCAAAAAATATTTTTCCTTTAGTCAAGCAGTCACCGGTGCCCCCGCCAAGCTTATGCAAGCGAACGTATTTTATGTTTTAAGTCTTTTACGTAACACTTAATCAAGAAATGAATATGCAGAACTTCTTAGAAAAACCTATTTTGCATATATAAGCCTTTCAGTAAAAAAACTTTCTTTATCATTATATTCTCCGTTTTGATCTTCAATCTCAAATCTTAGCCAAAAGCTAATCTTAATCTCACAGACGAAATCTCCCAACATTATCAGTTTATTCAAATGAGAAAGTTCCTTTCCCACAGTCTTTCTCACTCTCTTTCCTTCACTTATTTTTTTACATCTTTCTTTATGCTAGGAGCTATTCTGGTTTAATGAATGTGTTGACTAAAGTGTTTACCTAGCAGAGAATTTGTAAAAAAATGCTTTATTTAAGACGGAACGCAGATATTGTCATATTTAGGTGACAAAAGACGCTGTCTAAATATAAAGCTAATCTCTTTAAGAGAGAAAACCAGTGGAAAGATCAAAACAACTTCTCTGGTTTGAAATTGTGTGTTTCCGTGCGGGGTTGTCTGTGAAGCTTCAGCTAATTAGGTTAGCACAGTGTGAGCACCCCTGCAGTCTATATGTGCGTATGTGTGTCTGCTTTGAAGGCTCCATATCGGCTTGAAGTGTTTTATATAACTGGGCCGTTGTGTTCCTTATGGATCTTCCTCTATTTTTCACTCCCAGCACACACACATAGCCTCCCTCTGATCATTACCCTTGGGGTTGCGAGTTTATTCCTTGAGGTTTTGTGTGTGTGTGTGTGTGTGTGTGTGTGTGTGTTCGTGTGTGTGCGTGTCTGTTCTCATATGAGCATCTGGTGATGTATGTATTGCATACTGGCATTGTTTTCCCAGGCCAAAACTGCTTTCTAACCGGTAATCCATGGTGCATTCAGCTTTAAATCACATCTGTCACAAGCTGACTGATTTAGTTGTCAGTATATCAGTATATACAGTGAACTGTACAATATGTTCAAGTACATCACATCGAGACCTACTGTACATATGAAATTTGTACATCTAACTACGATAATGAGACGGCATCTCAGGACCATCAGTTTGATGATTACATAGCTATGGTGTAATGTGTTTGTAAATAAATTACTTTAATGATCACGGAAAACGATCAACCCTTAAATACGGTCAGAAGGGTGTTCATAATTTGCCTTTAATAAGGTTTTTATCCGGTTCGAAATGTAGCCGCAATCTGTATTTCATTAAATGGACACATGAACGCACAGCGAGCTGTATTTTTCCGTGCTTTATATTTCAGACCTGTCCGGTAAATTACATAACCCGCCCGTAGCTAGGCCTGGAGACCACCCGCAGATATGAAGGAAAAGATTTTAATAAACTCACAGACATGTGCTCACACACACGAAGATTCAGATATGATTTAAGGATGTATAACTTCATAACAGTCCTGTATAACTCATCACCTTTCCCCAGGGAACCACAGACATCACACGCTGAGGTGATATATCACACATACATGGGTTTTCATGTCTCAAAGTGAATTTATAAAGCTGTTTAGCCAGCCCAAGGTGTCTTTCATCTCACACCTATAAATAAACATTGTTCACAATGCTACGTCTTAAGCACATACAATGTGCAATAAAAAAATATAAATTACGTTTCATATATTTATGGTTTTATAAACAAGCTCTGATTCTTTTTTAACTTTTAATGTAAAAAAAAAACTTTGCCGAGACTGTTACCAAGAGAGTGAAAAAGACAAAAGAAAATCTATATTCTTAAATATATTGTGTTGAGGAATATATAGCACACATTTCCAGATTTGGTATATGTAGTGTCTCATAGAATAAATCTCTTTATATAACTTGGTATATATGGTTTTAAAATTATTGTTATACCGTCATCAATAAGGCATGCCAATAGTAATTATATAGAACATGAACAAGAATTGAAACAATATGATGTATGACTGCTTCATGCTTATGTGAAATGGTGTAATTCCACTCCAGTGTAATAGGGGGCAGCATTTTACTGTGAGAACTTCTATGTATTGCAGAGATCGAGGTAGCACGTCTAAGTACAGATGGCAGTCTGGCTGATCTGAGCTTCCCTCAATCTGGAATAGCCGGGAACTCCATCCATCTCTCAGCAAACACTCTCAAACAACAAGGACGCAACGGTAATCTCACAATGTCCGCCGCCTCTGTCTCTGAAGTGTCTTTTGCACTTTAAAGGCTGACCCGTCTCATGTGTTGACCCATTCCTGTTCTTCAGGTGAGATCCGCATCGCGCTGATCCTCTATAACAACCTGGGCCAGTACCTATCCACAGAGAACGCTAGCGTGAGGTTGGGCAGTGACACAGCCTATCCCAATTATTCCCTTATAGTCAACTCACCTGTCATTACTGCAGCCATTAATAAAGACACCAACAAGGTCTACCTGTCTGAACCTGTGGTCTTCACTGTCAAACACATACAGGTATTTTAAACATTTACCTGTTTCACTTTCATTTTACATTCAATAAAAAAAATTATTGAATGTAAAATTATGTTGCTTGGTCAGAGGACTAATCCTTTTTATATCTTTAAATGTGACACTGGATGACAACCAGTCTTATGGATGCATTTTTCGAAATTTAGATTTTTACAGCATCCGAAAGTTGAATAAATAAGCTTTCTATTGATTTGTGGGTTGTTAGGATAGGACAATATCTGAAGGAGAAACAACCGTTCAAAACTCAGGAATCTGAGGGTGCCAAAAAATCTAATCATTTAGAAAATTGCCTTTGAAGTTGTTAATCTGAGGCACTGTAGCAGGCCATCCACTTAATATCTTTAAGTAAGCATAAAAGAAAAATCAATAATTTTGACCCATACAATGTATTTTTGTCTTTTACTAAAAATTTTCAATTGCCACTTAAGACTGGTTTTGTGATCCAGGGTCACAGTCAGTGTTTTTTTATCAAAGGAACTGCACTGGGTTTGTAACAGTACACAATTTTCAGTAGTCAATACCATTCAAATTTGATGATTCTCAAAAAACAATTTAATACCAAAGCAAAAACTAATGTGCTATTAAAAGCTCCCTTATTTACAAAGAGAAAAATTAATTTAATATGAACACATAAAATAAAAATGGTGGCAACTGGTGTTGAAATTTCTACTAATTATGTAAATCTGCTTCATGTTTTAAACAAATTACTGAAACCATGTAATTTAATTAGTACAAAAAACGATGTCAACGGCACCATTAAATGATTTTAAAGTACTTTAAAATCATTTAATGGTGCCGTTGACATTGCTTTTTGTTCTGTGTGAGTGTACAGCCAGCCAGAGTTTATAATATTATGCTCATGCTCTTATTCCAGCAGTCAGGGGAGAACTTCAATCCAAACTGCTCCTTCTGGAGTTACTCCAAACGCACCATGACAGGATACTGGTCCACTCAGGACTGCAGGCTACTGGGAACCAACCGCACACACACCTCGTGCTCCTGCACACACCTCACCAACTTTGCAGTGCTCATGGCCCACGTGGAGGTCAAGGTAAATCTAATGTTATAACTCATTAAAAGTGTGCTACTGAAAGATGAATTTAAAGGAATAGTTCAATGGAAAATGAAAATTACCCCTTAATTTACTCAAAATCATTCCATCGTAGATGTATATGACTTAGCTCTTCGTAGCTTTGAAAAGCCAATGTCCAATTATCCAGGTTTTGAATCTCCAAAAAAGGGCCTCCATCCATCATGCAGGAGGTTAATATCTTCTGAAGTAAAACAATGCGTTTGTCGGAAAAAAGTAATGTTTTGAGCTTATTTAGCAATTGTTGCATCTTGTTTAAATCTAAATGGAAAATAACAGACAGCCTTTCTTGGTAACCCTTATCAAAAAGAAGTATGCTTGAAGTTCATTTTTTAAAGTATACTTAATTAAAGTTCATGTATATTTTAAAATATACTTCATGTTGTAGGGATACTAATATCAATGGACTAGTACTGTAGCATACTTGAAAGTGTACTATATGAATACCGCTTGGGACTACAAGTTTACAATTAAGTTAATTTCATTCGTTCTACCACTATACTCCAAGTAAACTTGTTGGTATACTGATAGTTTACTTGTTCAATACTTTAAGCTCATTTATTCTATGAAAGTACACTTTAAAGTTTAGTCCCAGTAAACTATTAGTTAAGTAGTTTTTATACTGCAAGTATGAATTAAAATTTCATGATAATTCACTCATGTCATACAATCCGCCTGTGTGTTTATTTCTTCTGTCGAAAAAAAATGTAGGCCTTTGAGGAAAGATTTCCAGGGTTCTTATCCATATAATTCACTTAAACGGTGGGCTGTTGGTAATAGTCCAAATTTCAGTTTCATTTCAGCTTCAAATGGCTCTAAATGACACCAGTTGATGAATAAGGGTGTTGTCTAACGAAAGGAATGGTCATTTTCTTAGAAAACGGAAAAACTATATACTTTTTAAGCATAAATATGTGGATTTCTCTGCCTCGGGGAGCCTCGATGCATTGCGACCACGAGTTCACATACTCTGTAAGCATGTTGGAAAGGTCTCGCGGCCACAAAATGTCACACATTTTTTGAGTAATAAACTTCACTTGCTATGGCAAAACTTGGCACTCTGGTGGTTAAGTGTTTCTTGGTCTTTGCTATAGTATTACTGGGTCATTGCAAAGGTGTTGCAAGGTGGTTGCTAGGGTGCTTTTAATGATAGCTAGAGCATGGCTGGATAGCTTCACAAAGATACTGTCTATTTTTTGCTGCCACAAGAACATCATATGCAGAATAACGTATAAAAGTCATAGCACACATCTCCTCAATAAGCTGCTCGATTTTACTTCTCATTTATGGGTCTATGACAAACAGTGCAGGGCAACTTATGCACAGAAGTTTTGTCCAAAAAAACCAGAACATTAAGAAGAGCACCACAACTTCATACTTTGTGAAAAAGGTGATTTGCTACTCAAGCAAAAGAATATAGTATTTGCTACTCAAGCTAAATATAAGCACAAGTACAAGGCTTGTACTACAAGCCAAGTATACTAAGACGTATACATAAGTATGTATATCAAGCAAAATAGTAAACACAAGTAAATGGCTTGTACTACATGCCAAGTATACTTAGAAGTATACATAAGTATGTATATCAAACAAAAGAATAAACACAAGTACATGGCTTGTACTACATGCCAAGTAAACTTAGAAGTATACATACGTATGTATATCAAGCAAACAAATAAACACAAGTACAAGGCTTGTATTACAAGCCAAGTATACTTAGATGTATACATAAGTATGTATATCAAGCAAACAAATAAACACAAGTACAAGGCTTGTACTACATGCCAAGTATACTTAGAAGTATACATAAGTATGTTTATCAAGCAAAAGAATAAACACAAGTACATGGCTTGTACTACAAGCCAAGTATACTATGATGTATACATAAGTATGTATCTCAAGCAAAAGAAAGAAATTAAGTTGTAATACATGCCAAGTATACTTAAAAGTATACATAAGTATTTATCTCAATAAAAAGATTGAGTACAAGTATTGGCTATATACTATACTATATAAAATCAAGTAGCCTGAAAGTGAACTTGAGAACAAATTGTGGCGTTATTTAAGTTATTTAGCATTATAAAACGAGCTTCAAGCAATCTTAAAAAAACATAAAAAACACTTGCATTTCAAACTAGAACATAAAAGAGCCTGTAAGCCTACAACTGTAAGTACTCTTACTGTAAGAAATTTGATGGCTAAAAAAAATTATAACAGAACAACAAAAAAGATTTAGATTGCTACCTAACCATACTACTTTAACCTTACTTCTAAGGTGATGGGAAAGTGGTTGAGCTGTTAAATTATGTTGCAAAACACTATAATTTAGGGACCTGTTATCCATGCTAAATTTCTGTGTCCAATGAAAACACAAGTTGATTTGCAATGCCTGGTGAATTGGCGGTCATTGAATTTAGTTCTATATGCTCCTCGGAGGAGAAACTGCTGTAATAATTCTACTGAGGGTAGAATTCTCTTTACAGCTGGCTTGTGAGTTACAGCCAAACCCATTTTCAGCCTTTTCAACTGCAATAGTTTACATCATGTACCACCTAGAGAGACCTCACAGACCCCCCTAAGCCATTCAGCTTTTGCCTTGAGCATATTGTGTATGTTATCTCAGAGAGATCACTATTATTTCATGCACGCACACACACACTCTCATGAATGTGGAAATCCCAGATAAACAGTTAATCTAACGTATTGTACATGAATTTACATGTAATGACATGTGCATGTGAACAGTAGACCAGAAATTATTAATGCACAAAAAATGTAAAGGTCATGATATACATAAATGTAAATGTTGTGTGCTGTGAAGAGAATTGACCTTAAACATTCACGCACACACACACAGACTCACACCCTTGTGGCTGCATTAATGGATGTTGCGTACTCTACTGTATATGAATGATTAATACAACCATTAAGTGTGAAGTTGAGGCTTGACTGCACACATTTAATGTACAGAGCATGTTGTCAAATCCAAAGTGGTGTACATTTCTGAAACTGCCAATGAAACGAAAGGGCCGTTCCAACATAAGATCAACACATTCCTTGAGATTGAAGTTTTTAAGCCACAAGAAGAATTTTATAATAGTCATGCAGACAACTTTAATGTTTCTTTACTTAATTTAAGTACAAAGAATATAGCACATGAGGCGTGCAGAGGTTTTATGGTTCTTTTATAACCTCGTGTTGTGAGGAAAGGTGAGGTACATTTTTGGGAAGCCGTTTCTTTACATATTTTGACTAATTTGATAACGCTTTCAGCTAAGACCGTAGAGCTGTCAGCTCTGTTTAACACATTTTGCCATGCATAAATCCGTTCTGCAGATCCCCCCCAAATCAATGCGGAACAGGCAAAAAAAGGGCCACAGATTGCGTTTTGGCTCCTCCAGTGAGGCACTTCATTACTGAATGTGGCAGATGCTTAAATGTATCTTAAAAAATTTGTCTTCCCTACAGCACAGCATAAGACACTGTAATCATCTCTCTCTGTTTCTTTTTCTGTTTCTTTCAGAAGGCAGACCAGGTGCACAAGCTCCTTCTGGACGTCATAACATGGGTGGGGATCCTGCTGTCTCTGGTCTGCCTGCTCATCTGCATCTTCACCTTCTGTTTTTTCCGCGGCCTCCAAAGCGACAGAAACACCATCCACAAGAACCTCTGCATCTCCCTGTTCATTGCCGAAACCCTGTTCCTCACTGGCATCAACCGCGCCGACCAACCGGTACGACACGCACACACCCAAGCGCAAGCCAAGTTACACACAAAAATTACCCATATATACTCACTTGAAGGACTTAGATTTATTACAGAGCACACACACACACAATTCCTGAAGTCGTTTAGTTGGGCACCTGACTCTTGTTAATTACAGAAATGGAGTGGGTCTTTGACCTCCCGTTAATAACAAAAACCTCATCGTGTCCTCAGAGAGAAAAAAAAGCGAGAGAGGAGGAGAATATAAGTAAAAGACAAATGGAAAATGAGAAAGATAAAATGCTAGAAATCCTCCGGGAAATGTTTAAAGTGATAACAGAACAGACAGGTAAAAATCAAACCAGCGACTCACAGATCACACAGATAATGTACAGCGTGTGTGTCTCTGTTATAGATCGTATGTGCAGTGTTTGCAGCCCTCCTGCATTTCTTCTTTTTGGCCGCCTTTACGTGGATGTTTCTGGAAGGCGTGCAGCTGTACATCATGCTGGTGGAGGTGTTCGAGAGCGAGTACTCGCGCACCAAGTACTTCTATCTGACGGGTTACGGGGTACCGGCTGTTATAGTGGCTGTGTCCGCTGCCGTGGACTACCGTAGCTATGGAACCGAAAGAGTGTAAGTATATAATAGATGCCCAAACAATAAAAGTTCAGCTTTTTTTAGGGCTTAACAGTTTCTTCCCTTTTTTACGAAAATATGTAGTCACAGTCCTTCTGAACTTACTTTCAACCTGTGATAAATAATGCTTTCAAATCTGTTTTACATTTGCAGAATTTACATGTGTAAATCATCACATAAATCCAAATGTTTTAAGTTTGCATTCTGTAAAGAACCATCTCCTTCTTACCTTTTCACCTTTTGTGAAACAGTAAGGTTCTTCGGATGTTAAATGTTCTTTATGGAACCATTTAGATGAAAAAGGTTCTTCAATGGCATAGAAGAACCTTTTGAAGCACCTTTAAATTTAAGAGTGTGGTCAACACATGTAATATCGTTGGAATGTACTTGCCTAAACCTGGCTAGTAATGTTTTCACAAACTGGTCCAAAACTCTCTGACTTCATTCAAAATCTAGAAAGCGAGAATGATCTAGAAACCCCGATGGGTCAACGAATTTTCATACACACATAATGCAATTATATGGTTAGCATATAAAATGTAGACCAAAAGATTTACAAAAATATACACCGCAGTATTTGTTAAAATCTTCAGACAGAAATAATTTATTTTCCATTCACCTAGTTGTAAAACATAGTTAAGAAAGGGGCGCAACACTTCTATTAATCAGCCAATGGCTATCAGCCAGTGACCATTATCTCATAATGGCCAATTATCAGCCGATTTTGATACATCACACTATGATCGGTGTTATTTCTGTCTGCTTCCAATTTAGCCATTTACATCGGCTTAGTTCCATGGAAGTCAAAGCGAAAGCCCAGTTTACCTTCTTTTGAACAGTATTGCCCAGTGAATAGGGATTATGGCCGTTAACAGAAAATTGCAGGTTCAATCTCAGGAATTAGTGACACAGGAAATGGATAGTGAGATCAGAGACCTGCTCTATTAGCATTGTGCCCTTGAGCGTGACGTTTCACACAGGGGCCGCTCCGGGGGGAATGGCTCCGCAATTAGTGCCCTAAAAGTGGCTTTGGTTAAAACACATCTGCTCTGTGGCACATAACTTTATGACCACAAATAACTTGACTTAAATCGCATGTAATCATTTCCTTTACATGAGCCAAATATGAGGCAAATCAAAGACACGCGAACTACAAATAAACCAAACACATGCGGCTCTGTTTGATAACTACAAAAATGTTTTGATGTATGATGTTCTGCATAGACTTTGATGGAAGATTATATTTTTAGATGTTTTATAACTAGCCTTAATGACGTACGTATGTTTTATTGCAGCCTTTGTCTTGGTTTCTTCTAAAACTCATGAGGAGCTTTAAAAATAGACACAAATTGAGTATATCGCTATAAATTGAAAACGCATAAAATCATTCATTCTTGGAAGAAAGAAATATTATAGTTCTGAGTGAAGTATTTGGTTTTAAGAGCAAGACATTCATTTCTGAAACACATGGGGCACCACGAGGAAAAGCCAAAGCGAGATACGTCTCTGTTTGCTTTCTATATAACCTCATTGCTGTCTAAGATAAATGTTTGAGATATTAAAGAGATCTCTTTTGTGACTTATTCTTCTTATGGGCTGTTATAGCCTCATTAATCAAACCTTTCTTGTTCAAATGTCTAGTCAGGAAGTTCAGGAAACCGCAAAGTGCCACTCAAGGTAAATGTTGTGCAAGTGCCATACACATCAGATGGTCGTACTGAAAACCGTCTCTGCGTTCAGGAGTTCTGAAACGGATAAAATTGCCCTAATTCATATTCATAAAGAAAACTATTCAGCTGGCGTTACTGCAGTTAGTGGCCAGACGCAGCCGTGAGGGATGTTCTCTCAAAATAAATATTTCAGCAAAAATCATCATTTAAAGATGAGATGCTGAATGTGGCATATGAATAAATGGTGGTCACTCAAGCAGACAGTCTCAGCAGACCACAGAAATAGGTCACACTCATTTAAAAACAAGAATAGTATGGAAGGGGGAGGAACGCTATTTCAGCGCGAAGCCTGTTAACCTGAGCCAGCCGTGGGGATGTAAACAAAGGCGTGGGAATCATTATGCCACGGAGAGATTTTAGAAATGTCGCGCCACCGATTTTTGGCGTATAATCAGAGACCCTCGCCGTATGTCCCCTTCACTTCTCAAATCGTTCCCGCGCGTCTGGATGGAAACCACAGAGATGGGGCATAAGACGTTGTCATGGCAGATGTTGGTGAAAATTTTGCCAGCATGTTCAGAGCTAAAATATAGAACAAAGAGCATGTCTGCGCGGCCTAATCCCAGTGCACATGAAATATTTATAATCCTATTTGGTTTCTGCATTATCTATCATATGGTATCTGTTCTTTAAAGAGGAAGCATGTCTGTCTGTGTTGGTGGCTTGGAATACACACACACACACACACACACACACACACACACACTTGAACAGTGATGCTTTCATCCCTGCTGGGCTGTAGAGGTGATTTCAGCAAAGCAGAGATGAATAGTTTAATAATTCAGCTCTGGACTGTCAATCACCCCTTCAGGTTTTGTATGTACCGTTGGCATTGAGCACTTCTTGAATATGATGATCCAAACATCAGAACAAAACGTGTGAATGTTCTTTTTCTAGAACATGAACTGATATTGCTTTGATCTTAATTGGAGTGGGTTGGAGGTAATTTTCATTCAGAATCTCTCCCCCACCTCTGTCTCTCTCTTTCTCTCTCGCTCTCGCTCTCTCGCTGTGCAGGTGTTGGCTAAGGTTAGATACATACTTCATCTGGAGTTTTATTGGGCCTGCTACTCTCATCATCATGGTAAGTTTACCACACAGAAACACACACACAGAAGGTTTAGAGAACGATAGAGCAAAGCCAATTCCGCACTGCCACACACACTTGCACAAGGGGAAGGTTCAGATAATGGTCTGTCGAGAGCATTTTCCCAATTAAGTTAAAGTCACAATCACCTCACAAGACAATCGGAACCCCTCCAACTCCCCTCCCCTCCTTGGCTATATATAGCGTGTGTAGACTGTCTGTTGCTTTCTTATGTATTGGATACGTTTATTATATTTTATTAATGTTCTCATGGTTATTGAAAACATGGATGTATAAAGGAATTATACCATTGTAATATTGAGGTCTAAAATTGTATGGTAATAGGGACCCAGAAAGCTGCATCACAAGATTTAAGCAACAAACTATTTATGTCCACCCTGAAAGCGAAGAAATGCAGCAAAAACTGCTCCAGAGAAATGCGGAAAGTTCTTTGTGCTTGACTGTAGAATAAAAAACTCTGAATGTACATCTTGTGATTCTTCTTTAGACCGCAGGTTTTCTTTGGCTTCCTTGTGGAGCTTGAGAGATTTGTCAATATTCAGTATCCAGCCCCCACAATCAATTTTTTCTCGTCCATGTTTGATGTTTACAAGATGAGTGGGATTTTGGCCCAATGAGTATCAATGGGGGCGGGGCTATCCAGCACTACGGCATAGTAACTTAGCAACTGGTCTCGTATCTTCTGTTGCGTTGTTGTGTCACGTCTGGTTAAATGTAAAAGTTAATTTGAAATGTAATTGTATATAATAGAAATTTAGTTTTTGAAAAACGTCATATTGGTTTTTAAATGTGTGTGTAATATTCATAAATGACTGTAAAGTGCATTGAAAACACTGATTTATAGCTTTAAAGGAATAGTTTGCCTTAAAATAAAATTTACTGATCTTCTTGTCATTTCAAACCTGTATGACTTTCTTTCCTTTGCAGAAGACAAAAGAAGATATTTTGAAGAATGTTGTTAACCGAACAACAGCAAAACCCATTGACTTGCATTGGTTTTGTGCCCTACAATAGAAGTGAATGGGTTCCAAATATCTTCTTTTGTATCATTCTTTTGAAAGTCACACAGGTTTGAAAAGACAAGATGGTATTTGAAGGAGGACAGTATTTTCATTTTAGGTGGAACTATCCCTTTAAACAGTTACTGCATTCATTTATAATCAATGCTTTGTTGTCTTGCAGCTGAATGTTATTTTCCTGGGCATCGCGCTCTATAAGATGTTTCACCACACTGCAATTCTCAAACCTGACTCCGGTTGCCTCGACAACATCAAGTAAGGCTGTGTTGTGATGTGTGTGCGCTTTATTGTTTTCCCGCTTGCGCTGCAGCTGTCTTCATTTTCTCTAAACACGTAATTGTCCTTTAATACCTGACCATTTCTCAGAGGACCTAGTGCCCGTCTAAACTTAGAAACCGCATAAAATGTTTTTCTTCTGTCACTTTCTCCTTGATCCTTAAGTTCATATGGGATCGAACCGGGAATGTTTAAATAATAAAAAAACTTCACTTAACTGATGTTCCCTGTGCTGTTTATTCGAATCAATTCTGCATCGTTTCTGAGAGAGCCGAGGTGTATGGGGCTGGCACATCAGGATGCATTGAATCACAGCCAGGAGTGTGGTGCTTTAGAAAGTGTTCAGTACACGGCGTATAGCATGCCTCATCTATTCACTGCAGCCCATTGGCACACAGTGGATACTGAATCTAGGTTAGTTAGCATATTTTAGTAATTGATTATTCTATTTGATGTGCAGAAAACATGCTGAAGAGTCACAGTCGAAATCTGTGACCCAAATGCACAATTTCTGCTGTAGTTCTAGCGTTCTGCATGGATTGTAATATTGGCACGGTCTCACAGGTGGGACTGACATTACTTACATGAGATTCATAGGAAGTACATTGAATAACTTTGTCTAAAAAAAGTGAAAAACATAAGCTAATACCAACACCAAAACAAAAATAGTCAAAAAAATCTATAAGTTGATAAAAAACAAAGATATGTATTTATTTCTGCTTTCATCGTGCCCTTGCATGAATTCAGATAATGATGTCTATGGGAACCGCCCACTCTCATAAACTTCTCTCTCATATAAAAGAACTATAGCGCATAGTTCTTTCCAACAATCTATCATCGCCATATAGATACAAAGTACTAGCGCTGTTATCTAACCTTGACCTTGATTCTATTTCTCTCTTTGTCATCGAATCAGTGAAAGACTGTTTTAATGCAGCGAAAGAATTTACTCTCCTAGCACAGAACACAAGATGGCCGATTTAATAAACCCGACATTCGTCTAAAGTTAAAGTTAGAAAGTCTGGCCCAGCCAGAAATGTACCCTCAGCACAAATTAGATCCAGAGCCTAAAGCTGCCGTGCGCAGAATAGATTATTTTAGCTCTTATGAAATGATTGGCCACTGAGAGTTTAGCCACGCCCACCCCCTGCAGCTCTAACTTTGTGAGACCGATTTAGTCATATTTTCACATTCGTCCTCGTGTATGGACAGTTTTGTCGACTGGGAAAATCCAACCATGTTTCACGGTCATCATCATCACCACCATCATTTTATTGCTTTGTGTTTTTCATCTTATGAGTATGTTTTGTTTTTAATGCTTATGAATCATTCATCAGCCTCATCGGTCTGTTTTCTTTGGTTTTCCATCCTTTTTCTGTTTCCCATTTCAGCATTCTGTTGAGGCTTGCCTTGTAATGGATTATAGTCACTGGTAAGGCTCTCCAACCAATCAGAGTGCCAGTTCTTTGAATCCCACATTCTGATTGGAGTGTTTAAACGTGTAGCTCCCCCACCGCTTGATTGAGTCTGAATGTAAAAATGATTGCAGCTTGGCTCTTACGAATCAACAATGTAATTATAAATCTTAATAAGTGTGTGTCCACAATCAATATTTCTGTCTGTCAGTCTTTCCGTCATGAATATTATTGTCTCTGATGGGAACAATAATACTTATTTATTGTCTGTCTATAATTATCGTCCACTCAAGATTTACTGTCTGTCTCTCACCCTGTCTGTCTGTATGTCTCTCTCTCATTCTCTCCAATTATCTTGCTTCAGTGCCAAACATTAGCCTGTCACATTAGCGCAGTTCACAGTATAAATGGGTTTTAGGCTGAATATGTGTGAGTCTAAATCTAGGCATTAGTGTGTGTGTGTGCGTGTGCGTGTGCGTGTGTGTGTGTGTGTGTGCGTGTGTGTGTGTGTGTGTGTGTGTGAATGACCCTAAGAGTAAATGACATCACTAAATGGGTGCGAGTCTGAGTGCTAAGTGCAGACTACCAGACATTATGACTGGAGCCAGTGACATTTGACTGCTGTAGAAGAATACCTTTTAGAGACAGTTTATGTTCCTACTATTGTTGAACTAGTGAAAGAGATACAAGCTCATAAATGGCAACATTTTAATAGACTTAGGATGACATGATCTGGCCGAGGCCATTAATAGAAATGTGTGTTATGCGCTCTTCTGTCTTTCTCAGATCCTGGGTTATAGGTGCCATTGCTTTGCTGTGTCTGCTGGGATTGACCTGGGCGTTCGGGCTCATGTATATCAACGAGAGCACGGTGATCATGGCTTATCTCTTCACCATCTTCAACTCGCTGCAAGGAATGTTTATCTTCATATTCCACTGCATCCTACAGAAGAAGGTAAACCGGGCTCACAGACGTACAAATCTAAATAAGGGTAATTCTGCAGTTTGGGACACCTTTGACTACTGTGAACTTTGTAGACAGAAACTTCTTCAAAGGGTGCTATAACTATCGTAAAATATTTATCACATGTGCTGGAATAGAGATGGGATTATGGCCCTGAATTGCTTGATCAACTTTCAAGCGGCGTTTTGAAATTCTGTGTGATAGTGACTCACTGTAGAATTGGAAAAGACTTGGATTTGCTATCACAAGTTAGCAAAAAATGAAAGTAACTTAAAATGAATACATTTTAGTTATTAAGGAATTGTTAAGGAACTGTTAAGGGATTAATTGCAATTAATCGATTCCAAAATTTGTATTTATATAATATAATATTTATGTGTGTGTGCTGTGTATATTTATATGTATATAAATGAGAACGCATACATGTGTATACATTTATATTAAAATTTTATTTATATTATGTTTAAATTAATATATATTACACATATACATGTATATATAAAATATATACATGTTTGTTTGTATATTTATATATGGAGGTAAATATAGACTGCACACAGACACAAACGTTTATTTTGGAATTGATTAATGATTAGTGATGATCAATGTACTATCTAAGATATTAAATTTAAACACTTAAAATTAATAAAATATGATTTTAAAGTACGTTTTTTATGATATTTTTTATTTTTAACGTTTTATTTAAAATAGAGGCTAAACATATGTATTATAACTTTAAAAAAATTATTATTTTAACAATAAATAAATAATTTGTTTAATTAATATCTTTTTAAAAAGTATTTGAATGAAGAAACTATATAAAAAAATAAGTTAAAGAGACAAAACTAAAAGCTTGAAGCCATTCTAATCCATCCAAAGAAACTATAATTTCCTGAGCATAATGCAAACAACTCACGGACGCATACAGAGGTTCAGTTGACCTCTTTCCTGGGCATTTTATAGAGGGTTTACTGCCCCCTCATTAGTAATGATCTCATGAATCAAGGCTTCTGTCACATGCATGCTCAATTAGAGACCCCCGGCTCATCAGATTTATTTTGCTCATGATAGATTTTAAACCTTTCAATTATCTGATGGGCGACCGGTGGATTCCTTCCAGAGTCATTTAGCGTGAAAGTGCTCATATCCACATTAAACCGGTGCATTCTGGCTGCAGAAGGAATCAGGTATTGATTAAAGAAAAATAATGTGTGTATGTGTGAGAATTCCCATGTAGTGATGGAAGGAATGATTGGATTGGGCTGTAGAATCTGATTATGTATTCCACTACTCAACCTCCAAGCAGAGACGCCAATTTATCTTGTTTCTTTTGCATTAAATGGAAATGCACGCGGGCAATGTCTATGGCTGAAGCCGATGATTTAATCTATTTTTAACTTATATATTGGAATATCTACCTAATGTATCTTAATGCAATACGAATTTTCTCAAAAACCCACAAGACGCTGTTTTACGTACACATAGAGACTGATTTAGGCTTATTTGGGATTTGTGGAGACAGCAGTGATTTCAATCTGAGGCTGTAAATCCTGTTTGGTTGAGGTCTTTGTGGAATAGGATGTGCAGTCATCCATATAGACGGAGGAATAAAACTGTTGGATTTTATTTGGCTGATCTTACAGAGTTTTCTTTCAACAGCTGCGCAAACAATAACATAGCATCCATGTTAACGACATTAAAAAGCAATTACAGCTGTATTATTGCTGAGACGACTGGGAGTTTTGGGCTGATATTGGTGATTACTGTTATTATGTCTAGCTTTCTGGATCGAGCAATCAAGGTTTGGGCTGTGTTGTTTGAAAACGGACTGAGGGTGGAAGGCGAAAGGTTGTGTGTGTTCTTTGATTGGGTTTTTAGCATGACAAGGGTCATCCAGCATGCTAACCACTGAAGTCATTCGAATGATATGAGACCTTAATTGGATTCTTTTTGTCCTTGAAAACTTTGACAAACACACCACACTTGTGCCGGAATACTTAGACCTGCATTAAATCACACATAAGCTTGATTATTTGCAATCTTTTTCCGAAAACAAACCCCCTTGCTGTGTGTGTGTAGGTGCGTAAGGAATATGGACGATGTCTCCGGACACACTGTTGCAGCGGGAAGAGTGTGGAATCAACCATCTCTACTTCAACTAAGACCAGTACGGCTCGCACACCTGGACGCTATTCCACCAACTCACAGGTAAAACACTCCCACAAGCGATATCGGTACCCTGATATCCCAGGAGCCCCCCAACAAGATGGCACATAATAATTGACTATATAACAATTCTCAATGTTAGGGCATCCAGTCCACACTGGCAATGATGACATATCAACAAGATACCAGCAGTTGTTATAATCACAGGGTAAATCTTGTTTTGGTCACAATGACATGCCAAGGTTACTGTGTATTTACATATAGCCGCTGTCCTTCTGGAACCTCACATGTCCAGATGCTGTATTATTTTTAGTCATCCTTTAAGTTTTTCAGTGGATTTTGCAAATATCTAACCAATTAAAAGTTTGACAACACTGTATTTAACCATTTAAAAAGTACAGTGGGTTTTCTTCCACTTCCTGAAAAACTAATTTGGACATCCAAGGTTTTCGGAAGGACAGCTACGATTTATAGCCCTTATGTCATTTATTACGTATTAACATTACTTTAGACATTGATATAAAATTACTCACAGTTCTGCCCCTGTGGTTTCCATCGAATCTGTTGCACTAAATTAACATTAATGCTTCCACTTCTGTTTCTCTTCAAAAGAACGACACCACTTATCACATTGCAACCAATGTGTGGACGTGTTTACGTGTGACAATTTTACACCTATGGGGAGCTCTTTTTTATATCGCTCGTAAATCCACAGGTCGACCCTGAACGCACAGACAACCCTCCAAAACAATTTCCCATTATTTTTGTAGGTCAATGACTGGTGAACCTGTTAACGGTCAATGCAGTCATCAGCTTGTTCATTCTTTGCACAAAAACCACTTAGCACTGGCATTCTCTTATTCACAGGTGACTATAGAGTCACCTGACCTAATTTCTCATTCAGCATTATTTTAGACGATGAGCTCAGCATTCATCACAGAAAACAAAATGAAACTTACTCATAGAGTGATGATAAAAGGCACAATTTAGTCCTGTTAGTTCAAGATAGAAGGATCTAGAAATGTTGAAGTAAAACATTTCAAATTCAGTATATAACAGTATGTTAAATGTGACTCCTTAAAAATAAAATATTAAAATGTAAAATAAAGAATAGAGAAAATATTAATTACAATGTAATATAATATATAATGTTAATATTAAATATAAATATACAATTTCATTATTTCAAGATATTCATCATTTGTTTACTACATTGATTTTTTGTGGTGCAAATATGCTTGCAGGCGTATAAATAGAATGTTTGTTACATTCAGTGACATTGTTCAAGACTGTTATATGATTAAGGCAACAACATTACACTCCATTTCCATGTTTGCTCGCTTTGGAAAATGTATTTGCTTCAGTCAGAAACTGAACCAGTCATGATCCCCTCTTCCTCTTGTGTTGTCAGAGTCGTATTCGCAGGATGTGGAATGACACTGTCAGGAAGCAGTCAGAGTCATCTTTCATCACCGCTGATATGAACAGCTCAGCGACTCTCAATAGAGGTAAACACACACACAAACATGCACCCATGTGCCTGCATGTACTGTACACAGGATTCTTTACAGTAAGTGGTTTAACATGTACAAACACAAAGAGAAGCTGGTTTACACATGCACACGACAAACAAATTGTCAGGATCTTCTATATAAACAATCAAACAGAAACCAGTTTAGTCCTGATTTGACCCTCACAGGTTAAGTCTGACCAAACCCTTTATAATTTTACACAATTTACATGTGTGCTGCTGTTAAGCGTACATATTTTCTAACATTTATTTAAATGTTTCAACCAAACTGTTTTATTCTATGATTAATCTTCAAATCAAATCCAGATGGGATATTTAACAACAGGAAACTCATTTGCACTCTCTGTATGTAATCATTTGCAGAATTAATTATGAGTGAAGTTCAACAAGTTTAAAATATTGTATTTTTGGAGTGGTATTAATGAGAAAACCTATTTGTTACATATGTTAGTGCGGCAGAAGTTTTGCTACGCCATTTAAAAGAATAATTAATTGTGAATTATGTACATTCAATTATTACAATTTCAATAATGAAAATTTCATCCGTGGTCCAAGACCATTTGTTACCTACAGGATTGATTAGTTGTTATTGCTGGAATATCCCCAAAGCCACATTTTTGCTCGATCCAACACTATTGTGTATATATACAAGTGCTAGCTTGTTTATTCAAGAAGACTGCAGAATATTCTGGACCTTGCTGACACTGATTTTACGGTCCAAATGGATTAGACATCTGAGTGTGTGTTTGTGTGACCATGTCCTGGTCCTTCTCAAAGCCTGCCTGCCTCTGTTACATCCAAATGCTAATATGATTTGCTCCTCTGAGCTTCCCGGGCTGCACTGTCCCTTCCCCCAAAGTAGTTTTGAAAACTGAACTGCATCCTCCAGAGCTAAAGTCATGGAAAAACGCTTCCAATCTAATCGCCCCGGCAGGTCATGACGGGACGAAATGTCCAACGTCCAGCAGCTGTCCAACATAAACAACATCATTGTTGAGCTCTGCTGATATTTCACTCCACATGGGAGGCTTTGCATTCCTGTCCGCCCAGCTAACCCTGCTGTGATGTTTAAGGCTGGATTAGCTCAAGTTTACAGTTTACAGTTCCCTGCATCGTGCTAACTGTTTATTGTACGTCCTTTTTCCGTTTCTTTGTTGCTCTTCTGTCCTCGACTTCTCTTCCTTCCTCCTGTATCTCTCTCTCTCACTTTATGTGTGGCTGTTGTAGGTACCATGGCTAACCATCTCATCTCCAATGCTCTTTTACGTCCTCATGGCACTAATCCTTATAACACATTGCTGGGAGAATCTGCCGTGTTCAATAACCCTACTGCCAACATGTTCAACACACAAGGTTTGCCTTACACATACAGAACACATTGACAGACATTATGAGAACTCCTCTAAGGAAAAACTCAATTGATGTTCAGCAAATTGATTTTATTTACGGTAAAAGTGAATTAGGCTAAGAAAGCACAATATAAGTGCCATAACAGTAGAATAGACGATTTGTGTGCTGTATTTCTGGTCTTATGAAGCAATGCTGTAGCCGTGTGTGGAGATCAAATTTTTACCAATAGAACGGTGTGACGCTTGGATTTGAGTTCTTGCTAACACTCATTTGCACGTCTGCATATTCAAACACAATGTGTTGTGATAACTAACAAAACACGTGAGAAAGAGTAGTTGTCGAACATGACACTATGCAGCTTTATGCGACAAATTTCAACATTCACACAATGCTGTTGTATGGCTTCAAAAGACTTACAGTGAAAGGACGTTCACATTATGATTAAAACTATAAAAATAAGCGCAACTATATTTGCAACCACACCAACAGTCGATACCGAGAACGTTATGTGTGTGCTGCAGAAACACAGTCACAAAAATGAAAGTAGATGACCTGCTGCTGTTGCTTTACGTACGTAAGACATACTTTATATCCTGCCAGCTTGCTGTTGCTTTACGTTTTCGTAGAACATTTATGTTTTACGTAAAACATACTCTATGTCTTGCCAGCTTGCTGCTGCTTTACGTTTTCCTTTTACCTTACGAGAGAGACGAAACACACACTTACATGTATACAAGCTTTAAATAATGTACAGAGAATCGAGATTTGGTGGTGATGTTCTGCTAACACACTTTCTGTGTCTATTCTGTGTTCGTCTGTTCAGTTTAATAATTGGGTAAAAATTGTAATATGTCCTAAACTCAGAAGGTTAGCGTGAGTGACTTATGGCTGTTGCAGTCTGAACAGAATACTTCACTCTGATTCTCTGTAGACATGTTTCATGGGCATTTATATGTGTAATCATTCTCTTTCTTTCTCTCTCTCTCTCTCTCTCTCTCTCTCTCTTTCTCCCATCACGCGGCTCCGCAGCCTCCTACAGAGATTCAAGTATGATTCATTTACTTTCACAACAGCTCCACATTTTATAATATATTCTCCTTAGCCCCTCTCCTCTTTAATCTCTACCTTTCTCCTCATGGCTTGCCTGTTAAATCTGCATCCCTCCCGTATTCATCTGTTTCTTGATAAGAGTAAAGTTAATATCCTATTTGATAGCATCTTTCATAAAGTATACTGAGTTTAAATAACCAGCAATCATAGAATGCTTTTCCAAGCGTACTGTACAATTTTAGTTTCTTTTAAGAATATGGTTATTCGAAACCTTTAAGATTTCCTCAGCTGAGGCATTTATTTTTCTTTTTTTCCAGAGGGAATTCTTAACAACGCACGAGACTCCAGTGTCATGGATACACTGCCGCTTAATGGTAACCATGGCAACAGCTACGGTGTGGCAGCAGGAGATTACCTTACCTACAGCTCTCGTGGCAGCGAGCCGCCGACAACGCTGGAGAAAAAGATCCTGAAAGAGCTAACAGCAAACTACGCTCCATCTTACCTGAACACTCAGGAGCGCCAAGGAAAAGCTCATCAGGGGACCCTGACCAATAAACTCAACAACCACCTGGCCAACGGAGGGGTCGCGGGGTCATCCTCCATAGCTAAGGATGACGTCATGGTGCTGGATAACCCAGGAGCGTTTCACCGGCACGATGAAGGCGGCGGGTTAAGCCTAGAACTCATCCGGGAGGAGTCGCAAGCGCCGCTCCTCCCACCGAGACCGGCCCCTCCGGAAAACCACGCACCCTTGCACACGTTCTCAGCTCACCGGCGCCTGCCGCAGGAGAACAGTGAGAGCTTCTTCCCGCTGCTCCCCAATGACGCGCACACGCACTTGTCGCATACGCACACTCCCCGCACGCACACGCACTCCCCCCTAAGAGACTCGCTCTATACCAGCATGCCCACTCTTACCGATCTCCCGCATGGCACTGATGACCTCATCAACGGTCTCCATGACGACGAAGATGATGAGGAGGAGGATGATGGCGAGGAGGAAGAGGGAAGTGAGCTGCACCTGGCCAACGGCAAAGGGGTCGTCATGGAGGCCGACGACGTGTACTATAAGAGCATGCCCAACCTGGGCTCCAGGAACCACATACAGGACCTGGAGAGCTACTATCAGATGGGTCGAGGGGGAAGCGATGGGTTCATCGCCCCGTCTGACAAAGACGACTCGTCGCCCGAAGAACAGCCCCCTGACCCCTCACAGCTGGTCACGAGCCTATAGACACTGAACCGGACACACACATTGTCACCCAGTGTGCGTGTGTGTGACACAATGCACAAGGCATGGGATACACTACCTACTGCACTGATACATCCCTAGAAAGACTTATTCCAGATAGCCCGATTCCAGTAAATACAAGTGTCCTGATCCATTCCACACCAAAATCCTGTTCCAGTTAGAACCAGTAAGCAAAACTAGTATCTCGCTCCTACGACAAAAGAAGGACTACAGAGCGTAGGCAGGGACACTTTATTGTGAATCTCCTTGGAAACCGATCTGAGCGCGGATTTTGTTCGCGGACATGACACACTAGTCAATGAGGGGATGTGGATTTAAGTTGGACAAACTTTTCCTCCCTGGATCATTTGCATAGATCTCCTTGACATCCAGAAAGGCCTCCGCAAAGCCTGTCGTCCAATGGGTGTCTGATTCTCCTCAAAGCTCACGGTGGATTACTGAAACGCGTGGAAACAGACTGCGGGAAACTAGCTGCCATTTTAGATGACCGTGTATGATAATGAGACCACCAACCCAGACTCTGAACTCTTCTATTGTATTGAACTGCATTACCCACAATTCTCTAGACTTTTCGATGGTTCTCTGCTACACACATTCCTTCTCGTTTAGCACCGGTCTCGTTTCCAAACGTAAAGACGCATTTAAGACTTGAGGACGCATCGTTTTTCTCACGTTTGTTTTTCGGTAATAATCTCAGTTGTTGCAAGGTCATTGTCACTAATTACGAAACAGACGTCAATGCAAAATGTACAGATCCCTGATATTGCATATGAACGTATGCGTTTCATGTTTTTGACATATTTTGCCCCCTTGTATGTGTTTTTGTAGACTAGACCAATCCCATAATGCTGTGCTGGTTCTTCAAAAGACTGTCCCTTATTACCGCTCAGCACACACACACATATCAACATATACACACACACACTCTTCTTTATAGCCAGAAATACACTGTTTGAATTCTCCTCTTTGGAAGAATCACTCTCTTTTCCCCAAATGCGACTTTTTGTCATTTTAATTCTCACTGTGTTGATAATATCCAAGAGACTCTGAGGAACTGACTGTTGTGTGATTGACATCTGTTGCGGATGGGATCCCATCGCTGTCAAATATGCTGGGAAGGTGTAATGTTGTGAGCATTCTACAGCGTTTACTAAGAACATCAGGTTCAGAAATTCCGGCGTATTGGAATTGATATGATATGGTTTGGTCGGATCTTATTAACTAGACAAAAATGTTCTCAGGCTAAAAAAAGGGAGTCTCATACTTGTTTAGTCAAGGTGGACAAGAAAAGCTAGTGGTTTGAAACAAGCGTCCTGGTCCAAGCCCACTTAGATTTACGAATAAATATGTGTGGACTGAGAAATCATGATTTAAAATCATGCAGTCCGAGTGCAGCATGTGTAAACAATATATAAATAACCTTGTAAAGGAGCAGATTGAGTTGTTTCGAAGATGGCAACAACCTTGAAAAGGTGGGTTCTTTAAAAACTACTGCTTACTCATTCTCAGACTGAGACTCCCTCTGTAGCTTGCACATCTTGCCCTTGTTAACCCCCTCCCAGCGAATCAACTGCATATTTATTCCTGTGATTTGATTTATTTTTTTATTTTTTCACCAGATCAAATATGTAGGACCTTAGAGAGGGTTGGAAATGAATCCGATCGGCACTGAGACTTTTTTATTGTTATATCATCAATATTATTATTATTACAATATCAATGAAATTATTATTTATTCTTTTCATATGCATTCTAAACTGAATGAACTCATAACTAATATTTGTTGTAACAGTGAAAGTTGTTTGCCAACAAATAAAATGACTGAATTAATATTTACAATATTTCACAGGAGAGAGGTGTGAGTTTCTGTTTGTTTTATTGCTGAAGGGTATATTTCTTTTCTTAAAAGTTCATTGTTTTATTATTGTTTTTCTATTATATCAGCTTAAAATGACTCTAAATAACAATTCAAAATATACAATCAATTGTAGGAAGATTGTCCCTGATAAGTGTTAATACTCCCAGAGGAGGATTTGGAGAAAGATATTTGAACGAATGCTTGTAATCAAACAGTTCTTGCACCCCATTGACTACCATAGTAGGAAAAATGACAATGGTAGTCAAAAGTGCCGCGGAACTTTTGCTTTCCTACATTCTCCAAAAATCACTTCTCTTGTGTTCAACAGGACAAAGAAATGTATAAAGCAATTTTTCGTACAATGGTGGTCAATGATGTCCAAGAACTGTTTGGTTACAAGCGTTCTTCCAAATATCTTTCTCTGTGTTCATCAGAACAAAGAAATGTATACAGATTTGGAACAGAATTTTGACAGAATTAGATTTTTTAGTTGAACTGTTCCTTTCGGAAAAAAATTCTGTTTCCTCTCCATTTAATCTCATTGATGTCTATAAGAAAAAAGTGAGATATTACCTGGAAGCAGGACTGTCCGTTTATCCGGCCTATTGAAGACCGGTGGAATGCTGTTAAAACCTGTTTGAACACAATCATTATGTTGTGCCTAATTCTGTTAATTGATGCAACCGGCACCAAAATTGTACACGTCAGCTTTAATTCTATTTTTCAATTATAGACCGAAGCTTCCAACAAGGCGAAGTACGGTTTCGACTCCTCTGGGCACTTTTTCAGGGGGAAGGATTGTCATGGAGTAAATTGTACAGTGGATTGTGATTCTCTGTTGAAAATCCTTTTGGACTAGAGTTTAATCTCTGTCTGGGAATCCAGCCGGAAGACTATACCAGGCACACGCTCTGACCCAGTTTGGGGCCCTGCGAAGAGTCATCAGAACCGTCGCCTCTGAAACGAGCCCGGCACTGATTAATTATGCCCATCCGTAAGGAGCTCCAGCACAAACAATGTAATTACGACCTATTGATCTTCATGGCTCTCCGGGCAAACAGACATACGTCCGTCTGCAAACACACCCAAATGTCAGACAGCCTGCGCGTGCGAGGGTGTCTGCGAGAGTTCGTTCTGCCAAATGTTACCACCTTCATGAATATTTATCAGACGTTTTGACAGGCACTTGAGCATTTTGAAAGGAAGGAAAGATGCAGCTTTTCCCCCAAGCAGAATATATAGCTCCATACTCTAGAGCCCAGTCCTGCCTTTGACATGAGTGTGGGCTGTGTGTGTGTGTGTTCTGTAGGCAGATGATGAGAGCGGAAAGTTGGAGGTCTTTGAGGGAGAAAACTTTTAACCAAACACTTAGAGACCAAACAACACAAGAAACAGGATAGCTGAAAGTTAGGGATACGAGAAAGAGAGGGAGGATATAAACAAAAAAGAATAGACAGTTAAGAGCTCTCTCTCTCTACAGTTTTTGTCTCAGGTTGATTAGATGAAAGCTGGAAAGATGTGGGCCAGATCACAGTATGGGATCTGTGATCGCTTAGTGCTGCCTGTGATGTTTTTACCCATACTGCCCGCTCTAACATGAGAAGTATTTTAAGCGAACGCGCCCATTCCTGTCACAGTGCACCCAACCTGAATGTATAAATATCTTCAATGTCCTGGGTTTGTTTAAATATGTCGTAGGTTAAACATATGCACAATGTGCATGCATGCTTAATATGTCCAAGGAAAACATTTATAATACCTGAAGAAAACTCTTCCCCAATAGGTTTGCAATTCATCTCAATGGCACCTGCTTCCATCCCGGAAGAATTATAGAACTTGAACTCCATCACCATCAGTGCTCAGGTTTCCTTTAAGCCAGACATCTTACAGTAGATGTAAATGTCATGGGAATCATTTTTCTTCTCTTTGGAATGCTGAAGAACATGCACAGGTGTGAAGCCCCAAGAGATGTGATGGCATTGGCAGAAAAATATCAATGCGCTCAACGTATACATTGATTTTATGAGATGTTGCTTGTGAAATATTTCATTCAGACTACATGGCAATAAACTTGTGTATAGTATACTAGTGTATACTGTGCACATTTGGAGTGGGAGTAAATGAATGGTTTTTGGGTGTTAAGTAGCGTTGTTAAAAAGAGGGTTATGGGTCTGAATAGGGAGAGTAAACAAAAACATTAATTTTATTATTTTTTAGCAAGATGAGACAGGGAAAAGCCTATTAATGTTTAATATTCTGTTTTATTGCAGGGTTTAGCTTACCATTATGCTGAAGTGTTTGTCTAGGTTGCGGAAAGGCTAAAATAATAGAAAATCGTCTTGAACGTTTCTTTGATTAGAAGGCAATTACATTAGAAAACTATTTGGTTTTTCTTCCACCTTAAAAAATGACATTGTTTAAAAAAGTAAAGCTTTCACATTCAAGTCTGTGGTGCTGCTGCTATAGCAGTTCAAACGTCTTGGTTACGTATGTAACCTCAGTTCCCTGATGGAGGGAACGAGACGTGTCGAGAACGACAGATGGGGTTCGCCCTTGAGAACCAATTAACTCTGACTACTATAGAAAAGGCCAATGAAATTTGGCGAATGAAATTTGCATGCTGGGCTCCGCCCCCGGATATCCGGTATAAAAGGAAGCCGGCGTGCAGCATTCACTTACCTTTTGTTCTGAAGAGCCTGAGAGCCTCTCACGACTGCAGCAGAATATGATACGTGTTTGTGGCATAAGGGACACAACGTCTGGTTTCCTCCATCAGGGAACTGAGGTTATATACGTAACCAAGACGTTCCCTTTCTGTCGGTCTCTCGACGTTATGTCGAGAACGACAGATGGGGTTGCCTATGGAAAACGCCACAACACTGTATCACGTCACAATGTCAGCGAAGCGACGGTAACAAGCCTGGGCGTGTCAGCTCGAAACTTCGTGAAACTGTAACCTTCCAGTGTGGTGGTCGGGGGGTTCCAGAGCTTTCTCGGAGAAAGATGGGTACAGCCCTGACCGGTAACCTTCACGGACGGGGCCTTATCTCTCTGCAGGCGAGAGGCCGTCCGGCTCGGTTTACACTGGGTAAGCGCAACTCTTAATCAGAGGAGCGCTGCAGAGGCCACCTCCTACCCGTGGGGAGGAATATGGTGGATATATGTATGGTCTCTTCCTTGGAGGAGAACGCATGGAACGTGCGGACTGAGTAGTTAACCACGAGGTGGAGGTCCACCTGGGGAAGCTCATGGGTTACCATGTGTGGGAACCATTGTCATGAGGGTATAGCAGACGGAACAGCCCACCCTGGCGATGTACGCTACAGCTATCGTGCTGTCCCGGAGGACCAAAACTCTGTGAGTAAGTGGGCGCCAGGCCCTGAAAAGGGCCCGACTTTGGTGACGAGGCAGGAGTCGTCCCGTACCGACCGATCAGAGCCGTGGCTGTGAAGGTTCGGGCCCGATGTTGTTCTCCCTAGGGTCTTCCCGTCAGTGTCCCTTCTCGTGAGAAGGTTGCTGACGGGGTGGAGGTTTCCCCCTCGACCTCTGCTTCCGGGGTGCCGTCTGTGGAGGCACAGGAACCGGAATCGATGTCGAAGGGGTCTTGGGTTGCAGGGAAGCAGACGTCACGTGGGATCTCGGAGGCCTTTTGGCGGCCGAATCACGGCGTGTAAAAATGTGGCTAATTGCCACTGTCTGCTTCACCGTCAAAAACTGCTGAGCGCAGTCCTCGACGGTGTTTACTAACAACCCACCCTGCGAGATGAGTGCATCAAGAAAGCGGACTTCCTTGGTGTCACTCCTCTGCACAAGGTATAGCCGGGGGCTT
This sequence comes from Triplophysa bombifrons, assembly GCA_029783895.1. NCBI lineage: Eukaryota > Metazoa > Chordata > Actinopteri > Cypriniformes > Nemacheilidae > Triplophysa > Triplophysa bombifrons. Next base: position 20,312,574 of record CM056452.1, read on the forward strand.
CTCTCCTGGACCACTACCGTGGACATCGTCCGACCCAGGGCCCGTGCCGCCGCCTTGGTCGCCCGTAGAGCGCTGTCAGCGGCGGCACGGAGATCCTGCTTTTATACCCAGGTCGGCCTTACCCTCGTGGAGCTCTCTCAACGCCCTGGCCTGGCGGACCTGCAGGATGGCCATGGTGCAGAGAGAGGAGGCAGACTGGCCCGTGGCATCGCAAGACCTCGACACCAGTGATGCCAAAGTCTTACGTGCTTTGGACCGTAGGCGTGGCCGATTCCCCCCAGGTGGTAGCCGTCCGCGGCACAGGTGCACCGCGGGCGGACGTTCCACCCGGGGGGTCACGACGCAGTCCTTGGCTTCCCCACCATCGAGGGAAGTAAGGGAGGCGGAGCTGGTTTTCACTGGAGCGGTCCGTGGAGCGCTCCTAGTTTTACACAGCTCCTCATGCACCTCCGGGGTGGCACCCGGGGTGGGCGCGGTTTGCACCGCGCTCCGACCTCAGGAACCACGTTTCCCCGGGTTAGCATGAATGACATCACTTCTGCTTCCTTCTAACTCGACCGCTGGGGGTGGAGCTCGGATTCGTCAGAGTCGGATGCGAGTCTCCCTCCGATGCTGCTAGCGACATCTCATCTACGTCACACATCGTTCCCGATGTGTGTTGTGAGAATCCGAACGGTATGCCACCGCCGGTTGGGGAACGTTCAGAAGAGCAAATCGGGGTGCGATCGCCCCGTGAGCACTTGGCTGGCGGGTTTACGTTCGCAGTGTTCCCCATATCACTAACGCTGCTAACGTGGGTGGTCATCGGGGCCGTAGCCACAGATGTCACAGCCCAGGAAGCAGACGAAATGGTGGCTGGTTCCCGTAGGAAGACAGCCACCCGTGACCGTAACTTCTGAATGACAATCTGCCCGCACTGCTTCAGTGTGCTGGACGCCCAGACACCTATTGCAGCGATCGTGTCCATCCCCCTCCTCGATGAGGGTGCCGCACCCAAGAGAACAGCGGGACATGCCACGCTGGAGAATGCTCAGTCAGTCCTGAAAAGGACTTTTTAGAAAAAATCTCAAACACCTCCGGAACTGCCGAGACGCCCAGGGGAAGGTCGCTGCAGGTAGGGACGATCCGCTGCTACACGTCGTAGATCCGGCAATGTAGAAGAAGAAGAATTCATTGAATTCGTTCTGTTCGTAGTCATGAGCGAAGGCTCTCAAGAACAAAAGGTAAATGAATGCTGCACGCCGGCTTCCTTTTATACCGGATATCCGGGGGCGGAGCCCGGCATGCAAATTTCATTCGCCAAATTTCATTGGCCTTTTCTATAGTAGTCAGAGTTGATTGGTTCTCAAGGGCGAACCCCATCTGTCGTTCTCGACACAACGTCGAGAGACCGACAGAAAGGGAACAAGTGATTAAAGTTGGGTTTTCTGAATTCAGTTACATTCCCTTGTGTCCAGTCTGTGAGGTATTTTGATATTTTGAGAAATGTCTCTATGGTTTTGTGTCCATATAATGGAAGCAAATGAGGGTAGTGTTGCTTGTTTACCAACGTTCTTCAAAATATCTTTCATGAAGTCTATGTATACTTTTTTTACATGCATATTTGGTTGAACTCCAAATTTTAATTCATTGCACAGCTGGGGTGAAAAACAAGACTCAAAATTCTTATTAGGGAAAGTGTTTGTGTAAAATGGTCATATTTGTTTAATTCTGTAAACTACTAACAATATTTCAAATAAATATTTGCATTTATTTGCATAAAATGAAAACTGGAGGAACAGGTAAAAATAACAGAAAAGATGCTGTGCATTTTTCAGACCTCAAATGCTGCAAAGAAAACAAGTTCCTATTCACTTTTTAGCAATACTAATATTGACAATATTTCTACATGTATTTAGAAAAATTGTCAAAACATTTTTTTTATGTAATAACCTCAAATTTTATCACAGTTTTCATGTGTCTTAGATGTTAGATGACTATGGTCAGTTATGGCCACAATACATCTAGTAATGATGATTAAATAAAAATTTAGAATGGTCTCTTAATTTTTTCCACGGCTGTACATAAATATGAGCACATGCACAGCCAACATAAAATATTTAAAGTAGTTTGCATTTTGCATACACTATGTCAAGCCTTAAGCTGTGTAGTCTGTCTGAACAGGTGCAAAGACACGCAGGGAGTTTTCTGTGACCATAATGGGTCAACAGACTTTATTGTAAATTCTATTGGGGGTGAGCTATACCCAACTCTCTCCCTATGCAATCTCGCGCTTATTAAACTTTATCTAACTTCCATTTTTCATTCTCTAGGATTTAGGAAATGCTGTGTAACCATGGAAACGGCAACAGCAGGCTATCAGAGACAGAATCATAACATTGCTGCTAGACCTCTCACAGGCAGCAGAGTTAAAGGCTCGTGTGTGAGAGAGAGAGAGAGAGAGCGGCAGCTGGGATTCAAGGAACAACAAAGGAACAAACAGAAGTCTAACTGTGATAACAGAGTTCTTAGCACCACTTATGCACTTTGTCGTTCCTGTGTTCGTGTGCACACATGAATTTCACAGGTATAAATTTAGTATTTCCAGGTCACGTGCAAGACTATTTCACCTTCATTCTCTTTATGTGCTGTATAGTAACAGCCATAAACAGAGCAATGAGAGCATTTGTATTGCCAAATCTTTAGAACTGGATTAATTGTGCATGGCTTGTATTGTTATTAATAGACCTATAAATTCTAAACTAAAATTAAAAACTGCATTAACTTATTGACAGCAATAGCTTTAAAAAAAATCAAATTCTTTGAATACATGTAAAATAAGAAAAATGCTGAGTTGGAGACCTGGAGTTGTGTCTGGTAGAGCAGAACAAAGGTCATGGATTGGATCTCCAGGGATCACTCATTGATAAAATGTATACCTTGTAATGCCTTTGTAAGTGGCTTTGGATAAAACAACAGCCAAATGCATAAATATTCTATAAAAAGAATTGCATTCATAAGCACGCACAATTGAATTCACAGGTGCTCAAAAGATGCTTAAGACAACAGGATGAATGCTGCTCTTCATCACATTTAGCCTATCTGCTGCTCTCAGTGGATACAATCATTTGTATCTGTTTTAATGATCGTAAGCTACAAACAAGACTTTTAGGCAAGGCATTTATTTATGGTATGTAGAACATTTCATATTCAAAGTGTTTCAAATTTACATATGTGTTTTATATGGGTGTAGTTAAAAAATATATTATGACTTTAAAAAGCCTAATTTAAAATGTATGAAGGACATAAAAGTTTGTAAACACATAAATATGAGAAATAACGTATAATAATAAAAAATATGAAAACATAAGGAAAATAAAATTATTATCATTTTTGATGTACCCTAAAAATAATGTGTTACAAATTATTGAATGTGTAAAAATCACAAAAATATACAGCTATTATCATAATCAAAATCATTTCTTAACTGATTATTGACAATTGTTAAAAATCAACAGTTAATTTCTCATAAATGTGCATATATTATTTAAGTTTAGTTTATGAAAAACATTTAATTAACAAATTATATTTTAAAACACAATTGGTGAATTCTAATAGAAATGGTTGTGTTACTCAGATTTGCTCATTGTTTTACTTACATTTACTCAATGGAAACAGCATATTTTATTGATTTCACAGTTTTAATGTAAAATTACGGTTTCATTTTTTATCATTATTTTTCGGCACCAGCACAGTAAAGTGCACCAGCACCCAGTAAGAAAATGCAAATATAAACACACAAGTTTTAAGTCTGGATTTATGAGTAACAGCAGGTGGCATATTAGCTTAACACTGCCTAGCCGTGTTTACAATGAACTCTGTGTGTTTCAAGCTGACCTAAAGATCTATGAGGTCAGTTGGGTTTATATTCTACAAGCGTTTCAGTGTATTTTGGTCATAGGCCATTGAGTGATGTATAAACAAGTAAAAGCACTTTAAAATCAATTCTGTATTTGACTGATGGCCAATGTAAAGAGCACTGTGGTGATTAGCTTGGTTTTCTTGGTTTTGGTCCTGATAGTATTGTGTTTTAGCTACAGCTGCATAATGTTTTTTTACGTCTCATATTTACATCATTTCGCTGTTCCCAAGAAATCGGCGTATACAATTTGTCATGCTTTTTATCCTATTTTGGATTGCAATTTTATTGAATTATTCGGCTTACTTAGATATGATCATGGGTAACCAAAAACGAAATAGTTTCTGGAAAAGTCTTGAATCTAAAATGTTGCAGAAAAATAATAATTTGAAGAGTGAAATCTCAAAGACAAGCATGAAGCGAAAACTATTTGATGGTTAAAGGTTATTCATTTTCTTAATTGACATAGTTCAAATCATTTTCTATCACAGCAGCTCTTCAGCTGTGTGGATGTGTCACAATGTGTCGTTGAAAGAACGAAATTATTAAAAACATTTTCAAGGTTAAACATTTTTGGTTTGAATTTAAACACAAAGGCACAAATCAGAAGATACTTATAACAATGTTTTTCATGTACTGTTCAAAATAAATTACTCTTAACTTGTTAACACACACATATCTCCTATATACAACAGAATCCATTTCAATGCACCCATATGATTTCATCTGGCACACGCACATACATTCACACATACACAAACAGGAGGAATTTCTTTGTTCTCAGAGCTCAGCCTCTCATATATAAAAAATTAACCTCTTCTCAAGAGAAAGGTTTCATATGCTTCTGGTTTCCATGGCGATTATTTTATTAACCTGTTGTAGTGGTTTCTACTTGACAGAAGAGCTCTCCAGAGGTCAGAGGTGACCGTCTGAGCCAACCTTTAAAAAGCAAAAAACATATTTTTTGGGTAATGCTTTTTAAAAGTGTCTATTTGTGTAAAGATTGAGATATTAACATGTTGTGTTTAAGTATTGATGTGCCTACAGGCAAAAACAACTCAGTGTGAGAGACGATTTTGTCTCCATATCACAGTTGGCAGCCCGTGTGTGTACACGAGTGTGTTTTCTGTTTCTGCAGTTGGCAGCTTGTGAAAAGCAGATTTTCTTTTTGCAGCTCATCACACTCAATCTCTTCAAGCGTCTCGTGCATGTCACTCCTCTAAGACGCTTTTTATTCTATTAACCCTTTGTTTTATAAAAAAACCTGCACACTGTATAAGAGTCACAGATGTCACTGTGTGTGAGTGGGTAGGTTTGCTTGTGGGCATGCGTATAGCCTTCTGGTTCAGGCTGTGAGATAGTTGCTGAGATAGAGGTTTAATCCCATATAGAAGGATGTGTGAATTAGAGCATTACTAAAGGAGCTTTATCTCTATTGTGCCCTTGAGTGAGGCACTTACAAAGTCGCTCTGGGGCACCTCTAGCTGGGATCAATGTCATTTATGTGAAAGTAGAATTTCGAGAAAATATTCATAAATATCAAATGTTCGTAGAATGGGAAAAGATTGTCTCGATTGTCTGCTATTCAAAGCCTTAATGTCAAAATCATTTGGTGTTACTGTAGATTTTTCTTCCTGAACTATGTTTCCAGCTCAACACAAATAACTCTTTTATGAATTCGTATGATTTTTTTATTGACACTACAACAAACATAACATAAACATTTATAACAAGACATCCAAATCCAAAAACAGAAACAAACAAAAATAACTTTAAAAGAGAAAATCAAGATTATATTTGAAATTATCTAAATTAAAGATACACATAGTTAACAACTACTGAAACTAATAAATAAAAAAACAACATCATGATAATATTCCAGAGATAGAATATTTAAATGATCTAATTAAGTTTAGCTTTTTAGCAAATACAATTGTGTCTTTACATTTTTACTATTTACAAATTGTAAAGAATCCAAATAAGATTGGAAATCTTCCAGAAAAAAGGTTTCACATCATTTATTTTACTTTTATGGATATGATATTTACCAACTACAATCAAAAGTTTCACCATAAAATCAAAAAATATATTTTTCGATACATAATATAGTAGGACATCTTTTGCCTTCAAATTACAATTCGTATTGCATGCGAGTCAGTGACGCTACGTTTAGGGGTGTTGCTAGGGGAGGGGCTTCAATATTGGGCAATTCCATGCAAATGTCAACCTTCTGTTCAATTTTTTTTTACCAAAGGTTTTCACTATATTGCTAGGTCAGATGTCAGCACTTGGTGGTTTAAATAACCATGTGATTTTAAAGGAGTCATATTACATGGCTAAAATGTATATTAGGGTTTGTTTTAGCTGTAATGCAATGTGTATACACTTTTTAAGGTTAAAAAACGCTGTGTTTTCCACACACCGTACATGTTTGTATCTCCTCTTTGCCCCACCGCTATAAAACACGCAGATTTTTTACAAAGCTCATCGCTCTGAAAAGCGAGGTGTGCTGTGATTTGCCAGTTTACCAGTGCGTAGTGATTGGTCAAATACTGCAAGCGTGTGACGGAAATGTAACGTCTCTTACCATATTCGGAACATGTTCCCAAGCAATTGTACTGACAGGTGATAAAATGTCATTGGTATTTTCCTTGTCAATTTCGAGCCAAAATTTGATCCGGACAATAAAGATGATCAAGCCGATACATGAACTTTGGTTTGGTAAGTTTTTTTTATAAACATTATATATTATGTTAAATAGTTAAAAACTACAGCTAACTGTTTTACCTTTTATAAACAACGTTATAAAGATTTGCCGTTAGTGATCAACCAGTGTACGCCATGTCTCGTCGCGAATCAGCAAAGACAATAAATCACATTATAAACATGACATTTGTTGCCTCTAGTTGGAACATAATTACTGATTATTAGGACATATATTTTCTTTTTTCACGATGCGCACTTGTCTGGATTTACAGATCACACAAAGAAACAACAAGTGCTTCAAACACACGGACAAATTCAACTAGTCCGTAACAAAGTCTTTTACAATGAACATATTCTTACAGACTGCGAATCTGAAGCGCCATACTGTCCATGTGAAGTTGTAATGGTTGGAATTGCCCCGCTTTTTGACAAAAGCTTTCGTGCAAAGCCGGCCTTGATCTCTCCCTGGTTCATGAAGCAATCATCTATGAAATGCGCTACACACACTTGAATATTCGGATTGTAATGTTCTGGTACAGTATTGTAAATAAAATGTAACCATTCGTTTTAAGTCATCTCATCTTTTGGAAGGAAAACAAAGAGGCTTTATTTTCGCAATGAAACACACAACATCTCCACGACATGACTGCGGCGGCGACGATGCAATGAGATTTGCAAGTACGCCCACCTTACTTGCGTATAGATTTGGGCGGTCTTAGTGAAGTAATACCACAAAATTACGTAGATTTGTGGGGGTGTGGTTACATGAAGCGTTTCAGGCAGGTCTGGGTGAGGACTCGCTTTTAGATAGAATGCAGCTTTTGTTCAGACACTTGTCTAATATGACCCCTTTAAATCATGTTTTTTTGAAGTGTCACATCCATAACAGAACGGTAACACATCCGTAACAGTCCATATTCCTCATAAATGGGCACATGAGAATGAAAATATGGTAACTATTTTGTGGTCTATTTAGAGCCATCCCTTCTTCATTTGTTGGGTATTATTGATTCTGGTTTGTACATTTTAATTCAAAGAAATTCTTTAAAGTGCAGTCTCTTTTTTTTTGCGCCTTTTTTGTCAGTTTTTCTCTTTAAAAATATAAATCTTTTGTTTCGACTGATATTTTACTGATGTTTAGAATTTATCATCAAGGGTTTAGTATAATATAAACAGATTGTTCATTATATTTGTAATAAATACATTCTCTGAGAATTTTTTCTTTCAAGTTTTGACTAAAATGTCAGATCCATAACGGTGGAATTGCACTATAGCTTTTTTCTAATAATCATACGATGTCAGTTTTAACAAATTTAAAAACCTTGTAAAATAGTTACAATAATGCAAAGGCCATGGTTTCGATTCCCATAGAACGCACATAAAATACAAAGCTTAAATGCACCATAAGTTGCAGCAGATAAAACGTGTTTGCCGAATAAATAAATGTAATGTGTTTCCTAGAGAACAACTAGAATACTTAATGCTGGAAAATGTAGGATGGAGCCTAGATTCAGGAATTGATTGGATTGTGGGCGTAACGTTGCCTACCAGAATAGAACCAGATGGGTGTTGGTAAGGGGTTGAATAATAAGGGGAACTGGTGAGTCAGCTGAAAATGAAAGATGTGTCATGATCAGTGTTTTGATTGAAAAAAACAAGATTTTCTTTTCACCATAAAACCAGGAACATGAATAGAGTAAATTGTCGTTGCTTTTAAATCCACTTGACAGATCTGTAATAATACAGTGAAAGAACCAATTTTATTTTTATTCTTTCCTCCCAAGCATCTGTTTCCTGATATTTCGGTGACAACAGCTTTGAGGGGCTATCGCATCAGTGTGTGTGTGTCCTGTTGTCAAGACTATTGAGTTTGTCACCAACACAATAGCTCCTGAAAGGTAGAAGAGGTGCATGCAGTATGACAGAAAACAGCATATAACATTTGTCCTTTAAGGAAAACAATAAGCAAACATCTGCACCTGTTTGTGTGTGTGTAAGGACCCTGTAGCTTTCCCACGGCATCTGTTCTCCTGTTTCACAGAGAAAGAGATAGATGATGTTGGGCAACAGAAGTTTAATGCATCTTTTGGATACATGTAAAGATTCTGCTGTTTGTTTTAGATCAACTCCCATGCGCGTCTTAAACCGTATGTTAAGAAATAAAATACACATAGATAAACACGGCAGGGCGGATGTGGGTCAGAGTATTTGTCTTTGTGGCAGCTTTTTCGGAAAGGTCACATGTGTACGGGTGGGCTTCCTGCTGCTAAGAGATTGCCGTAATGGCTGTGGATCAGACAGGGTCAAGGACTCCTGCCATCACACCCAAATATGAATCATGCCATGTCAATTCCATCATATTTAGAAATGTAAAAGCTTTAAAGTGTCATATAAATGTTTTCTGTTTGGGAGGTTCTAATAAATGATACATTAGAAGGCAAATATATTTGCTGCTTCCTGCAACCTTTGCAAAATATCATTTATTTTACAGCTGCTGGTAAACAACACACAGATTTAATTTTGAAAATCAAGTTTCATGCAGCACCTTTAACATTGAAAGAAATAACCCATTTTTTTACTCTTTCATGGCTCCAAAATGGTTCTTCTATATGGCATCGCTGTGAAAAACCTTTTGAAAGAGCATATTCACAATACAACAACAAAAGATAGACAAAATACAATATAAATGAATGAAAGTACATATTAATTATTTTCTTTTATTGTGGCTATGTATACAATTGACTAGTACATGACGACCATCCAAAACCACCACTAAAAACTGAATTATAAGATTTAAAGAAAAACATTTACATTTACAATTATGCATTTGGCGGACGCTTTTATCCAAGGCGACTTACACTGCAGTATCCTATACATTTATACTCAGCTATGTGCAATCCCCTTGGATCGAACCCACAACCTTGCGTAGTTAACACAATGCTCTTACCACTGAGCTACAGAAGACACTAAAATTAGTCAAATAAGCCAAACACACAAAACAGGTGCTTTGGATCTAAAATGAGCAAATCCAGACAGAAACCAGTTGACCCCTACAGGTTAATTCTGTAAGGACGATACTGCCATCATTGATTGGTGGTAGCCGGTCAGTCTTGTCTGTACCAAACCCCACAAGAAATCAGACGCAATTTTGAAAGAGTAACACAGCAACACCGCCACCAAGTGGACACAAGATGTGTTGCAGTAAAGTTTGTGCAAGACTTAAAATGCTAACTTTACTCTACTTAATTTTATAGGTTATATGCAGTGTTGGGCAAGTTACTCTGAAAAAGTAATTAATTACTAGTAACTAATTACATATTCAATAGTGTAATTATAAACTGTACAAATTACTCTCTACAAAAAATATTTAACTACTTATTACTAATTAGGCTACTTTCTATATCCTACCTCAACCTTGATTAGTAAAGTTATTCAAGGATAGACTTGAAACGACTCTTAGTTCATTCAAAAAAATAATATAAAACTACATAAAGTAGTGTTATTACCTGTCCAAGTATTACAATTGTGAGAATTATATATTAAAGCACGGATTTCAAAGTTAGACGTTTTGATTTCAATTCCACTATTGCACTCACATGTATTACACACAGTATTTAGTTTAATTACATCAGAAGTAACAGTAATTAAATTGTATATGAAATAAGAGCGATCCCTTACTTTACTTTTTCAAGGGAAAAGTGATACAATTACAGTAACTAATTACTTAGTAACTAGTAGCACCCAACACTGGTTATATGTATGAAATTGTATTTTGCAGATATTGTTCTGTTTAGTGTTCCAAAGCTTATGTTTAATGAAACATTGAAATTCAAATTCAAGTTCTTTGTAGATTCCTCTCTGATGTCAGCGTGTTAATAAATCATTATAACATTGTAACATTATGTGACCTTTGGGCTACACGGCTAATACAAGTCAAGACTTCGAGGCATTTAACAATCACCCGGATGTAATAGCTCATAAAGCATTTCCACAATTTCCTATAATCGGATGAAATGAATTATTTGTTCATTATGAGAAGCAGGCGGCCTATTCTTTCACAGGAAGGAACTTACGCACCCGTTTCTGAGTCCGAATATAGAGTTTTTGAAAGGAGCGAGGTGAAGTAAAGGAAGGAAACACCTGTAGTCAAAATACATGTTGTAATATTGTTCTTTTCCTGAGAGAATCATGCAGGTGTTTTAATCCACAATATGGTTTATTAGATTATTAGAAAAAATCTAAGCGTCAATCTCATAGACACACAGATTTGCTTGGTGTGAGCTGTGTGCCATGAAACCATACACACCATTCAAGTGTCAATGTATTTTGACTGATTACCATGTGTCATGCAACAAATACCATTGTTAAAATGGTTAAACTATTGTTGTAGTGGTGAGACCTAAACTGGTTGTTACTGTTTTTACTAGAAATACATTCAAAAATGCTTATTTTGGTAACCATGGCTAATTTCCTGTAGCCCTATATTGTATATTCTCCTATGTTGAGTTTTAGCTTGTGTTGTATTGCTTTGGCTGGTACTAACAGTTTTGAGAATAAATAAAAAAAATTAAAACAAAATTCTAGAAAAAAGATGAGTGAATAATACCCACAAATCACATTTATTCTGCGGTGCTTCATTGCAAAATAACCTTCCAATCATTATTAATGCACTATCAAATAAACCCATTAATCAAACTGTCATTGTTGCATTCTGAAATGATGTATATGTATATGTATATGATCATCCAGCATGAGAAATCACCCACCATAAATCATTTATTATTTACAGTGATTAGGTCATTGTCATTACAGACAGACTCCTTAAAGGAACAGTTTTTCTTCTGTGTGTTCTGCAGAAGAAAGTCATACATTTTTATGTTATAAGATGAGGAAAGGCCACTGGCTGTGTGCGTGCATGCACATTGCTTTGCTGGTAACGTTGCCGTGGTAATTACCAGTGCTGGTGCCATGTGGCCTCCGTATTTTGGATTAATCAGCTATGGGATTGTTGGCATGGTGTCTAATGATGATAAAACTCAGAACTGACAATATTTTAAAGTTCATTTTATTTTTTTATTTTTATCTAAATATTATTTTGATACAAATATTATACAGTCATGAAATCCATATGCATCAGCATTTATCTGGACCACAGAATTATTACACAGGTGTGCATCAAAAGCACACACAAGTTCTTACCAAAATACAAATTTCACCAGCAGCATGTATAACACAAGTAAAAAAATGCGAAATGGCAAACCACTCAGAAAGTTTCCGCTCTACACAGTTAGTGTCACAATACACTGGCAAGAGAGACAGAGAAACAGGCAAAAAATAAATTAAAATTGGCCAGAATAAGGGAATGTCACACAATATTCTTAGGTGAGCCAAAACATCACAAATCAAATATTTATCAACAAATGTTACTCGGCAAAAACAAACAGCAGTAAAATATCAGTAAAATAACAGTTGTCACCTGTAAGATGAAGTTTTCCCCGGTTTTCTTGTAGATTTGTGGTCTTGTTTTTTCACCAAATTAAAAAAAATACACAAAAAATCTGTTAAAAAAGTAAATTTACTATTTTTTACCTTATACGAGGACAATCTGTAAAAAAAAGTAAAATGAATGCACAACATTTTTTTACAGTGTGGGTAAATCGGTTAAGAGTATTTTTATGAACTCCTCATCGACCACCGTGGCATCTCCTTCCTCACACTCAAAATCCTATCCCAACTATTGTTTTGCTACCAAACTCCTCCAGTGACACAAACGCGGACCCTATCACATAACTGGGAAATGCATTAGTTTGTATAGGTCACGCCATTGGGTATTGTCACATTCCCTTTGTAATCTAATAAAAAAAAGTGGAATTGGTTTAATAGGGGTCCCCTATAAAGGCAATTATGGAACCCATCACCAAAAAGCAAAACAAACAAAAATGCACTGTCCAAAGAAAACTTAAGCTATTACTTTTGTATTTAAACACTGTGCAGTTTTCTGGCCATCACATTATGGAGGATTGACTCAGTGGACCAAAGACTTCCTTTCAAAAACAAATGGAAATGAGATGAATTACACACAAGTTGGGGAAGATCAACAATGAAATCTATTCTAAGGACATTAAAATAGATGGAAATTCTATCCAGGGAAATAAACCTTGCGTGCCAGCACTGCACAGGCCAGATCAGTTTCAAGTAATCTGCCTCGCAATAGAAAAAGAGGGTCATCCTTCCTTCCTTTTAGACTATTTTACAACAAAAACATACTAGCAGTGGTGAATGGCTGGAGACGAGTAGTATCTAGGATATCTTCTAAATTTGCTCGGAGAGTGTTTCCTTAACTTAGTAATGTAGAAAAGGTGGATAGTAATGTTACAAAAAAGGTTGTTATATGCAACACAAAAAAACATATATAATGTTTTTTTCTTATTTATAATATTATTGGAATGTAAAGGAATATTTAAAGCAGACCAGGACAACACAAACCAAATAAAATCCTATTTCAGCCTATTTGGATATGTAAACGTCTGTATGCATTAATCTTGGAATTAGCACAAATGCAGTACAAAAGGAAGGTCTCCAGGTTCTAACAGATGGGGAAACATAACTTCTACTGATTTATTCATTTTCAAGACCCGATCCATAAGGAAGACTCAGAATAAAACCCCACAATTGATGAAGAAGCAACAAGCATTACTAAGCATTCATTTTAGGCATGTTAATGTCCTTTTTGGTAAACACATTTATATTTCTAAACACAGAAATCCAATATACATTCAGTAGTATTATGAATTATGAATCGTGAGATTTCATCACATTGAAAAAGCCCCGGCAAAAAAAACATATTCCATTAAGAAATATTCCACTTGAAGATTTTAAATGTGAACATGAGAAGGTCAGCTTTTAACAGATGAGTTATTAGAGAAATTATCCTTCAAAACATTTTCTCCAAGGCTAAGTTTTGAGACGAAAAACATTGCCAGACAAAATACCAGGCTGCAATGTAATTACATTTTTTCCACGCAGAACAAAATCAAACATTTCTGAAAAGCGAGTCTGGGCCTTAAAAATGAAGACATTTTATTATGCGAAACCTTTCAGCCTACAAGCACATTATCAATTTGACGGAAAGAAGAACCCTTGCAGAGCTGTCATGTGCTATCCAAACCATCATTAGGAAGCATATGATGAAGACACGAGCCGCAGCAACCCACACTCGCATATGTGCATGACAAGAGGTGCCTAGCAACAAGGTTTTCTGATGAAGAGGGTCTGTTCGCTTGGAACCATTTTTCTGTCTGTATAGTGAAAGCACTCTTTTTGTGTACAATTGTACTTTGATAATGCAAAACTGACGTTTTGCATGTAATCTGAATATCATTTCCTTAAAAAATAAAATGAAATCTAGAAAATTCTTGAGACACTTGGTCATTTTAAGAGATTTTTTAAATCTTTTCTTGGACTTTAAATTAATTTAAATTTTACTGCGCTTTTAAAAGTTGTCCTTTCAACACGTTTTCTTGGTACATAAAAGGTAAAATAAATGTTTATGTAATGTAGCTTAATAAGATACACATGATGTGGTTTGATTTCTCTTGTTTAATATTTGAATCTAACAAAAAGAAACCTTTGTTTTACATTTTCAAAAGCACTAGCAAAATAAGTAAAATATTATAAGAGTGAAAAGAAAATATTTACAGTCTGTTTACATACAGTTCTAAAGTGTGTTTGCATGTCTGTGTTGTTTTGGCAAAAAGACAATGGTTCAGATATACAAACATCACACAGACATCAAACTTTTACAGTTTGGGTATTTCATTTTTTGCTGGGAACACCCTCAGAATAATCCTCCAGCACTCCATTAAGGTGATCGTTGTGAGTCTTGAACCGTCTCTTTTTCTGGTTTCCTGGTTTCTTCCTCTTCTGAATGGGCGTCTGTAACAACCAATCGCAAATTGCATCAATCTCACGGCAACCGGTCACCCACACATAAATATGAATGAGCACTCTGGCGAGCGTGTTTGTCTGAAAATGTTAAATTGTAAGCGTCAGAGAGATACGCACCATTTTCTTCGGCCCGGTCTCCTGCATGGATGATATGCCCTGTCTCTTCAGGTACTCTTCGATCTTTTCCTCATCTATGGAATCCACAGGGACACTGCGCCACAGCTTCTGAAACTCTGGAATTAAATGATTAACACTTATGCATTTGGCTATAATCCTAAACAACCTGCAGTGTTCAGGATTTAATTAGATTTTCGTTAGTTAGCAGCATCATCATCAAATCTTTCCTCTTACTCAATGTTAGATTTCTACAATATCTTGTCTAATCAACATTTCCTCTAAACATTATCCGAGCAAGCCTCCTTTCCTGCAGATGTCAGCGAGTCAGTGACACATCATTGGAAAACACTTGCACCGATAACTCATTGCATCCGTTCTAAGTTCAATGAATGCTTATGCTCCTTATTTAAAATAAACGGTGCTAGCCATGTTTTCCAGGCTTTACTGATTTTACCCATGAGGAAAGCCTAGAGGAGACATTGCTCAAGCATCCATGCTCTGTAGAATCATCCATCCTTTCGGATTTTTAGGCCTCTAATACTGAGGATAACACTTCTAACACTGTTTGAGAAATTCTTTGATATGATCGATATGCTTAATATAAAACTGATTCTGTTAAAAAAAAAAAAATGAAAATATTTCATTCTTACAAAGATAACTTTAAGACATGAATTTTGGAAGCCTTCAGCTATCTTTGATCATAAAGCAGAAGATAAAATAAAATATTTTGAAGAATGTTGGTAACCAAACATTGACATTTGATGTATGGACACAAAACGTAATTTTTCCAAATATCTTCTCTTGTGTTGCACAGAAGAAAAAGTCCTATACAGAATTTGAATAAAGTGAGGGTGTGAATAAAGACAATTTTTTATTTTTGCTTGAACTATGAAGGACTGTCTAATTAATAGTACTCTTGGAATTCCCATCATTCCAAATTCAGAAAATGCTTCAATGTTCACATACAAATCGTTTTTAATTATATTAACTTCTGTAGTCGCAACTGTCAACACGCATTAACAAATTAATGAAACATGCTGGTTGACTCTGCAACTAATATATTAGTTCAGAAATCTTAATTAAATCCAATTGATTTGTGACTCTGCATTAAAGGGATAGTTCACCCAAAAAAGAAAATTCTGTTTTACAGAATAAAAAATGTATACAAATTTGGAACAATCTGAGGTTGAGTAAATAAAACAGAATTTTCATTTTGGGTGTACCATCGCTTTAAGTCAAATCAGGATATCTGGGTCGATAACCATAATGCTTATCACACACCTTCATCAACAGTAAACTGACAGTGTTTGTCATTGTAGAACATGATTTTCTTCTTGTCCGGTCTGGTCACAAATATAATCTGATCATCAAGAGCCTGAACACAATAAAACAAAAATAAAACCAAAGCTTAGTTTCTTATTTATTCATTATTATGATCATTATTAGTGACAAATTAAAAAGGCAGATGTGGATTACAAATACAAAAAACCCAGCAAAAAGTAAAATCAATAATGCTGTCTCAAGTATGATCTCCAGATAACTCACAGCATATAAGGAATATTTAAGATGATTTATGAACTGTAGTTTTGGTTGACAGAATGATAAGGTGTTACCTTAATAGCCTTGGCTGAATTAGGCAGACCCTCTTCAACATCATCAAGTAATACTCCTCCTAGTCCCAGTTGATCATGCTTGTCCAGCAGTCTTAGCAAAGCTTTCTTATCCTTCAGATGATATTTGGGTTTATAGGCATATTTCCCATCCCGCACATCTATTTTAGGATTGCTTGCTAATGCCTGGAGGGAAGGAGGAATTAGATTGTTGGTTTTTCAGGAGTGCAGCTCTACATGCCCCACATGCTACTACAGGAATGGACCTCGATAAACCCTTACCAAAAGAAGGCAGAGCCACAATGCATTCTACATTTACATTTATTCATTTAGCAGACACTTTAATACAAAATGAAGCTAGCTTTGTGTAAATAAACCTTCGTAAATGGTATTTTTTTTGTAACTTTTAATGTTCCTTCAATTGACAAAAGAGCACAGACATATCTCTCTCAACAACCCACACACCTCACTCATAAGCCACTGTTTCTGCTTCATGCCAATGTCCAGCAGTTTGGTTTCATCCAGAATTTCTTCTAGAGTCAGATGATGAGTATCACCTCTCTGGTGCCGCGTCTGAGAGAGAGAAATAAAGAGACAGAGATGTAAAAACAGTTTAAATCCGTCACGGCTACATTTACATCTGTGGATTACAGTCTGACAGGCTTTAATTACTGTCATGTTGCAGAGAGCATCATTTCACTGTGGGGAACCGCTAGACTTGACAAAAATACCTGACACAATGCCTGTGAAAACCAGTAGTAAAATGACTTTAATAATGCGTATTAGTCACATTAGCGTCACGTTTCAAAACTCGACTGTGAAACGCAAAAGGTTTCTCAAGGATAAAGAAATCGCTGGAGACCAAGAAAGAGGAAAACTTTTGAGTTACATGTGACTCACCCAAATGTACATTCTGAAAGTGATCATTTTGGACATATTGAGCTGAGCACTGGTTTATGTGTGACTCACACCGAAGAATCATATGACAACTAGTCTGGAGACAGACAAGAACCAATGAGATTTGAAATGAATACACTTATGGCATAAATCAATGGCATAACTATTTATATAAGATCTAATTCTGCTCTATGCATTTCTTGTGCATGGTGCTTGTTTCATGTAACATATTCTGAAATTGGACCTAAAGATTAAGTTTAAAGTTAATTCACAGTTTCAGGCAAGATTAGGCACATTTTCAGCATGATTTCTCTTTTTTTACATTTTGCACCAACATAAATTCAATTCAAGCATATTCGTATTTTTAGACTCTTTTCTGTTTAGACACAAAACATTATAGGAATACTTCACCCCAAAATTTAAATTCTGTCACCTTATACTCATTCATGTCATCTCAAACCTCAATGACCTTCATTCTTCTGAAGAACACAAAAGAAGATATTTTGAAAAATGGTAACTAAACAACACTACCCCCATTGACTTTCATATAAGGAGCACTGAGACATTTCTCAAAATATCTTATTTTGTGTTCCACTGAAGAAATACAGGTTTGACATAACATGAGGATGAATAATTGACGATAAGTGTAGATTTTTGGGTAAACTACTCTTAAAATATCTGATCATACAAAAAAAATCATAATTGACTGCAAACACCCCGCACAAACTTTTTGAACTGTTGCCCTCTGGCTGGTGCTTCAGAGTATTTAACACCACGACACAGAAGCAGCTTCTTCCCCCAGGCAATCTCCCTCCTAATCGGATAACTGCTCCTTAAGATTAATATTACATTTTCACTACTTATATAGTGTGCAGTGCACTACAGTGCCTTATTATATGTACATTTTATTTATACATGTATACAACACTACCTCTTCTTGCAACATTATCCATTTGCACAAGTGTACAAACGATCTTTTAATATGTATGTTCTACTATATACTACCCTGTACAATATCTCTTTTATGTTATTATCCCCCATTTTCTGTACCATCGTCTTTTATTTTATATATGCACATTTTAGAATCTTTTAGACTGTAATTCTTATTATATTGTCATTGTGTTGAATGTCTGTACTGGAAGCTTCCAACACCAAAGAAAATTCCTCGTGAGTGCAAGCACACTTGGCAATAAAGCTCCTCTGATTCTGGTTCTCATGTAAGCCATTTACCTTAAATCTGTATGTGTATGTCTGTATTTGTGTTTATACAGCATTTTCACTGTTAGATTACAAGTAGGAAAGTTAGTATTTATATATCACCTTCATGTAGTTGACGATCCGGGCCAGAACACCAAACTTGTATCCTGAACTTCCAGACAAAGCTTTGAGATTGAAGGAGCCATTGCTGGGATCTGACAACAAAAATGAAATATAGTATAAGTAAGCTGAAGAGGATAAAGGGTTAAAGAACTGAAACACAAAGTTCTGCCACAGCTTAAACAGATCTCTCTGCTCTCAGCATACACTTTCCTTCCAAAATTAAATCACAAAGGAACAAAATATGGTTCTGGTGGAGAAATCTGGTTATTAATGCACTATAACCCATCTGACAACACACATGCTTACTTTAATGCAAAATACATAGACTATAGATTTAACTTGCTTCTTTTTCAAAATAAGATTAAAAACATAACATCAACTTTTTTAAATAATTCAAAACCATTGCCATATAGGCTATTGCACATACCAAAAAAGACAAATATAGCAATTCAATGTTTTATTTACTGCAATGCTTAGGTTAAATATATATAGTTAATCTTAAAAAGTAGTTCATAGCAAACTCTAAAATGTATTGTTTTTGTACTGATGTAAATGGAATGACAACATAATCTCCAGTGTTCAGATTTTCAGGGCTCGTAGCATTTTCACACTTGTTCTCTCCATCCCTAACTCTCAACAACAAATCTCTCCCCACTTCAGTGCAGCTGTAGCATCCCTTCTCCTCCACACCCTGTTCTCAACCCCTGGCAACTGGAGCTCAGCCATTCTCAGCCGCATCCTGACACTGACTCATGAATGATTCACAGAGTGGGCAGGGCTTAACAATGAGAGCTGATGCATTCCGGGAGGATGGATGGCTGTTTCGTTGACAGACAGGACACACAGCCAATGGTGTCGAAACTGAGACCTAAAATGGCCAGTGCAACCCCCGGTTACAGATAAGGTGGGGCAAGGAGAGAGAGTGAGAGCGAGCGCCAATGAGAAAGACAGCACAGAAAAGCGAAAAGCACGGGAAGATAAAAGAGGGTGGCTGCTGCATCAACCTACATCCCAGATACTCAGGTATGTCCTGCTTTTCTATCCTAAGTTACACAGAATGGAACTAATACTCAAACGAACAAGCACTGAGACTGAGGATGAGACCATTTTAGTTTTGAAAATGCTTTCATTCATTTCTTAATTGTCGAAATATATCTGAAGATGTAAGATGCATCGTACATGCATGATAAAAATATATACAGCATACATTGTATGCTTATGTTATGATACGCATCTTCCAAAGCATCAAATCTGGGTCAGAATTGCATGTGCACACAAAGATTGCAGGATCCAGACATTTAAAGCTGACTCTGTGATTCTAGAACATTACACCAGAGAGCATCATACTGCGTTTGTGTATCCGATACCTAACAAGAAGATATGATCATTCCAGATTTAATGCTTTCTTGCTTTATTTCAATAGCTTGTGAAAGAAACAATAACACAGTACTAAATGATGCTGTATGTATGGAGCAGAAGTCCCTGGAGACTACTGGGGGGGCAGCCATCTGTCTGGTGTACATGTTTATTTCTGTAGGGGGTCGTGAAGGGGTTAAGAGTTAAATTAAGGCCACATGACAAGACACTTGAAACAAGCTTTTCTTTTTAGTAAAAATCTGTTCAGAAAGATGTTAAATTTGAGTATCTGTGCAGATGGAGGGACTTTCTCTTGTAGTCATGGTAGGATTTGAAAGTGAAGGTGTATTCCTGCTGAAGCACATGTGTGTGATATCAGATACCAGTTAGATACGCATTAGCATGGCTCAGGTTACGCTACATTAGCAATAGCTACACTTGGAAAACAGGATGCAAAAAGACGAATGTCTTTTAAACACCATTTACATCAATTTTTTTGTAAAATGTTGTAGCTGTATAACTCAACATGACTTCTTCAGTATCTACACCCAAAAGAGGTCAACGTTCCGACCTAATTCAGTTCTCCTATGAATGTGAATTTAAATACTATTTGACCTATAAAGATTACAGAATTTAGATTAGGATCCTTTTTCCGAATCATAAACCAGTAAAAATAGTATATATGTTTGTAGGACCCCATGACGTTCTATTTTTTCACAAATTCCACAAATTATTTGTTTTCTATTTACATTTGTTTTGAAATTCTTTTTTTTAGTTGTTTGGATTCTGTTCTAATAGTTAGCATATACTATAGTAATATATATATATATATATATATATATATATATATATATATATATATATATAACATTTTAACAATAACATTTTTAAAAGTTTACAATTGAACACACAGACATGCATGGTTTACGAGGACTCTCCACAGACAGAATTATTTTTATACTGTACAAACTGTATATTCTATTCCCTAGCCCTAGCCTTCACAGAAAAATTCTGCCTTTTTTATTTTTGAAAATAACTATTTAGTATGTTTTTAGAACATTTGGCTTACAAGGACACACATTTGTAAACATCCTTGTAAACCATACAAGTACACACACAATTATTAATACGCTACTGTTTACACCATGTTACATATGATTTTCTTTATTTACCCCATTTTATTACAAAGCATTCTGGAACAATTTATTTTGATTGGCTAGTCGTGACATGCCAAGGTATGATATTCCCCAATAACAACCACTCATATAATAATACAGCCAATGTGAGCCATCTTGACCAGCACACACAGAAAAACATTAATATGCCTAATTAATACCATATATGAGATTACTCTATATTCAAGTGTTTTTAAATGACACGTTTGTCTCATTTGAACTTGGTGTCTCGCCTATAGAAAAACAACCAATACCATCAATATTTCATATTCATAACCAATAATTTACTCGGCAAGTAGCCGTAATAAGCGGGATAATGCATAGCCAACTAGTTGTTATTGAAAAATAAACTGTGACAACATAATAAACAAAAATATGAATAAACTACAAGATGGGGTTGCTTCCTACGGATCTTGTTCACACATTTAACTCATTTAATTTGCCGAAGATTTATAATGCATTTATAAAATACCACAAATGTTGTATTCCAGCCTAGATTCATTGATTCCGAATCTCTTCCACATCATGGAAATCAAAGTGCCCTCTGTTTGTGACTTTCCACTTTCAACGTTTTTGTTTTACAGTATATGTGTGAATGAATGTGAGGCAGCTGTAACAGCAGTTTATTTGTGTTATAAACTTGCATGCTACCTTTCGAACCGTATGTACTTTCCAATCACATCTAAAGAATTTATTTCGTTTTTTAAATATTTAACATTTTCACTGTCATTGACTCTCTCTTCATCTCTATTTTTGACCACTCTGTTCCACTAATAATCCTCGTTCTGTTCTACCAGCCTTCCTTATTTCTCGGTAATGATTAACTGTGTTGATCTGTCTCTCTGCAGTATGAAAATGTCAAGCAGTTCTGATATAATCCAGCAAATCTATCCCTTCCATGATGGCTGGAACATTGCCTGCTTCATCATCATACTTCTCTTCATCCTCACCATCCTCTCACTCGCCACGCTGGCATTCCTCTATGAACTTCTGGACTGCGGATGCTTCAGCAAGACCAAAACAGTCCGTGATCTGCGACGCCGGCCAGAAGAGGTGGTTTAGCTGTAACCACGGTGACAGCGGACAGAGTTACCATAGGAACCGCATCAGTAAATTGGTCGAAAAATCGCAGATTTGGACAGGGCTACATTTCCTTTAAAAGCACACCGCACATGTATAAAAGCCATCCACCCCAACACGATCCCACACCACAGACAGAACAGATCTGTAAATATAAGATTTTCTTAAAAAAAAAAAGGGAGGAACTTGCTTGTGTGTTTCTGTGCATGCCAATGTGTCCTCTATCTATGATCTGCATTCAGTATTCCAGTAATATTGTGTGATGACTATATAATACTGTTAAATTGTGTTTCCATGAAAAAATACCTTTGTGTGGGATGACAAACAGTTTACCTGTCAGTATTGTGGAATTCATAAGCTACATATGATTCAAATATTCACACCCTTGGGTTAGGGTAAAG
The DNA here is from genome assembly GCA_029783895.1 of Triplophysa bombifrons. Taxonomy (NCBI): domain Eukaryota; kingdom Metazoa; phylum Chordata; class Actinopteri; order Cypriniformes; family Nemacheilidae; genus Triplophysa; species Triplophysa bombifrons. The sequence goes on from CM056452.1 coordinate 20,335,081, forward strand.
AGAATTTGTATATGTTTGTTTATAATCACTGTTAGGGGAGTTCAAATTTGGTAAAAGCTGTTATATATCTTCAAGAACACTGACGGCCAATTGATGCATCTTTGTAAATGTCTTAAAATGTGTATTTAAAATTATATAACAAAAACCAGACAAGCACAATGAGGTGTGGTTTCCATTAGAATCAAACAAGATCTGAGATTTTTATGTTTCACCCTCACTGCAGTCAATGTGTTCAGCATCACAATACATCTTTGCAAAATTTTAAACAAACACTTCTCTGGAAAATGACATTAGCCTATAATTTACTCACCCTCATGTCATCCTAGGTGTATATGACTTTCTTTCCTTAACCGAACACAACAGGACTCTTCCCAACTTTGTAATTCTATTGAATGGTGAAACTCCCAAAAGAGAAAAAGTTATCCACAACCTCAGAAGGATCTTCAATGCCCTCATAGCTGCCAAGTCTAGTATTGTTTAAGCACTATGTATTATGGGTTATTTTTAATATTGTGGTTCTCAACAGTATGTGTTTGCAGATATGAAATATGATTCTTTGCCATTCCAAGTTGATATGACATTTACCAGTAAATACTTCCCAGGCTTACTGCTGGTGATCCCTGTCGTTCTCTCGGTGCACAGCTTTTCAATTTAGCTAGGTATACAAGCTTTAAACATTCACAGACATCAAACAGAAATTTCTGACCTGTGCTGTTCTTGGAGGATGAAGACTCTCTGTCTGGTTTACTTTTCTTTTTCTTGGATGAGCCAGAGGCTTCTGAAGGTGCTTGTCTCTTCTCTACTGCAGGATTGGACAGCGCCCTCCTTTTAAAGAGCTCACGCTCTCGCAGTAGAGCTGGATCCATTCTACACACATACACCACATATACATGCATCATTAAACCATTACTTATTATTGATTTGGCCATTATGAAAACAGCCATTCACAAAGCAAGAAGTCAGAATTTTTCTACAAACAAACTAAATTCTGTGTGATGTCTTTCTGCATGATCCGTGCATGTTATAATTAATTAAATTATTACTAACTTAATAAAAAATACTGTATATACCATGAACCAGTGTACTGTCATACAATTTGCCTAATTCAGGTCTGTTGAAATCATATAACATTTCAAAGAGTGTGCACACGTTTTCTTTGTTAATTATTACTTTTGATTTATTATACTAGATTATTAAAATACCTAAAATGACTAATGATCTTTACTTAGTGCATCTTCTAAGCTCCACCCATTTTTAAAACCGCTTAAATAAAATGCAATGACACTGTTTAGAAAAAGCTGTCGTGCATGTTCTGTTTCTTGTTTCGTCTAAGTTTACGGCCTACTTCTACTCCCCCCGAAACCGAAAGACAGATTTCAGTCCACCCCTAAACATAAGTCTTTAGATCGAAAGGTTTATAAGATGTCAAGCAGTGATGTCTGTGGACTTTGGGAACCTTTCTGTAATATTACAAATCACAAGCCTAGGAAGGAGTGAAAACATTCAGCCTAGGTGCAGACTAATATACAAACTACTGTTTTGATAGTAAGATCAACCAGTGTTTAAACCCTCATGTTCGAACTACACGATACAGAACATTTTGCTATAACTCACAGTTAGTAATCAAACCTAATAAAGGACTGGTAGAAATGTCTAGAGCTAACTTAACGTTAGATATCTTACATCAAAACATGCAAACACTATTGAAACAGGTATTCGCCGTTACCTGAATATTTTACTGCGTCTCTTCCAGAGATAATCAGTGAACAGAAGAGTTAAATATTAAATATTATTTTTGGGTATCATTCGTTGTCAACTTTACGATTAAGCTCAACGAAAGCTTGCCCGTCGATACTTATGATCCCAAATAACACATTTGTCTCCGGCGGAAACGCGAAACTCTTCTTCTTTGGTTATAACTACACTTCGCAGTGACGTCATGCGCCATCTGCTGGACACATATCGTATTATATGTGTTGCTGCAAACGAATTTATAATGTATTGATCTAAGTACAGATATGTTTAGGTATAAAATTGCAAAAATGAATAGGTTTATGAAGTATACGACATTATCCATTCAAACTTTTCGAAAAGTTTTAATAAGAAACTCATATAATTGATTTTGCGATGTTGCTCTCATTCAGTAGAGGGCGACATGTGACGGCTTTTCTGCAGAACACACAGTCTGCAGTGAAACTGACAACATGAGCAGCATGGCAGCTACAGAGGCCCGTAAAGTAATTGTTTACGGAGGAAAAGGAGCTCTGGGCTCTGCGTGTGTTCAGCACTTCAGAGCTAAAAACTGGGTGAGTTCATCCAAAAGCCAGCACGGAGCCTATATTGTCGGAAATATTACGTTACGTTCAGCTTCTTCGTGTTATTAATGTTATTAGTCACACATGTCATGTATAAGTATGAATTATTAAATCTATATATAAATCACAATGCTTGTGGGCTGTTCAGCAAAGTATGCAACGTCAATGCAGCTAAGTTATGGGCTTTCTGATTTTACAGTGGGTTGCCTCCATTGATCTAAACGCCAATGAAGATGCAGATGCCAACGTAACTGTTAAGATGACGGAATCCTTCACTGAGCAGGCCAGCCAGGTAACGTCATCAGTATTACCACGAGGAAGCCATTTGACTGCAGATGTTTACATATATGAATTTATATCCATAATGGATGAAAAACCTAAGTCCACTGGGTCCCTGTTTTATATGCAACAGTCCTGTTTAAAACACTGTTAGATCACTCATGTTGCATTCCATTTCACCTACTTATATGCTATGCTTTAAAAGTAAATACAAATTTTGACATGGACCTTAAAAAGTATATACATTTATGTACTTTAAAGGGGTGGTGCCACAGTCTTTCAAGCATTCTGACTTCTTTACAATGTTAAACATGCTGCCCTTTCATGCTTGACATGGTTGTGAACAACACGAGTTGGACGTATGGTATATTTTTCTTTGCCTGATACACTTCCCAGTGTTCGTATAGGTTTTTTTGAACATGAAATTCCCTTGTGCAACAACTTTTCTTAGTCCCTTGACCCCCCTATTGGACAATTCTCCCAGAAAAGCATGCCCACGCGTCAACCCGCGAGATGAAAGAGCACCCCCACACGTTAGGGTTGTTCTGGTCCCGATACTAGTATCGGAATGCCACCGATACCACATCAAATTCTAGCCAATTTCTTTAACAGGACCTAGTTATGCTCGCTAGCTTTGCTTAACACTGCAGATGGGAAATCACTTATTTTTCCCTGCTCAGACACAGGAAGTTCTGCTGTGTCGTCACAAGCAACCACTGCTTAAAGCAACGAAGAAGAAATCAGAATCAGAAAGAGCTTTATTGCCAAGCATGTTTGCACATACAAGGAATTTGTTTTGGTGAGAGGAGCTTCCAGTACACAGAAACAGCAACAGCAGTACACGGACCATAACACAATAGAATACAGCACACAGATGATTTAAATAAGGACCTATGGGTATACGAAATTAAGAAATACAATACAATAAACATAAGACAAAGATATAGAGAGTAACGCTATGTGTGTATGTAAATACATACAAGAAAAAAATAAGAATAGTCTATTGTAGTGCAAGGTATGTGCTAGTTTCTGCAGAATGAAATACAATGTACAGAGAAAGTTGTATAAAAAATAGACTGTGTATTATCTGAGGGATATAATTAATATTGCACTTAATTATAATTGCACAGAGTTTTTAAATGCACGGTGGGTAAAAATCATTTAACTGTTCCAGAGGTAGATGGCCTGAGGGAAGAAGCTGTTTTTGTGTCTGCTTGTTTTGGTGCTCAATGCTCTGTAGCGCCGACCGGACGGCAGCATTGTGAAGAGATGATGGCTTGGATGTGAGAGGTCCAGGGTGATTTTCTGAGCCCTTTTCCTCACTCTGGATGTATAAAGTTCTTGAAGGGTATGCAAGGGAGCACCAATGATCTTCTCAGCAGTCCGAACTATCCTCTGTAGTCTTCTAATGTCTGACTTTGCTGCTGAGCCAAACCAGACAGTGATGGATGTGCAGAGGACAGACTCTATGGCTGCTGAGTAAAACTGTTTTAACAGAGTTTGTGGTAGGTTGAACTTCTTCAGCTGATGTAAGAAGTACAACCTCTGCTGTGCTGTTTTGGCAATGGAGCCAACGTGATTGTCCCAGGAACCTGAATGACTCCACTACTGCCACATTGCTGTTCATGATGGTGAGAGTGGGCAGTGCAGGGGGCTTTCTCCTGTTCCTGGTCCTGCTCCAAGTTGTTAAGACTGCACCAGACAGCCAGCTGCTCAGCCTCCTGTCTGTACGCAGACTCATCACCTACCTGGATGATGCCAATGACTGTGCTGTCGTCTTCGAACTTCAGAAGTCTGACAGAAGAGTCCTGGACAGTGCAGACATTGGTGTACAGGGAGAAGAGCAGTGGGGAGAGAAAGCACCCCTGGGGGGCGCCAGTGCTGATTGTGCAGGTGCTGGATGTGAGTTTGCCCACTAACTGTTGCCTGTCTGTCAGAAAGCTGGTGATCCACTGACAGATAGAGCAAGGAACAGATACCTGGGTTAACTTTGTCTTGAGCAGTGATGGGATGATGGTGTTGAAATGAAAACGTGCTAGCAGTATGTCTGCTGTTTGGCACTAAGTCAGAGTGGACCAACCAGCCAGTATAACAACGACTTAAGAAAAATAAATCATATTTCTGTCAGATAATAAAAAATGTATATTATTAAAGGATAGGTCTGAAGCACAAATAATTATATCAATTCATACAGGGCTAGTAGTATATACAGCTTTATACAGATACACACCCAGTTGTCGGATCAGTACTCGGTATCGGCCGATACCCTGAACACAGGAATCGTATCGGGAAGGGAAAAAGTTTCGGAACATCTCTACCAGTCGTCAACCAGGAGAAGGAGCATGCGCACACGTCAACCAGCTGGAGCAAGAGAGAGAGAGCAGTGAGCACTGTGTTCTTGAAGTTTAGCTATGTTTGGTTGTTCACTGCATTTCGGGGAGGAATGTTATATAAACAGAGGATATTACGCTGGATTTGCAAAGCGTTTAAAACTGATAGATGTAGCGGTCCCAGCACTTAAAGATGCCGGTCATGAACCGGATGCGGTAAGTGAAACTGAGCAATATATCTGTGTTTTGTTGACAATCGGCGTGTAGGTGCGTAAGGTAAACAACATGAACTATAGTGAATCAACGGTTATGCAGGGATCATCCAAAGATATATCGTGTGCTTGTGCTGTAGTCGTGCTATGTGTGAACTTCAATAAAAAGCTGAAAATCTATCTTCGCTCTGCTATGAGGATCTTTTTGTGATGACGTTACATCTACATTTATACATCCAAAAGTTTTACAGAAAATAACAATCCACACCCTTACATTTACAGTAGACCTTGAGTGCACTTGAGTAAAAATACTCATTTCAACATACTACAATTTGGGACATACTCATTATGATTTCAAATACTGTAGTGCAAAGTTTGTGTGAGCAGAACTGTGTAATACTGAATGCTCATGTAAAGTTGGATTAACTAATGTGTGTTACCTTGAACATTAATTTCTAATGTATTTGAAACTCGTTCTCTTTCCGTTAGGTGACAACTGATGTCGGTGAGCTGTTGGGTGAAGAGAAGGTTGATGCCATCCTCTGTGTGGCCGGAGGTTGGGCAGGGGGCAGTGCCAAAGCCAAAAGTGAGAAAACCACCTATTGAACACTAAAACATATTCTGAAAAGACTTCAATATTTAAAGAACTTTATTGTGATTAAATAAAGATTATACAATGTACAGCATATCTTACTGTCCCCATATCTCAGCTCTCTATAAGAATGCTGATCTGATGTGGAAGCAGAGTGTGTGGACCTCCACGATTTGCAGTCACCTAGCAACCAAACACCTGCGAGAGGGGGGGCTGCTCACACTGGCAGGGGCTAAAGCATCACTGGGCCCAACAGCAGGTATATGTGCTTTTATTTACAGTCTGATATTTACAGCTGCTGTGATGCAATAAACAATACATATTCCCGTACGATTCTTTTTTTTCTCTCGCTCTCATTCTAGGGTGTATTGGTTATGGCATGGCTAAAGCAGCAGTTCATCAGCTGTGTCAGAGTTTAAGTGGGCAAAATAGTGGTCTACCCCCAGGGTCCGCTGCAATAGCCATACTTCCGTAAGAAACAGCAACATTTTTTGTCGTATGTTTACATTATGTTTTAAAATCTTTTAATAAGGTCAAATAAATCATTTTAGAGTTACTTTGGATACGCCTATGAACAGGAGGTTCATGCCAGATGGTGATGTCAGTACCTGGACACCACTAGAATATGTTACAGAGTAAGTGTGTATGTGTGTGTGGGTTTTGTTCTTGGTCAGTTCTTGGTCAGTTCTTGTGTGTGTTGACGTTCAGAGCAGTGACGGGCTTTCTGCATTATAGGTTATTTTTTAAGTGGATTACGGGAAAAGACAGACCTCCTTCAGGAACTCTGATGCAGCTTGTTACAACAGACGGAAAGACGGAGGCTACACCAGTGTCATGATCAATACAGTGTGTGTGAAATCACAGCTTTCAGAATAGTCTCTGTGTGTGACACTTTCTATGCTTTCGTGTTCATATCATGTCAACAAAATACTGTATATGCGGTTCTTTAAAAATAAGGTTAATGTTCAGTACGATTGTAAAAGAGATATTTATAATATAACGGCAATAAACTGTTTTATTCTGATGAAATTTTGATTGTTTTCCGGCTTATAACATTTCATGGACCTTTTGACAATTACACTGTCTACTTGTGACCATAGGAGGGCGCTGAAGGTTAATTTAATTACAGGTTCCCCTACCGGTCCATGCAGTCAAAATGTGATTATGCTGTGATCAGACTGGAATAGTGAGTCATCCTTGAAAAGAAAGCATTTTAACGTTATGTAAAGTAATGCAGCGTTTTTGGTTTATGAACTGGGCTTTATTGTAGCAAAGTACAAGTGATTCCATACTTTTGAAAATAAAAAACCCATATGACTTTATTATCTGAAACAACAATGCTATTTTCATTGCTTATAGTTATGCAACTCCTCTTTTTAAGGGTCTTTATAATCTTACCTCATTCAGTCCTGCTGGATTAAGATTTAACGTCTGTACATTGTAGTCAGTGATTGCCATATATGGAATCATTGTGATGTTTGCTATTGGACTGCTGAAAATGTACTTGAAGGAAAATGGACTTTTTGGTTTTAAATGAAGCTTAAGTGGCATTGAAGGGTTGAATGAGTGTTAATAAAACACTTCTCACCTTTGCACAGTCGACCCCATCTTGAGCTTTTGACAGCCGATTGATCATCAAAAAAAAAAGTTTTAATTTTAAAACTAGAAAATTATTTAATAATTTCAGAGAAGAGATGATGCCGTTTTATCGCAGCAACAGCTAGAAAAAAAGAAAAATTATTCAGTGCTCCCTCTCTCTCTTTCTTACATTTCTCAATATATATATATATATATATTTCGATGTTTTCTTTAGTTCTATACAGAGGTGGGCAGTACTTGAGTATTTTTACTTTAAACTATTTGTAGGTTTTATCTGAATGTTTTTTAAATATTTACTTAACTACATTAAATACTGCATTTTAGATGTTTCATACGCCACACATTTCATAAATATTGTTAAATTATGTTTATTTCCTTTTAAACTTAAAAATATAGTATTTTCTTACATTTACTCAAATATTTTTACTTGAGTAAAAGTAGATGCTTTTTTTATGTACTTAAGTGAAAGGTAAATACTAACATGTATTAATGAATTGTTTTGGAGTGAAAAGTAGGCATATGCTACATTATGAGACTTTAGTACTGAAGAAAAATTTCCTTATTGGCTATTTTGACTTCAGTAGAAAATTTTAATTTGTAGAGTAAAATATGCCTACTTAAGTACTGTCCACCGCTGGTTCTACATGATGGCGTATGTGCTAGCAATGTCAGGGTCACGGGATTGATTTAAGACCTGATGAATCCTGATTTCACCTTACAGGTGTCTGCCAAATGTGTTAATGTAAATGCACTTTCTAAGAGGCTGCAAAACAACAGATGGCAGAAATCATCATCATATTTACATACAGGAGTTTTTTTTAGGAATTATTTTTTATAAATCTAAACTGATTTATTTTCATGCAATATTGGTGTGATGAGTATGCACATAAAAGTAAAACTTATTTATTGTGAAGCACAGATCTTTAACATCAATTGCAATGTGCTAAAGGGCACCGTGAATCAAATTCAAATTACTGGCATTCAACATTCATACAAAATGTGTTTGTGACAGTGAATAGTTTTTTTTACATTTTCTTTTGGAAATTACTGGTTGACCAAACATTCAGATTGTCCAAAAAGGATAAATCAAAGTTTTGGGTCGTAAACAGACTATAGACAAATATTTTCTAATTTGTTCATGTTGCCTTAGTTTTCTTGGGCTTTTTATATTGGCCATCATATCAGACCCAAGCAGAAATACAACCCTCTTCGTCATCAGTTTCGAAAGAGCACAAATGAATGTAAAATCTCATCTCCTGAATTTCACTCAACCAGCAATTCTTTGTTGCCACTCTGCTTTTTTGTACATGGGTAACTCCTCATTTATGATTGTATTCATTAATTTACTTTTAGGCCTATACTTCTCTCTTGCTGGTCATTTTGAGTTAATTTGCAAAAACAACCCAACTGATTGATATTACTTAAAAAGCACAATAAAAAGCATGATTTTTTTACATTTGCAAGTGAACTCTATTTAAATATAGTGCTAGAAATATTAAAGATATATTATTAACAACTCTATCATAAACCAAAGATTAAATAGTGAATTTTGTGGTTGAATTAAAACTGAAAGATTATTTAATAATTTCACATATGACAGGATGTCGTTGTATCGCAGCAACAGTGAGGAAAAAACTGAAAATGATTAAGTGCTCACTCTCTCCCTCTCTCTCTTTCGGTGCCTGTTATCAGGCAGGGCAGCCCATAATTTCAGAGCTGAAAGAACGAGGTCATTGAGTTGCGGTTGCTACGGCAACATCACATCTAAAGAATAGTGAATGGTAAGAGCATCCAGCAAGCAGGGCTGAAGTTGTGTTTGTGTTACTGCTCAGTAGATGAGTGTCTTCTTTCTTTTCCACTCTTTGGTCTTCAGTTTTATTACCCTTCCCTAAATAACTCATTACAATCTCCTAAAGGAACATGTTTTAAGTTTGGTCATTAACTCTTAAAGGGATAGTTCAAGCAAAATTACAAATTGCGATTTCTGTCATCATTTAGGACTAATTTTCTTCTGCAGAACACAAAAGAAGATATTTTAAATAATGGTGGTAACTGAACATTAGCGGTACCCATTCATTTCTATTCTATAGACACAAAATGGTCCCGCCATTGTTTGGTTACAAACATTCTTCAAAATATCTTCTTTTGTTTTCTGCAGAAGAAAGTTAAAAAGGTTTGAAATAAAAAGAGGGAGAATAAATGATGGCACATTTTTTTTGTGAGCTATACCTTTAATGAGGATTTTTGTGTGAATTCTTGCAATTTTGTGTAATATATCTTACTGTAATAGTTGTATATTACTAGAATGTCTTTAATCCATAAATACTGTATATGAATATGTGCGTGTGAGTTTTGATAGACCAATTTAATGTTTATTAATATGCACATTTTGAATGATTTTAGTATATCTATAAGGGAGAGAGAGAGATAGAGAGAGTGAGAGTGAGAGAGAAAGAGAAAGAGAGAGAGAGTGAGAGAGAGAGATAGAGAGAGTGAGAGTGAGAGTGAGAGTGAGAGAGAAAGAGAGAGAGAGTGAGAGAGAGAGAGAGAGAGAGGCATCTGTTATTGAAGCATAGTGTGGGGGTTGTTTTCAGCTTGAAAATCTGCCAAAGGAACAAGACACCTTAGTACACTTAAATTCTGGAAACATTCTGCACCGACAATCATATACAATGGTTTTAAGGATTTATACATAATATTTTATGGAAAGCAAGTTACTGACAGTGATTAAGACTTTGGAAGTGTGTGATTGTGTGGTGTTAGACGATTCAGTGTGTGTGTGTGTGACTGTTTCATCACATGCATTTTTATTTACAGTAAGTGAGGAGCAGCAGGAGCTAGGATGAGTATGAGTTTTCTTGCATTGTGTGTACTTTCTGCACAGGCTGTGGATTATTTTTAGAGAATCTGAACTTGCATTAATATTTAATCAAAAGATTCAACAATGAAACCCACATGGATCTCCCTCTTTCCCTCTTTCCCTCTTTCTTTCTGTCTATCTGTATTTCATTCTCTTTGAATCTACATATAGATATGTGTGTGATCGTGTGTGTGTGTGTGTGTGTGTGCATACACTCAAAAACAGTACTCAGAGTAATTGCTTATGCAGGGTCAGAGCGGGCAATGTCTACTCTAAATGATGAGCAACATCCTTTGACATTCATTATGATCTCACTGGACTTAGCTGAAATTACCTGGATCAGGTTTACCCCCATTTATTTACCGTTGTCTTTTTTTCATTTTCTTTAGTGGTTTTATATTAATAAAATATTAATAGGCTAGGTAACAACACAATACAACAGGAAAATGTGTCTGTTTAAACATGTGTGTAAGATTATCTTGATTGAATGTAACGTTTATTTTTATAGATATAGAAATCAACTATATATTGACTTTTTGTGATGTATGATCAATATGTCTTCCACAATAATGTTTGTAATGTAATTTGTGTTTTAAACCCTTTAATTCCAACCTGTTTTGTTTTCATAATCTTAAAGTTAAAAAGCTTTAAGTACAGTACCACATGTGTTAAAGAGAAATATATAATAGAGCCTAAAAATCAAACATCAAATTTATGCAACATTTTAAAAAGGCATATTGGAGACACCTAAAGGGCCATTTGGAGACATTCTGATGTTCACACCTCATATATATTATTAGGTCACACTTCAATATAGTATCATAGAGGACAATTCTCGCTATTGACAAACCAAAAAAGCTGTTATAAAAAGTTGTTCAAATATGTTTTTTATTTCACTATTTTACATAGCCAGTATAAATAAATTAAGAAATTTGTCAGTGATGGTTTGTTTGGTGAATGCGCGGATTTTCTTTTTTTCTCATCATATGATTGATTGTGAATAAAAGACTTCATTCATTGATATAGAGGCCTGATTTATTTATTACAATTTTTCATTCTAAACTATATTTACAGAACAACAGTATAGCTTATCAGTCCTTTCATTTTTATTTTAATGAGCATTTATTCAAGCTAAAATGAACTCCACAAGTTAGTGGAAAAACTGATGATATATAGTATCGGACCATGATCTGAGAGTTCCAAAGACCAGCGTGCTATTTGCTTTAATGAATGCACGAACAGATTATTTTGTGCAGCATGGTCACATTTTCTGTTTACGGTATTTCTGGTTTACATATATATGCCGGTTGTCCTATTTTAAGACACAGTCCTTGCTGGTCTTATCAACACAACAACTCCGAGAAGGCCCTGACGTTTTCTCACAACCAAAGGGAAATCAGAGAGTGACATCTTGTGGTCATCTTTGATCAAGTCACTATAGAGTCAGGACGAAAATTGATAAACACAAAGACATGGATATAGGGCCCTCTCATTATCCTGATCTCTCTCCCTTCCCTTCATTTATACAGCAGTGGAGTGGGTAAATTCCATTCCTTTAGACTCCCCTCTCCCCCTCTTCTTTCCCCATGAGACACAACGCACACAAAGAGCCCAGCAACCACTCTCATTAACTGACCTGTTGGGGGAGGTGTGTGTGTGTACCTCTTCAAAGTATACCTATGGCTTGCATTGTGTTTCTAGACATAAACATGTAAATATTGAACTAGCAGTCAAACACAAGGTAAAGCAAAAAAGGTGTACAATGTGTATGAATGTCTATGTGTGTGTGTGTTACTCTGGGTATGTGTGTGTTACTCTACAATGTTTTGTAATAAGGAGTGTCTTGGTTTCTGCCATGGGAAAGAGAGACTAAGAGAAAAAAAGTGAAGAAGGAGGTGAACTCTTGGGGCCCTGGTTCCCTCTAAAACAAGAGAGTAATACAATCCAGATGTACTCTCTCTCTCTCTCTCTCTCTCTCTCTCTCTCTCTCTTTCTCTCTCTCTCACCCAAAGTTATTCTTTTTCTAATACTTTCTTTAAATAAAATGCTTAACATATAATGCTTTACTGTCTAAGCCATATAAAGAATACAATAAAATGTAAAAAGTAAAGGATTCAAACAAATGAAAATGTGTATAAAAATGGGAGAGAGGGAGAGAGTCTGTATGTATGTGGGAGAGCAAGTCTCTGGTGTGAGTCATAAAGAAAGATGGAAAAATACAAGTAGAGAAGCACTGACTCTCCTCTAGTTGCAGCTCTGCAATAAATGCGTGCAATGCTGTGTTTTCATGCTATATTGAATCTACAGTAGCACAGGCTGCAGTGTGTCATCGGTGACACGTATGGGCAGGTTCTCTGAACAAACATTTTAATAACTTACAGTTATTGCATTCCATTATATTTTGGTCTAATTGGCCAACTTGCCAGACTCTACTGTAAGGAAAGACCCTCCAATTTCCATAAGCCTCTTCTCCCGCTCCCTGCCTCCCTCCTCCCTCACTCCTACCCTCCCCCTCTCCTCCTCTGTCCTCTCCGCTCTGCTCCTCTCCGCTCACAGCAGAGCCCGCGTGTGATTTGACAGTCGCATCTCTCCGTGCGTCCGCGAGCGCGCGTGTGTATGTTTACGATCGTCGTGCTCCACGTGCGGCTTGTTGATGCGCTCCTCGCGCGCTGTCGGTAACAGAAACCATGACCGGCGCGCCGCGCGATCCCTTCTACTCCTCTCCGTTCGGTCCGTTTTACCGGAGACACGCGCCCTACCCGGTGCAGCCGGAGTACCGGATGCATGAGCTCAACAAACGGCTCCAGTCCCGGCCCGAGGTAAGTGATCACTTATAATAAAACAAAAGCTCACTGTAGATCATCAGATTCTGTTGGATAATGAAAAGTATAATCAGATATGCATTAATAATAAAGCAATTCAATGTAGACAGCAGGCTAAATCTAAGTGGAAATCTTACCTTCAAACATACAATAGATGAATAAGTATCACTTTAAATGAGATTGTACATTAGTTAACGCAATACTTTACATGAACTAATAATCATTCGTTTGATTGCACTTATTAATACCAGCTTTGTTTATTTCTTCATACTGAGACATGGTGGACATTTAAAGTGTGCGTTTACTTTAGTTAATTCATTTTGAACGGTAAACATCGTTGTGATATTAACCAATCATAATAAATAAATAAATAATTAGTTAGCCTTCATTAAAATATTATTAGTTGTTAGTACATGGTTTCAAATACCAATAACTAAAGTTAACATTATACAACCTTATGATAAAGTGCTATGGATACACTTTAGTTATAATCTATAGATCATTGATAGATAAACCAAAGATCCTACTTTTCAGTTGCACAGCACTGTATGCTTTTGCATTGATAAGATACCAAATGCACTATTGATTTAAAGTTATTGTCATACTATTTCCATTGAATAGCTAGTAGATGATAAACAAAAAACGCAAGATGATGTGGTTAAAATGTTTATGTTTAAGTGTTATTTAGGTGATATTTTATTTGAATGAATCCTTGTAACGGTGTAGTTACACAATAAAAAAAGTACTAAGTATTAATTAACGTAGGGTTACTATAAGGTTTGGGTTAGATTTACGATTGGCTACCTGGAATTATTCATAATATACTGTTGTTACTGCTTTAAGTGCATGTTACATGTTACAAGTACACACATAAAAATAAAATAGTTTTACCGGTTTGGATATTGAGTCACTTGCCCTCTATAATACATAAAGAGGAAAAACAGTGCATTGTAACCAATATAATTTCTATATTTTTTTATAAAGAATATAGATATTCCCCAAATCTAAATTGCAGCACAAGCTAATATTCGCCCCTCTTGATGCCGTTGATGTGTGTGCAAAAAAAATCTATGCAATAATAATGCAATAAATTTAACGCATGGAATATTGCCTCTGCTCAGCGAGAGCCTTGCGAATAACAGAAAGCTGAACTTTTGGAATGATGACCAACAGAAATATCCCTCATTTGTAATAAATGTTCAAACACATCCAAACACTCAATTAAAAGAATTGCAAAGGTTTAAGCGCTGTCAAAATACAGTCTATTATCATGTCCGATATGATCAAGTGAATCTCAATAACATGGAAGCTTTTGTTGGCCGGACCACGGTGTAAATTGCTGCTTTTAATGGGGTGAGCCGACCTTGGCTGTGTGTTTATAATAAACAGAGTCCTTTGAAATAACAATCACCGTGCCGAGCCTAATTATGGTCATTTTTGGGTCATTCTGGGGCCACTTCTCTGTCTCATACAGTGTTAAATGTGTCCGAACGTGTGTGTTGATGTGTGATCCCACAGGACTGTGACATTCTCTGGTGGGATGCGTTCTGTACTGAGTTCTTTGAAGAGGATGCCACATTAACACTTTCGTTTTGCCTGGAGGAAGGACCAAAGACATACAGTAAGTGTGTGCCAGCTGTATTTATTATAGACTTGATGGGGATCAATATTTATAATATGTTTTTAATAAGAAGATTCCTGAACAATTACGTGTGTTATTTCTCAACATTGAACATTTTACAGTATTTTTGACTTTGTGTAAATATCACAATAATGATGAAATAATGGTGTCTACCTGATTATCTAATTATTAGTGATCAAATTGAAGGGATCGTTCACCCAAAAATTTAAATTCTGTAATGAATTACTTACACTCCAGTTGTTCCAACCTGTATAAATGTCTTTGTTTGTTTGAACACAGAGGTATTTGGATGAATGCTTTTAACCAAACAGTTTTTGGACCCCATTGATAACCATAGTAGGAAAAATGACAATGGTAGTCACAAGTGCCCCAGAACTGTTTGCTGTCCTACATTCTTCAAAATATCTTCTTTTGTATTCAAGAGAACCAAATTTTTTTTATAAAGTATATATTTTTTCCCCTATTATGGTAGTCAATGGGGTCCATGAAGTGTTTGGTTAAAAGCATTCTTCCAAATGTCTTTCTCTGTGTTCATCAGAACAAAGAAATTGATACAGATTTGGAACAACTCCAAGGTGGGTAATTGATTTCATCTTTTTTATATGAACTATACTTTTTATCCATAAAATGGTTAATTACGATAGAAAAAATGCACATGTGTATATGAGTAGCAAAATTTTCATCAACTATTTAGATACAATTCATATTGCTTAAAAAATCCATACACTGTGCAAGGTGTCTCTCGTATCATCTTGTGCTCATTCTAAGAGAGAGAGAGTGAATTCGGATTAATTTTAGCTTGTTTGGGGTAAGACAGGCAGACAGTTGTGCTGGATTTCACATTCTCATTCATTCCGTATTCACTGTGTATGTGGTGAGATTTGATTGACAGGTCTGGGGTGTTCAAATAAATATAAGCCTGCAGACTTCACACACCTCCACTGCAGTGATTGACAGCTCCAGAGCACTAACTGTTCTGTGCACACGCTCAGCCTGCTGGACTTAATGCCTGCGGCTCTATTCAGCAGCCTGTTTGTTTCTAACTCTTGGGGACCACACACTGAGACACACACACATACATTTACGGTTGCCAGTTGGGTTGTTGGGCCAGCGTGCCACTTAACTTTGAGTCTCTGTCATCATATGGGCATGAACAAACAAATAAAAACTTGCATATGAAGTTCATGCCACTTTCACTTGGCAATAAGCAAACACATCACAGTGATATCTTAAGAATGAAATTGCTCTCTCCTCACATGTTTCTCTCATCCACTTCATTTTTTCTTTTCCAGCCATCGGCCGCACCCTCATCCCTCGTTACTTCAGTTCTCTTTTTGAAGGCGGAGTCTATGAGTTGTTTTTCGAGCTGAAACAAACAAAGGAGTCGTTTAACAACTCGACTATTACTGTTGACTCTCATCACTGTACTATGACAACACAACACGGCAAACCAACATTCACTAAGGTACGGTACGGTAAGCATGCTTGCAGAATTGTGGCTCGGTGTGTCTTTGCCTTCTCATTTTGAGCGCTAATGTATTCCTCATTGTGAATTCTGGGCTAGAACTGCACAAAACAAAAAAGGAAAATAAAACCCTGCTCTCTCCCTCTGCCTCCTATCTCTCTTGCTCGCTCATCCACTAAAATCACTTTTTTTGTCCTATGGGTTTATGCTGCAAAATTCTAGGATGATCTGCTAGGTACATTCTCATATGTTGTCATTAAGCAAGTACATTACATAAACGCTCTTGCTTCTATCGAAATTGTATCACATGATAGTTTGTCGCAAACAAAGCAACGTTGGTTAGACAACTGGAAAGCCTGACTTCCATATTTTGGACTGGGCGTCCTATGCAATATTCATATGACACAACAGTATAGAATGCACATTTTTCCACCTGTCACTTAGAGGGAGAGAGTTTTGTCCAACTTTGCTCTTTTGTTAATGAACATTTGTGAATTAAATATTGATTTGCAAGACCATGTGTTGTAGCTAAGTTATACAGATACTGTTCCCTAGTGTGTGTGTGTGTGTGTGTGTGTGTGTGTGTGTGTATACTGAAGGCATTGATCAGAGCGTGTCTGCTGGGATTACATCCCTCCCGTTGCCATGCCAACCTCGCAGCTACCCTCCGTTCCCCCGGCAACTGAATGTTGGGGTTCAGAGTTCCATACAGAGAATCTTGCTTTCGCTGAAAATACTGCTTTAATGAGAGAACGGTATAATTTCGTATGATTTAAAAATAATGAAAAACCAAAAGTTGTTGGGAGCAATTTGCTGAAATGTTTTTCACTGGTCAGGTCACTGCTATGACTTTGTAATTTGAAAGATAATCATGAGAACGAGGGAGATTATATCTCTCATTTCCACAGCAAATAGGTGTTAATTGAGCTAAGTACAATTGAAGGGGGATAAGAGACACACACCTCTGATTCAGTTTCTGTTTTTTTCACAGGTGTGTACTGAAGGTCGTCTTATTCTTGTGTTCACCTTTGATGACCTCATGAGAATCAAAACATGGCACTTTACCATCACACACTACAGTGAGCTCATTCCTCGCAGTGTTTTGGCTGTAAATGTGAGTGATATCTATTATATAATTTTTTAGATTGAAAAATTCTCCACTACAAGATAATCCAAATGACCTAGAATGGCATTAAGGGCAAAATACTGTATCTCTGAATACTGTACAATACCGCAAAATGCTCAACTCGACTTTCCATTTCCTGTGTGGTAAATGGACTGGAACTAATATCAGCTGCAATCCCCTTCTTGACTCATTATAGGATCAGACTTAAAAGAATGAAGTGTTTTTACAGCAAATGTGGATAAAAACGCAAAATATTTTTTTCCTTCTGCGATAATAAATAGATTTTATTCTAAATCTTCATGGGACAGGAACATAGGTAGTTAGTTAGTTACAAAATTGAATATTTTGATAAGAACTGAACATTATGTGAGGTCATGTGGAAAAATGTAACATACTAACTGTTGTTACAAACTGCAGACTCCAGTATACATTTAATTTTTAGTTAAGACATGTACATAATTTAATAAAATATTCCAGAAAGGAAATATATTTTAATATGTATAGTACGAAAGTTTTTATATTATTGCATGGCTGTCAAACGATTTATCGTTTGCAAAATAAATGCTTTTGATTATAAAATATGTGTGTGTACTTTATATAATAATTCTGAATATATAATACATAAACATACATGTATGTATTTACATGTGTATATCATTTTTTATATTTATATATCATTTATATTGAATACAAATATAAATATTGAATATATAAATAAATATTTCTTCTTATTATTACTTTTAATAATTAATACTTTTAAAATTATACTTTATTTTAAAGTGTTACCAAATTTCCTACTATGGTAGTCAATGGGGTCCAAGACCTGTTTGGTTATAAGCATTCTTCCAAATATCTTTCTCTGTGTTCATCAGAACACAGAGAAATTTATTCAAGAAATTTATTCAGATTTGGAACAACTCAATGGTGAGTAAATGATGACAGAATTTTTCTTTTTGGGTGAACTATCCCTTAAGTTGATCTCACGTGAGTCATGTTTAGGTTTGTGTTTATAGTGTCTAATAATATAACTATTTAAATTTGATTCAATTTATGTTCATATTAATAAGGATTATTATTTTAATATATTATATTTGTTGAATTCTGTTGTATCTTCATTTTATTAAATAAACAATTTGTTGAATGGGTCCTGTAGTTTGGTCGCATTTAAACAAACCGCATGGTACATACGGTTGAGCTTGGTATCGGAGTCTAAATTATAATTTTTTGGATAGACATTTTTGGTAACGGTTCTTCTCTGTTTATTTTGCTTGTTATCAGAAATAATCTACAGGCACTCTATTGTTTGTGAATGTGTACAGGAAGTTAGTTGGGGGAGGGGTCATAAAAGTCTGCATGCGCAGTAACGCTTTTTTATGTTGTTAAGATAAAACCGTCTACATATTTGCTATTTGTTCCTACATAAATTTCTGTAACTCAGTTGTTGGAGCATTGTATAGCAGGCTAGCAGCATAAAAAGCCATGCTAATAAACTAATAAAAATGTAGACTTTGAATATGCTGTAAATCACTTAGGATAAAAGCATCTTACAAATGCATGAATGTTAACTGTATAGATATCAGCTATACAGTACATAATAAACTCTCATTTAAAGGTGATCTAAACATATCTGTTCTTTATCAAGGCATCATTAGATTTCTTCCTTAATCTTCATATTATGCACAGTATTCATTTGTTTGTACACAGGCTTCCTCAGATGTATTCACAGGTAACAGGTTGTAGTCAGGCAACATTTTTTTTTATTTCAGTCCTTTTTATCAATCAAGGAGAAAGCATCCAAACCTTTTAGCTGAGCTGTCAGAATGTTGCTATGGAAACATATCCTGTAATGAATTAGAGCTCTATCTGGATGGAGCACAAAAAGAGAGAAAATAAATGGAC
The DNA here is from genome assembly GCA_029783895.1 of Triplophysa bombifrons. Lineage (NCBI taxonomy): Eukaryota > Metazoa > Chordata > Actinopteri > Cypriniformes > Nemacheilidae > Triplophysa > Triplophysa bombifrons. The sequence goes on from CM056452.1 coordinate 20,354,222, forward strand.
TTTTGTCTGTATGTGTGTGTGTCTGTTAGGCACAAGACCCTGGAGCTGTGGAGCAACTGTCCAAAAACATCAGTCGCGTGGGACTTACCAACCTCACACTGAACTACCTCAGAGTATGTTTCAATCATACAAACTATACAAATGTAGTCAGATTTAGATTGTCATTCAAACAGTTGTAAATTTGGATGATTTGAACGACTAGAATTTTTTTTTGCTTGTGTGTAGTTGTGTGTGATTCTGGAGCCAATGCAGGAGTTGATGTCTAGGCATAAGACATACGGACTGAGTCCCAGAGACTGCTTGAAGACCTGCCTTTTTAATCAGTGGCAGAGATTGACAACACCACCAGGTCTCACAAACACACATACACTGGTTCTCCCCCCTACATTCTTCAATACATCTCTTGTTTCATGGCCCCTCTTACACTGTTTCTACACTGGACTTGGCATGACGCGACGCGTCTTGTTCTAATAGGATTGTCGCGCCGCATCCAGTGTGGACAAAATTGTAAATTATAATGGCTTCATGTGCATTCTATTGTCTTTTGTCGCATCGCGTCGCGTCCGGTTTAGATACGGTTTTAGCTTAATTTCTCCTTAAACACTGTTTTGAAGCAGTGATACATTATAACAGCATAGTTTATGTACTCTTTCCCCCTCCACAGCCTTTCATTATGTTGTGCTCTTTTTTAAGAGCTACACAAAGTCATTAAATTTACAGTAGTTTCTTTCATACATTGTAAACATGTTTCATATTCCATATTAACATTTCAAAGTGCTGAGCACAAGCTGTTTAGGGGTTTGTGATCTACATTAATTCATTAACGCTTTGACCTTGCAATGTTATTAATGTTGTTTTACAGCATTTTTCCAAAAAGAAATACCTCCTGCTGTTCAGTGACAGTAATTCATTTACTTTCACTGAACAATATGTGTGTTGTTCTTTCAGACAACGCTCTCCTTTTCTCATTATACTTTTCCTTTTTGTCAGCCTTATCACATAGTATTCACAAGAGTGAATTTTATGTACTAAAATTTTCTAAATATACGTAATGTATGTTTGTGTTATGATGCCTTTTGACTTGTTAATTGTTCTGTTTTAGTCGGACCCTCGCCTACCTTCAAGACAGAAGTATTTCCCACTAATCCCAAAAAATGTATGTTTCATCTGTAAATCTCAAGTTCACAGTGAATACACAGAGCATATGTACATGTGTGTGTGTGTACATAAAGACTGTATACATTTTACTTTTTAGATAAAATATTAAAATTCATGTTTGAATATGTCAATGATATAATATAAATTTTGATAGAACTGATAGAAAATAATTTTCTGATAGAAAATGTCATATTATTTGCAATGTATTTTTGTGTCTGAAAACAAGACAACATCATGCCAGCAGCAATTTCATTAACAGCCCTTAAACCAAGCTTTTACAAAGTTTGTTTTATTTTCCTTTGTATATTGGAATCAATATTGCCATATAATTTCTTGATGTTGATTTAATTTGTAGTTATGATATGGTGTATCTGTACCTTCTGTGCAGTAGTGTAAACACCCACCTATCTTCTTTTTCACTCCTCTCACAACATTCATCAAAATCTGTGTTGATTCACTTTCCGCTCTGATGTTTTCTGATTGACAGCAGAACCAGCCAAACCAGCTGCAAAGAGACGGAGAAGGAGGAACTCAGCTGGTAGCGCATCTAACAACAGCACAGGAAACGGCAAAAAGCGCAGCCCAGCCAATAATAATAACTTCAGCCTGCCTTCACAGGTATGTCTACACACACACACAAGCACTTCCTACAGAGACACACATACAGAGAAGACTGTAAAGACCTATACTAGACCTACATTATATGAGACTAACTACAATACAGTATATATGAGGATCGTCTAGATGCTTGTAAATATGTGTGTATTTGTGTGTGTGTGTCTGTGTGAATAAAAGAGAAAGAATAAGCGATATAGAGAGGAGTCAGTATAGACGATATAATAAGCTACATAGAGAGGAGACGGAGAGCAGCTAACTCACCTTGACTGTTTCTTTGCAGATTGTCTATTTCTATGCATTGTAGACATTGGCACTGTATTATTTATTTAAAATAACTGTAATGTTTTCATTGTTTACACTAAATACAGTTTTCACTTTGATTATAATTTGTAGAGTACATTTTTAATATATAGTCATATGTGCAGTCTGATATATTTGTTTGTTATTAAGACTAATTAGCCGTAATTGATTTGATGATAATTAGTATTGTCCGTCTCTGGTCCCCAGCCTAAACGTGTCGCCGGGGAAACGAGGGGTGGCGGGTGGCTGGAGGCGGAGCTTAGGTAGGTGAGTGACACATGCAGACAGTTATCACGCAGCATGTGCTGTCTTAACGAGCTACTTAGCAATGCAAATCTGTTAAATTAGCACATATGTTGTTATTTAGGTGTTCTCTATCTGAAACAATCCAATTAAAGACCAAAGAAACAAGGTTGCAGACAAGTTGTGAGCACGTGTGTGTATGCGTATGAGTGCGTGTTGATCAAAGCTTATGTTTCCAGCACACTTTGTTACATGCAAAAACATTCATCTTCTTCATTTAGTTTTAAATATTTCTTGTAGTTTTGTGCATTGTGCTGTGTGCTTGAATAGCCTTAATACAAGTTCAGGTTTAAAAAAAGAAAAGCAATAAAATATTCCTCTTCTGTTGTTCTTTCTCTCTCCCTCTCCATCATTTTCTTTCTACACCACCAACATTCTCTCTCCCCCTATCTCGCTCGACCCCCTGCGTCTCTGTTTACGTCAACACTCTCTCTCTCTCTTGCTGTAGGATGTGATGATGGTAGGAGAGCCCTCTCTTATGGGAGGGGAGTTGGGTGACGTGGACGAGCGTTTGATCACGCGCCTTGAGAATGAACAATATGACCCTGTCAACGGTCTCCATGATGACAGTCTCCATGATTACACCAACTCACCGACACTTGGAAACGGGAGCTCCTGGAATGGGCAGCACCCTGGCAACCAGGACAGTAAGCCTGATACCATGGCAACGCAGCAGTTGGAGTAATGTGATCTGACAGTGCGTAGCTATGGCAACAGTGCTGTCAAGGGATGAGGGTATTCTGAACTGTAGAGGAGAAATTGCAGGCAAGAAGGTGTATGTGTGAGTCCGTTTGAGTGTGTGTGTGAGCTTGGTTGTGTGCATGCTTGCATTTATGTTGGCGTGTGACAGTGTATTCCATACTTCAAATGAACAGCTTTAATTGTTTTAAGTATTCCAAAAAAAGGACAGCTAATTGTTTTGGTGATCAGATGGGTAAAGTCTGGTGAAAGCCTTGTATATACAGATCTATCAATTCATTTCATTTCAGAATTTTTTCAGCCCTTTTTAAAGCTAAGTGGATGTCTCAGCTTTGTTCTGTACTGTACTGTTTGGTTTAGCTTCCAGTTAATGAAAAATCTCCCATTGTGAACGCTATAGCGTTTTTTAGCATAAAGACCATCATTATTACCCTTAAGTTTAATGCTTATTGTAAAACACCTGCAGGTTTGTGTTGTTAGTTGTGTATTATGTATTGTTTTCAAAGATTTGCATTAATAAAAATGTGTTTGGTTATCAGACTGTGCCCTGTCATTCAGTCAATGCATTTGTTTTATGCATATGGCTAAAAATTGAGGATGCAGAGTGAATATAATCTAAACAAATAAAAGATTAAACAAGAGAATACATAAATTGATTCGATTTCTACTGCATATCAAGTCATAAAAGTCATAGATAAATGTACATAATAAATGTAAAATGTGATTTATAATGTTTTTATTTGTGAATCTATTTTCCCTCCAGTGGCCAAATATGTGTACTACATCTGTAACTCATACTTGTGTTAAAACATTACTTTTATTTTATTACAAAACTAACCATTAAGAGTCAAGGATATGGAATTCCTCCAGTAATGTTTAAAAGCATTACAAGGTGAGACCGAAGCTGTTTCATTAAACGCCAAGGGTTCATTTGTAAATTTTAGGCAAATTTTAAACATAATTATCACAGTTAACAATTATTCCGAAATGTGCCAAAAATAAAGAATGACTAGCCTAAGTAAACTTTTTTAGTTTTATAATCAATTAAGACAACGCACACATTATTTAATCACGTTTTAAAACGAGTTAATATTTTTGCGTTATGGGAGTTGTAGTCTTTTGACTTGTGTTGCTACGTATGCCGTGACGCGTGAATGTTGTGTCTGAGGGGAAGATGGCGGACTCTGTAGCGGCTGGACTCGGGGACGAAAATGATACCGAAAACGAGGATAAGGAGAGAGAGAAACTGCTCCCCAGTAAGGCAAAAATACATATCGGCCCTTCAGAGGTTACAGAAACTCTGGGATTTTACGACAAAAAGGCGAAATGTAAAGAAAGAAAGAGCAATGTGTCAGGTAAGAGTGTCAGAACGCGACTCTGTCAGTTGCAGAGACAGGTTGTGTCTCAAAATATATAGAGCTGTCTACATGACCAGTATATTTGGGCTTTATTGACAAGGTCTGAACTTAGATTTGAATGGTTAATAGTGGATAAATGTTTTCTAGGTTTATTAGGTTTGTAAACATAGTCGTGCGCACACATAACTAATACATAAGAGGCTGCAGGATTGGTTTTATTCTTCCACAAGATCACGCAGCACAGCATCCTATTGCACCCCTGGTTTATATATAGTATCGGTATAAATAAATTTACTCACGTCACACATTTAGGCGCTTACATAATGAGACTAACTTAAGAAACTAAACACTAACTAAGACATAAGACCAATACCTTTGCAGCATCACATCTGTCATTTTCCTTAGAAAAGTAACCTTTGAGATACAAAAGTAACAACATGCACCTACAACATGGTTAATACACTTTTACTAAGGGATGCACCGATATGTACATTTTGGCCGATAACCGATAATTCTTTAACATTGGAAGACTATAACCGAGATATTGGACGAAATACAGTATCTAAATATTAATAGAAAATTCCCTAAGACTTAAACAGAAGGCACAAAGTGCAACTGCTTTAATTGGAAAACACTCACTGCAGGAAACAAGATAACCATTAGTTCTCTTTTGCCTCCTGAAAAGCATGTTACAAGCCTATTTTAAACTAGTTAAAGATTCTTTAATCTTCTGAATTTTCTATTATATCTTTTATTTAATAAACAAATATAGATGTTCTTCCAGAGTAACCCAGAATTTTGTGGCTATTTTCGTAATAGCCACATGTCTAACAGGTCTCAAGACAGAAAGCAATATGCTTTTGTTCCTATAGTTTACACATTCATAAATACTGTATATACATACTGTAACTACATCAACAATGTTTTGCTAATAACAGTAAGTGAAAAATCATGACAGAACTGTATGTATTTTAACAATAAGCAGCAGGCAAGCTGAAGAAGTTCAACCAGAGGAAATGTTTTATCGGCTATAATATAACGGCTTAACTTTATTATTGGCCGATACGATAAAATTAAAAATGACCATTTGTCAGGCGATATACCCGATAATTTATCGTGCATCCCTACTTTTACTATAATAACACCTTGGTTTTAAAACACCCGTAACAGATCATTTTTAATTCATAATACATTGGAAGCCGATAACCTATGTAGTGGCCAATATGTAGTATCTAAATCTTAGTATATTAATATTTAGCCTGAAACAAAAGGGAAAACTGCTTTCATTTAAAAAAAATGGATTACAGAAACATTCCGTGTTTTTATTGTACAGCAAGGCAATTTTACACTAGTTTCTTGAACTGTTAAACTTTTCTGATATGTTTATGAAATAAACAAATTATAGATTTTCTTCTACTACTGTATTGAGCAGAGTGCACCTGAAGTGGTTCAACCAGAGGAAGTGATAAATCATTTATTGGCTTTATTATATTGGGCTGATTTTTTTATCTGTATTGAATTTGATACACTAATGACCATTTACCATTTATGTCTGATATGGCCGATAATATATAAACTTTTTATATCAACAAAGTTGTGTATTTATTTGAGCTTTTAAATAATACAATAAAAACAATGATAAATATAAACCACTACTTTTTTCACACACAATTTTAGGTAAACTGTGTTAATATCTTTTTATAAATTATTTGCTGATTATATGTATTATATCTTACAATCACAGTCATTTACACCTGCAGGTTTAGTGGTTATCTGTCCCTTTGTCCTCTTTGTGTTTGTGTTCTCATTCACTTTGTTTATATGTAACTTCTAGTTCCTTCTCTAGTACTGTTGAAAATAGGAAGTCCTGTTTGGCGGCCACGGAAAGCATTCACAGTGTGTGCGGTTCATTTGAGGACAATCTCTTGCCCTTATCGCACCACGTCTTTTCCTCAACATAAACATGCACTAGGAACAGTCTGACTTTTTGTTCTGTGGAAATAGAGCTTTTTCTGTCTGTAAATGTAGTGTGTTTCCAGACTGTCACAATCAAACCACAACTATTTGAACAGTTTTCTAGTCAAATAAGTTGCATTTTGCAACTGTGTGGCAAGTTTGGATAAATTTGATTTAGTTATAAGTTACACAAGACTCTATTTTAAAAAAAATTATGCCGATGATATAAAATAGTCTTCATTTCGCGTGAACTAAGATGAATAAATGCTGTAGAAATATTGCTCATTTTAAGTTCATGTTAACACATGCATTAACTTTAATATTTTTAATATTTATTCAAGCATTTTTACCAGTGGACCATTAGATCATATTATTACAGAAGGGTACATTTGAACCTGTATTTATTGTAAAGGACTTGTTTGTTTGCTTTGTATATATTCTGTGTGTATAATCACCATTTCTCTCTTTGTCCCCCATTTATGAGAATATTTCATATTTACATGTTGAATGGTTTCGCTTTGCTGAATGCAGTGGCCAGACATTCACCTGTGTCTGTTTGCACGCAGATCTCTCTCTGGTGAGGTTTATTAGCGCTGAGCTGACGAGAGGATATTTTCTGGAACACAATGAGGCCAAATACACAGAGCGGAGAGAGAGGGTCTACACCTGCTTGCGGATTCCCAAAGAACTGGAGAAGGTACCAAACACGTCTGCTTGCAATGCACTCATCTTCTCAGTAAACTAAGGAAACTAAACCAGCTATGAAAAATACATTTATACATCTCTCAAAATCAGTTTGTGTGTCTATTTTGACAATGCAATAAAATGCAACTAACCACAGAAAGATAGAGGAGTAAAATAAATAGGCTTATTTAAAATATTTTCATATACTATAGTATAAGATGATGTCACTCTCTCACTCTTTCTCTCTCTCATTATCTCTCTCTGTCTCTCTAGCTGATGATCTTTGGGTTTTTCCTGTGTCTGGATGTGTTTCTGTATGTGTTCACACTGCTGCCTCTCAGAGTTCTGTTGGCCCTGATCAGACTGCTGACACTGCCCTGCTGTGGCCTCAGGTAATACACACACCACACACAGGGTATGCACAAATAACAATTCTCCAAAATGGGACTTTAATTAGAATCTGATCTTAACTATACTATCTTATGGACGCATCTTTACTTTTACTTTCTTGTCACATACACAAGCAAACCCAAAATGATTGTGCATATAGTAGCTGCTCTTCACTGTATATTCTTCTGCCTGCAGGGCTTATATATGCCCCTACTGCAAAAAGAGCAGGTATGCAGAAAAATGACTGCAGCTGCTTTACACACAAACACACACACTCATGCACACCCTCACAATGGCTGCAGTTGCCATAGTCACCTAATATTGCACTGTTGTGTTTGATATATATCACTCTGAACTACTGAACGCATCTGAGACCATTCTCAGAATTCCCCTTACAGTATTAAGAATAGGCTTCCATGATTAGCCACTGGGTGGCAGTGTATTTAAAAAATTGTCTACTGTAATGTTTTATTAGATGTGACATCAATAACAAAATGTATTCAAATAAATTATTATAATAATATAAAAAGTACAACACATTATCATCTTATATAAAAATATTTTCTTGTAAAAGTAAAACTTGGATTTTTTTTGTAAATATTTCACAACAATTGTAACCTTTGCAATTACATACTTGGCTTCAGTCATTTCAGTTTGCTGGTTCTAAGATGCTACATCATGCAGTAAAGAATTGTCATTGAATGAAATCTCATCTAGTGCAATATTTACTAAATCTGTAGACTCATAGCAAAAAAGAATTGATTACTCATTTAGATGTATGTTTAAGGAGTAGTTCACTATAAAGTTAAAATGTAATGATAATTCACTCACCCACATGTCATATATGTCTGTGTGTTTATTTCTTCTGTCGAAAACATATTGAGGAAAGGTTTTTCAGGGTTCTTATCCTTATAAACAGGGGGCTATTGGTAAAGGTCCAAATTTCAGCTACATCTAAGCTGCAAAAGGAGCGAAACGACACCAGCAGATGAATAAGGGTGTTGTCTAGCAAAAGATTGGTCGTTCCAAGAAAACGAAAGAATTTAATGCTTTTCAAACTTAAAAAAATATGGCTAGTTCTGCCTCGGAGGTCCTCCAGGATGCGCGATCACAACTTCCGTATTACGCAATCATGTTGGAAAGGTTACGTGTGATATAGATTTCAAAAGATTTTAACATCCCTGATATGTACATGAACTCCACGTGATAATGTTGTATGTGAAGTCATGGACGTGCTACATGGAGGCATGTGGGTGAGTGAATTATCATGAAATTTAAATTTTATAGTGAACTACAACTTTAAAAACCATGAATATGGCACATACAAGAAATTTATTAGAGATTTTGTTCAGTTGTTGCCAATAACAGTTACAACAAACTAACTTAACAATAACCCATTTAAACTATATACAGTTAGAAAAACATCACAAAAAAATAAAATGGATGAAAATGCCATAACATGCAAACTGCCACTATTAGGGTAATACATAAAAAAGTAAACATACTATGTGTCTATAAAAAAGAGACATTATATTTGTACATTTTCTTATTAAAAAAAACAATACGGGGAAAGTCTGTTATGTTATCAACACCAGCTGGTTTGAAGAATATGCACCCTGCCAGGGTATACACAGATATATGTTTAATAAGTGTTTTTTTTCTGGTGCATGATGCTTGCATCACTGTGTGTGTGTGTGATTATAAATCACTAACCCAGTGGCTGTGTGTGAAGAAGGTGACCAAAAGAGGAATTGCTTTTTTGTTGCGATCAGTTATTACTCAGTTATCTGATTTACCTCTATGGAGTCAGTTTAACCGGTAGATGTTTTTTCTATGTTTGTCTGTGTGTAAACAGTGGATCACGTATCTTGCAGCCTGCTCAGGTGTGTGATGTTCTCAAGGGCATCATCATGGTTTTGTGTTACTTCATGATGCATTATGTGGATTATGCCATGATGTACCATCTGATCCGGGGTCAGTCTGTCATCAAACTCTACATCATCTACAACATGTTGGAGGTATGATAGCATAATGCTTGCGTTTATGCAGCCTACACGTTATCATGTTTATACATCATGTAAAGTATGTTACATTCAATTGCTTGGTTGTCTAAAAAAGATTATGGTTCCTCCCAGCTCAAAATAACCTCAGATTTTTCTATTTTCCCAACTTGAAACATATATTTACAGTATATGATACTGAGAGCATATGAAGGCAGAAATATTAACAGCAGGTGAAAATATGTTTTTTCTGTGTTTCACCGCTAGGTGGCGGATCGCTTGTTTTCATCTTTTGGTCAGGATATTCTGGATGCTTTATACTGGACTGCTACAGAACCTAAAGAGAGAAAGCGAGCACATATAGGAGTGATCCCACACTTCTTTATGGCTGTTCTCTATGTCTGTATCCTTCATAGTAGCGTTGTATTAGAGAGATACTTCACCCAAAAAAAAAGTTCTGTCATCATTAACTCACCTTCGAGTTGTTCCAAATTTTTGCATTTCTTTGTTCTGATGAACACAGAGAAAGATATTTGAAAGAATGCTTATAACAAGACAGATTTTGTATTGAAATAATACAATGGTTGTCAAAAGTGCCCCAGGACTGTTTTCTGTCCTACTTTCTTTAAATGTCTTATTCTGTGTTTAACAGAACACAGAAGTAATTGGTCAGAATGGCATTTTCCTACTACGGTAGTCAATGGGGGGCAAGATCTGTTTGGTTATAAACATACTTTCAAATATCTTTCTCTGTGTTCATCCGAACAAAGAAATTTATACAGATTTGGAACAACTCGAGGGTGACTGAATTTTCATTTTTGGGTGAACTCTCGTGTTGAGGCATGTTGGCTGAGGAAATCAATAACTTTGAAGTATCATTTTAACAGTTACTGTCTCACTGCTGTTCTGGGGCCTCATTTATAAACGTTGCGTACGCAGAAAACGGGGCGGTAAACGTGCATACGCCTTTTCCATTCCTTTTCTATGGTTTCTTGTAAATTCAATTTTAAATCATAAATCAAACTTTAATCTAAATATTTAATTAGCACTGTCTCATTGTTCACTACGGGACCATGCGTAAGCATTTTTTTACTGGTGTGAGTGAAGCCTCATAATAGAGGCAGAATCCTTTTAAACTGTGTTTTCTCTTTTATACCCACATTTGATTAAAATATTTCACTCTTTTTAATGGAGCACTCAAGTGACGTCTAAAAGTTGAACAAAAGTATAGCTATATTTCTAGAGCTTTTAAACATTTTTCTGTGGCATATTGTGCATTAAATGTTTGAATGACAGCATGGAGTGCGAGGTCCTCTTAAACTAAATTGCAAAACTTTTGTTCTTAAACATATTTATTGTATATAAAACATTAGCGAGAACAATGAGCAACGGTGCGCACTTTGATAATATTGTGGACACTGTGCGATCTGGTGGTTGAGCGCCCCACTGGCTCACTTTTCCACATGTCTCGTACTGTCACGTGAAAGGAAATATACATATGGAAATGATATGCAGATGAGGTTATGCATAGTTAAACTAGGCGTTAATAGCTCCATATGTGGTTTTATCGGGGAGCATATTGGGTGGAGATACAGATGCTCACATTCTTCCCCTTCCTGGGATTTATAAAGGGAATTATGCGCAGGTTCTTTAAGGGTGAAATCTACGCAAGGTTTAATAAATGAGACCCCTGGTCCTGGATGGGCAGTTTTGCAGCGTTTTTCAATCAATTGAATTAATATTCGACATATTCAGTCAAAGATTACACGTTTCCTTCATTGATAATGCAGTTCTGCACGCCATTCTGATCATGGTCCAGGCCACCACACTAAACGTGGCTTTCAACTCGCACAACAAGTCACTTCTCACCATAATGATGTCAAATAATGTAAGTGTACACACACACATACTGTCAAAACACAACTAGGACGCCTTAGCATCTGTATCCTGCATATTGTGATACACACTTTGTCAAGCCTGTCTTGACATGTATGTATTTCTCTTTAAAGTTTGTTGAGATCAAAGGAAGCGTATTTAAGAAATTTGAGAAAAACAACCTCTTTCAGATGTCCAACAGTGGTAGGTTTAAATATGCTTAAATAAATATGCTATCTTTACATAAATGGTATATATATCCACCTTAAACTTCTCAAACTCAAATTTATTTTTTTCTATCTGTGTTATTTTAGACATTAAAGAAAGATTTACAAACTACACCCTCCTCCTGATTGTCTGTCTCAGAAACATGGAGCAGTTCTCCTGGAATCCAGGTATCTGGTTACTGATAACTATCAGTTTGTACATACGAGTCGATATGTGCATTAATCGTTGGGTTTGCTGTTAGATCATCTGTGGGTGTTGTTTCCTGATGTCTGCATGGTCATCGCCTCGGAAATTGCAGTGGATGTTGTGAAACATGCCTTCATCACCAAGTTTAATGACATCACAGCAGATGTGAGTACAAATGGCAGTGTTCTCCAAAGTACAAAGTATTCTCCAAATGGTTTTATTGCAAATGTGGTACTACCATTACGCTTACATTTGTGCATTGGCAGAAGCTTTTACCAAAAGCGACTTTCATTGCATTGTATTATACATTTGTTTCCGAGTATGTGCATTTCCCTGGGATCGAACCCATTACCTTGGCATTGCTAGTGCCTTGGTCTTACCACTGAGCCACAGGAAAGCATTGTGGTTAATGTTATTACTCTGCCTTGGTTTTTAAATCTGCAATGATATATAATAATAGACAAAATAACATTAGGCCTGTGAATCCTAGGTGTGGCACAAAACTGACATCTCGCCATGCTGATGTGATTGTTTGTTGCACCATGGGGCTTAGGAAAACCTTTATAACTGTTACAAGTTTAACATACAAAGCTAGTGTAATGCATCAACAAAGAAGAGGTTACTTTTACATCTGAATTGAAGTACATCGACTACTTTAAATGAACTGTAACTTGAATTGATTGTTACGATGTGAAGGGAAAATTTAACCAAGACTGTACTGTTTCCTTTTTTGTCTGAATAGACAGAAGTCTCTGTCCCAGTCTAGAGGAAGTCTTTACAAAGAGAGGGAGGTTTTTTTGGGGGGGGTGTGTCTTGCTCTCAGCGTCTTGGATAACCCTGACTGCTCCACTAACCCAAATTTACTAGCAAACACATTTGCTAGAGAGACAGAAGATAGTAGAAGCACCTGTTTTTAGCAGTGGGATTGGTTCACAGCTTTTGTTAGAACAGAACTCCCAACTGAGCAATTGTAATGTGGAGATACATATCTACTGTAGATCAATCAGTAGAGCTAGGTGCTCAACACCAAGATTATGGGTTTGATTACCAGGGATTGCACAAACGCAATAAAAATCTTTCCCCTTTGCCTTGGATGCAGTGTCACATTGGATAAAAGCTGCACAATTGTAAATATTAGTGACGATACATACTAAATATGTATACATATATATATATGTTCAAGAGTTCAGAATCACTTATTCAATCCTTATTATTATTTTTTCTAGATTGTAGAATTCCAAAAATCTAATCAAATTAATAATGTGGTGATGAGAAAAGAAAACCAAAACAGATCAAAGCTTTCATTTTCGGTTCAAATTAGTTATCATCTGCCTTAAATTTAGCAGAATTGGGCTTTACCAATTAGTTTCACAATTGTATATAAGTTTATTATAAGTATATAATAAAAAATATACAAGCAAATGCCTTTAGATCTAATGAGTTTTAAGATCACAAAGATCACATTTCAGTCAAATGATTCTAAAAAGTGGCAGTGTATGTCCATATACAGTTGAAAGAAAAAGTATGTGAACCCTTTGGGCTTACTTGGATTACATCATAAATTGGTCATAAAATGTGTTCTGATCTTCATCTAAGTCACAACAATAGAGAAACACAGTCTGCTTAAACTAATACCGCACAAACATTATATGTTTTCATGTTTTTATTGAACACAACATGTAAACATTCATAGTGCAGGGTGGAAAAAGTATGTGAAACCCTAGGCTAATGACTTCTCCAAGAGCTAATTGGAGCCAGGAGTCAGCCAACCTGGGGTCCAATCAATGTGATGAGATTGGATGTGTTGATTAAAGCTGGCCTGTCCAATAAAAAACACACACCAGTTTTGAGTTTGCTGTTCTGAAGAAGCGTTGTCTGATGTGAACCATGCCTCGCACAAAAGAGCTCTCAGAAGACCTACGATCAAGAATTGTTGACTTACATAAAGCTGGAAAGGGCCACAAAAGTATATCTAAAAGCCTTGATGTCCATGTGTCCACGGTAAGACAGATTGTCTACAAATGGAGAAAGTTCAGCACTGTTGCTACACTCCCTAGGCATGGTCGTCCTGTAAAGATGACTGCAAGAGCACAGCGCAGAATGCTCAATGAGGTGAAGAAGAATCCTAGAGTGTCAGCTAAACACTTACAGAAATCTCTGGCACATGCTAACATTTTTGTTGACAAATCTACAATAAGGAAAACATTAAACAAAAATGGACTTCATGGGAGGACACCACGGAGGAAGCCACTGCTGTCCAAAAAAACATTGCAGCACGTTTGAAGTTTGCAAAAGAGCACCTGGATTGTCCACAGCACTACTGGCAAAACATTCTGTGGACAGATGAAACCAAAATTGAGTTGTTTGGAAAGAACACACAACGCTATATATGGAGAACAAAAGGCACAGCACACCAACATCAAAACCTCATCCCAACTGTGAAATATGGTGGAGGGGCATCATGGTTTGGGGCTGCTTTGCTGCCTCAGGCCCTGGACGGATTACTGTCATCAATGGAAAAATGAATTCCAAAGTTTATCAAGACATTTTGCAGGAAAACTTAAGACCATCTGTCCGCCAACTGAAGCTTAACAGAGGATTGACGATGCAACAGGAAAACGACCCAAAGCATAGAAGTAAATCAACAACAGAATGGCTTCAACAGAAGAAAATACGCCTTCTGGAGTTGCCCAGTCAGAGTCCTGACCTCAACCCGATTGAGATGCTGTGGCATGACCTCAAGAGAGCGATTCACACCAGACATCCCAAGAATATTGCTGAACTGAAACACTTTTGTAAAGAGGAATGGTCCAAAATTTCTCCTGACTGTTATGCAGGTCTGATCTGCAACTATAGGAAACGTTTGGTTGAGGTTATTGCTGCCAAAGGAGGGTCAACTAGTTATTAAACCCAAAGGTTCACATACTTTTTCCACCCTGCACTGTGAATGTTTACATGTTGTGTTCAATAAAAACATGAAAACATATAATGTTTGTGCGGTATTAGTTTAAGCAGACTGTGTTTCTCTATTGTTGTGACTTAGATGAAGATCAGAACACATTTTATGACCAATTTATGAAGAAATCCAAGTAAGCCCAAAGGGTTCACATACTTTTTCTTTCAACTGTATAATATGCCCGTGTATGTATAGTATACAATATGTATAATATATAGTAGTATAATATATATAGGGCAATTCCAGTGTTATGTGAAATTTTGCGTTATGGATATGACATATAAACTCTTCGAGAATGTATTTGTTACCAATGTAGTGAACCGCCAGTTTAAATCAGACTAAACCATTGTTGATAGTCTTAAAATCAGAAAAATATCAGTCTATGCACGATTTTCTGTTTTAAAAAAGAGAAATAAACCTCCGTTATGGAAATGTCAAAAAAGAACAACGTTTTGAGGGAAAACATACATCTACTTTGTTGGATTTCTGTAAATTAAAATGAACAAACCAGAAAAATACCCGACAAATGAAGAAGGGATGTCTCTTCATAGAACATAAAATAGTTACTTCATTTTAATTTTCATGTCTCCATTCATGAGAAAGTTATACGTCATGGATGTGACAGTCTTGAAAATGACTCATAACGGATGGAAAATCACACACAAAAAATAATGCTTTAAGGGAGACCTATTTAAACTATTTAAACCACCAATTTTTGACATCTGTGCTGATGGCATAGTAAAACACCTTTGCTATAAAAAAAATTATGGTAAGGTTGACATTTCTTGGAGAATTCATGATTTTATAGAGAACTTATGAAAGTTTATCTAAAAAGTCCCAGATAGTTTGAGTTGATGTAAAAAAATTTGTGTGTGTATAGTGAATAGTGAACAACAGATAAGACTGGTTAGAGATGGATTGGTAGAGAGATATAAAAAGGCAGAAAGAGGAGGGCACTGTAGTTACAGAAAGGGATTAAAGACAGAGATTTGCTTAGTTTAGCCAGGAAGATTAGTGTCACGCACACACACACTCGCACACTTCTCACACGGTTATGCTAGCTTTTCTACTTATCCTTAGCATTTATTCTATTCTATTTAAAGACATTTAAGAATAGTTTGTGTGCATTTTGTGTCTTTGTGCTTTTTAAAGAAATGTGCTTGCATAACATAAGACAGTTATAAAACCCTTTAGGGGGTAGCCCAGGAATTGTAAACAGTATTTGTCAGTTTATAATGGCAAGTAAACTTATTTCACACATGTAAACCTAAGCTTTACTGATGAGTAACTGTATGTGTGTGTGTTTCAGGTCTACAGTGAATACAGAGCAAGTCTGGCCTTTGATTTGGTCAGCAGCAGACAGAAAAATGTAAGTGAATCTCTACTTATTTGAATGTATCAAAGGTTATTTTGACATCAGTTGCACTTGGTCAACTATTTTCTAGCCAACAGCTGTGTTCTTGAAAAGGAAATGGTTTCCCCTATAGCATACATTAGTTTATCATATGTCATATCATATGTGGAAGTTATCGAAACATTATTTTCTCCTTACTGTCTCTGGTATATTTACTGTTATGTCTGGATATTTACTGTTGTTCTGTTGAAGAGAGTACTGTTCATATTTATCAATCAGATTTGTGTTTGTGTTCTAGGCATACACAGACTACAGTGACAGTGTGTCAAGGAGGATGGGTTTCATTCCACTTCCTCTTGCTCTACTGGTAACCCTCTACTTTCCACTTCCCATTTTTGAATCTGTCACTCAGCATACCGTACAGAGATCTGTTTACATCAAGGTCAAAATAGAAAGAATTTATTTTCCAACAGTGCATCCCTGTAAATCGGTTAACCCTGAATATGTGCCGTCATAAAACTCTTTCCTTATGTTATTAGCGTAGTAACTCATAAATAAAACTTCTGTCATAATTTATTCCACCAAATGTTTTGGAGGATCTATTGATAATGAAGCGTTATGTTTTTAGTACACTAGAATGAGCTATTTCTATCTATATATTCCCCTGCATGGAATTTGCCAAGTTGTCTTTACAGTACCACTAAACTGACGAACTGATCATAAACTGCTCGTAAATAGGCTTCAGCAAAGAAGTGATGGAGAGTGAAAAAGTGACAACATCTTAGTTCTTTGTCAGTCTCCATAGTGCTTTGAAAAGGAGTGGGGATGGGTGGAGTGAGCTGTTGGTTGCAATTCGCAACCTTCTCGCTAGATGACGCAAAATTTTGTACGCTAGACTTTAAAAATTTGTATCGGAACACCACAGAAGATAACTTGGGAAGTGGTTTTGTATCCATATACAGTGGAAGATGTTTGGTTACCAATGTTCTTCAAAATATATTCCTTTGTGTTTTTCAGAAAAAAGTTATACAGGTTTTGAATGACAGGAGAACATGAGTAAATGATGAAAGATTTGAAATATTTTCATGAAAAATCCCTTTAATTTTCTACAAGAGACCTTGATACTTTTAAAGCTGTCTACACTGAAGATGCTGTGATGTTTAGTAACATGAGTGTTTTGTGGCTGACAGCTGATCCGGGTGGTGACCAGCTCGGTGAAGATCCAGGGCTCTCTGTCCATTGTTTGCGTGGTGATCTTCTATCTGGGGTATGCTGACAATATTAGCATAACTACAGTAATGTTGAAAAGTTTTATTAGGTCATGTTTCCTTTTTAGGCTTTTGTTATTTTCTTGTGTTATGTTATTATCTAATGTTATGCATGATGTTTTACTGACCTTGTGTTTGCTGTGTGTTTTTTCAGTATGATCACTCTGAAGGTGCTTAATAGTATTGTGTTGTTGGGAAAATCCTGTAAGTATGTGAAGGAGGCAAAGATGGAGGAAAAGTTATTCCAGAATCCCCCCTCAGCCACACCCAGTAGGGTGTCCAGCAGAGCCCACCGATCCAAACACACACAAGAACCATCAGGTAACGCACACAAGAACAAAAGCAATGTTTAAAATACAGTTAACATCCTGTGTTTATGTCATAACAATTTTAACTGATCAGTCTTACTGCATCTTTTGTAACAAAGTTAGTTGTCAAATTTTTTGTTGTCATTGACTAACTGTCCTCGCCCCCTCTTAAGGTGAGCCAGCCGAGGAGGGCTTGTCTGCATCGGTTACAACTCAGCCCATCCACAGGGAAGAAAGCCCCGCACCTCAAATCCCCACCAGCGAATCAGATCAGTTCCTCACTACACCAGATGAATCTGAGGAAAAAACCCTTATTCAAGACGAAACTGAACTTAAACACAGAGCTCCCAAAGATGACTTGCTGGAGATTGATCGCTTCACTATCTGCGGTAACCGTATTGACTGACATGAACACGCACCCTCAAGTTTGAGAGTGATTTCAGGTTATGCACTGAAATGCCCGTCCCTCTCTGCCAGCTTGATCTGTTTGACCTTTGAACCTGAGCTCATCGGGATTTGGCAGCGTGAACTGCAGGATATTTATTGATAAGTGATGCACCTAATTTATTTAAGACTTTGAATCAAATACACTCATACGTCGCACACATCATGACAACTCACACAGTCTTAACTTTCTGGACTCCACCTAGTTAAGTCACATCGCCTTCGGTGGTCCCCTTTGGATGGCAGAGGAGGTCTTAGACCAGTAGTCACTGTGCTTTTCTGTCATTAGGGTCTCAATAAGATGAGAGAAAGGGATGGATTGTGTTCTGGAAATAGATTGGAGTATTCAGATACTCCATATTTATCTGCAGGTCAGAGACAAAGGTCCAAGCTGGAGTGGGAAATACAATTTTTTCCCCATCGTTTTTGTCTGCTATTCTGTCTTATGCCTTCAACTTTCTTATACATTTTCCCTTAAATTTGAAATGTCACCACGTTTTGAATATACATAAAAAATCAATTGGCGCTGATATTGGGAGCAGATGCTGAATAGTCAATTAACATTCCGATATGTAAGAATCTTGACCAAAGCTAAACAGAAAATGTACATTTTTGCAAATATCTTATGTGTAACAGCGTACGGCATATATTGACCTCAGAAAACAATTTTGAGTCGGGTTATGAGACAATTATGTAAACGTTTTAATCTCAACCTAACAGTAGCAAAAATAGTCTGTTTTGAAAATTGCATACTAATCTCTTTTTGAGTCATTAAACATTAATTACAGATCGTAAAGTGCTTATAGAAATAATTCAGTAGAATATCATCATATTATGAAGACATTTCAGATCCTCATTTACACTTAATACTACACTAACTGCTATAATACAAATAGTTTTGATCCACATGCATATCTGCATACAATAATATGGCATCAACAGTGGCCATCAGTATGGAGGTGCCTTATATTTTGGTTTTATGTGTAATTTAGAAACAAATTAAGTGACAATATAGAATATGCCAAGGAATTCTTTATGCTCAGTTTCCCAGAAACAATGAGTTACGTGCACGAAACTGCCAAAATAATATGTATGAGGATCTCTTTTTTACTTATGCTTATGTTAAAACCTTTAAGATTTCTTGAAGTAATCAGTACATATACAGTTATAACTGATGTGATTACATGGCATGGATGGAAGTAGATGCAGTCACATGACAACTGCCTGCGCATTACCACGGATAAAATCATCCAGTAACTCTTGAAGTGATTGTTGTTTGTGATCAGTTGGTACAGGTTCTATATCAGCGCTAAAATACATGATTGTGCTGGAAACATCCATACACATACAAACTTGTGTATTTTCAATCAGCTGAATTGTTTTATTCCCATTGCTTTCCACTTTCACAATATTGTTCCACAGTCTATTTTCTCTGTGTGTTTATGTACCTATATTGACTTTTAAGCATTCAAGGTTCTTACAGATTCATGTTTCCTGTAGAAACTGAAAAGAAATTACGATGTCACATCCCTTACATGGGATGTTTCAGAGACAGAACTGGGGAGAGGAATCGGGCGTTGTGTTAATTAAAGTTTTGTTGTTTTGTATTCTCTTGTGGATCTTATTTTCTGTGCCAGTGGTTGTTAAAGAGTTTCCATGGCATTTGTGTGGCTTTCAGTGTGAATGAACCAAATAACATACACACACACACACACACACGCGTAAAATACCAGATTATACTTGTTGATTGTAATTTAATCTGGTGGCACATGAAAATATTGAAACAGAAATTATACCACTTCACTGAATGAATCTCATCTTCAAAATGTCAATTTCTTGACCGTATTTATTAAAGGTATTTCTGCCCGTGCAAAATAGTGAATTTAAAACCAAAATATTATGCATACTTTTATGTGATTGTCGCAAGAAATTGGGAAAGATTGTGTGTTTTTGAAAGAGGTAGAAAATAAAGACAACCCATCTGACCCCAGGACAAAAGTAGTTGCCTAAAGAGGATGCAGTGTTGAACTGATCTGCACTAAAACCAACGGGATCCACACACTAGTTTAACCCGATTGAGAATTTGACCTCAAATGATTACAGAGAGTGAGTAGTATCTAGACTTGACCATGTCAAAGTAGCTAATATGGTTTACATAGTACTCTTAAAATTATAATCCATGAGCTTTCTGTTGAGTTTTAGATTTAGTCTTAAACTCTTGTCTTGTGCCTAAAGACTGTTTTGGCAAAATGGCTGAGATAATACAAATTTCGGCTTCTCTCTCTTCTTGTTTTATTGGCATTCATGTCCATACACACACAGCCACACAGAGCCTTTTCAGCTGTTCCAAATGAAGCCATGGGACATTTCAATGAACAGAGCAACTTGACTAGTGTCTTGGCAAAGTGCAGAGATGCAGCTTTCCCACACCACTGACTTTTTAACTGTGTACTGAAAGGGACACTATATGTATTAAGGTCTAAAGCTGAGCTCTGCATTACTTATTACAATTCATCTTTGATTTTTTGGTAAGATTAATAACCAAATAGTCAATAAATAGTCTATCAATAATGATTTTGTGGGGGAAAAATGAATGAAACATCATAAATCCAAGAAGGTGTACAGAATTCTTTGCTAGTAATGTTTGAACAAGATGGCACACAGAGATCTGATGTTCCCATTATCAACATTGAGTGAATATGTGGCAAAATTTACAAGATACCTGGAACTACCTGTAGCTGAAAAGAATTAGAAACGTGTCAACTATTATAAAAGGTGTGAGCTGGACTGGATAATATGTTGAAAAACAACCAACATGCATGCAAACTCATGCAAAAGCGCGGATGCACCCCATGAAGTTAACTAAGAAAATGCAGTTAGCAGAGATACAGGCAAATCTAAGGATGGCTTATTTTTCAAAGGGTGACTTAAATATTTACATTTATGCATGAATGCTTTTACCCAAAGTGAGTTACAGTGCACTCATTGTGGCCTAGATGCTACATAAACTCTAATTTATTAGTTTTGAAATGTTATTCTATAACGTGTGAAATTATTATAATGAAGAATTAAGAAATGTGTTTAAATTTTGGCTTGTGCTAGACCTTCATCACACATAATCCACATGCACATTTTTCACGCTGTAGAACCAGTCATACTATCTCACTGGTTAAGGGATTTGATCTCCCTCTACAGACTTATCGAGTGCGCGCTCACGGAGTGTGCGTGCCAATGGACAGAAGAGGTCGCATCTGCCGTGAGCGCGCAGCGGGAGGCGCAGGTCAGAGAAACACGGTCGGACAATATCCAAAACTCATCCTAAGAAATCCAGGTCGGATGTTTACCATGAAACCATCAGAAGAAACTCGGGAATAAACGAATCAGCTGGAATTATTCATTTTTTCTCTTTTTCTTTATCACATGACCCCAGTTTAGTTTGTTCTCAATTTTAATTTTGATGTCGAGGACTATAAAGCATTTAAAAAAAATCAATTTTCCTTTCACTTAAACGTCCCCCCTTTGTTTTCCTCCCGCTGTTAGTCGAAATTGACCGTTGCGGACCGATGGACGTGTTGTGGAGACTAGGAATCGTGCTGGTCATGACCTGGGGTCTCACGGGTAGCGAGACCCACGAGCCGCGGCGGGATTCCTCTCCGCGCACCGCGATGCTTAGAGCGCCCGTGGAAACGTTGGACTTTGGGTTCGTGCCGTCGGTGGTGTACGAAACGCACGCCTATTATGAACCGGGTGCCATCGGTGTTCTTTTCCACATGGTCCACGCGTTTCTGTACGTGGTTCAACCCAACCCTTTTCCTAAAGGTAAGACGCACTGGAGAGTGCGTAAAACTTTTCTTTAGTTGCGCTATGTGTTGTCAACATCACATGCAAACAGCAACGGTCTTAAAAGTTAAAGGTCACGTACTCACTAAATATTATTTGTTATAGGCCCATGTTTTTGAAAAATAGCATAAACTCATCAGTTCTCTGGAATAAATAACACATGTATCAATGGGAAACTTTTAAAGGTGACACTCTTTGCCCAGTTATTACAGAATTGGCAAAAGGCATTTTATCAAACAGGTTCATGATATCATAAACAAT
Source organism: Triplophysa bombifrons (assembly GCA_029783895.1). Lineage (NCBI taxonomy): Eukaryota > Metazoa > Chordata > Actinopteri > Cypriniformes > Nemacheilidae > Triplophysa > Triplophysa bombifrons. Next base: position 20,376,408 of record CM056452.1, read on the forward strand.
ATTGAAGTAGTTCAGTAAATATTTGGGCTTTTATTGGATGCTTTTCGTTATTCCTCATTATTCAGTTCAAGTCATCTCAGTGTTGGGCAAGTTACTCTGAAAAGGTAATTTATTACTAGTTACTAATTACATATTTAAAAGTGTAATTAGATTACTGTACAAATGACTCTCTCCAAAAACGTATTTAATTACTTTCTATATCCTATATGATCCTTGATAAGTTACATGAGTCAAGATTAGTCATGAAACAGCTCTTTTAATTCATTCAAATAAATTATTTAAAACTACATAAAGTAGTATTATTAACTGAACAAAGTATGACAAATGTGAGAGTTACTTAAAGTTAGACTTTGAATATTGATGTCAATTCCACTATTGCACTCACATAATTTCACACACAGTATTTAGTTTGATTACATCAGAAGTAACTGTAATTATAAATATCAGAAAAGTAAGAGTAATTCCTTAGTAACTAGTTACACCCAACACTGTGTATGACATTCTTCTTTATTTAGTCCAAGTGATGCATTTCTTGGTTATAGGTCATGTTTTCTGAGCCTGGGGCTGATGAGAACAGCATGATTGGCATACATTAGAAGACAACAACATTGCATCTAATGTTTATTGCTGTGCTGTTTTGCAATAAAATAGGGACTTAAAGGAACAGTTCACCCAAAAATGAAAATTCTGTCTTCCTCGAGTTGTTCCAAATCTTTATAAATGTCTTTGTTCTGATGAACACAGAGAAAGGTATTTGGAAGAATGCTTGTAACCAAACAGTTCTTGGTCACTATTGACTACCATAGTAAGAAAATTTCTTTATATATTTCTTTTTTTCTGTTGAAGACAAAAGAAGATGTTTTGAAGAATGTAAATTAGGAAGCAAACAGTTCTGGGGGACTTTTGACTACCATCACCATTTTCCCTACTATGGTTATCAATGAAGCCGAGAACTGTTCGGTTAAAAATATCTTTCTCTGTGTTCATCGGACCAAATAATTTATACAGGAAAAACTCGTGGGTGAGTAAATGATGACAGAATTTGAATTTTTGGGTAAACTGTCCCTTTAAGATAATGGGAGTTCTCGAAAGTTCATTTGAATGCAAATGTTCTGGATGTAATAACATTGACATGCTTAGTTTATACAGTGAGGTATTAAAGAGTTTATAGAGACTGGATTTTTGTGCAATATACTGTAGTATAGAAATACACTACAGTCTATAAACGTATTTAACGTAGAAAGGCTGCCACAAGACCCTATTTTTATCACTGTCTAAGGTTAGGTTGTTATCAGGTGGGATTTTTTTTCAGTGAGGCCAGTATGTTGAGGATAAAGAACCACTAGTGTTGTGTAAGTGTGTGTGTGTGTGTGTGTGTGCGTGCGTGTGTTTACAGTAGAATAGGATTGCAGTGTTAAATCCCTGCTGTTTGACCAATTAGCCAATCTGCTCAATGAGTCACCTGTCCAATCATGTAATCTTATAATCTCGGTGCCATATGCTCCACAGGTATATGTAACGTTAAATAATAAACGAATACTGTGTGAGTGAACCGCACTTGTACAACCCAAACACGCAATCCCTTTAGCAAGTTTTACATGACTTATTTTAGATCAGTGTAACAGAAAGAATTGATGGAGGCATTGTGAAAATTCATAAACTGATAGAAGAACATAATGGATGTTAATCTGACTGGCTGCATCACATCTGTCTGAGATGAGCGGAGTAAACAGATGAAACAATGGATGGCTGTATACACAGTCTGGGTCTGTGGGTTAATCTGAGGGGACTCCCTGCGTCCCAGTGCAGATTAAGTTTAATATCACTGATCTCTGGATTAAAAATGCACTGTATTTTGAAGACAGGGAGATCAGCAACACCATTTGACCCACTTATGATGTCACTAGGCTTGTTCGACTTGGTGCGGCGCCGCAAGATCTGACAGGCGATTGACATCAAAGTACCGCAAGAGCGATTTGAAAAACCATGAAAAATATGGTTTGAAAAGCTCTCACTGTACTTTGATGCCAAGTCGAACAAGCCTATTGGGTTCTGTGTGGTTGTGAAGTTATTTTTGTTATTCAGTGAGTTAGTTAATGTATATTTGTATATAGATGTCATATAGTAGTGTCACAGAGGGTAGTGGTGTTAATCTACATATATTTCTGAAGTATTTGGAGATACTGTTTGGAGAAGATATGAAAGTGAGAGAGAAAAGGGGGGGGGGGTTAAAAACAGAGAGACATGCAGTTTTGGTGAAAGAGTGGGGGAAATGAGGAAAGAAAGCATTACAGAGAGACCACTTAAGTGGCTAACAGAAAGACCCCTGTAATAGGATTAACCATATGCCACTTTTAACCAGTGATACCCTCTCCACATATCTTTCTTACTTTCTCACAGATAAACGCACATACATGCAGAATTTTTTGCCAGCATTTTGCCAGCAAGCATGTACATGTTGGATACATTTCAACAAATTATATTATAGAAAATATTTCACCAGTAGGCTAGATCTGCTATCTGATTGGCTGGCCTTCAACAATGTATATTATGTATACAAGAATATTAACATGTAGTGTGAGGCAAGTGACATTGAAAAGATCTTTTGTTTAGGTATTCTAGAGTTTTTATAAGGCCGTTATACCTTTGAGATATCCCTGGGGAAATGTACATTCATCTTTTTCTGCCTGAATTGTACAATTTAAAAATAACACACGTCATTTCTTTCACTTTTGTTGCACACCTGTCTATTATTATTTTTATTCAGATTTCAGGTTACCCACATTAAAACAACCTGTGGTCACATTACATAAGTTCAGTTCACTGTTGTTTACACAGCCTGATTTGCTTTGTATGACATTCAAACATTTGTCATCTGTTTTGGTCTCTTCACTTCTAATACTATGAAAACAATAATTTTCCACATTATCATTGATCTATTATAGTGTTTTGTCTATGGCACTTTTGTCACTGAATTATACTGTGATGTTAATGCTATTTTGTTGATGTTCCTGCAAAGTGTGTTAACTGCTAAATTTAGTACTGTAACAGTAATTAAGCTTATCTGTCCGTGTAAAGGTGTTTTGGGCTCAAAGGTTTGTTTATATTCTTAGTGTGTATAAGTGTATTTTGGGCTGTATTTTGCAGTACAGATAAAAGACTATCATATAGAAAACTGATATTTTTTTCAGAATAGATCTATGGATTTATTACATTTACCTGCACTTGCTGCTCTAGCACTTCTGGTTAGGCAAAACTACATTTCGTTGCCCTGTGTAGTTGAATCTAAACATCTTATCTAATCTAATATTTACATTTACAAACATGGCAAACAATAATGCAGTAAGTATAACGCAAGGGCAACAATACGCATTCCAAAAATCATGTACATCAAAGGGAAGGCTCGATTTCTCATTTCTTACAACTTATTCCTTTAATGAACAGTTCAAATAAAGAATTCAGATGCTAAAATGACTGGTCTGCTCTGTACAGTCAGGGTTATACAAATGTGAATTTGTCATTTTAACAGCAGGTTGTTATGTAGTGTAATTTGCATTTACAGAAATCAACACTAAAATTAATTTACATCTCAGACAAAAAGTTTGCATGTCTTAAAATGATTATTCTGTTTTTGTATATTTGAGCATCAGTAAAAATATTTTATTTGCTATGCTTTCTACAATTTTGGTAATATAATACACTATATCCAAATATATTCACAATTATCCAATTTGCAAAATTGAAGGGGAAAAGGATTTGTTGAAAAGAGGTGTTTATTCGAGCACTGTAGAGAAAGATTATTTATTTACACACATGCATGAAGAGCAAAAATAATTATGTCTGTGTCACTGATGATAAAACCACACCATGATCACTTACAGAAAGGCCATTAACACCTGTTTTATGTTCATACAGATATAAACGTGATGCAAAATATTTTGGGATTGAATCAAGAATTAAAAATACAAAAAGTGTTCACAACCCAAACTTTAACTGGAGTCAAGTGCAGTGCAAAAAATGAAATAAGATAAAAGAGTAATGTCTCTTCCTTGCGATTACAGTTTTATGAAACATTTATTAATCAATATTTCAACCATTAGGTCTTCATCAGGCACAATCTGATGGTCATGTGACCACAATGCAATTGTTTGGGAAATTGTTTGGAAAATTGGTCCTGATACAAGACAGCAGCTTTATGCACAATACCAAAAAATGTTGGTTGTTTACAACTTTACAAGTTTTATTGAAAAAATTTACACAATATCGATATTTAGATCCTTTATATGCAATATAGGTAGTTTTGCTATTGAGAAAAGCACCTGCTAAATTAATAAATGAATAAATTCTTAAAGCATGTGAAGTTTAGTTGTTCGCAAAAGAAGAGTGATATTGAATCTCTTTAATGACTACAAATTAAAAGTTAAATGTGTGATTGAAAGATAGCAGAGCCCCTTCAACACTACTCTGTGACTTATTTGCTAAATGTGACACCACAGGGACTAAGTTAAGAGTCTTTTCTCATTGAGTCATTCACTCTTAAACCTTTGCTTTGCTATTTTAGGGGGACTTTTCTTTGACCTCTACACTTTGTTTATACTAATATTATTTGTTTTTAAATCATCATCTAACCCTAAAACAAACCCACACATTTTCATTGAGCTTTATTAAGTGTGCTTTGAAGCCGTTTTCTGTCAGTGCTGTTGCACTATACTATTCATTGGAACAATACCTAATCCACAAACACAACTTTGCCACCCCGGTGATCTCAAAATAATTCTGTGGAGGTTCCTGTGCTATGTGACATTACTGATATTCAATTTTGATAATACCATTAATGAATATTTAATATACTGTGTGTGGGCTACTAGATTCTTCTATACACATACATGTGATCAGTTCAAATGAGGTAAGAGGTGTTTGATGCATGTGACTGTGCCTGAAGAATTAGGGTGACTCAGTAAGTCACTTAAAGCTTTTAAACCACTTACCCTCTCCCATAAATGATTTTATAAGTTATCAAAGACTAAGTGATATGGATTAAATTTAAATGCATATGTATAAATGTAGTTCTACACAAAATAACTTTTTTGTTTTATTGAACAACCTGATGAATTTCTTTGTTTGGTAGAACATGAAGAAAGATATTTGGAAGAATGCTAGCAACTGAGATTTTAGGAGCATCAATCCTATCTAGGATAGGGCAATATCTGGAAAATACAACTGTTTAAAACTCTGGAATCTGAGGTTGCTAAAAAATCTAAATATTGAAGTTATCAATCACAGGCGATGTAGCAGGCTGTTTCTAAGAAGAAACAGGTTTGTTTGAAGGCTCTCTATTGCCTTACTGCTGTAATGGCATTGTCGAGATGAACCCGTAAGTGAAAATTCTAAGCTTTACATAAATACCAAACTTGTGGGGGATATTCTCAAATAGCGGGTAACAGCGAGTGAAGTTTGTAGGTGTGTTTCCGGGCATTCTTGTTTGTGATTTTGCTCCATCCACTCACAAAAATAAAGCTTTTATATATTTACGGTGGGAAATTTACAAAAATGGGAAAAATGATTTTTACTTAATATCCTAATGATTTTATGCATAAAAGAAAAAGCGATAATTTTGACCCATACAATGTAAAAATGTTACCATGCTACTTAAGACTGGTTTTGTGGCCCAACGTCACAAATGATGACAGCATTTTTTTTTTTGGAAAACAACCCTTTAATTTTGGGTTTTCAAAAGCATTATATGATAAGTCATTGGTTCCAAATGTACATACATTCATTAAGAGATACTTCCACGTTCCATCACATTTAACCAAACAATTGATGTTAAATGTTAAAATTCTTTATTCTAATTTAATTTCACCAGTTGCACCATTAATAAAATTCTATGGAAATAATATGCCCAGACCATTAACTTATTAACATTAACTACCATTAACATTGTTCTTACCTCTCATGATTCACAGACAGCGACGAGCCCAGGCGCAGACAGAGGTGGTGACTTTAAACACAAAGCAAAAACCCACAAGGCGGTAAAACAATGATAACAGAGGATAATGAGACACAGATATGACAGAACACAATAGACTGCCTAAACTAGACAATAACAACACTTGACATTAACTAAACTTACTCGACTTGACTTTGACTACACTCCTCAGAGCACGAAATTAACATAATGTCTTTTACAATGGCATAAAGCAAAACGAACCGGCACAAGACAGAAAAAACGAGGGGAGAAAATAGGGGATAAAATCAGTAGGGGAACATGTGTAGGGTGTTTAACCATAACATAAGCATTAAAGGGGAAACGAGTGGGCGGGGACAAAGACGAGACTGGAGAGAGCACATGGCACGCCAAAACAAACAAAATAGTGTGGAGACTCTCTCCACACTAAACACGTGGGTACTGTCACGATCCTGACACAAGACTGGAAACCATGAACAAGAGTGCAGGATCGTGACATTTACCTGAACCAATCAAACATCTGATTTGTTCTTAAAGATTCCAACCAAACCCCAAAAACAACCAAAACTATTCTGTCAAAAACATTAATCTGCTGAATTTGTTGTTACAGATCTCATTGTTAACGTTATGCAGCAGAACAAGGGAGGACTCAAACTGGAGGACTTAAAGAAGGTGTGTGTGTGTATTTCTGTGTCTGTGCATGTGTTTTAATGTGATATGGAGTGATGTTATATTTGCAGGTCCTTCAATTTTGTGTTTTGACAGTGTAGAACCTGTGTACAGTGTAGTCTGCGTATCTGTAGTGGCAATATTGTAATGTTGTAATGACAGAGATATACATTATATATGTGATAAGATGATCTAAAGTCAGTTTTTTTTCTTTATGTTGTCCTCTTTAATCACCCACACAAATGATGTCTCTTCAACTATGGCAAAGCAGCCAGAGAATGTTGTATTATTGCTACAGGTAATTGCATCCATCAAAATATCTATATGGTTTCTTTCAGTTCCTAGTTTTTATTTCATTTTTCCTCTTCTTCTCTTCAGTCGATCTACTATGAGATTGGCTTTATAGTCCTGACAGTAGTGGGGCTGTTGTTTGTGATGTTGATGCCAATGGTGGGGCTGTGTCTCTGTGTGTGCCGCTGCTGTGAGAACTGTGGTGGTGAAATGCATCAAAGACATAAGAAGAACGCAGACTGTCAGCGTGGCTTCTACATGGCCACACTCATCGCTACCTCCATCTTCCTCGCGTGAGTCTTTCTCACCTTTGTGGAGTGTGTACATCTAGGCCATTGTTTCCTGATTTTACCTTCCTGATTTTATTCTTGGGTCACCATTTATTTATTCGCCGTTGGACAGCATTCCAATCAACCAATAAGATTAAAGGGATAAGTATAAAGTTTATGCATGGGCGTCCGAACCATTGTATGGGAGTGGAACAGGAGGACCCACCCACTTTTTAAGACCAATGATATTGATTGGCTCAGAGATGACATGTTTGTAGGCTAACCTGGAAGTAAGCACCGCACTTGTTCCCTCGACCAAAACCCTATGCATTTTTCCTTCTAGACTTTTGGAAGATTGCAAAAAGTAAGATCTGGAACAGACAAAACGTGTAAACATCATGAACTTTTGTCAATCAATATAATCTTTACAGATCAACAGCTATTTTTGAAGCCTAAATACAATCGGCAGAAGTTTAAAGCTTAAAAGATGCTATAAACAGACTACACCATGGTTGCTCGATATCATCGTCACCACCATCAAGCCCCAGACAACTTTCTCAAACTTGATTAAAAACGTGTTTCCTGGTAGGTAATTTCTGCGTGAATGAATCCCCAACAATGATTTTAGACATTGTTCCCATTTTGCAGTATTTGTGAGATTTATAAGCGCCATGATGTCTATGTCTCCACCAAAGGAAGTAGTTACTTTTAACAACTTGTTTGCAACCGCCGTTTTAAAGACACAATAAGGGTTTAAAAAAATCATAAGCCGGTTATAACTTGTGTGTTTTATGTCATAGATTAAAACGTGAAAAGAGGTTTGTTAGCTACAGACATATTTCAGGTTATACCAAAAACCCATTTGAAAAACCGATGGACCCGGGAGTCTTAAAATGCTAACTCGCTTCGGGGGTTTATACAAAAATACGTCATCTCTGAGCCACTCCATTGGACCCACTCACTGTCTAGAATTTAGCACGTATGTTGTTCACTTTCAGAGCACCATCACTCAAATCCATTACACTTGAGGAATGCCTTAAAAATGAAACCCCATTCCACTTTTTAGCTTCATGGGTCATCAAATCCATTCCACCTTGTTCATTCAAAGTCCATATTTAAACACCATTGCATTTTGACAGAGCCATAAATAAAGTATTTTTATACATTATGCAATAACAATAGAGTTGATATTTAGGGAAATTTGGGACCACACCTTTATTATTAAACATTTTCTTCATTTTGTTAAAAATGAATGCCTGAACAATCTTATCAAGTATTTCAGGGGAAAATGGAAAAGCGCGAGTTCGGATTCGAAGTTGCGTCAATAGTGTGTGTGTGTGTGTGTGTGTGTGTGTGTGTGTGTGTGTGTGTTGAGGGCGGCTAATTTGCGTGAAAATGTGAACAGTGATTCCAGTTCATTAGTTCACTTGTTCATTAGATTAATTTGATCTAGAAATAGACTTGAGGTGAGGGCCTATGAATCTCAACTGAACCTCTTATAATGCTCTCTCTCTTCAGGATAGTAAACCCAGACTCCAATAATCTAGCCTAGTCCAGGATAGTTACTCTGTGTTCCAAGTTTTTCAATAAAACTGATTGTCATTATATATTTGTGCTGATCAAACATTTACAGAATTTTTTGTGGAACACAAAAGCGCTTCTACCACTTTAATTATGTACACAAACACACCGGAAGCTAACTGCTAGCTGCTGGCTTTGAGTGAAAGCAAGACTGTGAGCAGTGTTTTCCACAGGATTTTAAAAGACCATGGCACTGATAAATCAAACACTAATTAGCATAATTTCGTGACATCATCATGTCGTGACTCGTGTTTGCATTTGGCCAAGATTTGGCACTTGAAATCTGTTTCGCTTCAACTCTCCGATCACATTATATTGTATTTTAACACAATTAATGCAGTTGCTAGAATATACCATAACAGAGGTTGAGGCCAAACCTAGTGTCAGGGAATCAAAGTTCATAGTTCATTGGTGTTTATTTGGGTGCAAAGGTGAGCTTCAAATAGTGCAGGCAAATAGAGTCCTAAAATATCAAGACACATTTTTTTTTTACAATATTTACAATTGGATTTTAAATGCACAAATTTGGATATACCAACAACAGGCCCGAAATCACATGTCAAACAACTACCACCTCCAATATTTTATACATTTGGGTCCTCCCACTTCAAAACATACCAATTTAATGTGTGGAAAACTCTGCTTACAATTCATTAAGTCATATAAACTCGATCAGCCGTCTTCTCTATCAATAACATATGTGACTGTTGATATTTACGTGAAAAGGGAAGTAAAAGGGGGAATGCATATTGAAAAAACACCGTCACCTTTTAATTTGTTCAATGTCATGTTAGAGAGAGGCGCTGCACGCAACAGACACAACGTTACAATGAATTAAGTTAAATAAAATGAAGTATGGGAATCATGAAAAATCTATTCATGGCGGTCAGTGTTGATAATGTGGCAGCATTGTTTTGAAACTATGGCGGAACAAATTAAACTATGGTTGGCAGCCATAGTCTAATTACTGAATGGGAAACACCGGTGAGTGAATAACAAATTTGGGTGTTTACAATTATAAATGTAATATATGTATACTGCTATCATTATACATTTCATTTTTGTCGTTTCTGTAGCTGTTATTCAAGTTTTAGAAAAAAAGGAGATAATAGATAAAAAATAAGAGCCATTATCAATTCAGAGGTTTGTTAGTCAGTTTGCGACATTGCCGGAGACTGGTGGGCACCTGTGGTTGTCTAGAATGACAAACACACGGACACATTCAACACATGTGACACTGATAGCCCTGAGTCTGTCCAGAGAGAAAGTCCCCTCTTTATTTCTAGACTCCTTCCCCCTCTTTTTCTCCCTCTCTTTCTCTTTCTGTTTTTTCTTTCTGTGACAGTGCTGACAGCAGTTTCCTAGGTCACAATGGACGTTTGTGAGCCATAGACTGTACAGTGAGTGAGTGTGTTTGAGTGTGTCTTGATAGACTTTCAACGAGAGGTTCGCAGTAATTGTTCAGGATGAGGACTGGAAGCAAAGAACATGACTGTGCAAATCTGCTGTTTCTTCACTCTTTTCTTCTCTTCTCTCTATGGCTTCCTTTGTTGAATCACATTTCCCCTTTATTAAAACTGAGAGATAAAGAAGGACAGAGAAAGAGGGGCAATGAGAGAGTGAAGGAAAGGGAATAGAGGTTTGTCTTTCAATAATCAGTAATCAGATCCCACAGATTTAATATGTATCTGCAGTGTAACTGTGTGTGTGTGTGTGTGTGTGTGTGTGTGCGTGTGTCTGTGTGCGTGTGGGGGGTCCACTATTCATTAGACCTGTTTTGTGTTTTAAGGCGACTGGAGACATGTCATAATTGATAAGATCTCATTAGTTAGTTCAACAGTTTTATTGAGTTTGTCACTGTTTTATTTCTGAGGGAAACTTCATAGCTTTGCTTTTTTCAAGGAGGTCTTTAAAGGGATAGTTCACCCAAAAATGACACTTTCTTCATCATTTCCTCACCCTCTTGTCATTTCAAACCTGTATGATTTACTTTCATCTGCAGAAACAAAAGAAGAACACATTTGAAGAATGTTGGTAACTGAACAACCATGATATAAACTTGCATTTTTTTTGTGTCCATACAAGAGAAGCGAATGGGTACAGTTGTTATTTGTTGTCCAACATTGTCATTTTTAATCCCCACACTCTAAAACAAATCCGTAAAAATAGGACACAATATGAAAGAAATTTTCCATATACATTTTTTACAGTTGTTTTAACTGTATTTTACATTTTGCACAGCTTTAAATTACAGGAAATGTTCGTAAAATAAAGGAATATGTACTGGTAATTTTATACCGGTAAATGTAAAAATATTAGCTTTAATATCAGGTTCCCTTTCTGTCGGTCTCTCGACGTTGTGTCGAGGACCACAGATGGGGTTCGCCCTTGAGAACCAATCAACTCTGACTACTAAAGAAAAGGCCAATAAAATTTGGTGTATGAAATTTGCATGCCGGTCTCCGCCCCCAGATGTCCGGTATAAAAGGAAGCCGGCGTGCAGCATTCATTTACCTTTTGTTCTTCAGAGCCTTCGCTCATGACTACGAACAGAACGAATTCAATGAATTCTTCTTCTTCTACATTGCCGGATCTACGACGTAGAGCAGCGGATCGTCCCTACCTGCAGCGACCTTCCCCTGGGCGTCTCGGCAGTTCCGGAGGTGTTAGAGATTTTTTCTTAAAAAGTCCTTTTCAGGACTGACTAAGCATTCTCCAGCGCGGCATGTCCCGCTGTTCTCTTTGGTGCGGCACCCTCATCGAGGAGGGGGATGGATACGCTCGCTGCATTAGGTGTCTGGGCGTCCAGCACGCTGAAGCAGCGTTCGTTGACACATCTGCCCGCACTGCGGTTTAAGGTCGTACACATATGACAGTTGTCATCACTCTCAAACCGACAGTGCGTGCCGTTGTCCCGCCAGGCAGGCAAAAAGGCGGCGCCAACCTTCCCTCCGTGGACACCCGGCGACAGACAGTTAGCTCCGCCAGCCGACGAACCACCCCCCGTGGGAATGATCGAGAGCTGCCCACACTGTCTCGCTGGCCAATGCGGGCGGTCAGTCTTGGTTACTCAATCCAGTTCGCCAGAGACTCTCCCAAGTTTCAGGGCATCATCTCTACCTCTGTCAGAGGAAGAGACGCCTCCATACTTCGGGTAGAGGTCACCACCCTTCTGCCAAAACAGGCATCGAGTTCACCCCTCAAAACCAAGATGTTCTGTGGGTCACGACCCGCACTTCATGGTTCCCAAGAAAGATGGTCGGTTGCGCCCCATAGGTCTGCGTACCCTGAACTAAGCACCTTCGACAGCAGACGCAGGGTGATGTCGCCCTGCTGTCGACGCACCCTAACCCCTTGGTCTTCCATGACCTTCCTCCGGGCGGGGGTCCCCTCGGGCAGGTTACGAGGCACGTCGTGGTGACGACGGACGCTTGGCTGTAGGCGCAGGGTGCAGTGTGCAAAGGGCACGCAGTAGCGGGGCGCTGGGCGGGGCCCCGCCTCGCTGCCATGCAATTGCCTAGAGTTGTGGGTTGTGGGGCTTGCACTACGAAGGCTCCGGCCTCTAGTGCAGGGCCAGCACGTGCTGGTCCTCCGGGACAGCACGACAGCCGTAGCGTACATCGCCAGGGTGGCGTACACTCACGGCAGCTAACACAACTTGCCCGACGCCTCCTCCTGTGAAGTTAGCAGGTGATCCGCTCCCTGCGGGCCACACACATCCCAGGCAAACTGAAACAGACAGCCAAAGCGCTCTCTCGTCAGTATACGCCTTGCGGAGAGTGGCGACTCCACCCCCGGTCCAGCTAATTTGGGTGCTGTTCGGACAGGCAAAGATAGACCTCTTTGCCTCCCGCGACACCACCCTTTGTCTGCATTGGTACTCCCTGACCGAGGCCCCCCTCGGCACGTATGCCCTGGCACTCAGCTGACGGGCAGAAGCACACCTTCCCTCCCCAGGAGCCTCCTTGCACAGACAGAGGAGGAGCACCAAGTGTTATTGGTTACACCGTACTGTTTTAACCACACTTGGCTTCAGAGTTGATGCTCTGGACAGCGACTCCCCCTAAACCATTCCCCTGAGAGAGGACCTGCTCTCTCAGGGGAAGGACACGTTCTGGCATCCCAGATCAGACCTCTGGAACACCCATGTCTGGTCTCTAGACGGGACGAGAAGATCCTGAGATGGCTACTCCCCCTCTACCGGCAAAGACCATCACCCAGGCTACGGCCCCATCTACTAGGTGGTTACACGCCTCTAGACGGTGCCTCTTCTCGTCCTGGTGTCTCTCTCAGTGAGAAAGACCCACTGAGGTGCTCGATCAGGATTGTGTTGTCCTTCTTACGAGACTGGAGACTAACATCTCCCCTCCACACTGAAAGTGTATGTAGTCGCTATCGCCACTCGTCACGACTCAGTTGATGGAAAGTTTCTAGGGTAACCTGACCTGGTCACCAGGTTCCTAAGGAGCGCAAGAGGGCGGAATCCGCCTCATCTCCGCTCCATACCCTCTTGGACCCTAACGTGGGTCCAAGAGCCCTTCGGAGGTTCCGATCTTCCTCACCTGAGTAAGACGGCCCCCCTGTTGGCGCTCAAGAGGGTAGGGGACCTCCGTGCATTCTCTGTGTCCCCGGATTGCCTTAAATTCGGCCCTGGTAACTCTCACGTTATCCTGAGACCCAAGCCCCGGATACGTGTCCAAAGTTCCCACTACTCCCTTTCGGGACCAAGTGGTGAACTTGCAGGCGCTCCCCATCGGGGAGGAAGACCCAACCCTATCCGTGTTGTGTCCTGGACCGCACGCAGAGCTTCAGTAGCTCTGACCAGCGCCTTGTCTGTATTGGAGGACAGCAGAAGGGAAAGGCTGTCTCCAAGCAGAGGCTGGCACACTGGGTCGTGGATGCCATTACGACGGCATTCCGATCTCAGAATCTCCCATGCCCACTGAAGGCTCACTCCACACGGGGTATTGCCTCCTGGGCACTGGCCATCTCTCTAGCAGACATCTGTAGAGATGCGGGTTGGGCTACGCCCAAACACCTTCGCAAGGGTTAACAACCTTCGCGTAAACCCGGTGTCAGCCCACGTCCTGCGTGGCGACATGTAGGACTGGCATCCGGGGGGGCGTATGCCTGCGAAAGCACCTTCCCACCCTCCAAGAGGTTTGGTCAGTGTGCTATCTACCTTTTCTTCTTACCCAAACACATGATTAAGAAACTGGTACCTCACCAACCTTCCTTCTTACCCAGACACTGGTTAAGAACAGGCATTCCATCCATCACTAAGCAAGCATCCCCCGGGGGTTGGCTGGGCAGAGCAGCCTTCCCCCTTAGGCCGGGATACCATATGAACTATCACAGATAGCTCTAACCGGACCTAGTGCTATCGGACGCAGTAACACCCCCCCGTGGGCTGTTCCGTCTGATATATGAGCTACCCATGAGCTTCCCCAGGTGGGCCTCCACCTCGCGGTTAACTACCTAGTCCGCACATTCCATGCGTTCTCCTCCAAGGACGAGACCATACTTATATCCACCATATTCCTCCCGACGGGTAGGAGGTGGCCTCTGCAGCGGTTCTCTGATTAAGAGTTGTGCTCACCCGGTGTAAACCCAAGCCGGACGGCCTCTCGCCAGTAGAGAGCTAAGGCCCCGTCCATGAAAGGTTACCGGTCAGGGCTTTACCAATCTTTCTCCAAGATGCTCTGGGACCCCCCACCACCACACTGGAAGGTTACAGTTTCACGAAAGCTTCGAGCTGACACGGCCAGGCTTGTTACCGTTGCTTCGCTGAGATTGTGACGCGATACAGCGTTGTGGCATTTTCCATAGGCAACCCCATCTGTCGTTCTCGACACAACGTCGAGAGATCGACAGAAAGGGAACGTCTTGGTTACGTATGTAACCTCAGTTCCCTGATGGAGGGAACTAGACGTTGTGTCCCTTATGCCACAAACACGTATCGTATGCTGCTGCAGTCGTGAGAGGCTCTCAGGCTCTTCAGAACAAGAGGTAAATGAATGCTGCACGCCGGCTTCCTTTTATACCGGACATCCGGGGGCAGATACCGGCATGCAAATTTCATTCGCCAAATTTTATTTTCCTTTGATTGGTTCTCAAGGGCGAACCCCATCTGTGGTTCTCGACACAACGTCTCGTTCCCTCCATCAGGGAACTGAGGTTACATACGTAACCAAGACGTTTATGAATAGTAGACTATATAATCAGATGCAAAGAAGCTAAGTAACTAGCTACTTGAGAAGTATTTTCATTGCATACTTTTTTACTCTTAGTGACTTTTACTTTTACTTGAGTAACAATTTCTGTAGTTACTTGTATTTTACTTGAGTATAGATTTTGGCTACTCTTCCCACCTCTTCACATGAATGGGATTAGGTTTCACCTGAAGATGAGATAATAGCATTCAGTTTCTTGCACAGATCAATTGATTTGATTTATAAGACGCTAATTTATTGTCACAAGGCCTACTTTTGTGTTAAAAAAACTTTTGTTGTTGTGTTCTTGGAAAAACAATGCCACCCAAATCTTGGATTGTCTGGGGGATGGGGGTTTGAGCAAATTAACAGAAATTTCATTGAGGGTGAGCTAACACATAAAGGATAATAAAATACAACTTAAAAGACAATGTCCTTTTCAATTAAATTTCACGAATAGGCAAAAATACTGGCTGTAATAGCAACAAAAAACTGCATAAAAACAAATGCATTTTGAAATATACTTTTGGAATCTGGCCCTCAAAGAAAAGAAGTTGAAGAGCCCTGTTCTCGATGATGTAGTTACAATTATTGACCAGCAGGGGAAACACTAAGCCGTGCTAAACATCCAAACACAAACCCATGCTTTGACACTTGAGAAAAAAGAGTTGATCCCAAATCTCAGTTTTCTAAAAAATCGAAAAGAAAGTAGTTTATAATTTTTTTTGTAAAATTTTATCGTTAGAAGACCCTACTGTTTTTTTTAATCTTTTTTGTCTGTGCTCTGTCTTAATTTTTTTTTTTGATTTTGCACAGCCATATTGTGATTGTATTCTTCAGAGTCAATAAAAAACTTTGCTGCTCTGAGATCAGCTGTTATGAAATCTGTTCTGCAGCATGACCACAGCACCACATAGTGGTCGTCTGTTATCACTGCACATCTCAGTTGTGTTATATGGCAGGGCATAGCCACCAATTTGTGTGTTTTTTTGTTTTACAGAGCGGGAGTTGCAGTCGCCTACACAGCAAACCAGAACATCACTTCTCAGATTAAAAGCACCAGACGTTTTGTCAGCACCAACATAAGAGACCTGAAATCATTTGCCAACTACACACCAGTTGTAAGCCATATTAGCATGGAGATGCAGTTATGCTACAGTTTATTTACTTTCATACACTTAGAAACAAATCTGTGTTTGAGTTATTTTGTCTATATTTTATAGCAAATAGACTATCTTGCTGCGCAATACACAACAGCCAAAAACAAAGTGTTATCAGACTTAGACAGTGAGTATTTTGTATTTCCTCCTCAGTTTTATCTATGATTTAACTAACCTAATGTTTCAGATTTATTTAATCATTTATCTTCAATATGGTTTATTAGATATCGGAACTCTGCTTGGTGGACGTGTTCATAACCAGCTGGAAAGAGAAGTGGTACCGGCTTTAGACAACGCTCTTCGCATGACAGGAGGTACAAAAATGTTACCATACAAAAACAACTTTTCTGTGGGTTTATGGATATTATATTATATTGTTCCTGCAAATCAAACAGAACTGACTTCAACCTCTTTTATGCAGAACAATTAAGCAATGTAATTTCATACTACTTTTATTCCTTCCTTCATGATTTCTCTGTCTCATTTGATCTTGTGCATGTCCATATACGTATTTCAACATACACACTGACACTGATATTATACTGATATCATTTGCTGGTCTTTGTTTTTGTGGCTTGTTATTTGGCAAAAAGTTAAAGTGGAGGGTGCTATTAAAGGTAAAAGGCAGTGATTTCATCCATGTGTTCAGTGAGGATAGACATTGTGCTTGTTGTAAGTGCTATCGTACTGCACAAAATCATTTTCATAATCATTTTGTGTTTTTCAAAAAATAAAAAATACACCCCCCCTGAAAAATATAAACAAAATTGTGCAAAGTATTAAGGTCTGTTTTCAGAAAATATAGTGATAATGAAGATAATTGTTCTTTCGCTACTAGATTTTTTTTGTTTAAAATATAAATCAAATAAAAAGATTTATGCTTTTTTTTACATTTATTTAATATCTTAAGGCAAATTTGAACAGTGAAAATGTGAATAATGAGAATGATTTTTTGCAGTATGTTATTTTATATTTTTTTGATATAAACAGTCTTGTGGTTTGTTGTGTATTAACTCTGTTGTGTGTGTGTGAATTTTTTAATTTTACCACTGAATTTCTTTATGATAGAAAGAGAGCCTGTGGTTTAACCTGCCAAAGCATATTTTGGGTACAAGCCCCAGTCTCCTCGGATCCTAGAAGAGCAGAGGTTTATACAAGAGATTTATTTTCTTTGCATTATAAAATGTGCTAATTTTGAATAATAAATAAAAATGTGCAGTAAAACAGGGAATTGAAAGGAAATCGAAAAAACAACAGCAAGGAATCTATGATTCCAGAACTAGAAATTGTAATTGGCTCCATATATTCTGTAATCAAGCAGCCCTACAGAATTTTGTAAATAATTTTTATCGATGAAACAAAGCAAAACATTTAAGGATTAGGGTAGTACAACAGAGAATAGAGAAAAAGAAGAACAAGAAAGAAAATACAAGAGATGTGGTTCAGAGGTTGAAATGACTGTTCTGTGATCAGTTTTATGTTTCCAGTAGATGTCCCCAACAGATCACAAGTTCAATTCAATTCAAGTTTATTTATATAGCGCTTTTCACAATGTGTATTGTTTCAAAGCAGCTTTACAGGGGCAAACAGGAAAAACAGAAAAGTTAAAACACAGCACAGTGCATGGTATTTATACAACGAGTAAGATCATTCTAATAAATAATATCTAGTTTATAAATAAATAAATGAATGAATGCAGTCTCCCGGTGAGCAGGCCAACACTGCCCTGATGTGGCGAGGAACCCAAACTCCAATGATTGATCAATGGAGAAAAAAACCTCGGGAGAAACCAGGCTCAACCGGGAGGGCCAGATCCCCTCTGACGTGTCATAGCTGCACTCAGACCGCTGACATGTCGTTTTGGTTTAGCATTTAATACCAAATATTGTAACTTCAGCATTAATAAGACAAATAGTCCGTCTTTGCTCTTGGTTGGGGATGTAGTGGTCTGAGCTGGGATGGTCCGATGGTCATATTTCTCTTGTCCATTAGTGTATCATCTGCATATGTAGTAATGAATGTGTTTTGTCTGCGTACAGCCATGCGGGAGGCTAAAGAAGCTCTGGAGAGTGTGACAACGTCACTGGAGACCCTGCAGGAAGGGACGGACAAACTCCAGAACTCTCTCCAGTCTGAACGTGCTTCTCTCTCAAACACACTCAATGACCCGGCCTGTTCCAACGGAGACGTATCACACACTTGCAACACCATCCGTGGAACGCTCGGCCAGCTCGCTCTCAGCGCAAACTTTCATGGGGTAACGCCTATTCACCTATGCATACTTGTATCTCTAGAGTCACCAACTGTCACTATGGACCATTTTAGAAGACGAAAACAACACCGGTCCAGAGGCACTTCCTGTTTCAGAAATTTATTTTGATTTGTTTATTTAATCTGATCATTTTTAAAGATATTAATTTTACATTTTGATTCAGTTCATATGTTCTGTTGCTTTTATTTTGTCCTAAAGTTTGTGTAATGTTAAAAAACTGAAACAGGAAGTGCTTCAGTCTTCAACGACTGGTCACTGCTTGTTTATATTTCTAATTTTAATAAACGATTTAGCCAATCAGCCACTTGTGAGAAATTACACTCTTTATGAACCTGAAACGTGAGGAATTTGATACAGTTTGTTGGTCATCTGTGACTCCTGTGTTTTGTTCTACAGTTGCCTGATGTTGAGGTCCAGTTGGGCAATCTGGATGCTGTTCTTAAAACAGACCTCAGCAATATTATACAGAAGGTCAGATGGATCTGCAACCCTCTGAAAGCCAACCATAATATAATGTGTTCGATTTTCACCACCCGCTCTTATTCATCTCTTTAGGGCTATTCTTCCTTTAATGACACACCAAGGTTAGTCACCGAACAGACAAAAGGAATTGTGTCAGGTGAGTGGAAAGGTTTTATTCATTCAGCTCTGTTCCAAAACATAGACAGCATTTTAACCATTGTAGAACCTCGTTCTTTGTTTCTTACACTACAACTCTACGTGCTAATAGCGTTTCACTAACAGAGTTTGACGTTAACATGCTTATAGTTATATGGTTATGCTATACTAACGGTTTAATGATCTAAGAAGCAAAAACTTTTGTCTACTATTTGGAAAAGAAACTGTCACAGCTTTTTTGGCTATTTTTTCCTGAAGGCTTATGATCAAACTTTTTTATTATTTGATATTTTTCCTTTTGGATCATTTCAATTCATTTATTTTCTTTTTCTGTTTGTTGTATTATGTCATGTTTTCTTACTGACATTATTTCATGTTTTCTTACTGTAACCACTAAATGTTTTATGCTCTGTATCATTTCATTTTTCTATGCATGCTGGAACCTGTCCATCTTTAAACAAATCCAGCACTTCCCAGTAAGTGTCTGTCAAGAACTGTGTCCCCTTAACACATTAACATTAAACCATTCAATATGTACTACAGTATATATGTACTATAAATACTATAGGTGTAAAGTACTTGAGTGTTTTTACAAAAGGACGTTTATCTTTATCAGAGTCAGGGAAAATGTTACTTCACTACATTTTAAAGCATATATTACACTAGACACTACATTTCATAAAATACATTGTGTTTTTTAATTTTAAAATGTAAAAATGTACATATATTTTTCAAATGTAGTTGAGTAAAAAGTATTATATACTGTACATTCTTAAAAATAAAGGTGCTTAAAAGGTTCTTCACAACGATGCCATCTTTTTCTAACTTTTTTATAATCTTTTGTCGCCACAAAGACCCTTTTGTGAAACCCTTTTGGCTGTGCTATATCATTTATGGAAGTAAAATTTTTCCAAAGATCCTTGAGAGTAAATTTCTGAATTACTTTACACCTCTGCATTCCCTGGGAATTGAAACTGTTATCTTACAAAAACAATTTTACGCAGATTTTAAATATTTTGATGGATTTTGCTAACTATCGATACAAAATTGACTTGATCTAATTTGTCTCTCTCTATTAAAGTAGCTAAAGGGCTGCTGGATAAATCAGGTGTAGAGATCATTGGCTTCACAAAGATGTTTCCTGTGGAACCAGCACTTGAGAACTTCACCAAGTTCCTGACGGACAGCCAGAAGAACATTGAAGCCTTTTTCCCCCAGATTGAGCAGATAGACTTCTACAGGTGCATGATCATTGTAAACTCCAACAATATAGAAGTTTACTGTACAGGCTGTTATTTGGTTTTATATATAAGTGATCTTAGTCACATGCAAAGCACACTTACATTTTTGCTCCATATGTTCATGTCTCTGTCTATAGGTGGATTGGGTGTGTTGTGATTTGCTGTTTGGTTGTTCTGATTTTGGCCTTCAATTTCCTGGGGCTGTTGTGTGGATCGTGTGGCTACGATAAAAACGCTACGCCAACAACACGTGGCTGTCTGTCCAACACCGGAGGAAATCTGCTGATGGCGTGAGTTATTAAACTACGTCACAAAATGATATTCTACAGTGTGTAATAATTGTGGTCAAACTCCTTACGCCTGTTTACATTTCTCTTTTCTTTGGTGTTGGTGGTCAGTTCTGTTGGCTTCAGCTTCATCTTCTCCTGGGGGCTCATGGGAGTTGTACTCACTACATTTGTTGTCGGAGGAAACGTTGAGAAGCTTGTGTGTGAGCCACTGGCTAACAGTCAGCTGTTTAAGGTATAGACTTGCTTGATGACAGATGATAGAGATGATAGTAGATACATGCACACAACAGATTTACAATTATACGTAAATTATCAAGAATTAAGGTATTTAATAACTCTCAATAATTGGGTTTTGAGAGAAAAATAGAAGTAACAATATCTTACATCACAAAACACTTTAGCCTTCCTATTTGTTAAACTCAGGTTTATCCAAGAGATAGCGTGTTTGCAAGTGTGGGATACTTGGAAGGGTTTAATAAAAATCTGTTTGATTTAAATCATTAAACATACATTCACTCTCACACACAAACACTAGCTTACATACATCAAAAGTCCCGCCTTTGACTAGTGTCTTGCACATGAATGACTCTAAATTTTGGTTCTTCAGTATGACTTAAATGTTGTGTCATAATAATGTTGATATAAACTGTGCTATGACAATCTGTATACTTTTTTATATGAATACATGATGATTTTCAGTGTGTTCATTAAAAATTATTTTTATTGCCATGACAATCTGTACACATTTTGTATCAATGTTTTGTGTTGATAAACTGGATTTGATCAAATAATTTGATGCTTTACAGATCATAGATACACCGTATTTGGTCCATCCTGCCAAAAAGAACTTTGTTCCTGGCATGCTGTTTCAAAATCCAAACATCGAGCTCACCCTTGGTAGTATTTACAGGTAAATATATACAGTATGTGTGTATGTTAATCATTTGTAAAGACAAAATGTTAAAATCGCAAGTGTTTATGTGTGTATAAGGTTGAGTCTGTTGTAATAAAATTAGCTATATTCAACAGCCCCATGTAACAAGCTATATGTGTATATGCAAAGATTAATTACCTTTTCGATGAACTTTTTTCCAAAGTCAACTTACATTCAAGATAAAAAAACGCATATTAGTATTCACTTGGAATCAAACCCACAACATTTTTGCTACCATTTGACCTATAGGAAGTGCCGGGACTTCCCCCAGTAATGAAAATTCTGTCATCATTTACTTACCCTCAAGTAGTTCCAAACCCGTATAAATGTCTTTGTAACTTTGAAAGATATTTATAAGATTTATAAGATTTGTGTTTAACAGAACTGAAAAAACTGCAATAATTGTTTTTTACTAAGCAACTGTATGGTAGTCCATGGTGCCCCAAAAATCTCAGCTGCTAACGTTCATAACAAAAAAAAAACAGAACAAAGACATTATTATATAACTTGAGGAAGAGTAATTTACGACAGAATTGAACATTTTTGGTTTTACTATCCCTTTAAACAAGTGTTACTTCTTTAAATAACAGCATGTTGTCTTGTCTTTTTACTGTTCTCTATTTCTCATAGAGATTGTCATGAGAATTATGGTTTATATTCAGCACTACAACTGGAGACGAATTTCAACTTTAACAGGTTTCTCAATGTCACAGTGGTGTGTTATCATTCATTTTAATTACAGATAAAAAACATTTTTTTTACACCTTTCACGTTGTGTGAGCCTGACCTTCGCAGTAATGTTAGTGTAATTGTCATTTCTCAACAGTATAACCAGGAACTGGCTAAAATATTTAACAGTGTAAATGTGGATCTCCAAGGAATAGTTCTCCTGGACCAGGAGGGCAAAGATAACATCATCGGCTTTGCCAACACAGGCATCGGGGAAATCAACTATCAGGCTTATTTAACAGAGGTACCACATACTACATTGTCACAATGATGCAGCAAACCTAAAGCGATAGGATGGCCAAAAATGAAAACTGTATTATGATTTCTTGTCTTTTGTGTAACACAAAGATGTTTAAGGAATGCTTTTAATCCATACAACCATTATCAATGGGGTCCAGTAGTTTTGAACGTCAGAAAAGACTTTGGTTAATTATGTTGTGTCATGATGTCATGAGATAAAGTTATGTTGTCTTCCACAAAGGAAAGTAATGGCATAAGAGTGAATAAAGGATGACCAAATATTCAGTTTTGGAGAACAGTTTCTTTAAAGATGTGTGTTGTTTTGCAGGTTAATAAAGCAACAACAGTTGTGGATCTCCTGTCTTACGCCAATGAACTTGAGGCTCAAGCAGACCTACTGGTGAGTCTAATGCAAATGAAACTGCACAGGGCGTAAGTATGAGATCTACCACCTTTAAATTCATAAAGTTCCAATCGGTTCAAAAAACGATTATTATTTATTATATGTATTATAATATTGATTGATTAAAGAATATTCTATATTAAATTATTCTTATTTATTTTGCATAAAAATTCAAGCGTGCTTTACATCAGTTAACACAGAGAGAGGTCAGTAATCAAGGCTGCGTTTCCGGAAAACGCTGTCTCTTAGCATGATACGAAGACTCTAAAGGTTGTAGTGTATTTCGGGGAACTATGAGTTTGATCACAGTAAAAGACATATAATTAATGATGATTAACTATACCTGTTTTATACACTTTATCGGATTCGGCAGACCTGATAATAGCGACAAACTAAATTCACTCGTCCAGCGAGTGATCCGCAGATCGTATATCAAATCTAAGAAATATTACTTTCCTGGCCTTGGAAACATAACTCTCTTACTGTAGTACAGTACCGCCTCAGATATTATAACGAAATCAAGCAGTTTTAGTGACGTTAACATGTGATAAAGAGACACGGCAACAGTTCAATTATAGATAACAAATGCGGGTTTATTGACTCCACTAAAGGGAAAACAAACCGACTGACTAACAAAATAACAAATGCTAACAAACAAAACATGAAACATTAATGCAGTAAAGGAAGGTAAGAAATAGAGAAAGTAAAGAGTGGCAGTTTTACAAACAGCTTTTCACATCTGCATGAACCATCGAGGACAATCTCCTTGTAAAAAGGGGTTTCAGCTTAAACGCAGCTATTTAAGATATAGTTGGATACTTGCATTGGTTCCCTGAGTGTGCTGGGACAAGTTCTGTGCGCGTTGAAAAGGTTCTCAGAGTCCTGATGGATTTAAAGCAAGCGGATGAGTCCGTCTACTTCTTTCTTGGAGCCGGATTGGCTGACGAAGGTAGGACGAAGTTAGCTGATGTAAACTGCCGGATGAAGCTGTCTCCAATGCGAGAGACAGGTCTCAATGACGTGCCGGGCAGGAGCGCGAGGACACGAGATGAGCGTCGATTGCTCTGTTTACGGATGTTTTAAGCCTCGGGCTTCACGCCCCTCCAAAGTGAGTGATCCAATGTGATGAGCTGATTTTTGGGGCGAGATCAAGTTTCTTTGTTCCGCTTATTAGCTCATTCGCATTTAGGATCACTTAGGAGTTTGGTGCTGTAAAACTTTTAGAATCACATAGAAGGAGTATTGTATACAACACATAACTGTGCTATACATAATCTTTCAAGGAATGAAGAGAGAAACATTTAGATATAAAACATGCCAGGGTTATAAGAACATTGACCTGAAGTTTGTACAAGAATGAAAATATAAACAGAATACAACTAAACAGACATGCTTTTGAGGTTATAGGCGAGGCCGAGTAACATGGGGACAAACATACAATGTGGAGATATAGAGGTATATCCCTTTAGAACATTCTTTTGTGGATAAGGAGAAAAGACAGACAATTTCCAGAGGAGATGAAAACCTAGGCCACATTCCTTTTAGAGCAAATGGTCCATCGTTGGAGAAGCACCCCATCCTCCCCGTTGGGACTTCTTTGAAGTCCAAGGGAGGTGTTAGAAACTATCCTGACCAAATGATGCATGCTTAAGAGAGGGCAGTTTGATCAAACTTGCTGGCACCGGTTAGACCCCTACTGAGAGGTCATAGTTTAACAATCCCAAATGGTCCTCTTTGTTCTAACCACTCAGATCCTACATAGTACAGCTTAACTCAATACCTTTTCTGGGCGTGTTCCCCGAACTATACCTTTTGAGGTTACTTAAGGTAAACCTTCTTAAGTGCGATGATAGCAGGTGCTGTCCATGGCGGAGGTGCTGAATAGGTTGATGATACCAATGCCTCGAGAATCGTTTGTACACTCTACCTTGCGTTATGGATGGGGTAAAGTATTGAGAAATGTTTATTATAAAGAAATGCTTAAGAAATTGTAGAAATTGCATTTATCGGGGCTGATATAGTTTAAAAAATAAAGAAATATGTGTGTGTGTATGTATGTATTTATAATTTTGCAAACGTCTGATCCCGCACCATAACGTTCATACGTTTCTGTGTTAACTAGCTACATTAACTGGCTGTTTGGCTTCGCTTGTTTTTAAAAGGGTATTTATTTATATGTCATCATGTGTTAATGTTCTCCACGATCTGTGTTGATTCACATTATTGGCGTAAATCACTCATTTGTGTATAGGGATAAGAGTCCCATCCAGAATGCCAATCACTCGCGGGACACCCGCAATGGCATGGAAGCCTTGATGTGCCTCAATCACGTCGTGCTTGGCGAAAGGCATACCTATGTAACCGGTGGCAAGCCCATATTCATCCCCAAATACCTCCGGAAAACTCCCCACGGCATAAAAATGAAGAGCCGCCACGCAGCAGCTGATTTTCTGGGCTGAGAGGGTAGCACTGTCGAGTTTGTCCTAAACTGACGGACGGCGCCGTCTTTGATTTAAGACAACCATTCGCTTTCTCGCTGCCATAGTTTGACCAAGCTCCCCATAACAGTCATTCTCTTTATATAAACTATGCCTTTCCTGTCAAATGCTTTGCCAGCTGATGTGCCTTGGAATAATAGGCTGTAATTAAAAATGTAATTACTAAATAGAATTTTATATTAAATTATTATATTACATTTTATATGTGAAATTTAACTGCGATGTAAAAACGCTTTTTTTATTGCGGTATGAACTATCAAAGGCAATAAGGTATAGCTAAGAGCGGTCCAGATCAACCTTACAAAGTATGACTCAGGGAAGGTTTCGGGAAACACATTTTAAGGATGAGGTACAGATTAAAGTATAATTTAAGAACGACGTAGCGTTGAAGAAGTTTTCGGGAAACGCAGCCCAGAACATTTTTGGTGGTCTCTTTTCCAGTGCGAAGGGACACAAGCAATGCATTCATGAGTAAAACATACATTTACAGGAAACAGAGTGATGTGTGTGCGTATGGGAATGTGACTAAGATTATTTTAGAATATTTGAGCACAGTTTGTTAGTCTAAAACATGTGCATCCTGCAGTTCCTCAAGATTATTAATCACAATTTTTCCTCATTTTTAGCCACGAGGGGCTCTTGAGAATGCATTAAAGGGTCATGCCAGCAGCATCAAACAGATCCACAGAGAACAAGTGGTGCCAATGGAGCAGGCCATGGTAAAACAAACTCAACCACACGCACACTACTATCTTTCATCTCAGTTTTTCCTTACTCTCCCATCAATCCCTGTCTTTATTTTTTTAATGGGACCAAAGAAATTTGTGAAAGCAAGGGTAAGCAAATAGTTCAGTTTACCTGTATGTGACGTGACAGCCCAAAATTGCCGTTTATATACTGTACTTCTCTGCTGTGTTTTAGTAAATGTCGAGTAACATTAATACAGTAGTTCTTTAAATGTTTGTTTTTGCATGTTACAATGTTTAAGTGTATTTAATCTTATTGTGTCACTGTGTTTGTGCTGTTTGTGTTGCGTGTTACTGTGCGGTTGTGTTAGTTTGTGACCACCACTGATGGATTAGACAGGATGTATGGTGGATTTACAATATTTACCATATGTGTTTTTTTTTGTAGAGCACTCTAAGTCGGAGCATCAGACTGCTTCAGACATCATCCAGAGAACTGCCTGTAAGTCCAGTAAACACACTCTATTAATATTGTACTATAAAAAGTATTACATAATGAATAATCAAAAGAAAACATTAATGATTCAATTAATCATTTAAATGAATATGATTAAATTATGTAACAAACCAAATTGAAGAAGAATGTGTAGAAGAATGTCTGCATGCTTATAAAAAAAATCTAATTTAGTTGCATTTATTCAAATAATAAATTTTAGATATTAAGGAAATTTAATTATATTTTATTATATTTTCTCAAAAGCTTTTAAAAGATAAATGTGTTTTATCTTGTCTTTGAAAAAATGCCCCAAATTATTTTTTTTTAAACATATGCAGTGACATGGGTTATTTTTGGAGGTCACTGTATTATAAATATTTGAATATACACATTCACACATACCTGCATATTTCTTAATTGTTTTATTTTCTCTAGACTAAAGTGACAAATGTACTGAGTGCCATTGAGGCAGCAGAGTATCTCATCTCCAACAATGCCTCACATGTGGTCCGACAGGTACTGTACAAATCATTAAGACTTACAATTTTAATATAGGGATGCACCAATACCAGTATCGGTATCGGGCTCAAGACAACGCTCATGTAGTCGTACTTGTACTCATAAAATGCACGATTGTCTTTAAAAAATGGAATCGGTGCATCCCTATTTTAATAGCTCTGTTATTAGCAAAATGTAATATAAAATAAATATATACACATGTCTGGTGTGTATTGTTGAGAACACCTTTTTCGTCTCACCTATCACAGGAGACTAATAAATTCATAAAGAACATTGTGGGCTATTTTACACAATATACGGATTGGGTCAGGCACTCTGTGAGTATGATGTCTGTTTTTTGTAATATACTAAGATAAAAGTCATAGAACATGCATGCTGAAGCTGTAGTGTGTTGATGTGTCTCTCCATGTGCAGCTGGAGATGGAAGTGGCGCAATGCAAACCCATCGCAAACATGGTGGACTCGCTGGAGATTGTAGCATGCAGCTTCATTGTTGACTCAGTGGTAAGGGTTTGTATGTTTGGCAGATGGAGATTTGATGGTATGCACAGAATGTCCTTGCAAACCAGGCCAATCCATTTAACACAGAGATTATTGGATTGGATTGGATTCAATTTATTGTCATTACACATATACAAGTACAATGTAACGAAATGGATTTAGGAAGAAAAATAGAGCATAACATGAGGAAAGTGGTGAGAAAAACAGATACATAATACACCATAGACAAGACTTGCAACAGGGTAAAATAATCCAGCTCCGGCAAGCAGCCATCCGGTCCAGTGCCATTACGGCACCGTTCACAGTCCCGCTTGTCAGGCTGGCGGTTCAAAGCTATGGAGGCGTGGGATCGGGTCAGAGCAATGTCTGTGTGTGATAGTTCTGAGTCTGTAGAGTGGGGGAGGAAC
This sequence comes from Triplophysa bombifrons, assembly GCA_029783895.1. Taxonomy (NCBI): domain Eukaryota; kingdom Metazoa; phylum Chordata; class Actinopteri; order Cypriniformes; family Nemacheilidae; genus Triplophysa; species Triplophysa bombifrons. The sequence continues at coordinate 20,404,392 of CM056452.1, forward strand.
GCAAGAGCGTCTCACTGCAGTGCTCTCACAGGGTTAATTTTCCTTAATAATCATTCCTGGATCCGGAGAGCCGAAAAAAGATAAGATTGCGATTGTTTAGTCGGGAAACTGTATACCAAATGTCACGGCAACCCTCATTGTCTATTGTCAATTCTGATCTCCTATACCATTAATTTTCCTTTCCATAGCTGTTAAGATCTCCCGGATAACAACCATATTTCGATTAATAGTCTCAGTCTCAATGCTGACCGCTCTTCCCACAGCTTCAATCGATACGGGCAGCCTTGTGAGGCTTCGGACAGCTGTTCCCGTTTTATGAATTTTTCGATAACCCAGGGCAAAGCCTAATCCAATCAGCACAAGACCTGTTATCATGGTTCCAAATAGATAGATATCTTCGATGTCCTTCAAGGAAAGAGCCGCCAGACAAACGATCCGCCATCTCTCCCACCAGTCCATCGTGTAGCCAGCTGCGAACGTTCCATCAGGGCAGACCCGTTCCCCCGAACCCAAGCTTCTCGTCGAAAAATTGGTGTCAATTGCGTTGAGAGACCAGTTGATCAGATCCATAATTTTCCAAGTTTGGAGAGCAGTGCATAGAGAGTCTCTCAATAGATGAGACGAGACAAGAGACAAAAGCAGGGAAAATAAGGGCAAGGACGGGGAGTGAAAAATGTGACCGCCTCCGCTAAGAGCAAAATGAGAAGGCATTGACATTGTTACGTCATTATCACGTCAAGACATTGTTTTTATTTGCTATTATAAGGTTAGAGATATAATTTTTTAATGGACATTTATAATTATGAATTTTTCTCTGCTTATGTTTTTCAGAACACATTCTGGTTTGGTCTGGGAGGATGTTGTCTGTTTCTCATTCCCAGCATCATTTTTTGTGTAAAACTCGCCAAATTTTACCGCAGGATGGACACTGAAGACGTCTTTGATGAGTGAGTGAACACATACTTTATCAATTTAAGCTAATCATTCTTACTCTGCCTGTTACGTGTGGTCTTGTAAATGGATGTAGCTTGATTTAAACAGCAAGGTAACGTTCACTGTTCAGTGTTTGGTACACTTCCTCTTCGTACCGTACCTTCAAGAGCCGTGTTACATTTCTTATATCCTGGACTTCTGATTCTATTTTCACATTTTCACAATATTTCAGTTCAGGTTACTTGACACTTCACTTTCTGATCACCAATGACATCTCCTTGTCTTTCCATCCCTGTATTCCATCTTTCTTTTATGATTTCTTCTTGTCATTACATCCTAAACTATTTTTGCTGAGGAGTTCTACATATTCATATTTTTTTAATCAATTATTTGACTGTAATCATAACTCATTCATTCTCATGCTCCTGTTTCTGTCACAAACACATAATCTTTTCATTCATATTCACTGTTTTGTTTACAGTAGTGTGGATATTATTGTCAGTGATTATCATAATGATCCCCTATATGGCATAAACAACCCCGTGATGAGCAGGTAGAGTATATCCCCGGCCTCTCCGTGCATGCTTACTGTACATCAACATTGTGAGAAAACATTTTTTTTACTGTCAATTGCATGTGGGATATTTTATTTCTGTGTATCACGTATACAGTGTTGGGTAAGTTACTCTGAAAAAGTAATTAATTACTAGTAACTAATTACATATTCAATAGTGTAATTAGATTACTGTACATAATACTCTCTCCAAAAAGTATTTAATTACTTATTACTAATTGTTTCTATATCCTACATCAACCTTGATTAGAATTGATTCAGGGATAGACATGAAATGGCTTTGAAAATTAAAGCATAAATTCAGAATCATAATTTTGATGTCATTTCCACAATTGAATATATTACACTGTATTTAGTTCAAGTACATCAGAAGTAACTTTAATTAAATTACTGAAAAATAAGAGTAATCCCTTACTTTACTTAGTAAAAGTAACTAAATAACAGTAACTAATTACTTAGTAACTAGTTACACCCAACACTGTACTTATATCAACAATACCGGTCGAATCACAATGTAATGGCTAATATGCAAAATTACTTCATTCATTATTTTGTTACTGTAATGATAGTATCATAAAATAACTTTGAAAAACATATGACGTATCAGTAGCCCAATAGTAAACTTTTGAAGCCATGCAAAAACTATCATCTATACCATGGTAAAATAAACTGGACTGCTATGCATTTCCGATCTAACTCCTTTTAGTATAAAAACCCTGAAAAGGGTTGGCTTTATTTTTATACATTTTCAACCGACACAATTGTGAAGATATGTAATATCCGTATTATATAGTTTATTAGCCATTACGTGAATTTTTGGAACTAGCCTGAATGTTTGATTGTTTATCGTTGCCTGTTGATCTGTATAGATTGCCGATGTCTGTAAGAACCTTATGATTTATTATGACCACAGTATGTTCTTTTTTCTTAGCATGAGTCTTTACCCACTGAGTATAGTTCTTGTCCATTGCATGAGAGTTTCCGCTCAACAGTTTCATTCACATGAACCTGGATGTGTTTCAGCTATCCATCCTATGACACAATGAGGTGGTATTCCCACGCCTCTGCCCCCCCAAGACAGCCTGACTGGTGACACATATTCAATTATACATTTTCACATGCGATATACAGATGTCACACACATCTTACAGGTACAAAATCCTTCAACAGATCTCTCGGCCGTTCGCCCACCATTCATCTTTCTGCATTAGCTGTCTATTCATCTCCTCTCATGAGTGGTTTTCACATCACTTACATCGTTCCTCTTGTTTTACATGTTCCTCTTCTTCTGCCCATGATATCTGAACCGTCTTCAAATGAACTTTCTGTCCATGTTGTCACATGAACCATAACCATTACAACATTAACCTGTTATACCTTTGCTATTTCTTCTTCTTTCATTTGCCATGCATGCATAGTTCTCATCACAAATTCACTCTTACTCAATGATAGCAGCATTTCAGCCATCTGCATGATTCACATTCTATTGTTTTTCATGGAAGTTTCCTCTAGTTTCATTGAAGTCCTTTGTTTTGTCATGTAATCTGTCAAGTGTTCTTTAACATATTGCATGACTACCTTAAACAACTCAGCCTTTGATCATTTTATTAACTTCGCCTCACCTCGTCATTTCCCAATTCAGTAATAGTGATGTTTCATTGTTTTTCCTCTACAGTGGTACAGAGAACTGGAACTAAAGAGAGGTAAGAAATTCACATGTCTGTAGTCAAATATCAAGCTTGTAACTGCGCTCAGTGCACTAAGTCTTAATTCTGTTTTATATTCCAAGGTTGAGGACAAAGAAGACAAAAGGAGAAAAGGGAAAACACAGAAACTGAAATTAGAATTATTTCAGTTTCTTACAATAAAACTTACTCATTCCTTAAGTGAAGAATTTTAAGAATATGTGACTAGAATTTATTGTACATGGAAACTTTACATGGTGATCTTTTTGTACACTTTCAAAAAGCTTTTGAAAGTTTTATATATTTTTTGTTAATGTTTTCTATAACATGTCCCTTAGCAATAATTGTGGGTACTCCTAGAATATTTTTAGATTTTTTATTGCTCTTTAACATGATCTAAAAGGAGAAAGTAAGGCCTGTTTTGTTGGTCTATGCACTGTTCTATTGTATAGTTAGTTTTCATTCTTGGAGTCAAACCAAAATAATTCTGAAACTGCTAAATGACTAAATGTGAATCAAACAATACTATTGTGTTTATCTAGGTAAAAAGACTGTCAAAGCAGATAACAAAGAAATATTTACTGTAGAAAATACTTTGTTGAAAATTTTGTGTACAATTTTACTTTTTTACATTTTGTTGTTCAGTGAATCCATTATTTAATTCTTAATTTCCTAGTAATATTTCTATGTATGTTAAATGCAGTGAAAAGTCTGAAAGGGGAATTCACTAAGAATGAATTGCGCCCGATAAAGGTGTTTATATGCACATTCTCTGTGCCAGTTTAACACCTGAATCACTGTAAGAATTATGCAAAAACACGAGGTAAAGCTGCAAACTGCCTTTATTTGCAGGCTGCATCGAGCAAATATGAAGTTGTGTAAATATAAGAAAATAAGACACAAAAATAAGAAAATCTGCAATGATCTAGTTTGCTTGGAAAGTAAAAACTGAAAGATGACAGCCTATTTTAAAATTCAAGATGCACTGCTATTTCGGCGCTGTTTGCTGCTTTTTAAGCTGTTCAGTGAATCGCCCCTTCAGATTTCTGTAGAACTTGATCTAAAGCCAAAGTCCTAAAGTACTGGTTTATCTTAAATGTTTGTAATGTAAGTACCATTATAACACAAAAACAGGATGATAAAAGCCCACAAAACCCTTTGCACTGCTAATGCAGTGCTATGCCAGTTGAGCACATATACTGAACAACAGTTAAACACTATACCACTAAAACCAAATTCTTATAATAGATTGGAGTTAATGTTAAGCAAAGTTTTTGTTTCTTGTCTTTTGAGTGTCTTACTGTATTTAATTATTTTCTTTCTTTGTCCACATCAATACAAGAAAATATTTGGCTGTGTTAGATGTTGTCAAATACACAGTGGTCATAAAGTGTCACACAGTCGTTTTTCATCTTTTACACACAAATAAATATCTTAATACTCAAATCACATTAGTGATGGAAATGTAAATGCACTTCCCATGCTGTGTGTCACTTTATGTGTGTTTTGCATTGATATAGTTCTCCAGGGTCTCGTTGTCACTCATGTTACGAGGCTCTAAACACTTGTACCATATGTTTCACATTTTACTTTGTGACACTGGTTTACATGAGATTGGAAGATGGAATCAATGTGAAAGATATAATAAAAACTCAGCTCATGGTATTTTGTGGTGCTCTTTGTCAAAGGCAAGTTAAAGGCACGGATGCAGTAGCTGGCTCTACGTGATCATTAAATAAGCTAAATGTGTCACCAACAGATGTGACAACTATGACAGATAACACAAAAAGTGTTAGAACAACTTTCATTTTATAATGCATCAAAATGCGGGTAACAGTAAGTCTGTTCAAACAAAAATTGTGAGAAATAAAAATTTTGCGAGTATGTGTTTTATGTCATACTGAATCAAATTCATACACATGTACATGAACAATTTTTATATATGAATAATGACCCATAATACATATTGGATTACAGCTATAGGAAAAACACAATGCTGTAAGGAGTTCTCAAATGTTTTCATGAATGTCCACCATTAGTAGAGCAATATTTTATTTAGTCACTGTGTATATGAGCATTTGTGTTACATTCCTCTCTGTTGCTTTCTGCAATGCGATAAATCAGCTTCTGAAGTCCAATTCCTTCTATAGTTTTTGTGTGGCCTCAGTCATGAGTTGGCACACAGGCTTGTGCTTGGGCCAGTGTTTCACCTGACACTCTCTACAAGCAAATATCAGACAATTAAAATAATGAACAAATAATGTAAAGTTTTATAATATGCTAAACACTGTCAAAGCTTAAACCTTGAAAGACAAAGCCACACATAAATATACAATAGGGTCCCTTAAATATTTGTCTCTTATACAGAAATGACCTTATTTTCACTTTCTGCTATTGATATACCTGTTGCAATACCATTCTCCTTGACAGCGAGAGCAACGTTTTGCACCCTGTCTTCCACAAGCTCCACACTTGGGTTTGTCTGGGATTAGATTCTCCATCAGATCCAGATTATATGTGTTTGCCAACCTGATCAGAAAGGTCAGAATTCATTTGAAACTAATCCATATACAGTCATAACTAATTCCATGTGTACATTAACTCCTCATGTTATTTATATTTCATATACACATCAAATCAAGTCAATCTTACCTAGTAGCTTGCTCTCTTAATTCATTCTCCGAGGGGTTAAAAACATGTGTCACTTGGTGTTTAGCTATGGCTTTCCACTTGTTGGAATTCTCGGTTACGATATAATTCCATATCTCTGGCAACTAAATGGCAAAAAACAACTACAATGATGAAACTATGGACAAAACAATGTAAATTATTAAATTGTGTGTTTGCTAGAGTACCTGCTCCAAGATTAAATCTTTTTTAGGAGGTGCTGGATCTGAGAGAGCAAGGTGACTGAGAAAGTTCTTGAGATCAACTAGGTTTGGTAACTGATCTATCACAGTGTCTGTCAAAAATCCACGAAGCTGCAAACAATCATATAAAGAATACTAAAGAATTACATGTATTCTCAGGTAAATACACTGAATGAATCAGTACAGACATTGTATAAATATAGTTTTTAAAGGCTATATGATACAGTTTAACATTCAGTATGAGAAACACCCAATCTATGTCTTACCTTTAAGAGCTGATTTATGTTGAAGTTATTGAAATCATATTTTCTTTGGCAGTCTGGTTTGAGTACCAGGTTTAGTAGAGCAATCCACACCTGGCCATCATGTTTACTCAATTTTAGCTGATCCTCAGGCAGAACAGGCCTCCACTTCCCTTCTGTGTATTTCTCTTTACCTATAGAGCAAAAACTATCCAGTCATGGCTAGAACATTGCTGGTGTTGAGTTCTTACGAATTCTTATGATCTCACTGGTTACCAATTCTTAAAATCTCACTGGTTATGTTCACAATACAAAAATATGGTCGTAAACAAGAGTGTAAATCCTTTTAACCAAAAGTCAAAGATTTTTTCACAGGCACTAGATGGAAAAGGTGCTTAAACACATTATTTGTGACCCTTTAAGCAGAACAGGATAATTATAAACTCACACTGTTGAATTAATACAGTTGTCATTGCAAAACACTGACCGTGTGAATGTAGCCACTGTAAGGCTCCTGAATGAACAAGAGAGGAAGTGCAACACACATGGTCAAATTGAGACTTACCTCTGTTCCAAGGGCAATTTTCCACCAGCTGAACCAGCACACAGGGTAAATTATGTGTGCTCAGCATCCTTGAAAGCACACTAAAACTCAAGCTATATTAAAAAGAGAAATTTCAGCATTTATTAATAGACATATGAATTGAAAAAATGAATTGCATTTACGGGTTGTATGTGATTTATAATAATACCTCTCTATGTGATCAGTGATGTAACACAACACTGATAGAGCCTTGACAGAGATTTCAAACTCCAACATATCACTTTGCCTCTGCAGATCCTACAACAAATAATAAAGTCTACAGGTAAATGAAAAGCAACATGTGCCCAGCATGTGGTAAATTAGATTTTATGTGCACAATTTCTTAAGAGATTTCTTCTGGGAATTGAACCCTCCCCCCCAAAAAATAAACAGGGACGCTGCCAGACTTCATGGGGCCCTGCAGGGGACAGAAATAAAGGGCAGGCCCCAGCCCCCCCATACCCACCCCTGTGGGTCACCCTCTTATCCGACCAGACGGCAGCCTTGAAAAAAACAGTTTTTTACCTGTATGGATGTGCCGTCTGTTTGCTGTACATGTGTAATTCGGTCCTCAGCAGGGACCTTATGACAGACAGATTGTCCGGCCAGCAGAGTGAGTTTGCGATGACAGTAATCCACCAGGTCAATTACAGCATCATCCGCTGCTTCACTGGATTCCTGAATGTGTAACCGACACAGATATTTTCACATATAACTACCATTCTAAAGTGGGTTTCTGATTCTTGGTCATCTTTTTTGATCAATAAAAACTAACAAGAACCATAAACCAGGCATTTTGTGAAGCGCTTACCTTGTGATACATTATTGTCTCCAAGAGGTTTATAATGGTAGCTTCATGGTGAATCTGAGGTTGTGGAAATTAGGTAAAAAAATGCAATGGCTTCATTTGTATGAATCATATTCAAATGCTGGATTATTAACTCATTTGATAGAATTTATGAATAATAATTATTTAAAAGATTAATAAGGATGCTAAAGTAAGTCAAATATAAGACTCACCACCATGTAAAGTAGAAATGTGCTCTTTGGATTAAAGTCCTTTAGTTTACAAATTATAGGGAACACTTTATGTTTCCAGACTTCTGTAAGTATCATTGCATGTACCAGTGTGGGAATCTGGAAAAGTAATCCACAAACAGACGTTTTAGTCCCCAAACCAGAAAGTGTTATTTTTTAGATAAACATTAAATTACCTTTCCCAGTGAAACGAAGAGGTCCTTAACAAATTCCTCTTGACTAGATTGAGCATTCAGAATAGCTTGCATGTTAAGTTTTTCAATGAACTCATGCTGGCGAAACCACCTTAGTGAAAACAAACAAGACATTAATCGATAGATGAGAATGACGGACATGTAAGAAAACTTTAACAACGTGTTTACGTCACTTTTTGATGAAATATTTAGGCTACGTACTTCGGACTTCCGATTTCACGCAATGACATCTTTTCTAGACTTTGAATATATAATTCAGCTTCTCCGTGTAAAAGTACTGCATCCATCGTTTCTGGAAGATCGTTGTGAAAAATAAACGTGTTTGATTCCAGGAAACAGTGCGGATACAAGCTTCCTCGTTGTCTCTATGGTTACAGGTAAACACTGACGTGAGCGAAGGGGCGTGGCTCTCTCTGTGTGCATGCATGCGTGTTAAATTTGATCAACTTTTTAGTGTACAAAATACTTTTAATTAATAGATTTATCTCTTAATACTTTTTTCTGCTTGGGTAATGTGTTGTGCTCAAAATATTTTTTTCTTGTGCTCAAAATAAATTTTTACATTTTTCTTGGGATGTTTTTCTTGTACTCAGAGGTGCAGCTTCGGTGCCACTTATCTGTGGTATGATGTGCTCACAGACTGGCTCAGGCTCTTAAAGACAAACTGAGGTTTTGCTTTGTTACTTTTCTGCCCAAAAATACTATAAAATGTCATTAAAACTGTGTGAAATAACATCATTTGTGATTCTGCTTAAATTTAATATACAGAGATTTGAAGTTTACCCCATATGGGGTCAGAATGGTACGTTGACACATCAGAATAAATAAATAAAATATATATCACCCACAAATAAATGTTTCACAAAAAAAAATCCACAAATGCACAAAAAGCTAATCATAAATATATATTGAATTCACAAATAAATAACATTTGCAAGTAAAATAAATGTTTGCAAAATTATTTTAATTGCATTCATTTGTGTATGGCTTACTGCGCATTTGTGAATCGCTGCACGCATTTGTATATCATTGCATGCATTTGTGGATCGCTCTCTGTGCACTTGTGAATTATAAATAATTTCTAAGGTCAAGACATGAAGGCAGTTCACAATAAGGTGTACTCCACCCACTATCTACTTAAGCCATTCGTGTAACTTCCACTTGCAAGTTCTAGCGTCAGCCAATCAGAGCGAAGATTGAAGATTCAGAGAGCAGACATACATTTACATTTACATTTATGCATTTGGCAGACGCTTTTATCCAAGCGACTTACATTGCATTATCCTATACATTTATACATAGGTATGTGCAATCCCCTGTGATGGAACCCACAACCTTGTGTTGTTAACGCAATGCTCTTACCACTGAGCTACAGGAAAGCTATCACAACATGGCGGTCGAAAACGTTTGATGTACTGAAACAACAAGAATAGCCTATTCTTTTTACCACCCACTAAAGATTGTGTTCTTAATAATAGGCTTACAGTTTATATTGCGTTATTCTATTAGAAACGTTCATCACTTGGTAACTGAGTTATAAAAAGAAAAGACCAGTCTTCTTGAAATATATCAGACTCATTTTCTTTGGCTGTCTTTGTGTGACAGTGGCTCCTCGTATAGAATTTTTTTATAGTACATGTAGCACTTCAAGTAAACTAGGTGAGAATGGGTTAGGTAAATGCTTTGTTAATTGACTTTACATGGGTTCCAGCTGAATTGTTTTCTTTGTCTTCTCTTTCAACTGAAATGTCTTTCACATCAATAGTCAATAGGCCCCTATGTCAGCATGTCTGATTATATAATGTCTTGGGAAAGTTTTAGACCCTTTAGGTTCAATGAGCACAACCACTCCCATGTCGAACACCCCCGCCTCCACCCTGCCCCAAGAGTACCTTAAAAAGAACATAAACCAAACCACAAAATCATCAACACGCACAAACTCTCAAAATGTTTGCACAAATATCATACCAGGCAAATCTTACCCACGTTTAATATACTCAGTTTCATTTCTCCCATGCATATACCGTTCTATACAGTCTAGTTCTATATGGAGTGCAAACACAGACACACACACTACTGTATAGATAATTACAATCAGTTCTTTCAGGCCACTCCAGACTAGAGACTGGAGGCTCCCCAGAGGTCTGAAGAGATGAGTGTGCCCTGTTCAAAGACCTCTTTGTGGGGGCAGTGTTTATAAACCCAGTCTGTACCTCCAACACCTTCTGTACAGTCCTAAACCTCTCTTCCTCTACACCTCCGTTGAATGCCCTATCCGTCTCTTCAACCGTCCACCATGAGAGCTTTACGGAGTGCTGCTCTCCTCCTGGCAGGCGTCATCTGGACCATCAATGCTCAGAGCAGCCACAACAACAGTCACCCAGGCAACCATAACCAGGGGAACAGCATCAACCACATTGAAAGCACCCAGACCAACCAAAAGCAGCAGCAGCCGAAAGTAAGCATATCGGACGAGCCTATTTCTTTCAACACCAAAGCAAAAGACGCTTGTAGCATGGTCATCTCCAGCCAGGCCAACTTCACTAAGCTCCGTGTCTCCTGCAAGAGCAAGGGAAAGTCTTACTGGTGTGATTTTCTGGGCAAACCTAGCTTGTGTAAAGCATACAAGAACAACCCACGCCACTACTTCACTCAGATGATGTGGGACTTGAGAAAGCTCCACAATGCCTGCCAGGGTCCACGCGTCTACAAGCCACACATGTGCCGCTCCGCCTCAGACGAGGTCCAAATGTCCTTGCACACATCCTGGCCCAAAATCTCCAAAGTGAAATCGACACAAGCTCCTCATGATCGCAACGAGAACCAGCAAAAGCAGCAGCAGACCAAGTTGAGCAATAGCACCCCTAAGCCAGCAAAACTACAGCCTAAACCCCAACAACCGGCTAGATCAGCATCCAAACCAGCCAAGACCGCTGCTTCCAAGCCTGTCTCTCCACGTAAACCAGCCAAGATCACCACAGCAAGACCCACCGTGTCGGAACAGGAGAATGATACCACCAAGCTGGCAGAGGAGTATTGCTGGAGTAGTCTTCAAGGAGTTTGCGCCTATTTCATCAGCTTTTTCCAGAATTAATTGATCACCACCATTGGTAAGTACAAAGCCAACAGAAATGCATGTGTCTGAAGATATATTTAAATTAGATATCACAATTCCTGACAATGAGATATTTATAGAAAATGATTGTGTAAAACTAACTATAAACATGAAAGAAAGACCAAAGAAGATGCGTCAACATCAATAATGCTCACATACAAGTTATACAAAAAAATCTTCCTTGTATTGTTAATATTAACTCTAAAAGTAGGCATGGTTAATATGTACAGTGGGTAAAAATGTTGTTTTTGTGTGTTTGTTTGTAAAATAACAAACCTGTGGACTCCATGAAACATCAATTGCCACTTTATTTTTATATCACGGTGGGGTCTTTCGATTAAGTTTTGTTGTTTTCATACTGATCTGATGATATGTTCTATTCCCCAACCCCCCAAAACCCCCAACCCTGATTCAAGATTTTTAATTTTTCATTATCCCTAAATAACAATAATGCATTTTAATATGTTTAAGCATGTTTTTTATTATCTTTAATAAAATACACCTTCCTATGAATAATATGGGAAGAACATGAGAACATTTACTCAAAAGAGATCATGTTCAATATAACTGTCTGTCTATTACTGTTTTTCATTTAACCCATCTTTCTTCTGTCCACTCTGCAGGTTTGCAGAGTCTTTCCACGAAGGACCACAGCTGTGTGTGTTTGTGTGTGTGGTTTGTACAGTACAGTGCTTTCGTGCTTGTGTGTATTTTTCCGTCTGTATCTATGTATGTGCTGTCAGTGTGTTTTGATATAAATAAACATTTCTGGTAATAAACCATCTTGGTCTATTTGGTCATCTTGGTCATGGGTATGGATTATGCTTTTCATCTGAGGGAAACTAATGTATCTTTTTTTAGCATTCAGGTTTTGCCACAGGGTGTGATAAAGTAATTCAGGTGAACAAAAATCTTGTCTTGTCTCCCTATTTTTTTAGACCGGCACATGTAGGAGCTCGTCAACACCACTTGAGGGCAGTGTTGCGTATCCTTTTAAAAAGTAAAGTTTATTTAAAAACCCAAGACATTTTTTGGTAAGGCAGGACGACTGATCATTATAAATGTAATCCCTGTAACAGCCTTAAAGTTTCAAACGTTACACAGCTTGAGTGTTGACACGCCTCCCAAACAGATATACACCCTTCACACACAACACAAATCTGACAATATTTTCCAAATGTTGTGTATTGTGTACACCACAAGTTTTCTATTAACTATACTTAAACTTATAAATAGTATTATGTATAATATTATGAATGAATGTTGGTGGAAACGTGGGACATCAAATCTATTGCCGTAATAGAGGATTTTTCATGTGAAGATGGAGAAAATGAATATGTGACTCAGGTGACGTCTTGAAGATGACCGCCTGAGTATCCTGCAGCATTTTTAATGTTTAACTAGACACACACAGTAGCAGTCACCAGACATCATGAATTATATTGCCTGTGCGATAAGAGTATACACTGAACAACTTTTTTTGCTGACTGATATGTTTTTTTCAGGGATTAAAGGTAGCAATGCAGAAATGTTAAAATGTAAAATGTTTCTTAATCTCGTGGTAAATGAAAAACGAAAATACATGAAGACTTTCAGTGTGTATGAAACTGTACCCTACTTGTTGACTTATTGTTCACAAACCATGAGGTCCTGCACATGTCCCTTCACATAGGGAAATTTAATCTTTTAAGCTCTCTCTTTCTTTTTTCTGTTAACTGTTTCATTTTCCAACTCCCACTGTTTCTCAAAAGTGGCTTCTATTCATAAACTGCATTGAACATTCCATATATTGATACACATCACACCGTTCAAATGTAGATCATCTTTAATTTACAATATTATATTTTAATGTATTCAAACAACTATGCTGCTTCAATTAAGATTTCAGAGACACAACAAAAGTAAATGAATAACTGGCCAGCTACAAAATGAGGCCACAACAACACAAGCACATTATGTGTTTGACCCCCTTTACATGAATGAGCACCCACTATGACCTATATGTCACATAACATAATGCAATACTGTTATGAAATACAGTCCTTAGATTCCTAACCATCCATGCATGCATGAGTTCCTATGAAATTTAGAGTGGTTTCAGACATCAATCACTGCAAAGTTTAAAAAATGCCTTAAAACTCAAGCCACGGGCTATGAAAGGCAATTTCAAAGTTCACGCCTTTTTTTAAATGCAAATGTATGATGACGCACTCGGTGGATTTATGCAGGTCTGTGTGTGGAGCTCATTGAAGGATTTCTCACGCGAGTCTCACGCGAGTTAGTGGGTGTGTCACTCCACGTATAAATACCACGCGTGTGTTCATTCTGACGTAAAGCGTTCCGAAATCCAAACATCACCCGTCTGTCCTCCTGTTATTGGTGAGTTAAACGAACTTGACTGCATTTTGGTGTACTTAGGATTTTGATGTTGACTTTCCAAAACTTGTAAAATAATAGATATAGCAGACTGAAAAAACAACAACATAATGAATGGAATTTCTTGATATTTCTCAGATCGTCACAGTTGGAAATATGTCATTCCGTCGACATTTTGCGCTCCTGCTGTTCCTCGCGTGTCTCTCGCCGCTGATCTTCACTGCTGAGAGTTTGAAGGGTGCTGGAAGAAAAGAAAAGAAGCAGCAGAGCCGAGGTGATAACAACTTTGCAGTTGTCAAAGGAAAATTCAGAACCAAGGACAAGGCGCAATGCTCATGGGTGGCGCGCGGAGAGGACAAGTACACTTTGAGTGTTACGTGCAAGCCTGGAAAAGGGGATGAATTCACCTGTAAATACACTGCCAGGCCCGCGTCATGTCCTGGATATGTGGCTGAGCCTGGGACTTACTGGGCACAGATTACCAGATCACTTAGGAAACAGAAGAAACTGTGCTCCGATCCGCGCTCCATACTGAGAACTGGCATGTGTAAGAGCGCGCCACAGGAGGCACATTTCAAGCTAACCGAAACAGCACACGAGAAATCCCACACGAAAGAGAAGACACCGCTAAGAGAGAAAGAGATGACCACGAACGCAACGACGCCGGACACAACGCGCAAGTGCGCGCAGCACAGCGATCACAGCAAGATCGCCAAAGAGAAGTGCGGAGATTCCTGGGCGAGTCTCTGCACGTTTTTTTTTACTTTAGTTCAGAACGGAGACTGTTGAGTGCTTGAGAGATTTTAATGCTTATGTTGTGTTGTTTTCTTGGTAGTTCAATTTGATCTAATTCACTATTGTAGTCGATTTGTTGTCATACCAGAACAAAGGTTTACTAAACTTTTTAGTAAGAAATGTCATTAACATCATTACCAGCACAAAACCAAAAAACCCAAATCATAACAGATATGGTGAGGCCTATTCAAAACCATGAAAGAACTGCATAGGCCTATTTTAAAGTTGGCAAAAGTGACCCAAATAAAGAACCACCCTTTGACTGATAAGCCTATATACCATTGAAATGTTGTTTACTGTAAAACTGTAAACAAAGTTTATTTTTCTATTTTTTACTACCGTATACAGAAAAGTGCACTGTGATGATTTTGTCAAATGCAATTCACTGACTTCTAGGATTACTGTATTTAAGACAAATAAAAATGGTATTAAAAAGCATTTTTACAAATTCCTTATGCCAAAAATGTTCAATAGCTTATTCTTCAAATAACATTCTATGTCAATATTTTGGCATGATATCAATATTTTGACAGTATATGCTATGGGCATACATTTTTTACTCAAAAATACTCATCATTTCAGTCAAAGAAGAGAAATACTGTTACAGACCAAACAGTAACCAACATTTAAAACATGTATAATTTCTCGCATGTTTCTGTAATTTCTGTCAGTTTTCAGGTAACAATTTTACACATTCTACAGAAATAAATTCAGTCAATCTTGTGGTAAATGTCTGGTAATAGTAACTATTTAGAAACGTCATTCGTTTAGCTTGTTGGGACATAATGGTACAAACTCGGCCACGGGATGGCGGACAAGAACAGAACATACATAATAAATTACTTTCTATACTCTAAAGCCACAAAAACTCGAGCTAATTACAAAATATGCTAATGATTATTTTATCTGATCTCTTGCTTCAATATACCCCACCACACACACTTTAACAAACACAACCTCAACAAACTTTAATTGTGAAGAAGTGGAAGTCAAAAAGTAGCCACAGATTCCACACAGCTTAAGTTACATCTGGTGCAACTCGATTGTGCTTTTCCCACCTCAGTTTCACATCCAGACCATTAGACTTTTTTACACATAAAGACTGGTCTTGTGCTCCTCTTATCAAATCAAATGCCTGTACATGTTTAGGGTTTGGCTATAGTTCTGGGTGGACATAGTTTAGTATTAAAGCAAAGTCTTTGCTTTACTGCAATATAATAAATTAAGCTGAATATTTTTTTATTAATTATAGATTTTGGAAAAACATTGCACAATTATTTTAAAGGACATTATTACTTTTTGGAATATTTATTAACAAATTGTTGCTGTCCTTCTGAAACCTCTAGATTTTTTCAGGAAATGAAAAAAACGGTACTTTTTAAATGACTAAATACTGTGTTGTCATGCACTTTTTCATACTTTTTATTGGTCCGAAATATGCAAAACCCAATGACAAACATAAAGGGTGACTATAATAATATTGATTTACGACAAAAAATAAAAATCATAAAATGTGGAGATACAAGGTTTCAGAAGGACAGCAGCAAAATTATTTATATTCAAGGAACAGAGAGGCGCTGTCCTTGGTATTGAATGTGACTGGGTGAAAATATTTATCAGGTGATTTAATAGGAATCTAATAGATTAAACAATTAAAAGGCAGGAAGTAACAAGTATTTATGTCACCAAAACAAATGCACCCTCTGTCACTGTAAAAATTCCAGTAAAAGTAAAATTACTTGTTTTTTAAAAAAAATATGTTTTTCTTGTGAATTAGCAGTCTTTTTCTGTGCTTTGAAATATGTGCAAAAACTTAAGAAATCTGTAAAACTGCAGGTTTTTACATTGTTTGTAAAAAATCGGTACACAATAACAGTAAAATTCTGTAAAAAAAGTACAGTAGGCTTGATAACCCACAGATGTGAAATTTAAAATATACATAAAAAATGTCTTCAGGATGTACTGTAACAGTATTGTGTAAACGGTTACAGTACATTGTAAAAAGAGTGGTCACTTATTTATCTACTTCTGGAAATGCAGATGGAAAACCTAACACATCCGCACAAGTTAGTTAAGATCTTTTCATTTAGGCCTATGCTAAAGTTTCAAACTAAGATACAAGATACTAGTAAACCAGCACAGACACAGACACACTTTACTGCCAAGAATGTTGTTGTAAAGGTTAAGTTTCAGTGGCAGTTTTCAGCTTGTTCTCTGGTTACACACACCTGTCCTTTCCTACAAAAGATCCCACTAAATGTTCCATTCCTCCTGAAGAATGAGACCCATAATGAGCCTCATTCTCCTCATGTAAAGGTCAAATGACTCAGTCACATGACCATCCATGATATTCCCTCGAGCAACAATTTTTTAATCTTTCATATTAGTTTCCCATGAGCACTTACTCAACTGCACAAAATTGACGTTGATTAACGTACATGGCCATTCTGTGATAAATCCTCAAATCTGGGTGGTCTGTGCATGTGTGCAGGTAATGCATGTGTACACATTCCTATGACAGCAGACAGTGGATATGACCAGGAAGCAGGAAACATAAACATAACACAGTCAACAGGAGAGAATTAGAAGAGGATCATTGGATGCACGCACACCCACCCACCCACACAATTCACGTCCATGATGTATACTTACAAGTACTATATGATTTTCTCTTAAATGAAGGTAACTCTAAAAATAGAAAAAATTCTTTATCTCTATTCCGTTTTGTTACAAATTGTATTTTTTTAAGCTGTTTTTGCAACAATTCTAAATAGTGGAAGCGTTATAGAAATTCATTTTATTTAAAATATATTTTATCAAGTATTATTGTTATTATTTAATTTAATGAAAAATGTAATAGTCTATGAGTTGAAGTCTATTTACAGCCCATATACAGCCCACCTCTAAATGGGTGATTGATTCTCAAGAAATCTTGATTTTGTTTTTACAAAAGGCCTTAATATTTTTCATTACGGCAACCATTTAAAACTGTCAATCCCAAAGCATGTCTTGCTAAAAAAAGCGAAACCATGATGCCTAAGCAAATACAAAATTACACATGTCAAATACATTCTAATGCTGAAAACTACATGTATCGGTTTTTCAAGCAAGAAAACAGGAACACAGTGCATAGCATCAAATAAAGTCATCCATGTGTGGGTGGGAGATTCAAGTTTTTTCAAGTCGGAGTTTAAACAGACTAGCATTCAGTGGAAAGCAGCATTTCACCCTCTACACACGTATGGTGGAGGATATGTGTATTCACCTGCACCTGATCATGTTCTTACATGAATGTCGGAGCACCTGGGCCGCCGGAAGGGCAAAAAGATCAAAGCCGTACAATCCCGCAAAAGGTATAGGGATTGGCTTTGAACACGCATGAAGACACAAAGAAATATCAACATCTATGAATACCCTCGATGTCTCACACACACTCACATGACCTCAAAAATGCAATGGAGCATCTTTACAGACCTACTTTGTCATGACAAGCTTTTCAGTAACACATTTTTTCTTTTTCCCTCTCATTCATTTACTCACTCATTCTCACATGTACACAAACGGGAGATGTGTATTGTTCGGTGGGCTGGGTTTAACACTTGTTTCTTTGTGTGGCTGAGGTGGCCTGACAGTTACACCCCTGAATTCAGACAGTCCTACTGGCCGACCACATGCCTTGTAGTCACACCTATTGGTCCACATCTGCCTCTCTTTACTGAGGGTGGGGGTGACATATTTGATCTTACAACCATAATACATTTAATCACTTACATTGTACTGCCAAAGTAGGTCAGATTAGAACTTGGCATGGTTATATGTTTTGCACGCTTTGTTTTCCTATAGCTCAATGAGAAGAGCATTGTGTTAACAGCACAATGATCATGGCTTTCATTCAACACACATACTGATAAAATGTATAGCTTTTTGGATTTGTAAAAATGTAAATATACTTTTACAATCACACAGAAGTTCATATGTACACATAGCCAACCCTTCAAAGAAATTTTCACCACAATTTGTCACCACAATTTGCAAAAGTAAGACTGTCCTACGTTGTACAGACAATTGTATCTCTGTAGATAACCCTGAAACACAATGGCCTGTATGGTCTGCAGATGAATTTTGCCATGCTAGTGATGCTTTCTATTCTATCACACTTTGATCACACTCTTAACAACACTTTGAGATATGAATGGTTATAGATTTTAATTTGATTTATGAGCACTTGAAATAGAGAATGACACCAGGGGCCTCATCAGCGACTTTTGACAATGAAAAGTCAGTGAAATCCCAGTTGAAGTCGTTTTTTGTAATGTAATGAAAAGAACGTTCTGTAAATATTACCGTGATATCTTTAATATTGACTGAGTAATGTGATGTAAAAGATTTAAGTCACAGTGAACAAATGGTTGAAATTAAGATTGTCTAGTTTGTCTTAGGGTAAGTATAGCCTATGTACCATTACTCTCCCTCCTTTTTAATTTTGTTATAATATTTAGCTTGTCAATTGCAACAGTTTATTATGAATATCCCAAGTATTTGAAGCTTATCATTAAAGCAATTTGGCATGTAAATGTAGATGTCGCTTCTCAATTTTTAATAATTTTATTGACTATGGCGCCTCACTGTGGGCACGTCATGTATTTCAGTGTTCAACAAGGATTGATTTTTTTAAGCCTTGATATATCCAGTTCACACTGTTACATGCCTTTCTATCAAATTGTTAACGTTCTCTGTACTAAAGCTTCTTATTGGAATTTAACATCAGCTTGAAAATTCTACAATATCTATTTCATTCTGTTCAATATGCTTAAAAGGAATATTTCAACCTAAAATAAAAATGGTGTCATTATTCAGCCTCATGTCAAACAAAATTTGTATATAACTTGTTGTTCTGTGAAACAATAAAGACCATATTTTTTGTATTGACTTCATTTGTGTTTATTATCAACAATGCATGAAACAAAGTAATGAAATTACTTTAGTAGTAGCACCCTTTTAAACTTTTTTAGTAACCTTAAACTCAAAACATACTTAAAAGAAAGGTTGACTCTATTGGAAGAATTTTGTTTTTATTTGCAGTATATAGATACATATTGTTGCACCAATCAGAGCCGAAATGTTATTACTTTAGAAATTAAGCAGTTAAGCAAACCTCTCATTTAAGCACAAATTTAGATGAAAACATACACAGATACAAACGTTTAAATATATGGAAGGAATTTCCTAATAATGACTGTTATGAAAGCAGTTATTATGATAAACTGAAATGTTGTGAAAGTTAGTTGACCGTACAAACAATAAATAAGTGAAAAGCTGCTGAATATGTATATAAAATATTGCTTCATTATGGGGTAAAATATTTGGCCTTCATGTAGATGGTAGAGTCAAAAAGTATTCTCATGAAAATTTGTAAAAGACTTCATCATTTAAAAATATATATTAGTATTTTTTCTGTGGTTTCATCTTTAGTCATAGATTTGCGGCCTAATCTTCAATGTGATCTCCAATTTGCGATTTTTTTTCTACTACACATTTCATTACAAATGAATGCCAAAATTCACATATTGCTCATGTGAATTAAATAATGCTATGCAGCACATGTCCAGCAGGACATGACATCCTTCAACTAATTTGGAATGTGAAGTTTGTGTTTGGAAGGGGACTGGTCCCTGGCCATGAGAGAGTCATAGTATCATGACCCAGGCATGGAGGGTGGGGCTTATGCATCATCACCACCACACAGCAGCAGTAGGGCTTTACGGTAGTCACCAGAGGTATCACCCTGCAGAAAAAGGATAAGAAATAAGCATACGTTTACTTTAACAACAAATTAAATCACAGCTTTTCAGCTTGTGGCAAAAAGAAACTGTTATAAGACAGCTGTATGCATAAGCATACCTGAATCATTTTATGCAGAGAAGTTGCAAACATCCTGCGGAAATCAGCACGAACATCCACCATGTCAACTTCACTGCGGGTGACCATGATCCTCATCAATGTTTGGTCATCTGTACCTGCCCCCTGCTGGACAAAAGTACAATTACATCTCAACTTTTAAAAGCTTTTCAAAACATCCATGAGCTCCTAATATGAAACGATGACACTGATATAATAATGATCCAGAGTATGCCGTAATAGGGTTGGCAATAATGTTTAACATTACTGAAACCATCCATATCTAAATAAAACAATCTATATATATTATCTATTAAGGGCCGACAACCATATTCTGCCAATTTCAAGTGCTTGTTTTACTGCTACTCACTTTCATGGAGTTGTAAAGACTCTCAGCAAAATAAGCTGAAACGCTGCGGGCACACTTCACTGAAAGATAGAAAAATATCCACTGAATTTAATTTAATTGCATGGCAAGGTTTTATCCAATTTAACAAATCTCTTTTAACCTTTGCATTTAGGTTGATTTCCATATAACTCAACTATATGACATTTTAAACAGATGAAAACTGTTGTTAACTTTGGTGTTATTAACTAAAATTGGCAATTGAAACAATCACTTAATAAGATTCTCACCGACAGCCAGCAGTACTTCTTGGAGGCTTCCAGAGGTTTCTCTCTGGATGCTCTCCTCTATCTCATACCCTGACAGCTTTCTATACTCCTCAAACGCTGTAGAAATACAAGCCATTCATTAACAGCATCAACATAATAAATACATGACAATAACAGTGTTGTTTGATGACACGTGTGTGTGTGTGTGTGTGTGTGTGCTGAATCTAACCTCTCCTAAGGTGAGCAGCACTACGATTTCCCAGTATAGTGATGAACTGGCTCTCATCAGTGCCATACTTCTGTTCACCTGCAGCAAACAATGCCTACACCCCAAGCAAATGTATTATTAAAGAGGTCATGTTGTACATTTTTATCATAACATCTAAAATTAGTCATACTTATAATCTTAATCGGACCAGTTTTTACCCTTTTTCTAACTATTCAAATAAACCAGGTGCGCTGTGCTGTGTGCTGCTGCAGCAGCTTATTTGTAAATGACCTTCTTTGCATGTAAAATCAGTAACGGTGTGTTGCTGTGTTTGCTGGTACGTCTATAAACATTTTTCACTAATTCATTATTTAACAACCTTTTGGCAATGACGAAATTACATCTTTACAGGTCCAGGACAGTTCACCACAGCTGCTACACATAACCAGTAAAAGCTTGCCACAACTTTTGACTATAATTTCAAGCAAATAAGAAAATAAATCCCACACACTAAAAAGAGGTCAATTTAATTAACAACGTTTCGGTGTACACTATATGCCTGATGAAGGTCATGAGACAGAAACGTTGTTAATTAAATTTACCACGTTGTAAGCACTGGTACTGTGCGGGATTTCTTTTATTTTTTGCTTATATTTGGACCTGTTAGTATTTTTTCCAACACACCTATACATGAAATACAGGTGTGCGAGCTTGACTGTTAATTTAAAAAATATTTATAAACCAATTATTATGTTATTGTTTCAGGCTTCTGACATTAGAAATGCAATGACCTGCACACATACACACACTCACCTGCGCATCACTTTGAATGAGGCTCTCTTGTATACCCTGCTGTCTGCTGGCCTATGGATAAATCATATTAAATAATAAATAAAAAAAATCTAGCAGGCATATGTATCCTTTCTTCATAGTGGATTAAATTGAGGCAAATGCAAATCAGTTTACACTTTGCAAAAAGATTACTATTATTTTAAATTAGAAAATTTCAATGATGTTTTTCTTTAATGTAGAACATATTACATATAAAAAAACTGTCGAAAAAGAAATAGAATTTCAAGATAGAAAAAAAAGACCAATTGTTGTTGTCACGTCATGCAATTGGATTTTTACATTTTTATTAAATTATTTATTTTGTTAAAAGATTAAATCAAAATTCACTTATTGGCATGTGATTCTATCACACGGGATGATAACACAGTGAAAGTCACAGTTCTTCCCACATGCCTGCTGGGATTCCAATTCATCCACTCATACAATGTTTCACTAAACACTTTTTGGGGACAAAATTACAGTATATTCCGTAAAAGTAATTAATACAATTTGTTGCCTCCTGTTAATGAAGTTCATTGTTAACCCTTGAATATTCTTTTGAATAAAATAAATAATGTAGAAGTAGTAAAACCTCATATACTTCCTCTTTTAAGCAGCTGTTCACAGGACAAGTTAACAAATTGAATGTAGTTCAAACATATTTTACACACTTATAGAATCATTATTTGTATCTTTAAAAAAACTACTACTGGGTTCCATACTTGCAGCAAAATAACCAGCATCCTCTGGAAGTGACCTCCAGTATCACCAGTCACAGCTTCCTCCAGGTCCTTACCATGCGCTGCATACACACGCACACACACACACACACACATTATCATCATCATCAATATCACGTCAAAGATATCACTTGAACATGTGAACATTTATAACAGAAGTCTCAGGTCAAAGAATGGTATCACACACAGTTACCTTGCTTGTAAGCACTTTTGATCTGATTGATTTCATGAGCTGGTCTGGATGCCAGGATCTCGATCAACACTTTCTCCTCTGTGCCTGCCCCCTAAGACAACAATTGAAAAGTTACAGACCAACCACATCTATCTGTATCATAAAAACGTCTGTGTGTCTTATAAGCATTTTTGATACATGCAAGAGAAATACAAAGTACTTTTTTCCTTTAATATACCTTGATGGCATCATGTAGGCATGAGACATCATACAGTATGGGAGGAGTCATCAAGGCTACAATGAGAGTCTCAAACTTGCCACCCAACTCTGACTTCAAATCATTCACCAAATCCTATATGTATGTTTAGAAGAAGGCAAAAGAATGAGAGGGTTGCTTGGATCTCAATCAAAACACCGACACACATAAAAAAAAGAGGAAACTCTTTCCCGGTTTAATGCTGGTCACCTTTCCATGCAGGGTTTTATATGCAGCTTTGATCTGGTTGCGCTGCTCATTGCTACGTGCTGTCAACAACTGCACAATAGCATCCTCATCCGTGCCTGCATAAACAAAACGAATACAAGTTGGTGACCATCATTTAATTTGGTGATATGGCAAGATGCAGAAAGACATTTTTGTAGGTGTTTTGATATTTAACGTGTTGGTCAACTCACCAAATCCTTTCATGGCCTTGAAGAGAACCTCTGCATCATTATTGGCATTGAATCCTGCATGGGGCTTCACTGTTCCTCTACCAGCCTAAAACAGTGACAAAAGCAGATAGTTCCCGTTTTGTAGGATGCATTTACTGTATTACATAGAAGACCACACCCATATTCCTTCCCACTGCAGCCAAAAGTAATGAATTACATTTTTATACACAAAAAAACATTATTACTAAACTTAAAATCGTTCAATGGAACTCTAACGTTTTTCTAAGTGTTGTCCGTCTCTTTAAGGGGCTGTGTATTAAAGTTTAGATCCTGTAGTTTTCCACATGGAAACTTTGAATGAGTAATCCAAAATAAAGTGTGTTGGTGTGGAGGCCAGTGGAATGAAAACAGAATCCCAGATGCGGACGTATGCGTTATCCAGTTAAATGCATGGTTTAATTTCAGACTTTAGCTTTTTCACATTTTGAAGCAGCAGATTTGTTTAAAATTTGCATCACGTTCAGCACGTGTCAATTCAAATTCAGGAAGTCATGCCCATTTCCTTAAAAATATCTTTCCATAAAAGATTGTGGTGATTTGTAAGAGTCACACACATTTTAAAACTCTATTGAATGTATCGAGTAACTGGTGTCTGTTAGCAGAACCAAGGAGTCACTAGAGGGGAAACACACACAGACGCCCTGTTAACCCCCTGGGGGGCAACCACAGTACTGACTCAATAACACTAGAACAGAAACAAACAAATACACATCAAAGCCACTCAGTAATAAGTTTTCATGTTAAACCTACTTTATGGTAAGACTTTGATCAAGCTAAAAGCCAGAAGTGATTTGTAAGACCAACCTCCGACAATAAAGGTGAGAAATAAGAAAGCATCTCTATACCAACAACTGTTCTTTGTACGGTAGTTTTCCAATTACAACTTTTGTTTTAATTTACACTACAATGACATTTTGTAGATTAATGATTTGATGTATTGTTTGTCTTAAATCTTAAAAGATTTAGGCCGGAGAGCTTTCTGTGGTTTTATAAGAATCTGGAGTCAGCCATTCCAACAACCAAGATTCCTTCTTGCTCGTGATAACAACATCATGCACTCTAGATTTGACCTGCCCAAAACGGGCGATTATTTGAAAAGACAATGGAAGAGCTGACCGCGCAAACACAGCATCCACACACATGCAAACGTTTAAACAATGCTGCCAGTTGGAGTCACAGGAGTCAGGTTACTCAGGCTGTCTATACAACAGGGTAAACACACACACACACACACACACTTATCCAAATAGATGGAAATTGTAGCTATAGTCCTTTCTCTAACATGACTGAACTGCCTGAGTGCTTTCTACTCTGTTTGCTTTAACAACTGATTTATAACGCAATATGCCCGTCATAACTTCATACCAACAACAAACTTTTAACAAACTTGGCTACATTCATATTGACAGTAAACACACATAGCATAACGTTTAATGTCAGAAAAATATACATTGTAAGCTTACACTCATTTTGCCATTTCTAAAACATTTATGAAACTAGTGCATCAGTTTACTTCAATTTAACAGAATGGTAGTGAAATATAGGCAGAGAAGAGGACCAAGAGTGGCGAAAAATAGGTGGGGTTCAACTTCACAAGGCGCTGCGCAGAACGATCGGCCAATGACGTCAAAGTACCGCGAGAGCGAATTGAGCGCAACCGGCTCAGTGTTGCTTTGTAACGCTCTCGCGGTACTTTGACCTCGTTGCCTATCATTCTGCGCAATGCCACGTGAAATCGAATCCAACTACAGACTCATATGCAGGAGACAGGAACGCCCAGTACCTCAACCCACATGAATGACTCATCGACTGATTCACATCTGTTACTATAACATACATTTTCTTGTTTAACCATTAGTGGTCATTGTGAAAATAAAAGTTCAAATTAATAAAGAAATAAAACAATGATAAAAGCAGTACTACTTTTTTTTAGATGCACATGAGCTTCATTGAAATTCTATAGCTTTTGACAGCAATACAATACAGAGTAAACGGACTGATTCTCTAAAGGCTTGTATTAGCCACTCAATTTACGGATTATTTCACCAGCTGTGACAGCAAGGGCGTCGACTAATTCACACAAACTGCAAAAAAAGTTCATAGCATTATTCTAAAAAGCCTATTAAATATGTGCCGAATACAAACGTGTTGTAATTGACCACTACGTGCAACAAATAATTACGTTTTGACAAAAGAGATAACTTACCATCTCTGACTCGATTCACTCCTTCAAGAGGTGGATGCTGAAAATGATAAATGTTAATACACGTTATTAACCTAATGCGGAAATGTGTTTCAACAAACGTGTACAATAGGGATAATGTGACAGAAATATTTTGCACAGGAAACTTTGAAAAGGTACAGTGATAAAGTTACCTGTGTAACGTTTAGAATATAAAAACATGTTTAAAAGAAGCGTTTATTTTTACACTCACCGTAGGAAGTGTTTCTGTTGAAGAGCAGACTGCAGTGAGACCAAAGCCGAAGCAAGAATGAGGATGAAGTACGCTAGCAGGAGGACTTAACTTGCTTGACAACAATCCGAGTGTTGAACATGAACTTCATACCACACCCTGGCAAACGACTAGAGCCACACACGCTATGACTTATGGGAAATGTCGTTTTTACTTTCTTTTCCGTTTTAATGCATTTGTGAACATGACACCAATAAATGACATGTTTAAGGCATACTAGTGAATTACACAATACATAGAACAAACGTTTAGCAATTCACAAATAAGTTTATACACTTTATTCCCCGCATATTTTATCTTTGTGATATCTGATGCAATGTAGTTCCCCACCCTATTGGTCAACACAACAGATAATATCATTATGTATAGACAAACAGACCCAGTATTTGCCAGGCAACACATTAAGAATAATCAAATACGCAAAGAGTCACATTAGACTAGTATAACACTTTTTGGGATAGTAAGCCATTGACAATTAGTTACAAATGGATAATTGTGGAACGCTGAACATGTCTATCAAATTTTCAGCCGTTGAAGCTATACAAAAAGTGCAGTGAAGAAATAAAAAGAAGGGCTAAAAACAGAAGTCTATTATTGAAATTAACTGTAAACTTTGACTTTATACTTGATTATTTTCACAAACTTTGCATGGTTTGTCTATGTACAGCCCTACGAAAGAACTGTTAAATCAATCACAAAAGAAGTTGTTTATAATGATTAGTTTTACTATATTCAAAAGGTAGTTGTAAAGCAAATTAATGTTTTGAATAAATTAGAAAGAATTAACTCTGTATACTCTATGGGGAAGGTTTCCCGGATAAAGATTAGTTTACCCCGGACTAGGCCTTAAAGGAGGCATGAATTAAAATCACAATTTTAACCCAAGCTTTTGTTATATAAGAGGGAATCGTATTCATGCGAACATCATGTAAGTGTTAGAACTGAAAACGCCCTTGTTAATGTGATTACATCTGTTATTGACATCAGGCCCAGCGAACGCCAGGTTCTGGAATGCACCTATCTATGACGACATTGATAGGTTGAACACCCCCTCCACAGAAAAATATCAACGACTAGTTCTCTAGCCCTGCCCACTGGTTCGCGCATGAAAATCCGGAAGTAACACAGGTGGCGTGGAACCATATAGAAAGAGCGAGCTATAAACAAACATGCCGTTAAAGATAGATAAATATTGTGCCACCCCTGGTTGGGGAAGAATACAGTCGCTGCATAACCTTTCTTCGGATTCCAATATTAGTAATGCGGGGTTAATGTTTATTTTTAAAGACGATCCAGCTCATGTGGGAAAACATGGAATGTTTGCTCGTTTCCTTACTCCGAGGATTCCTTCATGAACAAGGCAGAGATCGACACTGAATTTGTGGAATGACAAAAATTAAAAAGCAGGTAGTGCTGTGCCTTCAATATTGGATCCGATAGGAATGGCGCAGCTATCTTATGTGAGTAAAACATTTTTGTACTTTGCATCACTATGCTTTGTTACAGATCACTTGATGTGCCCTGAACACTTTTCGCACAATATAAGTATTACCTGGGGACCTCTAGTCATTTGTAATATTTGCAGATGTTGTCTGTGATCTGAAGCTTAACCTAACGTTAAGTCTCGAACCAAATTCACAGAAGCCTCCAACTACGCAAACTGTTGTCCAATCAATGCAGTGGGCGACAATGATATAGCCAATGGGGTTGTGTTAAATTTGTGCATGGTCTGTTTTGTATATGTAGAGTGAATGTTTTCTCCTGTAAAGCACTTTGGTCAGTCTGCTGGCTGCTGTAAATGTGCTATACAAATAAAATAAACTTGAACTTGAACTATTTATATAGTCTGCAATGTGGCATGCCCATTAAAACCGAGCATCTGCAGAGCTGGCCTCAAAACCCGTGTAGAAAATAGCCTATCGCTTCTTGATTTTTATGTTTTTTAATGGAAAAATCATGCGAACGTCATTACTAGACCTCATATAACAATATAACAGAATAAACAAGGTCAGTTCATGAGACCTTTAAATTAGGATATCTAGGTCCATAAAATATTGATTATTAGACTACAGCTTAATCCCTATCCGGGAAATCGCCCCTATATGGCCGAAGATGATATTAAAAGTCAAAAAAGTGTATATTATGCTTTTTGGCCATCTTGTCAATCAACTATGCTCAATTTCAGTTCAAATTAAAGCATTTTAGTTACTCTGTCTTTTGACTTTAGGTTCATATGAAAATTCCCAGACTGCTTCAATCACAGATGGACTGGGAGAAAATAATAGCCCACAACCTCCTGTACATCATTTCAAACTACCCCTCTCAAAGAAGTGTCTGGTTAAATAAATTGTGTTTTAATTCGGAGTGTGGCATGACTACAATAAAATCCTAATTTAAACAGTGAAATCAATCAGATTTATTGTTTTTTAAATCAAGTGATTCAGCTGCCGATGATGACTTGAAAATTCTGGCAGTTTCCAGAATATAGCCCGATGGTGGAGCGATCTATTTCATGAGAATCTCTACAAAAGTTTATCCCGTTTCCCCCACTTCCGTGTTATCGTGTAATATTTCCAACACTAACTACATGATAAAAGTTCCCCTATATTGTGAATATGTGTCCCTGCCGAACGTAAACACATCTTGTGTCCGAGCGGACCCCCCTATTTTCTGTGTAAATGGAATACGACCGGTCGGATATATAAATATCCTCGTGAGCAGCTACGCTGAGAAACGCCTTGTCATAGAACTCTCGGAGGAGTGGCACTTTCAGACCTTTGCAAGCATGGAGTGGAAACCGATGGAAATCAACCCAGAGGTTTATCGTTATTTCATGATTTAGCTTCGCTAGCTAGTGTACTGCATGCTTTCGCTTCATCTTGTCTGTTATTGTCCGACATATTTGTGCGTTTGTATTGCTTTCAGATGCTGAACAAGGTACGTTCGCTGAGTCATAAGCTGAGATGATGCTGCTGATGGTGAGGCTGTTTGCCCGGTAGGTTTGTGGTGTCATGAGGTGAAATCTTCATGGACCCGACTGTGAAACGACAGGGCGTGGGCTTACCCACTTTCACCTGCATAAAAATACCACGCATCCTTATTTTAGAAATGCATGCTTGCAATCATTTATAATTTTGCATAATGTAAGAAGGCTAGTTAATTTATTCATTTTAGTTTTTAACATCCGTTTGACCATGAAGACTTCATTTAATACTTAATTTGCGAAACATACATTTGGCTCCTACATTCGTATTGAATAGGACACTTTTTTTTACATGTGCCTAAAAGAAGAAAACTATTAAATCATCTCGTGTCATCATCATCATCATCAACAACTGTTGTGTCTTATGACATCTGACAACACGATTTTATTTATAATTTCTGTTAAGGTATTGAGTAAGCTGGGCGTTGGTTCAAGTTGGCGTTATGTTGATGTTCTGGGTCTAGAGGATGAGTCTTTGTCCGGGGTGCCTTCACCCTGCTGTGCCTTGATGCTGCTCTTTCCTTTAACGCAACAGGTACGCGCACACAGAACAGCGGGCGTGGCCCCGCACGAGGAGATGATGCGTTATTCTGGGAAACGTTAAAGAACACTCGAAAGTTTTTCTTGAGAATGCAATATCTGTAATGTACCTTAGGATATGAATATGCATGTAAAGATGTTGGGTCAAATTGTTCATTATGTACTCAAACATAATTCATTATAGAAGTGTAGCTGCTTTCCGACAATTCATAATACATTAATGTTAATCTTTAACAATTTAGTAAAAAGTGATATGACCTTCTTACCACCTCTTTGTCTGTGTCTCAGCATGAGGAATTCCGTTCCAAACAGTCAGTTGGCAACGGTCAAGGCGTATATTTTCTGAAACAAACGGTGGTCAACTCGTGTGGAACTGTGGGTTTGATACATGCTGTGGCGAACAATCAGGACATTATTGATTTTGGTCAGTTGAGACGTTCACATGATATGCATGTCTGCCAAAGTATACCAATGTGTTGTCTACTAAAATATACTGTAAATGCACAAATCTGTACATAAATCCTCTGTTCCAGATTGTATACAACATTATTTGTATACTTACTAATTGTTCTAACAGTTTTTTTCATGTCATGTATATATGCATGTACCAAGTGCTCAAAAACCCCACAAAAAAGTCCTTGTGTGTTTGCACACACTTGGCCAATAAAGAGAATTCTGGGTCTAATTCTGAAGTAAGATAGAGACCCTGGGAGGATATTTGTATTGATTTGTCTAAGAGATGCTTGATATTGTCCTAGCCTGACTAGGACTAGGGTAAGGATTGAGTTGGCCCACACAGACCGGTTACGCTAAATAAAAATAAAACGCAAAGATTTCTGATGTTAGGCCTGCCGTTTAAATGAATTATGAATAAAACCAAAACATAAAATATGCTTTTTAGATAAGAAAGTTACATTGTTTTCATTCACTTCTTGTAGACAATAATTCTGCACTGAAGAGTTTTCTAGATGCCACCTCAGGAATGTCTGCTGCAGAAAGAGCCAAGAAACTTGAGAAAAATAAGGTATGATAGCCATTTCTTTAATTGAACTACACTGTGTACAGAATTGGTCACAACAGAGCCCCTGTGAATCTTAAAAGGCCCTTGATCCATGTGCAATAATTGATACCACCAGTAGGTGACAAATGTACTATTTAGGAATTTTATTCCTTTCAGTTATTGATGTTATTGTGATAAATGTGTAATCTTGAACATTTATTTCAGGCCTTCCAGGAAACTCATGATGCGGTTGCTGACGAGGGACAGTGTCGGGTAAGACAAAATTTACATTGAACACTTGTAGTAATGGATTTTTATTGAGACTGGATAAATTTGTTAATGTTATTATTTTTACCCTATTATATTAAATCCTAAAAGCCAGCGCCAGACAAAGTCAACTTCCATTTCATTACATTTGTCAATGTAAATGGTCAGCTTTATGAGCTGGGTAAGTGAAAATGATTTAAAATGTTTTATACTTGATTGTTATTAGGACCAAGTATCAGTTTTAGTGCTAATGACTTGCATTTAAGTGTAAACTCAACACAAAAAATTCCTCAGATGGCAGAATTGATGGACCTGTGAGTCATGGAGCCACAAAGCCAGAAAGCTTTGTCCTGGTAAACATTTTATTCATTGCATGGACATTTGTTTTACTCTCAAAGTGTTTCCCTTATGAATTTTCAATGATCAAAATAACGTCGTCAGATGACTGATTTAATGATTTGACTCGTCTCTCTGTAGGATGCAGCAAGGGTGTGCCGTGAGTTTATGGAGAGAGAGAAAGGGGAGGTGCGCTTCTCTGCTGTGGCTCTTTGCAAAGCCTGAAAAGAAGCCAGATGACATAGCTGAACCACGAGCAATTCTGCAAAACTGTTCAATCAGTTAATACGTATTATCGAGAGCACAAAAGGCCTGTACCTCCCCTTGATACATGCTATACAAACTGCCTGCCTATCTGACTGCGAGTTACTGTAATTTTAGTTTAATTTCATATTTAATTGAGTTTCTCTATCTAAAATCATTATTCTGTGTGTAAATACCAGTGTTTTTTTTTTTGATGTACCTCAATTGCATTTTTCAATTGCAATTGTGAATTTTGGGCTGGAGCAACATTGAGCAGAAATGTAACATGAGCTCATTGGCTTGAATGTGTGTGCAAAATAAAATCAGTTATAAGTTACTTTGTTGTTTTGAGTGTGCTTTTTTGAGATGATCGTACTTTACCAATGTTTCAGTTGGTTAATGGGTTTGTATTTAGGCCCTAAATTGCTATCTTTAGAATGTTAAACTGGGTTAATCGAACGTTCGAGTAAGATTGAGTATAACATTCTAACGATCAAATCAATCCATGACCCCTCATGCTCTCAAATGTTCAGATCCAGGGTATTGATAATATGGTCTATGCATCATTATTTGGTGACAGTAACTTGTATGGGGAAACGGCTATTTAACAAATGATCCAACAACATGTTAAAAATATTAAAGTGTATTTTCAATATTTTCAGCTTTTTTAAAAACCAAAAACTAACTGCACACTGTAAATTCAACATTCTTAATAAAAAATAAGAAAAGCTTTTGGTTGGAGCTACAAAGGCCTTTTTCACGGATGCTTGGGGGTATATCCGTTTCAGCGTTAGTTATGTAAATCTTTCTTACACAAGTGCTCTTTTAAAGAGAGAGTAGGCAATTGTAACCCAATCAATGTGCAGAAGCATTCTAAAGCGCAATTTTAAACTCCAGGTGTTTCTGGAGTTATTTCCTTTAATGTTTTTTGGTATTTTCACAGCAGTGCTTGATTAATATTATAAATTAAATTTAAAACACTGTTTGGAGAAAAACAGCCCGGATTTAAAAAAAACGTCCGGGTTTGAAAATTTTGCTTTAGAATGCTTTTTCTTCGGTCATCCCGAAAGTGTGAAAAAGGCCTATTGGTTTAAAAAAAGATATTTTGGTGAGAACACGCTACAATAAGTTTATATATACTTTGTTGTAGCAATATCAAATGAATGTCACATAAACATGACAATTCTGTCATTATTAATTCATTACAGGGCAGACGCACAATTACTCTTTCAAATATTTTGTTCTGTTGACATTTTTAAAAAGATTTTTTTACTTCTGGAATGTAAATATTTTTTCTTTCCACTTTTAAAACACATTTGAATCCCACAAGATTGTTACTGAATTGCTATTGCTACTGAATTTGATTGCTATTCTCCTCTTTTCCTAAGGGTGTCAGTATTGAGCTCCCTATATAAGTAGCTTAGTGACTCAGTCCATCATTCACTTTTATTTTAAGGTACAAAAAGTAACATCAGTATTCTTTAAAGTTTCTCCTTTTGTATCGGCCTGAAATGACATGAGGGTGAGTGACTGATGCAAGAGTTTTAATTCCCTGTTGTATGTAATGGCTTTGTTGGACCCACAGTCCCTCTGCACAATAATTCAAAGCAGACAACCATCTAGACCTTGTTCTTACATTCACAGTTGATTTTCATGTCTTTACCCATCGCCAAAACGCTTGTATACTCTCACGTTGTATACTCTCACCCACATACTTCTCCATGGGGCAGCTGAGAGTAAACGGATAAACACAACACAACACTATAAATCGTTCTAATCTCCTCCAGCATTTTCAATGCCAAGTCACATTTGCTGACGGTGCCAGCCATTAGCATCAAGTTCTCACCACACTTACACTTACACTTCCATCCAATGGCCACCCACAGCCAAATGTGGTTTCCTCTGCATTCTCACTCCTGCTATTTTTGTCCGAAACACTTCAAAAAGTTTCAAGGTGTCAGCTTTCCCTTCAAAGAACAGTCTTCTAGAGGCCTAAATGTCACGTTTCATGTAGGACATCTCATGGATACTTCCCTTGCTGCCTGTCACTGACATCTTACAGTTGGCCAACACCTTAAAATAATCTCTTTTCATTTTGTTTAGATCAACAGAAGAATCACCGTAGGCCTATCCTTCTGCCCACACTCTGAACAGGTTTAAATGTGAAATGCAACTAACTCACAGGTACAGCTTGAAGGAGACAGGCCAACAAAGTACCATCAGCTAACCGTTTTCTCCACAGACAAGTTGGCAGTTGGGTATAGAATTTTATAAAAATAACTTGTGTTCACATTGCCCCGGACCCCGACCCACAACGTGATTGACATCGAGACCGGCGGCTATATCTACTGTATTGCATTGAAAGGATCTAAAATGTTTCGCATCACATATTTCCCCCCAACAGTTAATCCAACATCCATTTAAAACAAAGGGTAAACAGATTATGTTTGTAGGCCTATATCAGGATCACACACTGTCTATTTTAGATGTTTAAAGACTATGCAGTGCGGATAGGTGACCTTAAATGTACTTATTTTTTTGAAACCTCAAATTCGTCCAAAATCAACACTCTTTACTTTCGCCTGTCGCTCAAGACCGTGCAAGTTCCTAATCATAATCGGCTATGGGTCACAAATTAGGCCTATTTCGCGTTCACCGGACTGGACCTCTGGTTTAAATAATTATGCTGTATGTTGATAGATATACAATATATGGGTTGAAACGAGCAATTCAAAATATTTCTTGTTGTTGAGACGCAGTGTTAACTACCAAGGTAGCCAAAATAGTTTGGCTCAAAAATTGCCCAAATCCGGCAGGCCATAAAAAAGAACTGCGATTGCCAGACTCATGCCAAATCTGGGATGAATGACACGCCAGAATCGGCCCAAGTTCCCTGGCCCGAGTCGGGTGACTTAAAGTGAGCCGACACAGGGCCACAATCATGCCATCTATAAACTGTACACTCAGCTGGCAAATCTTCATCTGTTTAATAAGAACAACAAACCTTTTTTTTGCCTAAATTAAGTATATAATTTATTTTTAAGTATGAATACATGTGTATTAGACATTCCGTTTCATGTAAAATCCAGCTTTAAGCCACTTTTAAAATGTTTTTCAACAAAACAACATTTTATTAAAGGGATCATATGGTGCAAACACGTGTTTTACATGTATTTGGTGTGTCATAAGTTGCCCATACATTTATAAGATACGTAATATTGCAAAATTAAAGTGTCGGAATAAAAGATGCCTTCTATCTAAAAGCGAATGCTCACCCAGACCTGCCTGAAAAGCCTCATGTAACCACACCCCCACAAATCCACGTCAGTTCGTGGTATAAGTTAACTAAGACCGCCCAAATTCATACGCAAGTCAATACTGTCAGTACAATTGCTTTGGAACCTGATGTTTCAAATTTCATTTCTGTCACTCGCTTGCATTATTCGACCAATCACTACGCACTGGTTAACTGGCAAATCATAGCACACCTTTGTAAAAAAAAAGCTTTGTAAAAAAAATCCCCGCGTTTCAGAAAGGTGGGCAAAGTGGAGATACAAACCAGGTATGTGGAAAATACAGCATTTTTTGAGCCTTAAATATTGTGTACATAATACACATTGTATTACATCTAAAAAAACATAATATTAATTTCAGCCATGTAATATCACCCCTTTAAGATAATTTACATCTCCCTTATTAAAATTGTTTTTTGTTTAAAGCCTCACAAATATTGAAATAGGCTATGCAAGAACAAGCTATTTTAGAGGTTTCAAGTGTCATACTTTACAGTAAGTGTTTTCATGTGCTTCTTTTGTGTAAAAATGCACCAAAGAAATATAAGAAAAATATGTTTAAATATTTATTGTAACATTACAATAGACAAATAGAAATGATCGATAAAACATCATGACACTCCTCAAGTAAGTGTGCCTTAAAAGACTGACAGGAAGAGAAAAGAGAGGGAACAGAAAATGATTTTATAAACAGACTAAAGGCATGAATGGTAACCTATGTAAATGTTACTAGCATCTGAAATACCGTATAAAGAATTAGCTTTTTTTCAGGCCCTCTCTTGTCAGATGTAAGCTAAAGCCGTCTTTTTATATATTTTTCTAGTCCTGATCATCAGCCTGCCACTGTAATAAAAGGAAAACATTACTATAATAATAACACTTAATTTTTTAATTAATTAGTGAAGACATCATGATCAACCAGTGTTTTTATGCCATGTAGTTATTTACAGGTATCACTATCCTATTCACCAAAACACACACAAACTGTCAGACAGTTGCTTCTTTCTTATTTAAGCATTATTTTCCAAATTTATTTTATAAGAGCACTTATCTATCTTGATTAGATAATAACTATGTAGTGTTTCTGTATATCATGTTTCATTTCAGTTGACCTGTGTGTGGAACCATATTATGTCATTGAAAAGTAAGGTCTGTTGCCATGTGATCCACCGATGAGTCATCTTGCACCCCCGCACTCCAGACTCCAGGGGTATTTTATCTCTATCTTCTATCTGTTTTTCGTAGCCTTAGATGGGTGGACCCATTTTATGGTAATGGATCCTGCCGACATGGTTAGCTAGCCCATGTCTGCCAAGGTATTATGATGGAAGAAAAAATCAACATTTCTTAACGAATTTTATTTGGATATAGCATACAGAAGTATTTTTTTAATTAAATTTCAATGCTACATTTTAAATGATTCTCAAACAACAAATATAAAAATCCCTCTAAATGCTGTCACTACATGTTGCAGCTACACCTCGTGTGCATGTCTTGAAATGTGCAGCCATTCATTTATTTAAAAATCAAAGCCGTTTTTTTCAAAATCAAAGTTCCACTTCAAACTTGTTTCGTAAAGTGTAAATGTTTATTAAAGTAAAGAATCTCAATGAAAATCAATTAAGAAGATTTGATCAGATATAAAATGTATTAATAATAGAATAAAAACAAAACAAAATAACTTGACCGGCTTCACAACTGATTTACAAGTTATTTAAATAATATTTTTGTCATTTGACAATTAATTAATGATGTGTGTGTTAAGATATTAGGATATACCATGGAATATATTCCAGTGTAATGTTTATAACCCAGATACTTACCCAGAGTGGTCCAGTAGAACAGTGGTCCTCAACCTTGCTTGAGGACTGGACCCCATAATATCTCAAACCATCCTCATGGACCCTCAACCCCCGCGGTCACACCCACCACATTTTCTATCCTCAGCACAATGACATATTTAAGGGTTAGGGACCAATCTGTGCGGTGTCAGGTCAGGTGTCGGAAACAGATGTGTGATCCAACAAAGATGGCTATTTGCACATGCACACTAGAAGGCATCCTGTACACTTCTGAGTTCTGATCGATCCGTGTGTTGAACTGATGAGGTGAAACTGATGCCATCCATCCTTCCATCCATCTTCTTCCGTTTCTTCCTGGGCCGGGTCGCGGGGGCAGCAGTCTATAAGCAGGGATGCCCAGACTTCCCTCTCCCTAGACACATCCTCCAGCTCTTCCGGGGGGATACCGAGGCGTTCCCAGGCCAGCCGGGAGACATAGTCCCTCCAGCGTGTCCTAGGTCTTCCCCGGGTCTCCTCCCGGTGGGACATGCCCGGAACACCTTCCCGGAAAGGCGTCCAGGGGGCATCCGGAGAAGATGCCCGAGCCACCTCAGCTGGCCCCTCTCGATGTGGAGGAGCAGCGGATCTACTCTGAGCTCCTCCCGAGTGACCGAGCTTCTCACCCTATCTCTAAGGGATCGCCCAGCCACCCTGCGGAGAAAGCTCATTTAGGCCGCCTGTATCCGGGATCTTGTCCTTTCGGTCATGACCCACAGCTCATGACCATAGGTGAGAGTAGGAACGTAGATTGACCGGTAAATTGAGAGCTTCGCCTTGTGGCTCAGCTCCTTCTTCACCACGACAGACCGGTACAGCGACTGCATTACTGCAGAAGCTGCACCGATCCGTCTGTCAATCTCCCGTTCCATCCTTCCCTCACTCGTGAACAAGACCCCAGATACTTGAACTCCACCACTTGAGGCAGGAACTCTCCACCAACCTGAAGTGGGCAAGCCACCCTTTTCCGACTGATGCCATTACAGTTTAATGCTAAGAGCATAAGCACATGAATAAGGTAATGCGTGGTGCTTCAATGAAAGTAGGATTGTTCTACTTTATGCGGCGATGTGCAGAACAACCTAGCATATGACATCAAAGTACTGCAAGAGCAATTCAAAAGCAAACAGACCAGTCAACTCTCTCTCAAGGTGCGGACCGCTAAATGATGCCGCATGGTGGGTATGTTTGAGTCAGAAATGTGCAGAAGCTGCGCAATAGGCTAAATTAAATATAATTTGGATTAAATGAACCTTCCCTGCAAAGTGAATGAACTTAATTTATTAACAAAAGAAAACAATAAATTTGACAATTAATTCGACTCGGTTGATATTTATTTGCGTCTGGTGGGTGTTTATTTCAAACCCTGAGGTGTAGAGAGTAGCCTACCTGAACCATACTTAAGTAAAAGTACATCCTTGCAACAAAAATTACTCCATTACAAATTACAAGTCACCAATTCCAAAACGACTTCAGTAAAAGTATCTGATTTTAACAGTACTTGAGTATTTTACTTATGCTGAAAATAGGCTCAAAGAAACACTCAGGCCCGGATTAAGAATTAAGAGCCCCCTGGGTAAAAGTGCCCCCCATTTACAAACATGTGCACAATAAAGCTTTAATTTAGCCTACAGGGTGCTATGTGTATGAAACACCTCTATCCTATACAGGTTTACATTGACAAGTTACAAACTATGATCCTAACCTGACAATATCACCTGTACACATCCTCAACCATACAGGATTTACACTACATGATTGGAACAATGCTTTTCTGTACCAGCAACAACAATATTAATACCTTTCCCAGCATACTGTAACTCACTGGCATGCAAGCAGCACACACTATTGCACCTCTATCAATTCAGTTCTATCAGATTCTTCCATAATTCACACACAAACAGGCCGGATTCACAAAACTGTTCTTAAGAGAAAATATAAGAACTTTCTTAAGATAAATTGCAGAAAGTCCTTAAGAATATTCTTAAGTGCAATTTAATATTGCGAATCAAATATTTCCATCTTCATTTTTTTCTGAGAATAAACGGGCAGTCTTTTTCAATGATTATACTACAAGATTTAAATTTGTCCATTTAAAAAATATTTGAAAACATGGTCCCTTATTTACTTTCTTTCAGGTTGGTAATGAAAAATCTAGAATATTGATTATGGGAGTCATGTTCATTACATCTTATTTTTTTCTATTGTAAATATGAATCTAAATCTGGATGTTTAATATCATATTGATGCTTATTAATAATCGGAAAAATTACTCTCATAATTAGAATTATACTTTATACAGGCTAGAACTAGAGCAAGTCTTCAATCAGCTAAAATATTTAATTGAAATGTTGGGTAATCGGGACTTTTATTAATTTATTTATGGGTTTCTTTCTCCTATGGATTGTCTTCTATTTAGTTCTCACTAAAGTAAAACATATTTGAGATTAAGTGCCACACTCATGCTAATCATTTTATGACAACGTGAAATAAATTTGCTGCATTGTTAAAAGGTAACCCATTCTGAAAAGTCTATTTACCTAAAACCCTGTGCCGCAGTCTCTGATCTGTCCACCCTAACACTCAAACCTCAACTAGCCCGAGTATGGCCACAACTCACTCAAAATAACGCCAGCACTCGAGGACCATAGTCGGGCCGAATGTGGCAAAAGTGCCATTTCTCAGCCCAAATCGGGCCAAATCCGCACATCCAAAGCCTAGCCGATTCTGGCAACCATTGCTGGTCTGGAGCTGGCTTTTGGTGAGTCCGTTCTGTTCTTTTCTTTTTAATTGAAGTATGTGACAGACCAATACCAACAGACACAGATTTGACACAGACAGGGGCATCCCACTGATCCAACAAACACCGCCAGAGGAGTAGGCTATACAGACGTTGCTGTTTTCTTTTTCATCTGGAATTGAATAATTGGTTTAATGTATGCTTTTTATTCTTTGCCATCTAAACAGGGTCAGTTTAATGTTTCATTTAACGTAACACAGTAGGCTATTAAATAAATACCCCTCATACATATACTTTTCTATTGCTTCAATATGTATAATTATCTTTGATATATTTAGAGCCAAGGTATTGCAGACGTGCAATCCTTTGTAATGGTTTGGATTAATTCGTCATGGATTAACCCAGTTTTTGTTCTTTAATTGTCACTAGAGGGCAACATTGTAGCATGAATGATCGAGTGTGTGGAATGATCGGACGTGGGATGCAGGACAGGTGAAAAATTAATGTTAAGTTTTGTGTCTTGAAAGAAAGATTGACATTTGTATTTATGGTAGATATGATTTCTATGCCATTATTTTGTCTCTTCTTTTTAAAATGGTTTGTAACCTACGTTATTTACACATCTTATCAAATTATTTATAATTTTTTCTGATGCATGAAGGTGAGGTTTTCCTGAAGCATTCAAATTATGTTAGTATGATGCTTATCTAAAGTCCAACACAGATTGATTTGTCATAAGAATAAACATGTGATTCATGAAGTCATTACATTTGCAGAAGGGAATCTCTCATAGCCTTTGCTGCAAGGGCTCAGCTGCCTTAAGAATGATCTTTCTGCTTCATGACTCTAAATATCACTAAAGATTCTACTGAACTAATCTCAAATCTATCTCCCTCACTGTCTCTCTCTTTCTTGTGGTCATGAGAAGACAGAGGGTACTGTGGTGAGGTATAGCTGCAAGCGTGTGTGTAAAGCTGTGTATAGAGGCAGCGTAAATAGTCTGGAGGCTATTAGATGATTTGCTTTATCAACTGAACTGATGTTTCATTGAGAACCCGGATGGCGCATCATGCGTATCTGTCTAGTTATGCAATCTGTCAGCCAAAATCAGGCGGACATGAAACAGAGCCCGAGACAGTGTAGAGACATCAATGAAAGATTGGAAAAGGGGTTTAGACTCCTGACAAAAGAACGTGCTTCTTCAAAATTAAAGACATGAAAGCTAGTAATTCCCAACAAGATGTGTTGTAGATTTTGGCAGGACTTTAAGCTCTAGAGTAAGATGAAAAAACACTGTTTACGCTATAGTGAAATTTCAAAAGGTCAGAATGAAGTTGTTTTTGATTAAAATCAACAAAAATAGCAAATCTGTCCCTGCACGAAGGTCCCTTTTGCGTAGGTCGAATTAGGGTTAAAACTTTAATCCTGAGTAATCTGTAAAGTATACGTTTTTTAAGTGTACTGGTAACTGATCCAACAACATCTGTTCACCATATTACCTGTAACTTTTTGAATATTTTTTAGAGATCTGGTTGTTTATGATGCTCATTGCAGCAGTTCAGTTAAGAGATCACACGGGCATGGACATGAAGGTGTACACAGTACAGAAGGTG
The DNA here is from genome assembly GCA_029783895.1 of Triplophysa bombifrons. Lineage (NCBI taxonomy): Eukaryota > Metazoa > Chordata > Actinopteri > Cypriniformes > Nemacheilidae > Triplophysa > Triplophysa bombifrons. The sequence goes on from CM056452.1 coordinate 20,445,302, forward strand.
CAAGGTGTACAGTGATGAAAGGGTTCATAATAGATAAAGACCTACGTGGCCAATGCTGGTTTGAGCTGGTTTGCGAACGGAGAATTTAAACACAAGTTTAGTTCTTCAGGCTGGGACTGACTCAAAGATGTTTTACAGTCCAGAACCGTGGGGATGTGGCTAGTCATCGCTCTGTCTGCATGCTTTAAATTCGTAAATATGAGCAATGTGACTCGAAAGAGTGAAGGAGAGGACAGAAAAAAAATATGAATTAAATGTGACCCTACCTCAGGGCTTGAAATGAGCACATGTGTCAGTCAAAAAACTAAAGATTAACGTATTCTTCCAAAAAGTTGCCTTACAAGTAAGATTGTTACAGACCATTAAAAAAATGAAAATGCCATACAAGTGATTTAAAGGTGTCATGCTTCAATTTTAACCCAAGCTTTTGTTATATAAGAGGTATTCAAGTGAACATCCTGTAAGTGTCAGAACTGAAAATGCCCTTGTTACTGAAATGACAACTTTTATTGCCAATAGGGCTAACCCCAGGTCCATGAATGCACCTATCTATAGGTTGAACACCGCCTCCATATCAATGACTACATCTGGCCCACTGGTTCGCTCAAGACTGTACTGAAGTAACACAAGTTGCTAGGAACCAGACAGAGCGAGCATGCAAAAACTTGCTGTTAAAGATCGCAAAATATTGTGCAGTCAATGCCTGGTTGTGGAAGAACACAGTCGATGCACAACCTTCCTTCGGATTCTGACATTAGCAATGAGTGGTTGAAGTTTATTTTTAAAGACGTTCTAGCTAACTTGGTTAAAACATTGAGCGTTTATTGGCTTCCTTTCACCGGGATTCCTTTGTGAACAAGGCCCAGGTTGACGCTGGAGTAGCGGGGAAACTAAAATAAAAAAACAGTGCTGTGCCATCAATATTGGATCTGACAGGAATGGCGCAGCAATCTTTTGCTTTGATAGAGATCGGTTGATATGTCCTGATAATGTGTAACCTAACGTTACGTGTCTAACGTTTACCAAATTCACAGAAGGCTCCAACTAAGTTTACTACGCAAACTGCTATCCAATCATAGGCGTTTACTTCCAAATCTTCAATGCGGCACACTCATTAAAACCAAACGTTTGTCGAGCCAGCCCCAAAAGTCAAGTAGAAAATAGCCAATTACATATTGATTTTGGTGTTTTTTTATGAAAAAAACAACGCAAACGTCATAGTCCTCACCCAACAGTATAAAACAATAAGAAAAGGCCAGTTCATGACACCTTTAATTGTAATAATATGCCTAATGTGTCTCTCTTTCTTATTTCGTTTGGTGTCCTCTAAATAATGCCGCTTTTCTGTCCTTTGAACAGAAAAGTGAACATCTGTTGAGACAAAAGAAAAATATAACAATAAGTTGATGTGTTGTTATAATTTAAAGAGTGTTATTTCTACCATCTGTTTAACTACCTACTAACCCAAACAACCACCCACTTACCCACCTACCTACATTTCCTACTTACAACTTACTCCATTCTCAAAAATATACTGTAAAAAAGTATCAAAATTCTAAATGATTTAAAAAAAAAAAAATCCTGCCATGAATCTGTTGAAAAGACTTCCCATCCAATGATGTGCACCGACCCATTTTCTTCACAGAGCCACTTAGGATGTAGAGACCACTTCAGTCAATTTTTCCCTTCTATATTACAGTACCTCTCTCTCACACACTCTCTCCTGACGTTTCCCACATACTTTTAGCATGTTTGAATTTCTACAGGGCAAGTATTAACTCCATTATATATGATTGTTTGCATTATACAGCATATGATTCCACTTGGTCATATTATTCAGAGCAATTTTTTATCGTACCACCTATATATGCCAATGATACTCATCTCTATTTCCCAATCAAAAATAATAATGGGACTGTATCTGGTCTGTTGGAGTGCCTGTGTAACATAAATTGTTGGATGGTTTAGCTTCCTATAGCTAAACAATGACAATACCGAAATAGTTTTCTTCGCCCATATGACCTCTGACATCAGCTTGATTGTCTATCTTCAAATGTTCATACCATGTCAAAAACTTTGGTGCCAATTATTTATTCCAATTTGAGTTTTCATAAAGCAGATTAGTGTCAATGTTAAAAACAATTTCTTACAATTAAGATCTATTGCCAAAATCCAGATGATGCTTTCTAAGAAAGAACTTAAAACTGTTGTTGATGCATTTATTACCTCAAAGTTGGACTATTGTAACTCTTTATGCCTATAATTCAATTGTAAATCATTTGCAGGTTGTTCAAAACGCAGCAGCCAGGCTATTGACTGGATCTAAAATGCCCCGGATTGATTTTATTAAGTTTTTTTTTATTATAAAGCTTAACATGGAGTTGCCCCTTTGTATATCAGTGATCTTCTTTTGCCGTGCAATGTTCCAAGATCCTAACGCTCTTCCAATGAACTTCTGATTTTTGTTTCCTGTTCACGTTACATAGCGAAAGGTGACCAGACCAGGCTTTCTCAGTGACTGCTCCTAGACTCTGGAACCATCTACCTCTCAATATAAGATCTTCCCCTTCTGGTTGTATTATTAAATCTACCCTAAAACCTTATCTGAATTCTTTATGTTTAATTGAGTGTGTTTTTTTTTACATTTGTCTCTAAGGTATCGATCCGAAGTGGTAATTTACTTCTAGACAGCACTTTGGTTGCAACTTCTGTTGTTTTGAAATGTGCTGTATAAATGAATAAACTCAACTAAACTAATAAACTAAAATCTTGCTAAATAAAAATAGTGGCAGTAAGTGCAGTGAGGCACTTATGAAACATATTCAATCAGTCAAATAGAGAGATGATGTCATACTTGATATTTCATAGACAATTAATAGAAAGAATTACACATAACTTATAAAATATGACAGCTTCTGTCTTAGAAAATAAAACATGAAAAAATGAAGATTACCTGTCTTTTCAGCAGTTACAATCTTTAAATCTCTGTTTAAAGTATACGGCATCAGATGTCATCGTATTAATTAAAAGAAAATTAAATGTCTGTGGAAACCTTTTGCACATGCTCAAAGAAAAGATCAAGTGGGTTATATTTGATACGATAAATGTACTTCTCTGTAATAACTTTGGAACTAAATTAATTTATCGGATGAATTTGTGTGTTTAGTGTCTCATGAATAATAATCATTCTTTGAGATTCATTCATGGAGACTAAATCTGTTTTTAATTGGCTCTGTATGAGTTTGTCAGTCCTTGAAACTCTTTGTGCTTTCGGATGGCTATAATGTCATGCAGTGTGCTTGACATGCTCTATCTAAATTGTTCTTTTTTATATTTTATAGCATAGATTTTATTTCTATAACTTTTCAGAAATTAAGAGATTGCATGAAAAACCTTTAAACATTAAAAAAAAATCGAAAATTAAGGAAAAAAAACAGCAAATTTACTAGAAAATGTGAAAAACTATTTTTTATATATTATATCTTGGAATTTTACAGGAAAATAACTGTTATTTTACAGTATATTTCTATTGCTACATTTGTCCGAAAATGTCAGTTTTTATAAAAACAAAATTTACAGTAAATTTACATATAAAATTGATTGTTAATATTGTTATGAACATTACTTATAACATTGTTGTTTGTTGTTATTAATATAATTATTTGCATTTTTTTACTTTACTTTAATTCTTTTTATAGACTGGTGCAGATGGTACGTATTGCATTGCACTGTGGACAGATGAGGATATCTCCAGGATTAAGGAAGAAATAACAATGCAAAGTGTAAAATATGGAACTAGCATACAAAGACAAAACTTTAATAATAAAAGATAATGTACATTAACAAATTTAATGTACCACTTGCCTCTATTGCCAAGACACAAAAATATTTGCATGTAATGCAGAGTGTCCCCTTCTAAATATAAATGTCATCCTATTAAATCTACATTAAGAGCAGTGCCTGGAAAGTAAAGTATGCATCATAAATAGCATACAGTGTCGAAATTTACACTAACAAGTACAAAGATATTCAAAAACAAAAAAAATTAAAGATTTCACGCTGTGAGAGATGTTGCGCTGGGTAGTTCCCTGTGTCGTCTAATGGGTTGACAGGTCCTGAAGACATATTATGTGTAATACACTGATATTGTGTATGTGTGTTTGCGCAATAACACCGGACTGAATGGCGTTAGACCGGTTTATTTTAAAACTAATAACAGAATCGTTAATTTTGCCGTTTTATATTGGACCCTAGTTGGATAATAAAACAAGCAGATTGACCAAGAGACATTTGCAAGCCGGACTTCAAAGTGTATTTCGTAGAAGTGTTTAAGAGGTAAGCGCTCACACACACGATATCAATGTATTACACAGATCAGCTTTCACAGCCGATGTTAAAGTAATGGAAGCTGTTATTTGACAATTGGTTATCTTAGAATGTGTGTAGCGGAATTCTTATTACCAGCTGTAGGAATGTGATGAAAGTAGTTTAGCGTGTAGCTCAGTCAAATGTTTACAATCTCTTCTCGAAGGAAGACCTCAACAATTTTTTTGCATATTCCTTTGGGCGGATGTTATTTAAAGCACTAGGAACAGTGACATCATGTACCCGGCGAAGTAGAGGCCTGTAGTCCGATCCAGCCTTTCTCTGTAGTCATTGAAAAGCGAATTCTGTCAAAGACAATATCTCTCTTGGCACTGAACTTTGAGCTTTATCATTTTGCAGGTATTATTTATGCTCTAACAGCAACATTACACACTAACTAAACGTTGAAAAATGGGATCACGGCGACTGGTTCTTTTAAACCGAAAAACATAGAGATGATTGATGTTGGACAGACATAAATTGGATATATATATTTATATATACACTGCTTTTAAACAGTGTACTAGTAAGGCACTAGTAACAAGCACAAGTAAGCAGCTTCATTTATTTCATGTAATGGGTTTAATGTAATCTTATATCTTGCGATTAAGTCTGCAAACGTAAATAAGGATCCTTCATTATTAAATAACTGACTTACCAATAACAACCCACAACTAAAATTGTCATAATCGTCAGGAGGAAGAACCCAAACGCAGGCAGCAGTACGAAAACTCAGAACTTTTATTAAACAAAACAACAAAAACTGAAGAAAGATAAACTTAAACAAACTGTAAAACAAAGACTTCCCATGTGGGTGCAAAACTGTGAAACAGGATAACTAAAACACTTCTTCACTTTTCAAGGACTTGACACAGACTAGGACTACAGGACCAGGTAAGCACATGAACTAGGCAAAGCAATAAACAAAACAGCACATGACAGCAAACACTAGGGCGTTAAATAGGGACACTAACAAGGGACAATTACACTAGGCAGGTGTGGAGAATGAAACACTGGCGGGAACCCAAACGAGGAAACGAGAGGGCAGGCTCAAGAGATGAGCTAGGAGAGTACAAGTCCATCATAAATGAACAATGACTATGCGCTTCCACACAAAACACATGGGGCTTACATGACCCTGCCACAAGACTAGAAAAGCAAGACAAGATGAGGCAGGATCATGACAAAACCAATTGTGAAAAAACAAAGACTTATTTCTACACAAAATGTTGGCATTATTCCAGACAAATTTTTCAATAGCCTACTTCTTATCTAGTAGAATTACATTTGGTGAGACAATACAAAATATTATTAAACATAGAATAACTTTTAGATATTTACATCATTTCATGGCAGTCATTTGTTTTGTTGTTGTTTGCATGTCAGGGACTATGTCTTCTAACAGAAAGATTGCATTAAATAATCTGTTAAAAAACAACAGTTTAATTGCATAACCTTAATGTGTTGATAATGTGTTATCCGCTTTATGAAAGCAATAAGGCACTCAAGGATGTGCTGCATTATAGTCTTGGCTAAAAGGATTGCTATGGACGGTTTCATCGGACGCATATGCCTGACCCAAAGTTAACTTTCGGTCTCTGTTTAGTTATAACATTTTATTTTATATTGAATTTATATTAATAATAATTTATGTTAATAATTTGTTGCATATAAATTGTATTAAATTAAAACTATTAAACAGTAATTAATTCTTTGCAGAGGTCTACATTTAGTGATCTTTGGCCCGTAACGGTTGTTTATGTTGTTGTCGCTGAAACCGTCTATAGGAGGATCAAAAAGTTTATATTTGTTTTGATGTTCTCTCATGATGTTTAACGTGTGGTGCTTACATACAAATATTTGTGGCTACAGTATTTTGCAGACACCGCATCAAGCTCAAGGTTCTTGGAAAATGTATAATTCTGAAACTGATACAAATCGAAATCCTATATTTTTAACACAGTCACAGAGATTTGGGAAATAATTTATTATATTTCGAGTTTTTATAGTCTCTAAGAGGTGTTAACCTTGCTCCGATCGAAAGTGGAGCTAATCGGCTTTCAAAATTATAAATTGTGAAACATTGCTGTTCCCTGGATTAAAATTGGTTTAAAAAAGATAATCCAAGTGCAGGCTTTTCTTGTTGTGCATTGAAAGACAGATTAGAGTCCTTAAACCATAAAATGCCCTCTGCTAATCTTCAATGTACTACATTGCACAGTGTCATTGGTCAAAGAGGCTCTCACCTCCCTTATAAACAGGTGTTGTCCTCAGGTCAAAAGAATATAAACACCACGTCTAATGAATCATATCTCAGCCTGTTTGAAATGGGGACCTATACCCCAGATATTACAGATATCTATCTCTCACACACCTTTATACTGCCAGTCAATCTCTTTTACTGTAGGGCACACACAGGCGAAAGGTGATCCAAGTACATTATGACAGATTGGAATCTCCATCATCCAGTAAATGGGAGCTGTGTGCGTGTGTGTGTCTGAGAAAGTGAGCATATACTCAACACGTTAATTCCCCATCTCACGACTCACATGTCTGTTGTAAACCACCTCTACATCAATTTTGCTCTCCATGTGTGTTTTATAGCAACTGATCTGTGGATAATTACAGATGAAAAAGTGTTGGTCGACTGCATATTAACTGCTTCACAGTTCGTCTGGTGTATGAGAAAATAGAATGAGTCATAATGTCATCCAAATTCAACTTTTATGTGTGTGTGTGTGTGTGTGTGTGTGTGTGTGTGTGTGTGTGCGCGTGTGTAAAAGTGTTAATCCCTTTTTAGTCCCAGATACCAGTTTGTACAGGTTGTTTTTATTTTATTAAATCTAAATACTAACTAAACATTGTCAAATGTATCATATTTGTTTCTTTAACTTAAAAGGATAGTTTAACCAACAATTTAAACAACAAATTTAAATCTTTAAACAACCTGGTTGTTCCAAACCTGTACATTTCTTTGTTTGGTTGAACACAGAGCTAGATATTTGTAAGAACGATAACCACTGACAATTCAGGGGCATCCTTGACTACCAGATTAGAAAAAAATATTGTATAATTTTTTGGGGTTCTGTTTAACACTACATAAGATATTTTTAAGACTTTAGGGAAGCAAACAGTTCTGAGGCACCTTTGACTACCATTTTGTTTTTTTTCTTATGGTAGTGAATGATGTCCCAGAAATGTCAGTGCTAACATTCTTCCAAATACCTTTCTTTGTGTTCAACCGAATAAAGACATTTACACAGGTTTGGAACAACTAGAGGGCGAGTAACTCATGACAGAAATTTCTTTTTTGGGTGAACCATCCCTTTAAGTGACTGAGTGAGGGTTCAAATCCAAGTGAATGCATGATCAAATGAATGCTCTTTCTCAAAAATATCTCACTTCAGATAAAAGTGCATGCCCAATACATAAATGCCAATGTATGCAGACAAATGTTCTTCATAAAATATGAAATTTGAATCATTTTATATTTCTTGCATTGTTGATTATTTCTTCTGAAACTCACAATCCCAGTGCAATTTCAAAATATATATTCATACCTTAACTTGGTCTCCTGCATGGTCTTTTGTTTTAGGTCTTGAAGACAGGTGTTCAAAGTAACATCTTCAAACTTAATGAAGATATTTAATGTATTTGTGTGAAAGTGTGTGTCAAATGTGCAGGTTTGGACCATGATGTGAACAAGATTTTGCTTTTAACAGTGGGTTCATGCTCTTGTGGATAAAAGATCCTGCTTTTTATATCCTTAACCGTGTTGTGTGTGTGCGTTCGTGTGTATTCGAGCGAGAGCGAGAGAGAGAGGGAGAGAGAGAGAGAGCGAGAGAGAGAGAGAGAGAGAGAGCGCAAGAATCCACTGCAGCTTTTAGATCAAAAAGTATGTGCTGTGAAAAAGAAAAATGTTTATAATAGTCATTTGTTGGTTTTAACATTTTTAGAGAAATTTGTTACTTAAAAATATGCTTTATGTAAAATCCTAATACGTTTTTTTTATCTGCACTGTTAAATTCAATGTATGCGAGGAAGGCAGTATTCTTGATAATGCTTAAAGGAAATGTAAAAAATATCTTTAAAACTCTTTTAAAACCCACAAATTCCCACTTCCATTGCTGCATCAGCACCTGCAGTAACCGCGCTCAGGTCTTGTAACGGTGCGGCTCGTCACGTGCTTCTCCCAGAGTGGCATCCCGTATGGGAATCTATCGCTTCTCTCACAGACCCTTGCGCTGCATCCGAAGATCCCTCTGCCTGGAATACTTAAAAGTTCAATAACATTGACATTACCCAGTTAAGTATGCGCACTTTTGATAAACCGATGCGTGGGACAGACTGAAGCCCCGTGTGAGTATTTAAAAGCTCACCAGTCCTCGTCTAAAAGTTTCCTCGGAGCCGTTGTTTTGTTTCTATTATTACCGCTGTGTTGGAAAACGTGTGCAACGTTGTTTCATTGTAAAGACATGCGTACTGATTGATGAATGGGTCGAAGCTGCTTCTAACTTAAGCGCGTAATTTGGCTGAACGGACCCATGCCTCTATCAGCAGACTGGAATAAATTGCATTAACGCGAGCAAAACATCTGTCGATGAATGGGAAACAGCTGCTGAAGACTGAGAGACGTAGAGCACCAAGAAAACCGTCATATAGGCGAAAAACACAGGTCTTGGAAAGGACAGATGTCTGACTCTTGATGGTGATCGTGCGCGTCGACTGGACATCATTGTGAACCTTTACCCTCGACAGCGAGAAAGAGAGTGATGGGGTCCGAGATGAGGTCGAAGTGGCTATTTGGTCTCTGTCTCCTGCTGCTGTGCGTGGCAAGTAAGAAGCTACAACACTTTTTAAATGATATGATATTTGTGGAGTTTCAGTTGATCGTATAATTTGTAATGTATTGCACTCGCTTGATGTTTTCATTTGATTAAGGTAAAGTGGGACAGTGTTTTCATTCATCAATGCCCACCCTCCTTCCCTCACAATGTACCTACTTTAATTGGGAGGGTAAAAGAGAGACTTTCACACAGGCATGCAAAAACATCAAAATAAAGGTTCTAATAAAATGTGCACTTAATGGATGTTGAACAACGTAATTTCCATACAAATTTTGTTTCTACACCGGTTTTTTTTGTGTGTGGCTGTATTTGGCATACCTTGCTTCCAGGTTTGAGTGTTGGGTCTCTCACAAACACATGGTGAAACTTATTTGGCTTAGTTTACTAATTTTCACAATATGTAGGACAAAATATTTTACAGGAAACATAACAGTTGTAGCCATGTTTCTTTATTCTTTGCATTGATTTAACAATTTGTAACTTTTGAACAAGTTTTGACAAACATCTGCTGAAGTGAAAAAAGGTGTATTATTGCTTTTAGACAGACATAGACTAAATACTTATGATTTAGAAAATTTTGCTTTGGTTTCAATTTAATATAATATGTGTTCATTTAAACATAATTATTCTGTTCACAGCCTTTGTGTATGTTGATACCCAAAACCAGTCAGAAAGAGTTTTTACAACAGTCATATTTATGACAATGATAACAGATTTTTATGTTTTATGGTATGAATAACAGAGTGGTCCAAGATGCTTGGTTAAGATCTGTGCATAGTAGCAATGCAGCAAGAAGTTTTTTTAAACTTGTTGCCTTGATTCAATTAAGAAAACTTAACTAAAATTACTAAAATATTTCTATCTTTTCTGAGTCAAATTTACCTAAATTAATTAAGTTGGAACTATTACATTTTGCCTGCAATTTTATGTTGACTAAACTCTTTTCTTTCAGTTTCTTTGTTTTGCATATTTCTTAGTCTTGATATGTATAAATCAAACTTATGCAACCCAAAATGAGCAAGAAGTGAATGATCTCATAACTGGCATTAGTATAATTACAGTCACTGGTGACATAACACATGTCACAGGTTACATGTAACCTCCGGCAACCACCACTCTTCTAAACAACGGTAAACACAAAACTGAAATATGTCAAACTCTTCTAAATATCTAAGATAAGTGAACATTAAGCACCAACAAGTCTTTAACTTTACTGAAAAACACATAAAATATTCATATTCTTTCAAATGTACTCTCCTAATGCAATCTGACGCAAAGCATGCTGGGAATTGGAAATCCTTCTTGACCAATTGTGTTGAATTAACATGTTAAAATTAAATAAATAGAACAAGGAGCAAATCATATTTTTTGAGTATTAGTCAAAACTTCAAGTTAATCAAAAATAATCATTACACTTTACTTAAAAGTAAAATTGGGTTTCAGTAAGTATAACGTTTTTATGAAATTAAGTTTACATTACTTAATCTGTTTGATTATTTTGAGCATTTGGTTTTACAATGTACAATTCAAAATCATTTACCTGAAGACAAAGTTAAAAAACAAGTGGACGAGTCAAAACAGAGAGAAACTTAAAATTGCAGTCATGATTACCGGCAAGACCTTCTATAGAGTTTTGAGTAAATACACTCAAAATCAATCCCTGTAATCACTGTTGTGGTTGTAAATGGAACAAAGCATAAGAGTTACATCTTGAAATGATTGTGTATCTTGCTGTAGATGTATCTGTTCATGAGTCTGAGGTCCTCCAGAGTCTCCTCAGTAGATGTTATATATTCAAATTTTCAGGACTGATATGCCATGAACATATCAGTTACTTATATTGTAAAGTTGGGTGCTATGGTTATAGTTTGTGTGATTATGTTGTTGTTAGTTCTGGGCAGATCCATTATATGGGGATAAAAGCACTTAACCCTAACATCCATTAACACCAGGCCAGGCCCACACAACCTCACCATTAACAGACAATTCAGTCACACATACACATAAATTTAGTTGCCAGTGAATAGCCTTAATACACTTTTGTATGTTGTGTGATCGATGCAGCTCAAACGAAAATTACATTTATAATATAGTTTAGTCTCTGCGTGTCCTTCCAACACCTCAGTTGTCCAAATTCACAGTTTTTTAGGAAATGGAAAATACTATTTTTAAATGATTAAATAATGTTGTACAAGCACTTTTTAATAAATGTTCTTTTATATTGGTTAGATATTTGCAAAACCCAGTGACAAACGTAAAGAGTGACTGTAGCGAGGAAGGCGTGACGGGAGCCGTGGGGCGGGGCATGTGGCGTGAGTGATACTGTAAATCAGCTGTGTGCGCACCGGTCCCGCATCTCCCACAGAGGAGTTCGGAAGCATAAGAGGCAGTCCTGTCGATTCATCCTTTTATTCTCTTCTAAATAGATGCGGGACCGGTGCGTGCACAGCTGATTTCCACTATTCCACTATGGGGCCCATCCCCACAACTCCCGTCACGCCTTCCTCGCTACAGTGACTATTAATAGTGATTTATGGCAAAAAATAAAAATAATGAAATATGGGGATACAAGGTTTCAGAAACACATCATGATACAGAATATATAACTGCACATGAACATTATTAAGTTAAAGTTTTTCATCTAGAGCAGCTGAATCTTTGGGCACCTTCGAGAAACGACTATAAGACTTGTGAACATTGTGTAACTTCTGTATGTATACTGTGTTAACCAAACAGAGACCAGTTTTCAGTGTACTTGCACATTGTTACCCTTTTGCTGATGTGATTGCTTCTGTTATTTTATTGTTTGATTAAATGTTACATTAAAAACATGACCACATTTTTGACCAAGTTTGACCAGTAGTTTTATTCAAACTACATCTACACTGTTCGGTACAGTAAATCTAATTTGTTTATCGAATCCAATCTTTCAGATTGACTACACTGTCAAGGTGTGAGTGATAAACCCTGATCTGTATCTGATCGATTATACAGTAGTAGTTGATATAGAATGTATGTAGATCATGTGGCCATAATGACTTGAGTGTCAGAAAAATTACTTCCGTGTTCATAATCGCATATTCAATATTTAATTCAGCAATAATAAATTACACAGTATAACAAATTTTTGTCTTTTAATAGTTCTTGAACAATTCTATGGTGCTAATTATTGTGGTAATATTTAATAATTTAATCAATTTAAAGTAAAAAAGAAACAGTAAAAATTGAAGTGAAGTGAATCACAACTTTTAAAAAAGTGTGTATAGTGTTATATATCACAAGTGTAATTTAGATGGTTGATAAACTTTGCTTTGTGTGTGACATTACATACAATACCAGTGAAAAGTTTAGAAACGCTTCTGAAATGTTTCAAATGATCTCAAGGTGTATGATTAAACGTGTTAAGTTACTTTAAAAAATAATAATAATAATTGTAACAATATATGAATTTCTTTCACTAGAAAACAAAAATGTTTTAAAATGGATGACTTGGACCAATAAAGAACGAAAAAGCAGCATCAATGTAAACAAAAATTCTGTTAAGAAAATTGAAATTTTCTGTCAGCTGGAGTGACATAAATATATCATAAAGGAATATTTTTTTCGTGTAAAATTACAAGATATTATGATAATAAATAGTTTTCCCTGTTTTTCTTCTAAATATGCTGTATTTTTCTTCAATTTTATAGTTTTGAAAAACTGAAAAATTCTGACGGGGGCCAGAAATAAACTTTAAAATAATACATAAGTGACTGAAAAACCTATTTCAAAAATACATAAAAATCTGAAAAAAAAGAACAGACAAATTTTGTAAAGTTATGATTTTTTCAGTGCTGAATAGATTGGGAAATCCTTCAATACTCTTTAAAAAACTTCCTAAGGCGAGTCCTTCAAATGCTCAATATTAAAATGCAGAGAGAACGATTTTGGAAATTCTAATCAAAGGTTGGAAAATGCTAAAATGTGTAAATGATGCTTAAATGTAACACAATTTTGATTTATTTTAATTATTTTAGTCACAAAATAACATTTACAATTGTGCTACTCCATGATATTAATAAGTTTACTATTATTCTAAAATTTTCAAAAGAAATTGAAATGAACAAATTGTATTTCCAAAGGGTTTTCCAAAGGGTTTCTAAACTTTTGACTAGTATCATGCATCCTAAACGATGGAATAAGAACAGGTTTAAATACAGAGTGGGTCAATCAAATTGCTAATCCTATTCAGATATGATCAGAGGTTTATATTTCTACTACCTCTGAACAACATAGTTTTTTAAAAAGGATGAAAAGGGTAACTACATAAATACTTTCAACTTCATCGATCTAGCATGAGGACAGGTAGTGGGACTGTTGGGGGTTTGGGATACAGTATATTTTAATCCACTCCAACTCATATAGACATTGAGAGACTGACAGATAGATCAAATCAATAAAATGGTTATTACAATTTGAGTCAGATGCTGGAGGTCAGACACACATACACAGATTAGATCATTGATTGGCTTACCAGAGTTATCACCCTTCCTTGATGGATCTTGTGTATGGTTTCTCAGTGTAGCACTCTAGATACACACAAATACACACTGAGATGAAGTGGATCTGAACCCTGTCGTGCTTAAGGGGACAAGCTATCCAAAATGACTAAGGCTCAGCATAGCCACAAAAGCTCAAAGGTGTGTGTGTGTCCTTCTGTGCAGAATGGATCATACCAATTAAATCTGACACGATCTTGGCCTCATGACGGCGTGTGTGTGTCAGTGTTATGGTTTGAGAGGCGGAGCACAGTCACAGGAGATCTCATTCCACACACGGTGGGCTGCGGGGGGGTTTAGGTTGGAGGTAGCACTTGTGTGTTCTGCTACTTTCTTGGCAAGTCTGTTTTGCCATGTCATTGGCATACTCTCTCCACAAGATTGGTGGGTTTATGGGTTATGATGGGATAAGATGCAGAGAAAAATTATTCTGACATGTTTGTGTTTTCTACTCTGCAGTTAAAGCAGATTACATGCATCTTAAAAGACACTTCTGGCCTTTTCATGATATTCTTGGAACCTCAAGACATTGAAAAACTGTAGGGGGCTCCGCTGGCACTGCTTAGTGACTTCAGATTATATTATTTGACGTTTAATGTCACAATTTAGAAAAAGTGGGCAAACAGACATTTCGTTTTCTCGGCAGCTTTGTTGATTTTAGTTTTATTTAGTTGCAGAAAGACCTCCTTAATAAGCCTTGAAAGCCTCACATGTTTTTCGAAACAAATATTTGATTTCTTCCCTGTGGCTCCCTTACAGTGTTGGTAAAATTTTGGTAAGATAATCAGGAAAAAAATCAGTTTTTTATAACAAACTCTAACTATATTTTTATGACTGACTTGCAGGTGCTTCAGGAAGATTTGGACATATTTAGTTCTTCCTGTGTTTAGGAATAGTAATGATACCTCATACCGTGACTAGACAGGACACATTTCTAAACTCAGAATGTGGGTCTTTGATGTGTAAATGTGGGTGGCCATGCGTTAACGAATTTGGGTTTCTGACATCATAACAGATCTTTTGGACTAGAAAATATGTTTTGAGTTATGAAACAGTTTTTGTATGAATCATAGTATGTTTCCATGGTACAAAACACATAACTCTTTAATCTAAAGGTGCTTTTTCAGCACTAAAGGTGCTGAAAATGTGACTTCTCATATAAATGCTTTTAAAATTTAGAACTTTTCTTTCAAGGTTCATTTACATGTGTGTGTGTGTATTAGGGTCTCTTGGTGGTGATGCTGAGGAGAGGCTTGTGGATTTTTTGCTGGGTCCTGAGCGCTACAACAAACTTATCCGGCCTGCGGTCAATAAGAGTCAGCAAGTCACTATTGGCATCAAAGTCTCTCTCGCACAGCTCATAAGTGTGGTGAGTGTTACTCAAATACAGGTACACACGCGCAGACATTAAATATTGTATTTTATAATGTAAACATTATGAAACTACTTTGTAACTCAGTTAGTGCTGGCAGTGCAAAAGTTGTGGGTTTTATTCACAGGGAACACACATAATGTAAGGATAAAATGTATACCTTGAATGTACGGCAAGTTGCTTTTTGCAAAATGCATGAATGTAAAATATATTTAATATATAAAAAGCATGTAAATATCAAACTCATATATATATCAATTTTTTTTTATACTTATAATTGTATACATCTCATTTCAGATAACAAGTATTTCTCTTTAGACGTAATATTGTCATTTCATTCCTACCTGGAAATGCTTTCCTGAAATAAGACCTGAAATAATAAGCTTTGATGACGTATGTGATCGACAAATGCAACCTCCTGGGCACGACTGGAAAAATTGCACTTTTAAAATAGATGTGTTAATTATCACACTGTTTGTGTTATGCTTTTTAACACATTATGTGTCATTTTAACACATTTGGTGTTTATTTTGTAATAAATAAATGTAAGGGACAACACAAGTTAAGTTGAAGTAACACAAAATGTGTTATCTTAGAAATAATAAATGATGTGTTCAGTTGACGTCACATAGTGTTTGTTGTCTTTAACTCAAAACAAAATGAGTTTATGCTATATAATTGTTCAGACACACGTGCATTTTATGGCCATAACACACTATCCGCTTGTCAAGCCGAATGTTACGCACCACCATATATGGAAGGTAATATACTGTTTCCGGGTCCAAACGCTCAATATGATGCTATTGGAAAACAACAGAAAAACTAAATATGCTCATGGTAAGCTATAAAACTATTAGAAAACTGTGATTTTAACCTTTATCTTCATAGCGAAATTCCACAAAGCCAGTCAACGATTTATTTAATCAAATATTAATGTCTGAGATTCCTTGAGCCCAGTGACTGTAGTGCAGGCCCGGACTGTCCACCGGAAGAACAGGAGCGATTCGCGGTGGTCTGTCGTCTGATTTGGCCTGCTGCGGCTTTTTTACGGACAATGTCGATAGCATGTTATTGTAGCGCAAACGTACGTCGCTCGCATGCGGATTTCTTTTGCTCTCGCTCAAAACTGGACGAGTTTACGAGCGGAGAGCATCTAAGGGCGCGCATCCATTTCTTTGCGTGTGCAAAAGAAATCCGCTTGCGTGCGGAGAGGTTCGTGCTCACACATCAATATTGACGTACTTTCTCGCTAAAATAACGTGTTCTTGACATTTTTAAGTAAATACAAAGCATAAAAGACTGCCATAAAGTTAGCTTGACGTTGGGCATTCAATATTTGTGAATTTAGGGACCGTCAACAAAGTGACATTCACGTTCCTAACGTCATTAGCATTTAAAGGGAAAACAATCATAAAGCAGTGAAGGAGAGATTATTGACAGCACGAAGAAATCGTTTCTCTTCACACATACAATTTAAGCATTTAATGAGTATTTGTTGTTTTATTATAAAACCCTTAAGAGAATCTTCACTTTAAGATAGGATTGTAGTATAATTAGTGGTTCTCATCTCTGGTTCGCGAGATCCATTTTCCTGCAGAGTTTTGCCCCAACTCTGATTAAACACCTGTTAAGGCTAATCAGTGACTTCAGGAACAGACGCATTCAACTTAATGTAGGGCTGCACAGATTGTTTGGCATATCGCATTAAAGTACTGCGAGAGGGATTCAAATCCGTACCGAACAATCTGCAGTTGAATTGCTCTCGCGGTACTTAAATGTCATACGCTGATAGATTTGCGCAGCGCCGCATTAAGTTGAACGTGTCTATTCCTAAAGACGCTGATTAGCTTGTTCAGGTGTTTTATATCAGAGTTCGGGCTAAACTCGGCAGGAAAATGGATCTCGCGGGCCAGAGTTGAGAACCACTCGTATAAATAATTGACACGTGCTTTTGTGGTTTGGCCACATGATAAATAAAAATTGTGATGCTTACAAAGCATTCTACATTTGATAAAAAATAGATTTGTGGTTTATGACCTGGATGAGTATGGGATATCCCGGCCTGAATTTGTTTCCCAGTCTGGCCCTGCTGTAGTGTATACTTTGAGTTAATACGTGCTAAATATGCAATATGAGTATACAGTATTCTTAAACAGCTGTTTAAGCTGTAGCCCTGCTTGAAATGAATAGATGCTTGGACCCAAAAAAGTTATTCCTTACGTCACCACTTAACAACCCAATTGCATTTGTGTCATGGTGCAGCAGCATTCTCTGACATGTTAAAATCTCAAGGTACATTTAAAGCGACAGGTACATTCACATCTGACACATGTTCTTACCAGGCACAACATGACACACAAGTGACAAGTTCTTTTACCTTCTAATTTTGTCAGGGTGCTCTGAGTAGCTCCGCCCTCAGTTCGACCTCATTGGTTTATAATTGTGCTTCACTGCATGTATTAAATTCATTGAATGTAATACATTGAGTCACCCCTGGTTGGGACTGTGTTAGTTGTCCTTGTCACTGTAAGAGCAAGAAACGAAATTCATTACATTTGCATTAAGGAACAAATATATATATAACATGTGCAATGTAACTATGTTATCTTTACAGAATGAGAGGGAGCAAATTATGACGACGAATGTGTGGCTGACTCAGGTAAGGTCACCCGGTATACCTGTGTGCTCATCCATACACTATTATATAAGACAGTTACATCAACGGCCATGATCACACACATCAATGCACACAAAACTGTGAGCATATTCAAAGTTCAGCTACAGTTTAATTATAGTGCACTTAAGGTCATACAGTATGTGTTATGGAAAATCTTTGAAGAGTAAAAAATCTTTACAGATAGCAAACTGATGCTTTAGTATTGCATGTTTCATTTATTTTAAACTCATTTTTAATTTCCTGCAGGAGTGGAATGACTACAGACTGGTGTGGGACCCAAATGAGTATGAGGGCATCAAAAAACTACGGATACCGTCGCAGCACATCTGGCTTCCTGATATAGTGCTCTACAATAAGTACGTCATAGATGCGATCATATTTTGAAATTTCTGGCTGCCATCACCTTGTTGTTCGATAACAGTCGAGACACTGATATGTAACATGACTTATGATGAATTAAAGTTTTAGTTGAAACAGCTCCAAGCATCAGCTTCGGATATGCGTTGTTTGTATTGCTATAATGTCTGTAAAGATTTCACACCACAGTTGTTTCTCGGTTCATTATGAGGCCATGAGCTTGTAAACTTTTGGGATTTTTGAAGCTTTGATGCACAGTCAGTGTTTAGTGACAAACTCAATACAGCAAGCAAGCTGTCAGTGTTCCAGGAGACTGACTAATTATGCAACCGAGTTGCCAAAAGCAAGAGCAGCCGCCTCCCTTGTTGCTATTGTTTGAGGTCGTCCACGTCTGCGCTATGAACAGGAAAAAATATGACAAATGACGAATAAAGATGTTTAAACTGTTTGATCTGCGCCAGCTGTGAGTTTCGAGTGCAATCGATGTATGAGGGCTAGTTTCATGGCATCATCTGAGGGACGTTGTTATATAAGGATTTTGTTTTTGTTGATAAAATTTGAAGATGCATTCGCACATGTTCTTGCTCAAATGGGGCCAGATGAGACTTTAATTTGTTATTTTCTCATGTTGTACAAAGACAGTGGAGCATGTAATCCTTTGCTAAAATAAGCATTGTATTTCTATGCTAATTTTAATTGAAAAGCTGTACACTAATAATTTTGCAAGGGTACAAAGAGAGAAAGAAAGAGAGAGATCCTGGATTAAAGATTTCGTAATAAATGCACATTAATCACACACGTGTGATGAGAAGGCGTAACTTGTCAGCATACTTTTTGCCACTATGACTCATTTAATGCTCTTTAGGACTACATACTATATGCTTATGGATTAACATAGAGATTTTTTTTCTGTTGGTGCAGTGCAGATGGTGTATATGAAGTGTCTTTTTACTGCAATGCTGTCGTTTCCAACACCGGTGACATTTTTTGGCTCCCTCCTGCTATCTACAAGAGCGCCTGTGCCATTGAAGTTCGCAATTTCCCTTTCGATCAACAAAACTGCACTCTGAAATTTCGTTCTTGGACGTATGATCGCACAGAACTCGATCTTGTCTTGACTTCTGATTTTGCTAGCCGCGATGACTACACACCCAGCGGCGAATGGGACATCGTCTCACTCCCAGGCCGGAAAAACGAAGATCCCAAGGACATCACGTACCTGGATGTCACTTACGACTTCGTGATCAGGCGCAAACCCCTCTTCTACACAATAAACCTCATCATTCCGTGTGTTCTCATCACCTCTCTCGCTATTCTTGTTTTCTACCTTCCCTCAGACTGTGGTGAAAAGATAACGCTTTGCATCTCGGTTCTTTTAGCTCTCACAGTGTTTCTGCTCCTGATATCCAAAATTGTACCTCCGACGTCTCTTGCGGTTCCATTGATAGGAAAGTATCTAATGTTTACGATGGTGCTGGTCACGTTCTCCATCGTGACAAGTGTGTGCGTGCTCAACGTGCACCACCGATCTCCGTCGACACATCACATGCCCGAGTGGGTAAAGCGTGTGTTTTTGCATAAGCTTCCGGTTTTTCTTCTCATGCGACGACCAGGAAGCTCCAACGTACGGGAGAGGTTCCGAAGGAAACACCAGCGAAAGTCGTTCTCCGCAGATGCGAAGAACGTAAGGATGGATGAAAGATCGCTCTTCTTGAGTGATGATCCGGTGCGTGTTTGCGGTGCCTGGAGGGTTGGTGATCTACCCGAGGGATCTGAGTTCAGGCAAAGGGTGAGGGTCAGACACGACCAAGACGTGGATGAGGCCATAGAGGGCGTGAGGTACATTGCTGAACACATGAAGTTTGAGGATGATGACGAAGGGGTGAGAAGTATTTCGTTTTTTTGTTAATCTCTTGACTGTTGATTTTATAGTTCTAAAAGTGTATGAGTAACAACAAGCCACTATTAATCTTATTCTTGTGTGTTTTATCATGCAGATCATTGAGGATTGGAAATACGTAGCCATGGTGATCGACCGCCTTTTCTTGTGGATTTTTATTCTGGTCTGTGTCATTGGTACTCTTGGGCTCTTTGTGCAGCCACTCTTTCAGAGCTACAACACGCCCATGGCCGAGGACGAGTGAGTCATGTCTTTCCCTCTTCCTTCTCTTTTATTTATGATAGAGGAGTGTTTGGAGGCCAGCGCCTTCAGGTGAATTCACATGGATTTAACAGTAGCTTCACCTTCAATGGGGAAACGAAGATCTGTGAAAAACTTCACTAACGTTTGATGACGCATCTACTTGTGTCTTTCCTTACCTGAGTATCTATTGTGTCCTACTCTTTTCTATCTCTTCTCTAGTGCAGATATGGGGATTTCTGAAATATCTGCTTGGTATTTCTAGTATTTTTGGACACTTATAGTACTTATTCAACAACTTTTGACATCAGAGTTTTGCGCTGTTCACAAATAAATAGAAAATTATTTTTGGGTTCCAGTTCAATTTATTTGAATCAAATCTAAATTAAGTTGAATTAAATATGAAAAATGAAGTTTTTGGAGGAGCCTGATAATTCCATCCTGTCAATAATCACACAAGGATATCTTAGCAGGCACCTCCAGATCTTAAAGAAACCCAAAAATGAAAATTCATTTTTTTTCACTCACCCTCAAGTTGTCCAAATCTGTATGAATTTCGTTGTTCTGATGAACACAGAGAAAGATATTTGAAAGAATGATTGTGACATTTCTTGGCCACAATTGACTACCATAGTTGCTTTACCAAAAATTGCTTTAGAAATGTCTTTGTTCACAAAAGAAGATATTTTCAAGAATGGAGGAAAGCAAACAGTTCTGGGACACTTCTAACTACCATTGTCATTTTTCCTAGTATGGTAATCAGTGGTGACCAAGAACTATTTGGTTACAAGCATTCTTCCAAATATCTTTTTTCTATGTTCATCAGAACAAAGAAATTTGTACAGATTTGGAAGAACTCAAGGGTATGTAAATGATGGCAGAATTTTTATTTTTGGGGTAAACTGTACCTTTTAAGTGATGAATCTTCTGAGATCTTTCCTCTTTCCCGAATCCTCCTCTATATGTCTGATATCGTTAGAAATGAAATTTCAACGTGCGGCTGGTGCCCTTTAACAATTACTCACCGGACTCGAACCACGGTCTCGCCCCGCCTACTCTACTACAATAACCTATAACCACTACACTCAAGGCTATACAGTAAATCAAGAAGCCTGTTTCTCTAATTATAAACATCCTCAAACTGCTCTGACCCAGTATCCTTGCAGCAAAATAGTTTTAGAACTTTAACATTTATTTGTTGTATGTTTATTGTTCACTTTTTTATTTTTTCAAGGCACACATTAAGCTATTAAAAAGGCTTTACAGGGGTGGTTACTGCGACCTTGGTAGAAAGACTTGATTCTACCTTCTGCTTGCCTTCACACAAACTGCATAGACACAATCTGTAGTTCAATAGATAATTGTTTGAAATTAAAGTTTATGTATTCAACTGTACATGCAAATGGATGTCATTGCTTTTCTGTATGGTCTGAACTATCACGTTTTTAATGCCTTAAAAGAAAAGTGCAGTGAATGAATATACTCCACCAATAACGTGGATTTTTAAAAACAAGTATTGTAATTATAAGCAAAATACAATAAAGCTATCTTTCATTTGGCACATTTAATGGTACTTTTCATGAGAAAACATTATGCTTGTATATTTTCTATACTGTTTATTGCATTTTTACCTCTGGTCGTCATTTTCCTATTTGTCATATTTTCTGTTCTTTCTTGAAGCATCTTCCTTTCTCCATGTCCTGTCCAATGTGTCAAATAACTGTCCAAAGAAAGAGAGAGTGACTAAACAGATCAAACTGGAAAATAGAGAATTCTATTATAGCCAGGAAAACCAGTACATGACATATTCAGTATATTGTGACAACAGACGGGAATGTACTGTTATGTAAACTGATTTTAAAATATAACACTTGCACAGAAATAAAGCAACTGCATCGCAAGATTCTCTGCATGACCTTGCCTGACAGTGAGACTAATAAAACCTAGTCCTGCGTGACAAAAGTTCTGGTGCTCACTGCAGCTTAAACTATTCCAGAATCTAAGACAGAAAGAGGCTGCCATGGCACAGGCAGATTAATTTGATTGCTGAATCTAAAATTGCACCCTCGTTTACCCATTACTTGACTAACATAGTTCACATGAAGAAGTGAATTAATATGAGTAAGTAAATTTAGACACATCATTTGTGACATGGGATTTCTTTAACGGCATAGTTCACTCAAACATATGAATTCTGTCATCATTTATTCATCATTGTCATTCAAAACATTTTCTTCTGTGGAACAAACATACACACATAAAAATATGTCTTGAGAAATGTCTTCCTGGTTCTGTGTCCATACAGTAGAAGTCAATGTGGGATTCAAAATACCTTCTTTTATGGTTTACATAAGAAAGAAAGTCATACAGGTTTGGAATGACGAAGGTGCGTAAATGATAATAGAATCGTCTTTTAAGGTTGAACTATCCCTTTACTGTAGTGCATTGTTAATATTTAGTGTGTGTACGGTATATCACTGGTAAGCTACATTTTGTTATTATGTGGATATGCTTTCTTAAAGATTTCATTTATTTATGTTATTTATTATAATTTTTACTGTTTTTTTTTATATGTAAAAAAAGTGAAGGATTTGTTGTCATTCAGAATTTTTTAGCTTTTTTCTTTTAAATGTATTTTGATCCTTGAATCTCCTGGAATCTAAGAATAGAATTCGGAAAGTGTATGCTAAACAGAAATTTGCACCGAACTTCAATTCAATACGAATAAGATCAATCCATATATGATTCATGATTCATTCATTTCTTCAATTGTTTATAAATTAATTGAGCCTCTCTTTGGAGCCCTGCTTCCCTGGTTACAGTGATCTCTCCCCACCCCGACTCTCCCATCTCTCCTGCCCTTCATCAATGTTTGTATGTATGTTGTTTGTCTGCACATAGACTCACTATTCATTTACAGTCTATCATGAACCTGTATTCATCTTTCATTGCTTATCTCACTCCAAGAGGCTTAATGAACATAAAACATGTGAAGCCTAATGAAATGTCCTCTCTCTCTCATCTGTGCTCATACAGTCTATAATTTGTCTTCAAATGACATCCATTCCTCAGTGTGGATGAATACATTACCACTGTATTGTTTAAATCACTGGAACCTATTCTAAACTAGGGTGATTTCACAAGAATGTTGTCTAGGAGTGAATTTTGAATTGGCTGATCTGGGTTTCATTCACTAAACAATGTCATATTCAAGTTGATCAGGAAGCACTTAGAGCTTCAAGAGATTAATGTGGCCACATATTATGAAGAGCCAAGTAAAATCATTAAAATGCGTTATTTGTGCATGCAAAAGAATGACGAGAAGTCAAGAGACCATATTTTTCTTGTCGCTCCTTATTTATTTATTTATTTTTTATCTGCACATATATTTCCAGCTGCCCATAGCGATGATGTCAGGGGGGAGATTTAATATGCCAGAAACTTCATCGCATCAGCAGAGACAGTGGCTGTTGTCTGCGATGCTGCTGATCAGCAGAAATGTCTCGCCATTGCTTACTGAGATATCGACATCTCTCATATTTACCGTCAGAGCTTCACGTGTGCGCTGGTGCAGTGTGAATTTTTGAGAAGGGAGGAATGCATTTGTTCTTTCAGTCCAAAGTATATTCAACATGTTGTATGTGTTTATAATAATATACATTTTTTTAATAATGATTAATCACTCTCAGGAAAATTGTCACTGAGACTGTACCCTTTAAAAAGGTTCTAATATGTACGATTTATTTGCAGATATACATTTAATACCAATATGTACCTATGAGGTACTAATACAGTGTATGTGCTTTTCATTTACAGATGTATACTTTTTGAAAGTGTACTGCCCCAGTTTTGTGCTTTTCTTCTGAGAGTGTAGATTTATTTATTTATGCACATGCAATGGAAAATATGCTGGTCTAAACAAAAACGGCAGGTGTGACTTTTACTCATTACCCTTTGGTTTAATTAGAGTTTCATCACTTTTAACAGCTTGAGCAGCTTGGTTGGAAATCAAGCCTTATTATTCCCATTTAGCACAAATTAATGTCCTCTACTTGAATGTGATGAAGGATTCATGTTTACACCAGTATAAAACAACGATTTTGAATCACTGTCATTCTATTTAACTTCTGTTTACTATGTACATTAAGTTTTTCAAAGGACTAATTATTCTAGATTGCTTGCTTTGGTTGAGTGTGATTTATTTAGCCAAAATTGTCAAACCCAAACTATGGTCCAACATTTGAACCCCAAAGCAAACACCTCGACTTGGACCTAATTTGAAATCCGAGACACATGAGTAATGCATGTCATACAGTAAGGATGTGTTAATGCATTTCAAGTGAAGATGTGTCTCACCATTGTAGACAAGTTCAAGTCTGTCTTGTTGCTGTATTTCCATTTTTATTTAATGCTGTTAACTAAAGAATTAATTTGGATTTAATGCCATTTATGAGCAAAATCATGTTAAACTGACTTATAATGGTAACTGTTTGGCTTACTGTTTTCATTTTTAATGAACATGTTTCAATCAAATAGCTTAAATACTCAAAAAATTATTGTGGTTCATGTTCAATTCACTTAATTTAAACAAGTTAATTGAACAATTTATTTACATTTTTGTCATAACTTTCAGTTCCCAGCATGCTTTGCATTTTAATGAATAATGAGAGTAAATGTCCAAATTATTTTATGCATTTGAATGAAGATGCAATAAGGAGGAGTCGTAGTCATGTTTAGTATTCTGTTGTGTTGGTTTTTAAAAGATTGTTGATGATTTTAGAAGGTTACCATTATGATGAAAATCGTAAACAAATATTTAAAAAACATTTATTTTGGAAAAATTTGCTATATTCCTATGTAAAAACATAAAAAGATCACTTCATGAAATAAATACTTACAAACACTATTATGATTGTCTGAATAAAGTAAACCTGCACAATAATCTGTAGAATATTCTATAAATCAGAATAAATCAGAAAATCAGAATTGTACTTAAAAAAAAGTAAAAAGCAGGAAACAGAGAAATATTGCTGAACTAATAGACATGGTTTTCATTTGGACTCAAAGACTTGACTCTTGACATGACCTTGAAAGACTCGAGTCTTGATTTGGACTCTTCCTCAGGGACTTGTCAGCCAGTCAGCCAAAGTCTTTTGCAGCAAGCCATCCAGGTCTCTGTATGTTGTTTTGCTGCAATTGTATAACTGGAACTCTTTCTATCCTAAACTGAATCAAGATGAGAAACAGAAAACTATAAATACCATAGCTATACAGAGGTAAACTGAGGAGTGAACACAACCAGCGCACACACACGTAATGTCATTAGCTTGTGAGGCTCTCCCAGATATCTCTCATTAAGTATTGTCTTAAGGTCGCACATCCCCAGAGGCTTATGCAAAGACTAGCTGTGCTTGCTCTTGATCTCTCTTGCTGCCATTGAAGATTAAAATAACAAAATGGAATGATGGTTACTGCAAACACTAACCACACGCAGATGTCATTTCATAACAGCACATAAGCAAACACTCTTTAACTGGCATGAATTATTTATATTATTACTGTATTTGAGTTTAAACTATTTTATCTTGAAAAAAATGACTCTTCTTATTTACTCAAACACAAAATTGCATTTCGGATATATTGCGTTTCTCTTTTATTATGGACACTTTGGACAATTTTCTTAATTTTTGAACAGATGTTTTGGGTAACATAAACATTAAAATGTTTGAGAACCATGCATGATAAAAAGATTCTGTATTCTTTACATTACACATCACGTCTCAATCGCATCTCAAGCATGCTCTATATTGACGCTGGTGTCTCCTTAGTAACCAAGTTCTACTAGACGACATCTCAATTGTTGGTTGTGAGCGGAATGACACTACTGAGAAACGATAACATGGTTGACTATTTCACTCTTAAATAATCTTAGTTTTGCTCATCACACAATCAAAGTACATTAGTTCCACTTTGTATGGACCTATTTATTAACCTTATTCAAGGTAAACACTGATCCTTGATCCTTTCTGCTCCTCTCTGATCCTTGGGTCCTGATGATGTTGGATTTATGTCTTTTTCCAATCTTCCCATACATCTACTGACATAAAGCTACATACAATCAACACAAATAATATTCACACATACACAACATCTGATCGGGTTAATGGGTCATGGGCCATGTTTAGAAATTCTCACTACATTCTTCTCAAAGGCTGAATGCTTTCTTTCATAAACACAAAGTGCGTGATTCCATTTTCAATTAATAGGGTCATGAAGTTTGTGACCATATTCCTTAATGGAAGACTACTGAGGTATAGAGTTGAACAACAGCATATATTTACCGTAGACTTCAACATCTGTCTTTGAGGTATGCCTACACTGTTTGCAGCGGAGTAAACCATCATTGATAGATTGTTGGCTTGTTTTAAAAAATAATAATAAGACAGACATTCCAGTCAGTGTTGAGGTACAACTTTTACATAATACATAAAGTAGACTACATATAGTTCTGCATACTGGAAGTGCCAGTCTGTTTTCCATGTTGGGAAGAACACTTTGTCTAAATTGGTGTTGGTGAACTCAATAATACTGTTAGTTTACATTCATACATGTTAACTTATATACTGTATCGTCGCTGTGCTTCTAAAACATTGGAGGTCCAGATTTGATGTTTTTCAGGAAATGGAAAAAAGTGTGCACTTTTTAAACTATTAAATACTGTGTTGCTAAAGTTCACGAGCACTTTTAATACTTTTTATGGTTTTAGACAAAACCCCTTGACAAACATAAATAGTGTCTAATAATAATGATTTATGTCAAAATGGAGATACAAGCTTTCATGGGGAGCAGCAATCTCTTTCACCAGCCATAGTGATTTTGCACTTCCTGGCAACCGATGGCAGGATGAGACGAAGGTAAAATTCCCCTTTCTTCCCCAGCTGTCATAGTCAGTAACGGTCATGGAGGACACTGCTTATCCTGTAAGCTGGTTAAGGGATGGTCTTCAGGCCATAGACTTTGAGTCACTTTATTATGTGGCTGTAAAATTGTATTTGTCTGTGTATCCCTCTGTGTGTGTGAATTAATGTTGTTGCACGCTTCTGGCTGAAATGATTTGTTATTCAAAAATAGTTCTTCAGGTCTCGAGGTAGTCAGAGGTCTAAACTTTTTACATGTGCCTGTGAGCAACTGAAACTGATGGGATTTGGGGGCAACCTCAAACCAACCATCCAGACGACAAATCCTTCATGAAAATGAAGTAGACCTTCTAATATTCTAATGTATACGGTATTTTAGTCTATTTTCTTTGTGCTATTTATGAGTTCGGTTGAATAGATTAGGAAAAATGCTTCAAATCGATAGATAAGCTTCAAAATGAAATTCAAACCGAAACCATAAATTTGTATTGATTTATACAACAAAATCATTTTTACCAAGCAAGTTCTTAACCAGTTGGATTTGTGGATCCGACTTCAGCTGTCATGATGGTCTTTGCTTTTTATGGTTTTCTATCCAACAGCAGGCACATAATGGACGGACTTGGTTACAGATTTTCCCCCCATGCTGGCAAAGAATAAAAGCACTCAGGTATCATCTTATAGGTATAGCAGAAATGTGGTTTAAATTATTTACATAAAAGTACTATTGGGGAATGCAGCTTCTTTCTATTTTTAATATGCACAGGAAGATGGCAGGGGTGTTTTTAAGGGAGGAAAAGCTTTTAAACGAGTGTTTGGGACATTGGCTGCTGGAAGTGGAAAGCAGAACAGACTGAGATTTTAGAAAGAGAGAAAAGAGTGAGACATTAATGGATATGTGAGTCACTACGTCTTGCTTTTAGGAAGCTATGAATTAAAGATGGAGAAGAAGAGAGGAAAAGAGGACAGCGAGAAATCATAGCGCAGTATTAATGTTCCGCTGCTGATTTACGACAGACGCATCACCCATGACCTGTTCGCTCTTTCTGCTCCCGCGAGTATATGGAATTTGGGTGGTTTACCTCAATTTAGACAGCAGATATGAGACATAAAAATGATTAGCTGAAGCTTTGTTTTACAAAGTTCATTCATGTAACGTTTGGAAGTTTTGGATGGGTTTTTACTTTGAGCTAAAAAGAATAAAAGCACTGTTCCTTGTCAATGTTCTATGGATGTTAAACATGATCACTGGTTACATAAACCTAGCATAGCACCTGGGTAAAGACTACAAATGTATTGTTGTAGATATGTGTAATTTTTCGAAGGTTATTTTTATCTAATGCCGACAGGGGGCCTGCGGGGCCCTTGCAGGCACAAGCAATTGGCTTTTTATGGAGATTTGGGACCAGTTCCTTAAACTCTTATCTTAAGCCGAACAGGGAAACTTGAAAAATAGTCATAAAAGGGTAGCTTCTCCTCACTTATTAATCTTTTAGTTGCAAAACACAGGTACATTTTATGTTCAAAGTGTTGAATTTGTCCTTTAGTGGCAAAAGGCCTCTGGGAAGGTCTTCCCAGCCACAATGCACTATGGGACATTTTTGGACTAAATGTCTGATGCTTTTTGATATCCCAAATGCTAGTATTGAATTGTAGGTTAGGTTTGAGTTTATTGGCTAAAACTTTTGAACAGTTTGTATATCCATTACAAGAACTGTCAATTACAGAAAGCAGTAGTGCATGTCTTTATCCTGTTTAATAAAAGACATTTATATTATATGTATATATTTATAAAACGTGCAAATGGTTGCATTTAATTTTTAATGCTAAAGTTATGGGTTGGAATCCCAGATAAACACAAACTGATGTATATGCATATGAATGTGCATCATTTTGGATAGAATCTGCCACATGCATAATTTAAATCTGAACCAAAAACAAAAATATTTCAAGAAAAGCTCCTTGGCCACAATTCATATCATGTTTTAGCACCACAGAGAGCGGCAGTCATAAAATGGTCTGATTCCTTTTTCAGATAAAAATAAAGCACACATATATAAAAAATTATAATATGATAAATAATATTTGTGTAAAAAGCCAACAAAATAGTACGGGTCAAAATTAATCTATTTTTCTTTTATGCCAAAAACCATCAGGATATTAAGTAAAGATCATGTTCCATGAAGATATTTTGGTAATGTCCTACCGTAAATATATAAAAACTTTATTTTTGTGAGTAATATACCATGCTAAGGACTTCATTTGGACAACTTTAAAGGCGATTTTCGCAGTTGCCTATTTTGATTTCTTCGAATTTCAGAGTTTTAAATAGTGATATCTCGGTAAATATTGTCAGATCCTAACACTTCTCTTCTCACTTCAGAACCATGGACAGGGTCGGCATACCTTTGCTGTAATTGTGTTTCAATTATATTCACAGGGAATTTGTTGGGGGTTTTAATCATGCTGTCATGGAATGAGGCCAATTGCCTATACGTTTAACAGTGTTTCTATTCAACTTTTTAGTGACTAACCAAACCTCTGTGACTAGCCTAGATTTTATATAGACTGACAAAGGGCTTTAAATTGCTGCACCTGCTCCCCCTAGTGTACACACACACACACGCGCGTGCTGTGAATTATGGATGCTTGTTCTGTATGTTTATCGTTCTCTGTGCCCGTACACACAGCAGGCATACACAGATAAACCGTTTGATGGGAAAACAATGATATCACAACAACAGCTAACCATGTGCATCTCTCTCATGTGTGTTTATACTGTATGTTTGAATGTTCATTCAAACAGATGAAAGGCGTTGATCTTTTAACTCGTTTAGATTTGTTCATCTGTGTTCTTTTTAATAATAAAGTGAGATGTATTTCCATACTGTTTGATGACCTCAATGCAGGGTATATTCATCAGGCTGATGGTTTGTAGACTTTATAGACAGCGACCTTTCAAAATCTGACGCAGAACTTCAAAAAGAAGACATCAAATTAAATATCTAAATCGTGACACATTTGTGTCTCGTGGTTTCTAAAATGATTTGGCAGCAAGTTGGAATAATTATTCGTTGATAATAGGCAGGAAATATATTTTTCAATATCAATCCCACATGCCTAATAGAGTAAACATTCATTGTTAACATATATATTTATTCACATATAAACTGCTTTTTTTTATATATTTCTTCTATTTTTACATACAATAGGTTGGATACTGTCAAGTGTTAATTTTGGTGTGACGGAAGTGTGTTCTCAAATAGTAGATACATTCACGTGTTGTAAGATAAAACGACGTTACTTAAACTTAAAGATGAAATGGTGTTTCTCACTAATGACACTTAAAGACGCTCGTGGTGGGGAAGGATGCACGAGCCCAGGGGGAGGGACAAAATCAACTCCACCACACGCGCCTCTGCTGCCTGAAAGCACAACTCATAAACGGGACCCATAAACAAGCTCTTTGCCGTTTGTTTTGTTACTCTTTGACGAATTTGTAGCCTTCTTTTGGGGAGAAGAACTCTCCAAGGCTGCGACGCTCGATGCATTCTGCGGGAAGAGTCACTTGGAATCTTCTTCTGATTGTCCTAATTACGCATGGTAAGTC
The DNA here is from genome assembly GCA_029783895.1 of Triplophysa bombifrons. Lineage (NCBI taxonomy): Eukaryota > Metazoa > Chordata > Actinopteri > Cypriniformes > Nemacheilidae > Triplophysa > Triplophysa bombifrons. Next base: position 20,476,125 of record CM056452.1, read on the forward strand.
TCGTTGTATTTTGAAGTAATAAGTTCTGTCAATGCAATTACTTTGCATTTTTAAATGCTTATCTCTCGCGTCCCTTGAAAGTAAAGGTATTTATTTAGTGATTTAGAGAAACATGCTTGATTGTCATTTCAAGTTAAGGGAAATTTCTGAAATCCATGATGTGACAGCGTGGTTTGGTCATTTAAAAATATAACCATATCAGTTTAGCTAACTGGGTGTTGTGTTTGTATATGTTTGTAACTTTTTATTATTTCACTGTGATAAGGGGACTAACGTTATATCTAACGAAATGTGATTTATTTAGGTTGATAAATGTCTAAATAACGATTTATGCACACGCGTAATTGCATCCGTCGGAATTAAAAGGGCACCCATATTTGGGCTCGTTGAAGAGGGTCCGACAGTTATTTACGTAATTTTGTTTAATCGTTTTTTTTCTGCATAAATAGACCAGTAGGTGAACCCAGTAGCGTTGTAATGAAATCCTTGTAGTTGTAGTCGGTTTTATTAGTTCTTCATGTTGAACTTGAATTATCGTCAACATCGGATTTGCGTCATAGTGATTGTTAAAATATTTCTTATTTTCTGCAACCATTTAAAACGTTTTGTTTAAGCTATAAGCCTTTCCACGTATCAAATCATATTTTGGTAAATTGTTGTTAAAGTTCAATTGGCAGAGCATTGCCACAGAACAACCCACCTAACACAATAGACCTATTTCACAGCGTGATGTGTTTCGCAGAACAGTTGCGGAGACCAGTGATGCATTCAGCCCCGACAAAACGTTGTAAAACGTTTTTTAAACGGAAACGGTGGTGTGGTTGAACACTCTGTTGTGGTGACGTAAGAGTTGAACTATGGCAGCTGGGAAGGCCTTTCTTTGTGTTCTTTTTGAAGAATGTTCGGAGCCTGATCCATCCATCCATCCATCCATTTTCTTCCGCTTCATCCTTTGCCGGGTCGCGGGCCAGCAGTCTAAGCAGGGATGCCCAGACTTCCCTCTCCCTAGACACTTCCTCCAGCTCTTCCGGGGGGACACTGAGGCGTTCCCAGGCCAGCCGGGAGAAATAGTCCCTCCAGCGTGTTCTAGGTCTTCCCCGGGGTTTCTTCCCGGTGGGACATGCCCGGAACACCTTCCCGGGAAGACGTCCAGGGGGCATCCGGAAAAGATGCCCGAGCCACCTCAGCTGTCCCCTCTCGATGTGGAGGAGCAGCGGCTCTACTCTGAGCTCCTCCCGAGTGACTGAGCTTCTCACCCTATCTCTAAGGGATCGCCCAGCCAACCTGCGGAGAAATCTCATTTCGACCGCCTGTATCCGGGATCCTGTCCTTTCGGTCATGACCCACAGCTCATGACCATAGGTGAGAGTAGGAACGTAGATTGACCGGTAAATCAAGAGCTTTGCCTTGTGGTTCAGCTCCTTCTTCACCACGACAGACCGGTATAGCGACCGCATTACTTCAGAAGCTACACCGATCCGTCTGTCAATCTCCCGTTCCATCCTTCCCTCACTCGTGAACAAGACCCGCAGATACTTGTACTCCTCCACTTGAGGCAGGGACTCTCGACCCACCTGAAGTGGGCAAGCCACCCTTTTCCGACTGAGAAACAATGGCCTCAGATTTGGAGGTGCTGATTCTCCCGCTTCACACTCGGCTGCAAACCGTCCCAGTGCATGCTGAAGGTCCTGGTCTGATGGGGCCAGCATGACGACATCATCCGCAAAGAGCAGAGATGAAATCATGTGGTCCCCAATCCCGACGCTTCTGTCCATAACAATCCCGGTTCTGTCCATAAAAATTATGAACAGAACCGCGACAAAGGGCAGCCCTGCCGGAGTCCAACATGCACCGGGAACAAGTCTGACTTACTGCCGGCAATGCGAACCAAGCTCCTGCTCCGATCGTACAGGGACCGGATAGCCCTTAGCAAAGGGTCCCGAATCCCATACTCCCAGAGCACCCTCCACAAGATACCACGAGGGACACAGTCGAATGCCTTCTCCAAATCCACAAAACACATGTGGATTTGTTGGGCAAACTCCCATGAACCCTCCAGCACCCTGGAGAGGGTATAGAGCTGGTCCAGTGTTCCACGACCGGGACGAAAACCATACTGTTCCTCCTGAATCCGAGGTTCTACCATCGGCCGGATTCTCCTCTCCAGTACCCTGGCATAGACTTTCCAGGGGAGGCTGAGAAGTGTGATCCCCGATTGTTGGAGCACACCCTCTGGTCCCCCTTCTTAAAAAGAGGGACCACCACCCCGGTCTGCCAGTCCAAAGGCACTGTCCCCGACCGCCACACGATGCTGCAGAGGCGTGTCAGCCAAGACAGCCCCACAACATCCAGAGACTTGAGGTATTCAGGGCGGATCTCAGGAGATTGAGGAGATCCTCAAAGTATTCCTTCCACCGCCCGATGACATCCCCGGCGAGTAAACAGCGTTGGTAGGACACTGCTTCCCCCTCCTAAGGCGCCGGACGGTTTGCCAGAATTTCTTAGACGCAGACCGATAGTCCTTCTCCATGGCCTCACCGAACTCCTCCCAGGCCCGAGTTTTTGCCTCCCCAACCACCCGGGCTGCAGTCCGCTTGGCCTGTCTGTACCCGTCAGCTGCCTCGGGAGTCCCACAAGCAAGCCAGGCCCGATAGGACTTCTTCAGCTTGACGCCATCCCTTACTTCCGGTGTCCACCACCGGGTTCGGGGATTACCTCGACAGGGACCGGAGACCTTACAGCCACAGCTCCGAGTGGCAGCGTTGACAATGGAGGTGGAGAACTTGGACTCAATATCTCCAGACTCCCTCGGGATCTGGTCGAAGCTCTGCCGGAGGTGGAAGTTGAAGATCTCTCTAACAGGGGATTCGGCCAAACGTTCCCAACAGACCCTCACAGTACGTTTGGGTCTGCCGAGTCTGTCCAGCTTCCTCCCCCGCCATCGGATCCAACTCACCACCAGGAGGTGATCAGTTAGAAGAGACTTATTTTGCAGTATTCAACACTTATTTATAGCCTGATGAAATTTGTATAAATAAGTGTTGAATACTGCAAAATAAGTCTCTTCTAATATCTTCAATTGTTGCTTATACTGAGCTGCAGCAGACACATTCAAACGACTTTACTTGGACCCATTGTGCGAGCTGTCTTTTATACAGCGTGGGTTATATACATGTTGCTGCTGATTGAGCTGATGTTCTTTACACCCCCCAAACAAGAGAAAACGTATCTCAAACCCCGTTGAATTAATGAATAAATGGCTTTGGCAGCAGTGCGGCCAGGAAAAGTTTTTCCCTACTTCCGGTCTCTGTCAACATTTTGTGAAATAGACGTATTACGTTGTGACGTCGTACCTGGACAGGACCATATTCGTTGCCACGACGTACAATAATAATATTCCAGCGACGTAACTTTGTGATTCCCATATTCTTTGTGAAGACGTAACATTGGATGTTATTGGGACATGGTGATTACGTCCTGAAGACATACCCAGAACATACCATATTCGTCGCAGCAAAGCACCAAATAACGTTTTCTGGGACGTGATGAGCATGTCCTAACGACCAAACAGTCACGTTGTTAAAATCTTTTTATTTTATTTAAACAATTATCGTCTCTCACATGGAGGATTACATTCATTTGGGATTTAATCTGTGTTTTAAAGATTACATTTTATACACAATTGGAGTAATTCTCTATTCAAATATGTATAAAACACAGTATAACGATAATAAAACTCAACACAGCACGGTACATCACAATCAGATATTTTATTTATGCTGTAGTTCATGACATAAATAATCAATGACTTCAACAGCAGATATTTATTGACATAGATGATTAACATTATGTTTAAGCTAGGGCGTTTCTGTAACGTAAACAAAAATTCTAAGAAATGGAACGTTGCCAAGTTGTCCTCAGAAAGTGGTCACAAAGTAATGTCAGGGTGACCGAATAAAGACGAACTGGCGACGTTGTCAGAACGGACTGTGCTAGCTGGGAAGTACATACATTCCTAGTCATTCACTTTAAATTGTTTTGTAAAAGCGATCAGCCAAAAAAATAATAAAAATGTTATGAGGCATCTAAATTCAGTATAAGAACATAAGTTTCACATTGTTTCACAGTCAAATGCATCCGTCACTCAGAATTGAGTAGGGGTGGGCGCTACTGTAACATTTGGTACCGATCCGATACCAAGTACATGCAGGGCCAGTGTTGCCGATATCGATACCGGGTCAGATGTTAAAACACGGGACATAATTTAATCCAAATAAATATATATGTTTAGTTATGTATTCCTGTAATAGAACTTTCAAGTATGAACTTTCCACCAAACTATTATCGGAAAATGCTAACAGCAACAGATTTACAGAACAGAAAACTGATATATAACAAAACAATTTGTCCCTATCCTAGAACTACTCTAGCTTTAAAAAAAACAGGGTGCACAAAATTATTAATGAGGAACAAAGCATTTAAAACTGCTTTTCCCTTTTTGTTCAGTGTTTAGACACAATAATATTACGAATTAAATTGCCCTTTCATTACATTTTTAAGTTAATTTATAAACAAAGTACACAACTGTTTGAGAAACAAAGTCACTAAAGTGTTTTAATAATAGAGTACTTTTAATATTTGGCTTTTTACACTCAAAAGCCCACTGTCACACATCGCCGTCAGCAGTTTTTATTCTTTTCACTGGCTGCAGCTGCGTCTGCGTGCTTGCGCTTGGTGCTGCTGAGTCACGTGATGGCGGACTACAAAATACAGCAAGGCAGGGTGGAGCAACGTGTGCCAAACTAGGTGTATGGGAAATAAAGAGTTTTTCTTTATTATACAATTATTAGCTAAATTTGTAAATAAATAAAATCTGTAGTAAAACAAATTAGTATCGATGTTTTAATGTTAGTCAAACTCGGGGTTAACTTAGAAACAAGAATGCAATTCTCAGACACACGGCGGTATTCTTCCGTTGATTTTTTTCTATAGCTTTTTTCTTTCTGCGTTTCTGAGTGCAGAGTATTAGGAAAGAAGAGCTGTCTGGGGAAGATCTTTTGTTTAACTCCAGCTGTATGTCAGTCTTGCCTCAAACATGCCCTGCATCATGACTGCTGAGAAAAGGGAGGTTGGATGGATACTGTGTCAAATGTGATGCGTAAAGGAGTTTTAATGAGACCTTCAGTTTGAACACAACAATATTGCAAACTGACAACATGTGTTGTTATAAAATAAATGGACAATAGGATAACCATCACATTTCAACACAATATCAGTTATCTTATTTAATAAATATAGTATAATATTTTTCCAAGATAACACATCATATCACCGTTATAGTAGGTACCATACAGTACATTAAGGGTTTTAAAGTAAGACAATGGCAGCGTGTTCGGTTCATCAGGAATATACCTTTCCTAAGGCATTAGCTTACAAGTATTGTTATAAACTTATAAATCACAAACTATAATTGTCATGGAAATGTAATTGATTGTATTAAGTTTCCTATACAGACACACTTAATGCCATATCCTTTAAACAGTTATATTTCTTGTAATTTTGTGTCCATATCTTGTATTATATTGTGAAATGCATGTATAAACATTAACTTGAACGTCGGAACCGATGCAAAACGATCAGATGTTCTGATCTTTGCAAAGGAATATTGAATTGCACCCTTATCCACTCAAGTGCTCTGTTTCTGTATTGCTTCACATCTGTGTTTTGGAGCTGAAGAGAGAATCAATGACATTCCAGCAGAGAGACAGAGGTAGCGGGAGGTAAACCCCTCTGCTTCAAAAGACAAGGAGAAACACAGAAAAAAACAAGACAATGAACTTTCTTCTCCTTGAGGATGGGTGTAAATACACTTCAGAGTGTCTGCCATTCTTTTCCCCTTTTCTTTCTTATCCCAGCTTTGCTACCTCTATATCTTCTGCCTTCCTCGGGCGGATTTATTCATATGGTGTCAAGGGTCCTGGTGCTCAAGCAGTTGCCCAATTCGATATGTTCCAGGGTGATATGAGGTAACGCTCCAATTCATATGCAGGAGGAATTGGCAGAAGATGAATTCATAATACAAGATGATTGCCCCAAGTGTCCCTTGAGACCATCAGAAGACTCGCTGCTTACAAATTGGATGGCAGTGATGAAAATTTACTGCTTTCTAGGTTGCCTAATGTTGCTTCTGCTGGCGTTTGGCGCATTAGTCATAGACACACAGACATATACCGTCCTCTGTTTTAGATCAGACCAACACACGGTGTACCACAGAGCACGCAAGGATACACAACATCCACGGATGACGCATGTCCTGAAAATATGTCACACAGTTTGCTGTGGGGAACAGGCATGTGTGTACTGCTCCAGGGTGAATTCTCTGGGCAACAGAAACTGCTCACCTGTCTGATTCTATCTGTAATGCTTTTCCTCCTCTGACAGGGAAACACTCTTAGTGTCCCTCTCACTTTGAGCGAGAGAGCAGTGAAGAGTGTTTGACCCTTTCTTCCTCTTTCACTCTCATTACTGCTGGATAAGAGCATGTGTACTTCTAAAATGACTTTCATAAGGGCTTATTTTATACTGCATGCCTCTTTAGTCATCTGATTGAACCGTCTTCATTATTATTGCTGCCTCATCATTGTGGAGCGTTTCATTGATCTACATCCATCAAACCCTTTTTTGGAAACGTTGAGCATGATCCAGGAAACAGGCAGGAGAGGATTTTGTCTAATTTTCATGCCCTGTTAGTCTATTTTGAAATATATTTCACACTATTGGTGTAGTTAACAAAACCTTCAAAGCTGATGTGTAGACGTTGATTTGTTTTACATCCACATGCCCAAAAACCTATGACAGCATGTATAATAAATGTAAATAAAACATGAAAGGCCCCCAATGTAAAACATCTTGAATAGAAGATGAAGAGTGCACACTGGGAACACGTGCAGCTTACACACAATCTGTTGTCATTTTTATTTTTTTAAAACGAATCTCTTTAAAGATGGAATAAATTCCACGTTGACTCAGACCTTTGGCTTTTTTTAATGTAATTGCAATTTTAATGGGCTTTAGTGCTGAATCCATTGGACCAAGTCAAATGTGTTGGGCTTAACTGTTATGAACTTTAATTTTAATGTAAGAGTCGCAGCTATTTTTAATCAAACCCTCAGTTTTAGCATCCATTGTCGTCGTGCTCACTAAACGTGTTCTCTTGCAATTATGGAGATGGCTCTGAAATGGAACTATAGAAATAATGTATTCGACAGAGTCTTTAAATATTCTCTAGCTAAAGGTATTGTAATAACCCAGAACTCACCTTGGCAAATATTTAAGAATCTAAGAAAACGTGTCAGATGTCTTTTAACTTCACTGCAAACAAAAAAAATCTGTTGAACCAACCTAAAACTCAATACAAGAAGATTTCTGAGTTTACTCAGCTAGGGACATAAAGTCCACCTAACTTTTATAAATAAAAAAACTAACGTTATATTATTTTATTGTATTCATACCTCAGAGAAACCAAAACATTGATCAAGTAACTTTTCAAACAGTTTGAGTTGATTGCATCTTCACTATAGAATCAATAACTCCACTTAGACCTCAAACCTCAATCAATGTGACAATCCTCATTCATTAAGGGTGTGTTCACAAATGTCATGTTTGGTACGATAAAAAGGAACTCTAGTGTGATTGCTCTGTTAGTGTGGTTTATTTGTGTAAGTTGTGAACGCTGCCACCCGAGAACTGGTACACACCAAGCGGACCTAGATGGCTAATAAAATGGATCTAAAAACGATGCGGTTCGATTGAAATTTGAGCGCAACATGGACAAAAGGTATTGAACCAGAGCAAAAACAGGAATTGATAACATAGAACCTGAAAATCAAGTGATTTGGTAATATAAATGGAGTGTTTATTAGATGTGTGCTTGCGCATGTAACAGAGGAATTCCTGGCGCCACTTCATGAGGTCTTCGCGAGTTACTGGCTTGATAAAATACCCTCATATGTGCAGGCATACACTGGGCATGTATAACCCAGCACACAGCATTGTTTTGGATGTCTGGTAAAATCACGTTGTAACTTTACACAAAAATGTTCTATATCTTTAGGTTCGCTGTTAAAAACGAGTCTGAACACTAAGCGAATCAGGACTAAATATATATATTTTTATGGTCAGGACCAAAAGAACCGAACTACAAATATGAACGCACCCTAAAAAACTCTAAAGTCTTAATATAACAATAACGACAACAACAACAGGATTTAAAAATGCCAGCAAACACTAAAACATTTATCATTTCAGATATTACTTATTATGGTGCAGTGCATGCTGGGAACTTTCACATATAAAACTGTTTGTACAAACACAGTCCTGTGAACACAATCTTTTTTAGCAACATGTTATTCAGTATGAAAAATGTTTTTATGCATTCAAAATATTCATCAGTGATAACAAACTCTTCAAAGAAGATAACGAATTCTTTGAAATGACCAAGGACACTGGACAGTGTGTTAGATACAAAAACCCTGTCTAGTTCAAAAACATTCTAATTTTTCATCAAGGCCAGCTTAAGAGTTTAACTTTAAGATCCTGCTGTGGTCCGTGTGGACACCGTGGCACATTAAATTAAAAGGCCTATCTTAAGCTTAATGAGGTTCTAGAAACTAACTAAACTTAAATCCTATCCTTTGTATCTGTATTTCAAGGAGAGTCAAGTCCATTTAATTACTGGAAGCAGGGGCTTGTTATCCTTGGCTAACCCTATTAACAGGAGAGGCCATTGGAGAGTTAACTAGTTAAAGCAATTAGAAGAGGAAATTAAAACAATAGACATGCACACATGAGACAGGAGCACTGAACTCTTAACATGTATGCCAGTGTTTTCAGTTAGGGTAATATATCTGTATGTAATGTAGGGGTCCTATGGTCTTATTAACCTCTGCTAGAGGTTTACAGAATTGTAACAGCAAATGTTTACAGAACTGCAGCTGTATGAAGAAACTAAAGGGATTTCCACAAATTTTAAAATCGTCTTTGGGATGGTCCATCGTTAATGGTTAGCTTATACTGTATATTATATGGTCTAATACGGTTAAAAATTCCACTTAAAAAAGCCTAGTATTTTGCAATTTAGTAAAATATGTTTGCATAAACTAGGTCTTTAGGTCATTTACGCACCCTTGATTTGTTCCAAATCTGTATAAATATCTTTGCTTTGATGAACACGTATTTGAAAGAATGCTTGTAAACAAACGGTTCTTTGACCCATTGACTACCATAGTAGGAAAAATTACAATGAACTGTTTGCTTTCTGAAATTCTTAAATATCTTCTTTTCTGTTTATCAGAACAAAGAAATATACAAAGAGAATCCTACTAGAACTGTTTGGTTTCAAGCATTCTTCCAAATATCTTTCTCTGTGTTCATGAGAAAATAGCGATTCATACAGATTTGGAACAACTTGATGGTGAGTAAATGAAGACGGAATTTTCATTTTTAGGTGAACTGTTTCTTTAACAAAAATATTAACATCGTTCTTTTTACATTTACTTGCAGGTACTATAGTCACTCTTTTAAAGACAAGCCCAATAGGATATACCTTTTATATAAGTATGTAGCATCAATTCTTGGCTTCTCTGTGTCCTGAGGTGCTTTATTGGTCTTTGGTGCATCATGTTAAATTCGTTCCATTTTCCACTTCCACATCTGGTCTCCTTGGTAATAGAGGGTATGGACGTGTCGTCACTTTCCCATGTGAACACCCCGGAACACGCCCGCTTGAGTGGCAAAACACTCAGCAAAATTAATGGTTACAATATCAGGAATATCAGGAAATTCAATTCCGTGCAACAGGCCAGTTGCTTGTAATTTTAGCAAAAAATGTTGTGTTTTAGTTCTGGTTTCTTTGTTTCTCCCGTTGAAAGCAGCCATTTTGCTGAGTGTTTTACCACTCAAGGGAGCGTGTCCCGGCGTGTTCATGTGGGAAAGTGACGTCAATGCATAACCTCTATAGTTGATGATGACCTGTAACCTTAAGAGCCCTTTTTTCTTCACTTAGAGTGTCTGGTAGGACATTGGCACTGTCCCTGAGGAATGTGCTAAAAGCAATACACATTTCTGAAAATATCTTCTTTTGTGTTCAAGAGAAGAAAGAGTGATGTACAAGTTTCGAATGAGCGTGAATAAATGATGACAGAATTAGTATCCCTTTAAATGTATTATAATCAAAATGAAGATAATACGAAAGTGAGTAATAACTCTAATAATGTAAAGAAAGTTTTGTTAATATATAATATGTTTACAATAGTAATATGCATGCATGTCTCTGTCCTTCACAAGTACTTACGATACTTGGCCATCCACTATAATGGATGAAGTCTATCCCTGAGTCTCTCACAGTGCATACAAAAATAGATTTATATGAGAATAGATTTTCTAAACACACCCCTGTGTCTGTGTGTGTCTCTCTTTGTGTATGTTTGTGCAGATTGTTTGTCATCTAAGGGAGAAGACAGGCTGTTTCGTCGTTTATTCAGGAGGTATAACCAGTTTATTCGGCCGGTGGAAAATGTGTCTGACCCCGTTACTGTGGAGTTTGAGGTCTCCATGTCGCAGCTTGTTAAAGTGGTAAGACAAACCATTATTTTAGAAACACATGACCCGATGCTAAAATTGTGTTTGAACAAAGGTGCAATACCTTGAAAAAGGTTTGTTAGGTCCCGAATTAAGCGCAATGTTTATCTAAAGAAGAAATCTGTGTCATATGGATTATCAAATTATACTTGGTTAAAAGAAAAAAGAAAACATACTCTGCTAGTGGTTTTTACTGGGGAAATTGTTGCTGTTTGCTGTTGTTGGCTGTTCTGGTTTTTTGTTTCATTTGTGGTCAGAGAAACAATTGAGTTAAAAGCTTTAGCGCCCGGTGTTACAGGAAGCCAGACAGCCTCTGCGCTTTCTCCATTGTCATGCGATTCAGCACTTCTCTTAAAACTCTTGGATTAAGTTTCCAGTTCACCAAGCGAGAAAGACCAAGACCACACCTTTATTCTCGTTTCACAGACACCTGTGAGATTAACAAACCTTTGCCCATCAATCCAGAGAACAGAATCCTGTATTATAGATTAAAACCCTCACAGGATTAAGGAAACATTTTAGCTGGATTTCTACAGGAGTTGACTGTGACAAATGGAAGTAATGCACAACGAAACTCCTGTAGTAGACCAATGAAATTTCCAAGCACAAGATCTCTCTTTCCCTTCAGACAAGAACAGTATTGATTTTATTGTTAGATACTAATAGAGGGTTTTCACTAAAAAAATGTCTCTGCGTTTCTGTGAATGTCTCAATCTCGTCCACTTTACAGGATGAAGTCAATCAGATAATGGAGACCAACCTATGGCTACGACATGTGAGTGTGCAGTACAGACACTTCGCGCATATGTACAGTACCTGTGTATAATATAGCAGTTTGAGCATCTCATCCTCTTAATGTCATGCTGAGCCACTGTCAATATGACCATAACAAGAAAATGGTCAAAATGTGTGTAGCGTATACAAACAACAGGGGACTGTTGTTACAGTAGAGTAGAGTAGGTGGAAACAAAATATAATATAACCTAAAAAATTAAATTTAAAATTTAAAAGTGTTTAAAACATGGAAATGAATGTGCGAAAAAGTATGACGTTTGTGTAACTATGTCACACAATAATGAGTTTTCCATTTGCAGTGATCTGCAGAATTTGATAATATATTTAGTTTTTTAATAAACAGAGATTTATGATTTTGTCCATTGTGTAGATTTTTCATCATTTAAATATGAACAAACTGAATTCCTAGAACATTACTTCAGCTGAAACAAAAAATACAATAGGTTAATAGGTTAATAGTGATAAAGTGATTAATTTAAATAGAATCTTGACCATTGATCTTTTCCATTGACATTATTATTTGTATTTAGTTTTTATGGTTGAAGGAGGTTATACTTTATGTGCTCACGAAAGCCTTTTGTATTATTTAGACCGAACGTGTGTTACACTAGGTAACAGCATATTTCATAGGATGTGTGTGTCTGTTTGTGTGTCTGCTTGTGTTCTACCCTGCTGTATTATACAATACATCTGTGCAGTGCCTAAAAGCAGAATTCTTAATATCACTGAACACAGAGAGGCCTGCAGCCGTACTAACATATCTCTAGATACAAACATATCAACAAACTTATGTGCACTTACAGTGAAGCACACACGTCGATTTTTCCAATAGCCCACATGTAGCCATGTGTTTAGACCACCTCAAAAAACAGCAAACCTGCAGATTGAGAAATATACTCTCGCACAGGCTCTCAGTACACTGTTATTTTTGAAATAATAATTATGACTTTGACATTCGGTACAGTCAAGTCACATTCATACTCACACAAGTACACACACATACTCAAACAGCAATGCAAACTGTAGACATTAGGATCATTATTTATGCATTCCCAATGTTTTTACTTTCTTAAAGAAGGCAGAATGGTAAGACACCCGGCCGACTAATTACACTTTGAGATATTCTTAAACAGAGCCGGTGACGAATCAGAAAATTTCAAGCATGCTGATATTTTCAGTGCATCAGTATATCCGGGAATATGACTCAAGTCTGATGTGTATTTATATATTCTCATAAAATGCTGTAAGAAAAGGTTTATGATAGAAACAGAGTGCTAGAGAGAATAAGAGGAGACATTTCAAAGTCTTACGCTCCGTTTCTGAATCAATATTAGGTTCTATTTATTTATTTTCGTCTATTTAGTCTATAGTATTTTATCTGCTTAGTATGTTAACCTGATAGGAATAAATGTCCAGTAACTGCTAAGTGAAATTGGTTATTTAAAAGCAAGATAATGAATTTAAATAGGATTCAAATAGTTTGTATGTAATGATATTTGCTGAAATAATTTGTTTTTTTTTTAGATATGGAATGATTACAAGCTCAAGTGGTCACCAACAGAGTTCGATGGAATTGAATTCATCAGAGTCCCATCAAATAAAATCTGGAGGCCTGACATTGTACTTTACAACAAGTGAGTCAATCACCTCAAAAACATTTTTATTTATTTTAAATTGTGGGTCCGAAGTTTCTATCTAACTGAAATGAAGAAATAAGTTATGAATGCAAAGCATGTCATTCAGGCATGTTTTTTTCTGTCACAGTGCTGTTGGAGATTTCTTGGTGGAGGACAAAACCAAAGCTCTTTTGAAATATGATGGAACCATTACTTGGGTACCTCCGGCCATCTTTAAATCATCCTGCCCTATGGACATCACGTATTTCCCCTTTGACTATCAAAACTGCTCAATGAAGTTTGGTTCCTGGACCTACGATAAGGCCAAGATTGACCTGGTGCTCATCGGCTCAAAGGTCAATCTGAAAGACTTCTGGGAAAGTGGAGAGTGGGAGATTATAGATGCACCCGGCTACAAACATGACATCAAGTACAACTGCTGTGAGGAGATCTACCCAGACATAACCTACAGCTTCTACATAAGACGGTTGCCCCTGTTCTACACCATCAACCTTATCATCCCCTGCCTCCTCATCTCATTCCTAACCGTGCTCGTCTTCTACCTTCCATCAGACTGTGGTGAGAAAGTGACATTGTGCATCTCTGTGCTGCTTTCCCTCACTGTGTTCCTCCTCGTCATCACGGAAACCATCCCGTCCACCTCGCTTGTTATCCCCCTGATTGGCGAGTACCTTCTCTTCACTATGATTTTTGTCACACTCTCAATCGTCATCACCGTCTTTGTGCTGAACGTCCACTATCGCACCCCCATGACCCACACAATGCCCAGTTGGGTTCGTACCGTCTTTCTCCGAGCTTTACCTCGTATTATGCTCATGCGCCGGCCTCTCGACCTGTCTGAGTCTTCCGAAAAAGGGGCACTGGAGAGCGGGAGCTCATCAGGGAGTGGAGCAGGAAAAGGAGGAGAGGGGAAGAAGAGGAAAAATAGTGGAACCCAACAGGGTGCAGTGAACTCTTTGGAGTTTGGAGAAGGAAAAGCTGCACTGGAGGGAAAGAAAGGGGGATGCCCTTGTCACCCGATGAAAGAGGCATCCGAGGGGGATTGTGGGAAAGTGAGTCGTCAGTTGAGTCCACAGGCCATTAACACGGTTGTGGCTTTCTCTGTGGTGTCACCGGAGATCAAACAGGCTATCGAGAGTGTGAAGTACATTGCGGAGAACATGAGGAGCCGCAACAAAGCCAAAGAGGTAAAGAATTGTCTTGATTCATGTCAGAAAACATTGACTTTAGGAAATTGCAATCTCACATAAACACAACTCACACCACGTTGTCATTCCTCACTTTCCTTAAGGAGGACACATAGGAGCGTTTTCTAATATTGCGTCTTTTGCCTTAATACATTGAGGATCTGACTGCTTGAGCCGTACAATCACATTTTGGTGAGGCAAATCTGCCTTCCGCAGCATACAGTCACATATCTGTGATCTGACAACTGGTGATGCTACTAATACGTTTGACAACTAGGCTTCACTCTGACAGCTCCTGTAATGGTTTCTTAAAGCACATTATGCCTTTAAACATGTCACGAACACTCAAAAATGCCTGTGCTTATTAACAATTTATTTACATTTTCATTTAGGCATTTGGCAGACGCTTTTATCCAAAGCGACTTCCATTGCTTTATCCTATACATTTTACATAGGTATTTGCAATCCACTGGGATCGAACCCACAACCTTGCGTTGTTAACGCAATGCTCTTACCACTGAGCTATAGGAAAATATATTTTTATTATTGTTCCTTGGAGCTTTTGTTTATGATCGGCTTCAGGACCAATTTCTATGCTGAATTACTGTTGGAATCTTACGACGTGGTGCAGCGGACTGTCCCTTACTGCAGCGACTTCCCATGGGCGTCTTGGTGGTTCCATAGGTGTTCGAGTTTTCTAAAAGAGCTAATTTCTCCAGCGTGGCATGTCCGGCTGTTCTGGTGGGTGTGATACACTCATCGAGGAGGGGGACGGAAACGATGTCTGCTTCAAGTGTTTGGGTCTCCAGCACGCTGAGGCAGACTTCCTGGATACGTCCTGCCCGCACTGCAGGTGGACGCCGATCCAGACATTGCGGTCACGTGTAGCTGTGTCCTGCCGTACTTTACCTTTAACTATTATTTTCTCTTGAGTTCTCAGAGGGATGTGTTCTTATACAGTGGTTCGTTTTTGGATTTTTTTATACTTAAAGCGGCCCTAACACACAGGGTTTCTGCCAATCTCATATTAATCTTGAGTAACTATTTGTGTTGTCACGATACTGGAATTTCTAACTTCGATTCAAAATCTAAAAAATATCGATATTCGATACCATTTTCGATACCACGGGAAAAAACTGCCATAACAATAAGCCCCTATTTTTTTTACTTTTATTTAAAGTTAAATTGAACAAGACTAGACAATGAGGTATATATTTATATTATTTATTAATTGTTAATCTAATGTAAATTTTACTAATACATTTAATATTTAAAATCAAAGTGGTATTTGTCAGTATTAATGGACCGTAGCTTACATAGGTAGTTGAGAGATTAATATAGAGATTAAAGAGTTTAATAAATACTTCAACAAATGTGTTGCTCATTCATTGCTCATTAATGTTATTAGCCTACACACATATATATATATATATATTTATATATATATAATTAAAAAATGTTTATTTGGCTTTTATGCAAATATAATCATTGATCAGCATACATTTAGACAGAAACGCGAACTGTTGCAGAGACTCGCACTGGCCATCTTTCTAGCTTTAACGTTTAACCGGGGAAAATGAGATGAGTGGATGAAATCATTCATCAGCGCACATGGTGTTATGGTAAACACGGAGAAATTAGTTACCATGTTTCTAACATAAACAACATTTAACCCTGGTGAATGGAATGAGTGGATAAAATTATTGATCAGTGCACATACGTAGAGCGCTATGGTAAACATGGGAAACGTAAACGAGCGTTCACCAAATGCCAGATGTGCTATTGAGGCTCCGCACTGGCCATCTTTGCTAAGATGAATAGTTTTTTAACGGCAGCAATCGAATCAAGTCTGTGAAAGGAGGCGGGGCTCTGTGGTCACTGTGTTCACCTGCAATGTGTGTCAATTCTCCTTGTCCTGGTTACAAGTGAAAGTGATGTCTGCGCATGCTTCTTCTCCTGCTCTCCATGCTGCCATGTGCTTTTCCGGGAGAATTGTCCAATAAGGGACTAAGAAAAATTGTTACAAAACAGTTTTATATGTTCGAAAAAAAACTTTCTGAAACCTGTACAATCGCTGGGGGAGTGTATTGAGAACAGAAATACTCTGTAATACACCCAACTCGCTTTTTGACAAGTTGACCATGTTAAGCATGAGAAGACAGCACATTTAAGATTCTAAAGAAGTCAGAATGCATGACACATCGTAGCACCCCTTCAATATTGCATATGGATTGAAGTTGTCAAACTTGTGTTAGTAGTGTAGAATGTACTTTTCATTATAAAGAAATATTTAAGTGCTTTTTGGTTTTAAGAGTGTTAAAGCCCATGCTATGAGAAGTGCTTATTATTTTAAAAGTGTGTGTTTGAATGTCATCAGAAAAATACTCGGTGTGGCGTCGTTCATATTCAAACATATTAACAAGAACAGTTTGATGATGGCCACTTTTTCTCTCGTATTCTATAGTGCTTAACTTTGCGAGCACGATGTATAGTACATTTACACATACTTTGCACAACCATGAAGGTATGTCTTGTTCAAGAACATTTATTTTATGTGTGCTCCCTTGGACTTAAACCAATGACCTTTAAGACAATGCTCTACCAGGTGAGCTGGGAACAGCTATGTTCTTTGCTCTATTATCATAAGAACTTTACTTCAGCCTCGGTTGCTCATTCTATCCATCTGGGAACTGAGTGCCAGCAGACAGCGGCTTATTTGTCTCTGCGGCAATATTCACCTCAGTATGCCAACATATGTCTTGTTAATTCTCATTCTGTGTTCGCCGGTTTCATGGGGTTTACAGGAGATATACTGTAGGTCCTACATCAATGTACCAAGTAGGCCAACTATATATAACTATGACCGTCTAACTACTGTTCCAGAATAAGAGAAACAAGGAACAACACTTTGCAGCCTCACTCAATACCTTCTGTTTGGAAGAGTTTTATCCATAACTGTGTGTTCCCTTACATAATCAAAAAACTTTACTCATTCGGTCTGCTTTTGTTTCATTGACTTGTATAACATCATACAGTAGTTGACCACATGCCCCACCAGTCAAATGTTTAGGGTCGCTTGACCAACGTTTTGCAGAAGAATATTTTTTTCAATCTGATATTGGCCCAGAGTGAACCCAGAGGATTCTAGAAATATAACAGCCTACACATGCATGGCACAGCTGATTTGTGGGCACTGTTTAAAAGGGTTTAAGACATATATTGATGGACAGTTTTAATGAGAATGCTGAAAGCCTCAAAACCTCCACAGATTCCATCATCATGCCGTGCATTGGCTCTCTTATGTCATCAAAGGCACAGGTCATATCACAGGCTTGTGCGGCTTACAGGAACAACTCGGCTTCACTCAGTGGAAGCGTTTACTGAGTGCTTCACTGACAATAAGTGCTTTAGATCCCTCAGCGGAGACATCCTACTTTGATATGGAAAGTCTCATCATTTCATCTTTCATCTTCACTGTGTAGCTCAGAGCCTCGCTACCGAATCACATTAGCATTGTAATGCACCCAAATATGTGGAGGGAGAACGTGTTGTATAGCTCCACTTTTAGTAGCACAATCTAATTTAGATTCTCCCTGTGTAGTGTGCCCAATGCTTTCTGGAAATACGGCACGTTTGCTTTTCAAACCACTCATTGGTCTTCTGCCCTCGCTCTTTTCTCCTCCATTTACCCTGCTTTCGTGTCATCTAATTTGCTTCTTACTCTCATTTTCTTTCCTTGTTACATCTAACCTCTTTTTCTTCACTTATTAACCTTAAATATCTTCTCTTATTGTGTGCCTTTTCTCTCTTAGGTGGAGGATGATTGGAAGTATGTTGCCATGGTGATTGACCGCATCTTCCTTTGGGTCTTTGTGCTGGTGTGCGTGCTGGGAACCATTGGCCTCTTCTTGCAACCTCTAATTGGCTTTTTCTCTTAGTTGACAAAATAACTCAGATGTACACCTGCTGTAAACCAATAAGAGGCACTGAATATCTGTTTCAGCAGTCACTGACATACTGTCATATTTATTTAACATATACTGTATAACATATGTTCTGTCACTACAAAGCTGCACAACTATATACCGGTACGTCTTTGTGCGGATAGCTATTCAGATGTTCTGTTTTTCCTTCCACTTACCAATTAAAGAGATAGAGACACTCTTTGCCTGGTATTAATCAGGTTTCCATCCAAAGCTGCGAATTTAGCTTATGCGCAAAATTGAAATATTTCATTTGAAATATTTTCATATTTCAATAAACACCGTTTCCATCCAACTACTCAACCGTCACTTCCTACTTAAACTGCCTCTAAATGTCAGTAAGCAAAGTAAGAGAAGCCACTGAATATGATACTTTTCATATATAATAATACTTGCTAAAGCATTCGATTACTAAACACAATTATTGCAGCGGTTTTGTGGATTCCTGCTGTTTCGGAAATTAGAGCCAATTACAGAAATACTTTGACACCTTTGCTCCGGCATTAAGAATGACCATAACAACATTTCTGGTGGTGTGTAACAAGATCAGTACTCTGGTTAGTCGGGTTAAGCTGTCTCATGATGCAGTTACGTGACTTTTATGAGGAATTTTTGCGGCAAAAGCGTTTTCATCTCCCATTAATTAACCCTTTTTCGAATTTTTTTTAAAACACCTTAAGCGAGCGTAAAAACTTATTTGCGAATTAAGGGTTTTTAATACGAAATTTGGCATTTACGTAACTCGTTTCTGATGCAAAACTTCAAAATGCACATAAACCAGTGTGATGGAAACCCAGCTAGTGACTCTGAAACGACTGTAGCTGAAGGTTCTAATCACCCTCAAGTGTAAAGCACAAAGTTCACTACTTAACAGATCTAACTATAACAGGTCAGACTGATTGGTGTTTGGTTACCACAACTTACATTCTACCCTTAACTACATAGTTTGATTAGACTTAAGTGACACTTGCCATATTTTAACAAAACGTTAATTTCCTTTTAACCAGTTCTGAAATTAAATCTCTTAGTTTTATGGGGGTCCCCAGCATGTTTTTTTTTTTTGGTTGGTCTATTTATATGTATTTGATAATATGCATAACTGTGATAATATAACATGTCATGTTCTAGGCGCTCTTCAGATTTAGGGACATTTACATTTTTAAAGAGATATGATTACATGAAATGTGACAAGAATTCTAAGAATGGATTTACCTGAATTATTGTACGTAATTACATCACAAAATTGTGCAACTGTGTAAATGTAATTAGATTTGTCAGATGATTACTTTGACTGAAATATATCTGGGGGACCGTCCAAGCAGATCTGCCAAATTTTATTTTTTACTTCTTATGGGGACTCCCTAATGCCTTATGGGGGTCTCGGAACCCCTAGGCCCCCCTCATTTCGAGCACTGCTCTCAACAAACTCAGGAAAATCTGCAACAGAAAATAGTGTTTCATTACCAGTAAGAAAAGTGGAAATCCATCTTAGGACAATAACGTGTAAATTTTAACTCTTGGATGATAAACAGTCAGCTGTTGGTGAACGTATAGAACATGTAGAATGTGGTTGATTTATAAATGACTTTAAATTGTAGTGTGGCTACATTCTAGAATAAAATCAACTCATCAGTTTCATTTATGGCAAATAAATTGGGTTTAAGTTCAATTTAATTCTTATATTTTTTACTGTGTCTCATCACCCTGATACAGCATAGGGAAGATTTTCTGTTTTTATTTTTGAATGCAGATGTATCGTCTGTGTTATTCGAGTGTAAATCCTTAACTGTTTTTTGTGCAGTGCAGTGCAGGCTATTAAAATGACTCACTTTCTGCCTGTCTCCCTTTCTCGCTTCATCAGAGACGTAATCCCCTCTTTAATATCACCATTGGCATTTTTTTTCCACTTCCCCTTGTCTGCTTCTGACAATTTTGTAACATGTTTTTAACAGATGTCTTTCAAATAAAAATACTTTTTTGTTGTTTATCTCTCTGTCTTACAGCCTTGTGTGTTCAACTCAGTTAATATTGAGTGTGTATGTGGCATGCGTCTGTGAAACATGTGCTTATCTTGGCTTGACTGCTCTTGCAGAGCTTGGAAGTGCAGCTGGTTTTACGATTGGTTTTAGTAGTGTTAACAGCGTTTTATGATAATTTCCCAAGTGTAAAAGCAGTTTCTTGACTATTTGACTGAATTCAAGCGGAGTCATATAGTCGCATGCCACTATTGGTGGGTGAAAATTAAGACTGTTTGCAATTTACAGTAAATTCTATGGGTTGAAGTAATCTAGCCGGTCAGTCTGCGAGGGAATTTATGCCCTACATTTTTATACTAAATACAATTAGTTCTAGAAGAATTGGTTTAAATAAATCGTTTTACAATAAATAGCCATTAATATTACAGTAAAAGTCCTTGCACACGTTTTTTTGTATTCGTCATCCTAAAAATAAAAAAAGAACCCTTTTTTTTGTCAAAACACCTCTCAAAATGCTTGCTATAGATGTGAAATACGGACCGAATTTTTTTTTTTGGTCGAATATTGTGTTAACGTGAGGTCGTATTTTACATGCAAAATTTTTGTGTGAAAATTTTAACTTATGTTAAAGGAGCAACGTGGAGAATTAAGCGGCATTTAGTGGTGAGGTTGCAAATTGCATCTAATTGCTCACTCCACCCCTCCCTTTCGAAGCATTACGGTGGCTGACATGGCTAACATGTTTTCACTTCTTTGCAGAATGAGATAACATATTTACGAAATGCACACTTTAAAGCAGTTTGTCTGTTAAGGTATAGTGTAGAAACAACCTGGCAAATTGCTTGAAATTCAACCTGGCCAATTTCCACGGTATATGTAGATAGAAATAACAAATTCTAAAGTAATAAAAACATAACACTTCATTATGTAAGGTCTTTATACACCTCTGAAGACATAGTTATGTATATTATAGTGTATATTGTAAATTATATTTCCGTTAATAGATCCTCCTATTAACTATATCACATCACACACAGCACTTTTAAGGAATGAAACTAAATTGTAAAGTGTTACCATTTTTACAATTCAGTCTTATATGTAGCATATTTGATGTGCTAAAATGTGTATGCAGCTCTTAAGTCCTATGTTAAACAATAAATACAGAAAAAAATCTCCTGAATGCATTTAAAAAGAAAAAACACAGTACTTTTAACTGAGATTAGCTAGTGGCATCTTCCTTTCATCTGCAAATTTGCACGCCAATTGTTCATTATATACATTTCAGCTTCTGGCAACCGATATCAGTGTTTTATGAAAACAGTCCAGTTTCAAAATAGCAAAATAATAGAGGAAATCACTTAGGAAGCGCTTGTATGAGTGCATGCATGTGCATTAGTGGGACAAAAGGGCTCTGCTCTTTTGTATGTGTTAGAGCCACTCTCCCTTGTGTACACACTCTAGGCAGCCTGCATTCCATGTCAACTGAAGGGTACTCAGACTCTGACTTGTTTAGTGAAGGACTGGCACTTGCTAATACACAACACAAAAGTGTAATACACTTCATAGATCAGTGCAGGGCCAAGAACCTGCTTTTGTATACTGATCATGTTGTTGTTAGAAATCAATCATGTTGAGATTTGTGTATAAGACTAGCCTTATATCTCTATGTTTGTTTATACTTTGTTTATAAAAAATCAAAGTCTTTGAATGTCTCTAAGTTCTCTGTTTGTGTATGTTTAGTCAAGTGGGTGCACAAGAGGTTCATTTCCTTGGTGCTTATTGAAAATCTCTTTCTTACCCTCGAAATCCGTCTGATTACTGCGCATATGGTTCCATTTCCATAATTAACGTTTGTTTGCACATTTGCATGTTTTTGCATTTGTATTACTCCCCCTTTGTTATTTCTTCGGTTTGGTTGTTTCCCAAACGAAATGCGTACGGCTTTATGATTTAAATATTAAACTCAAATTTACCTTTCTAAAGTGTTAGTTTTTGTATTTTTCTCCTATTTTGCAGAGCCTAACTTCTAAATTTACACCTGGCTGCATTTACCTCGGAGCATGATTTTTTCCTGGATTAGTTGGGCATCATTGTGCTCTTGTCATATTGTTGTTGTTACCAAGTCTGTGTGTTGAGGTCATTACATTTACAGTATTTGTTCAGTTGAACACACAGAAAGATAAATGGAAAATGTTACCAACTGACATTTCCGGGACATCATTGACTAGGAAAAAGTAAAGCGTAGTCAAAGGTGCCCTAGAATTGTTTGCTTGCCTAAATTCTTCAAACGATCTCATTTTTTGTCCAACAGAACAAAATCAAATGCACAATAATTTTTCCCGTACTGTCGCAGAAATGTAAGTAGCTAAAGATTTTCCAAAAATCTTTCTTTACGTTCAACAGAACAAACACATTTACACAGGTTTGAAACAACTTGAGGGTGAGTAAATGATGACAGAATTTTCATTTTTGGGTGGAGTATCCCTTTAAGCTGGAAGTTGACGAAAAACTTGGCTTCAACACCCCTGAACCAGCTTTTACATTTTGGTTATAAGCTCCAGGGTTAACCCTTTTAAAATTTAATTGTGTTTCTGTGGGTGATAGTTTAAGGAACAATTAATTTAGTTTACTTTAAGAATCCTAAGATATGTGGGTCAAAGCAGCCGTTCAGGACCAAAGACCATAGCTTTTCCACCTGAACACCATACAGTGAAGAAAAACAGCAATTCAAATGAATTCATGACGATGCCTAAGTCATGATAGCATCACAGCTGCACCTTAAATTTATAAGTCAAGCTTAGGTTATCAAGCTGTCTGCTTCTCTGTGGGTTAACTGTATTTGCAATATAGCTGTAGGTATCATATAGAGGGAAAAACTGTCCGTTGAGATAAATCTGGCAAAGCCTTCCTTTAGGGCACTTTATATGGGCACGGTCTCTAAAGGTCAACATTTTCATAAATGAAAGGATTTTTAATGTGAAAATCCATAAAAAGTGTTATGTGTATGGTTGGGGCAGTTTCATTTGGATAGCTGTAAGTAACCAGGTAAACATTTTGTGTCAATTTAGTGTAGCTCAAAATGTAGCTCAAAATGTGATTAAATACTATTATACAGGTTTTAAATACAGTATGGCCCCGAATCACTGACTTTTCTCTATCTGAAAGAACGGATATATATTCCACAAATAATCACGTTTACAGTGTGTTTCACTGTCTCCACTTTTAACCGCTAAGAATAGTACAACATTTATCTCTCTGTCTATTTCCAACATAGAAATGGTTTAACAACCCAAAACAATAATGTCATCTTATAGGTCAATAGTAGGTTGGCTGTGGCCGTGTGCTATATCTTTGCATCAGTCTACATCGAAATATGAAATCAAAATTTTTTATGAATTATTTACCAATTTAATTGTTTATTTTATTTAGTTATTTATACATGTATATATTTTACTCAATTAAATGTCAAAGTACCTAGCCAAAAATGTACTTAAATCCACGGAATGCGCAACTGCAGATCTCAGCGGAATTATGTGGATTTTAGCGCTTGTCATTGACAGGTTATAACATAACACATAAAATGTGAGAGCATAATATGTATGATGTGACAGATTTTTTGCCTTAGGACCAATCATTTGAGATGTTTTAAATGAAACTAACCGCAGCGTTCGCCCCTGTTCATTAGCAAAACAAACAGCTTGCCGCAGCTGAACATATTAATGTACATAATGTATTGAAATACAGCTAAACTCCAAGTGACCATTTGCCAAATAACATAAAAATATAGATTAAGTTTAACACTGGCTTTGAATGTTCTATTTAGCCTGTGACTGACTTAGCTCCCTTCGCTATCATATGTTAACATTATCCTCCTATATACACGGCACATTCCATTCCATTCCATTCTCTACCGCTTATCCGAACTACCTCGGGTCACGGGGAGCCTGCGCCTATCTCAGGAGTCATCGGGCATCAAGGCAGGATACACCCTGGATGGAGTACACGGCACATGTACACATCAATTCAGACTGTTGATAAATATTACTTACATCGGCAGCTTAGTCTCGTTCAGTTGGTCTCGATCCCTCTTGAGGAACAACTTTGAAACTAATCCTGCTTGTACTGTCCCAGGTTGATAAAGCAGTCCGGCTTGAAGTGATTCACGCAAACAGCAGGTTTTTACTTATGGTTTCTGAGGGATTTCCACTAAAAATAAAATAAATCCACTACTGTCTCTTCTGAGGTTAGGACTCTGTGCAGAGACTACATTGCATGTTGTCCACGAACTTTAGCTATGGTTTCACTTACACCGCTGTAGCTTGTGAAAACAACAATGGCGGTAGCGCCGTGGGTGGTATTGTGTAGATTAAGGGGCGGTAATATTATAATAAGATCCTGCTTTTATGTCACAACAGGAGCGAAATCTGAACGGCTTGATTTCTCACATGCTTGCAGGGAAAGGCTCATCGAAACAAACTTACTGGGATCTTGTTTTTCACATTTTCTGGTTTGCTAGATGCACCGGGGACCCAATTATAACACTTAAACACAGAAAAAGACAGAGGATACATTTCGTCTTGTATGAATCCGTACTCATAGTGAAATAGCTCCCTAAGATATGATGGGGTGTATCTCAGTCAGCTCCCATGTTCAGTAGTCAGGGCACTGATCAGGGGGTCTGCAATTTAAAGGGCTTTCTCATTCCTTGTGACATTCCTTATCCTGTACACACACAACTGAGTGGTAATTTGCAGCTCCAACGCCATCATGAAGTTTGCAGACGACATGACGTTGGTAGGTCTGATCACTGACGCTGATAAAACAGCCTACAGAGAAGAGGTGCACACTCTGTCACGTTGGTGTGAAGAACACAACCTCTCTCTCAACGTCAGTAAGATCAAGGAGCAGGTGGTGGAGTTTAGGAGGAAAGACAGAGAACATAGTCCTATCACCATCAACAGAGCACCATTGGAGAGAGTCAACAGTTTCAAGTTCCTTGGTGTCAATATCCCAGATGAGCTCACGTGGAACACTCAAACCGTAGATGTTTTGAAGAAGACGGCTGAAGAAGCTTGGCCTGAGTCACCACATCCTCACTCGATTCAACATGGCAAAATAGAGAGTATCCTAACTGGCTGCATCACTGCCTGGTACGGTTACCGCACCACTCTCAACCAGAAAGCCCTGCAGAGAGTGGTACGAACTGCCAGGCACACCGTCGGAGGTGAGCTTCCCTCCCTACAGGAAATTTACAACAGACTATGTGTGAAAAAAAACGAGTCAGTCTGTTCTCACTCCTTCCATCAGGAAAGAGATACTGCAGCATCAGAACCCGCACCAGCAGACTTCGTGACAGCTTCTTTCCCCAAGCAGTCAGACTCTTAAGCTTTTGAATCCCACAATCTACTTATTAGCACTGCACTTTATCCCCCCACTAGCATATTCATATGCTTGCTTCATACTGAAGGTCTGGAACCATCATTTTCCCCTCAAAAGATACATACATTATAAGCATATAACATGATATATACTTTAATCTGTGTCCCTGTTATTTATAGTGAGAGATTGACTGAAACAATCTTTTTTTTCGCTTATAAATATAAGGTATGTCACATTTTCACCAGGTGCTTTTTGCACTTACTCTGCCTCTTCTTTTTACGCTGTTGTTTCTTTTTCTGTATTCTACCAGCCCTTTTAGGCAAAGCTACGGAATGTTGGTTGTTTCCCACACACACAGAGGCTGTGAGAAAGCTTTTAAAAACTAATAAAGAGCTTTTAAATGCTAATGGATTTCTCAGAAGAGTATAACAAGGGAATGTTTTATAGATAAATCAATGCAAGTGCTCTTCCTAAAAGCAGTATTTATACAAAGTCGTTTTCAAAACTCACAGAGAATAAAATCAGCTATTTGCACATATAATGTACAAGGACCCGGGTGTGATTTTGGATGGTTCATCTGTTAGAGCCTCTTATGTGCTTTGTGTGAAGACTTCACAGTCCAGCAAGCACAGATACACAGACAGACACAGACAGATACATACACACGCACACACGCACGCACGCGCACACACACACACACACACACACACACAAATAGATGCACAGTCATGCACAAAACATGATAAGTCACATATAGGAGTGTTTAAGTTTAGGTGCAATTCTATGGCTGTCCTGCAGGTAACCTCATAAATCTGTCTTCTTACGATAGACTTAGGAATTAAAGATTACTCAATTGCACCCGTAGATCTACTACGATTTTCAAGAGCCACTTGTTACGAAGCTTTTGGGAAACGGTACGTAAGTCTAGGGTGATTTGTATGATTGGTTTAACTACACACTTTGCATTAAGATGCTTTTGGGAAATACGTGCCCTGTTTCTCTACTTGGACTTTAGAAGCCCTGAGCAGCTCCAGAGATTGGTGCACTGGATCGTGTATGCCATCACTCTGGCGTAGCGGTCCCAAGATCTCCTGTGCCCACTGGCAATGAGAGCTCACTCCACCCGGGGTCTAGCCTCCTCATGGGTGCTGGCTCAGGGCGCCTCTCTGGCAGACATCTGCAGAGCTCCGGGTTGGAGTACGCCCAACACTTTGCGAGATTCTATAACCTTTGTGTAGAGCCAGTGTCTGCCCGCGTCTTGCAGTAGACCCGGGGGCTGGCTGGGCGTACGCCTGTGAAGCGCCTTCTCGCTTTCATCAAGTAAGTCAGTGCGCTATTCCAGCTTCCCCCACCAGGCGAAGTACAAGCATCCCATCCATCACTAAGCACCTCTCTGGTTTATGAGCCGGCTCGGAGCAGCCCTTATTCCAAGCCCATTATGGGTAGAGTTTCCCTCACTAAGTGAACCTGTCTGACGTTTCCTCACTCTTGGTTCCCCTGCTTGTGAACCTGTGACCTCCCCCGTTGGACTCCACCGCCACTGTGCACCCCTGGTTGGGGCTCCGCACTACTACTCCTGTAAGATCTCCCCACTGGTGAGACCGTGTAGGTATTCCATGTTTTATCTCCGTGCGACTGACGGCCGTTGGTAAGAGCCTCTTGTCCTTAACTCACTCGAACTGATGACTTACCAAACCGCTGGAGGGTTACGATTCGAGGTAAAGCTCACTTGTGACTCGCCCAGGCCAGTCAGTATCCTTCAAGCCACAACACTTCGCCATCCGCTGCAGTGACCGAGAATGCCTTTCAGGTTCCTCAGCCGAAAGGTTAATGAATGGGCAGGCCATGAGTGTTTTAAGATTACGTAATTTAAAGTTTACTTTCTTAAAGATACATTTCAAGACCCTTGCATTCGGTTCTATTCCATTATGCTCCATCTAGCAGAATGATAAGAATGAATGGATACTATTGTTCAGTGGAGTATGGAGGCACGATTATATTTATTTTAGTGAATTTGTGGGCTTTTTTTAAATGAACTGTACTTAATATATTTAAATTAACCTCACAGTTTAACAGGAAAAAGAGAATGTGTACTTGACTAGGCAAACTTGTGCACATTCTCACATACCAGTCAAGTCAAGTCGACTCGAAGTAAAACAAAGAGGCTTTCACTCAATAATTCATTTTAATGCTCCTGTTAGACTACATAGAGATGTAGACAGAGCCACACCAGCTTTTGAGTTACTTACGGTAAAACCCCTCATACACAAGACAATCTGTAATTTTATAAAGTATTTAAAGAGCTATGGTTTAGGGTGTATGGCGTTGTAGGCATGTTAATAATTTCACACCAATAAAATGGGAAGAAAATATGTTTTCTTAACCAAAATATAAAGTAAATGTGAAAATAGTATTAAACAATATCTGGATCTCCAGCTGTTAAATCAGTTTGGTTCGGCTCTGGCAGTATGCTTTGTAATGTTCCCAAACAGTCAGAGTGCTTTTATCTTGCCACCAAGCATTTTGTTCATTTAACAGCATGTTAACGATGAGTCATATTGACCTTGCAAGCCCTCTGACAAACTAACAGCCCTTTAAATGCCACTTATGCAGTTATCCAGGCTCAGCATGGTACTCTTATAATTATATAGGCCTAAAGTTACTGCTTACTATGTGTTTATGTATACGTGTGTGTGTGAATTACCTTTGATTGGTGAAGGAGCTTTTCTAATGCTTTATTATATGACTGCTGCTGGTCAGTCTTTTTAATGGGGCTATTGTACATACAGAATGATTGCCATTGAATTGTAAGTGTATGGTAAAAGAGCCATAATTTTGTTCTGTCGGAATTAGTCAATATTAGGACATAGTTCATGGCAGAAAAAGGCTAATGGTTGAGTCAAAACTCAAAACTATTACTCCATAAAAATGCGATACACCATACACAAATTTTCTGTCTCTGCCTCCCTAGACTCATATTGTTTGTTGAATATGTTTAATTGGTCAAAAAAGAGAAAATAAACAATATTAAAGATGAATTTGACTTATAACATTATTTATTTATTTAAAAAATGCTATGGATGTCAATTTTGTTATCATGGTTTTATGAAGTCTGTTATCATGACAGCTCTAGTTGCCTAAAGTTTATACTCAATGTAATATTGTTATCAGGTATCTTTTAAAGTGGTAATTTCATGAAAAACTGACTTTTTCCATGTGTAAAAGCTAAAATCGTGTCTCTTGTGCTTCTGCCAAATCCAAAAACGTGAAACTTTTTAATGTTAGCCTATCTCTGCAAGCCTTTGCAGATGTCTGTGGCTTGTAAACATGCAACGGGATTGTCCTGTGTTACGTTAATTTGAGTTGCGATGTGTTTGTCTTGAGCATCTTCACTTCAGATAACTGTGTGAATGGCTTGTAAACACACTATGTGGTTCTCTCTCCGGAATGCGGTCTCGACCAGACCAACAGGGACCCAAGGGCTTTGTGAATGACCCGGGGGAAACAGGTGTGCTTGGTGTTCAAAGACGAGACCTAGTTTCTCGATCGCTTTATGTGACCCTACTGTGACGATCCTGTCCTTTCTGTTCTTGGATTTCGTGCCTTAGGGACAGGGTTGTTTCAGTACCATGTCTTGTGTGTATGTTTTGTTTTATGTGGAGACACGTGGCGGTATGATTTGACAATTCGCCTCGTGTCCTCCCATGTTTCGTGTAGCTCCGCCCTCTTGTTTCTCCGCTAGTCTCACATTAGTGTTTTATCTCAATCACCTGTCTCCCTTTAATGTTTAGTCCTGTCACCTGCCCGTCGCTCTCCCTGTGTCATCATCCCTCGTTATTGTTTCCCTTCTTAAACCCTGTGTTTTCCTAGTCCTGCGTCGGTTCATTGTGTGTATTTTTATGGCCTCTGTATGTGCGCTTTACTCGCATTGCCATTTTCGTGTGGATTGCCTTTTTCCTGTGGAGTACCATTTAGTCTTTGGATTTATTATTTTGGTATTTTCATCCTATTTGTTTATTAAAGTCTTTTCATCCCGTTCACCTGTCCTGCATTTGGGTTCAGTTTTTTCCACTCACAGTCGTTTGTGACACCTACTTTATTGTTTCGTCGTTAGAAGTACAGCCTCACAGCCCTGGCTGCGTTTTCTGCTGAAAAGGGGGCGGAGACTAGCAGCTCACTTGCACTTAAATAGACACACATCAAATCAACGCATTTCTCCCCACATGCAAAAGTGGGCATGTAGCGAATGTTTTTTTAAAAGATCTGTGGTGTTTTATGAGCTAAAACTTCACAGAGACATTATGTGGACCCCTTTGATTTATAATACATTGTGTAAAATCCATTGGGGGCACTAAATAGAACAACTTCATTAGTGCGCTGTATAGAAAGCGTGTCAGTGTCACGATTTGCCGCAGAAAGTATTTTATAAATACTTAATCCTATTTGTATTTAGATATTTTAGAGCACCTTAAGTGCATTTATAGCTGTGGGTTGTGTGTACGCGGTAGGTATGGCATAGCCTACACAGACGCGCACCCTACATCGTAGCCAGATGCACACCTCTCCAAAAATGTAAATGCGACCCAGAACGCAAGCGCTGTGATTGGTCTGCTTGAAACCCCTCCCTTTGGGTAAAAAAACTCTGCGATAGCGCTAGATTTACTCATACGCATTTCCAAATTAATTGGATAAAAAAATAAGTGTTTTTCTGTATTATACAACTCAAGTTGCAAAAGTGACTACATTCTTGCCGCTATCACTGCTAAATGCTTTTCAGACAGTGTACACAACAAACCGCTTCTTCTTCAGCTCTTGTCTTGGTTACACAAGCCACACGCCTTTGGACACTGACGCCTAGTGGCCATTGCCTCCCAATGCAGACAACTACGCACAAGTATACAAGAAAACCGGCGCGTTGCCTAAGACGGCAGGTCGAACGCAGAAGTAAAAAAAAAGCCTTAACCCCACTCCCACCCTAAACCTTAAACTAGACACTTCCCAACCACATAAACACGCATCAAGAAAATAGGACAGAAGACACGGGTATTTATTGCAAACACTGATCTGAAACTATATAAAGCATTACAAACAGGTAACGATGCCTTTCGAGTCTTTTCGTATTTTATTAAACTGTACGCTTTGCCGTTTCATAACGTAAGCTAGTGTAATGACGTAACCAGTCACAAGACACAATAGAGCAAATGTCATTTCACTGTGGACCCTGACGTAATGGTTCACACACCAGCGGCAATTTTTTAATTCCGTCACTCTGCGCAACCGCTCAAGTTCGGATCTGAGTTTTATGGCGGGCGAGAAGAGGATCACTTTAGGGTCTGTTCTTTGGCCTTTCTGACAGCATACGTAGCTGTATCTTCCTGTTACGTGTTGTTTTTTATATTGTACAATATACAATCTGTTAGGTTTAGGGGCGGGGTGGGGCCGGGTTTCGTGCTCAATTATGTCTAAATTGTGCCTATGAAAT
This sequence comes from Triplophysa bombifrons, assembly GCA_029783895.1. Lineage (NCBI taxonomy): Eukaryota > Metazoa > Chordata > Actinopteri > Cypriniformes > Nemacheilidae > Triplophysa > Triplophysa bombifrons. Next base: position 20,507,202 of record CM056452.1, read on the forward strand.
AATAAACCCACACAAAATATGACGTCTGATTAAATTCTAAATCATTACAACACATTAATATAATATGGTGTTGTTGACATTACTGTTGTTGGAAATTGTGGTACCGGGTTTCAATATGTATCTGATGGTACGTATTTTCTGGTGCTGCAAAAAGTGTACAGAGGTACATACAGTATTTCCTATGAGACCAGATTGGAGTTATCGCTAGTTTCAATTACTGGGGGTTGTCTTTGCACTACAAGAAAAAACTGAAATAGAGACGTTTTTTTTTCACATATGTTTAATAATACATCCTGACCAAGGAGACCAAAATCTCTGTAAGTGTGTGAGTTTTGTTCTAATTTTAGCGCAGGAAATGACGAAGGGGACTTATGATTCGTTATGACTAAGGCTGCTTATGATGACTTAAGATGACTCAACACGTATGAAGAGATGACGCCAACTCTTGCTAGAACTACACATACTGTCAAAAAATCAACATATAAAAAAACAGATTTCACATATTTTGTCATTACAATAGCCTAATCATTGCTTCTTTTGCTTCTTTTGCTACTATTTTGCTTTAAAACTATTAAAAGATAAAAAATTCTGTTAAGCAGCTTTGGAACATTATTGTTATAGACAGATTGTGATATTGTGATATCATAGATATTGTGATAGACTGATGTTTGATTATCTGATGGGGAGGTTTACGACATGTTTTTGTAGCTCAAATGGAAGGTTTCCTGCGAGAAACCCAGGACTGGGTTAGTTGTTGCTAACTGTGCTGCATTTTGTAATGTTGCGTGTACAAACAGACTTTGTATTTTGACTTTTTGGGAACAAACTCAAATAAGGAGCATCATAACAGAGATATATAGACAAAATGAACAAATGGGATTATGCTCAAACATCATTGTAAACAAAGCTTTTCATTTTCCTGTAGAGCTAAAAGATTTCAAACCATAATTTTCTGAGGAGTTCTTGTAAGCTGTTTTGTTTCTGGCAAATCACACAGCATATCTATTTATATTAAACAAGTCCTACTGCTATTGATTTGTGAATCAAAGAATTATTGACGTTCACAAAGTTCAGCATAGGTTCCCTTCTCGCACTTAAACACACAAATCTCCTTGGAGACGTTATGCAGATATCCTCTGCCCACATTTTATGAAAAATACCTCAAACACCCTGTCTTCCTAACCCATACACCTCTCACATTGCCCTGCAGCTGCGTGTGTGTACGTGTGCTCAAATTTAAGCACAGAAACACAAAACAAATTAACCCTCTGTCATTATTTACCCTTAAAGATAGGCCTATGATAAAATGTGTTTTTTTGTGTATCATCAAGTTGGCACTGACAATAATCACTTGAAACTCAAAATGCAAACAATCTTATTTAATGTGAAATATTATTACAACTTATAATCATATTATCTTAGTTTATTAAGACTGGTTTAATAACAGTTAAAAATCTTAATCCAATCTTTTATAATGTATCACTTCACAGCAATAACAATTTATTTTAATATGAATAAGTATAAACCTGCCCAGCATGTCAGTTTAGGGCTGATTTTCTCACTCTTCATTTAGATTATTAGTCAGATGACTCTTTAACATTTCTATACATGGCAATATTATTTAGCATCCTGTCCAGTCTCTGATGATGAGACACAACACCATGATGTTAACACTTCTACACTTTGGTGCAGATTTAGTATTTTTAGACATATGTGCAGGGATTTGAGCCGCACATTTTGCTGTATATTTTTACACAAAACCCTATTAAATCTCCTTCAGAATGACAGTTTTGAAGATTTGTGAGACTCTGCCGTCTTCGTTTCTCACAAGTTTTAAATTTCATTTGGGAGTTTCAAGGAATAACCCTTTCCGACAGGGTTTGCTTGGTTTCACATTCCATTTCTGACAATTGCATCAATTGGGCTCACTGGGATTTTATCATGTCTTTGAGATGCCTTTTAATAGCCTTTTGTAGTTTTTATCTCTAAAATGTTGTGTCCTCATTTAGCTTCCCGTCAGTGTTTCATTCCCCACACCTGCCCCTTGTTAATTATCCTTTGTTAGTCTTCCTATTTAACGCCCTTGTGTTGGCTGTCCTGTGCTGTTTCATTTTGTTCATGCCTGTGTCATGTTGGTTTACCTTACCTTACCTTACCTTACCTTACCTTACCTTACCTTACCTTACCTTACCTTACCTTACCTTACCTTACCTTACCTTACCTTACCTTACCTTACCTTACCTTACCTTACCTTAATTTACCTTATTGGATTACCTTGCCAGATTGGATTTCCTTGTCTTGTTGTCATGTTATTTACATAGGCTTGTCTTCGTTGTTATAGAGTAAGTTTTCGTTATCCTGTTAACTTTTTTTTGCCTCCTTGTGGGAAGTCTTTTGTTTTCTAGTTTTATATTAGCTATGTTCTTGTTTACTCCCAATCATTTTTTTTTATATATAATAAAGTTAAGTTTTTCACGCACTGCTCCGTTGCATTTGCGTTCTCTCCTGTGAACATTCCTGACACATTAATTCATTTGGTTTCGGTGCTTTGAGAAAATAAACCATTGCTGGATCTGGTTTTACTGGTTTATAGTTAGGGTTAGTTTTTTTTTTAATTTACAAAGTTCAACTTTCAAACACAACAGAATATTTACATTTGTTAAATGACCTCAAACAAAATTCCAAAGTGTTTTTTTAATACAAAATGTGACTTGACACTAAAATAAATATCCTAAGTGGATGCACTGTGATGCAATTAATAATAATAATAATAGCAATATTCTGTAATATAAGAGTCTTTAATTCTAAATAAGTATACTTTAAATCAGTAGTGGTGTTCAAGGCTTGTGTTCTCGAAACAAAAACAGTTTTTATTTTATTTAAGAATTTTATGAAATGCCCCTTTCAGCCAGTTTTTTTTTGGTTTGAAACAATTTCTGACAATTGCATCAACTGGGCTCAGGTGGGAGTTCTCTACACTTGAAAACCGTTTTGAAACCTTTTTCAGTTTGTGCATTTGTTGTGCTTTATCTAGTACATCTTTGAAATGCCTTTAAACACCCTCTTTATTTTGTCTTCTCTAAAACAACAGCAGTGCTTCTAAAAAATACAAGATTTTTCATTGGATCTGTAATTTGGTAACGTGAAATATTGAATATTGTTACTCATTTGTTAACATCTTAAGTTTGAGATATTATTGATGGGAATATAATAATTATTCAATGACCTTAAACTATTACTTGCATAATACTGTCATGTTCTGCAAGACTTATTTGTCCTTTGGCGCAACACTGTTACATCAGTTAATATCCTCAGTGGATTAAGATAATAATAGATGCACTATGAGGCTGGTACAGCTGCTGTATACGGCACAAACTCAAACCTCAACAGACCCTAGCCTTATAAGGACTTGCATGTTCTTGCTCTAAAGCATATTCAATTTCTGAGTCCGATTGATGCCTGTGTGCTGGTAGAGGTTATACCTGAATGTCCACTGAACAGGACACTAGTCGTCTCATTAATACAGCTGAAGTGCTCCGCGACTTTCCAGCAACTAGAGCAGAAAATCATCCTCACGACACGACTCTCCACAGACTGGGATTATACATGGCATGCTCACACTCCCTGTTTTTATTTGATTTTTTTAACCTCTGTGCAGTTCATGCTTTTCTTGTTACCATGCTGATGCTAAAAAAATTACAAACTTTTTTTCTCATCAAGTTATTATAAAAAGGTTTGACCTTTGTAAACTATCGGCACTGTTTAAAGTGATGTCATGATTTTATATGGTCTACTTGTAAGTTGTTTTGGATAAAAGCATCTGTCAAATGAATAAATGTAAATGCATACTACCAGTCCAAACATTTAACTGTTAAGCCTCCGCCTGTCATACTTAGAGATGCATCCTGGAAAGGGATTTAAAGAAATTATTGGAAAATGCAAATTTTGGGTGTCAGGTGTGATATGATCATCTTTTATCATTTACCTGACATTTTACAAAAATAACGAATCACTCAAAGAGAATTAAATTACATGGCATAATATTTGATACGCAACAATCGGCTTTCACTCAGATCTTTGGCATCTTGAACACATTTATTTGCCAGAATGTTAATGTTAAATATTGAGTGTTTTAAGAAGCTTTTTTTGTCAATTGGCAAATGCCTTTTAATAAATTTGAATTTGTAATTTTAAAGTTTCTTTAATTTAAATAGGATTTCTTCTCATCAACAGTATAAAAGATGTTACCCAGTCCCACACAAAAACTTCATAAACACTTCTCTTTTAAACTTCAAGGTATGTAAGCGTTAGGTTGCTTGCTTTCTCATCCTCCCTAGAGAGAAAAGTGAAAAACCGTTACTGAGTGTTATATAAAGGTTTTACATAAAATACTTACACAAACCCCTATCAAAGCTGACTTTTTTAAAAGAGGTGACCTTTTTGCTGAAAATTGATGTTTATGAATCATCCACAATAAATACAGAGTGTTACTATATAACAAATATGACTAAGGTTTCCATTAAAGACAATAAAACATATAAGCCCAAAACAGAAGTCATGAGCATTTTGAGATACATTCAACTGAATAAGAAACACCAGCATGATAGCCAGAATTCCCTTGTCAGAATATACACACATACTCACACACTGATATTCCGCTTCACACCTGGGTCTTTTAAATGATCACACACACACAATCACAGTTGGGGAAGCAGCCAAACACCTGCTGCACATGAACAGAAAAACACACCCTCCAAGTCTAAAATAAAATAAATATATTTCTAAGATGTTCAGTATATTTCCGCAGGAGGAATGCAGGAGTTGTGGCATTGTTGTTTACTGTTAACTCTGTATGACACACTTGTCCCCAGCACAAACCCTGTGCATTCATTTCGCATGTGTCACTCTATCCACACCCACTCACTGCGTCACACCGCTGCAGCATATGCATGTGCACACGCTCACTCTAAAACATCTAATATATTATGACAGGCGTTCTCGCATCAGTTCTTCTGACCTCTGCTTTTCATCAACCAACCTCCATCATCGAGTTCTGATTGAAAGTTTATGTAAACACCTATTTGCTCTTCATGTGTGGATGCCTCCCTACTGTCCTTTAAGGTCTCCTGCTCACTTCTCATCTTGTGGCGTAGGCTCAAGTGAGGTCCGACCATCGTGAAAGCAAATATCTGCTGCCCTGCAGACTGAGTTTAGAAAAATCCTAGTTTTGATAATCATGTTTAATTAGCTGTGCAGAGATTAGAGAATGTGCTTTTCTAACTTGCTGAGTTGTGCACTAACTGCTTATTTTGGAAAGCATCATTAGGCTTGAAACACAGGCAAAAAATCTATTATTATGTAGTAAGTGAGCTATTCAGTCATGTAATCGACAGACTACCCAGACAAATACTGAAACTGAAATACTGAACGAGGACATGGTTTCTTTATAAATACACATATTATGTCAACAAAGGCTTTAAAAAGGTACTCCACCCCTCCCTTTCGAAGCACTACGGTGGCTGACACAAAACTAATATGTCGTTGCATTATTCATTTATTTTCAGAGGGGGATAAAGCGTTAACGAAACGTGCTCCTTAGAGCAGTTTGTCCGTTTAGGGATACAGCAGAAACAACATGGAGAATTCCATACAGTGGGACCCGTGGTGATTGTAGATAGAAATAGCTCATTCTAAGGTACATAACGATTCATTATGTTAGGTCTTTATAATCCCTCTGAAGACATACTTATGTTTAAAAAACTGCCAGTTCTGGTCCTTGATTCTGATTGGCTGAGCGGAGTTCTAAGCCGTTATAAAATGCCCCGATATATAACGGCTGACCGCACCACATAGCCTAAATATCATTTTATTTACTTTATTTAATGAAACCTTGCTAAGCATATGGAGTAACAGTTTTATAAAAGCAATAAGCCCCGCGAAGCCGTGTGTTACAGTGCATTTTATAACAGCTAACTCCGCTTCGCGTCGCGTCTAACAACACCCCTTAGCTGTTATAAAATGCACTGTAACCCACGGCTTCTTGGGGCTTATTGCTTTAATATTATATTGCATTTCTGTCAATCGATCCTCCAAAAAAATGACATACTGGACCTTTAAATACATCGTAGATTTTATTTCACTCATTTAACTAGAAAACAATATTCTAAATACAAATATTATAAAATTCCAGAGTGAATGCTAAAGAAAATTCTAGTTTTTCTATATTTAGGCCGAACTAAACAAGCCTGAAAGTTTCAGTATTCTACTACTAACACTGTATCTCAATATTTTGCACACCTGCCATTACAGCCTTGTAATGCGCTGATAGGGTAGAAAAGGTAATAAAGAACATTTAGGCTATTAGCAGCTTACCCAGTGTATATTTGTCCATTAATTTGACCTCTCCCCGCCTAGCTGCATTCCTCTCAGCTGTGTGTCAGCATTAACTGAAAAAGATGCTAAACTGCTGTCTCAGCCAGATTGCTGGTCACTCTGTAAGCAAGAGCTTAGATGCTGTCGACCACACCATAAATATTTGAAACTGATTAAAGTTGGCCATCATTGGGACAACCAGGAATGTTGTCCCAAGCAATGTGACAAGGATGACCAATCACATCTGTACACTGCTGGATGCATGGGAGGTTGGGGTCTAATTTATAATGTTGTCCCTGTGAAGTCACATTTACATTTATGCATTTGGCAGACACTTTTATCTACAGCGACTTACATTGCATTAATCCTATACATTTGTTTCTAAGTAGGTGCTATCCCCTAGGATTGAACCCACGACCTTGGCTTTGTTAACGCCATGCTCTTACCACTGAGCTACATGAAAGCTTTTTTATGAATTCTTAATGAAACTCTCACACTTTTTCTTTCAGTTCGCTTTAGCTATTTTTGACAGGACAAATTATACCTGTTGTAGTTAAAACAATGAAATTAGTAGATGGCTTGCAGCATTCCCAATGTTGCAGTGTATTGTTCTGTCCGTGGGAAAGGAGATGAGCTTGGCAAAGTGTGTTAAAAAGATCAGGTGCTGGATTCTCTCGCTGTTTGATGAGCTTTTCATGGTTAATTAGACGCACATTTCACACATCACATTCAGAACCTCCTCTTTTGAGTGAGGTTGATGCTGACGTGTCTGTATGCGTTTGGATTTGCCAGTGCCCATCAGCATGGGGCTCCCGCGTGGCCCTGGGTGGAAACACATGCAAACCTGCTCAATCTTACACACACATATGCATGCATGATGTAAGGGTGTTAGTCCGTAACAGAAGCCCTGCTGGTTTATTTTGAACTGTTTAACAGAGTCTTAATTAGTTATGGGAGATTTAACTAGTATGCTTCTACAGTACCACGTGTCTGTTTAGCTCCTCTTATCCTCATTTTGATTTTGGGAATCATGTGCAATACAATACATGTGTAGTAGGGACTTTTATGTATACTGTGTTAAGTTTGAATATGAAAGTAATGGTAAATCACTTCACATTATCATTTTTATGCATAGGAATATGAATTCATAGAAAAATAATTGAATGGAAATTTACACAAGTTGTCTGATTAACACTGATACTATAGTGTTCTATAGTTTTATCTTATTTTATTTTACCCATTATAAGACTGTTACAGAATATAAGCACAATTTGTGTTTGGCAGCAGAGCATGATTAATGGTGTAATGAAATACTATATATATTTCTTAAATGTTCATGGCAAACTCTTTGTTTGCCATAGTAGAAAATATGTACTGTCGCAAGTTGGCAGTTATTAAACATGAAAACATACTAATCAAATACTCAGAAGTAAAACACGCTGCCATTTGGGACACTTTCGACATGAGATGGCAAGTGGAAGGCAGTTATTTTGGAAGATCAAAATGTTTGCATCTTATGCTGGTGTGAATGTAGACACTTGGATTGGCAGGTTGTTGGCTACACTGTAGATCAGAAGATTGGGGTATTAAATTTGACTGATGGCTTCTATTGACAATCAATACAAAACATGACTGAAGGCACTATGTGAGAACCCTTGGAAACTGAAGACTAGTCATGCAGCAGAATTGCTCATGTAGTCTACAGGTCAAATGGCAGAAGACCAGTGGGAATGATAAAAGCCTGACAGATACGCTGAGTACGGTTGTACCTGAGTACATGAAGAGTTCCAGAAATTCACTTAAATCCTTCAACGTGGAAGACCAATGCTATCAGTGAGTTAGTATTACTAAAAACAATTAGCGATAACAGGAATAGGAACATCGACTTCCACAAGTATTGGCCAGGAAGAAGGAGACTTGCCAAGATGAAACATGAGATGATAAAAAGCCAACTAATGTCTGCTGATGTCTAAAGAAAACATTGAGATCTTGGCTGTAATTTAGAAAAATCCAGTTAAGATTCATTTATAAACAAGACAAGATCTTTAGAATTGTGGTCTGAGTATAAGACGTTTAAATTCTGTGGGGTGACTATGTTGGTTTGGATCCTTACAGTGAGCATGGGTATGACTACAACTGCAGTATTTCAGAAGTGACCAAAGTCCGTCTGTAAACAGGAGTACCTCCATGTTTTTAATTATGGTATCCAGATGGTGACAATTGAAGATACAGGGTAGCACATCAAAGTACAGAATGACATCCTACAGTATCTGCACCTTAACTTTACCTGCACAAGGTATGCAGTTGCACATTATACGGTATGTGTATATATTATATGATATGATAATAAGCATTTCAGGAATTTTTATTGAAGGGTGGTAGGCATAGTAATCTGTGTAAGTCATACAAATCATAAATCAATCATTTCTCAGATATACTTGATTTGTTTTTCTATTGCATTTACACATGGACCAGCAGATGTCCTTAGCGTACTGTTTCAAGCATTTTAAAAGAAAATGTGTTTTTGGTGTAAAATTTTGTAAATGTTTGTAAAAAGACAATTTAAGAAAAAATATTTCCCTATGATATATATTAACTGTATATATCTTAAATCACTTAAAGCGTTTGTTCACCCAAAAATTGGTAGGGAGTCCATAGCTCTAGCAGACATTGGTAATTTGTTCCATAAACTAGGACCATTAACAGTGAAGGCTCGATCACCTCTACAGTGGAACCTTGATCTAGGAACAGAGTGGTGACCAAAATATAAATTCATCTAAGGGGCCTATTTGTGACCAAAGAGATTGCTTCAGAGAAAATTTATGATGCTTGATTATACAGTGATTTAAAAACAAAGGTTGCAATTCAAGGTTAACTTCAAATGTATATTAAAGTGATAGTTAATCCAAAAATGAAAATTCTGTCATCATTTGCTCACCATGTTGTCATTTCAAACCTGTATGACTTTCTTTTTCCCCAGAACACAGAAGAAGACATTTTGAAGAATTTTGTTAACTGGCCCCGGTTGAATTGGTTTTGTGTGAACGGGGGCCAGCACTGTTCGGTTACCAACTTTCTTTAGGATATCTTCTTTTGTGTTCTGCAGAGGAAAGAAAGTCAAAACGGTTTGAAATGACAAGAGGGCGAGTAATAATGACAGAATATTCATTTTTGTGTGAACTATCAATTAAATATAAATTTGAAAGTACAGTTGTGTTCAAAATTATTCAACCCCCACTGAAATTGATTGTTTTGGTCGGTTTGACATTGATTATGATCATTCCGTCATCCTGCTTACAATTAAATCAAAGAGGCACGTGTAGGTCAGACAAATATAACACAACATTTATAATGAAATAACCACAAATGTCTTTTCTGAGCTCACATCATTATCAGTTTTATTCAACCCCCAAGTGACATTCAATCTTAGTACTTAGTACAACATCCTTTTACAGTTATAACAGCTTTTAAACGTGAAGCATAGCTTGACACAAGTGTCTTGCAGAGATCTACGGGTATCTTCGCCCATTCATCATGGGCAAAGGCCTCCAGTTCAGTCACATTCTTAGGCTTGCGCACTGCAACTGCTTTCTTTAAGTCCCACCATAGGTTCTCAATCGGATTTAAGTAGGTGACTGCGGTGGCCACTTCAAAATGTTCCAGCCTTTAATCTGCAACCATGCTCTAGTGGACTTGGAGGTATGCTTGGGATCATTGTCCTGTTGAAAGGTCCAACGTCTTCCAAGCCTCAGGTTTGTGACGGACTGCATCACATTGTCATCCAATATCTCCTGGTACTGAAGAGAATTCATGGTACCTTGCACACGCTGAAGCTTCCCAGTACCTGCCGAAGCAAAACAGCCCCAAAGCATGATTGACCCCCCGCCATGCTTCACAGTAGGCAAGGTGTTCTTTTCTTCATAGGCCTTGTTCTTCCTCCTCCAAACATAGCGTTGATCCATGGGTCTAATTTTGTTTCATCAGTCCACAGAACACTATCCCAAAACGTCTGTGGTTTGTCCACATGACTTTTGGCATACTGCAGTCGACTCTTCTTATTCTTTGGGGACAGCAAAGGGGTGCGCCTGGGAGTTCTGGCATGGAAGGCCTTCATTATGCAGGGTGCGCCGTATTGTCTGAGCAGAAACTTCAGTACCCACATCTGACAAATCTTTTCTCAGTTCCTCAGCAGTCACACGGGGACTTTTCTCCACTCTACGCTTCAGGTAGCGCACAGCAGTCGAAGTCAGCATCTTCTTTCTGCCACGACCAGGTAGCGTTTCAACAGTGCCCTTTGCCTTGAATTTGCGAATGATGCTTCCTATGGTGTCTCTTGGTATGTTTAATATCTTTGCAATCTTCTTATAGCCATTGCCCTTCCTGTGAAGAGTAATCACCTGTTCTCTTGTCTTCCTGGACCATTCTCTTGACCTCACCATGTTTGTAACCACACCAGTAAATGTCTAGAAGGAGCTGAGTATCACAGTCATTTTAAAGCTGCCTTATTGGTGCTTATTAGGCTTTATTGCTGCTCCCTGATATCCACAGGTGTTTTTAAATACCTGATTGAAAACTCTAAATTGAACCTCTGTTCTTCAGAGTGGTAGTCTTTAAGGGGTTGAATAATTATGTCAATGAAGAATTCACAAAAGAAACATTTACTACTGTATTACAAAACTAATTGATGTCATTTTAGTTGCATATGGTTCTTTAAGAAGTCCTTGTAGGATTTCATTCTGAATACAATTACAAATGTACACTAAATTCCCTAAAACCATTTAAAGCATTGGGGGTTGAATAATTTTGAACACAACTGTATATACAGAATAATACACTGTGTTGGGTAGATGCTTATGAGACCGCATCAGCACTTGCTTTGGAGTCGGGTTCCCTGGAGAGCGTGGCACTCCGGCACAAGGCGTATTTTCATCACGCCCCACTGCCTTCGCACCCTAGCCCCTTGGACAGATGTCTCCTTTCTCCGAGCTGACCCCAAGGGAGCGCAAACTCCCAAGCACCAGGAAAAGGGAAAAAGTATCGATGCCAATGGCCCTGTGGTTAGTGCGCCGACATATAGTAGAGTTAGATTCCTGTCTCAAGCGTCTTTTGCCGGTTCACTCCCTGTCTCTTACCAAAGTTTTCCAGTCTTTTCTCCACTGTCCTATCAAATAAAGGCAAAAAGGCCCTAAAATATAACAACAACAAAAAAGGGTGGAAAACGCATATTTACCCGCAAAATGTTAATGGCGCTAACATTTCTAGGATAAAACAGATATCAAACATTAAACATTTAGCTACTTTCATTGGGCTGGCTCTTTCACAGTTAAGTGGACTTTAACCTCGGCTTCTGTCTGTAGCAAATCCTGCGTTCTTTCATTTGTTTGGCCTCAATTAGATTGATATTCAAAGAGCTCATATAAATTTAACTTCATCCCTTTTCGACACAGCAAGGTCAGCAGGTATAATTACATGTACAATATACATTATATAATCATTAACAGTCTTGTTATTATTGTATGTGTTCAAATACTTAAATTACAACTAATAAAACCTCTCTACCACCCTAAACTCACCATACACTTCATTATAAACACCCGTTAGCTATTTTCAAATATTTTGTTGAAAATAAATGCCTGTATGATCTGATATGTGATGTGAATGTAGTTCGGCAAAAGATGGATTCCGTCTTGCACTCATATGTTGCATCAGTACTTTTTGTCACGCATTTAACTCACACACCACAGAAACTGCTAGAGAGTGGCGTTGTTTTTACTCTCTACTCTCTAAAAGATGCCAAATGAAAATGGGCCCTAAGTGATTCATACACGGCATGGTAATATAACATTCAGGGCTTCTGCCTCCTTAGCCCAACCCTAGCGCCGCTCTGACTACATCTCTATGCTTGGTTTATGTCATGGTTTACTCTGCTACATTTGACTGATAGTTTCAGTTACTACATTAACTTGATTGTTTAAGTAACTGCAGCTGTACTGGTGACATAATTTTTTATAGGGACATATATGTTTTTACTATAATCATTGGTATACAATTTAAAGAATACAAAGGTTATTTTCATGTTTATGCCTCTGCTGGTCTTCTTACTCTCCCTGTAAGAGGTCGAATGATTGTCTGTGAAGATTTTCCATTCATCTAGTCCATGAATATATTAAAGGGGTGATGTGAAATGACTGAAATTAATATTATCATTTGTTTTTGATGTAATGCAGTGTGTACACACGATTTAAGGTTCAAAACCACTGTATTTTCCACACACCATGCATGTTTGTATCTCCTCTTTGCCCCGCCTCTCTGAAACAGGCTGATTTTTACAAAGCTCATCGCTCTGAAAAGTGAGGTGTGCTATGATTGGCCAGTTAACCAGTGCATAATGATTGGTAGAATACTGCAAGCATGTGATGGAAATGTAACGCCTCTTACATTTTCGGAACATCAGGATCCAAAGCAATTGTACTGACAGGTGATAAAATGTCATCGGTACTTTCCTTTTAAATTCGAGCCCAAATCTGATCCGAAAAATGAAGATGATCAAGCCGATACATCAACTTTGCCAGCGCGACTTGAGCAGGATGTAAAGGATTGGTAAGGTTTTTTATTTTTCCATCCATCGATCCATCTTCTTCCGCTTCATCCTGGGCCGGGTCGCGGGGGCAGCAGTCTAAGCAGGGATGCCCAGACTTCCCTCTCCCTAGACACTTCCTCCAGCTCTTCCGGAGGGACACCGAGGCGTTCCAAGGCCAGCCGGGAGACATAGTCCCTCCAGCGTGTCCTAGGTCTTCCCTGGGGTCTCCTCCTGGTGGGACATGCCCGGAACACCTTCCCGGGAAGGCGTCCAGGAGGCATCCGGAAAAGATGCCCGAGCCACCTCAGCAGTCCCCTCTCGATGTGGAGGAGCAGCGGCTCTACTCTGAGCTCCTCCCTAGTGACCGAGCTTCTCACCCTATATCTAAGGGATTGCCCAGGCACCCTAGGGAGAAAGCTCATTTCGGCCGCCTGTATCCGGGATCTTGTCCTTTCGGTCATGACCCACAGCTCATGACCGTAGGTGAGAGTAGGAACGTAGATTGACCGGTAAATCGAGATCTTCGCCTTGCGGCTTTATTTTTATATTTTATATATGTTAAATAGTTTTTAACTAACTATTTGACCTTTAATAAACAACGTTATAAAGATTTGCAGTTAGTGGTCAACCAGTGTTACACCATGTCTCGTCGCGACTCAACAAAGAGGACTTATGACACAACGAAGACACGTGCCATATAACCCTTTTTCCAAATAAAATGTTGGTCGACTGCAATTGGTTGCCTTATTTATTTTGCAATTACTGCCAAACGTATTCATTGTTACTTGCATTCACTGATATTTACTTGCTGTGCGTGTTTATGTGAATGTCTCTTAAGTTAGTATTGGGATGTAAATATGACCATAGAGGCATTAGAAAGATTAATGTATATGTACTAATGATGCAAGGGATCACAAAACTCACGGTTCGGATAATATTACGGATTTTTTGTCATCTAATATAAATACTCATCATACTTTTGATGAAAAAACCCTGAAGATATCAACAGATTATTTTACAGATTATTAAACATTTATTATTTATTTTCTAGGCTATGTTAGGCAGTTTGCATGAACTAGACCTATTTAAAAAAATGACAATATGTACAACAAATAAATATGATATAAACGTGCAATCAGAGTACAGCTGACAAATGGATCTCTAGATATCTGATTATAAATGTGACAGGTGTTATGATGATGACGATCATGTTTTTATGCTCTCTTACTTGTAAATCGCTTTGGATAAAAGTGTCTGCCAAATGAATAAATGTAAATGTAAGTATCTCGACTGACTTTCTCTCCTCTTCTGAAATGCGTTAACTATCAATTGACTGGTCCTATGTTTTGGCAATAGTTGAGAAGCATTGATTTTAGTGCAGTTTAGTGTAGAGGATTCAATGAGAAAAAGTATTATTTAAACACTATTCTTCACCAAATATGTAAGAATTACCATGAGCTTTGATCACAATTATAAGTAATATATTCTCCACCAACCTTTGTAAGGGAAACAAATATCAACCCAAATTATGATCAAATATACTTATCTGGATCAAATTAATTATTTGGGGAAATCACTTAGCATCCCAAGCAGGTAGCAAGAATCTGCGTGTTTAGGGACTCCGGATTAAGAGCATGAACTGCAAAAACGTCACGTGTGAAATAAAACAGGACTTTATTACCTAAGCTAGACACATAATAATCTAACACACACACACATACAGTTTAGCATGGACAAAGGTTGAAGTTGAAACAGGGAGAAGAACAGAGTATGGATCTATGGCAGTATATGATATTCAGAAGATCAATGGCCTGAACAAAAAATCAGTTTCTTCTTGTAAAGCACCTTTGGTAAAAGGATTAATGATGCTCTATGCATCACCATCAAAAGAAAGAAGGTGTACTGATGCAGTTTGTTGAGGCTCCAGTTGATCTTGGCTGGAAGTGATCAGAGAGAACCAGTTTTATGCAGAGGATCTGTATCTGGAAAGACGAGGCCGCAGCCTGGCACAAACCTCTGGGTCAAAAGTCTTCTTCTAGTCCATCCTTTAGAGATGCAAAACTCAACAAGAGAGAGGAGAGAAAGAACGAACCCCTGCGAACCGAAAAACCTAAAAAAAAAAAAAAAAAAAAAATTAAGAGACTCTTCTGGTGGTCTCTTTAAAACTGTAAAGATGACACAGACGTGACTGACCCAATCAGGAGATGGCAACTTTGGTGGGAAAGTTAATTGTCATTGTCTTTCAGATGGTGTTTTGCATTTGGAAGCTGATTGGATGTTCACTAAGAAAACTTTGAAGAGTTTGATTAAACTAATATGAACAGAGTTACCAAAACACAACAAACATTAACATTAAGGAAATCACAAATGCAGCTCTTAGACAACAAACATGATCTACATATCATCTTGGTTAAATGAGTTACTACAAATCTAATAATTCTAGTAGTTATACACACATTCATGGATACTTTGGATTAATGTTTAAAACAGACATTACATCAAGAACATGAATTCATGGAAATGTTATAAATGAATATATGTACATTTCCATACAAATGTATTTAGGATTGTATGTCTGTCCCCAAAGTGAGTAAAGAGAGTTCATCTCCCTACATTCCATTTGATCTTAAAATACTCTTATCTTGAAGGTTTGGTGTGGGTTGCTATGGTCACCAGAGATCTGGTCCTCCCCATGTGTTAGTTACTGATTGGGGGTAGACCTTACTAAACATGATTTAAATATGTGCATAAATAAACACCATGATTGGCCCCTCTGTTTTAATTATTGCCCCACTTGTGCCCCCAGTGGGAAAAAATCCTTGAAACGCCCCTGATGGAAGGTCTCAAGAATACCACACACAAATTCAAAGTAATTCACACACATGTGACCATTTGCCAATGCAGATTCACCAATCCATAAATAAATGTAAAAAAATCATAAATGTTTGTTGGAAAGCAATTTACGAACCTGATAATATACATATTTGTGAACTTATTTCTGTGAGATATATCCGTGTGAGCATTTGGGGAAAATGTTTTTCTATTCATGAATTGTGTTTTGAATTTATGAATCTGATTTTGTATATGTAAACTGTGTTATGAATTGTGTTTTGTAAATATCTTATTTTCGAGACTGATCTGTTTCCATATTGGCTAAGTATATAAAGTGGGAGGAGCTAGATCTGGATCCAACCTCGCCCCCTTGATCTTGTGTTCTGCAGTAAGGACCATCTCGTTTATACCCTCCCCTCCGCTGTTCGGCGGTCGGTTCACCATTCTCCGCCGCATCTGGTCGGCGAATGAATGGCATCCTTCTGCATAACACGTCAACGGCGAGGGGGAGTCACTGAAGGGAGAGCGCGAGCATCCTGTATTTGTGCTCGCCTCGGATGAAGCATTACAAAAACACTTGATTTTGTTGATTATTTATTTATAACGTTAGCTGTATCACAGGTCGCTGTAGAGTTCGTCCTTCTTGCAAACCGGTCCGTTTTCGGACATAAAGCATGAAGTTACAAATCTTCGGGCTTTGGCTCGTAATGGCAATAGCCTATGCAACGATAGAAGGTGAGTACTGTACAAAACTGCGATCTAAAGAGTTGTCCTGCGCTGTTGTTTATGTAAATGCTGAAATAATTTAATTGATCACATATTATAGCCCATGTTCATCCGGTTTCATTACATTGCCGTTCGTTCATATAAATAGGTGAAGTTTATAGGCAGCCGCGCATATCTAGGCTATATCTACTCCATTCAAGCGTCTTCTGCGCGGTTAACACCAAAACGAGTGAGACAAAGACACTTCTAGCGTTTAATTTATGATTAGCCTATACATATTGCTTGACTTATAGCGCCCTCAACTGGGTCTCTTAATGTTGTGTGAGGGGTTCGTTTACCTGTTTCAATGTAACAGATGCTGCGGTGTTTCTGCAGCCCCCCTGCTCGAAGCATGGTGGAAGACAATGTGTTTAGTGTTGTTTTGGCACAGTGTGAAAGTAATACGATTAGAATTTTATCAACGTAAAAGCTAATCTGAAAATGGAGGCATTGGATGTAATATCCATTTATTGTGTCTGTCAGCACTCTGGATGGGGACACTTGTGACCTCATATTCCCCATCTCTGTTTTTCGTTTGGGAAAAGAGTTATCCTTCTACAATGTTTTTCTGAATCTTTCAGCTTTTGACTCTTTACCCCTTTGAAATTTACCCCAAACTACGCTTTTCCCTTGAACGTTTGTTTTGACGAGATGGCTTTGCTGTAGGGGAGGACATGAAAAAGGTATTTTTTGCTCCCATTTTCGGACGATGACTAATGAGGTCATTGCATCTCTGTGAGGCTGGTGCACCTTTATGCAAATAAAATTTGTGTTGTTTGTCAATAACTTTTTATTTGAAAACAAAGTACTGACGGAAATAAATATAATATTTTCTAACGTTTCTATATACCTTACGTATTCTATATTCATTGTTTACCACAAAACTACCTTCAGTACTATTATAAAATAAATAGATCTGACAAATGCATATACAAATACTCTCTCTCTCTCTCTCTCTCTCTCTCTCTCTCTCTCTCTCTCTCTCTCTCTCTCTCTCTCTCAAACCCTCTTGCTCGCCCTCCTTCCCTTCTTTTTGATTTACACATACCTGTCCTCTCCCTCTGATTGGTTGGATCATAAACCCAGAGGAGATGGCCTGCACCCGGCCTTGATTTATTATATAATTTTATGTACTTGATGTTGTGAGACCCGCAGCCATGCTGAGCAGAAGGCAAAGGTTCAGAATCAGAAGTAGCCTTAGTTTGTCACTTGTATACACACAAACAAGGAATTTATCGTTTTCGGAAGCTCTGAGTACCTACATTCAGTACTGTATGTGACCAATGTAAATAAATGAACTTCTAGCAGGAATCCAGACTGACAGGGAGGAGGAAGGACTTAATGCTGGTGGTCCCTTATAGCTAAGATGGGCGTAACATCCTGTAAAGATGTCAGGGTGGCAAATGACCAATTGCTGTACCAGTAATGGTGCAGGACTACCTTTCAAAAGACGTTTATGAAAGATAATTTTCACAAATTTACTTTTCATTTACTAAGATCAAGGAAAGAAGAGGAGACTGAGAGAGAGCTTTTTCTCTTTTTGACAAACAAAGTAGTCAAAACCATGAAAATTATGAACATAGGTAATGTTTGATTATTCTTGTTAATTATATATTATAGCCTACTATAGATTTCCAAATACAGCACTAAAATGTAGAATTAATGTATTATTTTATTTTAAATCTTTGACGTGGCCTTACTCAATCAATATTAAAGATATCAAAGTTGTATTTTCAAGTTTAAATATTATGTAGAATGACTTTATGTAGAAAACTGTAAATCACAAAAAAGTACTATTGCTGGGTTTTCAAAAACCCTGTGTTGTATTGTGTGTAATGAGCTACAAAATAAATGTTGAATTATTTGATGGGCTGAGAAATGTGCCATGTACATTTCAGTTATAAGGGTTGGTTCCCCCAAAAATGAAAATTCTGTCATGAACTACTCACTCTCTAGTTGTTCCAAATCTGTATACATTTTTTTGTTTGGTTGTTTGGTATATATCAGAGAAAGATATTTGGACTAATGCTTCTAACCAAACAGTTCTTGGTCCTCATTGACTGCCACAGTAGGAAAAATGACAATGGTATCCAAGCTGTCCCACATTCTTCAAAATATCTTCTTTTGTGTTCAACAGAACAAAACAATTATAAATGAATTTCTACTATGGTAGTAGTGAAAGAGTTCAGAGTATTAGCAAAATATTGAAGTGAATGTGCACATAAAGATGTGCATAAGCTATAATGCTGCTTGAGATTCTTGATTCTCATTCTCCTGACATTCTCTGTAGTGCTCTTGTGTGAGGTCATCATGTCTCTGAATTTGGGGAGAATTATGTGGTGTCTGGGCCAGCTGTTTCTTCATGATTTAAATTAGTCTAAATTTAATTTGTTGTATCTCAAGATGGCTAATTAAATTGACATCCTTTCAACTTAACCATACAGATTTGTTCCTACATATACAACATGTCACCATAGTTGTTTTGGTAATCCGTTGGTTTAGATTCTCTCTAATTGTTATATTTCGTTTTAGTTTGTGCAAACACTAAATATCCACTTTTTCGCATTCGCCCCCTCTCTAGCTCCCGAAGATTTCGTCTCATTGGCTGAGATGGAAGACACTTTACTGAGGAATCTTTTTCGGGGGTATCAGAAGTGGGTGAGGCCCATCATCCACGCCAACGACACGATTACCGTTCGCTTCGGTCTGAAGATATCACAGCTGGTAGATGTGGTGAGGCAGACATCTGTACTAAAAATGTAAAATACGCTGGTGCCTGTGTACATTTTTAACAGATAGTACAAGCACATGCATGCCCAAAACCCCATATACACAATGTGATATTAGATGTGATTCCAAACCAGAAACACTACTTCAATAAAGAACAGAGCTGTTTAGATTCAGAAGGACATGAGCATGACAATCGGATCATAATTTATAGCCTATATTTACCCAACACAATATGTACAGCCTGCTGTATCCTCGTTTGCCCTCTATCTCAATCTTTCCGTCCTATCTCTAGCCTTTCGACCCATTTTATTGATCTTGTTGATGCTGTGCAGTCAAGAGGAGTCTGATTCAATATTCATTTGATTGTGTTTGTGCTATTTACGGTGTGTGCTATTTATAAGTACTGTACTAGAAATCCTTTTATTATGTTTTACCTTGATGCTTTACCAATTTAAAGGGATCATATGACACGAATACGTGTTTTTTCTTTGTGTTTGGTGTGTTATAAGTTGCCCATGTATGTATTAGACACATAAAATTGCAAGTGTCTGAACAAAAGCTGCATTCTGTCTAAAAGGGAGTGCTCACACAGACCTGCCTAATACGCCTCGTGTAACCACAACCCCACAAATCTACGTCATATTGTGGTATGACTTGACAAAGACTGCCCAAATCTATACGCATGTAAGGTGGGCGTACTTGTAAATCTCATTGTATCGTCGCGGCAGCCATGTTGTGGAGACACTGTGTGTTTCGTTGCAAAAAGTAAGCCTCATTGTTTGCCCTTCCAAAAGTGAATGGTTACATGGTTACATGCAATTCCCACCATTACAACTTCGCAAGGACAATATGGCGCTTCCGATTCACAGCATGTAAGTATATATTCAGTCCAAAAGACTTTGTTAAGGACTAGAGCGAGTTGAGTTTGTCGTGTGATTGTAGTGCTTGTTGTTTCTTTGTGTGACCTGCAAATGCAGACAAGTGCGCAACGTGAAAAAAGACGCCATATGTCCTAATAATCAGTAATAATGTTCCAACTAGAGGCAACAAATGTCATGTTTATAATGTGATTTATTGTCTTTGTTGATTCGCGACAAGACATGGCGTACACTGGTTGATCACTTACGGCAAATCTTTATAACGTCGTTTATAAAAGGTAAAACAGTTAGCTGTAGTTTTTACTATTTAACATAATATATTTTACATTCTTGATCATCTTCATTTTCCAGATCAGATTCGGGCTCCGATTCATAAGGAAAGTACCAGTGATATTATCACCTGTTAGTACAATTGCTTTGGAACCTGATGTTACGAAAATGTAACCGGCGTTACATTTCCGTCACACGCTTGCAGTATTGGACCAATCACTACGCACTGGTTAACCGGCCAATCATAGCACACCTCGCTTTTCAGAGCGATGAGCTTTGTAAAAAATGTGCACGTTTCAGAGAGGCGGGGCAAAGAGGAGATACAAACATGCATGGTGTGTGGAAAATACACCGGTTTTGAACCTTAAATCGTGTATAAACACTGCATCACATCTAAAATACACAATAATATTTGCTTTAGCTGTGTCATTTCACCCCTTTAATGACAATGTAATGGTGCAGTCTGATTCATCTACAGTTTTATTTTCATGAAAGTTACTTTGTAGATTTATGTTGTGCATTCAGAAAGATATCTCCTTGTGATGGGTTTGTACTGACCAAAGCAAAAACTACAGGAGCACAGGACAAATCAAGTCAAATCAAATCATAACTCCAAATTGCAACAACCCATAAATAATGCAATAATGCACTCTACAGGAAGCATGGAAACTGTACTGGAGAAATTATGTCATACTGTTTGAACATATTTGCATATGACACTTCCTGCTGAAAGTTTATTCATTTGGAAACTTTTTTATGTGAAATTGCAGGTAAAAATTGTAAATATACCTTATTTATAAGTAACAAATACTGTACATAGAGCAGTCACGTTATAAAAAAAGCAATGCACTATACCAAAGTAACAGTTTTTTATTGAAAAAAATAATTACAATGATAATCAATAAAATGCTTAGTCCATAAAAATCACTTTGTCACAGCCTAAAGGTTGTTGTCGTCTACAGCCACCTTATGGTCACTTCCTGTGTTGCACTACATGTTACTCGGTTCCCACCTTTTTGTCACAATGTGACAGTGTGACAGTTTTCTGAATGGCGAAGTGCTGAGCACTATGGGAACAATTGATTTTTACACCATTCTGATATTATGGATGTGTCTCAATATATCTGTTCCTTTTCAAGTTCTGAGCTTCAATTTATTTGAAACAAAGGGCATGAGATAATATCTTTTAAACTGCATTCATTAGAACCATTACTGTAAGTCAACGATCTGCATAACACAAGTCGGTCAATGGGAAGAGACATTCTTTGAGAGAAAATTTGCATTTGTTTTAATATAAAACACTGATGTTTTACAATATATGGTACTAAGAAAGTAACCTGTGATTACCACTTTTTATGGTTTTATAATATATGGTACTAAGAAAGTAACCTGTGATTACCACTTTTTATGGTTTTATGGTATGCATTTTTCTGTTTCTCTCCTCAGGATGAGAAGAATCAGCTGATGACCACTAATGTCTGGTTGTGGCAGGTAACCCAAAAACATTATGTCTAAATGTTAAAGTGTGCCCAAAAATACCTCACTTACCACTTCCTGTTTGATGCTTTTTATTAATATCTACCCTGTAGGAGTGGACAGACTATAAGCTTCGATGGAACCCAGAAGATTATGGCGGCATTACATCTATCAGAGTTCCCTCAGAAACTATCTGGCTACCAGACATTGTCCTTTATGAGAAGTAAGTCACTCTGAGAAACCGTTGACATCAGCCTTGCTGTCCAATGCCATTTTTTTTTTTCTGGCAACTGCTGAATTGCATGCACAAAATTATAGAAAGCTGCAATTCGTAACTTTTTTGTAAAAAAATTGTTATTGAGATAGTATATACAGTATATTAAAAAATCTGTGTTGAAAAATGTCTTCATGCCTTACCATGTTTTTTAATGGCAAGCTCATAATAAAGATTTATAAGTTGAGCCGTTGGGTTTTTCAAAACACCTATAAATACACCTATAAATACAAAAAATAACCTATGATGTTGGATCAATAAAAGATGGCCACAAAGAAGCAAAAGTTACGTATTGCAGCATTAAAAAATAAAAGTCGGCATCTAAGAAAACCACATTGATCAGCCTAGGAACCACAGTGCAAAACAAAAACAACATTATAGCAACCACACAACAGTACCCTAACAACCATTCAAAACATCCAGGCAGCTGCGGCTTCTTTCCATAGTCACAGAAGACATACAAATTGAGTTGCTGATCTAATCTCTCTCTAATTCTGTATCTCTCTGTCATCAGTGCTGACGGCCGTTTCGAAGGCTCTCTAATGACCAAAGCCATTGTAAGATTCAATGGTACCATCATGTGGACTCCTCCCGCCAGCTATAAATCTTCCTGTACCATGGATGTCACCTTTTTTCCCTTCGACAGACAGAACTGTTCCATGAAGTTTGGCTCCTGGACTTATGATGGCACAATGGTGGACCTGACGCTGGTTGACCATTACGTAGACCGTAAAGACTTCTTTGACAACGGCGAGTGGGAAATACTCAACGCCACCGGACAGAGGGGCAGCAGGCGCGACGACATTTATTCCTACCCCTATGTCACATATTCGTTTATACTGAAACGTCTCCCACTCTTCTACACACTCTTTCTTATCATCCCATGTCTCGGGCTGTCGTTCCTCACCGTGCTGGTCTTCTATCTCCCTTCGGACGAAGGAGAAAAGCTTTCCCTCTCCACCTCCGTGCTTGTGTCCCTCACCGTGTTTCTCCTTGTTATTGAAGATATCATCCCATCGTCTTCTAAAGTCATCCCGCTGATAGGAGAGTATCTTCTTTTCATTATGATCTTCGTCACATTCTCCATCATAGTAACAGTGTTTGTCATCAACGTCCATCACCGATCCTCTGCCACGTACCACCCCATGGCACCGTGGGTTAAGAGCCTTTTCCTTCAGAGGTTACCCAGGCTGCTTTGCATGAGAGGGCACACGGACCGTTATCGGGACCCGGACATCGAGCTGCGGAGCCCTGAGCTGAAACAAGGGACGAAAAAGGGGCAACAAAAGACTGCTGGAGGAGGAAGAGGAGGAATAAAGGAAGATGAGAACCAGGCTTGGATTGCCCTGTTGGAGAAAGCCACTCAGTCGGTGCATTACATTTCCAGACACATCAAGAAGGAACACTTTATCAGAGAGGTGCTGATATGTTTCTAAAATGTTTGTTGTTAGGGTAAAAATGATGCTTGCTTCATGTGTTTTATGTGTGTATGTGGGTCTGATTGTATTTTAGGTCGTTCAGGACTGGAAGTTTGTGGCTCAGGTGTTGGATCGGATCTTCTTATGGGTTTTTCTCACAGTGTCTGTGCTTGGGACCATCCTCATCTTCACTCCAGCTCTGCAGATGTACCTCAGCTCATCTTAAAAAGATTTCAACCCACTACAACATTCTTACCAACTCTCAAATATATAACCTTCCAACATAATTACAGTAATCCTTCAAAAAGCCCTCTTTTGACCTAGCCACATTCATAATCCTCTCCGAACTCAGCTTCTATATCTGCCTCCTAAATCCTGCTCAATGCTCGATAGTCGATGGGAAAAAATCTAAACTCAGCTAAACTGCGGTTCAGGAATTTTACGCCCAGTTCACACATAAATGAGGCAGCTTATGTACAATTCAATAATTGTATTTAGTGGAAGTAAAATTATTAGAGTTGTAACCACACTGCTCAGGCCTCTCGGTGTGAATTCTGGCCCACTTAACTTTGCATTATGACTCTAAGGGAAGTTTTTTTTAACATTACTATAGGGAAATCAAGATGTCATTGTATTGTAGTTCTATGTTAATCGATTATTTGGTTGTGCTAAACCCACTATTAGTGAATAATAGTGTGGGTCTACGTTGTAAAATATATTTTTTAGGCATGTGTCCTCAACTATGCATTATAACAACTGTAACATATTCTCCATTTTTCAGAAACATTTAATAGGAAATTATTTTGTAGAGGATATTTATTTGTAGGACTAAGACTACATCTGTGTTGCACCCATTTTGCTCAATAAAATAAGGTTTTAAGACAGAACTTTTGTTTGAATACTTCTATACGGTACACTGTAAAAAATCCTGTAAACAAAATGGAAATTTTACGGCAACTGCAGCGCCAGTAAAACAAATTTAAAGAACAGTTTTTCACATAAAATATCATGTTTTTCTCGAAAATCTGCCATGTTTTGTATAAATTAATGTTTTTTTTACTGTATTTAAAAAATATTTTTTTTCGGCAGTTGTGGCACCAGTAAAAACCTGAAAATAACAGTTCATTCATATATAATTACTTTTTCATGTAAATTTGCATTCTTTTTCTCTAATTTGACAGGGAGTTATACGTATTTGAAAAATACTTTGTAAAAACTGATTTTTTCACCTTACTGGGGTGTCAGTAATAAAAAGAAAAACGTTTTCCACAAGTTTTTCATAAAGTTTCATTACCATACTTCAAAAATATGTGTGAAAAATCTAAATAAAAGCAGAAACATTTTTAAAATTACAGTTTTTTACATTATATGTGGAATTTTTATTTATTTAATTTTATTTAGAGTTTAGAGTTTTAATAAATATTCTATATGGCAGAATATATATTTCTAAGGTATAAAAAAGCCAGGCACCATTTTATAAAAAAAATTTATATGCCATGACTATGAGGAAAATGTATTACAATATCAAGAAAACAATTATATGTATATGTATTCAATGTCAAGGTATCAAAGGTGTCTTATTTTGCACCTTTTGTGGGCATCAAAGAGAAATTATACAAATTGACCGAGCTACAGGGAGTTTACACTGTCATTTGCTTTTTTGATAGTCAGGCTTTAATCTAAGAGCACCTGGTCTTGGTTGGATACAGTCTGGCCTCTCAGAGAGGCACAGACCGTGAAATATTTCCATTTCCACAGGGTGTGAATTCCTCAGATATATTTTCAAGCCACATCTGGGCTCGGTAATCACTGACTTAGTAACAGATAATGTGTAAACGGTAGATTGAATTTCACGCCTATGAGCCAATCCTTTCTTTACAAAGCATAGAGCTCAAATCCATTCCCTTGAGGTCCTTGAACATGCTCCTGGCAATCACAGAGCCTTTCTCTTTAATAAAAACCTATCACTGTGTTAATTTATCAAAGTGGATTTTTGGCTGTGTTAGACCCATCGATCAACATACACCACAAAGATACAGTCTTATATGCAACAATTCAACTATCATCTGCATAATATTTGCATATTTAATATACAGAAAACTTTCACTAAGTCAAGTCATCTGTAAAACCCTGTGTACTATATAACTCCCTGTGATTCATAATCAACTCTTTGAAGCGAATGAACAGTATGCCCTGTGGTTAGATGTCTCTCTCGTCTCCCATAGAGCACCGGGGTTACAAAGTTCTCTTTCGGGTTACCTGCCTGACATCTCTCTATGGTAAAGACAGGACTCACTTCAGTTTTCAGGACACCTTGAATGCTTTCAGTCTAAATATAAAAAATATGTGTGCTAGAGACTGTTTGGAGAAATTCTATAGTCTATAAATGTCCCAGATGAACATCCTCCCTTGAATAAAGTCCAAAAGCTATTTCTCAGAAGAATGAGCTTCTAGACTTCTGGCAGTAACTGGCCTTTAACAGAATAAACCAACTTGATCGCTTCTATTATCTAGTAAGAGAAGTGTTCCTTAGATAACGCTCTTTCCTTCTGCTGGATTGGCAAAACACACAAAAAGCTGCTCGGGTTCTCTAAAGCTTTTTGTGTTTTATCTAAATACGCTTTCATTGGCCTCTGTGGACACCAATCCTGGTGTGATAACAGAAGGTAGAAGAAGGGAGACGGGGAGAATGCTATTTTCACCTTTACACAATCAGTTCCTACTTTTGGCACAAAGGTTTGATTTTGAGAAGATCACCTTTTAGAAATTCTGCAGGCATTTAAGGTTTATAGAAACATACTGTACAGTCTTGGCCATAAGTCAAAGTTAACTTTAGACAATGGAGATCTTCGCTTAATGTTTAAATACAGTATTTTATTTAAGATGTATTTAAACACTTTGTATTCATGATGCTTTGTTTTATTAGAAATAATTTATGGGGGCTTGGCAAAAATTACCAAGAACATGTGCTAATAAATACTATACTGTAAAAATGTAACGTTTTGTCCAAGTTGTACATAAAACGTCATATTTTGATTGTTAAATTGAATCTGAGGGATATATTGCACAAAAAGGCATCTGCACAGACAATTTTTTGACCCCGTTTATGGTTCACTCCTCTATGTTTCTTTCATTAAAACCTGCATTACACGCTATTGCGGCCAAATGGACTTGAAAAGTGAAAAAACCCTACTATTTATTGTGATTGCATGCATCAGTCGATCAGAAAAATCCCTTCGGGTCCACTGCCTGAACTAGACCCATGTGTTTTTTTTCTCTGCCAACAGCTTCTGGCACAAACTTTAGACTCAAGGTGACTTGCCAGCAACATATCCACCGGATATCTAGAATGTCTGAATCCAATATCAAACATTCTACTTTGGCCATACCATTGGGACAGAAGCCATGTAGCCTCAAGCTTGGCCGGCGTCCAGTCGTTATGCCTCTGCTCAATGACAGCAGTGATGCAGGGTGGTATTCCCTGTTGCACCGGGCTATTGCTCTGTCCTGAAAGGAATGTTGAGGGATCAACTTGTGATATTACCAGTTTTTCTTCCCTTTGTACAGTCTTTGTCAGAAGTGTCCCCCAAAGCTGGAGGGAAAGTGAGTCATCCTCTATTAAGATCATCTTGGCTGCTTCAGCAGCTAAAGGTCCTATTCCCTTGTAAGGAGTCTCTCCACATGTCCTGGAGGAAATTTAGTTCACTTTTGAAAGTTTGCTGCAGAGAATGCAAATGACTGGTACACTGAGCAGATACAATGCCAAGAAAAGCTGGAAAAAACGGTAACACCTGAGCAAAATATAATGCAAAAAGAAGTTGCCTAATACACACATACATGTCCCATTTGTGAAATCCTAAACAAGTTTTAATTGTTTTTTAACAAGTTTACTTAAACAATGAATGCAATATTGCAATAAAACAAACCTTATCTAGAAGACATGAGCTCTTAAATAGTCTGACCTCATCATCTACTAAATAATTCAGTAAAGGAGATATTATGTGGTGTGACAGTGATGGTGCTTGTAGCAGTCTCAAGCCAGAAACCTCATAACATCCTAACAAGCTTCCATAACCTACTTTACAATATACCCACACCCACAAAATCTAGTTTCAGTTCTACAAGATCAGCATTTATATTTCATTAAGCACTGAGTCATGTGAGCTGGGACAGGTCTGTTTTTGTAATGTTTTTCTATATACATGACTTCACTATATATAAAAACATTAGGATTGTCTGATCACTTAAGTAAACATGTCGGTTGTGTTTGCCTTCTTTTTTGTTTTGTGGATTGATCAGAAAGCATGACATGAAAGGTTTACAAACATTACTCTTGTGTTACCAACAGATGGCAGCATTCTACAGTGATGAAATGACGTCAATTCTTTTATCTGAATGACTTATGGACGTTTGCGTGATAAATTTAGCTGGTAGGTTTGCTAATGTCGAGATTACACTCCACATAAAACAAGTGCATTTTGCAGTCCCGGCTTTCTCAGGTAGGACTTTTCAGGACAACGTTTCTGCCTTTAAATCACGTGTCCTAACATGATAAACGTGATGAAGAGTAGAGCAAGTTCACTTAAGTTAACAACCCAGAATTCTAGTGTATAGCGTTCCCAGACTCCATATCGTACTTATTTGAAACTCTAAATAAGCTTTACAAACTTTTTGCTATTTCCCTATTTTCTTGTGTTTGTTGAACAACTGAGAGTGTCGAGCTTAAAAGCTGTCTGAAACCAGTGTCACTTACAGTTGCCGTGGTAACATAATAGCTGGAAAAGGGTCATACGAAGAGTCACCGAAAGGCCCGCTCACCTAATAAAAGGGGACATCATGTCAGTCTGTATTAACACACACACATAAACTTTCTTGTTGCAACTGTAGTTATCCTATGTTGACCCCCTTTAATATACAGTGCCCTCCCCTAATATCATCACCCTTGGAAAATATGAGCTAAGAAGACTGTAAAAATAAATCTGCATTGTTTCTCCTTTTGATCTTTTATACAAACAAATCTACAAAATTCCAACATTTCAAGAAAAATAATTATAAGTGGGGGGAATATCACATTATTATCTCTAATACACACTTATTGCCACCTGTGTATTCAACACTTTACTCTTACTTTACTTTACTTTTCACAATATTTCTAGCAGAGCAGGTCAGGTTAAGATTTTTTTTATTTGTTGGTATTTGATATAAAATGCCATGTATCTGAACAAGATGTCCAGGACCTCTGATAGAAAAGTAGGTTCACAACAATAAAGATCTGGCGATATATTTAACTGTGGACATGAGGGACTTTTTTATACCTGTGTGCACCAAACCTATCTTGTGTTATTGCTGCCAAATTATTTTATTTATTATTATTAAATGCTTTCTGACCCCAAAATTCAACTGATTACTGCATTTTTTCCATCTGTGTCAGTCTTTGGCCACTAAAATTATTCTCCTGGCTGTGCATTAAAACAATATAGACACACATCCTGTTTCAAGCAGATTTTCAACATCTCTAGTCCGTTAAAACTTTATGATCATTGCGCTGATGTTGGAATTAGATTTCTTATTGTTTTAACTATTTCCTTAAAGCCATTTTGTGTAGCTTAACAATCTTTGCTGCACATCAGAACTATATTCTTTGGTTGTACACATTGTGATGAATAATTAGGAGCGGTTGGGCTTTACTTGTTACTAATATTTTTTCTCTTGTGCAACAAGAAGTCATGACTGGACAACATCATGTTTCTTGTCACCTTGGTGTGCTAAGAAAATTTAAATATCAATGGGAATACACTTGGAGATAATATACTCATAAGAATTTCTAAGGGTGTCAATAATTGTGACCAGGGTAATTTAGATAACTTTTTACTCCATAATGGTATACAGTATTCCCCCCACTTCAAATTGTTTTATTTCAATGAAATGTTGGAATATTGTAGATTTTATAAATAAAGGGATCAAAATGAGCTGTCACAGTGAGCAAAGTTTTCATATGCCTCTTACAAATGAAATGAAACAGAACAGAACAGAAAAAAACAGAATTTCATGTATGTGGTAAAATCAGACTCTAGTGAAGGTGAAAGATATGGAAACATTGATAATGTGGTCACTAAGGTCTTCTTAGAGGTTATAAGAGTCACTTTAATATAAATTTGTGCTCAGAATACTTCCTTTATCCCCCAACCCCTCACTTTCCCTGCTTTATATGTTTTAATTTCTTTAAAATGTCATCCTGCCTTGTTTTAGATTTAAAATAAATAATGAAATTGATCATAGGCATCTAACCTTAAAAAAAAACATGTTACATTTTAACAAGGTCAGATTTATCAAAAAGTTTCCAGATCAACCACTTGTTGACATGTTTTGCTTTAATGCCTAAAGGCAATATTCAATAACAATTGATTTTGAATGTGAGCGCTATACATGGCAACAGGCTGTATGCAAGAAAAGAGGGAAAGTACTGACTTAGAAAGCAGAGAAGCATTTGTTTATTATTATGTAAGCTTTGGTTTTCACGCAATGTCAGTATATGCACACAGAGTAGAGCTGATGGTGCATGAGGCTTGTCTTTCCCCAACTGCTCCCTGCTCTTGCCTGATGCTAAGAGACAGTTGTGCAAAGCTTGTGAAAGCCAGGAGAAGGAGAGGGGGGATAGGTTATAAACCGGTGCCACGGACAGGGCTTTGGGGACTGTCAGATTCAATGCATTGTACTCTCATTCATAGCCCAGACTCAAGAACAAATGTCTGCCAGGGTCCCGTGTGATGGATCTATTTGCAATTCATGTGGCCCCTAAGTTCAGTAAACTGTAAAACCATGTGCCCTATTGCAAACCTCCACTATGAAGCATTTGAAATGGTTTTTGTCAGTTGATAAGATTCAAAATATAGCAGGTTCTTTCATGTACAGTATTTATCTCCTATTCATGGATCAGTAATTTGATCAGGAGCTGTATAGCTGACTTAAAATTGTGAATTCACCAACATTCTAAACATAACTCATGTAGTCATTATCCGACTGTATTAAGTTCATTTCAATTTAATTGAAAATTTAGAGGTGTTCTTTAAGGCGGGATAACGTTCTATGTGATGCATTCTGACTTCATCTCACTATTGAACGTGCTGGCTTCTCATGCTTAACATGGTCAACTTGTTAAAAAACGAGTTGGACTTATGACGTAGTATTTCTGTGCTTGACACACTCCCCCAGCACTCCAACTTGTTTTTTATTAGTTTGGAAACAGGGATGTTATATAATCGGTGGATGTAATGCTGTATTTGGAAATCGTTTGAAACCGATAGATGACGCCGTCCCAGTGCTTAAAGATGTCAGAAAGTGAACGGCACGCGGTAAGTCAAACAAAGTTAAATGTTTGTTCTTTGCTGTCAATTGCCTTGTACGTGCATAATGTAAAAAACACGAATGGATTAATGAAATTATGTGTTGTGTGCTCACGGTGTAGTTCCTTCTAACTGCCTGCCTCCAGCAGCTCGTGCTTTTCTGGAAATAATCGTACTGCTGTGTTTCTTTTTTATAAATTTGATCAAACTAAATATTCTTCGAAGATACGAAGTATGCAATACTACTTTATAGGTACACAAGATTATTATGTGATTTGTAGAAACTAAGTGTGTGACCCGATCTTTAACATAAGAGCATATTTTATAAATGTGACATTGGGGAAAGTTGTCACATAGTTTCAGGTTATGTTTTTATATGTGGTGATTTTATACACTTTATTAGTTAGGCATTTTGTGGCTATTTTACTGCTGTGTCATGAAATAATTTGTGTAGGTTTTCATAATTGTTGTATTTTGATTTAACTGCAAAGGCGTTAAAAAAGTAGTTCATTTTCAAGATACATTTTCATAATAATTTACTCACCCTCATGTCATCCAAGATGTTTATGTATTTATTTCTTTTGTCGAAAAATAAATTAAGGTTTTTGATGATGTCATGAACACGCATCGCAGAACAGAGAGAGGCAAGCATTTGTGTTTATAAAGCATATACATTTTTATTTCTTTTAAAAATGACTGATCGTTTCGCTAGATAAGAACCTTATTCATGGTCTGGTGTGTTTAAAGCCATTTGAAGCTGCACCGAAACTGTAATTTTGACCTTCAACCGTTAGGAGTCCAGTGGAGGCCACATATGGAGAAAAATCCTGGAATGTTTTCATCAAAAACCTTAATTTCTTTTCGACCAAAGAAAAAAACACATAAACATCTTGGATGACGTGGGGGTGAGTAAATTATCACGAAAATGTATTTTGAAAATGAACTTCTCCTTTAAATAGCCTATATGATGCATTCAGGGAGTTATCCATCCATGTCCACTAACCTGCAGTAGGTTACCATTGTAAATAATTCCAAAAAGTTTACAAAATCTAAAACCACTTGTTTTCACCCTGTACATCGATAAAATGATGATACAAAACATAACTCCACATAATACAATTGAATTGCAAGTGACACAAATATAAATGAAACCAAAAAGAGTTTAAATCAGGAACCTAATCTTACGTGGAACCACTTGGCACACTTTCAATTGTTCTCAAAACACCAGAGATGTGTATAAGTGGCAAACTTTTTAAAATCCTCCCTGGAAATAAAGAGACGTTTTCAAAATCATCAACAGATGTCCGCTGTGTCCAGCCGGTGTCTTCATGCATTGTTGAATTCTTGTAATGCAGGGATTTTTCTTGGCTAAAATCCAGACCACAACAAACAAAGAAATATCGGTAAGCGGTCTTTGTCAAATTTAAAGCCAATGGGGCGAGAGTGTGATTGGGGCGAAGGATACCGAGAGAGAGAGAGAGAGAGAGCGAGAGAGAGAAAGAGAGAGACAGAGCGATCGAATTGGCGAAAGAGAGAGAGTTTCTTACCAAAGCGCATCGCTCGGATGCTGACAGACTAAAGTTTTGACGGCTTGCATCCATAAGGAGCCGTTCTCATCACAGGAATGATGCGGAATCAAAAACACTTTGGGATTCTATACCTTGCATTTTTTGTATGGACATCGTTTTGTATTAAATGTGAGTGCTTGCTTTTCTTTCTTAAGTGAAACGTTACTCGTGTGAAACTACTTACGTTGATATCCTAAAACTTGCTTAACTGTGTTCTTTGCTTGCATTCTTAAACCTAAACTATAAGGTTAATAATGACTTATTAAAGAAAAAAGGGAGATGGATCGTTTTAGCTGCCTTACAAAATACATATACCGATAAAAAATACCGCACATTGTGCTCATTCATGCGCTGTAATGCGAGACTTGAGCATCATTTATACAATGAATGAAAAGCTTTTGTAAACCATTTACTGTCATTCAGAGTTGGCTCATTGTATGTACGTGAACGTGCGTCAAGGGTTTGATTTCAATACTTTAATTTAACGCTTCGCGTAATACCTGTTTCTGCACGAGTGTATTGAACGTCTGCTACCTGTGATCGAAATAATATGAGTCAAATTTGCTTAATACAGAAGGAAAAATGTGTTGGTGACTCCAGATGCAGTTGGCTATCCCCTGCCATTCATAAAAATAGTCACTTTCCTTTATTTTTGTCATACTTTTATAAAGCTTTCATAAAGCTTTTGTCTAAAGTGTTCTGGACATTAGAACAATATTTCTGTCTTTTATTACCCCTATCAATTTACAGACGTCGGCATAACCGTTGGCAATAAGAGAGAGAGAGAGTAAAAAAATTGTCATGTCATGTTTTAGCATGTCAAATAGCTTGACGTGGAAATCTTGCTCAAGACATTAGCATACACGGGGAGAGACTGTGATGTATTCCACTGAGTTTGTTCTAGATTGAGTGATTTCAGATATGTGTACAGTGTGAAATGTACTCATGATCATTCATTCTGAAGAGTTGTTTTCAAGCTGTATTACCCCTCAAACACTGAGGAAATTCTTATGTTTTTGCCCTGGAGGTCTTCAGTATATTAATTTGAAATACTTCTCGAAAAGCAGGTTGTAGATATTTTACGTGTCTGAGTCTTGGTATTATGGTGCTCAAGGCAACAAGTGGACTGATTTTACAACAGATTATCGGTCCATTTCACATCATACATACAGTACTTTTCAACCCCTTTTAAATCATTTTTTTGGCACTAGGGCCTACACCTTTAGGGCATCCCATAAGAAAGAAAAAATACAGATGAGATTTCCTCTGCTGTATTTGCTATTTTATACAGTGTATTTATTATACCAAATGTAAACCCTGTTGCTAGAGTCCAGGCATCAGGGAATATATCAGTCTATGCATGAGTGTGGGAAAAATTTGACCCTGGACTACAAAACGATTATTAAGTAAGTAGCACGCAAACATTTGTAGTAATCATCAAAAATACATAGTATATCAAAATTATAATTGTTTCTTTTATGTCCAAAATAATTATGATATAAGGTAAAGATCATGTTACATGAAGATATTTTGTTCATGATATTAATATTCTTTATTTTTGTTAGTGGATCCAGCAAAATCGCTAACAAAATGGCGGGAAACATGCCTGCAAACTTCGCTTGCTGCTGTCCGCTCTTTGGGAATGGGCTAGTTGCACAAGACTGCGTCGGTGAGCTTTTCCAACGCCAGAGTCGGCTGACTAATTCCCAGACGTATAACACTATTGAGTTGTTTTGGCTTAACAAAGTGCACAGCAATGCAAAGAGGATCTGTCACATTGCTAATATATAACTTTTTTCTTTTTCATCAAAAAAAAATATTTTCCGGCCACAAATCCTACTTTTCCCATACAGTGTTATACGACCGGAAATTACCCACTTGAGTCTGGTATCTTTGTAAAGCTTCGAATTTATGCTTTCGGATTCATCTACTCTCCACAAAGTAATTACAGTGGTAAGCGGATAGAGAGCTTATTTATTCAGCATTCAGGTGATTTAAAAATCAAATTTTGAATAATTTACCCTTAAGACTGTTAACTATTGACATGCAAAGCAACATGTTGCATTTATATAGGAGTTAACTGACATGTTTTTCACAGTTGTGTGTATACTGGCAATTTTACAACTGTTCTGAGCGTGCTGCATCCAGAAAGCGTTTAGACTGTTTAATAATCTGAGTTTTACAAGTAGCCTAAACAAAGACAGCTGCTGTATATCTGCAAAGTGATACTTGAGACCCTACTCGCATACAGATATTCCATAGACTATCTAATGCAAATTGCACACACAAAAATTATAATAGCATTACTCCAACACACACATAAGAAGATTGTTTTACTGC
Source organism: Triplophysa bombifrons (assembly GCA_029783895.1). NCBI lineage: Eukaryota > Metazoa > Chordata > Actinopteri > Cypriniformes > Nemacheilidae > Triplophysa > Triplophysa bombifrons. Next base: position 20,542,048 of record CM056452.1, read on the forward strand.
TGTTTAACAGGCTGCCTGTGTGAACGTGGCTATTCTTTTGTTGAAGGCGGTTACAAGTACATCAGCTATCCTTGAGCAAACCTGTATAGATAGACACTTTGACAACGTTACATAGTTTTGAAAGGGCAGAATAAAAACTAAGAAATAAAATTCCTTCGCTTCCACTGAAATGGATGCCATTAGATGTCACCTTTATGCGGCTCTAAGCATAAACAAGCAATATTTTTGACCAAGCTTTATGCATGCAATAAAAACACACACCCAATTTACTGTTCCAAACTCCAGTGTAATAGCTGTCTGCACTCCCGTCTTTAACCTTGACACAGAGCCCTCATACAGTACATACTGCATTCAAACATTTACATTAATCTTCCACGTTTTAGTTTTTTTTACATTATGTTTTATATTTTTTTATTAACTGTCAATATAATAAATCATTCCATATATATTTGACTATATGGAATTGTAATATTTAGTATATAGCATTATATTTTCCAATACATTCCCACTGTTTTTTTGTTTCGTAAGGGAAAGTGAATGTATTTTTAAATCATGGGTGAATGTGATTTTTCAAATTGCCAGAAACCTTCAGAAAGGTTACAAGTACAAGCTTGCACAGAGATCTAGAAAATAAAATGAAAATTAAAGAAAAGGACATTGTGTCCCTTGTGTCCCTTGTCAAATGCAAGCATTTGAATAGATGTGTCTAGACTTGGGTAGAAAAGGTTTCAGCAGTCATAATAAAGTTAAAAATGAATACAATAGTAAAGAAGAATAACCGTACCTCTTTGTGCTTGGACCTTGGTGCTTATCACTTGCTGACTGCAGATGTCTGGAGGGAACACAGATTGCAGAAATGAGTAGAGCAGAAGGGTGCAGATACAGTATCTATTCTGTATGGAAGCATTGGTGCCTTTATTAATGTGAGCAGTAACTGGCAGCCGCTGGAGTGAAACAGATAGGTGTAACGTATGCCCTTATGGGATCATTGAAGACCAAACGCTCCGCCACATTCTGAATCATTTGTAGAGAATTCATTTTGCATGCAGGAAGGCTGTCAGTATTCTCAAGATTTTAGGCTGAAGTATTTTAAAGACGTGATTCAGAAAGAAAAGGAGTCATCAGTTAATCTGCATTTACCATGGACCGTTGGCTAAACGTCTGATGCTTAAGGAACACAATTCTGGTAACACTTCAGAACGTTCGAAGTTGTCATCTGATTGGTTGAATTTCACTTAATTCAACTTGTGTGTCTCGTTCTTTAACGGTCCCCCTTGAAACAACACAAAGCAGTATGATCTAAGAAGTAAGCTGTCGTGGTTCCACAACATTTCCACGCCTCTAAACATGACACGCCGTAAAACAAAACATGATTGGTTGCTTTACCTGTCAGTCATATGGCCTCTTGGGCTGGCCTTGGCCAAAGAAAGCGGTAAGAAGTTGCGAGACTTATCTGCATTGAGCTATCAAAGAGTGCTGATTTTGCCTTATGGCAAGAGTTTTCACAAAGCCCAACATTTTTCTCAGGTGACAAAATTGTAGCTAACATAATGTGCACCTACTTTAGTTTCCAAGCAGACTGTGTGCGCCCTACTCCTCAGAAATTGCTTAAAGGCAACCAAGTAGCCAGCATTTGTCACCAGCATTTTTATATTCAATATGCATCAGGCAGTCAGTTTTTGGTTCGTGGTTAGTTTGTAGATGCCATCTAAAGATAGGACTTGTCTGGAGATGACAAGAGGTTGGATTGCAGAGGGTCTCTGAATTGTTGTCTGTGTTCTCGCATCTCCTGGATGACCTGGATGGCATTGATCAACCTGACTGACAGATTAACAGATTTTATTGCTCTGGTTTGATGTTAAAGACTTTTATATTAATAAAATAGATATTTGACCATTTAGGAGCTAGAGAACAGAAACACGAGAATAGGGGATTAGTCACCTGTCAAGTCAAAGGTCTTCCAAACACTCTCTTCTACCCCATTTTTGCCATTACTGAATGAATCAATTGGAAAAATGCACTTTGTTTAGCCTCCCCCCTCCTCCATTTCTTCTTTTCATCAGGGATAGAGCAATGTGATAGCCATTCAGCTTTGAAAGCCAGAGGTTCATCACTAATCTGGACTATAACACAATCCTACAGAGAGTGAACTGACCCATTTATTCCACAGGGATTTTCTCCTTTCCTCTGTTTTCCTCCCTCTCTTTTTCCGGCACACACGAGGTGAAACACGATGTATTAGACCAGATGATTTGATGTATGAGTCAAAGAATATCTTGTTCCTGATCAAGCTTCCATATAAAATGCGCTTTAACCACACTACAGAAGGAGGGTAATAAAATGGGTCATTTTTCACATCGCAAGTTTGCCAGACGATTACACAGAATTTAAAGCGTTTCTGATTCCAATCTGAGCTTTGAGCCTTAACTTGTGCTGCCATAATCATACTTAGATGGACATAAATCCCCATACAAGGCTTGGACTGCAAGTGAGCAAACACAACCGCACACACACATATACACATACATGCCAACAAAGAACATCTGCCTCCATTCCTTTCCAACAGAAGATGTTATCTGAAAAAAAGAGACTTCCTTCTGTCTGTCAGAATTTTTTTTTTCTTTTCCTTTTAAAATAACCATCTTAACACCTATTCATCTTATTTCTCTTTATCTCTCTAGTTGACTCATGTATTCTTTCTTTCTTTCTTTCTTTCTTTCTTTCTTTCTTTCTTTCTTTCTTTCTTTCTTGTATCTTTGCAATTCTTTGGAATATTGACACAAAACTTTGTATAAAACATCAATACAACATCTTGTTTTCAAAAAATCATGATCAGATATATTTCCCTTCATGGCCCTGACCCCGTTGATGCTGCTTGCAGCTATATTCTAGTATTATGTTTATTTATAAGTGTACTATTATTTATTATTAATTCATGTTATTTTTTCATACATTATACATTAACATAGGGGGGCACGGTGGCTTAGTGGTTAGCACGTTCGCCTCACACCTCCAGAGTTGGGGGTTCGATTCCCGCTTCCGACTTGTGTGTGTGGAGTTTGCATGTTCTCCCCGTGCCTCGGGGGTTTCCTCCGGGTACTCCGGTTTCCTCCCCTGGTCCAAAGACATGCATGGTAGGTTGATTGGCCTCTCTGGAAAAATTGTCCGTAGGGTGTGAGTGCGTGAGTGAATGAGTGAGTATGTGTGCCCTGTGATGGGTTGGCACTCCATCCAGGGTGTATCCTGCCTTGATGCCCGATGACTCCTGAGATAGGCGCAGGCTCCCCGTGACCCGAGGTAGTTCGGATAAGCGGTAGAAAATGGATGGATGGATGGATATACATTAACAAACATTAATTTCTACATCTTAAAAGTGTACAAACATGTTCTAGAAACAAAGCTGCATATTGCTGCTGTCCTTCTGAAACCTTGTATCTCCATTGTGATTTTTATTTATTGCCATAAATCATCATTATTAGTTACTCTTTGTTTTTCACTGTTTTTTGCAAATGTCTAACCTCTAAAATGTTTTAAAATTGCTTGTCAACATTGACAAGTCAGTTTTTAATCATTTTAATTTGATATTTGAGGCGACAATATGTTTTGTTTATTCTAATTATTTTATTTCATTGCCCTTTCTACAAATAATACATTTGACATTACATAAAGTTTTACCATTTAATAGCATTCTTTAACAAGATAAGAAGCCTATGGGCTAGAGAACCACTTCTCTAAAATCTTTCCCCATATCTGTCCACCCTTCGCATCTAAACCTGTCACAAAGCTTCCATTGAGCTCTTTGTGCTTATTATGTTACAGCATTTGCATGAACTTCAATAAATCACCCATCACACAGGTACTGTCAGTTTCAAACTCTCTGTAAGTTTGCTGACCTCATGGCCGCCCATCTCCCAAAGGACTGTTCCTGATAGGTCTTTAACACATCTCAGTGTGGAGAGCTTGTTTCACATACTTTTTTTGATCTGTTATTATATGTAGTGACTCTCTGCTCCACATTTTGTTTCACAGCTCCTGTTTGTTCAGCTTTTGACACCTCGGCTGTTTTACTTATCCACTTTCTTGGTGATTTGTGTTTTGTTTGCTTTGTTTTGACACATGGAGAGGAAATGTAATTAATGGTCTTTTGTTTATGTTTTCAACCAATACAATTCTTGTATCATGAAGTTAATCACTCACAGCACAAACAAAGTAAATCAAAGCGTGCCTGGCAGTGTGAGAAGGGTTTTTAATAAGTAATGTATTCTACACATATGACTGGAATGGTTTTGGTTTGAAACATTAGACGTTAGACTGTTTGCTACATACCTGAACTTGAACTATGTATTCAAATCACATCCACAAGGTGCTGCATCTTCCCCTGGGCTGAAGCCCTGTTTACACATGGTGTTAAGATCTCTGTCTCTGGTGATCCAATCACAGGTGGTTGGGTGAGATAGATCAATGTTTACACCTGGTGAGGACACTTATCAAAGGTGACCAATGTCTCAAATGTCACCTGACACGGCCTGTTTGGATTTCGAGAGAAGGATCTCTGATTTCATAATTATTTGTATTGCATGTTTGTTTGGTGATAACTCTCTTGCTGTGATGTTCAGCATGTTGCGTTTCAAGTCTAGAATAGCATTGAAAATGTATCATGTGGTAGTATTGCATGAAAGACCAGTACTAGAAAAGTATGGCGATAACATTCTGTTAAAAATATTTGTCATTTATTTGGGACCGGTTCTTAAAGACGCGAGCGTTTCAGAGGGCTGTCTTCAGTGAGTGGACGTGTACAATTTTCTTCCTTGTACTTGCACAGCAGATTTCGGGGTAATGACGAAATGAAATCATGGTGGCAAACACAAGTGCCTTTTTTAAAGTGACAGGTAGCGTATGTGAATGATAACAATAGCCTGAATTATGCTTTATGCTTTATTTTGTGACAGGTATTTGATAAGGTTTTACAACTAGGTTCCATTTATAAACATTAGGTAGCTAACATGAAGTAATAATGGGTAATACTTCTACTGCATTTATTGATTTATCTAAATGGTTCATTTCAACCGATTTAATTAATATTTTATTCCATTTAAATTTTAATAGTTGTATTTGTTAACCTTTTGAATCAATAAACTAATATGAATAAACAACTAGAACTGTATTAGGTAACAAACAAATTGATAAATGCAGTAAAAAATATTGTTAGGTCAGGATGTATAGAGCTAGTATTTATGTAGATTATTTTAAGTATAAACAGTTTTCTTGTTTCACTTTAGCAGACAGCAAACACTTAGACAGGTACACGTTTAGGACTGTATCATAGATTGATACCTGACACTCTTATAGGCTTTTGTGGTGACATGTTATATTTAAATAAGGGGGAGGTCATATTCAAAAAGCAAGGCAGGAACACACTGGAGTTGTAAGTGTTTTCAGAGTTTATAAAAAATAATTTTCATAATTTATTATTTAATTTTCTTTTTGCATTGTATCGGTTTAGTATTGGTATCGAAATACTAGATATTTATCGAAGTCAAAAATGTGCACGTGCGCAGAGGACCAAGACTCAAACCTCATTGTTCGCTACTGACTCAAAGCAAATTTAATAAAGAATTATCAGTGATTTTAGTAATTAGGTGCATTTTACTAGGTAGTCTATATACAGTTTATGTGTGATCAATAATTTTGTTTCATCATTGTTGCGAACTTGGAGACTTGATCCCGCTAGATTTAGTGACTTTACAGACTGCTTTTACAACTTATTGTTCAAAAAGCGACTAGAGACAAATCTAGCTTCTTTCTGAATAAGCTTTGGCGACTCAGCAAAAAATTCTGCTTCACTTCTACTGCCCCACGAGAGCGAGTTTTTGCTTTCCCAGCACAGCACCACCTCTCTTTCTGTGAACTCTGTGCCAGGGAGAAGCAGTACATTCAGGTCAGACCGTGTTGACGCACAATGAGTTACGCATGTACAAACAGTGTTTCCAAGAACTAATCACTTATTGACCTTGTTTGATCATTTATGATGTAAAACGCGATGACTGAATGTTTTAAGTTTTAAGTGGTCGAGTCACTCACTATTACATAGATTTTGTTGTCTGCAACAGAAACAGAAAAATAAGTAATTAAGAACATATTTATTGTAAATAAATGTCAGATACAACGTGATGATGTCACTGAGATGCAAATTAGCGTGTGGTGTCATCTTGCGACATTTAGCGGCCTTTCGGGGATGCTTTAGCTACTTTCCATTCAAAATTGTTGGCAACACTGTGTGTCATACTGTATGTTGATGTTATGCTGAATAATTCAGCCTGATCTCATAAAAAATTTGTAACTATTGTGGTGGCTTCATGTAGAAATTCATATGAAGTGAGTCGTATACAATTTTATAATATTGAAAAAGCTATATTGCAGCCCCTCCCTTACCCTCACCCAATACAATAACAATAACATCCTATTAAAATGTATGAATGAGATCGTATCAAATTCATACGTAGAAGCCACTTAGTGGCTGAATAGTTTGCATTATACACAATGAATCGCATTAAAAAAAGTGTTAATATCTTATTTTATTCCATGATGGGAGGCACGTTTCGGCTAATGCCTTCTTCAGTGTGTTTAGCCATTTGGTTGTCACATCCACATTTGAAATGTGATGACATCGGGACACATAACTAAGGTAAGTATGGTATGTAATTCTATAATCGTTTATGCCCAAACAGAGAGGATGCCTACTCGACGAACCAGTGAAACCTCAGACCTCCTTTCCTCTGTTTATATTCTTTACTGCTTCCCCCTGCATAAGACGTGGGAACTGTATCAAATTTCTGAAATTGTGGGATTATAACAACTAGTCCTATTAAACAAATCATTGTCCACACCCATGTAGCCCAATTGTTTAACACTTATCAGTATAATCAATTAACAACTTAAATGTCATGAATTTAAATTCAGATCTTTATTAATCACTACACATCACCAACACACATTCAACCAATCAACCAACCTGAACTAAAATGCAAAAACTAAAACACCATCACAAAAAATTCATCATTGTTAAAAATATAAATATCACTACAACAACACCACAAACCTTAGCATAAACAAATGCTAATTATGTATTACAGAAAGTATCAACAATTAAATTCAAATAAATATATGAAAAGGTCATTGATTTAGAACATCAGAAATACATCGTCATAAATAATCGACACACTTCACATAACAAATCTAAATCTTTATGAAAACATTTCATCCAATACCATTATAGACGAACCGTTAATGGAAAACCGTAAGATCTAGTTTTTCATTCATGCAGGTAGGAGTTCAAGAATTTAGTTTATGAATCCAAAATGCTTCTTGTTTCAATAATTCTATGTTTATATTGCCACCACGTGCCCCTTTAACTTCTTCTATACCTATACATTTCAACTGTTTAATACCATGTCCCATCTTGTTGAAATGTCTAGCCACTGGAGAAGTTATATCTTGTCGTCTAATGTCGGATTTATGTTCACCAATTCTCAATTTCAATGGACGCAGTGATTTGCCAATATATATATATATATTTTGGTAAGGACAGTTCAACATATAAATTACATTTTAGGTTGTACAGGTTATACAAGACCAGATTTGAAAGCATTTGTTGGTTATTGGACACATCAATTGTTTGCATTTTACCAGATTCTGACATGCCGCACATTGTCTGCATGGAAAGCATCCCTGGATGATTAACTGATAAATTTGCGATCTCTTAAATATAAATAGTGGATTATTCTGAAATGTATTATTTAAAGATTCATCGGATGATAGTATACCACTTGTGTATGACTGACTTAATTGAATTATTAATTCATTGTATGTCAATGTAAAGTTTACGGAATATTGTCTCTGTTTTCGATTGGGTTTCTGTGCAAATCTGTCCAAGAAATAATTTCTATTCAGCCGATTAATTTTATTTAATGCGTTATGTAGCCAACTTTCTGGGTATCCTTTAAGTCGAAATCATTGAAAAAGCAATTTAGTTTGTAATTCGAATTCCTTCAGTGTACTAAAATTACGTTTTAATCTACATAATAGACTGTATGGAAGATTTCTTTTTAGAGAAACTAGATGATAACTATCTATTGCTAGTAGAGTTTTTATCTATAGGGTTTCGAAATACTGTTGTTTTAAATTAATTGTCCCAGTTTAATAAAAACAATCAAAGTGTACAATACAAAAGATGGTTTTATGTCCAGTTGATAGTATGTTTTATTTTTTAATAGTAAGAAGCATATGAATTGTTGAGTCAAAAATGTCTCAAATTAATACACCCACCATTGTGATTTATGAAACCACCAGAAATCCATCACTTGCTGAAGCAGCATTTAATTTCCTTTGATTTACCAATGTCGTATGGAAGTGAAAAAGGGAAACTGATTTGTTGCCTGATTGATAGAATCAGTCATTGACTCACAATAGAGACCTTGTTAAGAGTGACAGTCTTTATCGTCATGGGCTCTAATCCTTTAGAGCCAAAGTGTTAAATCCTCTGTTGCTTTCTCTATTATTGTGCTCCGTGCTGTGATGTGCTTGTGTTTGTATGTGTGAGAGAGAGAGAGATAGAAACGCTATTTCCGATCTTTTAGAAAGTAAACTTTCAAACCAATTTTCAAACAGGCTCATCAGCTTGAGCATTCACCTGCTTTGGATGCCATGACACGTATCCTGCTGTCATTCCCTGTTTAAACGTGTGAGCTTATTTAGATCAGTTCATATAGTCCCATCTGTTGCATCCATGGAAATGCATGCAATGCAACACCAGCTGCATAGGTGTGGTTATGACACTGCAGTTTTATATATCAGTTTCAGCCTAAACGGTAGCATCATGAAAGTGACATACTGGGAGGTCATTTGATGAAGTTCTTTAAAGAAGGTTGGTAAGGAACATTGAGAAATGTACATGCTGCTGGTTCAAATCACAAAATAAGCCTGACTGGTGTTAATGATTGATCGGACTTTCTGGATTTGTTAGAATTGAAATTACTCTTTTCGTTGAATTATTACAAATATTTTGGTGCCATTTTTTGCTTATGTTGGCATGTGAAAAGAGGCACCAGAGTAATACATGAAACATATTAATAGTAATTGTCAAAAAGTACCCCAACATGCAGTCTGTTATCAATTTTAGGAGTTATTATCCGCTGATAACACATCTCAAAATGTTGAATGTTCATAAAACTGAGTAATATGCCCTTTTAATGAAGTAAAATTAATAATGTAAATATTGTAAATCTTCATAAGAGTCTATAAAAGTAAATCTAAACAAAGCCACCGAACCAAACAATAAAACTTTACAAAGCTAATATACACAGGCAAAACATAAAAATGGAGCCGGAGTAAAAAGCTTTATCCAGAATTATTATAGATCTGAGCATGTGCATGATCAAAATGCCCAAACAGAATGCAGAGTGGACAAACAAACAGTGCTGCTAGAGCGATAAAACAAACCCTGACAGCCTGCCACTTTCATGCCACAGAGTGAGCAAGAAAATAAAGCAGGAGATGAAGTGGATCTAGGCAAACGGTCACACTACAAAATACCTCAAGATACACCCGTAGCAGGGAAAGAGATATCCACAAAGACGTCATCATGCATCTGAGCCAAAAGTTGTAAAGTCCAATATCTTGAATGCAAATACAAGTAGTATTGAAATAGCACACTTACAATTATTCTTGTAGATACTACTTACCACAAAAAATATCATTATAAATATATTAGAACTTAATAAATATAGAACTTATTCTGAGGTATTCTTATTTTTGTAAGGGTAGACACACAAATACAGAACAAACGCTTCTCTTAATTGATTCATTTTCTCATACACATAAAGAACCAGGAACGTGTGAATGACTCCTCTCTGTTATAATGTTCAGTATGTTTGTTACTTTGATTTGTGTAGGAAAATCTATGTATGTAACAATAATACATTTAACTAAAAGCCATCTAAACTTAGACACTCCAATAAAATGAAATGATCCATTGAATGATCCTCGAATGCCTTTATTATGTAATTCATTAATTTGTTTACATTTTCTTTTTCCATCTCTTCATTTCATTGCTTTCGTACATTCGAGTAAACATCATTTATACACATCAGGGGGTCCAAGTCCATATTTAGCTTCACTAATACACTAATACACTATTATACTAATATATTTGTTTCAGTTAGGAATATTTTAAAGGTTGAAACCCATAGCTTTACATCAATATTCTTAACTTAGCTCAGACTGTCCCCTCTGTGTGTTATTAGGACAACAGCAGTGCTAGTTAGTGATGTTCTGTCAAAGCCCGTGGCAATAAAATTAGACTGAAATAAATTATTTAACCACAAACCATCTGTCTTCCATGCATTGGATGATAATTGTAAGCTTTCTTTCTTTCATTCTTTCTTTCTCTGCAGATTCATTACAGGGTGAATATCAGAGGAAGTTGTATAAGGAATTGTTGGAGAATTACAACAGATTGGAAAGGCCTGTGCTGAATGACTCTGCACCTATTGTGGTGGAACTGGGGCTCACACTACTTCAGATTATAGATGTGGTGAGTATCTTCTACACACTTGCTTTGTTGCATACCATGTATGACAAGTCCTCTGCTAGTTTCCCTTTTTCAGCTTGTTATACGCAGTTTAATCTTCATAATCTTATTCATGACTGATTTCAGTTTGACTGGAAATAAATAACAAACACTTACATATTATGTATGATACAGACGTTGCTCTTCTTTACAATAAACTGAACACGGGAAGTCAAAAACTGCTTTCATAAAGAGGCAAAACTTGGTTCTGTAGTTCAGCTGATGGTAGGCCAAATTTAAGTGCCCTTGATTTAACTTCGTACTTGACCTTATAATTAGTTACAATAATTCTTAACTGTGTCATTTGCAATAAAAGGACGATAACCACATAAAAGACAATGGGTGGCACCTCATTACTGTGGCTACATCTGTGTTTCTGTGGTGTGATGAATGGCACAGTGTTTTCTTCACTTTTTCTCATCATTACTGAACTATAGTCGTCTGTGTAACTGCTTCCATGGTGCTTTCAAGTATGGTAGAATATTCTAGGGTGACTTCAAGTAGCCCACTTTTGATTTTTGTGTAGAAAAACAAGACAAAATGCCGATTGAGAAGTTTTTTTAAATGTAGTTTTCTTGTGCTCTATTGTTTTTAACATTATATTAAACATTATAACATTATAACAATATTTTTGTATTTTTGAGAAAAAAATAGATTTACTTTACATAATTATAATTCATTTTCTTTTTAGAAAAATAGAATTACATTTATTTGGTTCATGTTAAGATTCATGGTAAAAGCATGTAGTATGTATATGAATATAAATAAATAGGAAAATAAAAAATGAAATTTAAACTATTCTAAAGCAGCATGAAGAAACTTGTTTTCTATACAATGCACAACAATACCAAGTAAAAAAGATGCGTCTGCCATATGAATGAATAAGATTAAGAGCCAAGTGTTCTTCTTTAGATCTTTAGAAAGTGTGCAACGTGAAAAGAACTCAAACAAAAGATTATAACAAATAGGTCACTTTCACTTTCCTAACGTCTTATATTTACACTTTCCACATTGTTTCATTAGTTCCCTAAAGCAATTATGTAAAGCAGGTACTGGTGCAAACACATCTATAAAATCTAAGTTTACTGTAATGCCAGGCCAGTTCTGAGAACAAGGTTGTGACGAAGGCTTTAGGATGTTAGAGCTGTAAAATCACTCCACTACTGCTTACAGCAATCTGCTCTTTGAAATGCAGGAAGTTCGTCTGACGTCACAGCACATCTGGCTATATTCCACTTCATTTCATCATCATTTGATTAATGACTGCTGTCGTGATCGATAGAAAAAAATCATTTTTGTCCCTAAACTTATCTTACTTAATGAGCCACAATTAATAACACAACTAAATGTAAAAATAATGACAATGACTTAATTTTAATATGCACAGTTCAGCACCTAAAAGGATAGGAAAGCAGGTTTTTTGGCAGAAATGCACTTCTGTCAGGACCACTACTGCTAAAGATTTAAACAATGGCAATATTTAAGGTTGGTGGAATTATACTGTTCTGGGCCTTGCATGAACAGAGCAGGAGTGTAGCAATAATAATATCTCCCCACATGCGGAACCAGAACAATGCTTGAAACAGGGATATACTGTACATCCCTTGCAATAGTGATATGCAACATTAATATACGAAAAGGACATCATCTAAAAGAGCATCTGAACCGGTCAGAAGGGAAATTAATAAAATCAGAATGCATACAGGATGAAATTAATGATTGCCTGATTCAGTAAGATGAGGAGTTGGGGATGGCGGTGGGTTTTTTGAGCGTGGTATGATTAAAACGCTTTAAAAGAATAACAAGAAGGCAACTTAAATAGGACATTGTCTACTATGTATGTGTTGTTTCACTATTAGTTGACAGTGATTAGATGCACTTAAAGAAATACGCTTGACTATTTGACCAACCTGCCTGCCAGAACTGGTGCAAGATGCTTGATTTTTCCTTGTAATTTTGTCTGACACGTGTTGTGTGGCAGATGAATACAACACATGTTGATGGTTCATCTCATGGCCCTGACCATGAAATGATCACATGGAGCATTAATCAAATATCATTTTGGCTTAGTAGCCTTGTCCTTGACAGTGCATGTGTGTCAATCATGTGAATATCTGTGGGGGAAAAAAGCTTCACAAAATAAATGAAGACACATAACTCTAAATTGATATCAAGGGCTTATCAAGGAGAATGGCTATCGTTTATCTGTAGAACAATATTGGTCGCTCTTGGAGTTCTGCCATGCAATATCTGAACTGTGTATGAAAATAGAAATCTTGCATAGAATAAAAAAGGCTGCTTGCCTCACTGTCCCATTCATGCCGTCCCGTGACCCCCATCACCTCGCTGAAATCTATCTCCATTTATCCATCTCACTGTGTGAATTATGAAATATCTGTTTATCCTGCGTGTAAAATTACGGCTGCCATGGTGCGGATCTTGGGTCGCCCCAGATGGCGAGAGGCCCATAGGCTACGACTGGGATGCTGTGAAACTGTGAACGCATGAGTTGCTCGCAATCAGCTTAGGGGGGCTGGGGGTGGCAGCTGCCACACGACTCTACATCACTGCAATGCTGCGAGCGAAATTAGTTAGAGGATATGTGGACTGTGTGAAACAAAAGGCTGAAAAATATTTGGCAATAAAAAGGCAAGGGTTTGATTTGTATTGCTGACGCTGTGTTTGCAATGCATTCAAGCAAGCCATATAGTTTTACGATTATGAGGAAGAAAGTCTATTCAAGTGTAACTGAATTGATACTTAAAAAAAGTTGGTAGTTTAAAGGGACAATGAAGTAGTTTGAAATGAATTTAGTCTTAGTTTAGTTTATGTCGAATCATAAGCATGATAAGATTACAGCACCTTTAAATGTTTTTGCTAATGCTGAATTTGAAAACTGGAGCTCTGCTAGCTGCTCTGTGCCCCCTGACAAAATGGTTGGCTGTGGCCTTTCAGGGGTCCCCCTTGGTCCATTCAGTTCTTCTGAACAATTTTATGAAGTGGCTAATTCATATAATTTGATCTCATTTGTACGTTTTAGTAAGAATCGCTTTCCTGCCAATGACATTAGGTTTAGAGGTGGTGTTAGGGAAGGAGAGGTGCTTCGGTGTTGCATTTTTTGTAATACTAATATGTTTTTGTATGATTCACATCATTTAAATTGATACAAGTTAGCCACCTTGTGAAAAAGTTAGGAATTTCTGCATGATTAGGTTGAATGTACACTTAATAATAAAGGTGAATGCAAGGTTCTTCGCAGCGATGCTATTGAAGAGCCATTTTTGGTTCTGTGAAGAAAAATCTCTTTTTTATAATCTGAAGAACCACCACAAAGTACTTTTTTGAATCAGAAAGGTTCTTCAGATGTTAAAGCTTCTTCAGATGTTAATGGTTCTTCAGATGTTAATGTTTCTTTATGGATCCCAAAAGGTTCTTCTATGGAATCAAAGAACCTTTTAAAATCACCTTTTATCAACAAATGTACTTTCATTGACAATAGCCCACAATATGCATATAGAACATATCAAATCCAGTCTTCTAAAATGAAGCGATTTAAAACATGGCTTTCAGTTTAGCATCTGTATGCGACCTCTGACCAAGTGTAAACTTATTTGAGCCAACATTGCGCAAAGCATAATACACAAATGGGTTAAGAGAACATAAATAAAATACATGTTTTGCTTTTAACTGCATTCACATAGCTGTCATGAATCTCAGGAGGAGACATGGCGTGGGAACCCAAGTGCAGGCAGACACAGACGGTAGGTGTAACAGAGATGTTTATTAAATAATAAACACAAAACAAAGACCCATGATGGGGTAAAACAAGACAGGAATATATATATAAACTTTAACAATAAACAAGGACACTGACTGAACTAAGACTACGAAAAACAAACACTTGAAACAAACACTAAACTAACACTTACTATAACAAGAGGAAACAGGAACTTGGCAAACAGCAAACAGAGGTACAGCTTACAACAGCAAACAGGCAAGGTACGACTTACAGGTACAATGCACGAGCACCGGACAAAGAAACATGAGGACTCTTTATAGGGGGAACAGACAAAGGATCATAACGAGAAACAGGTGCTGGGGATTAGCACTAAGGAGAGGCTGACGAGGAACGAGATGTAGGGAACAATGACGAGACACGAGAAAGAATCTTTCAATCTCACATAAAACCATAGGTTTTTATGACTCCACTCAAATAACACGAATAAACATGACATGAGTGGAATCATGACACATAGCCACAGAAAATGTCTTACTTGTCTTTTCTGTAGTTGTTACAACCTTTAATAGTCTAGGAGTTAGAAGGTTACCTTTGGTTATCAATATTGCTGGAATAATGTAAGAAGCAGAAAAGACCAGGCACAAAAGCAGTAAAGGAGTTAATTCATTTATTTACTAGAAGCCGTATTGATAAACAGTGAGTGTGTTCTATATACAACGCATTATTTACAAAACAACAAAAGAAAATAGAACGAATTGAAGGGGAAAGTAAAACATGAGTGGCGCCAAAGCAAAGAAAGATATATAGCAAAATAACCCATGAACTAAGTTCCCAAAAGAACCCTTTAATCTTACTAATCAAAGAAAAATGTGGAACCCTTTAATCTAATTTATCAAAGAAAACTTCAGCGCATCCGGCACCATAACTAATCTACTCTACATACAAGGAAGGTGCTCACTCCTTACTTACTTTGTCTAACACTTGAAAACTATGGGCAATATTAAGAACTGAAAAGACTGCAGCTCGAAAAAGCAGGACTGTCAAACGATTAATCGCGATTAATCGCACCCAGAATAAAATTCTGTGTTTACATAATATATGTCTGTAATATATAGCATGTAAAATCATACAAACTAATAAACATTTATATATCATTTTAATTATTGGTAAATATAAATAAATACATTTAAATAATTCCTAAATATGTATACATTTACTGTATGTGTATGTGTTTACAAATAAAAAAATGATATGCACAGTTCACAGACATAATGTAAGCACAAACTTTTATTCTGTATGTGATTAATCAGTTTTACCCGTCTGTACGACTCATGACCTGCACAAGAATACCAGAAAGTACACAGAAAACATAAAATAAAATAAAAAGTCCACTCCACAAATTATGGTACACTTCACAGAGCAACTCCACAAGAAGCAAACTCTGGTATTACGTCAGTAATGCCTGAACGGACATTATCTGTCCAACTTAAAAAGATGATTTAGACAGCTTCACAACATAAAACATGTTTTAACTGAATAATTCAAGTCCTCTAACAAAATATGAGATTTCTAAAATATTTTCTATTTTAACTCAAATTATGCCACAAATGCTGTTGACACAGATAAACTTTAAAAAAATCTTATCTGGAACCTTTTTATTCTATCGGGAAGATTTTTTATACAGACGTCTGAAAAGCATGTACTTCATATAGCAAATTTAGGCTGTTCAGATATAGTGTATGCTGTCTGGTTTTACTTTGACATATTTTTTTACAGAATGCATGTGTGTATACATTATGCGGTGTGTCCTTATAATGGTTCATCAGACAGCTAACATGAATGCTGGGAACGCCATGAGCAATGTCTGCTTCAGAGCAGGAACCCTTCACACTCACCGTCTGCACAGAGAACCAGTAACCCATATCTGACCCCCATCCTTCTGTTCTTACTGTAGAGGCCTGTCTCACTTAGCCCAAGAGAGGCGCTTCCATTTTCTCTGCTGCATGAAAACCTGATGTTGAGGAACGAGACCATAATGACCAATCTGCTCATGGGTCACTTTTAGGGCTCACCTGTGGAGGGGGGATTTCACTAGAAAAAAATCTGATACATTAGTTTCCCAACATTTACACAGACACTTCTATCCAAAGCAACTTACAATGCATTCTAGCTATACATTTTGTATGAGAATCAAACCCACAATGTCCTATGGCAGTGTTTTACCAGATGATCACACAAATTCAAGCCCAAATGCCCAGTTGTAATGCTCTTTAATTGATGAATAACATTTATTTCACGTCTGCCTTCTGCTGGATGAAACAGCACAGTTGTCAAACATTGCACATTGAGTTAATAGCCTCCTTTTGTTCTGACCTTCTGTTCTGCTGCGAAGCAGTAGTCTCGCATAGCCAGACATTCATACTGAAGGTCTGGAACTAATCACCGCTTTCTTTGGCCAAGGCCCACCCAAGAGGCCATATGACTGACAGGTAAAGCAACCAATCACGTTTCGTTTTGTGCCGCATCATGTTTAGAGGCATGGAAACGTCCAGCAGTAACAAACCGGTTTAAATTCACAAACGTGTCAAAAGTTAACAGAAACAACGATTATAACTGTATGCCATGCATACTTTTGCCTTGCATACTTTTAATTAAGCGTTGAGTTGATCGTGATGAATTAGTATATCAACCATTTTAAACACGACAGTTTGCTACTTCGATCAGACAGCTTCCTGTTGTGCGAAACACACGTCTCCCGGAAATCAGATGACAACTTTGAACGTGCTGAAGTGTTTCCAGAAAAGTGTGCCTTATGCATCAGACGTTTAGCCAACAGTCTTAGGGCATAACGTCTGAGGCTGAGACTAAGTGTCTGCTAACTTCCGGCAGCGCTACTTCTCTGTGGGAGTTGTGACATATCTCTTATTAGTGATGGTGTTGGGGTTATAATTTTCTCACAACATAATCTAAACTTGACAATGGCTTCAAATTCTCAATTTAGCAGTGCCTGTATGGTTAGTAGGTAAGTATTTGGTCTTTTTTTGCGTTAGCAAAGGTTCTAGAATAATGGTGGTTGTTATCTTATCATTCTGTTAAATTGCAAATTAGACATTTGCAAATTAGCAAATTAATAGAATGATAACACTATTTTTATTTATAATATTTGTGTTTATACAGTTGCAATATAAGCACACATTGTGACAGAACCACCAAGACGGCGAGAGGTAAGACTTCAGCAATGTTTATTGAACACAGGAGAACAACAGGTAAGTAAATGGCATGTGATATTGAATGATGCAAGTAATTGGCATGATAAATTACGTAGAGGGAGAGGTAAATGCATACCTGAAGGGGGGCACACCGACTGACGATTGGTAGGAGTGTTGGCTGTGGTGAGAGCTTCTTCGTTGGTTAGTTGTATGGGACAGATGAGACTTGGGTAGGATGGGCTCTTTGAGGGTTCTTCCTTTTGGAGGACTGAACATGCTGTCCCGTCGGCACATGCTGTCCGGTCGGAACATACTGAGCGTCGGCACAAGAGTTACATCCCCTGCCATACTGGAGGGACCATGGGACTGGCAGAAATAGAAGGTGAAGTATAAATGTTGAATGTCTGCAGGGTTGTGCTCGGTGCCGGTGTTAAAGCCCTTTTGAGCACATCCACGATCTCCTGAAAGGGGTCAGGAGCTCTCATCATGAAGCGGTCTGGTCTTCTGTAACAGAACCACTAATACGGCAAGAGGTAAGACTTCAACAAAGTTTATTGACACACAGGAGATCAACATGCTTGGAAGGCTTGGAAATTCCGGTACGTATAATGAGTCAGTTTCAAAGCAAGATTAGACACTGTCTGTGTGCACGGTTGTATCTTTTGTAGTGGCATTGATGACAGGGCTAATGTCATGCATGTGGTGATGATTAGAACTCTGGTGAGCGTGAGTGGGGCTTGGAAGTGGTAAGAGAGTCTGGTGTATCTATGACACACATGCATAATGAATTTATAATTCACATAGCACTTCTATTAACACCATATTCACAGTGTGAAACACTAATGTTAATTGTATTATATTTAATACAATCATAATACGGCTCATGAAATGTGACTTGAAGAAGATGACACTGTAATGTTATTAGAGGAACAAGAAACACTGGGAACAGTGCAATAGTATCCTCCTGTTAAATGTGCCACGAGTGTTGATGAGTGGGCTGTTGAGAGATTGACACAGAGAAAGCAATGAGCATTTTAAATAACATTAGCATATGAGATTGGAGAAGTGGCATTTGAAAAGGTGAGTGGTTATACATTAATAGAAAAATTATGCTAAAATAGTGCTAGATATATTGACACAGCCCAGGTCGGTATCGATTACGTTTTTCTTGTTGCTAATAGCTTTAGCCTACTTTGGCCTAATACCAAAAAGAACACAATATTACATGAACTTTACCATATTTCAAGTTGTTGTTGTTGAACATGCCTGCATTTTCCTGAGAAATCTCTGGTGCAATGGCTAACCGGAACTAGGGATACACTGCTTTGCCGAAAGGCGGAAGTTAACTGACATCATTATGAAGATGGCCTTTTACATGAGCCTTAATGGACTAAACACTGTGAGATTTTAAAAACATTGTAAAAACCTGGTAAAAACAGTAATATTCCGACAGCTTGGGCGCAAGAAAATGCTGTTAAATAATATATAGTTTAAATTGCATGTTTTTGTGTTATTTTTTACCTGACTAAAATCTATTTCTGTAATTTGACATATTTTTAACCGTATTTCAAAAATATACGAAAATACATGAAAAAAACAGTTAAATCTGTACTGTTAAGGTGTAGTCTTTTACAATTATTGGCTGTCAAACTGTATGAATATGATGTGCGATCTCAGTTGTCAGACTGTACAAATAATCCCGTAAAAAATGTAATAAACTGTCATAAAAAAACTTGTAGAAAAAAATATTTTTTCCAGCAGCTGGGGCGCCAAAAATAAATAGTAAAATAAAAAAATTTCCCTATAAAATTTGCAATTTTACAGTTTGACAGTATTTATAAAAATACATCAAAAATCTGTAGAAAAAACAGTGCATTTACAGGTTTTTACAAAAAAACTATAAAAAACTATAAATACAAATTATTTAAAAAATGTTTAACAGTGTACGACAAGTAAAGAGAACACATTCAACAATTCTGTATTTAATGTAATATGGATGATCAGAGATTACCGATTTTATTTTCTGAAACAGCCAAATTGTGGCCAACATTGAACAGCACCCAGCGTAACTTTATTCATATACTCACACATTTCGCGTGTGAAGAGTCAGAGAGACATAGAATGAAAGAGAGGGAGGGCAAAACAGGACCTAAAATAACAGCAGAGATTTACCAGTTCTGCTTCATTGTTCAATCGTTGCTCATATGGAATACATATTGCTTCAGTCACATTATGTTTTTATAAAAAAATCAAATCACACTCATATTTATATTCTCTGTTTAAAAAGCCCTCCATAGTTAAGGATAATCCCCTGTCATCGGCAACTCGTGTTCATTCCACGGCTTTTCCATATGAAGGATTTAATTTATCGGTTCACGGAGCGAAAATGCTCATGTGCCCCCTTATCTCAATATAATCACAATAGCCAGTCACCGTTCATTACCGGAGGCAGAGAAATCACATGTCTCTCATTTCCCGAGAGGATCATAAAAATGTTCGCTCACAGAATTGTGTTGGAAGGTCCTGTATTGTTCACAAGCAGATAAATATCTTGAAATGTCATGACAGGATAAAAAGACAATAGATTGGGTGACTTCAGGTCATGTGTAGAAATGTTGTCTTAACTAACCAACCAGTCACTGTAATTTCTTGTGTCCAGTATTAAAAACCTATATTATACTCATTTTCAGGTTCATCATTTTATTTTTGAGGTCTGTAAGACTACATTTACACATCTTTTCTCTATTCCTTATATTTTTTCTTATATTAGAACCAAGTGCTTATATTTTTCATTACATGAAAAGCACCTCCTGTTAGCAGGTCATTTTAGAGATAAAAGAATAAAAGTTATATTAATAGATATGTTATATTAAAAAGAATTCAATTAACAGTCAATCTCGCACACCTGTAGTTAATGCATAGGAAAAAAGACCAACAGGTCCAAATATAAGCAAAAAAGAAAAGAAAAACTGCACACTACCAGTGCATGCAAAGAGGTAAATTGAAATAGTATAACAACGTTTCGGTATAATGACCATTATCCATTATACAAACATGTGTGAATACAAGTTCCCATTAAGATAGTGAAAACACCAACTTCGTCCATCAATAATCACTTCAATATTTCATCAATTAGTCACGTTCCAAACGTACGTCATTATAGAGAGTCATTCATGAAAGTTATTTACATCAAACCAGCGTTGCATAATAATCTCAATTCTTGATAGAAAATCACATACAAAGAATAACAAGCTACCAACCCCACATCACAAAAAAAACATTTATAACCTCAAGTACTTAAGTACTCTCTGAGAAGATCTAAGATTGTCACTCTGAAAACGAGCATGTGCCAAATAATCTTTTCAATTGTAAAAAATATTTTTTGTTCTCGTATCATTAAATAGTATATGTTTATTGATACTATATTTAGTATCTTTGGGTCGGACTACAATGAGGTTCATCAATTTGTGTCCATTTTGAATTATTTTGAAAAGTACTTTGTTTACAATTTAGATTGCTACACTATTTTGCTTGCTTCCAGTTCTCATCTCATAATTTTGGATAGGGGTTATCCTTCTGATTCAGCGACGGATCTAGGATTTTTTAAAGCGGCGGCAACATTTTGGCTAAATTTATAGAGGGTGGCCAAGTATAGTGCGCAATTCTATTTTTTTTTTCAATTGCTGCTGGCACCAGATTTCTGAACAAAACACAGGAGATGAGTTGGAGAATAATGCATGTTTATTAATGTTAAACAGAGATAAATATACGTCAGTAAGCAAGCTAACAAAACACAAACGTTTTAAATACTTACAGTAAAGACACACTTTTGGTATGATCAAATACTTTAGGGTTTAGACACTATCCGTCCCTGAACTATTTTGCTTCACTGAAGTTTGCGACTGTTAACAAATGTGTGAATTCTACATTTAATCTAGCTGCTAAACCATTAAGGTAATCTATCTAAAATACTAGTGTATTGTAGCTGCAATGCTCAATGCTAACTTGCTCTTCCAAAATTTTCTCTGGCCCTGCAAGAAAAATATAATCGTTGTTGTTATCGTTGCCTTTGACCCATCATGTTATCTAGCAAATTTATATGAGATCAAAATTCAGTGGTGCAACTTTGTTTTGAAAAGTGGTGAGGACGGAGTTGACAAAAATTATACTTTGATAAATTGTTTCTCTAATAACTCGTTGAGAATATTTATCATATATAGTGGGCGGTCTCTCTGTTGGCAAAACTCGCTTTTCGACTCCAGCACTCACAATATGTGACACTGGACAACAAAACCAGTTTTATGGTTCAATTTTTTACATAATCTGGAAGCTTTCTATTGATGTATGAGTTGTATAGGACAATATGTGGCTGAGATACAACCGTTTAAAACTCAGGAATCTGTGCAAAAAATCTAAATATCGAGAAAAGTTTTTTATATATTTAAGGTAGGACATTTACTAAATATCTTCATGGAACATGATCTTAACTTAATATCCTAATGATTTTGGGCATGAAAGAAAGATCGATCATTTTTACCCATTCATACCCATATATTTTTGTCTTTTACTAAAAGTGTTCCCGTGCTACTTAAAACTGGTTTTGTTATCCAGGATCACATATGTGGTTCCCAAAAATTCATTTGGGGAAGTTCACTTGGCTGTTGGGATGCACTAAACTTAAAACAATTTAAACCTATGACTAAAAATGTCACTTGTTTATTGGTTTCCGCATTTTTGTGCTTGGACACTGGATGCACAAGCAAGCGTCATGAGTGCGGATGATGCTAGCATACAAGCTTGAATACGTGGCTCTCTTTCTCCTACAAATATAATTTACGAGTGTGGACAACTGGTGTAAAAGTGGCTCATCCTGCAATTTCCACAGGTTTTAAATATGAATGGACCCTAAACAATACACACCTTCAGCATTTCTTAATTTCCTCCAAAAAGTGGTGGGGAAATGTCTAAATGCCAAAATTAGAAACCATCTAAAACCACAGCAAATACTATTGACCTAACAAATATAATATAAATTTAGTTCAAACGTTATCTCTCTCTTTTGGGTTGCTCCTGTTAGACAAAGATAAGTTAAGTGACAGCAAGCATCATAAACATAAGCACTATTATGCAGCTGTATGCAGAAATTGTTAGATCTAATGGATGAAAGCGCATGCAGTTTACATATGAACGCGACCAGATATCAACTTAATGGGAAAACATACTGAAAGCAGCAGTTTTCCTTTCGGCTTTATTTCTGGTCAATGCGTTTGACTATTTCTGGAAGTGGTAGAAAGTCGAACAAGCTCAAATCGTTTCACACCCTGTTTACACCTGTATTTAACATCATCCACTTGTGATCTGATCGACCAAAACGCATATCAGGTGTAGGCTACAGAGGTCCTGAGAGGACAGGGGTACTTCGGGGGCCAATATGATTTCAACTGGGGCCAGAGGGGCACTGGACCCACCAGTGTTCTGAATGGATTGATGAAGCAAGTTGCTGTTTACAAGACACAATCAGTGTTGCTTGAAAAGAAGACAAAAAACAAAAAAAAACATTATTTTACTTTTATTGCAACCCATTCATCCAAATCTTGTGTGATTAGATTGATTTTTAAGAAACACTGGCACTTGTTGTTGTCTGATCCTGAATTGAGCACTACTTTTCAACATCCTCCTCTGCTTGTTTATAAAATGGCTTGTAATTTAAAACATTATTTGGCACACGCTCGTTTTCAGAGTGACAATCTTGGATCTCCTCAGAGACTACTTAGTTCGCTTAGAAATGAAAATGATCGTTGTGGAAATTGTGGCCAATGCAATGATAAGGTTAAAAAATAAAAAAATTGTCATCCATGAACTGGAAAGAAGTATAGCGTTAAATCTGTTATCACTTGTGCCTCCACTAATGTTGTTTATCTAATCAGATTCCCTTGTGGTTTGTGAAATTTGGGCAAAACGTCAAGTCAATTACAGCTTTCCTGTGGCTCAGTGGTTAGAGCATGGCACTATTAAAAATGCCAAGGTCATGAGTTCGATCCCAGTTGATTGCAATTAGTCAGAAACAAATATATAATAATAGTGTCTGCAAAATGCATAAATGTAAAATTTAAACAATGGTTAAGTTAACATATGAGCTCGATTAGAAGAAAATATATCAATTATCCAGTTGCGGTCCATTTTCTAGCTATTAATCTTGAGGTTTCCACTTTACGATTTTGTGACATTGAAAGGGTTAATACATCACCTAGAGGTGGTGATGTTGAAATGACTTGAGATGTTTTCGTTCTTCACCCTTCAAACCTTATCACCTATTGAGACTGAATGACTTTCTCTCATAACATATGTGTGGAACGTGACTAGTAATTGATGAACGTACTCGGTTACTAACGTAACCTCGGTTCCCTGAGATACGGGAACGAGTACTGCGTAGCAGGACGCTATGGGGAAAACTCCTTTTCTCCGATGACTGAAGCTTTATAATAACGCAGCGAAATGCTGCACGGCCATTGGTGCGTGTAAAGTAAAACTTTACGCCAATGGCAGCGAAGCTGCACGGGCCTATGGCGATGGCGCCCGCCAAAAGGGGCGGGGCTCATGGCTATATAAGCAGACACATCGCCGTAGGAACCTCAGGTTATTTCGACTGAAGCGACGACCATATGCAGCTTGTGAGCACGGCCAGGAACGCAGTACTCGTTCCCGTATCTCAGGGAACCGAGGTTACGTTAGTAACCGAGTACGTTCCCTATCGATACTTCACTCGTACTGCGTAGCAGGACGCTATGGGGAACCAGTATAATCCCGCCGTGCCACAAGTAGAACGAAAAACATCATATAATACCGGAGCCGTAGCTCGAGTATTTGTATAATGCAGGGAAGCCCTGTAGAAGACGGAAAAGCCAGGCTAATAGGTGGCTTAATCCAGTTAATCGTCCTAAGAATGTGCCAGATGCCAGTGTGGTTGAGAGCAACCACGGTCCAGCAGTCTAGTCTTAAGCAGAAAGGACCCGGGCCTGTAAGGCCGGAATGTCCAGACTGTAAAATCTGGTAAATGTGGAAGGCGAGGCCCAGCAAGCCGCCGCACAAATATTCGCTATGGAGACTCCGCTAGACCATGCCCATGAAGAGGCAACGCCTCTAGTAGAATGGGCCCTTACTCCCGTGGGGCATTGAAGGCCCAAGGAAGAATATGCCAGCGCGATAGCCTCAACTAGCCATTTAGATAGTCTCTGCTTGGTGACCGGGGACCCTTTGGTGCGGTCACCGAAGCAGACAAAAAGCTGTTCCGACTTCCTGAAGGCGGCGGAACGCTCAATGTAAATTTTTAGCGCTCTGACTGGGCAGAGCAGATAAAGCTCCGGGTCCTGCTCGGAGGGGGGGAGCGCAGATAATGTCACCACCTGTGCTCTAAACGGAGTAGAAAGCACCTTAGGTACATAACCGTGTCTTGGTTTGAGGACTACCCTAGAGTCATCAGGCCCAAATTCAAGACAGGAGGGGCTCACAGAGAGCGCCTGTAGATCACCCACACGTTTTACCGATGCTAACGCTAGAAGCAGTGCGGTTTTTAGTGTTAGGGGGCGGAGGTCTACGGACTGTAGAGGCTCGAAGGAAGAACCCTTCAGAGCTCTCAAAACAGTAGGTAGGTCCCATATAGGAACGGTGAGGGGGCGAGGGGGACGTAGCCGCCTGGAACCCCTCAAGAAACGAATAATCAAGTCGTTCTTTCCCACTCCTTGGCCCGCTATAGGGGCATGGGAAGCTGCGATTGCTGCCACATATACCTTGAGTGTTGAAGGGGAGCGGCCCTTATCCAACAGCTCTTGCAGGAATGACAGAATTATTGATATATCACAGGATTCTGGGTCTGTGCCGCGAGTAACACACCAGGCGGAGAAGACAGACCACTTAAGGGTATAGAGCCGTCTCGTAGACGGCGCTCTAGCCTGTGATATTGTGTTCATGACACTCTCGGGGAGAATCGTAGGCCCCCGTCGAGTGGCCAAAGGTGCAGCGCCCAGAGCTCTGGCTGGGGGTGCCAAATGGTGTTGCCTGCCTGAGAGAGGAGGTCCCGTCTCAGGGGAATAGGCCACGGGGCTGCTACGAGCAGCTGAGACAATTCCGCAACCCAAGGCTGGTTCTTCCAGAGTGGGGCTACGAACAGCACTGTGTGCGCTTGTTCTGTGATCCTCCTGATCGTCTGTGGTATAAGAGCGATCGGGGGGAAGGCGTAGAGGAGCCGGTTGGGCCAGTTGTGGGCCAAGGCGTCCTTGTCCTTTGAAAAATAGGTTGGGCAATGAGAGTTGTCTTTTGAGGCAAAAAGGTCGACTTCTGCCCTGCCGAAGAACTCCCAGATTTTCTGTACCGACCTGGGGTGGAGCGTCCATTCCTCTGAAGGGACATTGCTCCGGGATAGCATATCTGCTCCCTGGTTCAGTCTGCCCGGTACGTGAGTTGCTCTCAGTGAGCGCAGATTGCACTGCGCCCATTCCAAGAGGCGAAGTACCAGGGAGAAAAGGCGTTTTGAGGAGAGGCCTCCTTGGTGATTTATGTAGGAGACCACTGTCATGCTGTCTGATCGGATTAAGACATGGCGGTCCCGTAAGACCGGCAGGAAGTAGCGAAGGGCCAGCCATACTGCCTGCATTTCCAGGTAGTTGATGTGCAGCCCCTTCTCCTGAATCGACCAGTGGCCGAAGGCCGGTGCACCGTCGCACAGCGCTCCCCAACCCGTGTTGGAGGCGTCTGTCGTGATCACCTTTCTTCTGCATGATGTGCCCAGGGGCACACCCTGCTCCAACCAAGGAAGATCCTTCCATGGGGCTAGAGCAGTTATGCAGGTTTGGTCCACCCGGACGCGTAGGCGTCCATGACGCCAAGCGTGTGGCGGAACTCTTTGTTTCAGCCAGTACTGCAGTGGACGCATCCGAAGAACGCCTAACTGCAGCACTTGAGAAGCGGAGGCCATGAGACCCAGCATCCTCTGAAACGACTTGAGGGGGCGAGACGCACCCAGTGTGAAAGAAGCCACGAGCCGCCGTATAGCCAGGGCGCGGTCTGGCGCGATCCTGGCCGTCACACGACTCGAGTCGAAAACCGCCCCCAGGAACGAAATGCGTTGGCTGGGGGACAGAGAGCTCTTGGCAAAGTTGATTCTTAGCCCCAGGCATTCTAGATGGCTGAGAAGAAGGGATCTGTGGGACCTTAGCTCTTCCTCTGACTGCGCTAGAACAAGCCAGTCGTCGAGGTAGTTCAGAATGCGGATTCCCGTCTGCCTGAGAGGGGATAGAGCCGCGTCCATGCACTTCGTGAAAGTGCGAGGAGCTAGAGACAGTCCGAACGGAAGGACCCTGTATTGATATGCAACCCCCTCGTAAGCGAATCTCAAGAATCGTCTGTGGTGGGGAGCTATCTGGATGTGGAAGTATGCATCTTTCAGATCCAGGGAGAATAACCAGTCCCCTGGGCATATTTGCGAGAGGATCTGTTTCAGAGTAATCATCCTGAAGCGCCGTTTCATAAGGGCACGGTTCAGATGTCTGAGATCGAGGATGGGGCGGAGACCGCCATCCTTCTTGGGTACGAGGAAGTAACGGCTGTAGAAGCCTGACTCGGTTTGATCTGGGGGAACCAGTTCTATGGCTCCTTTGTCCAGCAAGTTCCTCAGCTCCGTGCGCAGAACGTGTGAATTCGCGTTCTGAACCTGGGTTGGGATGACCCCGCGGAACCGCGGGGGTCTGCGAGCGAATTGGAGTGAATATCCTCGAGATATTATCCCCATCACCCACGCCGATACCCCGGGTATGGCCTGCCAGGCCTCGGCCCGTATGGCAAGGGGTTGAATGCATTGGGGAGGCAAGCCGCCTTTTGGGGGCTTGACTTCCGCTGAGAGTGGAAGAGGAAGTTTGCTCTTTTTTTGAAAATGTTTGTGTTTTATTAAAGTGTCCGCTATAACAGCGGTAGGTTGTGCGGGCATTAAAACAGGCCCGGTTACCCTGAACAAACATACATTTATGCCGGCACCCGGAACAGAACGGGGTGCTTGGGCACACAATAGAGCTTTCTTGGGAGGAGGTCCAGCCGGACACGATCTCCTCCTCCTCCTCTTCCTTGCTTCGGTCTCAGGAGGATGACTGAGGCGCCGGGTCCAGCGTGATCTTGGGCCGGGGTCCCTGGCGCTGAGGGAAGCGTCTCCCTGAGCGAGAGCGTTGACGCGTCTCGGCACCTGATGCCTTCTGAGCAGCGGGGGGCGTGATCCTGGCCGGCTGCTGAGTCGGCTGTGGCTTGGGGTGGGCAGACACTGGTCTGGATCCAGGTCTCTTGGGCAGGAAGTGCTTCATGGCCTGCGAGGACTTCTGCGCTGCCGTGAAGCGTTCCGCAAAACCCTCGACTGCCGGTCCAAAGAGGCCGTTGGCTGAGATGGGAGCGTCGAGGAAGGGGACCTTGTCTGCCTCCTTGATCTCCGTGAGCGTCAGCCACAGATGGCGTTCGAGAACCACGAGACTGGCCATCGATCTGCCTATTGCCTGGGCTGTGGCCTTGGTGGCGCGTAGAGCCAGATCCGTCGCACTCCTCAGCTCCTTGAAGGGCGCACTGTCAGTGCCGGACTCGTCCATTCCTTGGAGAAGTTTGGCCTGGTACACCTGCAGTACTGCCATGGAGTGCAGAGCGGAAGCCGCTTGGCCGGCGGACGAGAATGCGCGTCCAGCGAGGGCCGATGTGGTCTTACATGGCTTTGAGGGGTGAGACGCTTTTGCCTTCCACCCGATAGCTGAGGGCGGACACAGATGTGCGGCCACAGACTCTTCGAGGGGAGGCAGCTTCTCATAGCCTTTTTCCTCTGCGCCATCAATGGAGGTGAGGGCGGAGGAAGAAGAAGGTCGTAGACGGGCCGAATAGGGGGCGCGCCATGACCTGGTGAGTTCGTCGTGAACTTCCGGGAAGAACGGTGAATTTTGCTGCCGAGGGGCCGTGCGGCGCCCCGGCAGAAACCATTCATCCAGACGGCTGCGAGTGGGTTCCTCTGGAGAGGACCACTCTAAGCCCAGCTCTTCCACGGCCTTAGCGAGAACCCGAAAAAGCTCGGTATCCACGCTAGGCGCGTGTCTGCTGTGCTCTACAGACGGAGAGGGGGCGGGGTCAAAAACTGAGCCCGATAGCTCCTCCCCGTCTGAAGCCGCTAACGACATGCTGTCGTCTTCCTCGAGTTCGCTTCCACCAAACGAGACTACGTCACCGGCGGATGCCGGCGGGCGCAGTCCCGCCCGAGAGAAACGAACCGGAGAAGTTTCTCTCTGTGGAGAAGGCGAGGCACGCCGAGGGGACGTGAGCTCGCCTTTCCCCGAGCGCTTAGTTCCTCTTCCCCGCCGCTCCATCCCGGCAGGGTGAAGCGGGAGGGAAGGAGGGGCGGAATCGCTCTCTGAAAAGAAAGCTATCCGCGAGCGCAGAGAGGAGAGACTCATGCTCTCACAATGAGGGCATTCTGTCTCTCCGAGTGCGTCCTGAGCGTGGGAAACCCCCAAGCACGAGACGCACTCGCCGTGCCCATCAGCGGCGTGGAGGCGGACCCCGCACGAGTGACAGGGACGGCGCGGCATTTGAAACAACGCCGCAGGAAATTTGCTCGGAAAATGAGTCTTTTAGCTCTTTGCCGGATAGCGGCGCGGAAAAGGATACGACGCTGCAGGAATCAGCGGAATCGCTGAGCAGAGAGGTCCAGTCCGCTGCAAGGCTTTCTCGACGGCGAAGCTGTCAGTCCGGGTAGCGAAGAGAAGTCGTCGCTGAAGGAGAAGAAATCTGAGGTTCCTACGGCGATGTGTCTGCTTATATAGCCATGAGCCCCGCCCCTTTTGGCGGGCGCCATCGCCATAGGCCCGTGCAGCTTCGCTGCCATTGGCGTAAAGTTTTACTTTACACGCACCAATGGCCGTGCAGCATTTCGCTGCGTTATTATAAAGCTTCAGTCATCGGAGAAAAGGAGTTTTCCCCATAGCGTCCTGCTACGCAGTACGAGTGAAGTATCGATAGGGAACTCTTGAAGTGTTTTCTTCCATTCTTCTGCTCAAATCCTGTTAAACTCTGTCAGGTTGGATGGAGATCATCAGTAGACAGACATTTTTAGGTTTATGCAGAGATGTTCAGTTGGGTCCAACCACCAGCTGACCCACTCAAGGACTTTGACAGGGTTGTCCATAAGGCACTCTAGTATTGTTTTAGCTGTGTGCTTAGGATCATTGTCATGTTGGAGAATGAACCTTCTGCCCTGTCTGAGGTTCTGAATGTTCTGGGCTAGGTTTTCATGATCATGATCAGAATCTTGTTTGAAAAATTCGTTGAAAGATACGTTTTTTTTTCATGTGTCTTCACTGTGCAAAAGCTTGAGTCTGGCCACTCTGCCAATAAGCCCATATTGGTGGAGTGTTGCAGTGGTGTTGGGTCCTTCTGTAAGTTTTTCCCATCTCCATATTTGATCATGGAGCTCAACCATAGTGATCGCCGCCCTAACCAAGACCCTTCTCCATCGATGGCTCAGTTTGGACAGGAGGTCAGCTCAAGTAAGAGATCTGGTGGTTCCAAACCTGTTTCATTAAGGATTAATGGAGGCTACATGTTTCTGTGAACCTTCAATACCGCAGATTCTTTTCAGAAGTTTTGATCTGTGTCTTGATACAAACTGTCTCAGAGCTCTACTGGCAGTTCTTTGACCTCATGTCTTGGTTTTTACTTTGATAAGAATTTTCAGCTGTTGCAACTTTTATTGAGAGGTATTTGCCGCTCCAAATCATATTCATTTGAATGTGCCACAGGTTAACTCCACTCGAAGTACAGATAAATAAACAAGCAAAACTAATGCTTCAGAGCTAAATTTCAAGTGCTGCAAAAAACGTTATAAATGTACTTATTCTCGTTTTAATTTTTTTATCAATTTGCAAAGTTATCACAAAACAGTTTTATGTTTTGTCATTATTGTGCATGAAGTATAGATTAATGTAAAACATATAATTTAAAGTAGTTTAAGAAAAGGCAGCAACAAAACAAAATGTGAATAAAATGAAGGGGGATGAATACTTTTGCAAGGCACTGTATTAAAAAGAATTAAAAGGGTCTAAAAATCATCCTTTCGTTGCATTTGGTCGGATTAGATGTATTTAAATCCGATACCCTGTTGTGCGTAAATCCAACCTCATCTCAGGGGAATTTGTGACTTTTGTGCAAAGCGGTTTATTCATATGACATACATTGAATAAACATATACATTGTGTATGTACGTATGATTATTAAAAATAAATAAACTGAAGCCCAACCCTGACTCTGACTCAACCCTAATGGCACCAGTGTGAAAGCAAAATGTACGAATTCACCAAAACAAGCCAAAAAGTTAGGTTTTTGCCGTGAGATTGTGTCGGTAATTCACAAACGTACAAAACTGCAGTAGGTTCTAACAATAATCGTACCATTTTTCTATTCATTATTATTCTACAGTAATGCTTGTTTTGGGCAGCCAAGTTTATTATTATCAGCTTTGGCAAACCGTTATGATTGGATGTTTATGTGAGTGTACCATTAATTGTGGAGTAATATTTCTTTATAAGGAAAAGTAAGAAAAATGTTCTGAGCTTACGTTCAGGTCAGCCTTTTAATGTGTGTAAAATGCTTAGATGCTTATGAGGCACATCAGGGGACACATCATTGAGGCAGCTGCCAGAGGCTGTGTTCGTATTTCAATGTGCCTCAGTAAGACACTGGAATGAAACCGTTATTTACTGACATAAATGTACAGAACAAGGTGTTGGGAAAAACTTAACCTTGTTTACATTTGCATTTACATTTATGCATTTGACGGACGCTTTTATCCAAAGCGACTTACTTTCTTTATCCTATACATTTATACATAGGTATGTGCAATCCCCTGGGGTCGAATCCACAACTTTGCGTTGTAAACGTAATGCTCTTACCACTGAGCTACAGGAAAGCTTGAAAGTCTTGTTTGCTTGAAAGTCGAATCTATAAATATAGTAATATACTGCCTCTATAGAAAAATTAATCAGTAACAATAAGATGTTCTGTGCGATGTCAGGTTACTAGAAAGCAGTAGTGTGCCGTTATACTGTACGTCTATTCAGTGACCTTCTGATGCATTTTACACACAGTTCTAATATAATTTCCTGTTTGCTGTGCAGTTTCGAGAGTGTGAGAGCACAAGTTTATTTAGTTCTATCACGTGTGACTTGTGCCATTCAGATCTTGTTTGGGCTTGTGCTAAAACTGAGGAAGATAACAGTGTTACCAGCTAAAGTTGATTGGATGTCAGAAATCCTTCAGTTTGTCCTGCAGTGATAACCTTGTGTTACCTTGAACTTTGATGGTGATATCAGACCACAATGGGGAATTTTGTGTGACAGAGAAAGAAGAGAATAAGAGGAGAGGAAGTCTTGCTGCATCATCAGGTAAAAAATAGATGATAGACAGTCAATAGAGGTTAAAAGCAAAGGATCAAACATGCAATGACGTGGCTGGGTAACAGTAGTATAAAGGGTCTGCCTGTCCAGCTCTCTCTTGGATATGACACATGTGGAGGATGGAGAGATGGAAAAACATGTTCGGGGACCTTATATCAAATGATCAAAAAGATAGTGACAATTTCACAAGACATGTGCTGTAAAAATGGTTTACTAACATTCATAAAATAAATGAAGAATAAAGTAAATGCAGGAAAAAATACATTCAATTAAATATGAAATATAAAGATGCTGACCCAGTGGTATGATTCTTGTCCGTTCCAGAATATTATAGCCCAATTTAACTCATGTTATAAATCAATAAAGAATTTTAAAAAACACTATTGATAAAGGGATAGTTAACACAACAATGAGAATTCTGTCATCATTTACCCTCGTGTCATTTCAAACCTCTATGACTTTCTTTCTTGCAGAACACAAAAGAAGATATTGTAAAGAATGTTGGAAATAGAACAATGATGGTACTGGTTTTGTGTCCATACATTGGAACTAAATGGGCACCGACGTTGTTCGGTCACCAATTTATAATAGTAATGTAATAATAATCTGTTATTTAGCTGGTGATTGGGATTATTCTGTCATAAGAATATCCGAGCAGTGTGGGATACTGTGATCTAGACTGGGAGATAAGGAATATATATTGGGCCATGGTATAAAATAGTTTCAGATGGTAATAATATTGTCTTATATAAATAACATATGGCACTTGAGAAACTACACAAACTTCACTTTGCTTGGAAAAATGGGAAAATCTTATCAATTCTACAACAGTATTTAGTTTTTTTAACCGTGTTGACATGACACTTTATTTCAATTGGTCTAAAGCTTTCTCTTCTGATCTGTCCTTGATTTATTTATTTAACCAATACCAGAACCAGAAGCATGAAAATCCATGGGTACACAACAAGGCAAACGAATGACACTTCATGAATGACATCTTCATCACAGGTCGAAACTGAATGAACTGTGAGGAAGTCAATGCTGACATTTCTCTAAATAAAACAAATATCTTTGATCATTCGAAGTTGATGGTTCTGAAGCTCACACACAAATCGACGCATGTTGATGTGAAATTTAAGATCCATTAGGTTTACCGTAAGATCTTCATTTTGACTGTGATTGATTGCTTCCATTCATTGTGTCATACAGTAGCTCTTCTGTTTTGGCCTTATCTTTAATGCTCCAAACGGCAAAGTGTGCATTTGTAGGGGTGAGAGAGAGATAGGGAATGAATGCAACACAGGGGGCAAAAGAAGGAAACAAAAGTCTTTATTCCCAGAAATAGTTGAGATTATAGATTAAAGTAATCGTTCGTTTATATCCTCATTTGATAGTGACTCTATTTTCTCTCCATTTTCTCTGCTCCAGGATGAAAAAAATCAGGTATTAATAACCAACGCCTGGCTACAGCTGGTGAGTTTTTACTTCAATTGCTTTTTGTACTCATTTTGCCTGGCATGCATGCTTGACCACGTATTTAAGTGCTTACATGTACAGACTGCTTTGAGAAATTATTTAAATTGAGCAATTGTTTAAAATCTTGTTTTAAGTTACATTTAATGCATTTATATTTTACACTTTAATTCTTGAGATTGTGGGACAGTCGTTTTCACTTGTCATATTGAGCGTTATGATTTATAATATTCATATTTACTAGAGATGCACCGATGTATCGCAAATAATCGGTATCGGTCAATAAAAACAACTTTTCACAATATCCGCATCGGTTGATGATCAGGCCCAATATTTTTCAGAATCGGTTTTGACATCGTCAGATATCACTCTGATGATAGGCCAATCGGTATCAGTTGAGAACTTTAGTTTCGTTGCATCTCAAATACTTACAAGTGGTCCAATCCCTCCTTCTTGTCCCTGATGTGACCCACACTATGTTTAAAGCTTAATAGCTATTTTGGGAATGTTAACCATTCTCCTGTCGTGCTCAATTATGTGACGCATCTTCCCCAAATGTTCATTGTTCATACATCCCCCTAAAAAGCATAAACAACATCAGTAACATCTGAAAGTAAAATAATCTGATCCTAAAATATTTTAAAGTGAAGCCAAATAAGATAAGCAATGCAATGGCTTCTGTTTTAATGTGATGGACCAAAATCAGACATATTTACAGCTTGGAGTGATGAGCAGGTCTATGTCTGGAAGCTAAAAATATAATGGGCAATCTGTTTTAATAACTAATTTTGGGCTGCTTGCAAACCCTGTTAGTCCATCAGAATGTGTACTGGTAGTCCTAAAGAATGTACTGTTTTTGTGCACTACAAACAGTGAAATGATATTGAAAATTAAATTCTGGAGTTGACTGTATTGAAAACAACATATACTGTATTATAAAATAGACCATATACAAAGTGTTTTCAAAGAGTGTTAGAGCATATCCGAGTTCAAAGCTGAGCCTTTTCCTAGCCACAGGGTTTATGTGTGCGTGTGTATACTGTAGGTATAGATTTTTGGGGATATTTCATTGTCGCTCCAGAAAAATGCTGCTTGGTGAAAAAATGCTGGTGTGGAATCAGTTTCTCCATCCAAATCCAATTCCTATTACTAGGAATCAGTAGAAAATTCATCCATATTTATTATGGTAGCATAAACAAATTAACAAAGTATGTTTTTTTATAAAATTATATAATAATTTTCCAAAAGCAGTTTCATGTCATCCTGAAAAAACATATGCTGTTGTGCATTAATATCAATATGATGTGAGTAGTGATCATCCGCGTGAAAACAAATGATTTACTTTTTATTATTATTTAAGAGGTGGTATGACTTTATGTATGGAATTTGTAAATTATAAATTCATAACTCAATAAAAACTTGTATTGTTAGCCATGCTGTATTTGACTGCTAAACTGTTTTCAGCTGCAGTAATTTAGAAAACACAATTGTAGTTGTACTCCTGGGGGGAGTTAGATGCAAAACACTACGAGATATTATCTTACCTATGTAAAAGCTTCCATGCTGACAAGCAATACAGTCCAAAGTAATTACTAAAATGCCCAGGCACACTAAAGATGCAAAACTAGACACATTAGATATATTAAATATAACATCTCAAGTGCAAGCAAGTGTAAAATTTCATAAAAAGCTTTGTGAAATTGCACACATAAATGGTTGTATGGCTGGTGCCAATTGTATATTTTTGTTGTTAAAAAGCGTTTCTATCTTTCGGAAACATTCCTCAGCTCTAATTCACCTATATTGACCTCATCAGCCATAATGCATGAGTTTAGCCAACTGAGCACTTAACCATGAAATTAAGCTGGATAAAAGATTTTCCACATTGGGCCTTCTCTGATTCTACGCCCAACATTCAGACCGGTGTCTTTCCTCAGTGCCAAGCCTTTCCAGAGACCGATCTTGCACAGATGAACACCCATGGACTGACTTTTGCGAAAAGATTTTTTGACAACATAATATATACCCACACAGGGACGCCACTTGTGCTTTACAGCATGAGACATCTGAGTTTGTGATTGAGATAAATCCTGAAAGAGAGAGAGCAAAAACTGTCTCTCTATAAACTGATTTAGACCTTTAGTACTGATGTTTCACTCATGTCCTCTAACTCCCATCTCGCTAAAGCTCTGGAACAGAACATTACTCTACAAATAAGATTAAGCAGAATTGCAACCCAGAAAACATATTTATATCACTTATTGGGATATAAATATATATCGCGATTCGAGATAAATATATATTGCGATAAATATATATCGCCATTCCAGAGCTATACCTCTCTTTGTCGATTCTGAAATCGCAAATGCTTTGAATCTTTGTTTTATGCATAGCTCTTCCGTGAACTACGGCTCTTTGATCAGTAGGAAGTACCGCTCGATCTAAAATCATCACGAGATTGAATCGTTTACAATGTGCATTTGAAAAAGCAACACTCATCAAACATCATCATTATTATAATATAGGTTATTATGATAAAAATACCTGAAAAGGTTTGAAAAACAGCGTTCGAATAAGACCATTTCCTGGAACTATGGCTGTATCCGAAACGGCATACTTCCTTACTATATAGCAGGTAAAAAGCAGTAGGCGAATGAATTGTATGTCCGAATCGTCAGTATTCGTAAAAGAGTAGGCGAGAAATCCCCGTTTGGCGGACTATTTGTTGCGAGATTTGGACGTGCGTATACTAATGTTGTGTCAAAATACACCTACTTACCTACTATGTTGTAGGAGAAAACAGTACTTGAACAGATTAGTATGTCTGAATCTTCACTATAGAGGGTATGTACGTCATTTTACCACGTGAGCACGCCGGAGCACGCCCCAGTCGGTCCAGGAACACCTGATTTCTTTGTAAGTGGTGGTGAAGCTGTAAGCAACACCGTCGAGTCCAGCTCTTATAAATTCAGCGAATAATTGTGTGTTTTATTTTGGTATTCTTAGTTTTCCCTATTCTCCTCAGCCATTTTGCTGGGTATTTTGCCACCCAAGGGAACTGGTCCCAGGGTGTGTCCCGACATGTTCACGTGGGACGGTGACGTCAATGCAGACCCTCTATTCATAAAAGAGTAGGCGAGAAATTAAGTACCTACTCATTGAGTATGCCATTTCGGATGCAGCCAACGTGTGTAAATCGTTCTTCTTCTGTGTCCCATATTCTGTGTTTCTGCGCGAGAGCGCCCTCTGGCTTTCAGATGTGGCGGCATTTATCCATAATTCATTGAGAAACCGAGCATACAAATTACACAATATCTCTTCCCAGCCCTTAATAATGCACCTAAACAATTAAAAATGCTATTTTGTATAAATATTCTTCATACTAATAAAAATACATGAGTATTTAAAGGTCCAGTTTATGAAATTGTGTGGCATCTAGCGAACTACGGTGGCTGACACAGAACTTAATGTCGTCACATTTTTGCTTCTTAGCCGAAGGAGATAACATATTTTCGAATGTGTTCTGTAGAGCATTTTGTCCAAAAAAACATTGCTAATTCTTTGTAAGGGGACCTGCAGTGAATGTAAATAGAAATAGCTCATTCTAAGGTAACAAAAACATAACACTTCATTATGTAAGGTCTTTATACACCTCTGACGACATGATGTATATTATATTGCATTTCAGTCAATATATCCTTAAAATCAAATGACACACTGGACATTTAAAATGAGTCAGTGAGAGACAAAGACAAAGGTGTGAGTCCATCTCTTGCTTTTCCTCCTGTGCTTTTATTTGACTTGAAAGCTGAATGAAAACTGTGGGTGTTTTAAATATGTTTTCATTGCATACTTGAAATATGTGTGACACAGATTCCCCAGTCTTGTTAAGATGTCAGAGACAAGCAGGCAATTGCGTCCGCAGAGACAGAGCAACGCCTTAAGGGAATACGTTCACTAAAGCACACAGGGACATCTGAGCCACAGAGAGAGAGAGAGAGAGAGAGAGAGAGAGAGAGAGAGAGTACAGAACCTCCTCGTTCCTCCTGGCTGATCTAATGTGATCTGTGATTCTCTCCTTCCCTTATCAGCAGAATTAATCATGCATCAGTGATCACACAAACTTATCAGAAATAGATGAAAGGTCGCATTATAGTGGTTGGAAACCATTCTAGATGAAATTAAGAGATATCTGGGCTTAAATAGAATGTGAAGACATTGAATGCATAGTACGTAGCATAACGCTTAAATGCAGAATTTTTACATTTTCTTAAATGAGGATCTACCAATGGCAGACTACAATTTACACCACAACAACGCATTATAAATGGCCTTATAGTGAACTAATTGAAACATTTATTCTCCGTATCGACAAAGCAAGACTAATTTTGGCTTGAATGTCATTTCAAGAGTTAGTGTTTTTAACTACACCTCTAAATAAATTTTAAAAAGCAGGACTGTTCCTTCTGTTTGATCATTTTGGGAGGCTGGTCATGTGATGCTTAGTAAAGCAACAAACCCAAACAAATACAAACGCAGTTACATTGGCACCCCAAAGCCCCGAGCAATTTCACTATCTAACCCCCCAAAGAGGGATCATGTGGAATTTATGCAAAAAGCAGCGAGACATCAACTTTCTCAACTGCCAAACAACAATCCACATTTACTTTTATATGTAATTATATGTAATTTATATGAGTTTTATCAGATGTGCTGCTGTTATGTTATGTAATGTTTTGTCTGTGTAGCCTGTGTTAAT
This sequence comes from Triplophysa bombifrons, assembly GCA_029783895.1. Taxonomy (NCBI): domain Eukaryota; kingdom Metazoa; phylum Chordata; class Actinopteri; order Cypriniformes; family Nemacheilidae; genus Triplophysa; species Triplophysa bombifrons. The sequence continues at coordinate 20,580,317 of CM056452.1, forward strand.
TTCCCTGTGGTAAACGTACTAGAGACCCCCAGACCCCAGCTGGCTGTGAGTATGTGGAATATGTACAATAATGACACTGATGGGTTTTTTGTGTGTTTTGAAGTCCTGGACAGATATCTATTTGAGCTGGAACCCTGATAACTACCCAGGTGTTCAGACCCTGCGTTTCCCATCCAATCAGATCTGGACACCGGATATTCTACTTTATAACAGGTAACACACACATATATCAAAATAAAATGTAGAGCATACAAAAAAGAACATCTTATATTATATAATACATATTGAGCAGCAATGACATATGAGCAGCATAAAGCTTGAGAAAAACTAAATCTGTTATAATTAATAAACAGTTTTTCATTTTCCATCTCCATTGAAGCGTTAACCCTCAGAAACCCAGATGAATGAAAATAGCAACAGTTATTTCAGGCAATTAACTTTGGTTTGTGCGAAGGTTTTGTGCACGTGTATTTTAAAGTTAAAACAACACATTGTTTTCCAAAATGCAGCTCAAAATAAATTAAATAAATGAGTCAGCGAGAGACAGAGGCACAGGTGTGCGAGGGTCTGGAGTCTTGCTGTTGTTTTTCTTCTCCTGTGCTTTTCTTTGACTTGAAAGATGAATGAAGACTGTGTGAAATCTTGGAAGAGGAATGAAAACTGGGGGTTTTGTATTGTTGTTGTTTTTCAAAACGCAACTTCTTATGACTCTAATGAGCCGTCATGAAATGCTTTTATTTAGAGGCAGGGGAAAAATACCCTACATGAGAGTTTGGGTTTTTAAAGGCTAATATAGAATTCCAACCACCTTGATGACACAGGTTTGCTTATATCATTTATTGTACAATGGCGTTGAACATTGTTCAGTGAATCAGAAACCAAAACTTTAAGGTGTGAACCCAATAATTCAATCATTATTTTCATTTTCATAACTTGGAATAACAGGAGAGAGCAATATGTAAATTGTAGGGCTGGGCGGTAGACTGTATATGCCGTTACCGCTGAATAAAATGTCAACCATAAGTGATTTTTCAATGCCGTGTATTCCGCGATGCGTAAATAAGTAGTTGTGGTTGGGCGTTATCATGAAAAAAACATTTGAACTAATCCACCCATAACAAATCAAATAAATGCTTTTGACCTTCTTTCAGTCATTTTTTTTCGTGATCCGCTCCAGTGCGGCACTTTCTGTCTCACCTGCAGTGCTCATGCAGGGATGCACGTATTTCAGAAGTCAGATCGCTTTGTAAAGCTGTTAATAGATTGAAAGAAGTTTTACTTCAGGCGCGCGATGATGTTCGCCACGTGAGCGCTTTGACATGACGCACCGCTAACTTCCCTTTATGGAGAGTGTGGAGTCACCAGAGACTCGTCATGCAAAGACAAGGGTGAGAATAAACAAACCCAAAAACAACAAAGAGTCACAACACAATAGAAGTGTGCATAAAGAGTGAAGAGCGATGAAGACCTACAGTGCAGAACCTGTGAACACCAGTTTATAACTCATCAGTCATATATATACTCTCATTGTTTGTGGATATATTCATACTTAATTTTTATAAAATGTTTCATCAACAACATAAACAAGCGTTACTGCATATGCACACTTTTGTAACCCCATCTTAACTTCAGGTACACTTTCACAAGCAATTAAAGAGATAGAGTGCCTGTAGATTATTTCTTATAACAATTAAAAGAAACCGAGAAGAACCGCACTTTGGCTTTACTTGTATCTCAATATTTTTAAATTTAGACTCCGACACCAAGCTCAAATGCTAGATACTGTATCAGTGTAGCATAATGTTTGTTTAAATGCGATCAAACTACGGGACCCATTCAACAAATAGTTTATTTAATAAAATGAACATACAACAAATTGTTTATTTAATACAATTATTATTCAGTAAAATAATAACAAATTAATATTAAGATAAATTTAATGAAATATAAATAGTTACATTGTTAGACAATAGCCAAACAGTAAACGGAAATTAACTGGGGGTCAGTCACGTGCACACCAGATGAAACAGTCTGTACACATTGTCTATCTTCCTACTGTATACCATATGATATAGCCAGAAGAAGATAATAAATAAATAATTTCTGATCAGAATCAGAAATCTTTAGTGCATTTTCATGATTTGTTGTTAAATCAATCTGAGAAAATTGTATAATTATAATCTGAGATTATAACAGTGAAATATCATATCCGTGAAATAGATTTTTGGTCATTCCGCCAACCCAAATACTTATACTGGTGTAGTGCTTCTGTTGAAAAAGTGACATCACAATGGCCTGTATAGCTTCATATCTTCACAGAGGGCTTAGATTCCTTAAGAATTAAATCCTATGCATGCATATACAGTATATCATCATCAAGTACACAGTGGTGATATTTTGACTTATCTAATAAAATAACATAAGTGACTGACTGTATCAGCTGGATCTCTATGTAGTCTAGCACTAAGCCCCATCTGAGTCCTTTACATACTGTTAATTCCCATGAGCCTTTGGACCTCTAATGCACTTTCCCATAGGATAAGTTAGAGGTCTGCCATGTCTGATTTATTGGGTTGTTGAGTGTCTGTTTATCTGATGCATTTTAACATCACACACTGGCACACGCGCATCTGGATCTCGATATGAACAGATGGGTCCAAACTGCGTGTTTGTGTGTTTTTCTTATGTAGTAATGTTTTGTTTAATCATACAATATATATATATTTTTTCCACCTGATCAAAAACATGACTTTAACAACTAATTTGTTAATACATTTTAATAATACGGAAACTCTAGTCAAACTCAACCAGCATACAGACAGTACAACACAGTAAACAACAGAATGAAAAGAATAATAAATTATAGATAATAATAAATAAATTATATGAGGTATATGCAGTTTTTTTAAGTATTAGTCATGAAGCATGAAAAACATTCTTTGTGTATCTTGAAACAAGTAATGATGCATTTTTGATGTTTTACAGCATCAAACCTAATGTTCATAGCTACCGTCACACAAACTTCAAATTCTTTAAAGACCTTTGACAAAATTGTTTACTTAAAAAATAGGAAATTATCATAGTTTTAAGTAGTCTGAGTAATAAGCTCTATTTTAAAGACAACGGTATGTTTTTTTGCATTATTTAATGTCTTTTATGCATATGGCTACTTTTAATGCTCGTTTTTTATAGCATGTATAACACTCTTAAGACGTAGTGGCAAATGAAAAACCCCAAGCATATACCTTCAGCTTAAATCCTCTGAATCCATGTGCCAGCTGAAGGATCTTGGGATCTGAGTTTATTAAAAAGCACCATGTGTGTACACTGGATGTGTATGTGTATTATAGAGTTGAGTGAAATTCTGACGTGACAGTTAAAGCATACATCTGTGTCTGTGTCATCTATGTCCTATATGTTGAGTATTAAAGGGGTCATATGGCGCAAACACATGTTTTCTGTGTATTTGGTTTGTTATAAGTTGCCCATGAATGTATTAGACACGTAAAATTGCAAAAATGAAAGTGTTGGATTAAAAGATGAATTCTATCTAAAAGCAAATGACACCCAGGCCTGCCTTAAATGCCTCGTGTAACCACACCCAAAAAAAGTCAGTTCATGGTATGAGTTGCCTGAGACTGCTCAAATGTAAAAGCAAGTCAGTACTGTCATTACAATAACTTTTTTGAAAATTACAATTGAAAATACAGCGTTTTTAACCTTTAATGATGTATACACATTACATAACATCTAAAACAAATGATAATATTCGTTTTATCTGAGTCATTTGAATCAATTAACCGACCATTTTTTATTTTACTTATTATTTTCCATTTTCCATTTTTTATTGTTTTATTACTTTTATAAACACTAATGTGTGCTGTATTGTCTTCACAATGTCTACATCACAAGGTTTTCAATAACGCTACAACACGATGCTTTGAAGCGGTAAATTTCGATCTTCCCATCTCTATATTACTGTAGATAGGAGTGGAATTTAAGTGTTATCTCACTTACCTTAAAGGAATAGTTCACCTTCAAAATGAAAAGTCTGTCATCATTTATTCACCTTGTTGTCATTTTAAACCTGTGTGATTTTCTTCTGCAAAACAAAAAAGAAGATGTTTTGAAAAATGTTGATGACCGAAAACAATTGGTCCCCATTGACTTCCATTGCATGGACACAATACCAATGCAAGTCAATGGGGACCAACGATTTTCCATTACCAACATTTTTCAAAATATCTTCTTTTGTGTACTCGGGAAGAACGAAAGTCATACAGGTTTGAAGGAACAAGAGTGACAGAATTTTCATTTTGAAGGTGAACTGTTCTTTTAACAGACAAAGTCAGTTCAGCAGAAAATATTAGTAAACTAACATGACTGGCATTGTTGACATAACATTGCTTTGTGTATAGATCATACTAGAATTAACTGGCTTTTTAATGGTAATCTTGTCCACAGATTTAGGTCTCAAATTCCATTCACGTTTGCATATACAGAACCATAGTGCATAAAAAGACATTGTGCCAGGTTTTGCTTCAATGATCCCGAATTCAATTACACATGAATTATCTGCCAATAACAGATTAAACAGAACAAAACATTTAATCTATTGCAAATTACGACACCAAATTAGTCAAAGAGGATTTATTCAAAATAGGTTATAAAAATAGCTGGGTCCAATACAAACAAATGTATCTACTGTATTCGGAGAGTGATGCATGTACAAATGTACATACTGTACATGTTATGTCCACGGTAAATGTGTTGTGGAATAAGTAATTTCCACTTATGTTTTCTATTTTCCCTTCATTCACCATGCTTCAAACACCATAAGGCTTGATCAATTTTGCAAGGCATGAAACTTAACCTAAGTTTGTACCAGAGAGGCTCTGCTTGTTGTAAATGTTCTGTACTTACTTTGGATAAAAGCGTCAGCTAAATTAGTAATTAATACAAATTATTTACACTCTTTGGGAGAATAATGATCTTGAGCTCAGAGGTTTACACATTTACCACTAGATGTCTTCGACCCTGACAATTTAAAAATGAAATTCCCCAGGCTACTGCTTTGTCCATTGGCCTGCTTTTAATGAAAATAAAGGACAGTTTATGTCCTTGAGGAGATTTGTAAGATTTTTTTAGAGCAGAAAACACCTTAGATTGAACGGCACCCATAAGAGAAGAGAGATGGACAGAAGACAGAGAGAGAGGGAGAGAGAGAGAGAGAGAGAGAGAGAGAGATAGAGATAGAGATAGAGATAGAGATAGAGATAGAGATAGAGATATTGAGATAGAGAGAGAGAGAGAGAGAGAGAGAGAGAGAGAGAGAGAGAGAGAGATTAGATAACATATGTTTTTCAGACTTGACAAAATAATTATAAAATGTTTAACATAGCTACTGTATGTCAAATTATAGAGAAACTACTGAAGGTTAGGTCCAGCCATCCACCTGCAGGGACAAAAAAGTCACTCCATCGGTGACATTGAGAAGTTCATATGGTTCGATTTCCAGGAATGCGCATTATAATATACTTTATATCTTCAATGCTTGCACTAGTCACTTTGAAAAAAAAATTTGTACAAATATTCAATAAGACAGTATTTATATCTTTGAGGAACTTTGAAGAGATCTCTACAGAAACAGAATAAGTGCAAGAGACAAACAGCAAGTGGGTTCAGGACCTTCGAAGTGTGTTTTCCTGGTGTGGACTAGACGCATCATTTACGAATTAAAAAATGTAAATCAAATCATCCGAAAAAAATCTGAATTATTTATTGGGTTTGGGTATCACCTACCATCTCATGACACCACACATCACAGTACATGCGGCACAATCCAAAACATTTAGCATCGCACAGTAACATAGAATTTTAAAGTGACACAGATTAGAGTGAGACCTATTTAGATGACTAGAAAAGCATTTAAAGGCTGAGACTCTATTAAATGCCTCAGTTTTGGAAGTGTTTTGTTATCTTTATATATTTTAAGTATTCCGTTTTTGTATAACAAAAGTTGAACTGTAAAATGTGCTAGCTTTTGCTTAGTGTTTGGCATGCCTCCTTTTGCTTCAATGAGGATCAGTTTTATTACTTGAGCATGCCAAAGATCTTATGTGCTTTAATAAAAGCAAGAACATGTACAAAGAATTTCAATGGACCTTTTCATGTTTCTAGCGGGAAGTCCTCATACTTGGGAAAAATTCTATGCCAGTGAATTGGAGACTACAACAAATATAGTTTTTGCATTCTCATTGCTAAAAAAGCAAATGAAAAACTCAACGATAGTCTTTTCATTACTTTCAACTAAATAACAAAAATAGAGGGAGAGTCTGATAACGGTAGTCAAAGAGAGAATGATGTCAAACTTCAAAGACACTGTTATAGAAACAAATTCGCATTAGGGTTAACTTTTTTTTTTAATTTGATGCAAAGGTAATATAATACAGAGCATAGTGTTATAAAAGTACATTAATCTTTTTAAATTGAAAATATTAAAAAACTTTGGAGGATTTACGATGCTGATGACCATTGAACGCGTCATGCATGCTTTTGAAATAGGTCCATTATCATGTTTGATTTGTGACCAGGGGCCTCATTTAGAAAATCCTGCGTAGAAATCATCCTTAATTTGATTTTACGATCAGTTCTTAAAGTGCGTACCTCTGATTCATAGAATGAACGTCCGCACAGATATTGCGTGTATGCCTCTCCGTCAAATGTGAAATCTATAAATCGCAAATGATCGTGAAATTGCTTGCAGCTTAAAGTGTCCCTAACACATGGAGTTTCTACCAATCTCGTATTAATCTTGAATACCTATAGAGTAGTATTGCATACATTGTATCTCGAAGAGTATTTAGTCTGATCACACTTATAAAAGATAGATACAGCTTTACGATTACGTCCGAATTCATACAGCGCATGCGGGGGGGAAGGGTAGGCTGAACTAAAGCACATTGTCAGCAACACACAGACATCAGTTTCACTCACTGCATACGGTTCATGTCCGGCATCTTTTAGTGCTGTGACGGCTCCATATATCAGTTTCAAATGATCTCTAAATCCAGCGTTATATCCACCATTTATATAAAATTCATCACACAAATGCAGTGAACAAACAAACACCTGAACTTCGCGGACATATGCTCTCTCTCTCTCTCTCGCCTGCACACAAGTGAAAATGACGTCTGCGCATGCTCCTCCTCCTGCTCTCCGTGGGCATGCCACATGCTTTTCCGGAAGAATTGTCCAATAAGGGACTTAGAAAAATTGTTACAAGACAGTATTATACGTTTGAAAAAACTTTCGGTAACCTGTACGATCGCTGGGGGAGTGTATTGAGCACTGAAATACTTCGTAATACGCCCAACTCGTTTTTTGACAAGTTGACCATGTTAAGCATGAGAAGACATCACGTTTAACATTGTAAAGAAGTCAGAATGCATAACACATCATTGCAGCACCCCTTTAACAGTTTCTGATCTCCACGTCAAAGACCGTTTTTATAAATATGAACATTGCCATGGATTTTTTTAATTTTTAAAAATGAGGCCCCTAGTTATAGTCTAGAATATGAACAATTTCTAAATTTTATTCTTAAATTTAATGACAGATTTTGAAATTCGTATTCAGAAAATTCAGGTTGAAAGTGTTTGCAGTGTACAGACTGTATCTATATTATGTTATGTGCTGACAGATGCAGTGAATGCATTATTTACACAGACCCCAGAGGTGGCTTTTCACACTGTCTTTACCCTCTCTTTACATAATAAAGTGTGTACTGATTATAAAACTTTCACTAGAACCCATACTTGTATTCTTTGTTATTCACATCAGTTGTGATATTCAGCAAGAATGCATGTGCCTCATAAATATTTGCTTCATAGTTGAGATGTCAAAGAGCTATATGATCAATTCTGCTGTAGATTCTTGAGGCACATTATGAGTTTCCGGCCTGGCCAGCTCCAGAATGCTCCACGAATCTCTGCCGAATCGAAATGATCATCAGTCATCGAGTTATTCACAAATCCTAGCTGAGTTTACTCCCAGTATAAATCTTTAGTCATCAGTTTCAAAGTTGCACTTTTCTTTGTTTACTCAGAACTGTGTCAAAAATGACTGATAACATTTCCTACTCTGTTGATCTAGTTTGGTTTTGTAAACCGTTCATTTCCATCACATTAATAGCACCACCACAACCCTCTATAATAATTTAGATTTAATTACACATTTGTCATGGATAATTAGAATAGCAATTGAATATGTGTATAAACGACAGAATATCTGTTTTATGTCATTTGTCTGAAGTAGTAATTGGCCCCTGCTTCATAAATCTACATTATGCAAATTTCATTTATCACTGGTTGTCAGAACATGGAAATCTGCATTACAGCCACTTTCTGTTTGAGGAAGGAATGTAAAGAGCTTTAAATCTACATCATCCTGGTTCTGTTTTAGTGAAATACCAGATCATGCACATCATGAAATATTGCATACGGTATTATTTCACTCAGACAATTACAATGGCGCATTTGGCAGAAGGCAGTCGCTTTACCATCATACCATCATATTAGGATGAGACATGCAGAAGTTATTGGGAACATGCTGACTTTGATATCTGACGCCAAGGATGAGTCAAGAGAGCATAAACCTCTTAAAATGAGTCAGGATGCATTTAGCATTTAGCTAAACCGGACACAATTGTTTTAATTGAGCAGATGCTAACACACACATTTATACATTTGGCAGATGCTTTAATCCAAAGCGACTTTTAATGAATTCTGGATGTATGTCACCTGCATAGATGTTATTCAGTCATTCATGCTATAACAATACGTTATAAAGCAAATTTCTTAGAGTCCCATTAACTTCATGCTATCTCAGTGAGGCAAGAGGATATAAAATACTGCTTTTTTTAGATAGACAATAAACCACCTGCTACCCATGTCAACACTAACATAAATGATGACCATTAATTCCACAATAAAAGAGCATTCAATCGTTTAAATCAATACTGAAACAGATAACCTTAGAGACACAATATGTCATTTTTACCGCTAGGGGTCACAAACAATAAAAAAGGCTTAGTTTGTGGACGCTATGAAAGAGCGTTAAATGATGACAATTGTTTGCCATCGGGTGTGATCGACTGCAAGCCTCGCTGCTCATATCAATCGCAGTACAGAATGACATCAAAGTATCGCAAGAGCAACTCAACAGTAATGCTTTTAAGTCTCTCTCGCGACACTGTGATGTTATTCGCAAAAATTGGTTGTTACTAAACTGTGCAGTTATATTACATTGTAACATAGACATTATACCATTACCAATTGTGTGTTTTCATTCAACTATTTGAGTGTGTATTTTGAGATATTATTATGAAAAAACCCTGGATAGACATGGAAAGATGTGCATTTTTTATAGTTCACCCCGATAAATATTCTTTCATCTATTAGTCTCACATGTGTCATTTCAAACCTGTATGACTTTCATTCTTTCGCAAAACACAAAAGAAGATGTTTTGCAAAATCGTACATATAGTGCCTTTCGAGCAGATATAAAAAAGATTCTGTCCATCTAGTGGCACCAAATGTATTTGCAAAACACGTTTTTTTCGTAAATTTCTCTCCATTGTTAATGGTCAATAATACTTATAACAAATTATCTATGACAGACATGTACTGTATGTTTTTCAAGAACATACATTAGACTGTGACAGGTCATTTGTGTGAAATAGTGATAATTTGCAGACTAGCTCTTTAGCTAAATGCATGGTGTCACAATATTAATTTAATAATTTAAGTGTCATAATGTGAGAAACAGCTGAGACAAACTTTACAGCATGTAATATGTCATTTGATATTTCTGATAACAGGTGACAACTGACAACAATAGAAGTCACTGTGTGTTACTAATGCAAATGTGTGTATATAAATAATCTCTGTCACTGAATTAAGTGCAAAAATTTGAGATGCAATCATTTATTTTATTTTATTATTTCTTACAGGTTAAAATGTATATTTCAGTCATGTCACTTAACAGTAATAAATACAGTATAAAAACAAAGTCTGTTTATAAAGTCATGCCGAAGTCATGTAATATTTGGAACGTCTCTGGGCAGCCAAGTCAACAGTCTCCTTGAATGGTGGAAGGCAGATATTTCTTAAGTAACTCCAAACATCACAATTTAATAGCATATTACCGACCATAGACTTCATGGACTGTACCATAACTTGGTAAGCCAAATTTGAACTAAAAATCACCATTTTGGAAGTCGTTTTCAGTTACTGTGCAGGCGCACAGGCTGTCAGGTGCCTCACAAAGAGCCCCGCCCCCGAGAATCGTTAGCCTTTAATGATTGGCGATTGGATCTTTTTACTAGAAGGCGGGGCTTTCTTTGCTAGAGTGGCCATATTGAGTGTTGCATTCCTCCACATTCATTGTAATGGCAGTGGCGCATTTTGTTATTATATTAACATTGATAAAAGTAGCTTTCTGCCAGCAGCTATCACTCAGTTAAATAAGGTTTTAGGAATATTATTTATCCTTTTTATTTACAAATGTAATTTATTTTTTACTTTTTTTACTTTTTTTACATTATTTATTGTTTTTTGTCCAGGCAGTTTTTAGTGACTTTGGATCTTTTTTTAGCACGTTAATCATATTATATTGTCAAATGTATTTGGTCATTGTATTATGTGAAAAATGTGAGTTCTCATAACACTGCAAAACAACCATACAACCTGAACAGTACAGACGTACACTAATGCATTGCATTAAAAATTTACTAAAAGTGGTCCGTGTGCACAATATATAAACACACATAACAGTTTGTGTCATTAAGCATTGTTCAGCTATAAGAAATTACATTTTTTATATATTGGTCTAATGTTTAAAATGTCTAATGTTTGTTTATAGCTTCTGTGCCAGTTTTGTGCAAAATGTAGCCTACTGTTTATCTGATGTAAATGATGGCTTTTTGAAATACCACACAACATGCCAATGAAGTAGGTGCATTAGTTTACAGATCCTTTTATCCAAACAATGGAAAACAAATACATGTTTTTCTGGCATATAAGTACACAGTTCTAACTCTTTGGAGACATCTATTATATTATCTATTTTATTCTATTATATATTTTATTCTACCTGTCTTTGCAGTGACTGAATTTTTCCCCAGTAATAGAGTAGTAGACTAGGCGGGGCGAGACCGTTGTTCGAGTCCGGTAAGTAATTGTGAATGAGCGCCAGCTGTGCGCACACCGGCTCGAATCACGTAGGAGATTGGGAGCATATAAAAGGAACAAGCGACCGGACCGTCGAAGAGAGAGGACCGGGCCCGAACTTGTTTGTATTTATGTTTTACTTACTTGTTTTTGTTTTGTTCGCCGGCGGTCGGCCGTGAGGGGCCGCCGGCTGTTATTATTTATATTAAAACTTTATTTAACTGTCTTCCGGTTCCCGTCTCCTTCCTTCCATATCTTGAATCTTTCTACAAACAGTATTAGTGCTTAACTCACAAATGACATTAAATGATATTTATGTACAATTACTAATGAGGAATAACACACCTGATAAAAGGTCAGGAAATTTGTATAATTACTAAAACCACATTTCATACCTCCTTACTAAGTTTTAAATGTCACACAGGATTAATGACATTTGATCATTTAATCTGTGCAGAAGTTTTACCTGAATATAGTTTTAATCAAATTCCCAATGTGTTTCAGCATGTGTTACTCATTATAAAGTTTTTTTTTAAATACAACTGCCGGACTGTTTCATGACAAACACAATGTTAATTGAATTTGACATTTTAATCAAAGAAAAATGATCCTTGTAGGACCCAGAAGGGCAAAGGCATAGATATTTCATAGGATAAAACAAATGTTATGCATTGTATGACAACGCATTTAAATCATTAATCTCTTGCAGATCTGTAACGTTTTTGATTAAAAACGAAATCAGTTATTGAGCAGCCACATACTTAAAAATCTGCATTCAAAATAGTTTCCTTACCTCGATTCACAATGGTTATATTACTATAATGATTTATAAATTGAGCTATGGGAAACATTTGGTGTTAGACCCATGTTAAGATAAGTAACCTGCAATTTTTTGTTTTGAACACAAATGGTGAAAAATAGGCAAAAGTCACATATTGCAGCTTTAACAATTTAGGAACTATTCCAATTAAGCAAAAACATATTTGTTTCCTACATTTGTCTCCGCAGTGCTGATGAAAGATTTGATGCCACCTTCCATACAAACGTCCTGGTTAATGCATCAGGTGCATGCCAGTACATACCGCCAGGTGAGGATGATACCCCTTTAACACATCACAAATGACACCTTGTTTTGAAAATACATCTTTTGGACCATCTGTGCATTCACTAACACTAATATATTCAATATTCATACAACGCATGTAGAATATTGACATTACTGAATTTATCAATATTACTAAAATAAATTTGTTTGTTTGTGCCCACGCAGGTATCCTAAAGAGTACATGTTATATAGATGTACGTTGGTTTCCATTCGATATACAAAAATGTGACCTCAAGTTCGGTTCCTGGACTTATAATGGATGGCTGCTGGATCTACAGATGCAAGCAGTGGACATATCATCATACATCCCCAATGGAGAGTGGGATTTAGTGGGTAAGAGACCATGTGGGAATACAAACCATTCACGACAACACTGGATTTTATACAATGTGTTATATTCGGATTCGGAATCCAGACCATTGGTTTGTGTGACAAACAGACTAAAGTCTAAACCTGAATGTCTATATATATTTAATGTGTGTTTAAGTTATTTTATTGTGTAGAGACACCTCTAAGTCTATTCATAGGGTCCAGAGAAAGAGAGAGGGAGCATTTTGTAAAGGACCATAGACATTTTTATGAAAGCACTTTCAAGCGCAAACACATCCCTCTTGTGACACATTCTCTCTATAATGCTATAGATCTGCTTGCTTTTCACACATTTTGGCTTTCAAGTTTTGTGGCTTATTATTGTGTGCTCAGTGTAGATCAGATGTGTGTTTGAGTGCTTTCTTTTCTTTGCCTGGAGAGACACATATTGATCATTTCTCCGTACAGTATGTGTAAGTGTGTAAAAGCTGATCTGAATGTTGAGTGGGTAATGTCCTCCTGCCGGATCTGGACGGCAGAGAACACATACTTAACACTGTCTTTAAGGACATTGAAAGACACTTTTCTGTCTTATGTTCTTGAATTCAGAACCATCACGAGAGCAATTTTCTTAAACTTTCATGAATTTAGCTGCTGTGAACAGCGTTTTAATATCCAGTTGACTGCAATGATGTGCTTTTTCCATCTGTTTTATATACAACATGATTAAACGCATGTATATGCGTTAATCAAATTCTCATAATCATATGATACCTCAAGATGTTCTGCTCTACTATTGCAAAATTCCCAAATGAAAGTTATTGTTAGTTTTTCTAAACCAGGTTTTTTATGCCAGTATATGGCAGAGGTTTTATCTGGCTGTTTAATCTGTCGGTGAATGAGTCTGTTCTCAGTGTCTCATTTTGACAATGTGACCCATGATCTGGTAAACAGATGGGTTCCTGATGGTAGTTGAAAGTGCTTTGGCACAGATTTCACTTGGCACCAATGCTCAATTGGGTGCCAAGGTTGTGCAGTAACATCGGCAGACTGTGAATGAGCATCCGCAGATAGTTACACGAACACACAAAAAAACTTTAGAGGCAACCTACTAGTCCCACGTTGATAAATGTGACCCAATCTGTGAAAAACAAGCTAAAGTCATTATTTTGTGATTTACTGTTTTCTACATAAAATGTTCGCACACTATGTAAAGAACATGGTTTGGAAATACAATCTGGAAATCTTTAATATGAACTGAGTAAGGTCATGTAAGAGATTGAAATTATAGTGAAATGAATGACTAAAATCAAATTTGATCTTAATTAGATTGAGATTTTAGCCTGGTTTTCACTTAATGGGTCACACATGTACACCATATGCATGTATATGCACAAGCATCACATTTTTTAAATATGATATTAAATTTGTTTCTTATTTGTATGACCTATTTTGTTATCATTGTATTGAAATGTAAATAATGCGTGATCCCAAACTCTTTCTAGTGTTGAAATGTTTTTTTTCATGTATGCAAATACCAAGCATTCAAATTTAGCAATGATCTCGTGCTTATTTTCATTCCAAGTCTGTACATCTTCCGACAGTGACACAATCTTGGATTGCAGACATGATTGCATATTAAACACAAGCACACACACACATACTGAAATCACTCAGGTTAGTCTTTTGTAATCAGTTAAAGGACTCATACCAGTAATTTGGTTTGATGTGATTGTCTCTGAGTACCATGACAATGCTGACCAGCAATTACATAGCGTGAAATCCGGACGAAAGCTCTTTGTTCGCTCGCCTAGTTTGATTAATTACAATTCTGATTTCATTTTTAATCAATTGGAGATGAGGGCTGTCTGACCCTGACAGATTAAAATCGTCTGGTTTGTAACATATCATTTTATTGTACGCTTTCTGAGTTCTGTACTGTATTTTGAGTTTTGTGCATTTTAAATCGGACTTGACAGTAAAGTTGGGTCTTGTTTGTTTGACACATTTTGTTCTTTGAACATCACAAATGGATTATAGATTACACTGCAAAAAATCTGACGAAGGACAAGCACACAGATTAAACCCAAGGACAAAAAGTTAAATATAATGAGGAATAATGATTGTGTTTGCTTCAGATTGACCAAAACCGTTACAGTGGTTTATGCACTTGAAAGTTCATGTAAGATCCTGTCTATAGTTTAATCCTGTCACAAATCTGTTCTGTTGGTCCTGGCTGTCAAATCACGACAGCCAGGCCTCTCATTTGTGTTATGAATGGGTCTCTGGTGTCTATGATGATAATGTACTATGCTATATATTTTTCCCTGAAACCTTTCCCGTTGTTTTTGGAAATTCACTTGTCCTATAAATCCTATAGAAACTTGCAGATTGAATGCAAATATCTTTGCTTCTATAAAAAGAATTGTTTAATCTCTTTTTTTATAAAAAAAAATAGCTTGAAGTGCTTTAATTTGACCACAGTAGGTCTGGGAGGGCCCTTTAAGGTGAATCCCTACTGTATAGTAAAACAGTAAGATTGAATCTTGTGTTTTATATTTCAGCTGTCCCTGGGAAGCGTAATGAGCTGTATTATGAATGCTGTAAAGAGCCGTACCCTGACGTGACATTTACAGTAACTATGCGCAGAAGAACGCTGTACTACGGGCTGAACCTGCTCATTCCCTGTGTGCTCATCTCTGGTCTGGCTCTGCTAGTCTTTCTGCTGCCTGCCGATTCTGGAGAGAAGATATCGCTGGGTACAATGAACATGCAGTAAAGTTCTCATATCATAAAGACCATATCTATTATGGAATATTACGTTAAATGAGCTAAAACTATTTTATTTTTCAGGGATTACTGTCCTCTTGTCATTAACTGTGTTCATGTTACTGGTGGCTGAGATCATGCCAGCCACTTCTGACTCAGTTCCTCTCATAGGTAAGACAAAGGACGTGGACAGATTAATGTACTGTACAAAGAACTATGTGCTTATGTAACGATGGAATTAATGCAAATATCAGATGGCAACTTCGTTTTAGGATTAATAGGAATTATGTTTTATGATAAAATATTTTTTTCACCATATTAAGGAACAAATGTTATTATAAATTCACTATAATAAAATTATACATCAGTATTATTACAGGCTAATTATTGAAGATTTGCTCATTTTCGACAGGGAGCTGTAAATCCAATTTTCACTAGCCAGTAAGAGAAAAGTGCCCTGAAGCCCCGCCCACGTGCGAGGTTTGTGCCAAAAATGCCGAAAGTAAACTAAAGCATAAACGAAAACTCGGAAAGCACAAATTAAAAATTTTGCAGCAAATTCATAAACCATTATTAGTAAAAAGAATAATTACAAACATGTTAAGAAAAAATGCAGTTCATTTGAAAACCATGATGCATTTGTGCAATAGATGTTTTCATTATCGGAGAGTTTTTCTACTTTTTCGTTGTACGTTTTTGTGAGTTTTATAAAAGTTTCAATTAATTTTTTTTGACACAAAAATCCCAAAAGTATCCGGTCATCCCACTGTGCAATTTTACTGTTTTATTTTTCAGAATTTTCACGCATTTTTTGAAATGCTGTAAAAAATATGTACAGAATAAGAATGCAAATTTATATATTGAGTGTAAAATATTTTTTTTATTTTCCTTAGAATAATTCCTTAGAATTTTTATGGCGTCCCAGTGCCGGAATATTAGTGTTTTTTAAAAGTATTTTTACATTTGATGTCCTGCTGAATTTTGCCTACTTGTACAACAAGAAAGCATGCACACTTTTTTGGTCTCATTTTTAAAAGATAGGTAAAAGTCCAATTACATTTTTTTAAATGTAGTCTGATTCATTTACCCACCCTGAAAGCATTAACATAGAGGAGACTCTCAGACGTCTAAGCAGAAGAATTTCGAACAACCCCTTTATTTAGTAAATCTGTTGCTGTGTTCTGTTTTAAACAATATATGTTGGGTTTAAACTGCCTTGTTTATTTTGGCTGTTTGCAGCTCAGTACTTCGCCAGCACCATGATGATTGTGGGCTTGTCAGTTGTTGTGACCGTTCTCGTTCTGCAGTTTCATCATCATGATCCACAAGGAGGCAAGATGCCAAGATGGGTGAGTGGAAACTCTTTAGATCGATTGTTTACAACAGGCAGCATAAGGCAATTTCAATAAGCTATCACTTATTTATCAGCATGAGTCACACGTGCGACCGTGTGAACAGACTAAAGTGCGTGTGTCTCACTGTAAATGCGTGAGACTTGAGAACCCTGTAACATGTATAGTGTTTAGGGGGCGTTAGTAATAATGGTCCGTGGGGAAATGCAGTGCTCCGTGTACAATGTAGTTAAATGGATTAAATAAAGCTTCTAGGCAACAAAAATTGCCTCAGTGATTTTTTTGTATTCGAATTACTCAAGGAATAGTTTCATCCCTAGTGGGATGCAAAATACATTGACTGAAAATGTATTCCGAGGGCAATGATTGGGTAAAGGTAATTTTCGTCCTACGCCTTTCACAGACGATATTTTATTATAGAAATACCAATGTATCACTTACTTATTGATTGCTATCAGGACGTTAAGAGAATTCCAACCAGCATGACAGAAAAACGTTTCTGGACAGGATTGCCTACTCAGCCTTTAGCCTGTTTTTAATAGACAATCTCAAAAATAAAAGCCTTTACTGTTTAAAGGAGTCATATGACGCGAATATGTGTTTTCCTGTGTCTTTGGTGTGTTATAAGTTGCCAATGCATGTATTAGACACGTAAAATTGCTAAAATATCTAAAAGCGAATGCTCTCCCAGACCCAGACTTAAACACCTCGTGTAACCAAACCCCCACAAATCTACGTCAGTTAGTGGTATGATTTGACTAAGACCGCCCAAATGTATACGCAAGTAAGGTGGGAGTACCTGTCAATACAATTGCTTTGGAACCTGATGTTCCAAATATGGTAAGAGGCATTACATTTCCGTCACACGCTTGCAGTATTCGACCAATCACTACGCACAGGTTATTTGGCCTATCATAGCACACCTTACTTTCAAAGCGATGAGCTTTGTAAAAAACACGTCTCAGAGAGGCGGGGCAAAGAGGAGATACAAACATCCACGGTATTTGGAAAGTTCTGCGTTTTTTAATCTTTAATAGTGTATACACATTGCATTACATCTTAAACAAACGATAATATTAGTTTTAGCCGTGTCATATGACTCCTTTAAAAAGCTAAATATGATAGAGTAATGCAGTTTTGCTTTCATTTTGGATTTTTTGTCACAGCATAATTTTACCCTAAACTCAAATTGTGAATGAATAATTACCCAGTGTGGGTGGGTTTCTTGAGAGTTCTCTCTGTTGAGGTCTGCATCATGATTTCACACAGGTGCAGGTAATGAGGTCTATTCATATTAAAGTTTAATCTCCCCTCTGCTACTCTTATGAGAAGAAAGAGCTCCTAGGTACAGCTGTCTGGTGTTTCTTATTTGGTTCATGTCCAGTGGGAAGCCCCTTCAGCTTGAAGTGGACCTCAATCTTTAATCACACCTGGGCCTTCAGTGGACACTTTCCATCCAAAATCTTATGAAATCCACACTGCATATCTGCATCATAAAGGGTAGATAACTCAATCAGAAAACCTCATCTTTTCTCTGTTCTCCTAAGGTGCGGGTGATCCTGCTGAACTGGTGCGCCTGGTTCTTACGCATGAAGAAGCCGGGCGAGGACAGGAAAGCCAACTACAAATACGACCACTCTCCTGTTCATCACGCCAGCGCCGGCAGCATTCAGATGGGGGTGATGGGCGGTCAGTCATCCTCGGCCAACTCCACCACAAACGGTCACATGAACCTGTATTTTGGCTATCACTCCATCGATAGTGCTTGCTGCCCACCCAGCAGCGACTCGGGGGTGTCCTGCAGCGGAGGGCGAATCAGCGGCTCGCCAGAGGAACAGAGGGAGGCGGTTAGGCTATACACAGGCGAGCAGGAGATTAATCGCATCCTGGCAGAAGTTATGTACATCGCTCAACGGTTTCGTGACCAGGACGAGGCAGAGGCCATCTGCAGCGAGTGGAAATTTGCAGCTGCCGTCGTCGATCGCCTCTGTCTGGTGGCGTTTTCGCTTTTCTCCATTATCTGCACCTTTACCATTCTGATGGCCGCGCCAAACTTCATCGAAGCAGTCTCAAAAGACTTCACATAATCACCAGCATTGCATTTTTGCTTCATTTAAGTTCTTTTGGTAAACATGTTAAACATGTAAAATGGCACCATGTGATGAGCGTGAAAATATTATCTACTGTACCACCAAAGTTGATTCCTTCCAACTCTAATTGTCTCAATGTGAACAGTTATTACAATTAAGAAAAAATGATAAAGGATAAAATTGTGTATTTTCGAAATGTGAGTTTTCAAACAAGTAAACACAATTTATTGGGTTGATATTTTGTGTCTTTATATACTGGGCACTTGGGTTGGTTTATGTAAAAAAAAGTTTACCGAGTGTTCTAGCACTGCATAGTCACAACAATAGTTCAAAATGTGTCTGTCACGCTTATTTTTTTGGAAATACACACATTAATGTATTAATCCCATCTAAGCAATTCACTGTTTTTTTGGCATTAACAATATGTTGACATTAGTATTATTATATTGTTTAGATTTGTATCTAAAACGGATTTGTAGCAAATGTTTCCTTACCAAAGCAGCAATAACATTCAAGATAGAATTTACAAAAATGCTGTCGGTTTCATCATATTGTCATATTTACATAAATCTTACAGTTGTTAGTGTGTGTTTTAACTCTCACGTGTGTCAGTTTTCACGTAATAGGAGTAACTTCATTTTGTGACTTTCTGACCATGTGCTCTGTTTTATTATGTACAAATATAATATAAACACTGTGGATATAAGTCATTTTGTTAGGAAATATAGATTTAAGAACACAAAGAATTCAAAGAGTATTTTATTGAAGAATTTGTTTGATTTTATGGCTTTTCTGTTTATTGGAAAGTACGGGATGTACTAGGTTTTTCCACATACAAACAGATTCAGTACAGTATATACAATACCGTATTATGTGTATAAAAAGTGAATGCCATCTGTTTTAGGATTAAACTTTTACTAAACTTTACTATTCACTTTGAAACACAACCCTCTGCGGCTCTGTGCATAGAAGATAAAAGCAACATTACAGTTCATTTCGTTTTACATTATATCGTTTCATATTTTAAGGCTTTCTGTTGCTTATGCTCAATGACTCTGAACATTCTATTAAGAAGGCGTCTACATTCCAATCGAAGAAGTAGAGCTGTGCTCACTCATTGAGTTGGCAAAGTAGTGCAGAAGCTTTTGAGATCCAGTAGTCACTGTGCCGGTTGGATGGCAACATTACAGTTACCACAAAATTAGTGGAGTGTCCTAAGAGACAAGAAAGTTTTGTGTCCAACTTAATCATTTTTTTAATATGATATTGCATAAGGTTACTTGAATGTTGAAGTTTTAATATATGCTGGGT
Organism: Triplophysa bombifrons; assembly: GCA_029783895.1. Classification (NCBI taxonomy): domain Eukaryota; kingdom Metazoa; phylum Chordata; class Actinopteri; order Cypriniformes; family Nemacheilidae; genus Triplophysa; species Triplophysa bombifrons. Next base: position 20,600,484 of record CM056452.1, read on the forward strand.
AAATGCATTTTCAGCAAACTACAAGACCACAGAAGTGAACTGACCTGTAGTAGACAGAGTTCCAGCACGAGCTGAGGTTTTGTACAGTGGTGCGTGGTAAAGGCTGGACTCAGGAACATAGTTCTGCTGGGGTTCAAAATGCACCACCGGAATCATGGGGTTCATCACTCTTGGCAAGGCATCTTCAATAACCATGTTAGTGTCATCCCAGCGACAAGCATCCATGAACAATCCATGAACCAAAATCCCATCCTCTATAGTGGGAAGCTATATACCAGACATAAGGAATGAATAAATCTGATTTCACAAGTTAATGAAGCACATTTTAATGTGGATTGATTTGTGAACCTGTGTACAATGCATTGTAATGCAGGATTTGCCAATTATTAGTATATTATTAAAGGAAGGGGCACATAGACTTAAATGTATATTAGAAAGAAATAAACTAAATATTGAATATTTTACTTGAACTCAGACTGACCTCATTGTCCATGTCAAGTTTTTTCCCTGCGCCGAGAGTTTGCAGAGCTTCAGTGACAAGTATCTGGTCTCTGTACACTGGTACCATGTTGAAACGAAAGTTAAGCTCATCAATAGGCAGGTTGTACTTGCGTGCGTGATTCTGAAGTGCCCCTAGGAGAGAGAGTAACATAAAAATGTGGGTTTAACACATTTTATCTTTCTGTTAGGATGCTCTTAAATTTGGTCCTACAGATACAGTGAGGAATAAATCCAAAGGATTTACTTACCTGTGAGGAATCCTTGAGGAAAAAAGAAGCCAGAAATCCAAAAAGATTTGGGCTGACCTCTTGTGATCCAACTCTGCTCAAACACACACACAAAGAGGGAAAACGAGCTCATCTAACAGCTACTTCAACTTTGTGAATTTCAAATGAAAAGAGTATATTACAGGAAAAGGGGTCATTCAAAATAAAACAGATGAAAGAAGCAGAAGAAAAACGGATTTTTTTTTAGCAGCGAAGAGAGATGGAGTCTTGGATCATTTTAGTTCAGACCCCATGTACGATTGTAAAGAATCAGTAACTGGAGCAGTGGTTTAGAGTCCTGCACCCGGTCGGGTGTACTGCTAACATCTGATGTAACAGGTGTAATAATTATTCATGTGTCATTTGTGGTTCGGATGCGGGTCGGGAAATAATACGCAGAACGCGGATCCAGTAGCCAAGACTATTTTGACACACCTCAGCTGATACGAAGACGCTTTTACATGATCCTGTGAATATTTGTGTTCAAGCTCTGTCTGAAGAGCTGGTTTCTAATTGCAGTTTGCTTTGCAATGTTGAGCATTATAGCCAATCACGTGCAACTGATGGACAGACCTGATCATACATAAAATAACATATTTTGTCTGAAATTCATTATATCCCTGTGTCCTCCTGGGGGGCCCCAAGATGGATCCAGGGGGTACACAGATTTTGTGGCATTTTATGAAATATAGCAATTTATCATAGATTCAATCAAACATCAGGAAAATAAGACCACCAACCCAAAGAATTGATGTCCCTGTTTTGGATAACTGAACAGGTTTTTGGTTTAATTAAATTTCTAAGTTAAAGATTACAAGTCTATATTTGGGGGGCCCAAAAGCAATGCACTCTACACAAAGGGGGCCTGACAACGAAAAAGTTTGAGAATCACTGAACTAGAGGGCTGAAGGTTATATTTGATGCTTTTATCAACATGACCTTGACAAAGAACCTCATGTCATTATTAACCGCCCCAGTTGGATTTTCTGAAAAAAACTTAGCAAAGAATGAACTGCGCATCTTTAACCGATGTGGATTTGACATTAGTATTAACATTCATAGATTTCGCTGAGATGTAGCTGTCATAGTGAGGCCACATGCTGCTAAAATACAAATTTCTCAAATTTACCTGTATCATTTTTAAACAGACATACCTCTATAAAAGCTGTGCGTAGGGTTAAATCTTTAACCCAGCTGCCCAGAGGTTTGAGGGATGGGTAAGCAGCACTGGACCAGTGATCTGGAACTTGGTTATTAAGGAAACTGTTATAGATCTTTTCCATTTCTTCTGACATCACCACTAGACCTGCTATTGCCTTCTGCAGTGTACTTAGTGAAGTCTGTTTGCAAAAAACAAACGCCACACGCACAAACATCAACATATGAACAGAATGTAAATAATTAACGATCAATACATCATTATCAATCACTTCTACAATCCAAAACCTGTTACTTACTTTAAGCACACGTAACAGGAAGTTAAAACGGTCCACTTCCTGTCCGAGCACAGTGGTTAGAGAGTTCACTCGACCATTCGAGTCTTGCAAGAATAGACTCTCCACTGCTTCATCCATATCCAGCTTCTCTGTTTTGATGGACAAACACAAACATCCAGGTTCACGAGAATGGTTCTGAAATGAATTAAAGACATTTAATTCAAGGATTGTGAGTAGGGAGCTCACCAGGGATTCTAGCCAAGATGGAGTCAGCCAGCTCATGGACCACCTCATCGTTACTCTTCCCTCCACCTGCTGATGATGATCGGGGTTGGACCTCCAGAATGGTGCCGATGAGCGTCATTGTCTCCTGTCGCTGTTTCAAAAAGATGCATGTGGTTGTTACATGCCAGGAGGTTGGTTATCTCTATTCCAATACTACAACTGCAGGGATAGTCCCTCTCGAAAAGGATTTCTATAACTTTATTGATTAAAAAATATGAAAATAAGAAACCTGGTAACCAAAGCAAAAGATTCAAAGCAAAAGTTAAATTAAACATATCCCATACATATTAAACATGTGCCCTTCACTTAAATGTTAAAGAATCTAATGTATGTTCACTTAAAATATGTAGATAATATAGATTTTTTGGTACAGACCCAATTTAAGTTTGTTACTCTTTAGTAAAGTGAGTTAAGAGTTACCTGAAAAGCAAGGTTGGCATTTTCATGCATGCCAAAGATCTCTGGATCATCAATCAGAGGCAGATTCTCTATATACTGCTTATAGTCAGTCAGACTGTCCGAATCAGGAGCAAAATAAATCCCTGCACATTAAAAAAGGGAACAGTGTGTTACAATGTTTACTGGTGTGTTGCTATGGTTTATTACCTTTCTGTACATCAAACAAGAAGAACCCATCTGAATGTCATGCCGGGAGTTGGCAAGCTGAATTTACGGCACAAAAAGAGCAATGTGTTCACAGTCATAGTGCAAAGAAAGTCAACCTAGGAGGAGCAAGTTGTCTCTGCATATTAAACTTAGACCGAATTTCTACAACACTATCAGTGCGAAATTGAAATGCAAAAATAATCAATATACGAATACACGTTTTTAATATACAGAAGCCCACTGAGGCCATTATTATTTTGCATCCTCAATACGATGACTTCTCTTCTAGAAAACTTGTACAATGTGATCTTGAGAAAACGAGACAGAATAATAATGATGCCTGACAGAGATAGCAAAAAACCCCACTTTATCTTTAATTTATCTAAGAGTCTGAATTCCAAATTTGGGACTTGATTAGTGAAGCAGAATCTGTGTCTGTATTATTAAGCAGCTTGTGTGTGTGTGTGTGTGTGTGTGTGTGTGTGTGTATACAGGTTTGACTTGTGAAGTCATTTTCATGTGTCCTTCACAATGGGGTGATTCCCCGAAATCTTGGTTTAAGATGTCAAACATGATCACAGTATGGTTTTCGGAAAAATCTACACATTTTATTTTATTCATTAAAAACAAGATATGACATGGTTGAAATCTAATTTAAAACCTTTAATTGACAGTATAACTCAGTTTTAAACATAAAAAAACCACCTTTAAATCTTCATTTCCGTAACCATGTAAAACTGTCAATCCTATTATATGTTCTGATAAAAAAGCAAAGGCGTGATGCCTAAGCAAGTTTTTAATAATAATAGATAATGAATTATTTAATACAGAATAATAATTAATCAATTACATTTTAATAGAAAATTAGACATGTAATATTTTTTTAAATGTGGAAAACTATCTGTATCGGTAATGAGAATGTAGTGTGCACATAGTGACAAGAGTATATTAGGCCGGAACTTTTAACCAAAAAATTGTAAAGTAATCTGTTAACCTGTTTGAAAGTTAAATGTCTTTCTTCATAAAAATATATTTGTGTGTGTGTAAACAGTCCTTTAAAATGTTACGGAGGATGAGAATGTCAATCATGGACACTTCTTTTTTTACACTATTTCTTCATTTTTATTATACATAAATATTCTGTCAATGTTATTTATTTTGTCATTTGAGAACATCCAATTGTTTTTTTACAGAATTTGTTCATTTTTTAATGGCCACGTTACGGTAATGAGACTTTTAGGAGAAAAGCAAATAAAATACATACGTTTTTCATCCATATGCTTAAATTATGCTTTGTGCAAGGTAGAGAACATCATTACTTTACTGCAATGTTTCAGTGGTTACGTGAGAATGACCCAAGTATACTTAAACATGTTACAAAATAACCAGCGGGACAATAGTAGGTAACCTCACTGGTAAATCCCCAAAATTTATCAAATCATGTTTTTATTTTTATTTTAAGATGTCAACAGGTTTACGTGATGGCTGCAAGCAATGTGGGAAACCTTTTTAAAGTGTAACAATTTAAGTCTATGAGTCCTGACTATCACGCTAGTGATTGTACCTGATTTAGAGTAGATGTAACCTTCTTCTAATGTGGCTGGAGAGAAAAAACCCTTAAGGATAGTGTGCAAGCATCGCTGATCCCAGGAATCTGTCACTCTGCCTCCATATGTAATCTCACCTAAAGAGAAGGTAAAGTACACACACACATATGCTGTAAACACATTGGCTGACTGCTTGCATCGCTGACTGACACCTTGCCAGGAATTAATGAGACAGTCTGACATTGTGCAAAGCTTCTTTAATGAGTCTTTTCCTCTCTAAAAACATTACTGGAACATTCTCTGGTAGTCCTGGCACGTCACAATTTAATAACACTTACTGTCACCAACTGATGGTCTGTAAAACCATGCATACTTAGAGCAATGCATTCCAAATTAGCTTCAAACTATTCCTGTGTTTGTACATTTTAAGATAGCAAATTTACATTTATGCATTTGGCAGACACATTTATCCAAAGCGACGTAAATTGCATTATCCTATACATTTGTTTCTAAGTACGTGCAATCCCCTGGGACTCAATCCAATGACCTTGGCGTTGTTAGCGCTATTCTTCTTATAAATCACAGGTGTCTTTTGAAGATAAAAAAACATGAAATGTATACAGAATTTTAAGTGAAGGAGTCAGTAAGTGAGTCTTGCTCACTTAATTGCAACAATGTAGACAGAAATACATTTATAAATGATTTACACAGACATTTGTTCTGCCTGTGTTTCAAGAAAAATTGCAAATTTATTATAAATAGTGTCACAAAAATTATAATAAAGGCTGTCATATGTAACACTCTTGTATTTTTATACGACTACAATAAGCAAATAAAAAAGAAAGTCCTATATTAAATATAAATCTTAAATAAGAAATGAAAAAGAAATGAAAATAAAAATAATAAACAGCAGAACCCTTTTAATTAATTTATTATTAATTGCCAATTTGTTTGCATCACATACTAAGAATGTGGTTTGCTGCTGTAATTCCTCAATTTACTCAAATTTATTAAAGATGTAAAAGAGGAAAGTTTCATCCACGCATTTGCATTCGACCCCCAAGTTCTACTTGTAATAGTTTATACAAACTGATAACTTTAGGTGCTGCAAATTGCATTCAACCTTCATATTTGAAAAGCCATTTCCCTGCAAAAATGATTTAAAAAATCATATTGAATCACGCTGATGTGCAGTCCAATTTCATGACTGAACTAGGTCATATGCACAATTGCATTGTTCTCAACTTCAAACATTTTTGTAGTGTACACGCACACACACACATACACACACTATAATGTGTAAAAGTCTGGAACTCTTATTAATGCTGTGAATAATATAAACACACACACACACCTGTAATGTATGTAAGAGCATCCCAGGGAATATGTCCCATCTGGCAGTAGAGATTCAGGTTAAGAAGAGCACACTCTCTGTCGCTGTCATTGAATTCATATCGGATGTTCCAGCCCAGAGGACCAAATTTCTTCCTTTCCTAGACACACGTGCATAAACACTTATAGCATAGACACACCAAAAAGATCTATGTGGGATTGTTGGGGTATCAAAAGTTTGCTACCAGTAACTGGAGATTATTTTTTATGTGTTAACCATACAATGAAACATTTAAAGGTGTAAAAAGGTCTGTGACGTTAGTACATAATAGAAACATCACAAATATTAAGCCTTAGATTATTATTTTCTGTCTTAAGAAAAACATAAGACTTCTCCCTGAGAACTTTTGGTACATGGCGATCCAGAGAAAAAAGTCAGAAGAATAACAATGTGTGGTGTCTGTGAGCTTCGGTATGTTTGGATTTTCTGTGTATATTGATCGCTTGCTCACTTAATTGCAACAACGTAGATAGAAATACATTTATAAATGATTTACACAGACAATTGTTCTGCCTGAGTTTCATTAAAAATTGGCAATTTATTATATATATATATAGTGTCACAAAATTGACACACTTCATGTTGATATATTAAAGGCTGTCATATGTAACACTCTTGTATTTGTATACGACTACAATAAGCAAATAAGAAAAGAAAGTCCTATATTAAATATAAATCTTAAATAAGAAATGAAAATAAAAATAATAAACAGCAGAACCCTTTTAATTAATTTATTATTAATTGCCAATATGTTTGCATCAAATACTAAGAATGTGGTTTGCTGCTGTAATTCCTCAATTTACTCATATTTATTAAAGATGTAAAAGAGGAAAGTTTCCATCCATGCATTTGCATTCGACCCCCAAGTTCAACTTGTAATAATTTATGCAAACTGATAACTTTAGGTGCTGCAAATTGCATTCAACCGCCATATTTGGCTATTCATGCAACCCTTGGGTCCAAACCTGAATGATGGCATGGAAGAAACACACTCCAAAGATGATCTTCCTCCATTTTCTGCCGAGGATGTGTTCCTCAAAGAACGAGCTTCCGATTTCAGTAAACGCCCGCCTCACATTGGCACGGAGACCCTTTGGAGGCTCATTAGTAACCTGCCGTCACATTAACACAGGCTCATTAATTTCCTGGCAATGCAAACGGATTAGCAACATAAAAGTTAGAGCTGCTCCAAACTGACAAAACTAACTTCCAGATGAATCTAAACTGTTTGGATGCCTTAGGGCCTTATTGGTGGTCGACCAATATGGGATTTTTAATGGCAGATACCAATATTGAGAAAGCAATGCGAGTGATATAACTTTAGTAAATGAGAGACATTAAGAAAAGTGTTAAAAACAAACTGTTAAAAGAGTTATTTTGCATTATTGTGCTTAGTAAGTGACATGTAGCTTAGCTTTAAAACAGACTTTAACGCATGAAAAGTTACACTCCACACATGATATTATGTTATTGACTGTTAAATATGGTTGATAATGTGTAAAAAAATTTATGAATTCATCTTAATTTGCATCTTAAATTCAGGACAAAACCCTAATGCATTATATAGCTAAGGGAAAGATTTATCAGCAGATGCCAATAACATGAAAAAAGTACAAATATTGTCAGATATTTAGGCCATGGCAAGATACATTAGTTTATTCCTATAGGCCCTATATTCTGCTGATGTTTCTTATTGTGATTTTGGTATAGCTGTGCTGTAAAAAAATAGGTTAATGAGCACAGGGGTGTAAAAGGGATTCTTCACCCGAAGAAATTTGCCCATCATTGACTCCCATTGTTTTTATTTTCCGTACTATGGGAGTCAATGGGGGGCAAAATTCTTCCTGTGTGTTCAGCAAAACAACCAGAGGTTTGGAAGAATCGGAGGGTGAATGTTTGGGTGAAGTATCCCTACGACCCTTTGTCGAGATTTGACATTCTTCTAAATATCTTCTAAATATTATGACAGAATTTTCATTTTTATGGGTGAGGAATCCCTTTAATGTGTACGGCTGAATAAAGTGAATAAAACACGACAGGCTCCATCATCATCATTTTTTCAGAAGTGTGTGATTGCATTAGTATGACTGAAATATGAAATTGTTTTATGTCCAGACATATCTCAGCCAAGGAATGATAAATTACAGGTGAAATATGGGAATATCATTGACATACAAAGCTTATATAAATTACATGTCGTGCATGTATTATGCTTCTGAATACATTGATGTATGTTTTCATGTGATGTTATGAAAAATGTGCATGCTTTCCGGAAAAAACGGTTTAAGAAAAGGAATAAGGTTAGTTACCTTGACAGAGTTTTGTAATACAGTGACAGGAAACACATCGGTAGGCATGGAGCTAAGAAACAGTCTGAAGTCCTCATGGATAACAGTGTCTGTAAAAAGACAACAGAAAAGAGGACAAAAATGACTTAAGTATGGATTAAAATGTACAACACACAGCATCAGCAATAGAAGGTAGAGAACAGGTCCAAAACAGGAAAGTCTGTTAAAACAGAACAAAAAAATCCAGTGAACCGAACACACAATACAAATATACTGATGAAAAAATATATATTTCAATGTACTGTATAGTCATTAATTTGTCAAGTTCATTTGGCAGATGAAGTAATCAGACAGATTTAGTGCATTTCCAGCAAATTCCGGTTTTTAGAATGTTCTGCCAAGTCCATAATATACAGTAATATCCATAAAGTTTTATAGACTAAATAAAGCATTAACAGTGAAATATATACACTTCAATAGTCATTTAAAGGTCTAGGCTGAAAGTATCACACACACATCCAAACTAACCAGGTTCATTGAAGGTTTTTATGAGCTCCTCCATTGCCAGCATCCATGACACAGCAAGGTGACAGTTCTGCAGAAAGATCCAATTGCCATTCTTGAGAGCTTTCAGAATCATCCGTTCTGCTATAGGTCCCTGACCCTGACCCAACGAAATGGATTTTACCCTGAAATACAACACATCAACAATAATTGCGATACCCTACCGGTCAAAGGTATGAGGTCACTGGATGTTTCTCATGATCTTTAAAATCGTGAAATCTGAAAGTGTGTGCTTATATGTTGAAATTATTTTTGTATACAAAAACATTGTGCCAACATATTAATCATTTCCATTAGAAAACGAAACCATTGGACAATAAAAATGTTTTTGAAATGCATGACTTGGACTAAATAACGAAGGAAAGCAGCCAATAAAACGCATTTAGGATGAGACCTCAAGAAGCTGGATGACGAACTGCCTAAAGTACATTTTGATGAATTCTAGGCAAAGGGTGACAACACTGAAGATACTGGAATTTCACAAGTTCACTTCCAATTTCCATTTCCAGACCCTTAACATTTGAACAGTATAATGTACGTTATAACTGTATCAGCTGTTTAAAAGGTGATGTAGATCTTTTGAAAATGTGTTTTCTGTGGCTTTGTTTTAACACGGTGTGTGAGTCATCTGTTGTTGTCAAAGTTGACAAGCACAAGTGGTTTGGGTGTACAAATTGTAGAAAGAATGAAAGAATGAAATTGGCAACAGCGTGCAGGGCTAGAGACAGTATCTTGAATTTGATTCATCATTTACTGGCAACTGGTATTGAAACCTGAGCAGACACTCAAGGCATGAGGAGAAAAATATCTGAAGATTAAAAACAAGCAGAAAGACAGCATTTTGGATCTGCACTAAGAATACAGCAGATGTACAAAAGGTGCTAATAGGAAAACAGGATGGGGATTAAAGATATCTAAATTTACATTTATACATTTGGCAGACGCTTTAATCCAAAACAAATTTGATCAGTATGTGCGTTCTTTGGGAATCAAGTCTATGACACTAGCTGGTTGAATGAGACTGGGATTTGGTGAAGGAGGTCATGACTGAGGGGAACTGATGTCCCAGCTGATGACGTTTGATGAATCAGTAAGGCATGCACAGACAAAAGGAGGGAATGATGTAGTGTAGTTTTGAATGCTAGCAGCTCGGCGGTACTAAAAGAAGAAAGGGATATGGGATTAGATGACGGATTTGAATGTAGATTAAAAAAAGTGTAGAAGTCCACCAGAGAACCCCAGAACTGGAGACATGATGTGAAGAGACTGCAAATAAAATCTCTTTTAATACACAGCACACATTTTTTCTTGTTTTGCATGTCAAATGTTGACCTTAAAAAAGATTTCAACAGAAAAATCACAAAAGCTGTTTTTGATCGTATTTTCAACACAGTTGAGGCTTTTGCTGTCTGGATTGCTGAGTTTTTTTTTTCTCAAACAAACCAGTCAATTCAAGTGGTTTAACTTCATTTTCCACATTTAGCATTTTCAAATCTCCCGTGTTCAAAATCAAATCCTTAATGTTGGTGTTTTTAATATGGTTTAAGATAAACCAAGTCCAAATGTATCAGTCAATGACATGTTTTCTTCATAAAGATCCAATGTGTATTTTTTGGAGGATTTATTGACAAAAAATCAATATAATATACATAAAGTCTTCAGAGGTGTAAAAAGAACTTACATAATGAAGATTTATGTTTCAATTACCTCAGATCGGCTGTATATATCTAAATTCACCGCGGGTCCCCTTATATTTGGAAATTGTTTTTTCTAAAGTAGCCCTTAATTGCTCTACAAAGCATGATTTTGTAAAAATCCTTTGGCAAACAAGTGAAATGCAACCAAATCTTAGTCCTGTGTCAGTCGCCATAGTGCTTCGAAAGGGAGGGTAAGGGGTGAAGTGAGCCATTGGTTGCAATTCCTAACCACACCACTAGATGCAGCTACATTTCATACACTAGACCTTTAAAACAGCAGTTTACCAAAGACAGACTCAAAAATGTGCTTGCCTCAAAAATGTAACCAAAATGTCGCACAGTACATCATGTAGTCCAAGCTGGTGTGATTAAGTGGAGGTGGGGACTAATTTGCATATTTATGAATCTACATGATAGGCAAAATACAACAAGGCTGTAGAGTTACATTCAAGCTATTTTGTCTCTGTATTAAAATTCATGCATTTGACTAATTTAACATTAAAACCCTGTTCTGCCCTTATTCTTAACCCTGTGTCATCTCTCTACGCTTAGAAAAAGCAAAATACCACTTTTACGATTCACAGCCAAAGTTTTCGCCTTTTTAACACTCAGATCTTGTATCCGAGTTCCTATTCTGTATAGCAGTGAATAAAAAAATATAGCAAATGTCACATTTTTATCAGTTGACTGCAAATGCAATTTCATCAAGACTTTTGACAGTATTTTTATGGCGAAATTAGGTTATTATTGAAACACAGCCTGTGAAATATCACCTGAAATATCACTTATAAATGAAACACACTGTGGACAGGCGGCTTGCTGCAGGGTCATGACAGAAAATCTTTGGCACCTAGTATTTTGTTAATAGTACAGAATGCATTAAATCGAACAGTTTGTATACATTACCGGTCCTGGTATTCTTTCTCATTGGCGAACCGTTGAAACGCTCCCATTGGATCTGAGCCTGTGCTGAGAATGAACACTAGAGGAGTGGAAGGAGAAATATCTGTGTATAGGGTCGCCAGATCCACAGGAGGATTCTCCACAAACTGTTGTCCCAAACAACTGATAACAAACTCAGTCACAGCAAATACAACCTGAAAACAAACAGAATCAGAGATATGATTTAAACTCCAGATTTACCGATATATCGGCAGATATCACTCTTGAGTAAGCAGCTATTTGTATCAGTGGAAAGATTTATTATTGATGCATTTTTAATTTAAACCATTCTGTACAATAACATTTCAAGGGTAATATATAACCACCCAAGTAGATTTGATCAAAAACATAATGAACTGTATTTTTAACGGAGTGTCTATTTGCACTGAGTACAAATAGTCCGCCTTGTTGGCAGAGACTATTTGCACTAGCTCCGCCCACCAATATGTGGTTGGAATAGAGAAAATTTAACATCGTGTCTACATCAACGTCATTTCAAACAGTGACTCCAGTGGCATAAATTGTAAAGTCTGCATAGATTTAGCACTGGAAACTGGGGTTCTAATCCAGCTCTTGCTGAAATCTCTTTTTTCCCGTTTCTATCACATAACAGATCATAAAGGTATTTGTTTTCAATCAAATTGGTTTTAAGACGTAAATTCAGTTTTAATTATAAACTAAAGGCCTTTGAAGTTGTTGAACAAAGGCACTGTGGCAGACCATCCACTCACAAAAAGAACGTTTTTATACATTAACGGTAGGAAATTTATTAAATATCTTCATGGAACATGATCTTTACTTAATATCCTAATGATTTTTGCCATAAAAGAAAAATCTGTTATTTTTGGCGATTACTAAAAAATTTCCCGTGCTCCTATAGACTGGTTCTGTTGTCCAGGGTCACATATAATGATTTACACTCTGTTATTATTGCATAATGTTTAATGTACAACAATACTGTGGTGCAAATAGTACATTAACATTTAGTCATTTAGCAGACAATTTTATCCAAAGTGACTTACAAATTAGATAAATAGGAATAAATAATAAACGATAAATAGTTACGTTATCTGCCACTATTTATAACTACTATTTCTGCTTAATCCAAAGAAAATACAGCTATTTGCGTTTAGTGTAAAAAGCATATCGCTAAGAAATGTCGCCATTTTTAAGTAGTGTAAACAGAACCTACAGTTATTTAAACTTACAGTAAATAGCATATGTAGCTATTTTTACTTAGTGTAAATAGTATCGATTGCTATTTTTCATGTTCTACAGTTGCCATTTTTTCAACCCCATTATTTTGCCCTTTACCTTCTCCTCCATAAAACTCTTGATAAGGATGAGCTTCTGAAAAGCACCAAGCCGTTGATCCCAATGACCTCTGACCTGTGGTTGCTTTCCAGAGGGTGTGTCCTCTGAGTAAGAGGGCAGGGCAGTGACATACCCCTCCCACTTCTCTGGGTTAACTGTTACCTCTAGTTTCCCTGCAGGTAGAGAAAGCATTGAAAAGCAAAACAAGATTAATAATTTCCATGTTGTGATCCATAACATTTTGAAACTTTTATGGCTATGAGCCAATGATGTTCTGTACTAAAAAGAATATACCCAGTCTGACAGTTATGGGTGTGGCTATCATTTCTTTCTTAATGCCTTTAAAGCATGCCAGTTGGTCTTCTAGATTACAACAAGTCTCCCAGGCAAAATCGGTTAACCATGGTACTTCTGGCCTTTCGGGAAATTCCTGTCGAGGAGGGATACACAATTAAAATGTTTTATTGCATCTTCATTCTGATACATGTCTCAAACCATCTCCATTCAAACAGCATGAATTTTAGATTTTGATAAAGCAACAGTCATTGTTGATTCAATTGTCTAACTGGCGAGAAACATTGGAGCAGACTGCGATGCAAACTCAAATATGATTCCAACCAAAGATGATAATTATTAGAGGCAGTGATGGACAGTGGCCTTTACACCTAATGACAGAAGTGGAGAAATTACACAACTAAATTCAATTTGTGTGCACCGAGCAGATTTTTCCATCTTTTGAGCAGAAAAATATCCATGCACAAGTTGGTGCCATGATTCTATGTTATTTATAGAGGTTTTTTTGCCTCCTACATTTTGAAGAATGATGATAACAGAAACGTTGGTACCATTGACTTGCATTGGCTTGCATTGGCTTTGTGTCCATGCAATGGAAGTCAATGGGTACCAATGGTTTTTGGTTTCCAACAATTTTGGTTTCTTTTGTGTTCTGCAGAAGAAAGAACATCATACGGGTTTGAAATGACAAGATGGGGAGTCATTTATGACAGAATTATTTTTTTTGTGTAATCTACAACCTATAAGTGGTTGTTATGTTGTATGGTCCACCTGGTCTGTAAATATACCTTGGGCCCCACCTTCAAAAAAAACACAATGTCTCTCCTAAACCAGCCAAACAATTTCAGATATAGTTTCTGTTTGTCGCAAAAACTGCTGGAGGAAATATACAGTACAGTGAAGTTTAACACTTAGTGTTTCGTTAAAAACATGAACAATAATTATACTAATGCTTGTCTTGGCAGGCACCAACGATAACAGAAAGTCTGACGGCTGTACAACAGATTCTATTCATAGCCTTGCAAAAGTGCATCGGTTCATCGCGCATTAACACAACATATCAGCATGCTGCATTAAGGAAATGCCTTTTTAATGGCAGACAGCAGAGCCCCCTGAGGAAAGAGAAAAAAATAGCAAACGGCTCTACAATCCAGCAATTAACACAATTAAATCTCAGTCATGGCTAGTTGATTATTTTCAGATGTCTCTGTTGTAAAAGTGTCACTTTAAATTGTAGTTTAAAAGAACCAAATAGAACACAGATGATGGCATATGTTTTTCAATCCCCCACCTTCTCCATGCCTCCAGCCCCTCGCAGGAAAAACTGCCACTCCTGCTGGGAGATATCTCTCCTCTCCATCATGATCTCCACGCACAGCATGAAGCTGTAGATGGTCTTGTGCTTCTCAAAGAGGCCACGGGACACGTTTGTGTAGGCGCTCAACAAAGTCTGATCCAGTAGGATCTGTAGTCTCACGCTTAGATCTCTGTGCCTCTCAGCCGACTCGATAGTGTTGTTGAACAACTGCGAGAAGAGACAACAGGTATAATACATCAGGACAGAGATTCACTGTAAAGTTATTTTTTCACATATTTATGATTCTTAGCTAAGCTTTAATATATAGTTCCCTTTAACTTTCCACATTAAAAAAGTACATATTGCTTAATAACTCATATTTGGGCAATTCCAGCATTATGGATGTGACATTTTCAATGAAAACTTGAAACATAAGTTTTCAAGTGAATGTATTTATTACCAATATATTGAACCATCTGTCTATATTTTACTAAACCCCTGATGATAGAGTCCAGACATTAGAAAATATCGGTCTAAGCACGAGTTTTCTATTTTCTATAAAAATAGAGAAAAAGTCATGTGACAAAAAAAATCACATTTCTGAACGACAAAAAACTTAGTAGGATTATAGTGAATTAAAATGTGCAAACAAGAAGCAACAATACCCAACAAATAGAGAAGGGATGGCTCTTTATAGAACACAAAATGGCTACTATATTTTTATTTTCATTTGCCCAGTTATGAGGAATATGGATGTTATGGTTGTGACAATTCGTTTATGGATGTGACCTTTCACTTACCTGTCAATGGAAAATTACGTTTAAATGTTAAGAGAGACTTTACATGGGTATTTAAAGCACCAAATATTGACATCTGACCTATCAGTATGGTGAAAACCTTTGGTAAAAACATTTCTCTCAATCTCTCAATTTTGACATTTGAATGGAATTGCTCATACACAGCACTTATGAGCTCTACAAGTAAAAAACTACAATTACAAATTTAGACAACTTCGGTTTTGTCAAAGTATAGTACATGATATTGAGTACAGTAAATTTTCAATAATACCCTTTATTCTGAGACCCGGTATTCTATAGTTTCTATATATTTTCCATATGTTCAGTCTTTCTAAATGCATGTACAGTAAAGCTGCTTTGGAACAATGCAAGTGTTATAGGAAGAACTTCGAATTGAACTATTTCTACAAATAATTATATAATTTAGCTGTGTTTTGCCTACATACAATGTATATGCATCAGGAAGTTACCTGTTTAAAATACTTTAGGGAGAACTGATACATGGGATCAATCTCAGACAGGCTGGCAATGACAAAATACATGATGGAGCCGCGCGTCGCAACCGGACGATACTTTTCTCTGGCTGTGTTGATCATCTCCTCTGTCGTCTCTGCCTCCACCAGTCGAGACTTAATGGCCTGAGATGTCACCTGATCCAGTGAGAAGAAGAAATGTTTGCGATCACACGTCCTTAAAGTAAAAATGTCACATTCACAGACGAATGCAATGTCTCAGCCTCCTGACATGTTTTTAGAAAGCTAAAAATGCACGACGAGCTGTAAAGCAGTGCACACTGAGGAGCAATGTCAGTGTCAGAGATACATGAGGCGAAGAAGTGGTGTCAGACAAAGACGGAGCTGTTTCTGTCTGTATGACAGATATTTCATTCGATATGGCTTCAACTTCCATCCATTTATCCATGTGTCTCCCTCGTTCAGTCTTTCATCACTCTCCGTGGGTGGTGGAGGGGTAACAGACTGTGATGTGCAATCTACAGTAGCCTCTGATTTTCCCGTACGCTCAAATTATGTATCTGACAGTGCAGACAAAAAACTTATTAAATTAATTGAAATTGAAATCTATAAATTGGAAATATCCTTGTTTCTTAATGTTTTTTAACAAACAAGTAACAAAGCCTATCAGAGTTGTGCCAATACACCACAATACGTCTGGTCCTCTAGTTTAGACCAAAACATCTGATCTCTGATCTTCACTTTGAAGCCGGATCAGTAAAAAACAAGACCCTCATAACCACCTCACCCCAAACCACTGACCTTTGATTCTTGTAAAGTATGTACAAGCTCCTCATTGTCAAGGATGTTGCCCTCGGAGGTAAAAAGCAGTTTAAGGATTCGGTCCTCAGTGACCTTCAGCTGGTTCCGGTCTGCATTGATGCGAACTATCAGCTGATTCCTCTGCTCCTCTAGGTCAGGACGCTCAAGACGGACTACATCACTAGACATAGAATAAAAAAATTAAAAGTAGAAAAATGTTGCTCTGCTCTGACCAAATAACATATGGTGTTATTCCTAAAGGCTAAAAAGCTTAGGGCTAGTTTGTATAGGATATAATGGGGGGCATGAGGCATCTCAATAGAACATGATCCCAAACGATAGAAATTGCGAGGATTATAACATCTTCCTTTCCAAAAATAGCAACCTTTGATTCAGTTGCTCTCATCTACTCTAAGTGAAAAAGTTGGACTTTTGAAGCCGAGGGCTTTTTACATTTGACACAGACTTTTTTGTTGCTACTAAAGTCTCCAAAGCAATTGATTCATTAGAATCTGTAGATTCAAAGAAATCAATTTATCTCAAGCAGAAACCAAATGTATGAATTATGAATCCTCTGTCAAGTTTTTTGGTGTTTTTAAATTTCTCTAATGGCTCTGGGTCTCAAACTTTTTCGTTGTTAGGCCCCCTTTGTGTAGAGTGCATCGCTTTGTGGCCCCAAAAATAAAGACTTCAAATCAAAGTCATGTAATACTAGAACATCAATTATTTTGGTTGGTTGTCTTATTTCTAAGATGTTTGATTGCCTAAAATTTATGATCCATTTCAAAATGTTATAAAATGCCACAAATTCTGTGGCGCCCCTGGATCCATCTTGATGTCATGGTTCCCTCTGTTCTTCCCGTGTTTTCCCCCGGAATACATTTCCCACAATCAGTCACGCTCCCGCACCTGTGTCTCATCTGTTATCCCCACACCTGCCCGTCATCAGCCTCATCACTAGTGGACTATTTATACTTATTCTGTTTGCCCCATCCTTCCCTTGCTGTTTGGCTCTCGACGTTGTGTCGAACCGACAGAATGGTGTTTGATCTTGAGAATGTCACGAAACGTATGGTGAGAGAACCCAAATGCAGGCAGTGAAGGGTTAACAAAATACTTTAATTAAATGGACACCAAAACACAAAACAAAAACCCATAATGGGGTAAAATAACGGGGATAACAGAGACAGCCAAAGAGGAACGAAAAACTCACGGAGGGAAAACCAACTGTAACAAAATCAACAAGGATAACAAACAGGAACAGGGCGCTGGAATAGAACGCTGCGACACAGCTTAGGGATTAATCCTTGATACAGCAGTTCAGACGAGGAAGCGGATATCAAAGTTACAAGAACAAACAAGCACAGGACAGAGAATACAAGGGCATTAAATAGGGAGACGAACAAAGGATAATTAACAATAGGCAGGTGTGGGTAATAAAACACTGAAGGGAAGCTAACGAGGAACGAGAGGCCATAGAGGAGACACGAGAAAGCGCATGACAGCCAATATCTAAGCCATGCCATGTCCTTCTCACACAAAACCCTAGGCTATGCCATGACTCCACTGCAAGAACAAGACTAACCATGACATGATAGCGGAATCATGACAGAGAACCTATCATCTCCGATTGTACTTTTTAAATGGCCAATGAAGTTGGCGAATGGCGTGGCATCTGAAAACATCTACTCCCTGTCAGCAGCCGAACAAGAAGTGGCAAGTGGCCCTGACGGGGGCAGCCCAGGGAGGGCCAGGACAACACCACCGCTGTCGAGCCGCACTGGGACAATCCCTACCTCGTCCCAACCTTTTGGGCCTGGCTCTGAGAGCATCCTTCCTCCCTGGGCATTTTCAGCATGCAGCTGGCTCTATCCAACGTTGCGTCATGCCGATTCCGCAGCCTTCAGGACTCTCCATTCAACCGTGCGTTATGCAGCGAAGACTTAAGGCAGGTAAATCAGCAAACCCTCTCATCTCTCCAGGGCTCTGCCCCTGGCGAGGCAACCGTGCTGCCAATCACAGAGCATTCCCCCACGGGGACAGATCTTGCAAATCAGGGGTTGCAGATGTCCCAACTAGTTCCTCTGTCACGGTATCTGGGGGCCTGGTGACAGCTCCCCAACCCCAACCAACTTCTGGCGAAGGGGGTGATCGGGGCCGTCCCTCTGGCCGAAATGTCTTCAGGGTTTTACTGCCCCATCCTGGATCTGCGCACTCTGAACGAGAACCTTCACAGGCTCCCGTTCAGAATGTTGACGCAGAAGCGCATCCTGGCGTCTATCCAACATCAGGATTGGTTCATGTCTAGATTCTGCGACAGCACAGACCGTTCCTTCGGTTTGCTTCCAGGGTCGAGCATACCAGTACAAGGTCCTGCCCTGCCTGCCTAATGTTCCTCACTCTTGGTTTCCCGTAGAAAGCATGGACACCACCGCTTCTGTGCATTCCTGTTGGGACCCCGCTCTACTACTTCCATGAAATCTCCCCACTGGTGAGACCATGTATGTTTTCAACATTATTCTCCCTACGCCAGGTGTGGTCTCCGTAGCATTCTCCCCTCAGGCGAGTGGATAGCGCTTCCCAGTGTTCCTTAGTGTCGGGCAACTATCTTGTCCTAGAGTATCAAAGGCCACCACCTGTACTTCTGTGAGTAACTGCCTCTCGTCAGGATCCAGGCATTGATGTCTTACTACAGCACTGGAAGGTTACGATTCGCGGTTGTACACACTTGTGACTCGCCCAGGCTGCCCAGTGTCGCTCCTCTGGAACTTGTGACGCGGCGCCGTGCCGTTTCGTAAAGGAACCCCATTCTGTCGGTTCGACAAAACATTGAGAGACCGACTGAAAGGGAATGAGTCCGCTTTAGCAACAGGGAATGCGTATCAGGTTCCTCAGCCCAAAGGTGAATGAATGGGTACGCAATCTTCCTTTTTATACCCGTATGCACGGGGCGGAGACTGGCCATTCACCAACTTCATTGGCCTTTTAAAAAGTGATGATAGGTTCACAAGATCAAACCCTATTCTGTCGGTTCGACACAACGTATCGTTCCCTCCATCAGGGAACTGAGGTTACATACGTAACCAAGAAGTTGTCCAGAATTGTTTGATGTCAGTGTGTCTATTCTCTATGTTATCTAAGTGTTTTGACTCTGTTAATGAATCTCAATCTTGTGTAACCTCCGTTGTTTCCCTGACACACGGCGCCCACAGTTGAGAACCACTGTCTCAGGGCATGAGGACATGATTTAAACCTTTTTACATATATTTTTCTGAGATTTTGAGATCAGACCTTCTTAAGAGGACAACATTTTTGTTTTTAACTGAAGAGATACTAATTTAGTCATAAGGCATCTCTCTCAGGGTCCTGGAGCTCTGAAAAAGTATGTTTCTCCATCCAATAAGAAAAAGTAATTGGTATTGTTATGTTGTGGACTGCTTTTACACATGTAATCTAAGGTTTTAATCAAGTGGTTAGGTTACTAGTATTATTTTTCCCTATTTCGTGAACTTTTAGTTTTAGTATAAAATAATGTCCCTAGTGCTTGTTTTCAAATTAAAGCAGAATATACATTTACATGTATGCATTTGGCAGACGCTTTTATCCAAAGCGACTAACATAACATTATCCTATACATTTATACTTAGGTATGTGCAATCCCCTGTGATCGAACCCACAACATGGCATTGTTTACGCAATGCTCTTAACACTGAGCTACAGGAAAGAATAGTGAATTGTTGTGAATAGTTGGATTGGAGATGGTTTACCTGAGGATCTGGTCTTCTAATCCAGACTTGGTAACGGTGAAGTTGATGATGGTCACTTTGATACACACCTGAGGAAGAGAATAAGACCCGGAATGATTACAGACTTGTAGCTCAGGTGTCATTCAATAAGAAATACATTTTTCCTTGATCCATCCATTTTCTACACAGCTGATTCAGGGAGGACTGGAGTGTATCCCAGTTTATTTTGACCACCTATATGCAATTTCAAGTCTCCATTTCATTTGTATGCCTTTGAAATGTGGGGAAACTAAAGTACCTTGCTATTACCTGTTCCATGCACACCCCTCGAGATGTAACAGATTTTTTCTTAAACCTCAATCTCATACAGGCCTGGTTTAATTAGCCCTACAGTATGTGCTATACATTTATCCAAATCGGTTTGTCAGCACACCTCATCTCCCTTACTTAAGTGGAAATGACACGTCTGTCTTGTCTCTAATGCTGAAACTTATTGAGCCGTATCCCCTTTTGACAAGGAACCATATTTGGCGACACATTCTCTGCCAACCACAACTGCTCTTGACCACGGCCCTGTCTGTTATGATCGGCAGGGCATCGTCTCTTGGCAGGTGCACTCTGATCCGCATCCACCCCAGAATACTGGGAGAGGTTATTTGGCACAGAGCCGTGGCACGTTTGGTGTAGGACCAATGTGGTGGCACAACAGATATGTGAAGTGCTGGTGCCAGACATGTACACTTCCCAACAGTGCCAAATCCATTTGACCTTTACCGGGTGCCAACCTGGACCCCGCAATGGTTTCAAAATCCCCCCTGCCATTTACATAACATTTTGAGAGCTTTTAAATAGCAAACAAATTAGACAAAGAAACGCTAATGAAAGACAAACAGTCATTACAAGTACAGTAGACTTTCAATAGACCATGAGGGTCTGACATTTGTATGATCTCATAAATGATTATAGTCACATAGGTTCTCTGACTAGAGACAATAGAACGCATTTTACATTTTGTCCACACTGGATGCGGCGCATCGCAGCGTGTACGGTGTAGACACAGTGTTAACTGTTTAAATTCATTTTAAATAATTTTATTATCATTTTTTTACTTTTTAAATTCCTTGTTTTTACTGATGTGATTATTTTTATGATTATTTTAATTTTTTTTATGTAAAGCACTTTGAATTAACATTGTGTCAGAACTGTGCTTTATAAATAAACTTGCCTTGCCTTAATTCTCTGGTAACAAATTTTTAAATGTGTCATGGCTGTTTAGCAGAATTTACTTATTTGTATAGATTTTTTGTTGTTTTCTCTCTCTTTGAACACAAATACAAACCCACCTCGGGGAGGTAGTGGGGGTTGGCCATTTTGGTGGTCATGTAGAACCGGAAGTTTTTATCATAGTCAATATCAGAATCACCCAGTCGAATCAGCGTTCTGCCACCTGACACAAACGTCTGCTTCAGAAGAATGGGTTCCAATGCAGGGTCCAGAGTTTCTTTCAACTGTAAACACACACATAAAAAAGAAATGAAAGATCTTTATTTTGCATTTATGATAAAGATCATTCTGACCGCTCAATTTAAAATTGACGTTAGATCTGCGTATACTCATGCAATCTTTCTCCTAATATTCTCTTAAAATAGATATCGGGGATAACCTTCTGTGTATGCCTCAGTTGTCAGCAGTCAAAACAAACATGACTGAAATGAGATTCGTGAGAGAATCACATCTGGCAACAGTCAGAACTAATAAACTCACAACAGAATCACTCATTTACAAATGAATTAAACCATTCAGTCCAACCAAAATTCCCTGATATAGAATATTTAACATTTTTGTTTTATTTTTCAAGCGGTGCATACATAATACAATTTCATATTTCTAAACCTTGGAAGTTTATCTTAAGGTAAACATGGACGCAACATATGAAGGTTCAAAGGTTACCTCCTCCAGCAGTACAGGCATGCCCAGCCGGATGGCGTTTTCAAGTGTTCGGAGGAATCCGGCGTCTGTTAGCTTGATCACTTTAAGACCGTTCTTTGTCTCTTTAGAACGTATCCACCGGTTTGCCTAAATACAAAACACATACAAATAGCTATTTGCTTTTCATGACACAATATATAAAATACTTCAAAAATTTGCATTGAAATCTGCATACGTTCATATAAAGTTAAGAGCTATGACATTTTTCGAGTCATCAGTTCATGTGTGTACAACCAACATACAGCATACATAGGAGCATCTCTAAATGCACAACCTGTCTAATCTTGATGAAATAAATGCAACTCCTGTCAGCTACAAACAGGCACAGGCTCACAAAAATGGGCATGTAGAAGATTGGAATGGAGACGGCTGATGGTGAGAGTAAAACACAAACGACAAGAAAGAATAGAGTTGGAGAGGGGTGTGACAGACAAACGCCAGACATTAATGAAAGCGGAATGGCTGGAAAGAGAGATATTTGTTTGGTAATGCAAGGAGGCTGATGATTGTTTTCCTGTTTGCTATGTGAAGCCTGTTCTTCGTACAATCGGAAAGCATTCCGCTGTCAAAAATGCCCTTCAACTGACGCCTTTATTTACTTCCTGATGTCACAGAGGCTGTGAAATGCAAAATAGGAACCCAATGGGAATAGCTCTGTTAAGGTGTCAAGAAATGTTTGTCAAGCTTCTTCCAACAAGTCAGTCTAAATTTAGCTTCATGTTATTTGCCATCTCACGTCTGTCTCCAAACAAATATGACTATCAAGGAATTTTGTTAGCACAGCTAAAGTTCATGTTCTATTCTGAAAAAGTGTACCTTTTCAAACAGCTGACTGTTTAACAGTCATGTATAAATCTTTATCGCATAAACAATGAATTTACTTTTCATTTAAGTGAAGAACGACGCTTTTCAAGACCTCACATTTATTAATGCAAGCATCTTTTTGTCTGGTTTCATAAGAATTGATAAAAGATATTAACTGAAGTAAAACTTATTTACTTTGAAATAAATATTATTATGGCGGGAATCATTATAAATAACATTTAAACATTATAAATAATCCTTTATGAAATTAATGTATCATTAATGAAAAATTTATTTGTGTTAACATTGATTTCTTTCATTTCACTTGGACTGAATTACACATTATTGTCATTACTTGCAAAGGCTGTCTATTTGAAGATGCTAAAATCTAACAATTTTGATGTAATTTGAATTGTTTATATACAACAAAAAGTGAAATTTTAAATAACAGTTTTAATGAATTACGTTTATTCTAAAAGCTATGACAATTTAAAGACAGAATAAAGAACCTCAACTTTTGAAAGATAATGTAAAGTTAAAATGTGTATTGGAACAAATGAGCAATGTGCAAAAACAGTTTAACAAACCTACAGTACATGATGTACCATAGTATTGTTAAATGCACACGACAGATGCAGTGTTGAATAGTTTTGGAATGTGAGGTGTATATTTCATAATTTTATTAGTGGTTCCTTAGCAGTGTGCCTAATTTGGTGGGATAATACCAAAACACAAAAACACAGAGCTAAAATAAATGGAGAATAAATTAGGAAAGATGCTGTCAACTAATGCTGTCATGAGACTGAAAAACACCATGTAGCAGCTGTTCTGCCTGTCAGAAACAGAACAAACTTGTTCATATTAGTAGCAGCTTCCTTTCACCATTAAAATAAGCTGCTTTTCGAGGGAATTGATGGAAAGGTTCCAAACCCTTTAAAAAAGAGATTCATTTCATGCTTATCTGAAAGCTACTGAATATTAACAACCATCCTGTTTAGTGCTATTGAAAAAGATAACAAATTGCATTATTTAATAAGCATTTGCTCTTGAGACATCACTAAGTTTAAATAAAAGCCACACTGTTTTAAGAACCATGCATGGAAAGGTCACCTGATCCTGAGGATCAATCATGAGCGGCCAGCGGCGCCCGCG
Organism: Triplophysa bombifrons; assembly: GCA_029783895.1. Taxonomy (NCBI): domain Eukaryota; kingdom Metazoa; phylum Chordata; class Actinopteri; order Cypriniformes; family Nemacheilidae; genus Triplophysa; species Triplophysa bombifrons. The sequence continues at coordinate 20,624,676 of CM056452.1, forward strand.
CATCACAAGGATTCCGTTCTCTGTCGAGACGGTATCCCGCGGCAACCCTTCCGCATTCCAAAGCCGGATCTCGTAGGGGTCTCCGAGAATGCTGATCAGACTGAAGTTTTTACTGATTGGGATTTCCAACTGTTGACAGCGTGTGATCCAGTGATCTATCAGCTACATGAAACAAAACATGTGTTCTCATTTACACATAGTACAACCCTTTTATAACACAATATAGCTTATTGAATCTACTTTTGATGCACTGGCTGAACTACACCCAGCATTATAACCAATAAACACATAAAATGTATCTAAAAATAGTTAAGATTCATAAATATCTTAACACTAACCTTTGCTAGTTCAAGTTTATGAAAAAGTGCTATTTCATATAATAAAAAAAGTCTGTTATCTAGGAAAATCACATTGAATAAAAATATAAATGCCAGAGATTTAAAAAACAATTGCATAATAGCCTATATTTAGTTTTATAGTTGATCCCACAGATGTAAAAACCTGTCAGTGTTCATTATGGGGGAATCTGTTTCAATGTTATAGTTTGATCACCTAGAGTACCAAAAATATGAAGAAACATGATATACAGTCATGGATGGAAAGACAAGTTCCTGCAAGGCATATTAAAATGTACTGTAGGTAAAGATATGTGATGAGAATGTTAAGCTAATGAGAAATGACTGAGATCTATTAATACTCTACCAATTGTCTGTAATGAGAGGTGAAGGCTCCATAATAAGCCACACAGGCTGCAGCAATGAAAACATTTCCGATGACATTGTGAATCTCCTGTTCAAACAGAGCGATGCTTTCCTGCCATCGCACCTGCTCATCTCCCAGAGCAGACGTTAACTTCCCCGACCGACCCAGACGTGCTTCAGTCAGGGCCATGGTTGTAGCTACACACACAGACACAGATGTACATAAACACAATGTATCCACATGTAAATGCCAATTGAGTAAAAAAATGTCAATTAAATCAATAAATTATTTTTCCAGAAAATAGTTATACAGTACATTGTCATATGATATTAAAATAATTGACCTTCTCAAAACCCACAAATGTTATTTCATTCTCTATTTACCTTACCCAGTAAACAGAACTTTCCTTTAACATACGTTTTTGGTTTGGATTTGGTTATTTTTTGGGAAAGTTGCATGGTGGTTTTTAAAAATAACCAGACAATAACTTATACAGAACGTTCCCTCGTGGTTCTTTTTTTAATTATCTTTTGCAACCAGAAAATTATTTTCCCAGAATGTTGGAGGGTTTTAACAACCCCAAATCCCTTATACAGAATGATCCCTGACAAAACAAAACCACCCTGCTTCAACGTTCTGGTAACCAGAAACAAACCTTAAAAAATAACATTCTGGGAATCAAAAACTAACGTTCTTGGAGCCAGAAATTGTAAGCTGGGTTATGCCCTGTTTCTAAATCCCTTTATATAGCATCAACACATTGTTTTCTTTTACTGCTGTGCCCTCTTTAAATGCTTGTAGTGACACACTTCAGTAAATTCAATAATTGTCAATTTTTGGAAAGTCATCTCTCTCTCTCTCTCTCTCTCTCTCTCTCTCTCACCCAACCCCTCTTTCTCAGCCACGCTGGAGTCAAACTGCTCCTGCAAAACTTTGATTTGGTCTTCCACTTCCTTCAGTTTCTTCTGCTTTTCTGTCAAGGTAGACATTGTTGCGTCCAACTCGGCCTTATGAACAACAAAAGAATCAAAAATGAGTTATTGCAGTAAGCAGTTACAATAACCAACAAACCTGATGAAACGAATGTGCTAACCTGAGCAGCATCCAACTTCTGGCGTTTGGGTCCGACCTCTTTCAGAACTCTTGAATATAAATCCAATGCTCTAACCCACATGCACAAGGATTTGCATGCCTTAGACACCTTTTCAACTTTGTCGGGCACAAAGTCTGGATTAGTGATGTATTTCTGCAGCTTCTGAAGGATCTGAGGTTTGATATTGTCCTTCTCGTAGTCCATCAATTTTTTTAGGAAGTTGGCTTCACCCAGGAGCTGCTTTGCACTGCCCCAGTCTGGCCTACGTGGTGGAATATACAGGTAGAGGTGATATCAAAATCAACGAATTTTCCACACAAATAGCCAGAAAAGCCGGTCTAAATGTATACATTAAATGTGTGTAAAACATTCTTGAATTAAATTCCTCTGTTCATTTAAAATGTGGTATTATATTTTATGCAAACATGGGTTGAAAACAACCTATTATATTTTTAGAACATAATGAATTTATTTTTGATTTATATTTTGAATTTCTTTTGACAAGTGATGATAGCTGCCGGTATATACACTCACCTAAAGGATTATTATGAACACCATACTCATACTGTGTTTGACCCCCTTACGCCTTCAGAACTGCCTTAATTCTACGTGGCATTGATTCAACAAGGTGCTGAAAGCATTCTTTAGAAATGTTCCACCATATTGATAGGATAGCATCTTGCAGTTGATGGAGATTTGTGGGATGCACGAAGCTCCCGTTCCACCACATCCCAAAGATGCTCTATTGGGTTGAGATCTGGTGACTGTGGGGGCCATTTTAGTACAGCGAACTCATTGTCATGTTCAAGAAACCAATTTGAAATGATTCAAGCTTTGTGACATGGTGCATTATCCTGCTGGAAGTAGCCATCAGAGGATGGGTACATGGTGGTCATAAAGGGATGGACATGGTCAGAAACAATGCTCAGGTAGGCCGTGGCATTTAAATGATGCCCAATTGGCACTAAGGGGCCTAAAGTGTGCCAAGAAAACATCTCCGAAACCATTACACCACCATCATAATTGCATTAATGAGAAATTTAACAGGTGTTCCTAATAATCCTTTAGGTGAGTGTTTTTAAATGTTCAATAACACGTTGAAGCACCCATAATTCTTCTCCACGAACCCTTAATTACAAATCTAAATCATTACAAAATAACACCAGCTGGGTGAGTACACAGCTGGAAACATAAAACTAAGGCAATTAGAATAACAAATGATTTAACGCAGGTGATTTCCAATCGCACCAAAGCAAATCACACAAAATGCATTTGTAAATATTTAAAACCTGAAATAACAACCAATATCGAAGAGTGAGAGTGTATAATTATGCACTTCATGAAATGCATAAAATCTGAACATTTGTATATTACAACTTTACAATAATGGGTGGAACCCTGTAGTAATACCAAAGATTTTCAAAGTAGTAAACATAAAATTCAGTTTTATAATATCTATAAAAAAATATACAAATGTTTCTATATAAAAGTAGGAGAGTCTGAAACATTTAGCAAATTATTGCGTTTTGCTAAAACAATACACATTTTATTTTTTATATATTTATAATTTTTTATAAAAGAGGTTTTAACAGACAGAGATGATACAGTCTTGTTATGACATTTTAAACACCCATTCATTTGCTGTCTTATAGTGATCATAATGAAGATCATGATGAGGCAGATGGAGAGGAAATATAGAATAATGAGATTAATGATTAAGCGGGAAAATCACAGATGCTACACAGTCAGAGTATCTCGTGTTAATATTGCCGGCAGATATGGCTTCATACTGTACCGCCCGAGGGGGTTTATGATGTGTCAGGGCATATTTTCCTATTTGTATGAAGCTACTGTAGATTGCGGCTTATTTTAACATTAGAACTGCACGGTAAAATGACTTCTGTGTCTTCAGATCTTTCAGCAAAGCCGGCGAAACAGTGGACTACACCACAAAATATGATTTGATAAAAAAAAATCTAGACACTAGATAAACAATGGAAGCTGAATTGGATATATACACCTTCAGTTGACGTAAATGCTTCTGGGCCAGGGTTTACACCGTGCTAAGTGGTCTATACGCATATATAAAAACGTGTCATTAAATTTTATATAAAAGGGGGACTGACTTGTTGTTGAGCAGGATGCACACTGCCTCCATCACGGTCATGACCAGGTCTGGTGGTTTGGTAAAAACACGCAACTCAGCGATGTCTCCTTTATCCAGAGAGTTGAGGGCCTTGTTAGCGCTTTCGAGAGCAGGCAGAGCTTCATCCAAATCACGCTGTGCATCATCTGCAATGGCCTGAGTCTCTTCTGCTTTTATCTTAGCTGAAGCTTCATCTTCCTTTACAACCTTGCGAACCTATAGCCAAAGATGTCAATAAGTTAAAGGTGTATTAAAAGTTGTATATATGACAATTCAAATGTTTATTAGTCTAAAACCAAAAATGTATTGTGAAAAGGAGGGAGTTCTTGAGAGGAGAGCGGAAGAGTTTCTCTTATTGGCAACTTATTGAAGCACACACACACCTGGTCAGCACTGGCTTGGTCCACAGCGAGTTTCTTCATAAGTGCATCAACATCGATGGATTTCTGTATGAGCACAGGCTCCAGAGCAGAGAGGTCCTGCTTCATCTTATCAACCAGCTCATTTGTCTCCAGAAGTTTAGTGAGACCATTTTTCACACGATCCCGAGCCTGCGTAAACAAATCCGCTTTCAATTTAAAAGTCAAACATCTCTGCTTATCTTTGTCTGCGTCTGTCACAGATGGGTCAGTGATATTTTCCACAGCTCCTTCAATCGAATAAATCATCCGGTTTAAATAGAATTTACTTTAATATTACAAAGCTAACAACCGTTCCATTTTGCAATTTACTGGTGATTTGAATGACGCAAATGATGTAGTGTAATAATGACAAAGAACATCCATAGCCCCGCCTCCTCACCGCCTCCAGCTGTTGTCTCTTTTCTCCCAGCATGCTCAGGTACAGGTTAATGAGCTCTAAGTAGGAGGTGGGTGTTGTATAGTAGTGTCTGCGCAGCTCGGAATAAAAACTCTCAGCCATGTCAGTGACGCTGACGTGGATCTCCACGCACATCTCTGAAAAACACTGCTTCATCTCTTCGCTGCCAAACTCCACGTTCTGGAAGAATGTCTGGGACACAGAGAGCAGAGCTTCACGAGGCCACTGCAAAGAAACACATGACAACATCCAATTAGTTGACTTAACTAGACATTTGTGTGGAAATCTTTGACAACAAACATTTTCGTGAAACAAACATTTTGTGAAAGTAAATTTGTAAAACTATTTGTGTTCAAATAGAAACTTAATTGGATGCAACAGAGAAACGAGTTTTACATTAGTATTCCTTACATAAAATCTTTAGTTCACACAACTCAAGATAAGTCGGTAATGTTAAATATTTCTTGTGCTCTGATCTGACAGTACTCCATTGATGTAAACATGTTCTCATGATAGCAGAAAATAGCAAAGATTATATGGAAATTATTATCTGATCATAATTTAATAAACTTATAAAGCCGGGCAACTCAAACTTCATAAGAAATACATACAACTTTATTGTGACATGCATTTTCATCATTGCCAAGATAAATATAATGTGCTTGAATAGGGACCAAAGAAAACGGAACGGTGACTTCATAGCAAAAAGCATATTGTATAAAGCAACATCAGTAATGTGCTAAACCTTTTTGATCTCTGAACTGTTTAAATGTTTAGTTCTTATCTTTAACCAAACATAAATAACACACTGTAACAAATTGTTGTTTCGCCCAACCTTTTCTTGTACAACTCTGCGGTGCAAATTATTGTGGCAATATTTATTTTCTTGTAGCATCAATGTTTAAGTGTATATTTAGCTCAAGGATATTTTGAGCTTATATCATTTATTACGATATATCGGTATATTGCAAATATACACAAATTGTACTAATTTTTACATATCTAAATAAATATTTTTCAATTGTCAATGCCAGAAAATTATAGAAATGTCTGTAGCACAGGAAAGGTGGGATAAGGAGATGATGGGTGACTACGTGTGGAACTTGGTTCATGAGGACAGTATTAGTCAAAAAAGACAAAAATGATCATAATCCCTTCTGACATTTTGGACGACTCATTTTTAGGAACTGTTATGTTGAACTGTTGTTTCTGTGTACAGGCAATAATACCGAAATGTAATAATGTCTGAACATATTTTTTTGTATTTGTGAGTAATGAAATGAATGTGATTTTCATATTCAGCGTGTTAAACTTCATAAAGAAACAATTAATTAAAGCGAAACACAACTTCTTAAAAAACGTACATTGACAAAATATTCAGACCTATGGGTATTTTTCATAGCATTTTTAGTGAGTATTATAAACAAAAGACAATTTTCATGGATTTTGTTTAATAAATTACATTTTTGGTCTAAAACTACAAAGTAATCTATTGACAAATTGTTTGACAAAGGTCATGTTGTGGCAAGTACCAGTACAAGTGACAGTACAAGAAATGCTTAAAGTATCAAATGCTCTCTAATTTCGCTTAGGAGAAAAGCATCTGCTAAACGAATAAATGTTAATGTAAAATGTAAAGTTTAGTAATGATTACTTACAGTAATTGTCCAATAAAAACAAAAGTTAGGTTTTGCAGTATAAAACATTTAATGTTTCCGTAGTTAACAGATAAATAAATACACTCAAATGACAATCAGTTATGTACTTTCATGCACTTTCAGTTCACATAACTGTTCATTTATTTGGTAATGTATTAAAACTCTACTGTATGACTTCACATAAGTTTGAATAAAGCATTCATACCGTCGATGTTCATTCAACATATCCCTGCACATTAAGTTGCGGCTGAGCAAATAATGGCACAATTTTCATTTTGAGATAAACGATTACTTTTTTGCATAATGGTACCTCCAGACTGAACACATAAAGAGAAGTTAATCAGCCTTGGAAAACATCATAAGGGGTAATTCCTTATTTTTTCAGTGAGAACCCTACCGACGGTCACCTTCATATATCTGTGTGACTGTGTGTACACAAGTACATAAGTAAACAAGCACAGGCTGATAAAACAAATAAGCAAATAAAAGTAGGGTAACCACATATACGGGCTCGGTGCTTAAAGCTAATTACCAGCTGCGGTTGGACAGCACACTGCAATTTATAATACCTACTGTATCACAACATTACAACACATCAGAAACAAACCTGAACAGACAAACACACACCACACACGTTATTCTAATTAAAACACCCAATATGCTTTTGTTGTCATTCATCTGTGTATTTGTTTGCTTCACACTGTAAAAAATAATTCTGTGTCGAAGTAGATTTTATGAAATGAATTGAGTAAACTTTACTTAACACAATTGTGTTCTTGTTTTTTTAACCAAAACTGAAGTTAAAATTAAAGAAAAAATCTCTGATTTGTAAATGCACACATTATTGAGTGAATTCAACTTAATTTTATCATGATTATTTTAAGGTATAACTGAAGAATGACATACTGTAGCATTAAGACGGATTCGGGAAACCCAGACTTGTACATCATATATGTTGTAAACAATAAAAAAATGTTAAACTGAAGTTAAAAAAATCAAGAAGTTCACTCCAATGCTCAAATTAGTATTCCTTCTAGATTTTTTATAAGTTTATCATGTGACATGTGCTTAAATAATTTTGGTAATTTACTTCATTTTTTCATTGAATATCGCGTTAAAAATACACTTTAAAGTACTTAAAAATATTTTGTGTAATACTGTTACCATGATTTTTACCAAGTAAATAGGATCCGACTTAACACTCTGTTTAAAACAATCAAGATACTTTTTAGCTATGTTTTAATATAGTGTATTTTGTTTGGTCTATAGCTAAAGGTATGACTTGAAACGGTGTAAGGCATGAAGGCAGTTATAAAAGGTTTAACAAAACAACTTTCAATCATTTGCTTTAAAGAAGCCCAAACAGTAGTTCAGGTTAGGTTAATATGAATATTTGTCAGGGTAGCGTAAACCTGCTCTCCGGTTTAGTCACGTGACATTCGACATATACCCTGTTGGACTTGAAAAAGTGCCATGAGCCTTATTTTCATGAAAAAAAGAAGTGTGCACTCAGAGTTATAACAAAGACTTTAATTCAAATGCACTGTATGCGCTAGTGGTTGCTTATTAAAAACAATAAAAAATGCATAACCTGACACTGTGAAGGTGAGTTGCATTGTCATCTTTTCCTAAAACTCTGGTTTGAAATTACAGACAGACAAAAAAGTTTAAAGCGAGAGGTTGTGTTGAACAAAGCGGTCTGACCTGTACAAACCAGTCGATAGTGCAGCAGTTAACCAGCGAGGGGAACATACGGCAGCGCGACCGAAAGGCGTCACCAACAGGACTCATACACAGCACTATGTGCAGCTTCTCCCGAACACGAGAGATGAAGAACTGGAAGACCTGGAGACACAAAGATATGAAATGTCACCTGACCTCTGAACAAGAAGAATCTCAGAGTAGCTGATAATAAACAGTTCTGCACTTACATGGCTACATAATTCTTTTCAAGACTGGCAAATGGATGGATAGGAAGATTACAATATTTACCTCATCCCTGTTTCCTTCTGAGATGCCAAACTCTTTGGCCTTGGGGCTTACGGCAGCAAGCACCTGTTTCAGCTCATCCTTCTCAAACAGGTTTGGTACTTCACCAGAGTTCAGCATGTTATTAATGTCCTCCAGGAACTCCTCCACCACAATCTAAAACAGTTGTGTAAAACAGGACAATCGTGGGATCAACCAGGGAGTTAACTTCTTGATTTTTTTAACTTCAGTTTTTTTCAGTTTTTATTGTTAACAACATATATGATTTACAAGGCTGGGTTTCCTGAAACCTTCTTAATGCTCCAGTACATTATTCTTCAGCTACACCTTAAGAGTGGTAGCAATATATTCTCAAGAACAATGTAGTGATACTAAAGTTTCGGGAAACCAGCCCTATGTCAGTGGTCCATTGTTTTATTGTCACACAACTTACAGTATGCCTCTGAATTAACCTACTGAATACACTGAGTAGCTCATGGGATCAGTGGTATTGAAGGAGTAGTTCACTTCAAAATTTGCCCCCATTGACTTTCCATTAATTTTTATTCCTACTATGGAAAGTCAATGGGGGCCAATTTTGAAGTGAGCTACTCCTTAAAGAGCTTTATATGTTTAGCACATATATGCTTAGTTTAGATATAATCCTTTATGATCATTAAGCATTATTATACGCATTAGCCCCCTAGGCCTATATGTATTTATGAGCAGTGTTTTGTTTTTGTATATTCCCTTTACCAGTTTTAGCAGCGATTTACCAGTAAGCAGTAAGGTTCTTGTATATAGTAAAGTGTTGAAGCCATGCGTTTGTTGGATTTATTACCATTCGTATCGCCGTAGTTTAACTACAAACATAAACTATAGCTTTCAGCAGTGTAGTAGCGCCTACGCTTACATTTATTTAGCAGGGAAGATCCCAGGTTGCCAGATTTGAGAAAAAGAATCAGCCAAATGGCCATTCAAACCTAGCCGGAAAACCGCGAGCTTAGAAAGACTGAAATACTTAGCAACAGTGGAAGATCCTGGTAAAAAGTGTACATCACACTCATAATCGAGCGATATTGCATTAATAAAAGTAGGATTGTATTTGGCTAAAGAAAGCAAATTATACACATGAATGAAATTGGGATTTGTAAAATAGATTTCCCAACAACTTTTCCTTTAAACTGGGATTTTGGAGGTGCGGAGATCTTGTGCTGAACCGAAGTGTTCTCAGAGTTCACTGATGTCAGACATGACATCATCTTTTTTGACACACCATGTTTGAAATCAAGCAACAAGGAAAAAGTTGTAAATACACCAGTAGGGAAGGAAGGTTTACAGCAAATAACAATCCAGCATGACACAACATACAACAATCTCATTATTAAAACATTGGTGAGAAAACGATTTTCTTTATGAATAAATTCTCAAGAACTATCCCTTAACACTCTTAAAAATAAAGGTGCTGAAAAAAAGGCTCTTCACATCGATGCCATGGAAGAACCATTTTTAGTTCCACAAAGAACCATTCAGCCAAACGTTCTTTAAAGAACCATTTCTTTCTTACTTTTTATAATCTAAAGAAACTATTTTTGCCTCAAAGAACCTTTTGTGAAACAGATGTTTAAGGTTCTTTATGGAACCAAAAGGTTCTTCTATGGCATCCAAGAACCTTTTGAAGCCCCATTTTTAAGAGTGTAGGTGTTATTTGTAAACAAATGTAAGCAAATTAACAGTAACATTGAATAACACTACCCCAGCACAAAAAAAACAGAACGAAGAAGCTCACTCTGACTTGAAAACACCCACCAATGTGTATGAGTTATTTCAAGAATATGAACTCAAAGGTCGCACGTCCTCTTAGAGCACATTTGAAAAACAGTGACTTTGACATTGAGTGACTATCTATCAAGCACTGAAATGTATCCGCTCTCTTAAGGGCAACTCAAAAAAAAACACTTGCATGTGCATATATGTCACTAAATATACATTGTGTTACACAGCCACATAAGGGACATGTGTTTTATCACTCTGTGTATAAAAGTACTTTTATGTATCTGAGTTTTAAAGGGTTTTTACATGTTTCCTTGTCCATTTAACCTCTCTTAAGAAATTTGTGTGTATGTCTTTAAGGATTGGGATTCTCTACCTGTCATGTGGATGTGAATATGACAGGAAGTAACCTGCTTGATATAAAAGGAGCAGCATGGTTTAGCACTTACGGATACTAGTTGAATTTTGTCTAATGCCTGGATTGTGGAGAGCTCTTTGTAGACACTTACCTTTCCAGCACTAGCACTTGCACTTGCACTCTGGATCATCACTTTCTTGATTCAATATACACAGGGGATTATTATTCATGGATTGTCGTTGGACTGTTTTATGATACTCTTTTGAAACAAACATCCCAATGACTTTAATATCCTGTGTAGTTTTATTTCATTGTCATTTGGTAAATATATATCTGTTATTTAGTGCTGTTTCCCTGTCTTCTTTAAAATCCAACATACTGTATATACAATTCTCTTACAAACGGTGTTACCTTTGCCTATAGTGGTGAGTGTTACAACAGTTTATAAAACGGTCAGTTCTGGTCCTTGATTTTGATTGGTGTAGCCGAGTATAACGGCTGACATAGCCTAAATATCACTTTATTTACTTTATTTTATTAAACCTTGCTACGCATATGGAATCATCGCTTTATAAACCCATAAAGCATTGGGTTACAGTGCTTTTTATAACAGCTAAGGGAGTTTTGGCTTGACTTATCGCTTTAATATACTACTATACCTGTTTCTATATTACCCACCAGTCTGTGTGTGTCTCATTGAGAACTGTTCCAAAAATAATTGAAGGGTCATAACTGGCTGTATGCTGAATCACGAAGCAGATGCAGTGTGTGCTTCCATGAGACAGTATTACAGTACTGGCTGTGTGCCCGGAGTCATAACAGAGATGACCCACAGTCTTCTCCACAGCTCAGAGCGTACCTCTCTGCATCCAAATTACAGTAATAACCGTATATCGGTGAATCATACAACTAGCTTTCAGGAAAGGTTTAGGAGTGACCCAGACTTTCAAAAATGTACACAACCTGATTTTGACTTGCATCAATCAAACGAAACGATTTCAGATCAATGAAAGGGAATTGTGTAAACCGATTATGTATTGACTTTGAAGGAGAAGAATGATAAGCGATGTCATTGTGGGACACACAATAGGCAGAATACAGATTTACCCACACATTCACACCACTCTCGTCATTTCTAAACAAACATAGGTCAGATAGACACCCTAATCCTTTGTAGTCCTAGGAGCATTTAGGGCAACGTGAGGACCAGGATGCTTTTAAGAAGAGAGGATAGAAAAAATGACCTTTATTGCTTTAATAATACTCTCTCACCTGGAAAAATTATAATAGCTAGTAGAACGTACTGTACAGATCTGAGTGGATAGAATTTTATGATCATTTTAACCTAGGCCTTTCCCTCCAAAAAGGGCAAATCGATAGACTTAAATCAGTTTTGGCTGTACCTGAGTGTCTGAAAAGAGGAAGACCATGTCCTGGCCTTCCACTCCCGCCATTCTGTACAGTTTGCGCAGGTCTTCGTGAAAGCTGTCGTAATTATAACCACGACTCAGCTCGATCTGAAAGCAGCGGTAGCCACACATATGAGCAGCCAGACGTGTCAATGATTGTTTCCCAGTTCCGCCGACGCCGACCAACAGGGCGTTGCCGCGTTCTTGTCGAATCATGCGTGCGATTCTACATATAGGAAAGAAAATGCGAGTCATTTTGATGGACAAATAAAACACGGCATTTGTAGAGGCCTAGATGGCATAATTCAAAGAATGCCATTTTTGTGGTCGGCAAATAGTACGAACTGCTTGCTGACCTAGACACGTGTTCGATGGCATCCTGGAAGAACACAAGCTTGGTTTCCTTGGAGAAGGTGGTGTTGTAGTCATCCAGGTATTCCTGCATCACATGACGGATCTTCTCCATGTCTGTTAGATCCTCGTACATGCGGTCAGCTTTGTCTGCACCAACCTGCACGGTGTTACCAATAATCAAATTAATCATTTAACTTAGAAACAACGCAGTGATTTAGTTATTCAATTAAAGGGATATTTCGCCCAAAAATATATATTCTGTCATCATTTACTCACCTTCGAGTTGTTCCAAATCTGGATAAATAAAGTTTGTTTGGATGTACACAGAAAGATATTTGGAAGAATGCTTATGACCAAACAGTTCTTGGACCTCATTGATTACCATAGTAAAAATAGTAACTAAATAATGTTTTACTGTTCTGTTTAATGCAAAATTAGATATTTTGAAGAATGTAGGACAGCAAACAGGTCTGGGGCACTTTTGACTACCATGGTCATTTATCCTACTATGGTAGTCAATGGGGTCCAAGAACTGTTTGGTTACAACCATTTGTCCAAATATTTTTCTCTGTGTTCAACCAAGCAAAAAAATTTAAACAGGTTTGGATTGTGAGTAATTCATGACAGAATTTTAATTTTGGGGTAAACTATTCCTTCAAAACAATATCTTCGCTGTCCTTCTGAAACCTTGAATGTTCAAATTCACTGTTTCCAGGAAATGAAAAAAAACATTACTTTTTAAATGATTAAATACTGTTGTCGAAATTGACAAGTCTTTTTTAAAACTTTTTGTTTGTTAGATATTTGCAAAACCCAGTGAAAAACATAAAGAGGGACTAATAATAATGATTTATGACAAAAAATTAAAACCATGAAATACGGAGAAGGTTACAAGATACAGCAGATACTGTATATATTTATTATAGTATAATAGTATATGCAATTAATTTTATGAAAGACCTAGTTAAAAAACACATAAAATCATTCTACACAAAATGAAAATATAATCAGTGAGTAAAAGATATAAAAAAATAGTAAATGTATTAAAAAAAGTAAATATTACCTTGATGAAATCTCCAAAAATGATGGGCTGATTCACAAAGTACATGGGCTCTATGTTTATGCTGAAATATTTACCTGTTGGGTAAAGGGAGCGGTTCAGGATTAGACAGCCACTGTAGAAACTGAGCGACAGATTGAGGCCAAAATAATAATAAATAGATCATTCTGATAATATCATGCAGTGCAGTGAGGAGGATTATAACATTTCTTTACTCTACAGTATCTGCCTTCTTTCAAAATTCTTGATAGAATACTGTTTAAAGGTTTTGATTTAAAAAATTTAATGTTAACAACATTCAATGATGTTTTACAATGTATATATTTAAAACATGCTGTGACTCAAATTTACTTTCTGGCCGTACCAATATGCTGTATAAGGACTCTAAGAATGTGCTTACTGGCCATCTCAGAGAGGATGTTGTTAAAGTAAGTCTTGTCCTCGTTGTTGATAAGTCGATCGTGAAAGATGCGCTGACACTCGTGACAGAACAAACGGAAGATCTGCATCTGATCTCTCACTGTAGTCGGCTCACACTGCAGCATACCTGCACACACATACAGAAAACAAAAGAAACACTCATACACAGTATACATTCATATAGATGCTCCACCTTTTGTAAATAACCAATTTGTTTTGATGTTGAACCACAGATGTAAACAGCTAATATCTACAGCTTAATGCACAGTGACAGATTAACTTGTCTGTGACCTTTAAACACAAATAAAACATCATCAGATGATATTGTGTATCATCAAAGTATTTTAACTGTCCCCAAGACGCCATTAAAGTAGAAAGGAGCATTTTTAATGGTCACTTGAGAGCTCTTTATCAAAATAACCTATTCATTGTGTTTAAGCACTACCAATCCTCTGGATAAAATATGACTTTTGGCATGAATGTGGACTTTAAAGCTGCATTATGGTTTTGTACCTCTTCATGTTTGTAAAGTCTGCTTGTGTGTACCCCTGTTTTTGTGCATTTCTCCTACCCTGCACACATTTGGAGAGGTCTCTAAGATTGAAAACATAATGAGATTTGGCGGGTGTGGGAAGCAGGTCCACGCTCATACGCCGGTAGATCTCAACAGCAGCATCCACGATACTGTCCGCTGCTTGTCTGACTGCTGTGGGGAATTCGGTGAGAAAACCACCCAAAATCGCCTACAAACATAAACCAGCACAAAAGAAGTCAATATGTACACCTGTAGAGTGAATGACAGTCAAGCATAAGAATTTACATGAGGGTCAGAGTGTGTGTACAGATTGATGTCATGTCTTCTTAGAATGGAGAGATGAAACGCTTCATTTTTTCCCTCATTTTTGCATGTCGCTTGGGATAAAGCATCTGATAAATGCTTAAGTGGAACATTGTAGAGCACTGGTAGAAGTACATTGACATTACGTTAATGGATTTGTCAGATACTTTCATCCAAAGCAACGAGTGCATTCAAGGTTTTTCTCAATATAATTTCAAAAGCACCATATTTTGTTTAGAATGTTATTTTTCAACAAAAGAAAGTAAGCTATACAAACTGTTTGGTGGATCAACAGTGCAAGGGTTAATAAGGGTTAATAGGGTTAATAAGACCTCAGGCTGTCCATTCAATACCATGGACAGCTCTAGGTCTCGATTTGGAAGTTCAGAACCACGGAAAGCTCAAACTGTGACTTTTGGCCAAAACAGACATGACTGTCTTCTTGCACAACTTAAAAATTATGGTATTTATTTTGTAACCCTCCCCTTATTACCGATTGCATTATTTTTAATAATGATGAGTCACGATTGGGCTAAACGTTTATTCTACATGTTTATAAAAAATGAGTGCAACCACGTCTGACCTTAAAGATCTGTTTGAGGCTGTGCTCGGAGGGTGTTGGGAGACACAGCATGCTAAAGTGGCGGATGAAACGAGGGGTCACAGGGTTACGACCTCCACCAGGGGGCGCACAGGCAGCCGCTATTGTCATATCCTTTAGGGTGAAAGACAGAAGTGCAGTGGAATTAGTATATATGAAAAAACATCCGCACAACATAAATTACTTTTTTTGACACTTTCACCCTTCTCATCAAACCTTTGCTGGAAGAAATTTATGTATTATTGATTAATATCCAAATTTAAAGAGAGCCGTCATGACAGCTGGAAACCGTAATTACCAATTACTCTTCAAACCACAGAATAGTCGGTGTAGCCTCAAAGTCAAAGCTATGTCATATTCGGCCACTAAAGAGCTATACTAAAACAGATTAATTTCCTCGAGGGTGAAACTCACTTCAGAACCACAAATCATTCTTTTAACCTGAAGCAGATTCTGCCCGCTTGTCACATTTTCGTCTTTTATTTCATCGTAACTCATATTTGAGATTGATGAGTATTGACTGCATAGTCTACGTTCATAACTTTCTTTACTGTAACCTTGCCAAATCTCATAATTGTCCTTGCTTACATTATGCACTTTTACCTTAAGGGGGGGTGAGTTAAAAAAACAGGGTTTACTAGATGTAGGTGAATTATAAATACATCATATTTCATAATTTGCAAAGTGAAACAACATAATCAGTGGCAACTTGAAACATCAAGCATTAGTTCTGCTCATGATTTGATAAACACTACAAAGTATATTATTTTTCATCTCCAAAGAGACAGACAGGGAGACAGAGATTGAGATAAATTAAGACAAATTAGGTTTTAAGAAGATTAAGAGCGTTCTGTTAACAGTCTCCCACATGTATTTGAAACAAGATAACGCCAGAACAAATCCTTGTTTAGTATTTCTGTATTATGGCAAGGAAACATGACATCCTATATTCTCTGTGTGTGTGTGTGTGTGTGTGTGTGTGTGTTTACATAGTTCTTCTACCATTACATTTATTTATTTACTGTTTGTTTGTTTATTTTTTGCTTAGCGTGTTGTAAAAACTCATATAGCGCTTAAAATTACCCACCTCCACCCCCAGATCCACCTGTCTAGATCTCTTTGAAAAGTATTGCAGCATGTGTTTATTCGCAGTAGCAAGTTTTCATACTTTCTATGCAACAGCAACATCGGTGTTAGCAGATCTAGTTCCGCCAATATCAAACACATTTGCATGTTTGTCATGCAAATGACAACTTTTATAAATGATCCTTACATGTATCTCCTTCCAGAAGAATTTTTCTCTGTCGTAAAAGCCGTGGAAGTCCTGGAACTGTCTCAGGAGCTCTATGGGTGGCTGAGAGCCATAACTGTCCAGTTTTGGCATATTCAGATCATCCACAAACACCACAATCTTTTTATTAGCCGGAGCACCTGAAAAGCATAAACATCCAGGTTAACACAACCAGACAAATAATTTCTAAATATGACATTCTGTTTGTTTTCCTCAATAATAACAAAACTCTATATTATAAGTATGATTCTCCGGTTCTTACCCAGTAAATTCTTTCTTTTTTTCTCCAGTTTTGACTCAATGATCTCTTGGGTCCTGACTGATGACGTTTGGGCTGAGAAGTTGATGTAAACAGGGACATAACCTGCTTTTTCCTGTACGCTGTTCAACAATGCTCGTGCCACCACGGACTAAAACACACAGTAATACTAGTGTAGGCAAATTCTAGTCGCAAATTCTTTAGAACAAACATAACTTTGCTTTCCCATTAACGCATTGCCGCCTTACCTTCCCTACTCCGGTGATGCCAGTAAAGAGGACAGAGTGATTGACAGACAGTAGTTTTTCCATCAGGTATCCGTATCTTACAGTGTCTGTTGTGGGTACCAACATTTCAAAGAAGGGGATCTCGCTGTTATAACTAAAGGTGGGAATAATCTTCTCCCATGGCTCCAAGGAGCAAGTATCAAAGTTCATATACAGACTCCACAAATCACCTCCACTGGGCAACTATAAAAGAGAGAGTCAGAAAGTGAGAGACAAAGAGTGATAAATAAATATTTCTACAATTTCTCTTTCAGCAATTAGTAGCCTGAAACAGATTTAAACAGACAGTAATTTAGAAAAAGTAAGTGTTAAAGCAACACTATAGAACTTTTGCTCAAGGGTCTCCCCATGTGGTTGACAAGCGCAATTGTCTGTTACCAGTGTTGTAAATAATGTCGCTGTATAAGCTTTCCAGTGGGTTGCTCAATACAGGTGAACTTGTTTACTAAGCTGATGAAATGCAGAAACGTTGTCCACTCTTCCACAGGCAGGGGATGGGTGGTGCTGTGTGTACCGACCTGAACACACAACTTACAGAGTGTAGTTGTAGCCGCTATGAGGCTGCTCAGGTAGCAGCGACAGTAGAATTATTCTCTTTCAGAGTTGTTTTACCACTAAATTAATTTTAGAGATATTATTTTTAAGGTGGAAAAACTACAAAGTGTTGCTTTAAGATGTATTGCATCAGGCTTGCATCCTGTCTTATTACTGATGTCAAACCTGGTGTGATGTGGTAAGATAAAGGGTATGCGTATGAGTGTGTTTATGAAGATTGTCGTGCCTGGTAGCCTCACTGAGGGCAGTGTGTGTGTGATTTGCATTTTTTTGTTAATTTTTACACCCCTACTAACAATGCTATGAACCCACAACATCAGAGACCAGACCAGAAACACCCTGATCTCTCATTAAAAATATGTACTGTATTATCCAGGCAGGTTTTAACAACTCTTTCCACCTCCTATTTCTTCTGCCTTCCACCTCACCCCTCCACTACTCTAACTCTTTTGGATTCGCTCTTTGGAATACTAATAATGACAGTTCTCGCTGCATTCTGACCTTCTGAAATAAATACCATTTCAAGAAGCCCCGGAACGTATTGTTTTCCTTCAATCTCTCTCTCATGAAATATTCTAGAGGAAATGTTCATGAAAGCGAGCAATAAATAAGACGATCAGATCCAATAGAGGATTATGAAAAAAACATAGCTCTCTTTATGAGATATGTATATTTAAATGACCTCTACTGTAAGTCAGGTTAATGTGCTTTATCAAGGATCAAGCCCAGAGGGGATCTGCAGTGTCTTTAATGTTCCATGTGAGCTTGACTCAGAAACTTGACTGAGCTTATGATCACTGAAAATACGTTATGATAGGACTTGGGGAATAATAAATGACCTTTCTGATAACATCAAATGTATTAGAAAGGACGTGGCAAGGTTGCAAAATTGTAAAAACCCCAAAGCTTAATTAAACTTCACATTGTAGTCAGTCGTGTTGTTTTTTATTCCTATTTACCTACAATTAAAATCAATGAATGTTATTGAAATGTACCTTTGCATCGTTGTTGTCTTCAAACTGCTGTCTTATAAAGGTGTCAAATGTGTCCCAGTGGCTGTCAATCAAGTTTCCTCCAACCGCCCACAGGTAGCAGAACACAAATGTCTGGCATATTACACGGTTTAACTTACTGGACTCCTGCAAATAGATACGAATAAAAGACAAAAAGATGAATTTTATCATACTAAAATAATAATTCTAAATGAATACTCCAGCCATACTGTAAATAAGGAATTCTTTCATCATTTACTATTCCCCATGTCATTTCAAATCAGTAAGAATTTCTTTCTTCTGCGAAACACAAAAGAAGACATTATGAAGAATGATGGTTAAGGAAACAACATTGGCCGCCATTAATTTCCACAAAACCGCTGAGACATCATACTAATCTTCTTTTGTGTTCTGCATAATAGTCATATTTAAGTTCTAAATGAGAGTAAAGATTTTTGTTTTTGGGTGAGCTAACCGTATAACCAGTGTTAGGTGTAACAAGTTACTGTAATTTAATTACTTGTGTAACAATATATGTGTGTACAGTAAGGTTAACTTTTAATATCTATGCTTTAATTCTCACATTATTAACACTTTTGTCAGTCAATAATACTACTTTGTGTAGTTTTATATTATTTATTTGAATGAATTAAAAGAGCCGTTTCTTGTCTATCCTTGAATCACTTAACTAATCAAGGTTGATATAGGACAAAGAAAGTAATTAGTAATGAGTAATTCAATCATTTTTGGAGAGTGTAATTAGTACAGTAATCTAATTACACTATTGAATATGTAATAAGTAACTAGTAATTAATTACTTTTTCAGAGTAACTGGCCCACCACTGCCTCTAACTGTGGTAAAAACCCATGTCCTTGAGTGCCTTCTTAAACAGCAGAAACATTAATATGTTAAAAGACATAAATAAACAGATCTTTTTTCCAGAAGTATAATTTACCGTAACTGTAGACTATTTACAGCTGGCAAGCGACGCTGCAACTATGCAGATTAATATTAAATGTACAGTATGTTCATTTATCAACATTTTACATTCAGGTCATCCAATCAAAATCCAGATCGTATATACAAATACACAGTAATATATAAAACTCAAAAGAACTAAAAGTTGATTGACAGTACTTTAGTTTATAACACTGTATAGAGTGTGCTGCACTGCGGCAGTTTCAGGTCTGAATATTCTGAACTGTGCCAGTCCAGAGTTTAAAGTCTTGCATTTCAACATGAAGCTCAATCGTCTGAATTCTTTACATATACAATAACCATGTTTCGCTCACCTGCATCCAAATTAATAACCTGATGTAGATGTAAAGCAAGTGACGAGTAAATATAACTCAGATACCGAGAGGAAAGTGTTAATGTTTGCTTTTAAATTTAAAGTGGGACTATCTAAAAATTGCACACTGACATTGTTGCATAGGAAGGCTATGAGATTTCTTAGTTACTTCATTGATTTTCCTTTTTCATAAAAAATTATTAATTTTGTACTGGTTCTGGGAAGCGTTAAAACCTAATTTCATGAAATAAGAAATGTTCAAATAACAGTACAACACCCAAACGGGAATTATTTTACATGAAACTCAGACCCTTAAACAGTTGTGTGGATTTAGTTCAACAAGTACTGTAGATAGTGCTGTGGATGTGCTTATCACTTAGTGTCCTTTTCTTTTAAAACAAAAAGTAGTTTGCAATATTATTTGACTTCACGACATGACATACTGTTGCTTTGTTTCAACTGTATTTTGACTCATAGAAAAAATGTGCCGCTTACTGTATGTGCTGCAGATACAAGATGTGTTAAACTACCCTCATAAATGACAGCTGATGCTCTTTTTGATTGCTGTTTTCTATTCTTTAAATATATTATTACATGTGGACATACAGCTGCGACCAAGACTCGAAGTCAAAATAAATAAAAAATTCACGTACGATTGTTTAGGTACAACAAACATCTTTGTTTCGTTCTGTGAACTAACTACTTCAAATATTTCTCCAAATTTTCAAATAAAAATATTGTTTCCATTTGCATTTATTTGCAGAAAACAAAAACTACGCTCTGAATATAAAGTTCAGATTCACTTTTAAGCAATGCAACAGTAATATTGATGCATGTATTTAGGAAAAGTTCTAAATGTATGTTTTATGTGATAACCACAGTTTTCATGTGTCTTGTCCTGCAGTCAGTCTTTCACATTTCTGTTGGATTACTTTAAGTCACTCCTGAAGTTTGATTTTGTTCAAATTCAACAAACACTGGACTGGACTGTTAACAATACCTCTAGAAATGCTGACTAAATGAACATTTGGAACATTTGGTCTCTTCATTTTTTCCGCGGCTGTATGTTATGCAATACTGTATGTTAAACTAATCCATGTTGGTGAGAGTTGAGCCACAACATACCAATCTGAGGTTAGGAGCCCCATTGCTGAACAGCAGCGCTTCCAGTAGACAGCAGAGGGTTGTGACTTTACTGATGTCCACCTGTGCGATGGCCTGCACGCAGCGCTTTGAAACAAACTGAAGGCCCTTCTCCACATATCGTTCAAACAGCTCCATCATATACACACCTATGGGCTCTGTAATCTAAACACACACAAACACACACGTTTCTCTAAACAATGAACTGGAAGGTTCAGGTATTGCTTCTCTTTAATGTCTGTCTATAAAACTATTGATTAAGACTTCTTATTGCTTCAAGGGCAATGGAGCAGTGTTAACACTCTGCTTTAGTGAGTCCTTTGGGAAGGATTAAAGGGTTCACCTTCTCGCAAAGGCCCGTGAGCCACGTCTGAACGTACGGCCTCCACTTCAGTTCCTCTGGGTCGATATACACCATGCCGCAACGGCTAACCGTGGCGGGAGACGCCACCGCCAGGTCCTGCACCTGATTGAGAAAGACGCGCGAGGGTGCGTGACTAGCATTTCATTAAACAGGATCCGCATGAGGAATTTATTGAAGACATGCGGGTGCGTGTGCACGACTCACCTCAAACACCATGTGTATGGAAGGTGTGAGCTTAATCCTCTCACTGTTAGCCAAGCAAAGCATCTTATTATCATCCAGCACCGTGTTCATGTTCTCAATCCATAACGCATCCACCGGTCCATCACTGATCACCCATTTGTGGTCCTCGCTGAAGTCTTGGACAGCAGATCGAACGCACAGCGCCATTAGACCGTCCCGCCATTCCAGAGTCAGCGGGTTCACTTCACCATAAAGCTCGCCCATGCTCACAGACTTTGGGTTGAGCACGTAGGTTTTGACAGAGCGGTAGAAGGGGTTTTGGTGGCCGGCGTGGTATAGGGTATCCAAAGCGTCCGCCAGTATGCGGTAGACAACGGTCTTGCCACCTCCGGTGGGCCCCACGAGCATGACCCCATGACGGACAAGCATGGTCTCGTAGAGCTGGATGACCTTACTGATGATGCTAGGGAGGGGCTGGAGGGAGCGTTGACACAGGGACGAGTGAATGGTTGACTGCAGGACGCCGTAGTCATGCTCTGGAATGGTGACGCCAGGAAAAAGATCCGACAGAATGCCACTAAGAGAACAAATAAGAGTAGAAATACAAATTATTTTGGTAACCAAACAGCACTGGAACTCATCTACCTCTATTGTATGGACACAAAAATGGGTCCAGTTAACAATATTTTTCCAAATATCTTCTTTTGTATTGTGCGGAAGAAAGAAAGTTATTTAGGTTTGAAATGACAAGAGGGTGAGTAAATGATGACAGAATATTTATTTTTGGGTGAACTGTCACTTTAAGTGTGTAGAATGATTTTGTTACCATCATGTTATCAGATGGCCATCCAAATACTGACTGTATTGGAAAAATGTCTAATGACTGTGATAAATATGTTTGAAATGATAGATATGGTGATTGTACAGCTAATAAATTGTTCTTTATCAGTTAAATGCATCCCTTTTTATGTGTACACTCATATGGTAAGTTTTATTTAAGTACGTATGTATGCCTGCCGGATAAAAAGTTTAGGGGTACTTACAAATCTTTTGATCTGAAGGTTTATGCTTAAATGTCTGAAATCAGTTTTGTAGACAAACATCTCATTGTTCCAACATATTAGCTTCTTTCTTTACATAAGTAAAGTTTGATTTGATAATAATGTCTTTGAAATGGATGAATTTGAATGAATTATGGGGGAAAATCACTTCATACAGTAAAAATGAAGTCCTTGAATATTGTTTAAAGCATCTTAGGGTCAGATTTCAAGAAAATGCTAGAACATTTCTACAAATCAAATACCAGGCAAAGCATGACATTATAACTATTTTTTTGTTTACTTTGGACATTTTTAGTCATAATATAGTTCCATTTCTGTTATTCCACATTTTTAAGCACTTCTATTACACATACTGTATTACAGTTTACTACCACTCTTAATATCTGTAAAAATATCACTAACCGAGTAAGTGACCCGAACTTTAAAATCTATATCTTTATTGACTTCCCATAGTAGGAATAAAAATGACTATGAAAGTGAATGGGGGCAAATTTTGAAGTGAACTACTCCTTTAACAAATCTTTATTTAACATGCTAAAGAAAAACTAGTTTCCTTACTGTGTGTAGTATTATAAACATATTGAGAGATCACCTGAACAACGTGGCATCATCTTTGAGGAACTTGGGCAGGTTTGAGTCTCGCAGAGCTCTGATCAGCACGACATCCTCACTGAAGTGTGGGTTCTCTCTTTTTAATGAACTGGAATACATTAACAACAGTTCATGAATCGATTCTTTCTAACTGTAAGTAAAACGTTTATGGCTACAATTTGACCCTCTACAGAAGAGCTTCCCAAACTTGGATTTCCGAACCCCTATTGGTTCAAGAGGGAATTGCAGGGGGTTCGGGACTTGGTATACTGTATGCCTACCAGTGAACTGTATATACAAGTTGTTTCCTTTATTTTGAAAATATTTCAATGTTTAGAAATAATTGTAGTTATGTAACATAAATAAACAATGTTTTTGAAGTTCAACGTGATATTAAATTATTGAAGTATTTACTTCCTCAGGGGGAGTACCTCTCAGGGTACTCTTTAAGTAAATGATTTAGGTCAAAGAGGTTCGGCTTACACCAAAGTTGAAAACCCCTGCAGCATATAAATACACATACAGTATGTCATTACGAAAAAGATGACAACCTTTATAGATAACTTTCATCAAATTAAATTAGATTTTCATATTAACTAAAGAAATATGAATGAATTTGTTGCACCCGCCAAATATTTTTTTTTAACTGATGGTTCAGATGAGTAATAAATGAACTCTCCTCAACATCCTAACCATCAGAGGCATCATTCATGGCTCGGCGAGCACCACTAATTACTCTTGTGTATATCATAAAGAAGAACTAATTCACACAGAATGAATTCTCCACCCACTCTCATGCTCACATTTTCGTTTCTGCATTCATCCAAAGCGACTTACAGTGCTTCACATTTTATGAGTATGTGCGTTCCCTTATAATCAAACTCATTGGCAGTCCCAGCAACATGCTCCCATGAGCTATAGACAAACCTAGAGTTAACATTTAATCTCTCCTCCCTCTCTCTTTTAAACACACCAACAGTGGTTCATATATTCTTGTAAGTAGTTGTCTATGTTGATTTAAAGTCAGACATTCTCCATAAAACACTACCATAATGGATCACCATTAAGTCAATTTATACTGCATATAAAAGGCGAGCACCAATCAAGTGTGTCAGTGACATAAGGCATCCAGCAACGCATACGATTAACTGTATACGCAAATAGATGCAAAGTCCAGCTGTACAGAAACTGATCTGAGACCAGCGCAAATGAAGACTCCGCCAAATGGGTGTAAATCATCTGCTTAGAGGTTTCTCGGGTGTTTACGCTGCAGGCATTTTTAACCGTCTAGTTCAAGACAGTGATGAAGCGTTAGCAAATTTATTCATGATCAAAGGCTGAGACAATGAAAGTGTATACAGACGGTGACCTAAAAAAACCTTTTCAACCTAACAAGCATCTTCGAAGACTTTAAGATTAAGTCAAATCTATAGGTAATGATAAATCTGAGCTGAATGCAAGCACAATAATGTACCGCCACGTTATGGGTTGCTCACTTCAATAAAGACCATTTCGCATCCAAATTAAACATTTAAGTTGAACTTTAAAACTAAAGAGACGACCTATTGCGTAAATGCTCCCCTGGCCTACAAGATAAAATGTTCAATCGTTTAGATTTTTTTTAGAATTGACTCATATCTCTCCCAAACCAAATCCCATCATGCATGCAAACCAAACTCACAAATACTAGCAAATCCAGCAGCTTCCTCAGAAGAGCTTATTGAAGCTGATTGGTAATTTGTACACAAAACTTGATTTCCCTGCAGATCGATAAAAAACGGTCTACCCCTGTAGTGGCCAAGCAATCATAACTGGATATTTTCACCAGCTTTTTATTGTATCGTATAATTTGGACCACAGGCTTTCATGAATGAGCTGCACCCCGTGCCATTCGAGGCTGAGACCGCCAAGACTGCAGTAAAAGAAGAGCAGAGATGAACCCCGAGTGCCTCACCCTGCCATGACCAGCACGGATTTGACAGCTCTCATGCCAAAGTCATAGTGATCCTGCTGGGAGAGCTGCTCGCTGCACAGCTTGTACATCTGAGTCATCTTCCTCGCCAGAGTCTTGCTGGACTCAAAACCCTCTGAGTACAGGATCACCTATGTACACACACACAAACCGAGAGAGAGCCAGGTGTCATTCTCCACCAGTTTGAAGTGATAGTTTGTCCAAGAATACAAATTATGCCATCATTTACTCACCCTCTAGTCATTTCAAACCTGTATGACATACTTTCTACTGCAGAACACAAAAGAAGATATTTTGTAGAAAGTTGTTAATTGGACACCATTCACTTGCATGAAGAGATGGTGGTGTAGTGGGTTAAACCACTGAACTGGTAAATCAATGGTTGCTGGTTCGATCCCAGCAGCCACCACCAGTGTGTCCTTGAGCAAGACACTTTACTCCATGTTGCTCCAGGGGGATTGTCCCTGTGATAAGTGCACTGTAAGTCGCTTTGGATAAAAGCGTCTGCTAAATGTAAATGCATTGGTTTTGTGTCCATACAACAGAAGTGAATGGGGTCCAGTGCTGTTTGGTTCCCAACTTTCTACAAATAATCTTCTTTTGTGTTCTGTTGAAGAAAGAAAGTTATAAAGGTTCGAAATGATAAGAGGGTGATTAAAGAATTTTCATTTTGGGTGAACTATCAGTTTAACAGTTGTAAATAAATGTTTTTTTCCTATATGGGTAGTTGACAAATATACCATAAATGTGTCCTATGGTGTGACATCGAACATGTAAAATAATAACAATGAGCATAAATCTCTCTTATGTTATTGTATATTAAAAATATACATATAAACAATATAAAAATGTATTATTAACAGTTTGTGTTATACATTTTTACACATATATTTTCGACTATCCATATACAAATGATATATATTCATCTTTACATTTTTTTTAATACATTTTACATTATATATAAATACATTTTATGTCTATATTTTTATAACAATATATTTGATCAATTGTTTTACTTAGTTTTTATTTTTATCCATAGACCACTTTGCAAGATGTAAACTTTTACTATTTTTATTTTATTTAGACACATCTTACATCTTAATTATATCTTAACTTTATTATTTAACATTTTGATTGGGTCATAAATGTTCTGTTGGTTGTATTTTGTTCAAACTTAAAAAGTGTCAAAAAACTAAAACAAGAAGTTCTTCTGGACCAGCATTGTTGACGACTTCCGAAGTGGTCTATAAAGCTATATAAATAAATCTTTCTACAAATGTTGTACTATATGTAACTATATACCCACACATAGAAATACTACTATTTATATACAATTACTGGAAAGGTGATATGTTTTTGTGCACAACTTGGAGCACAAGCATGTTTTTGGTTGTCACCTATTGTGTTTAAAAGGGTTCACCTACTGTCATCATTTACTCACCCTCATTGTTCCAAATCTGTATACATTTCTTTATTTTGATGAACACAGAGAAATGTTTTAGGAAGAATGCTTGTAACCGAACAGTTCTTGGCCACCAAAAGTGCCCTAACACTATTTGTTTCCCTACATCCGTCAAAATATCTTATTTTGTGTTCAACAGAACAAAGAAATGTACAAAGTAATTCTTCTGGAGGCAAATAAATGTGTAGTTAAAAGCATTTTTCCAAATAACTATTTCTGTGTTTATTAAAACAAAGAAATGTACACAGATTTGCAACAAGTTGAGGGTGAGAATGACAGAATTTTCCTTTTTGTGTGAACTGTTTTACTGTAAGGCATGTCATTGGCTGTATTGGGAAACATTATGCCTCATAGGTCTGTAAAGAGCTCCGACAGCAAAAGGCTCAAAATTCCTCTATTTTACCCAGAAAATATCACAGCTGGAGCCCAGCAGGTTCTCACAGCAGTGCACACATACACAGTTGAAGAGACAAAAGCTTTTAATCAGACCACACATCAGGTGGGCAGCACCATTCTTCTCCACGCTGACCTCTCCACCTCTCACCTGCTGTGGTTTATCATCATTACGGGGATCAGACGAAGCGGTTTAATCACACACCTCAGCGATAAGAGCGTAGTTGGGGACCATCATAGCTATAGGTCGGAAGAGGGCTTTCAGGTTGTCGGGAAGTTCGGTTCTGCCTGCGTAACCGGGGTTCATGGTGATGAAAGCGGCGCACGTCATGACCAACTTTATCTCTCTCCCCTCGAACATGAATCGAGGCAGCTGCAGCACGCAAACACAGACACTTAGTTATATGCAGTTGCACATTATGCATGTGTTTGGCGTGTGTGAGATATGGACGTGTGTGGTTACCTTGGCCGCCTTAGCGTTTCTAATGGTGATGAGTTGTTGAGCAATGACAGACAGCACCTCGATGTTGATGCGATTAAACTCATCGAAGCAGCACCAGGCACCTGACTGAGCCAAACCGCTGAAGAACGTCCCCATCATCTGAACATAAACAAAATGTTACATTTATTGTACCTTTCTAAATACTTAAGTTTTATAAGGGTTAGAATAAAAATGTTTAAAAAACCTACTATAAAGTATTTTTGTATTGCAATTAAACTAACAAATTTAATTAATTTAAAGACAAGGAGGTTAAAAAGACAACAAATGTATATTTTTCCTCATATTTCCGTAAAAAATATTTGTTGGGGAAACTTGAGACAGGTACATATCCAGGTGGATCCGGAAATGAAAATGGTCAGGCGAAGGACAAGAGAGAACCAGGCCTGGATTTAATGGTATGTTTTCTTATGTTTGTATGGCCGCCAGTTGACTGTGAGATGACTGTCGGCACTTTGTTGTTTGTTTATTTTATTAAAAGTTTGGTTTTACATTCGCCGGTTCCGGGTTTCTTCCTTCCTTACTTTGAAGATTGTTACAGTTATGCATAACAATTACAGTATAGCATTTTTTCAATTTTTTGCAGATTTGCTACAGATGGGATGGTAAATAGTGATAGACTGTTATGTTAACTTGTGTTTTACTGACAAACACACCAATAGACATGACAGTATGATGCAAATAATCTTTTTAACATTAAGATTGAAGATTTAGATTTTAGATTTGTTTAATTTTATGAGTATGGAAGGTTTATATTTGGTGTGCTGCAACAGGGCATCTTTTCTGTTTTTTTTACTATTTTAATGGGAGTTTTGTAACAGTTTACTGGATAAAAGTAATGTAATTACAGAAACGAAATTAAAATGCTCCATTTTGTAAATAAATCAAAAAAGTTACATTTTAAGTAAACACAAATTTTCTGTCAATCTCATTTTGCCTTCAACAAATGACCCTGAAATTCACAAGAGCCACAAAAACCATATCTGTGACTAATTGATTTCATATTCACTGGTATCTTTGTCAAAGATAGAAAACAAATTCCCAAGAGGTCATTTTTATATGCCCTCATGTACTGAACTGTACCTATAACAAGCCACCAGGGGACAATTTACAAAAAGAGCAGATGTGAGTATCAAAGCTGATGATAAAATAATGGCCTGTAAGTATGAGAGAGGTGACCCTGCATGGAATAAGTGAGTTTGGAAAATGGATGGAGGGATGTAAGAGAAGTATATCAGACGCCGGCCTGGTAGTGTGTCCCATACAGCATAAATAAAACAAGCGCTGGACAATGATTGTGTGCTCAGACAGTGTTTAAGACATCATAAGAAATGACACCTCTATATAATATATCACTTTTCCAGCAAACGCTATACACTGGCCATACATAATCACACCTTACTTAATAAAGCTAGATAGATAGATGTTATCACTGGGTCTCATGTGTGGAGACTTACACGCTGCTGCCTCCTAGTGTCAAACAAAAGGATTTCTCATCACAGGCATCTTTATGTGACTGCAATAAACAATTTCTAAATTCACATTCAGAAAATTGACTAGATTATAAAAGAGATGGATGGGCACCTTATAGTCGAGTCCATCCGAGCAGTTAAAGACCACACACTGGATGGCCAGAGCTTTGGCCAGGTCTTTAGTTGTCTCAGTCTTGCCTGTGCCGGCTGGACCAGCAGGAGCACCACCCAGATCCAGCTGCAGCGCCCCCATCAGACAGAGGTAACACCGATCCTGCGCATGAAAAAACTGTCTGATAAACAAAACTCAAGACGAGTGGAGAAAAGAACGTGAAGGAAGGATGTTAGATTCACCGTCAGGGGCGTGATGACCAGACGAGGACACGCCCCCAGATATTCATATCCATAGATGTATTGGGACAGAGCCATTCGAGCCACACAGTTATCTAAATCTGCATCCCAATAATACCGCAACTGTCTCTGCCACTCGAAATTATCACTGGAGTCCACCTTCAAACACAGACACAACGTAACACCTTAAACTATCAGATTGAGGTTTTGCATAATCTTTTTATCAGTTATCAATTATAAACAGGCTACATTTCATTACAATTACAAGAAAATAAATAAACTGACTTTCTCTTTGACAAGCTCTGTGACTATGTCTCTGGCATGCACATCTATGGTGATCAGAGCTGTGATGATGTTCCGATGAAGACTGGGTAAATTCCCCCGGACCATAGCGGCAAGAGCATTGAGTCTCTGTTTACATAAAAACAGACACAGATATTGGTGACACTGGAAAACGAAACCAGTCTTATGGGTCAAATTTTCGATATGGAGATTTATACATCATCATCTGAGAGCTGAATAAATAGGTAATTTGTGTCTGATTTGAAAGAATCAGACACTATTTGGCCGAGATACAACTATTTAAAATTGGCTTTAAAGTTGTCCAAACGAAGTCCTTAGCATAGGATATTACTCACAAAAACATATTTACCGTGGAAAATATGTAATTCCTGGATCATGATCTTTACTTAATATCCTAATGCTTTTGGGCATAAAGAAAAATCTAGAATTTTAACAGATACAATGTTTTTTTGGCAAGCGCTAATTTTGCCTGGTTTTGTGGTCCAGGGTCACATTTGTGCTAAAAAAATCAGTCATGCTGGTTATTCCAACTTGCATGAGGCTTCTGGGTAAAGCGGGTGGCAATGTACCATGTCGTCGCTGTCCTTCTGAAACCAAGTTGTCCAAATTGGCTGTTTTTCAGGAAATGCTAAATGTTTTACTTTTAAATCTTTGCGTAATGTGTTGTCAAAGTTGACAAGCCCTCTTTAATACTTCTTATTGGATAGATATGTGCAAAAACAGTGACAAACATAAAGGATGACTAATAATAAGGATTTATGGGAAGAAAAAAAAACACGAAATATGAAGATATAGGGTTTCAGAAGGACACCAGTGATATGAATGTACACAATATGGGCTATGAAAGGTATTTTTTGTTGACGAATGTCACCTCAAAGTTGGTGACCTCGAATTCTTGCAGCGCCTGATGGTGGTCATGATCCCCCTCCAAGCAGTTGTCCATGTCCCTGCACCACATCAGCTGAGAGATGGTCAACACCACCTGCAGGAAGGACAAAGTTCAGAGTGCACACCCAAACACAGACGTACAAATGTAATCTTGCCAAGAGAAAAGCATACCTGTGAGGGATGACCAGCCACCACCCACTCCACCCTGGGTTTGCTCTGGTAATCGGTAATGGCAGCCTTACTGAGTCTTCTGAGAGACGAGAACATGGCCTCCTCCACCTTGCCCAACCAATCCTCTACATTACCACGAGCCTTTAGCCCTTTCCCTAGCCGTACCTATAATGCACATGCATAAAGTAGTTTATATATCATCCTCCTTCATTTAAAAAATAATGCATATCATTATTACTGTATATTCTAATGTCCTTCCAAAAATTGTGATGGCTAATTACAATGTAATCATTATGTGGCTATGACTAAATAAATACTGATAAACATACAAACATGATCATCATATTTTATTGAAAGACAAGAAAAGTAAAAAAAAGAAAAGATTTGACCTTTTCACCCTCAGGTGACACCATGGCTAAGATGTCATTATTGTACTGTTTCCCCGTTTCCGCCTCTCCGGGCGTAGTAGGGGGCAGCTGTCCGAACTCCAGCTGGGATATGGCATCAAAACACTTCCTCAGATGAGGCTGCACAGCCTGAGGGTTCCGCGTCTGAGCCAAAATCTCCAAGAGTTCATCGTTAGACAGAAAGTAGAACCTGAGTCACCCAAAGAAAGGGAGTCAAGTCATGGCACAGCATAAAAACAAATCAAATTCTGATGAGAAACAGTGTGCGCGCGTGTTTGAAAAGTATAATAAGTACCTTGGGAAGACCACTCTTTTGGACTCTAAGTAAGCCTCCAGGCATTTCTGAATCTGCTCCAGTAGTGCATTATTATTCTGTAAAATGTCCAGAAGCCCTGAGGGGAAGAAGTCTTTTTTACAACATATTGCTTTTTTCATTTTTGTATTTTAGCTTTTCTTGTTTATGGTGCAGACCAAAACACCATTTAAGATGTTTAGATTGTAAACCAAAACGTTTCCATATATTAGATCTGAAGGTCAAATTTAGCCAATGAGGTAATGTGTTTCCTGAGCTATTCTGTCAGACCTGGTTGCGTGGCGGCACGCAGGGCATTGGGCAGACGGCTGACCTTCCTCATGATCTCTTTCCATGACTTGTCCACTTTTAAGAACATCTTAGACTCGGCGGGCAACTGCCTCTGGATATCAGGAGCATTGAAAATACTCTCCAGATAAAGCCAGTTTCTCTGGCATGCCAACCACTCATCCTGAAACAGTATAAAAGGGAAAGAAAATATGTATGATATGTATGATAAAGAGTATAATATCTAATGTGCTCACATGATCATGGATTAGTATTTGATTATCACCAAGGTCTGGCTGAACAGGGAGAGCTGTGTCTGCCACTTGTCTACTCTAGCCATGATTGGACCGGCGTAACGCGAGGATGCAACAGTGGCGACGTTGACTATGCTGTCATCGAGAAGTACCTATAATCACATTCATACAAATACAAAATTACTACGTGAAAATAGCTGAATGGTCCAAATCCGCACTAAGATCAACAGTAAAGATGATCATGCTGATCTAAAACTACAAATCAAGAACACAAAACTACAAAACTTTGCAAGAGGCTGCAATATAAACAATGCATTCTAAACACTCCACCTGAATATCGTCAGTGCCCCCAAGAATAAACACATCCTTGGAGTCTCGATGAGGCAACACTACCAACTCTGTTGTTTTCCACGATTCCTCAATCTATCGAGAGAATAAATGTGTTGGCACAAAGCTCACTATACAGACATGTACACATGTGAAACTAAACACAGAGAGATGTAACCTTTTTCAAAATGTTCTCCAGAGAGGCCTCTCCTGATGCTTGTCCTGACACCTGAGCATTTAACAGGGGATGAAACAAGAATTAAAAAAAAAATTCACAAATGTATTCCCTCCGATCATGTGAAACTTAGTGAGCTGCACACTATTGCATTGCTGTCTTGGTAGGCAGTCAATTATGTCTCAAGAAAAAGCCTCTATCTTTCACATACCTCCTGTATTTGCGGGGAAAACTGGAAGATGTTGAGTTCTTGTAAGGAGCCGAGAGTCAGAGGCTCATCCACAAGTTTGGCCTCAACAATCACCTCCAGCATCTCCCAATGACGTGGTTTCAAACACGGGTTACGCAAGTCTATGATCACCGGCAACTAAGGAATGTCAAATACACACACATGCATACACTACTACTGTACTTATTTGAAAAGAATAGTTCAGCAAAATTCCCTCCCAGACACATCCTAGTATATTTCATCATTTTTTATGGTTTTTGATATTAAAATGCTGTTATCTTACATAGAGGACAACATATCAATGCACTAAAAAGCACTTCAAATGACACCATCGGGTTGATAAATGTTTTCTGAAGTGAAACGATACATTTGTGAGAAAATAAACATTACTGTTGTGTACAGATCAGTTTGGTAAGATGAAACAGTCAAACATCAGATGTCTGTTCTCATGGAAAATGATGTTTATACATCAAGCATAGCATGAGAGTGGGAATTGTTTCTATACAACTTGAATTGTGAATACTATCTGTGGAATGGAATCAGTACCTTTTCTCGCATGCTCTCCACGTTCTCTCTGAGGCAGGGCACCACGTTGTTTGGTGGCAGTCCTTTTTCTAGCTGGCTGACATATTTGGCAAACTTGTTCACCTGCCTACTCAGCAATTCCGGGTCCAACTCATCAAACTTATTCTGCAACAAAGAGATTATTGACATTTAAAGGACACTTTAATAACAAAATAGCTTTGAGAGTGCAATTATAAGCATGAACTCAGTCTTGATCTCCTTAACACAATAAAGGGGGTTCACAACAAACGCGAATTTAAAATGCATACAAAGTCAATGCAAAGATGCGAATAGACGCGAACTCGCAGCAGGCGATGCGAATGAAGCAGATCGGGCGGCGCGATTGCCACGAATGCGGGTCAATCTCTTCAGCACAAGTTGAAAATATTTGTCAGCTCAGGTCACTTACACCGTGTCTACACCGGACGCGACAGGCGCGACGCGACATGATAAGAGACATTAGAATCAATTATAATTTCAAATATTCTCCACACTGTGGCGCGACGAGACTCGACAAACCCATTATGAACAGGCAGGTTGTCGGGCCTGTCGCGTTCGGTGTAGACATGGTGTGACGCGAAAATAACGAACTTTTCCCGCGAGTAATAAAGAGAGAGGAACGTGATTGTTCGCGTTTGGTGTGAACATCCCATTGTGCTGGGTTCACACCAAACGCGAACAATCGCATTCCAGGCCCGCTTTTTCTCGGGGGAAAAGTTTATGGTTTTCGAATTAGTGACATGAGCTGACAAATATTTTCAACTTGTGCGAAATTTTCACAAAATGCTATTGCCACTGCTCTTCTGGGTTAAGTCTGTTTTTTCTCTTTTTCATGTAATAATAGATGGACTTGATGATGGTGAGACCAGATCTCTGTGTATATCACTGTATTATTACAAACAATGACAAAACAAAAGTCATGAAATGTAAATTCATATTTCCTAATGACAGAGTAGCTACACCAAAGGATAAAAAAAACTTAGTAAAAATACTAACATGCTTATGACTTTTGCACATTACAGTTTAAAAAAAAATAGACTAAGACTATTGATACAAACAGCTGAAAAACAACTAAAAGTAATATATCAAAAGTTTTGATTCCTACTGTAGTATGTACATTAATATTTTCATGGTAAAATGCTTGTATGTCTTTGAATAGAAACTGAAATTGCTTTTGCTTCAGTCTAATAAACCCAAGTTCAAAAACTCTTAGCATTTTAGAAGGCTGCCACACATGTGAACATGCCGATTGTATGAGTTTCTTTTCCAAAACAAGAGTTTGATTTACTATTTAATGTGGCTGATTATATTGTTAATCCATACTGCTTTTTCCGATGAATCATAAAGAAAGCCACATTTACACTATTTTATAACACATGGGTTGATATTGACCTGCTTCCAGCTGTTCTCTAGACTCTCCCACTCTTCCAGAGAGTCCCACAGTAACTGCTTCAGCTTCACTTCAGCGCTCAGTTCCTCCAGAGCTTCATATTTGGTCACCTCCACCTACACAAACACACCCAAACACAACTTTTACAATTCTTCATAAGTATAATTGATTCTGGGATGTTTTGTATATATGCTTATATAGATTAACCGAAATTTAAGAAATAAAAAACAGAATAAGGTGATCTGTAGTCCAACCTGAACCTAAAATGAGTTCTGCTCATCCAGACTAAACAAGACAAAGAAAAAACAGCTGCAAACATATAAAGAGCCACACTGACCTTAAAGTTCTTCTGGTAAGTTTTAAATTTGAAGGACTGAGTTTGGAGCTCATCGATAGAGATCTGTATACCTGCCAGCAGCATGCGTATATTTGAGCGATCTGCGTTTATGTCAAGGATCTGATGGTTCTGAAGAAACAAAATCCATCAAAAACTTTGTGCATCCAAATTTAAGAAGGATTGGAAAATATGTATCAATTAAAACTAGAAAGACAAAAGTGTTACACTGCTGTGTTTCTCTCTTTCACCTCTGCATGCGACTTCACTTCCTGCACTTTGTTGGTGAGTTTGTTGATGTCTTGCTGGAGATGCTGGCAAAATTTGTCAACATAAGAGTCACGCTCTTCCGCCGCTTTGTCGGTGGTGTTCCTTACGGCATTTATACACGAAGGCAATGTGGCGTACACAGCAACATCTTCAGGAGGTGTGGGGACCGAGTAACACTCGATCAATTTGTACATCTGACAGACAATCTCTGTCTCCTTTTCCAGCACCTCAATCTAAGTAAAGGGGAAATTTATATGAACAAACAGCCATTAAACATCAGATGCCAAAACTCTGAACAATTAGGGGGAATTCTTACCCTCTTCTGAATCTCTTCCAGGAAGTTGAGAAAATGTACGTATTCGATGGTTGTTGTTGGAACAGAGCCCAATTTGAACTGGGCATCTTGAGCTTCGGCAATAATGTCATCCATCTTTCTCTTCGCCAGGCGAGGGAGGATGTCATTGATGACCTGGAGGAAAACAATGTCTCAAAGTGTGCAGATATGCCAACACTCCTAATGACTCAATACAGTAAGAAATCTTCTAAATGACTAAATGTAAATGTTAATGAAATCAAACACTTCAAAATTTTCAAGACACTGTGGGGCAAAAGATAGAACAGGATTAATTCAATTGTTCTTTTGTGTGTGTTTCTGTAATTGTGTAACCTCTAGGCAGCGCAGGGGAGATGGTATTAGTTTTTTCTTGAGTTGTGTAGTATCCACCATCAGAATTCCCAGGGGTCTTTTCTGTTTAATGGCTAAAGCTTCTTTATGCTCTCTGTGATATTTCTCCAGACTGCTTTCAAAAAATGCAACATCTGCATAATGCAAACATGAAGACAACATGAAACGTGTGCAACGGTCATAGTTTTGATAATGTTAATTATAATGCTAAGGATGATCTACCGTGGTCCTGCTTTTTGAGAACTTCCATGTCCAGGTCTTCATTCTCTTTGTAAAACAGTCTGAATGGCTCAAATGTATGAGCAAATACACTTGCAGCATCGAATGCAACCTGGATAGAATGCTAAAAGAGGAAAAAACATTTTGATCTACCATCACCCAGGAATGAAAAATGAGGTATGTCAATTTTGTTAATCATATAAAGGAAGAGTTTATGTCCAAAATTAGATAACTCTGTTTTTTACATTTTTCAAAGTCATGTTTTTTTATTGTGTATTCCAATTAATATTAATAAAACAGCAGTTTTGTCTTGTCTTGATTAAAGCCATAATAACACAAAAAATACAGCTAAACAACACAATAAAAACATGAGTTATCTCATTTTGGAAACAAACTCTTCAAATACAACTTAATATGCAAAGACAGTTACTGGTTCCTATTGAATTCCATTGAATGGACACAAAACCACTGAGACATTTCACAAAATATCTTATTTTGTGTTCCACAGAAGGAAGAAAGTCATACAAGTTTTGAATGGTTTGTGGGTGAATCATTTTTATTTTCATATGAACTATCCCTTTAAATTTCTTTTTAGGACCTTAATGTCGAGAAAGATGTTTTGCAGATTATTGTCATCCTCCAGGATTTCCTCAAGACTGGGGCCATCCCCACATGTCTTCTTCTCTACCTGAAACACCATACACACGCACAAAACAACAGTAAATAACCAGTCTTTCACCTCATCCAAGAATCTGATTATAAAGGGCTTGGAATCATTGACCTTTTTGTTGATAATGGGTTGAGTGAACGCATCAAAGTAGCTGTCTTGCATCAGGGTATCCAGAGATAAAACAGTTTCTTGAAACTGGCCAGTAATTTCTCCGATACACTCCTGCCAAACACTGATGTTAGATACACACACAATCTCATACTTGCTTGCTTGCACCGAAAACACAAGAAACACAAACCTGGAAGTCGTCAACAGATGGCTGGTGTGATAAAGAGTGTGTGTCCATCATTAGATCAGTTATGAACATCGGCTGGTGAGGAGCACCCACATTCTTCTCTGCAGTGCCCTGTTATAACATACTTTTCAGATACAGACTACAGCAAATGTCTCGCTTTTTCACAAAACAACCCAAATTTGGCATTATGCAGCATAAAAAAAACATGGTTACCTTTGCATCAAGATCAGTGCCTGACTCACTCCCTGTCCAACTCTGGATGAGAGCGTGTGGAGGTGTGTGTGTTGTGTGCTCCTGAAACACACTCAGCATCTTACTGACCGAATTGACCACAAGCATGTGTGTTGTGTTCACGATCAGATAATCAGCCAGCCTGATGAAACTGTGGAGCCCAAGACAAATAATCAGCCTGAATTAGGCTTATTAACTGTTATTTTCATAGGACGCATAGTGTGGTTTATTTGTCAACTACCCATATACAGGCTTTGAATGATAAAAAGATGAATAAATAATAAGCATTTGCCTTTATTGTGAGGTTTGCTTTGAATAAATAGTTTCTTTTAGTCAAAATTATTCATTTTTTAACATTGATAAGGCCATTGTAACTGTAGGTTTTGAAACTGACACAAGTGGGCGCTAACACATCTCTTGATTGCCCAAGGGAGCACACCTACCATAAAAACCATTGGCAACAATCTCCTTATACCCAAAGTGATCCACCACATGCATCACTTTGTTGATGAGAACTGCTTACACCTAGCCAGATCGTGCTGTGGGAAATATATTGTCTGTATTATCAGCTGTAGTGGTATTGTTTGGAATTTGCTAACCTGGTAAGGCGTTTGCAATGGTATCGTTTGTTGGCTTGCTGAGTGTAAGTCATCTTGTCAGGTGCATCCTCAAAGTATAATCCAAAACCAGGTGACAGAAATGCATCATCACCATCTATAATGCATCATATAAAACGCTTATATCTCACATATCTCAAATTACTCAAATACTGGCATACCGGCTATTACACACATAATTGTTTTTGTATAGAGTATGGGTAATCACCAGTTTCCATGTCTCCATAGTCAGGTGTGTGTCCAGACTCTTTCAAAGCATTTTGACAGGAAATTCTAGCAACTTCCATTACCAGCTCCCTGAACTTCTCAAGACGAGAGGACACCTAGAAAACATGCATAGTGTATTGTAAATACAGCCACAAATATTCAGGATGCACACGAATACTGAATTCTCTCACCTCCTCCAGTTGTTCAGATTGCGCACTCTGAAATTCTTTGAGTGTGTATGTGTGGTCTTTCTCCAGTCGGCACAGAGGCATGTCACTGATGTGATAGCACATCTCATTGATGTCAATCAGTGCTGGTCTCAGAGACTGAATGGAGATATATATGAAGGACCAGATTTGAAAATAATTGTTTTATATAAATTCACATACATAAACACTTGATTTTGGACAAACCTCATTGAGAATGAAGAGATTATCTTGCAGAGAACGCCTGCATTTGCTGATGTTTTTGGAGCGCACGTTGGCACGCCACACACGGAAAGCCTTCCACTTGCGGAAGAGGGTGAACAGCGGGATCTGCAGAAGCCGCTGGTGATATTTGTATTCCTGCTCCCAACGCTCTAAGGGCAAAATATCAACCTCTGCTCCACAATAGTGCATTACCGCATGTGAGCTGATCGTGTAGTAGTCGGACTTGTTGATATTGTCATATGTTACAATTCTGTTGAAGAAGTTGGAATTTTGATGAGACAAAGGTTTGTTCCACAGTTAAAGGGTCAGTTCACCCAAAAATGAAAATTCTTTCATCATTTACTCAACCTCAAGTTGTTCCAAACCTGTGTACATTTTGTTGTTCTGCTGAACACACAAAAAAAGATGCCTGGAAGAATATTTGTAACCAAACAGAACTGGGGTATTGTAAATGTTGACAGAATTTAATTTTTTGGGAGAACTTTTATTTTAATAGTTATCTATCAATGCAACAGAACAACAGCAATGGCACATTCTCATCTGAAGCATACACGGGTATGTAGATATGAGATTATATTTCTTTCTATATTTCTTTCTTACTTAAAATTGTATGGGTCGTATTTAATGGATGATTTAGGCACCGCTGAAATCATGTAGAGGAATCTCAAATGAGGGTTATTCCGGATGGTCTGAATGATGTCAGGCGGGCTGCACATCTCGGCATGGATTACATCCTCTGCAGAGTTGAACACCATAGAGGGG
Source organism: Triplophysa bombifrons (assembly GCA_029783895.1). Lineage (NCBI taxonomy): Eukaryota > Metazoa > Chordata > Actinopteri > Cypriniformes > Nemacheilidae > Triplophysa > Triplophysa bombifrons. The sequence goes on from CM056452.1 coordinate 20,664,051, forward strand.
GACAGCGTTGGAGAGGGGATGTTGCTCAGAGATGACGCTGTACCTGGCCGACTTCTGGATGAGCTTTTTGTTTGTTTAGGAGGGGATGGGACACTGAAGGTGCCCTGAGTTAACTGCACCTGATATCATTGCATAAAACAGAATTGTATTTAAAGAAAATATAGAGCATCCACTGTTCAACCTCAGCAGAGATGGAAATACATGAATCAAATATATCAAAAATGTGGTCAGACCTGTCTGGCATGGTCAGGAATTCTGGGAAGCTGCAGCGTTGAGGGTCCTCTTTCCGAGGTGGGGTCTATGGACTGGGTGCCACGTGAGGAAACTGGCATTTTAGGGCTGAAGATGAAGTTCTGAGTTTTCTCTGGAGTCTTGGATTCTTTGCGTCTCTTTAGAGTAGGCTACAGTAAAAAAATGAAGTAGTCAAAACTTTTACAGTACTGACTACGGTGGTTGTTTTTCATTTTATAAACAGCTCATTTAAACAACTGAATCTATTTTTAAATATTTACAAAACAAGTCTAAAACCAGATATGCAAAGTCAAAATGTTGCTGGACTAGAAGATTTTTTCTCTTAAGACACTTGAAAGTTTGTTGCCCACAAGTTAAAAAAATAAAACAGAATGTTAGTTAGTAGGCCTTCAAATATTTGATTATTATAAAAAAGGTATTATAGAAAAAGTTTGGAGACACCAAAATACTGATTGATTGCATGTTTCAATGTTCACTTCACACAATATACCTGTAGCTTTGACTGACATATTTTTATTTTTGAAACAAAAATCAAATATAGAATTCTTGAACTTATAAATATGATTTTTTTGTCCTTAGTTAAAAATGAAATTGAATATTGATACAAAGCACACCCAAGAAGCAATTTAATAAATAACTGTGACAACTGAAAGGAATGAATCAATGCATACACAAAGTCTTTATTGTAGAGCTATGCCCTTACCAACATCTCAAATTGTGCAGGTCTCTGTGCAGCCCATTGCCTCTCCTGAGCTTTGGTCCTGTGCGGGAACACCAGAACATCTTGGTTTGGCTGGGGACGGCCAGGCACTGAGATAAGTCTAGCCCTCAGCTGGTCCATATCAACAGGTGTCAGAGAAGCAGGTAGATTGGTAGGCAGAGGTAAAGTCCCAGATAACTTCTGTCCGTCATGATCTTGTTCTGACCCAGCTTGACTTCTGGGAGTTCCAATCCCTTTCTGAAAAGGGTACATGACCTAACTTCCTTCCTGTTGTATGTGCTTCTCAACCACTCGGGTTACAACACTTTCTCCTCTGAGTAATATCTGAAAAGAAAACTTTATGAGACACATTCGCGAAAACGAAATGTTCGTGATAAGGGTTGCAGTTATACAACAGAACTAGCCTACATGGTCGCTAAGCAACAAGATTGCCGCTAAATCGTATGATACGTTAATTTCCAGCATACTACATAAGTAACTGTTCGATAAATGTCGTACTTTATATGTTTACATGTGTTGTTTTAATGCATTTAAATAGTATGTCTGTTATAGACAGAACGTCAAACTAAAGACCGGGCTAAATGTGTTGAAAAGGCAAGAGAGATGAGAATTATTGTACTTACAAAATACGTGCAAACTAAATAAATAAAATTAAAGCGCTCATAATGTGCAACTGGTATGTTTAAATTCTCATGTCTAAACCGGACAGATGACGGCTAAGCTCTTCTCGTGGACTGTTTGTGGTTACTTGGCAACGAAGTGTACTTCTGGCCACTTCCGCTGACAGAAGTAGCTCGTGCTGATATGCTGGAGAACCTGGAATTAAACACGTGATAGCCTATTTCAAACTTAATTTAAATACACTCATACACGTATAGAAAAATCGTGCAAATATCCTGAGTATGTATAAAATAGTAGGACTTTATTTTTTAACCCAACGTTTGAAAATCAAAACATTGACAAAAATGAAAAAAAGATAAAAAAAATCATAAGAATGCCAACCGTTCATTCATGAATTCATTTTACTTTTAAATACAATGATTATTTGTATTATTATTACTTACTACACTTTTAAATAGCACACAATCGACTTATTTTTTGTTTAGCTTGTTTGATAGATTATCCAAATTTAGTAACATGGCATTGCCTTCTGGCCTTATTCATCAACACAACTTGATATGAAATGTGTCCCAGATACTTAAATAAAATGATATGCTTCATTGAGTCTTTTTGTATTTTTATTTTACAAAACAATTTAACCTGATTAAATCAGATTAAAATTAATCAAACAAAATTACATACGATTAGTGATACAAGTGTTACTACAAACAGAAAACATTTCTGTTACAAATATTATTTAAAATATCTTCTTCTGTGTTCTGATGAAGATAGTAATGTCATACAGGTTTGAAATGTCATGAGGGTGAGTAAATGATAAAAACATTTTCGTTTCTGGGTGAACTATCCCTTTAATAACAAGATAGTCAGTCTACCATAGAACAGCAGCAATGTCAGTGTGGTGTTCTGTAGGCCAACATCTGTCCAGGCTTCTTGATGTCTTCATCTGGGTCTCACATAAAACATGTTTAACATAGAATAATACCTTAATTGTTCGGAAACTTGCCATTCAATACTACTTGGAAGTTTAATTCTTACCATACTAACATAAAATTTGAGCAGTTCAATACAATTCACAAGAGAAGTGAATGTGAAGTGAACGTTTACCTTGTTTTTAAAACATTATTGATCTTCCAGGCTAATTAATGTATTTAATTAAGACAGACAATATGTAGAACTAATGGGTACGGCACAAATGTGCAGTGAGAGTAAGTATCTGTATTAGATCTTTAGAGATCAGATTGAAAGCTATAGTCTAAGGTTTTAGCAGCTTCACCTTTTAGTGCACGCACGCGCGGCTCTTTCTTTTCAAATGTGAAATATTACAATTGATAAGGGCATCACAAGTACAGATATTAAGTTTTGACGTTAGCTTGCTCATATAATTATTATGTATCAATTACAGTGCATAGTACTGCATACGTTATCCGTCCTGGAAATAACGTCATTGCCGCCAGATTGTGTGCTACGGAAGCTGTAACGGTGGCTGCTTAGTATAGCCTAGAATAAATGTTTTTAGAGATTGCTGTTGTCAAAAGGAATTATACGAGCATATACGATTTCCTCCCGGGCGGAAAAAAATCGCCTGCAAGCTCGTACGACAGCAAAAGTTACAGACCAGCGTTGTTTACGTCGCTCGAAGTGGACTATATATACTCAACATTCTCAACTCAAAATGTTAATGATTGACAAACAATTGTATATTATCTTAAACCCACTCCAAATAAACAATGTTATATAGGTAAAATATTTTGGGTTAGACTTGCAGTGTACTTACCCCAAAAAGTACTGACAAGCCCTACTGTAACTAAGCTGGTAACTAGTTATTACAGTATTTATACAGTATTACAGTAAAAGTACATATGTATGTGTAGTATTGTAAATTACACTGATACCACAACAGAAAAAGCAACAGCTAAAAGAGAGATTATTTCTGTTTCCTTTAATATATTTCACTCATATAAAACACATCCTTAAGTCACTACGCATTCTCTACTGATAGAAACGGTTGGATTGATGCTTAACATATGACAGTTTACAAAAGAATGTGACCCGTGAGACAGAGCATCAAAAGCACATTCAATAAAATTGCCTTTGACGAGTCAAACATCATTTAAACAGGGAAGGGACAGTAATCAAAAGGGCTAACTTTACGGTACAATAAAAAATACAATATATGCACATCAACTACAACCTTTTTTGGATCTATTTTTTTGTGTGCGAGGAGATTCAACATTCCATTGCCTGGGCACTGGTTTTCTGAAATAAAATACAAATTGTGCAAAATCGTCACAAAAGCAGTTCTCAACTGCTTTCACCCAATTCGATTTTAATATTAAGCTTGTTGGTGTAGTTTAAGTAATGGAATATTGTAAATTCAGCTCAAATTATGAAAGATGTACTTACTGTTTCTCTGGTGATATCAGATGTAAAATGCTTTCTTCTTCCTCCAGATTCTTGCTGCCTGTAACCAGAGACAAATGTTCACAAGATTCCATTAACAAGTACTGCACTCTTTAAATGTTCTCAACATGCCACTTTTACATTCAAGCACTGAATTTTCAGCACAAAACAATGCTGCCACCAAGCCAATCTAATGGAAATGTCTTAAGCATTGAACAATGTTGAACAAGTTCATATATTAACATACCTCTTCCAGATTCACTGCAGATTGCACTGACTTGCTCTCCAAACGTCACCTCATTGATGCTTTCTAAAAAGAAACAGAAAATATAAACGTTCCTCACAGTACAGACACAGTACCTGAGGTTGATGCATTTCACAACAAAACAGGATATTAATGTAGAAAAAGAAATGTTATATCCAAGTTAATAAATGGGTTATAGATTTGATCCAGAAAAAATGGTGAATGTGGTAACCAAAGATACATTTTTTGTAATTACTGGATGAACTAAACAAGAATGGTTCAAAAAGAATGATATGTGAAAAAGAATCAACACTAAATATGGAATAAGTTCCGCATATGCTGGTCTGACAGCGTACTACGAATCTTACCTTGTGGAGTACTAATGGCTCTTCCAAGCTGTTTAGCTCGTCCTGTCAGTAGAGAAGAAAGGAGTCTTACAAATCATTGAACTGATAACATCAGAAATGAGCAACATTTGTATAAATGATATTGTTTTATCAAGCGAACAGATAAAAGGTTTTTATTTGGTTCACCTGTCGAAATCACCGTAAAGGAAGGATGGCTCCTGACGGGGGTTACCATGCTAGCAAAAGTGTGCCGCCTAACAGAAAGAACAACATAAATACAAGTTAAAACACAATGCCAATATGAAAATTCATAATTACAGTTCTTGTTATAGTGGATCTGTTCAATATTAAGTGTTTTAATTTTACCTTAGAGCATCAGCAGATTTAGGGGTTTGTTTGGGTCCCCTTTTACCAGGACGGAGAGGTGTGGCAAAACCTGACTGATGTCCGACATTTGCTTCCTGGGCAGGAGAAGCCACAGCATTACCCTAAAGTGTAATCGGCACATAAAGGACAGAAATAAAAATATTTGAAACACCAACAGTAAGGAAACCGATGGGAGCCAGAATCACTGTTGTCACTTGTTCATGTGCATGTTTGACTGACGTTTTGTCTGGGTGACAGCGTGAAGTTGGCCAGTTCCTTCTCCATCTGCTTCTCCTCTTGATCTTGTTTCTGCTTTTCAAACTGCTTCATGTTATATTCCACCTCAGCAGCCAACTGCTCATCAGCTGCGAAAAGCTCCTTCACTTCTGAACGATAGTCCTGCATGGTCACCTGTCTCACACACATCAATAGGTTTGCGCCAAAATGGACTATAAATGGCATATACAGATAGGGTAGATGAAGCACAGCCAAACGGAGAGCAACCCAAAGGTTTGTCAGATGCAGATACATTTTTTTTGATGCTTCACCTGCAGGTAGGCCATGATGTGTTTGAGAACAGGCGAGTGTTGCTCTTCCAGCATATTCTTCAGGCTGATGATGATTGGAATTACATTCTCCACAAAGTTCTTCTTCTGGACCTGCACACAGAATAAACAAGTTCAAAACCTCATGCTGGTTTAGCTGCAGCCATAACAGTACCTACAACTCTTCCCCTCCTCCCTTTACCAGCAGCATGTTTTCTTACCTGTGTGATCAATTTTTTCTGAGCCACCTGTAAGACTGCTTTAGCCATGGCCATCTCATCTTCCTGAGGTTCCTCGCCTGCCGCGGGGCCACTCATGGCTGTCAGCTTCATCTCCTTTAGGGAGAGCACATCAAATGTGTCTGCAAGCAACTCGGAGCCATCGGAGTCCAAAGGCAGTTCAGAGTCGACAAAACAGGCTTGAGAGTAGAAGAATGTGTAAGTGTCACAGGGATGTTACAGAACAATCTTTCCTGCTCTGCTACTGAAACTACAGCTCTGATTTAAAAATGATTGACCTTGTATTCTGAATAGATGACACAGGCAAAAGAGCATCATGAGATAATATAGTAAACAATAACACAATTTTGCTGTTCCCGCTGGGACACAACCCTGACACAAATACTACAGCAAGTAGGGATGTAACAATATTAAAATCTCACTGCACGATAATCCCTCGATATAAAGTCCGCGGTAAAATATTTATTGCAATATTTAAAATGACGAATTGGAAACAAGCCATAAGTGTCCTCTTTTCTTTATCCTGTAATCATTACTGTTGTTTAGAGGTATGAGTTATAGTATGAGATAAAAGACAAAAAAAATCTCTTTTATAAAATAAAATAATTGTTCCAGATTGACCTTGCCAAACGTTTTTTCTATCATGCTATATTTTAGGCCCAGAAGACCTATTGTTTCATTCAGTCATGTGACCACGATAATATTGAGAAAAATAACGCACTATTTATAGCGATAACACACTATTGATAATACCGTTACATCCCTAATAGTAAGCAAACTGTAGCAGGGCTCTCACCGAGGATGTCCTGGCAAATTTTGGTTGTGATATTGAAACGTTGCTCATCTGTAAAGTTTTTCAGTAGGAACTTGTAGATTCTGAAACGTTTGCCTTGATTCTGTGGACCTTTCAAAGAAAACCTGTTTTTCTCACTGACAAGAAACACAAACGCACATTTTTAGAACTTAACTTCACAACATACTGCATTATAATAAACACTTATTCCAAACCACTGCAAAACAAATGAATATAGTTCGTATCATGAATAATTTCAGCATGTACCTCTCACTTTGAGGGAATTTATTATATTTCTTGTGTTTCTCATAAGAGTTGAAGTGGAAAATGCACTCAATAAAGTGTTGGGAGAACATGAGAGGGCTCTTCTTAAGCAGGAGATCAACCAGGCAGTATTCACAGAGACTGATAACAAAAACAAATTTATCAATCAAAGCAAATAATCCCATTAAAAAGGATAAAAATGTAGATAAGCTTTAGTTTCTTACTCTGCAATGGCAGGATCTGAATCCACCAGAGCAACAGCGAATCGGAAAAACAGCGCACCTTTCCATTTCACATACTCCTCCTGTTAAAGAAGGAAAAGCAGATGATGCCACTGGTTACATTTATGACGACAATATGAAGGGTATAGTGCATCACTATAATAAGATTAGATCAAAAAGATTTTGAATAATGATGTAATTACTTCGAGAGATATTTCACCAAAAAAAGAAAATTCTGTCATCATTTAAGGCCCTGTAATACTTGACTTTCGGCATCCGTCTCGCGCACAAACGCGCCCGCACAGCTTTTTGCGCATACTCATCACAGATAGGCGCGAATGTCCGAGTTTAACACATGCACAATACAAACGAGTATGTGTGATCTACCAGACCGTCAGAGGGCAGCATTAAGTCGCATCATTAACAGACCCATTGCAAATTAAAGATTGAGGAAGTGTTTTCGCCATTGCAAACAATCCGAGCAAAAAGCAAGACAACAAGAACAACAACCAAACAGCATGGAGAAGGATATGCTTCTTAGCTTACTGTTCCTGGTTTTAGCGTGTTGATTTTGTATCATTCCTCTTCGACAACAGGACACTGCAAACTTTCTGTGTGTGTAGTGACACCTAGTGGACTAGTGCACTTTTTCGCGCATGCGATGTTGTACATGGCACGTCCGCGAGGTCGCAAAAAATGGACTGCACGCGGACGGTTGTGCGGGCGACTGTGGACCCTTCTGATGACGAAAATTGCGCCATGCGGACGGCGCGCAGACCTACGGACCATACTTCTGCCTTTACTCACAATCAGAATTTTCATTTTTGGATGAACTATCCCTTTAAGTAATTACATCATTATTCAAAATTGATGAACTATCCCTTTAAGTAATTACATTATTCAAAATTATATTAATGTACCTAAATTTAACATACAACAAATCAATAATATAATTTTGGTTACTTTTTGGTTAACTACATGCAACCTATCTTATAAAAATGGCAATCACTGAGGATTTCCCAAAGGTTTACAAATATACCTGTAGTAAGTTTGTCAGCATAATGAGGGTTTGCTCTCTCACGATGCGCTCTTTGTCTCTCAGGCAGGCTGAGATATTGGATATATACCGGGTCACCGTGTTGGTGTAACGCACGCAGAGATCGCACATGACCACCACCACGTTACTGCGGACAGCCAGCTCTGTGCCCACCTCCAGTTCCCGTGCAAACACCGGCAGATACTTTAACATCAATTCCTCATGCTGCAGACACAACTTACCTATGAAACACAAACAATAATGATCAAATCAAACTAGGTTAGACACATTGAAACAGGAAGGGAATTGATCACATATAGTCAAAATCACACTACCTCGACCAGCTTAAACAACAAGAGAGTCAGATAAGGTTTTATTTAGATTTTACTGCCTTGGAAGACGAAATCAACATTACTATATAACAAGACATAAAATACACGGAAGCAAAGAGAGTGGTTGTGAGTTTCGCACCTAATGCAATAACAGCATGTGCTCGGACCACTGTGGGCATAGAATTGGCTTTGAACTGAGACAGAGGCTGGCTGGCAGGCAGCTCGTCTCCTTCAGCATGACCTGAAAAAAAAACAGTCTGTGAGACAAAGTTTCAAAGCAGCATTACTGTACAACAGGTACAAGAATGAATCTCAGTCTGTGCAGATAAGAATGCTGGGATAGGAGTTCAACAAAGCTAAAAGAGCTCCATGGCTCACCTGACTGCTCGGAGGGAGTGAGAATGGACTGAACCAGAAGGAAAATTCTCTTCCCCACTTTAGAGGGGCACTGGAGAGAAGCGACACCAAGTGTGTAAAGATGCTTCACCTGTGATAACAGAAAAAAAGTTACGATCTCGGAGATTTAAAAAAAAATACAAAAAGGTTTTTATACGAGTTTTGTACCAGCAGATCCTCATTGATGTTCTCTGTTCCCTTCTCATTTAGAATGACACCGGACAGATATGCTTCACACACTGAGACCAGCTCTCCACAGAAACTATTTAAGAACCTCTAAAACAAACCCACAATATTAAAACAAAATAACTATGGCACATGTTAAGACCTTCTTGGCTGTGGGTTGATTTTACCATTGTGTCCTGAGTGCTGTCTGATTTTGCAAATCTAAGCAGGGTATCCACACAGGAGCTGATCACCTCCAGAGGCAGACTGAAACTCTTCAACCAGCCCATCAGATCATCTATACAGTATATACAGAGGTTATAATATGAAAAAAGTTATATTGAGATTTAATAAATATTATGCAAACACACTTGCATGCACACCAAACAACACTTACCTACAATTCTGCTTTTAGTGTCATCATTGAGATTAGAGGAAATGTCACCCATAACGCTCAAGATATGACAAGTCATTGTAACTGAAACGACTGGTGACCTGGAAACAATTCAAGAAAAACCATTACACCAAATATAAATCTGGATCACAAATTTAGATCAAAAACACAGTATCGCAAAGAAAAAACAAACAGAGAATTGAAAGATGACGTGAAAAGCATGAGGCTATATGAATGTGCGACACACATTCATTAACGTCTTTAGGTCCTATATTACCTCTCGGCAAACAATAAGCATGTGTTATACCAAAGCAGAGCAACAACAATATTTCTTTTAATATTTAATGATTTCTTTTATTTATGGCCATTAGCTTTTTTAATTAACGTACTCTGAAATGTAGGGTTGGGTATTGTTTGAAACATAAAACATTTTGTATATTTATGAACAATGTTTCACACATAGTAACCATGTTTTGTCTGATCATTACAATTTGTATAACCATAGTTTAACAACATCATGGTTAAACTGTTGTTACTATAATGAAACTATGGTGAATTTGTGATCAGAAGTTAACACATGCACATCTCTGAAAATATGCACACAGAAATCGATAAAAGGAATTGAAATTCTCATTTCAAATATCCGATTCTTATTCTTTTCTATTCCGAATTAGAATTGATTATCGATTCCCAACCCTACTGAAATTTTATTTACACAAGAAGTGGGACCATGTTTATGAACCCATGCACCCTGTGCCGGTTCCAGGAACAGCGTGAGCTGTGAACGTCTTTAATATGTGCTGCCAAATAAATAAGTTCTGCTTATGCACTGCTGTTTGAATCAGGCTGTACCGTAAGGTTTAAAAGATCTCGATTTCACATAACCTGACAGTGCTTCATTATGTCTCTTTTCTGACCTGACTGTGCGTTCCCAGGTCTCTAGCACGGTGCTATAGTTGAGTTTGGGTGAACAGCTCGCAATTTTGGCTAACAGGAGCCAGGCGGCAGCAGCCCTCTCTCCCTCTGTGTGTGAGAGCAGACCGTTAACAAAGGCGGGAGTGAACTTCTGCTGCGGAGCCCACACGCTGAAAGCCTTGCTGAAATAACGGCTGCAGAAGAAAAGAAAATGGGAATAAGGAGATGATATGATGACAAAAGTTATGACATTGACACTTAAAGATGGTGTTTATGCAGTGCTCTAACACGGAACAAACTAGACAAATTTCTAGTGACAAAGCGTCTGTACGACACTGTTCATAGAATCATTTCAATGCAAATGGAACCCAATTCATTTTCCAAGTGTCCTCACTATGCACTGTGATGCTGCCGGTTAGATGAAAATCACGGAACGGATTAAACTGACCATGTCTGTTTAGTTAGAAGATGTGCAACTGACCTGAGGTCTTCACTCTTTTCACACATTAGTCCCAGCAAGTCCCAGGCTAGTCTCTGAGAGGTGTCTCCATGATGATATTTGCCTTGACTCTTAATGTGTGCGAGGATAATGTGGTCTAGGCACTCTAGAGCCTTCTCCTGCACAGAGCTCTCAGAGTCTATGACAGCCGGCAAAACTCCTCTCAGCCATGCCTCCTGTACCTCTAAATTGTCAGGGAGAGCCTAGAGACATAAGAAAGATGATTGAATGAAAGAAGGCTATTGTGACATGCAGGGATGAGGTTACAGACTTATGTGTATAAACAGTGGAATATATTAAAGCCCCAAAGACACCATAGTTTAAAGTGATTTAAATATACAGTCGTGGCCAAAAGTTTTGAGAAATATATAAATATTGGAAATTGGAAAAGTTGCTGCTAAAGTTTTTATAATAGCAATTTGCATATACTCCAGAATGTTATGAAGAGTGATCAGATAAACTGCATAGTCCTTCTTTGCCATGAAAATTAACTTAATCCCCAAAAAACTTTTCCACTGCATTTCATTGCTGTCATTATAGGACTGCTGAGATCATTTCAGTAATCATCTTGTTAACTCAGGTGAGAATGTTGACAAGCAACAGGGTAATGATCATTATGTCAGGCTGATTGGGTTAGAATGTTGAATGTACATGTTAAAAGGAGGGTGATGCTTGAAATCATTGTTCTTCCATTGTTAACCATGGTGACCTGCAGGAAACGCGTGCAGCCATCATTGCGTTGCATAAAAATGGCTTCACAGGCAAGGATATTGTGGCTACTAAGTTTGCACCTAAATCAACAATTTATAGGTTCATCAAGAACTTCAAGGAAAGAGGTTTAATTCTTGTAAAGAAGGCTTCAGGGCGTCCAAGAAAGTCCAGCAAGCGCAAGGATCGTCTCCTAAAGAGGATTCAGCTACGGGATCGGAGTGCCACCAGTGCAGAGCTTGCTCAGGAATGGCAGCAGGCAGGTGTGAGCGCATCTGCACGCACAGTGAGGCGAAGACTTTTGGAAGATGGCCTGGTGTCAAGAAAGGCAAAAGAAGCCACTTCTCTCCAAAAAAACCATCAGGGACAGATTGATCTTCTGCAGAAAGTATAGTGAATGGACTGCTGAGGACTGGGGCAAAGTCATATTCTCCGATGAAGCCCCTTTCCGATTGTTTGGGGCATCTGGAAAAAGGTTTGTCCGGAGAAGAAAAGGTGAGCGCTACCATCAGTCCTGTGTCAGGCCAACAGTAAAGCATCCTAACACCATTCATGTGTGGGGTTGCTTCTCATCCAAGGGAGTGCGCTCACTCACAATTCTGCCCAAAAACACAGCCATGAATAAAGAATGGTACCAAAACACCCTCAAACAGCAACTTCTTCCAACAATCCAACAACAGTTTGGTGAAGAACAATGCATTCTCCAGCACGATGGAGCACCGTGCCATAAGGCAAAGTGATAACTAAGTGGCTCGGGGACCAGAATGTTGAAATTTTGGGTCCATGGCCTGGAAACTCCCCAGATCTTAATCCCATTGAGAACTTGTGGTCAATCCTCAAGAGGCGGGTGGACAAACAAAAACCCACTAATTCTGACAAACTCCAAGAAGTTATTATAAAAGAATGGGTTGCTATCAGTCAGGATTTGGCCCAGAAGTTGATTGAGAGCATGCCCAGTCGAATTGCAGAGGTCCTGAAAAAGAAGGGCCAACACTGCAAATACTGACTCTTTGCATAAATGTCATGTAATTGTCGATAAAAGCCTTTGAAACGTATGAAGTGCTTGTAATTATATTTCAGTACATCACAGAAACAACTGAAACAAAGATCTAAAAGCAGTTTAGCAGCAAACGTTTTGAAAAATAATATTTATGTAATTCTCAAAACTTTTGGCCACGACTGTATATGCATATATATATATATGCACTCTCAGCTCTTCGGTCAACACCTGAACGATCAATCCTGACTTCGATCACTTTTCTTCTCTTTCAAAAAAATTTAATTTAACTCTGTATAATGTGGTGGGCTATATAAGACCAGTTTTTTATTGCACTTATGCGTTGTGTTGTCCTAATGCTGTTCCAATTCCTTCCATTGTTTCCCTCATAAGTCACTTTGGATAAAAGCATCCTCTAAATGACTAAATGTAGATGCATATATAGCAAGATTTCATAAGCTTAAACACAGCAAATAAAACAATATTAATAAACAAATATTTTGCTTTGCCAAAGAAATGGTTCTTATATATTTTAAGATTTTATGGGCAAGTTACATTCAGTTAAGACAGGTCAAACATTTAAGTCTGGGAAAATTTTGTCTGGGACTAGCCTTAAGCCTTGTCTGTGGAACCGGGCCTTTATGTTTTATCAGTTAAGTGACAGAATCAGCTGACTAGTTAGCAAAAAAAGGGAAGAAAAACTTATATTGTTAAAAGATGAGAATTAGAAGCAGCATCTAATGTGGAGTAATAAGAGGAGGACGAACTCACCGCGAGAAGATCCATAAGGCACTGCATGGCTTTCTTCTTCACTGACACAGCAGGATCCCTGCAGCGATCTGACAGAATACTCAGATTCTCTGCACTGCATGAGATCACCCCATGCTTCAGCAGACTCATGACAGTCTACACAAACAACAATTTTAGCAATTAAGACAGAAAACTGGTTTTGTCTGAACAGTAGTTTATCTGCAAAAACCAAGTCACCTATAAATCACCATGTTATTGACATACTAATCATTTTTATTACATAAAACACATATTCACAGAAGAACATTGCTCTATTTATCGGTGTTGTACCTCCAGTGCACTTTTCCTAGCATTGGTTTTTGGGTCACTGACATGCTTCTTAAACAGAGTCATAGTTTCTTCATCTAAAAAAGAATATCAACAAAATAAACAGTTATAAAACACCCAACACACTGAGTCAAGACTTAAATATAATGCCCTTTAAACTCACTGTGTAAGGTGGCGTTGATGTCACTCCTGCAGGTCGCCGTGATGCTTTTGTGTTTCGTCAGCTCAATGGTTCTGAAGGTCAGGGCGGTTTTATGTCCTGTCTCTCTTCTCTTCAGAGTTTCTAAGGAACACAAAACCAAACTATGCAACCACTGCCTTTCAAAACGTACCTCACTCATTGTATTTTTCACACTGAACTGTCTTACGCTCAGAGCGGCCCGTCTCCAGCATAGTCTGAGCACCTGCTGCAAAAACAATGAGCTTGATCAGTATTCAATCACACTGATCTGAAGAAGCAGTCATATAGAAATAGATGCTAGCAGCTGTAAAGTCATGAGACATACTGTTGGAAAAGAGTTCATGGACACATTTCGTGGCATTCTGGGAACGGAGCTCCAGACACAGGGCCAGGCAGTGTAGTGCGTGACCTCTGACCGAGGGCGAAATGTCGTTACGATGACCGTAAACTATGTTGTGTACCAGGAACCTATGAGACAGGTACACTGCCATATCGGGGTCCATCGTGTCATCCAAGTCCCTTTCGTCCTGCTCCAGAAGCACCATGGCGATATCCAGGGCAAACATTCTGAAGGCCACCTGAACAAAGGGTTATAATATTTTAAGTAGGGAAGAGACTAGTGCATCACTGCACAAAAACTGTTTCTTTAAATCAAGCTTTAATGACTTCCATTTCTACAATCGTGTCAATAACTGAAAAATGTATGTGATGCCTCATTTACTACCACACCTGAATGTCACATCAGTATCTCAGTTATACTCACCTTATTGTTTCTCGAGTAGTTATGAAGCCACTTAACAAGGGCAGCATAGTCCTGACACGGCATCTTAGCCATTAGTTTCCCAACAGCTTGTGCTCCACTGGCTCGATATTCAGACTTCTCTACCATCTGGAACACACAAATCACTGTTCATGTAAACTGTGCATGAAAACTGCTTAAATGTGTTTTCAAATCTTAAAACAAAGAAAAACCTGATGACAGATGTGTTGAACAAGAACCCTTAAAAGTGGCAATGTGGTCTCTCTCTGCTCATCAACAATGTGGCTAGAACATATAACCCAAAACAATTAAACATTTAAACAGAATTCTTATCAAAAACATGAAGGGAAAAAAGGGTTAAGCAGTAACTAACCTAATAAAACGGATAGCATGATCTCTGGCACTATGAACAGCCTGAGACGGGACAAGAAGACACGGCTTGGACCGCTCTTGTGTTTTCATCATTAGAATCACATACAGCAACTTTCGGAACACTCGACGGCGACACTGTAAAACGCACAAGCATACAATTGCATCAAGTGATGTATGCAGATGGAAACAAGTTTAAAGTAGTGGTGCTCCTTATAGATGGTTTCAAAGCCACAACAAAAAACAACTGTTTAAGCGCATATGTGCTTTTGTTGCCTGAACGTAACTTTCGCTACACATCCGCAAAGAATAGTGTTCCTGCAGATTATTTCTGATAACAAGCAAAGAAACTTCGCTAAACTTGCCTCTCCCGTATTTTGAATTTAGACTGCGATACAAAGGTCAGCCTTAAAATGACAAAGTTACACAACCCATTTAACTAATTGTTTATTTAATAAAATTAACATACAACAAAATGTAACAAATCACTTATTTTACACAATTATTATACAATATAAAATTGTATTTGAATTATATTTATATTTGAAATATAAATTCATATAAATATAAATTAAAATATAAATAGTTATATTATTAGCCACTAGCCAGACCAATAAACAAACACATACCAGAAGTTTACTTTGGGCTAGGCATGTGTGGTGTATAAAATTTATCCTCCCTATATATTTTGTCTAAACAGCAACATCTGGAAATAGAATTCAACCCACCTCATCTCCTTCACCATGAATGGCCGAGCAAAGAATTCCCAGTCCATGATAGGCCAGCTCAGGCAAGCTCTTTAATTGGTCGACATTCCTTTGTAAACAGAAAAATAACAATTCTCTGAGGTTTTGTTTGCATTAGTCATGTTTTTTTAGAGAAGTTTAGAATTGCAAGCATTTATTATTTTCTTAATATTTCAAGTTTTCTTCTGTATTTACCTTCTCTGACTGAATGACAGATCCCCAATGACTGGTTCAAAGTTAGTTAGCCCTGTGAAAAGCTGAAAACATAAAAATATATAAATTACATAAATCTCACAAAGCAAAGTATCTTGTTTCACTATAAACAGCATGTGCATGACAGACTCTGACCATGTGCCATACCAAAACATAACAGTACTGAAATCAACACATAGCAGTGCATGTTTGCCTGCAGAAACTATGAAGAGCTTATGTACCAGAGCTCTAATGGCTTATTCTCAATTTATGGAAAAGAAACAAATTGAATTGAATATAAATACTAAATAAACCAAAAACTATTTCATATCCAATGGCAAAAGCTGGCTATACAGTGGTCTGCATAGTAGCATTGAAAGTTAGTTATTCTGTATTAAGCATCACATTAATCACTGACCTGAACACAGCTGTCGGTACTCTGAGGTTTGTCTTTAAGAGAAAACTTTTCTATAAGTCGCAGGAGTGTGCTAATCAACATGACAATGCCCTCCCTTATCTTCAGCAAGTCCTGTGCTGAGAAGTACATTTCCTCCACTTCATCATCTTCATCGCCATCAATCTCCATCTGTTGGGAACAAACACATCATGATAACATATACACTTAATATTACAACTCATTTGGACATTACAATGTTGTATATCATTTACTGCACATTTTACACATACAAGTGAAACAATGGCTATTATTAGACTTAACACGTTTCTTTCTGATTACACTGACCAGTTTTTTTTAACACAAATTTGCTATTTACTGAAAATATATAAAATAAACAGCCATGTAGACACAGGGTATATATTAACCAATGTTGTCACAAAACAAACATTTCTTTACCTCCTCTGACACTTTCTTGGGCGGTTTAGATCGCTTGCCAGTTTTTGGATCGCCCTGGGAGCTTTTCACAGAATCTTTCTTCCGTTTCCTCCCAGAGTCTTGAGGCCAGCATTTCAGAGGCATGTTTAAACAGGTGTCAAAGAGGATCTGATGGTACACCTTATTTGCAACGCTCCCTAAACATGAGGAAAAAGCCAACCACAATGCCAATTAAACAAACAAATCAGGGTATTATCACTGATATTTGTGTCAATAACAGTAAAAGTAATTGCAGATCAATAATATGTCCCTTGTGTTTAGCTATGGAAAAGATAACATATACCTTAACAGGGAAATTTTTATATTTTGAGAATATTTGGAAACCCTTGTATCCTTTATTTTGAACTTTGATCCAAGTAAGATCTTAAATGTGGTTGAAGCAGATTAGACGATACTATATTGAATGTATCAGTAGCCTTCTTACTTGTCTCCTCTACATTGCTATACATTTCGTACTTTCCTAATTCTCACGATTTAGCTATATAAGTTCTCTATCAACCTGTGCCAATTATTATTTAGTTATGAATTTATATATATTTATTTCTATACACGTATATACGGGTAGATGTTTTTTGTTGTTGTTCTTTTTTGTTAGTTTCTTTTCACATTTTGGTTCGATACCGATTTTCCACTTGCTGTATAAGTTATTGTAACGTTTTTCTTTATTTTTTTATTTCTATCATCAATATTTAAAAGAAATCAGAAAATTTCTGTAAATATTTTGGCATTTTGATACGAGTTATCTCAATAAAATATAATAATAAAATAATAATGATAATAATAATAGCAGATGGATCTGATCTGATCTGATATACTGCTGTTTTACTGCAATGTTTGAGATGTGGATACTGACCTGGTATTTTCAGCAGCAACAAATAAAGTGAAGCTGCTTCTAGACCACACAATCTTTGCTCAAGACTGGGACTTTTGCCTTTCGCGCTAAGAATGAAATAAGAAAGCACAGCCACCAACGCTTTTGTAGAGACACCGTTCTCACCAAACACCACCCAGACACTCTGTAGAATAAAAACACAGTCAAGATATATAAGAAACGCTATTATGTTTCACACTGAGTTTGTGTAATAAAATAGATCTTGGTTAGGTATGGCCATGATGAAATCATACAATAAGTAACATGTCATACCTGTGAATTATCATCATCATCATCGGTGGAGAAAGGCAGCAATTGCATGTAAACTGTTTTGAAAACATCAGCATTTTCCTTGATATCCTCCTCAATAACAGGGTCAAGAGGGTCTGTGTGGGTGAACTCAAAATCCCACACTGCATCCACCCAAGCTGAAACATGTCAACATATCTTACTACAGCATGTTCTTTTAAAAACAAAATATTACTGCTTTTGCCACTTAGCAAGACATTACCAATGTTATTTCTCTGTTATGGTCAAACGAAAAGCTTAATTTGCGTTAAAAAACACTAAACGACACATTTTACACTCCGAGAGCACAACGATCCCCCGGAATGACAGCGCCGTCTGGATTTCTTTATAATTTAAGGTTTAATTAAACCATAACCAAAATGGCTTAGCAAATGTTCCCAGCACATACGTAATAAAAAAGTAACTATACCTGTAGACACACCGCTCAATTTCAATAACTGCAAAGCGCGTATCAGCTCCATGTTTAGTTCAAAATAACGCGCCAATGCTGCCCGCTGGACAGCACGTATCCCACTATGCACTGCGGCTCAACCCGGAAAAACAACGCTACAAATCCTACTACGGTAAAGTCAAATTTCAGCGAACGAAAAGGTGATGCGGAGCGTGCCTTCAGCATAGTAGGAGTTTGATCTTTTTCCTGCACGGCTAAAGTGGCGCATGCGCAACACCCATTCCTATGACGCGCTGATATTACGCGGGTTTCTCAAAAAGTATGAAATGGAATTCATCCGCAAATGTGTGTTATTAAAAAGTGAGTGAGCAAAATAACACGACTAAAGAAAACCGAAGTTCGTCATTCAACTTTTAAGGTGAATTTTTTAAGGTAATGTCATAACGATAACGTATATAGTCAATGTTGTGTTGTTTGCTTGGTACCGTATCTGACAATTCGCTGTAACTGTTGTTGTTCCTCAATAAGTGTCATAGAATTACTACAGAAATTTAACCCTCATTTTTGCACAAAGCATGAGGTGTGTTTGATCAAATTAAACTTTAAGGAAATGACTGTGTTTAGAGTATGGCCGGGTTAAAGTGGCAGGACAGACTGAAGTCTCTGGAGAAGAGGGCTTTATCCTTTCAGTCTGCCCCTCTGTGCTGTCCCTATAAGCCGCGTCTGTCCCGCCCGTGGCAGCCGTCCTCTGTGTGGAGACTCTTCCCACGCCAGAGCGCAGCCATCGCCTTCCTTCAGCACATCAAACAGGTATAGACTGCAGCAGCTGTTGGTCTTTCTTGTATATTTGTTCACCTGAATCATAACTGGAGTTGTTTGTTTGTTATTATTTGTTTGACAGAATTTGCATATATTTTCATTGGAGAAGGAAGGCAGTGATGCTGGACAAAGAATTTTCCTAGTGACCAGCTATAGTGAACTGTGGCACTATTACAGGTACCTGTGACTGGGGTTATAATGCATTAAAACATCTGAAAGTATAGAAATATACGTTTTGTTTGCTTTTACTGGCATGTGTAGAATAATTATTCATAGCTTGTGTTTTGGCTTGAATGTTCTGACATGTCGACTTCTGGCTCTGCCCGAGACATGAGTTTGAAACAAAAATGGCTACAACTTAGTTGTGTTGAATTTGAATAGAATCAGAATAAAAGGTAAATGCAAATAAAAAACACAGGGAAAGACAGATATAGTGTACATGACAAAGCATTGCAATAAAATAAACAAATAATTGAATATGTTTTGTACATTATATGAATACGTATATATTTGGTCCAAGTCAAATTTGGTTCAATCCATTTAAAAATATTTTCTTAAAAATAAAATCATATTTTTTTTAAAGGAAGAAATTAATGGGTTGGCACAATTATATTGTTGTCTACAAAAGTAAGTTTGAAATAAAAACGTTAAAATAATTATAATACCATGAGAAACATTTGTATGTCTTGTTTATCTCCAAAGGCATTTTTGAAGTGTTATAAAAATGAATACTGTTTGGAATTTAAGAAAAGAAAAAGCATACTAAAGTATGTATAACTGCATGAACAGTAAACACTTCCTGTGCTATGCATTTTCCAAAGATGCATTGAAACCTTCTTAATAGTGTCATTTTGCTGCATCTTTGTTTAGAGGCATTGCTCTGGATAAATGAGTTATCTGTGTCTCTTCAGGACTCACAGACAGTCTCTGATGCACTGCTATGAGGTCATTCTCGAAGGAGCTGTCTGCAAACTCTACTTTGACTTGGAGTTTGACAAACCATCCAACCTGCACCTGGATGGCAAGGTGATGGTGGCAAAATTAATTCAGGTAACATTGATACATTGATTGATTAAATACTCACAGTATTTCTGACTTATAACATATTTTTGTGTACATTTAGGAACGTAAACTGACTGA
Organism: Triplophysa bombifrons; assembly: GCA_029783895.1. NCBI lineage: Eukaryota > Metazoa > Chordata > Actinopteri > Cypriniformes > Nemacheilidae > Triplophysa > Triplophysa bombifrons. The sequence continues at coordinate 20,684,253 of CM056452.1, forward strand.
CTGTGATTACATTTATAATTATTAATATATTGTATCCAGCTGCGATCGATGCCTCCTCTTCAGGGGAAGCAGGAATTCAAAATACGTATTCAGCGCTTCACGTGAACATATGTGCATCACTCATCATGTCAAAATACGTGCTTGCTGCAGACGCGTCGAAAGGGTTTATGATAAAAGAGACGCTCGCTTTCAGAAGACACTGCATTAACACTTAACTCTGATTATACATGAGACTAAGCGAGTATCTAGCAAACACGAGCGTCTCTTTTATTAAAAACCCTTTCGACCACCAGGCACAATGTATTTGACATGATGCGGCACACACATGATGAGCTAAATACAAGTTTTGCCGAGCTTCCCCTGAAGTGGAGTTACCAATCGCCACTGATTGTATCATGATATGGTCATCATGGTGGGAGGTGCTAGATTGTGGCCTGTGCAAAAAACAGGATCGATTTTTATAACTACACCTGTAATCTTTTCCAACAACAGTATGTGTGTGAGAAGGTCGAAGAGGCTTATGGTCTACACTGCTCTACAAAAGACGTCCTTAATCTGGACTCCAGCACCACGGAGAAGTTTAGTCGACATCTCATCTTCATGCTACCCAATGCAGCATTTAAAGACAACTCACATGCAGGTGGAGGCATGGCGAGTGACTAGTTGGTGGTTGATGCATGTAGTTTGTAATGCTTGCTTTGAGACATTAATACATTTGTGTGCTTGCTTGCAGGGAAATTTATTCATGATATCCTACATCTTGCTCGGAACAGCATTCAGAAAAGGTGAGGTGATGCATATCAGGACTGCTGTTATCAAACAGAGTAAAACCTTATTCACAATGCAGTCATGTGTTTAAATATTCTTTTACTATCTTGTGTTGTTGGTTTAAAGCAACCCAGTGACAACCACAATAGCAGTCTGTCCAGAAGAGGGTGGTGGGGATGTGGAAACATCTCAAACCACAACACCAGTCAGTCCAGAAGAGAGCGGTGGGGATGTGGAAACATCTCAGGCCAAGAGAAGAAAGTGTGAAGAGAGGGATCTCAGCTTTTTAATTGTGAAGAACAGAAATGGACAGGAACAACTCTTTGTAGACCTGGGTAAGATTTTATAATCTTTAGGTTTTAAAAGCATTAAGATCAGTTTTACGCCCATGGTTGCAATCCAAAATATTGTATTGCAGACAATAGGAATACAGTAATGCTAACTAAAGAAATCATCAACAGCCTCTTGTTTTATGACCATGTTTTTTTAAAGGTGTCTACACTAAGAACAGGAACTTCCGCCTCTACAAGTCTTCAAAACTGGGGAAGAATGCTGCCTTCACTGTTGCTGAGGACAACGAATACGTCCCAAAGTCCTCCAAGCACACTACAGAAGAAGAAACCATATTTCTAGCCTCCTTGATCACCAACATCAGGTGATGACAGTGACGGTCTTTCATTTTATCTGCACATAGAATCATTGTGTAAATGTGTCAAATCATAGAAATTTGGGTCAATTTTTTGGGTGGGCTAAGCATTTATACATTTCTGTCTGTGTTCCACACACTTACTGTTTTATGCCAGTTTTACAGGACAGAGGATATTGGCGTATGATACGCCAGAGAGGGATACAGGAGAATCTCCAGGTTTGACCCTGCAGAGACAGTCAGATAATGCTGGTAATAAGAACTACTAAAATAATTTGTAATACCAATGTTAACCTATAAAGAACATTAAGCAGTGTTGCCCTATGCCCGGTGCACCCAATGTTGGGTTAAATACATATAGCATTATAAATGGGTGGTATCATTGTACTAAACTAGCAGATGTTAAATACCTTTTCGCCTTATTTAAAAACTTCACATTCTGCCCTCTCCATATAGAGCTGATGGGTGACCAGCAGCCGTCTCCTTTTAAGGAAGTGGATGATTTTGTGTTGACGGTCGTGTGCAAAGACGGAATTCAAGGATGTAAGCAAAAGTAACAAGTTCAGTGTTCAGGATTTTGACAGACTTGTGGCACTGGTGACGTCACGTGATAATTATCATATTTGTGACATCGTCACGTGACGTTTGGGTCATGTTAGTGTTAGCACCTGATATCTGTTTATCTTCTACTCTCTGATCCGTCACATTATACTGTATTTTACAACTGAGTGCCACCAGCAGTCACTTTAACTGCTGCTAAAATCCTGATTTATAAACGCAACATCATCGGACAAAATCACAATACAGTACATCTACATTATAGAGCGGCTATATGCTGTTTGCCCTTTCTTCACAATGTGTTGCTGTATTATGAACACTTCTTCCTGACAGTTAAATACACTACACTGAGCTAACTATATGCGCGGAAGAGAGCCAGAGGGCTCCAACACACATGGAGCTCATCAGAAGAGAGTGCATGCGAACACGGAAAAAGAGGAAGCGCACGCACCACTCACACCAAACAAGTCAGGAAAGACAGAAGACTTGGAAGGGCTGTTTGTCCAATAGTTAATCGATCATAGATTCAGTCATTATCAGGATGGATAAAAAAATTACAAAATGTGATAACAAATATACTTGGGTGGTCATTAATGTACTTGGGCGGACTGCCTTAGTAAATGCATTGTATGGGAAACGCTGGAAGTTTGCTGCTGCTCTTTCACTGTTATTTCATTAGTTTCTTTATATTCAGATATATGCAATGTAACTAATTTAACAGACATTTTATCGTTTAACAGACATACGGCGATGGAACTACTTCGCGTCTGAGCATCTGCTAGTTTATGATATTGGGAAATTTCGCTGGTGCCACAACGTGAAACGTTTCCACAAGAGCAACAATATCATGTGAGTGTACTTGTCATTGAATTACATGTCAGTACTGACTTGTCATGAATTATTTAACCTCAAGATGTTCCAAAACGGTATAAAACCTGTATATTTTTCTGAAATCAAAGAAAGATATTTGGAAGAATGTTAGCAACTGAGATTTTGGGGGCACCGTTAACTACTCTTGTAGAATTTTTTTGTTTTGTTGAACACATAATGAGTTATTTTGAAGAAGTTAGGAGAACAAACAGTTCTGGGGCACCTTTGACTATCATTTTATTTTTTCTACTATGGTAGTCCATGATGCCTCAGAAATCTCAGTTGCTAACTTTTTTCTTAATATCTTTCTTTGTGTTCAACAGAACAAAACAAATACATTTATACACATTTGGGGAAACTTGAAGTTAAATAATTCAAGACAGAATATTCATTTTTGGGTGAACTATCCCTTTAAATGTCTCTCTGTACTGTTTTCATTAGGATTGTGGTGGATCTCAAAGAGGAGGTGTGGTATCAGAGATGTCATGACCCTGACTGCAGAAGACAGAACTACAGATCCTCCAGTAAGTAGAGGACCAAAATATTTCATAATACTTTTATTATCCAAAACCTGATGATCCGTTAAGTCTTTTTCATTTTACATTACATTTGTTTTGTTTTCACTTTGTTTAAATCCTAAAATGTTATTTTCATGTTTAAATTAGATTTTGAATCACAGATTATAAATGTGGACTCAGACTCTCGGACACCACCGTAGTTTTGTTTGGCATAGCTGATGATCTGTTAAGAATGTGGTTAGATATGAAAGGTTTATGGGGAAGATTACATTTTATGGTGTTGAAATTATAAAAAAGTACCAAATGCCAAATCACACTGCATCTAATTTAATGGAATTGCTTTGTATTTAAAGGCTACCCACTGCCGCAGGAGGTCTGCATGAGCCACATATTGATGGAGGTCAGACACCCCTCACCTTACATGCCTAAAATATACATTTGCATAGCTGAAGACATACATGATTTACATTAAAATATGAATATTGAGTATATATATATACACACACACATTAATGTACGTTAAGATGAATGTGTTATTGTTTTCTATACATATATTATATCTTAAGGATGAAGAAGACCAGGCATATTTAACAGATGAACTGGGAAACATAGAGCTTGTCCAGAGTTCTGTACCCGTTTCTGCTCCAGCACCACAGGAGGATTGGGGAGACTCGCCCGATGACCCGGCTTACCTGGAAGCCCTGCAGGAGGTAGAACAGGCGACTGAACTGGAAGAAGTCTCAGATGAGCTTCTGCTCCAGGCAGTGACTGAGTGTGAATGATTGTATTGTTTTGCCAACATTAGATGCACAGAGTTATGATGATGAATAAGCTAACTATATATGATGGTGCCATATATATGACAATTTCCTAAGATACAGTATGCGCTTAAATGTTTAAAAGTAATTTATTTCAGTGAATTATTTTACTACATGAATTTTCAATTGTATATAATTAAACAATTGATTTTACTGTAGTTCTTGTTAAATTAATTTAACAGTAGTTGTTGACTAAATAAATACCATTATGACTCCATTTTTGTAATTTTATTCATTATTCTTAAAATTTGAATTTATATAAACATATCACACACCAACATATCAAACTTTATTCACATACGGTTCTAGTACACATATGATAGAAAAAAAGCCAGACTGAAGACCTTCCCCTTACCTTACAAATTGCCGTGAGAATGTGTTGCATCTTAGTTTTCCACTAATATGCTATACACTTAAAATACACTACACTACAAAAATAATTCATGTGGCTTAGTAAATATCTAAAAAATAAACAATTGTTTTTACTTAATAAAATATTTTTAAACCATTTAACTGATTTGAATCAGTTGGTTAAAAATCTTACAGTTAATTTCTCAAAAAATAACACATATTATTTAAGTTTATTTAATAATAATGTTAATCAATATTTAAAATAAGTATTTAATTAGCTAATTATATTTTTTATATACACTTAATATTTTTTGTGAATTCTAAGAAATATTTGAGTTAATCACATTTACTTAATTTTTTACTTGCATTCACTCAATTTAAGTATATTTTATTGAAATCAAAGCCTAAAAATGTAAAAAAAAAAATGAGTGTAAATTATTTCACATAAAATCACTGTAAAAATGTTTAATGTAGTGATAAAAAATACAGCACAAAGTTCAAAGTGCATTTCCTCTGTTGTTCCAGTAGAGTACAGCAGCAGTCTATTCCTAAATGCAGCCCTGAAGGGTTTTGTACATTTATCTCCTCACACAATGTTTTGTGGTCTATGGGCTGAACTGAGATCAGCATTGTTGCTTGACAAATATAATTGAAATATTGTACTTAAGCCATGTGAACTATTTTATACTGGTTCTTTTTCTACAGGATATGCAAATAACGACTAAACCTAAATTCTGGTTATTATTAACTATTACATTTAAAGAACAATTTGGATCTTAAAGCGGTTTAGCTTATGTGACCCTGGTCAATGTTAATAAATGGATTGCCTCGAAATGTCATGTTTTATATTATTTTATAAAACGAGCGTCACGTTATTTTGACAAACGCAGTGACTCCTGAATCTGCATAATTTTCTTTTAATTTTATTGCATGAAATAGGTATGAATATTATATGCATACATTTTATTCTCACTGAAAGTTTGTTTCCTATGCTGAAATATAACTTATAGACAGATGTTATGTAATATTTATAAACCTCATTATTTAATATTGTTGGACAGTTTCTTCATTGGTCCAAGTGTTAAGCACTATAAAATGTGTACAACACTGACTCACAGTGACTGAATGACTGTTTTGTTTTATGTAGAATGATTAATGCTGTTGATCTTTTCCAGCTCCCTAAAGGAGGTTTACTTCCATGAAAAGCACATAGATCATAGCTACACAGTCAGCATGCGGTCAGTTTTGACTATTAGCGTCAAATCCCTTGAGTTTTCTATTCTGCCATACACATAATACTCAAATTCACTTCCAGGCCTCTTTATAACATGGATGTTTGAAATAAATTGTGCAATATTTTTTTCTATTGCTGTTTTTCCCCATGTTTAAAACATCTTTCTTTATGGAAATTCTCATCTAACAAAGAAATATAGATTTATTTTACCATTCCACAGTATAAGTACATTTACAGTTGTTTTTTCCAGACCATATTAACTTCTGGATTGGTAGCTGCTGCCATTCAGTACTTGTGATGTATAAAACCATTTCGCTAAACAGTTCATGGCCACCATAAACTACCATAGTAGGAAAAATTACAATGGTGGTCAAAAGTGCCCCAGAACTGTTTAGCTTTCGTACATTCTTCGGAATATCTCAGTGTTCAATGGAACAGAGAAATTGATATTTATTTTTCCTACTATGGTAGTGTTCTTCTTTTGCAAAGGTGCTCTTATAAGATGGAAAATGGTCATAAAAATTTATATCAAAACTTTCTGACTAGCATTTTAAGTGGCAATAAAATTTATTTCATGATATGACTCCTCTAAAATCCCAGAAAAGCAAAGTTGTTAAAATTTTTGATTTTGATAAACATTATTTATTATGTGAAGCAAAACTGCCAATTTGCTGCCAAAACAGCAGTTAAACACAGTAGACGTACAACTATTGTCTTCTACAATGAGTTAGCCCTATATAAATTACCATTTAAATATGAAAGTTAACAAATGTAATAGACGTTTTAATAGTTTTTAGAGTTGAATAAACATGATTCAAAAAATAAAAGTGCATGGCTCAGTTGCTTTTATTTGCAATAAATACTAAATTGCTCATGGAGCATTCTCACTTTGTGTCGTAAAAAAAGGAAGAGCGGTAAAATTTGAAGTCTCTTTAAATGAAAGACAGAGCGGGTGAACAGTGATGTCATCGAGGTCAGATCCAGCTGAAATTAGACGGGGGATGGTGTCATGACCTCAAAAAGACAAGGACATCATAGTTCAGGGAGAGAAGAGCAGTGATGTCATATCCCAAGGTGTCAAGATCACCTGATTCTACCCAGCGTGTCTCTTTGAGCGACCCGAGAACATGACGCGCAACATGTGGTTCGATAGTATGAGTACACACACAGATGAGCCTGGACCACCACGACACAGTTATAATACATATCCTTGCAGGACTCATCTAGAGAGAGAGAGAGAGAGAGAGAGAGACAAAGACATATCTTAATGGTATCGTTCACCTAAAAAAAATATTCTGGTTTTAAAATTTCCTCCCCATGATATTATAAGTGTGTGTTTATTGCTTAAGGAAAACAAAAAGAAATATTTATCAGAAAGTACACTTCATTGTCATTTTAAGAGCTTGACAGCCCCAGTCCCTATTGACTTTCATTGTACGGAAAGGGCATGCTGATTGCTGAAACCTCGATGTGAGGTTTATAAGTTACAGAATAGTACAAAATCATACCGATCTGAGGCGTGCAGGTGTGTATATTACACTCCTCTTGTTTTGAAGGTTCAAGAAGAGGGTCACACTCATAGCTAAAGGTCAAGTCTTCTCGCAAACAACGCACCTCCCTTACTCGAAAGCCTCCTTCACATGACCGAGAACACTGAGACAGAAAGGACAAATAACATGTAAAACGAAATATTTGTGTGCCCCACTCCTTTTATGTGTGTGCAAACTTACTGAGCTCCAATCTGTAATGTACCATTGGCCACCGCAGCTTTTCAAGTAGCAGATTTTTGCATTTGGGGGGCGGGGCAAATGAGAGCAGCTATCATCTGAGGTGACTTCTAATTGGTCGTTGCTTTGCAGAACACAGACCACACTTCGACTCTGAGTACCATTACCACATTCAGATGAGCACTACGGGATATAAACACACATATATTTTATTCATGTATGTAATGTATTCATACAAACAAATTAATAAAGGGACAGTTCATCCAAAAATATAAATTCTGTCATTGTTTATTCGCCCTCATGTCATTTAAAACCTGTATATGACTATTTCTTCTGTACTGTAAAAAGAAAAAGAAGATAGTTTGAGAAATGTTTCAGTGGTTTTGTATCCATACAATGGAAGTCAATGGAGGGCAATGCTGTTTGCTAACAAAGTTCTTTGACATATATTCTTTTGTGTTTTGAAATAGACAGAAAGTCATACAGGTTAAAGGGGAATGACATAAGGATGAGCTAATTATTTTTTTCCATTTTTATTTTTGGCTGAACTATCCATTTGAGAACTTCAAGGGGAAAATGTGTGATTTCAATTTAATGTACAGAAACAATAACATTGTAAGAGATTTGTTGGAACAGAATAAACTTCTTGGAAGGCACTTTGATAAAAAAATCTTCAATTTCTGGCTAAAACAAAGCCATGACTTTGGGGCAGAACTACTGTTAAATATTAAAATCTGAACTACGTCCAGCTTTGATCACTGTGAAATAACAAAAGAGTGTTTTTAAAAATGGAGCTGATGCTGGAAATAAATGTTCATCTGACTCTTATGTACATTTAAAAATTATTGCTGACAGAAATAAAAATATATATTCTTAAGCGCATATGCAAAACAGCAGTAATGATAGTGACATGCATTCATGCACCTGTCCCCACGGTCCTGTGTACCATTCCAGCTTCTGTGTGCAGGGTCCCAGGTCACACGGCATGAGCTCCTCTGGTTTATCCTCTTCTTTGCAGTTGTCTAACGGCAGAGAGTTGGTGTGACTCATCATACACAATACTGACCGACTGCGACTTCCTTCTGCGCAGTCAGCAGAACACTGCAACGGGACACAAACAGCTGTCTTTGAACCCTGCCTGAGCTGGTTTAAAGGGATAGTTCACCCAAAAATGAAAACTATTGCATTCCTGTTTGACTTTCTTTCCCCTGCAGAACACAAAAGAAGATATTTTGTAGAACGTTGGTGACCAAACAACACTGGTCCCCATTGACTTCCACTGCATGGAGACTATGGATACAAAACCACTGAGGCATTTCTTAAAAATGTTGTGTTCCACAGAAGAAAGAGTCATACACAGGTTTTAAATGATGACAGAACAATTTTTTTAGGTGGACTATCGTTTAAAGTTAGCTCTCCCCTCAAAAAACAGAAAACCCAGTCGGAGTGAATATAGGCCGGGAGACCAGTAAACCATCTGGTTTAAGCTGCTTTTCAGCAGGAAAGTTCTACGGAAAATACTAAACTTTCTTACCCTGTCACTCCAGAAAGAGTAGAACCAGCTACTGGCACACACTCCCCTGTCACAGTTCTGCAGGTCCTGCGGGCGAAGGGCCATGTTGCATTCCTCATCTAAAACTACGTCGCCCAGGTTATCCACACACACAACTTCTCTACTGCGCTGACCCACTCCACATGGCACCGAGCACTGAGAAAGAAGAGAAAGGGATTTAACTGGAAACAGAGCTTCACAGACCACAATTTAGTTTTATTTTATTATTTAAACACTTGGTATTCATGGCTGTTGACTCATACATTAAATCTTCAAACAAAACACATTATGTGACCATTCGTGTAGTGAATTTGGATGAAATTTACTTCGGTAAACAAAATAAATAGAAATCATAGATACATTTCTCTTTTACGCCTCTTTCACATAATAAAGGGGGATAGGTTAAGCTACCGTAAAATTAATTTGTATTGTGACCAGACTGTGGCCCCAAAAGGGTATCGGGCCAGGGTTACCAAATCTGTGTAATAAAACCAGTCCAATGACCAATCAGAACTAACCCCAAACTAGTCCAAACACACTTAAAATATGCCATTCCTATACCTAATTTCTATATTTTACAGGCACTGTTATGCAATTCACATAATTAGTTTTTACATTTTTTCTTATAGTAAAATTTCACCCAATAATGAAAATTCTGCCATCATTGATTCACCTTTGAAGTGACTGTTATTGTTCACTGTATATGACATGTGAATACTTCTTTCCCTGATGTTATATGTATAATGTTTGAAATAAAGTATATATTAAGGAGAGAGAAAAAAAGAAAAGAGAGAAAAATTGTGGCCGTGGTTTTCGTCTTTCTCTACAATTTGATTGGATGTATAAAACAGCCTTTACATTTAGAAATTGAACTGGCAGCAGACTGACAGTTGAAGGGGAGGAGTTAACCGATGCTCCGCCCAAGCCTTATAACCTTGGACATTTAAATCATACATGTCAGAGTCATGCATTTTCAGATTATTAGGGCACTCAAATTTTGAAAAGAAAATGATCCACATTAATGAACTATTTACAATAAAAAATAGGCATTGTAAAAAAAAAATTCAACTGGGAATATAAATTGTTCCTTATTATTTTTTTTGCTAAATAAAAATAAGTTGTATAAGAAAGGTATAAGAATGTTGTAACCAAACAGGAAAAATTATGCTAGCCAATGGTGCCCCAGGGGTGTTTTGTTTCCCACATTCTTTAAAATACACTGTATACCCAAATGTTCAAAATAATCAAACAGATTAAGTAATGTAAAATTAATTTTATAAAAAAGTTCTACTTACCTAAATTGATCGTAAACACTTTTTTACTTTTGAGTAAAATATAATGATTATTTTAGATTAACTTGAAGTTTTTACTAAACCTCAAAACATTTATTCACTCCTTGTTCAATTTACTTCATGAAAAAAAGTTAATTCAACACAAGTGGTCAAGAAGGATTTACAATTTCCAGCATGCTTTGTATCAGACTGCATTAGGAGGAAAATATTTATTTACATGTTTTTAATAAAGATAAAGACTTGTTAGTGTTTAATGTTCACTTCTCTTAGATATTTAGAAAAGTTTTACATATTTTTCAGTTTTGTGGTTACAATTGTTTAGAAGAGTGGTGCATGTGCTTAGGATCTGCGAAGCTCCATTTGACCTGTAACATGTATTATGTTACTAGTAAGCAGTAACTGTCCCAATGGCACTTCTGATCTCAGTCTCTTCTTGCTCATTTTGGGTAGCATAAGTTGAAGTGTTTGATTTATTCATATTAAGATATGATAAAATATAAAACTGAAAGAATTTGGTTTAATTAACTTAAAAATGCTATTTTGGTGTAGTTTTTAAGTTCTGTGTACTTCATTTCATAAGAAGGATAAATTAAATATTTAAATTGTACTTGCTAAAATTTAGGAAGAACTTTAACTTAACAGTAATCAAAATTTGAAAGTTCTGCTTACTTAAACCAAGGACCTCAAAAACTCCAAATAAAAAAAAGATGTATTGCCAACTTATCCGGGTTTACAGTGTATCTTTTTTTTTGTTTAACAGAACAAAGAAATTTACACAGCTTTAGTAGTAGAGGGTGAGTAAATGACAGAATTGGGTGAACTATTTCTTTAAAATCACTGTCATAAACACATTCTTCTTTAATTAAAACATAGTTTTACATTACAAATGAAAAGTTAAGAACAAAATCCTTCTACTTGAACATGTCGAATAAACACAACCCGGGGCAACATGTTAACAGTAGCTCAATTCCAAGGTTAAGCTGCAGACATGGTTACCCTGATCAGGACATTCATTTCATAAAATGAATTGATTTTATTGGTCCCAAGATCATTTTTAATAGGTGTATGAAGTCATTTCCCATCAAATTTACATCCCCTCATAATCTTTCATTAAAAACATGAACCTCCCCTTGGTGAAAAGGCAGGACTATACTGACTGTCCAAGCGCCAGGCTTCACTTCAATTAATTCCTACTGTAAATATCAAGCCCGGTCCTACAGTTTTTCTCATTCCAGGAAAGGCCTATTTCGCAACTTGCATTTCATGCCAACTTTAAGTTAAACTGGCTCATTTTACCCCACTCTCCTCAATACCCATTTACAAACCTCTGTCCACTCGGAGCGAATCTGCCACTCGCTGCAGATCTTCAGCTGGCACACTGTGGTCGTCTCAGGCATTTCCGTGACATCACAGAGGCTGGATGCCACAACAACAGTGCAATTCCCACGGTATCCTCGCGTCTGCCGGCAAATAATCTGACGATGCTGATAACCTGGACCGCAAGTCTTACTGCACTCTGACCACTCTCCAAGATCCCAGCTGACACACACACACAAACACACACTCATTGAAGGGATGCAAAGCCAAATGCTTGATATCAATCACATGTGCGCTTCATCTGCACCATTTGGAATCAACTACTCCAGAAGTCTCCAAATTTCTCCTTGGCCCATATGGAGAATTGTTTAGATGTAAAAAAAATGCACATCTTATCCTTTGTTGTACCCCATACTGCTCTTGAACTAATTGTAGATGTGTGCGAGTTTGTTTGTTTTTTCTAGATGCTTTTACATTAGAAATATAAATAGTTATGTTTGTTCACTCACAATGCCGGGCACGGCTGTGATTGACAGTCTTCTACCTGGGGACCGGGATGATGGGCGTGTCTGCAGAGATCATCTGGTACAGTAGTTTGAGTGGCCCTGTCTACACAGCTGAACAGAACCTGACGACTGCCTGATATACACATGAGACAAACAAATAAACAGAGACAGACACCAATAGACAACATAGTTATTGTGATGTCTAAAGAATGGAGCGCTGCTGGGAAAATATGCTCTGTTTCAGTTTTATTTGTAGGCACAAACGTCTGCTTATTGTAAAGTTGATCTGGTTTTGATTTAGAAGTAAAACAGAGAGGACCTTCTAAAAACTTTTGCAATGATCTGGAATGCACGAACATGTGTGCGTGTCACTATCCAGTACTACGGAAGATCATTTATCAGACACGACAATGTGTTTATGGGTGTCTCAGACCCAAAGTCATTGATAATCTAATGTAATTATTTTCTGTTTGTTTTCTGTCTGTCTTCCTAATATCAGACCGCACTGCTTCATTAAAGAAATTGTAAATAATGATGTTTAAGTAAACCAGTTAGTGGACAAAAATAAACAAGCACATACACATTCATTTAAGAACTAAACTAAACTACCTGTTCCACATGTGGTGCTGCAGGATGCTGTTGCCATGGCAACCCAGCTGTACAAGGGAAGTGGTTCAGGGGTCAGCGGGTCTGATGGAACCTGGTTTGGGTGAGAGATGCTCATCGAGTTTTCATCGTTGATAATCTCAGGTCCAGGAAATAACTCATGGCTTTCTATTGGAAGACGAGAGAGAGGAAGAAAGAGAGTGTAAAATGAGAATAACAGAGGAAATAATCACGTTGTGAATAATCAGGTTTATAATGATCTTTTAACGTATAGTTCACTGAATATGACACGCACATCACAACAATGTCTTTCATAGAGAGGATCAAAACCGCAATGAAAAATAGCTTATTGTTAATGTGAAATTGAGATGTTTCTCAAAATCTTGCTAGCATTTCAAGTGGACCCCTGAGAACACTATAAAATCAAAAACAATGCTGTTCAGGACATGTTTAAATAAAGAGGGGATCAAAAACAAGCAAACTATTCTGTTGGCATTTAATCCCAAATTCCTAGAAATAGGTGTGGGAGGAGCATAAACAGTCACTTCCATCAGCCGCTTCTCAGCAACTTCCAAACAGTTCCCCCCCATCTCCTCCTTCTCTGCTCTTATTCTTTCTCTGTGCAGTTCCAAGAGGGGGGGGGGGGGGGCTCAGAGCATGAGCCGAACCCCCTTTGAGGATAACTAGCCAAGTTTGTTACCTATTTGTTACGTGTTTATTAACTATAAATACGAAAGGGCTGAACTTGTGAAATTAGCCTAGTTGTTTCAAACCCTTCTGACACAAGAACAGGTTTTATAAAACTGCCAGTTCTGGTCCTTGATTCTGATTGGCTGAGCGGAGTTCTAAGCCGTTATAAAATACCCCGATATATAACGGCTGACCGCACCACATAGCCTAAATATCATTTTATTTACTTTGTTTAATGAAACCTTGCTAAGCATATGGAGTAACTGTTTTATAAAAGCAATAAGCCCCGCGAAGCCGTGGGTTACAGTGCACTCCGCTTCGCGTCGTGCCTAACAACGCCCCTTAGCTGTTATAAAATGCACTGTAACCCACGGCTTCTTGGGGCTTATTGCTTTATTCTACACTGCCTGGCCAAAAAAGTCTACATTTGGTTTTAAATAAGCAAATACTTAGGAGCCTTTAATTGGATAATTATGGCAATGATTCATTTGTTTAAACTGGCAATAGTTATTTTAACACTTTAACTGATACAGTGTACAGTTTCAAGATCCTTACACAACCACATTGAAAGACCTTTTCTGTGGTTATGGAAAAGATGTTGGTGTATTTCAAAAGAGACAAATTATTGGCCTGCATTTCAACCAGGAGATTTTCACACTTGAATTGGCCACCACATAGGCTTGACCTTAAAGGAAAAGTTCAGCCAGAAATAAAAATTCTGTCATCACATATCTACCCCCATGCTGTTTAAAACCTCAACATGACTCTTTCTTGTGTGGAACACCAAATGTCTGAGTGATTTTATGTCCATCCAATTGAAGTCAATGGGGACCAATGTTGTTTGATCACCAAGGTTGAGTCGGTGAGTCAAATAAAGAATTTTCACCTTTGGGTGAACTATTTTTTTAACCTTTTAATGGTATTTGGGATCTCCTAAAAATGTGGTCTTTGTAAATAGACTCTACATAACACATTTGTGCGTTAATCTACACTTACCTAGAGGAAGAACACTGGAGTAAGAATCTGAATCAACATTGATGATGGGCACTCTGGGAAGAATGTATTCAAAATATATCACTGGATTGGGCTGTTGATATATCACCTTAAAAAACAAAGTCAGAAATGTTCAGATGGATTTAGTCAGAAGACCATGATATTGCGAAATATTCTTTTTGAACTCAAATATGAATCTAACTGCTGCCGCACTGCTTATTTAGTCAAGTAAGGCAATATGTGACGTCATACAGTAGGAGTGTTCTCTCACAAAGAGATGTAGCTCTTGATTGGTTGGTCCAGAAGAAGTGATGGATTCTCCTGCTCTGCTGCTTATCTCATTGGGTCGTTTATACCAGATTTCAGCACCCGCGGCATAGAACTGCCCTGGCCTGTCAATCACCCAGTCACCATTTATGACGGATTCCCCAGTCGCTGTCCTGAGAGCTTAAAATACAAGAGAGAGAGCAGCACAAAGTAGTAGAGAGAGAAAGAGAGAGAAAGAGAGAGAAAGAGAGAGAGAGAGGGAGAGAGAGAGAGAGAGAGAGAGAGATACAGAAGAATGTTGAATGCAAGGCGTGTTTATGTATTAAAGGATCAAGGTTTGGCTGGTTTTCATGACCCACAAGCATATTTTTCTCCTTTCACAGCCATCAAAAGCAGTCGTATAGTGGATGTTTTTTGCCAGTGCAGGTGGAAAGTTTTGAGATCATAAAACGGATTATTAGAGTGATATGTCAGTTTTTCATGAGCTCAGCTGCTGTCAGGATATACTGGATATTTCATATGACCTCAGAGCGTTTGCAGTAGTCACATGCCACTTGTGGTTCAGTTGATATGCCCAAATATGTTCAAAGGTGGAAGATTTAAAATCACATATTTCTGTCTAAGTCTATTTCTGTTTCTATGTCAGGCATCAGTCATTAAGACAAATAAGAATGATGGTATCTTCGTGCAGGCATTGTTTGAACCAAGTCACCTGTTATTTGGTTGGTTGACGGTGGTTTACAACTTTAACCAGCTTGACCAAGATGGTCTGGTTATAACTATGTAAAAACACATAAAATGTTAAACAATGTAATTTTACATAATTTTACTGCTGTTTTTTTACATAAATAATGAAATACAATAAAATAATTTTACAGAATTTTTCTCTTTTTTTAAACATATTTTTTCACATAAAATGTTTTTTGAAATATGGTCCGAAAACGTAAAATTACATAAATTTAGAAGAAATCTGCAAAAACAGAGAAAGACAGAAAATGTACAAAAAAAACAGGAAAAACACTTGATTATATATTCTTGTAACCTGTAATTTTACAGGATTTTTTTTCACTTATGACAAAATAGATGCATTCATAAATAGATGAAATATGCACTTCCTTTCTTCAGCTAAATACAAACAAATACTGTAACATGAAAAGGGTGTTGTTTAATATTTGAGATACTGAAGCTTCAGCACATGATCGAACAAGTACCACCTGATTTTTTATTATGTCCTGACATCTAAAACCAGATACAGGTAGATCAAAGAGAGTGTGCTTTTTCACATGACTGTACTGTACATCCATCCAGTAGGTTAATAAATGTCTTCTGAAGCCAAATGATACATTGTGTGTGAAGAAAGGAATCATATACATCTGGGATGGAATGGAAGTAAGTCAATTATGAGATAATTTTGATTTTTGGGTTTCCTATTTCTTTAAACAACCTCCTGAAGTAGCTATACCACCACCTTTGTTGTAGCTGGATTTTCCAGCAGGATATTTGTTACAGATTCCGCTTGAACAGTAGAACACATTAATATATGATCCATGAGCCAGCAGTGAATTAAAAGGAAGTGCTAGAGGGAATTAAGTTTCCATTACCTAAGTAGTTTCTGGTCTTCAGTGTTTCCTGTATTTTGATTCGTTGAGCTCCAGAGGGGATGTCCAGGATCTTGTGGTAGCCGACAGAAAGCACAGACAGAAAGCGTGTTCCGCTGAACAGTTCACACGAGCTCCCGTCGCCCGCACACACACCGCACACATCTACCTGCAAACCCCTACAATCCTGCACAAATACAATATATAATATAAGCTTGTGCACTGCAGTTTCATACTTTTGTTTCAAGACAGTTTGTTTTATCGTTCAATTACTCTAAAAGTGAACTATATCAATGTCATGGTTGTGGTGTGGACCTTTAATATATAGAAACATTAACCTTTTAATCATGTTGTAACAATGTTGTTAAAAGGTTGGTGAGACAACATTATGTATTTGCTGGTGCTAGGTACTGTCCACATGTAGCTGCTCGCTTGACACTGACCCAAAATCTTTTTTCCACCTCAATAGAAAGCATATTCACACAGTATGATTTATTCCCTATCCCCTATCTAGTGTGTCATTTACCATACTCTCAAAAAAAATACTGGGTGATTATTTACCCAGCATTTGGTAAAAAGGTCATCGTGGTCAACCGTTCCGTATACGGGACACCTAAGTTTGCGTCAATATTGTGAATGCAATTTCTAATCGAATCATGACAAACTATATATCATTGGAAAGGTATAAGACTCTAGAAAACAGATTTCTTTGATGTTTTTTTAAATAATTTATGTAGGGAGAATAATTGATTATTTTGTATAAAGAGTGTGCTTAGATTTTTTTGTTATATTTTTGCGACCCGTATTTTTTTATGTATTATTAAAATCAAAGAAAAACATTTAAAATATATATTTTTGTATCATACATGTATGTGATTTTTCTTTTTAGCAATTATCAGCTACTTTTCTTTTTTCAAACGACACCAACCGTAAGTCTGTATTCCAATGAATTCATGAGTTACCGCCATTTTAGTTCCAACATGTGTTTTCATGTGTAGGCTCAAAAAGGGCTCAGACAGTTAACAGGTGAACAACAATGGCTTAAAATAACCCAGCATAGATTTACTGTATTTACAAACCAAGGGTTTGGTTCGTCCTTTTTGACCAAATGTAGGGTTGAAAAACACCAAGCATTTTTTAAGGGCATATAGGAACTAGTAAATACATAAATAAGTGGCTGTTTTCAGGTGCAGCTTAGTGTCTTTTATAGGAGATTGGACTATGAGAACATTGGATTGGACAGAGTTTGACGAGAAACTGAAGTGCAGGATGATGTCATCAAAATTCTAGATTTTTTAATGGAAAGACAAACGCGACTGCACGTTTTGAGTGCTTGTATTTTGTAAATGTAAAGTTTGTCATTGTTTTGAAGT
Source organism: Triplophysa bombifrons (assembly GCA_029783895.1). NCBI lineage: Eukaryota > Metazoa > Chordata > Actinopteri > Cypriniformes > Nemacheilidae > Triplophysa > Triplophysa bombifrons. The sequence goes on from CM056452.1 coordinate 20,701,937, forward strand.
ATATAGGTCATTGAAAACCATAAAGATTACACACTCGGACACAAAGCCAATGCAAGCAAATCAAAATATCAATGAACAATCATTCAAATAAGAGGGTGAGTAAATGTGGACAGAATCAACTGAGGGTAAACTGCCTTTTTGGCTGGTAAATGTCTTTCAGATAAAAACTCACATCTTGCGCATTTTGCTTGCTTGAAGATTTGTTTGGTGGACATTTTATTAATAAAGAATGTAAATGAAATAGCTAAAATAAATATATTTCGGAAAGTTCATAAAAATTGGCTTATCGTCCCATTGTTTAATCTGGCAGGAGCTACAGCGATGAAAAAGCAAACAGCGGCAATGGACACATGGACGCTGCCGCCTTTGAGTCAAAACACAAACGTTGATTCAGTCATTCAGTTCATCGACTTTATTCTTGTACCTTTTTATAAAATATCAAACAGAACAGACATGTAACCAATCAAACACACATATTTAAAAAAAATTACAGAGGATATGTTTGTGTTTATGGTTTAGAGATTTGCCAACACTGCTACCGGCAATGGTCATATCTTATTCCACACAAAAATACACGCTGACAGATTACGTATGACTAAGTCATCAAATGTAATACAGTATGCAGTAATTATATTACAACTGTAATGATGAGGACTATAAATGCCGCATATGCTGTGGTCATGTTTGCTTTTCTGTCATGGTGGGGACTTTCCATCCCTTCCCACTAAACCAAACCCTCACATAAAACGTGATGATTTCCATTGAGACATTTATATGTTTGTAAAGCCATTTTCCTTACGAGGAGCACCCATAATGCATTTATTGTTTATACAGGGACATTTGATCCCCATAATGTTTTTGGCAAAAGTGGTGATGAGTAAAAATAATGATTTATGGCAAAAAATCACAAAATATGGAGATAGGCTACAAGGTCTTTTACAGCAGTGATATATTCCCAAAAGAAAGATATCCAACACTCCCCTTCCAGTTCATATTTACAGAAGTCCTCTGTATTCCTGCAACTGAATCAACACATATAATGCACTTTTTGATCATCCAACATAGGTTCTGATAATTATTTTTTTGTCTTTTTAATTGTTCAAATATGTAAAAAAAACATGATATAATTGAAATGTGGGTACAAGGAAGCTAAAAATGGATGCCTGCCTGTTAACTATTATCTATAATACAAAAATTACAACTTGAAGACTATTGCATGCATTCTAGTTGTGAAGATGTGTCTGTTTCTCATCTTTACAACTAGATGTGGCTCCGTCTCCACTTCACTGTACCAAACTGGCATCATCTGTGAATTCTCAGAAATTCTTACCTCCCCAGGCTTGCCGCTTGAGTCATTGTCCCAGGAAACAGGCTCTGTGGGTGGGCACAGGAAGGTGAGCAGAAGGGTCATCTGGATGAAATGCCGGATGAATCTCCAGTCAAGGGCGCTTAGCTGTTGCATCCCACAAGCCACGAGGAGAATAAAACTTGAATTCTGTGTCTGTATATGTAAAAGCAAGAGAGTATGTCCTGTTCCTTATGAGAAGTGATGAAGAACTAATGCAGTGCTGCTGTTGAATGTTGATGAATGTTTTAGTGAAAAAGGTTTCTCTCTCATTTAAGTATGTTGTTCAGCAACAATTCTCTCTCTCTTTCTCACTCTCAGACAGAGAGTCATATACGCATTGGCAGAGATCTCTCGTCTCTCCTCCCATTTTTTCTTTCTCTCTTCTCTTTCCACTCACCCCATTTTTTCATAAGCAGCAAGAATTCCTTTCTGAGAAAGAAGCTGTAAAATGCTTTGAATTACAATCACTTTCTGATGGACAGACACCGTCTGTGTCTTTGTAACATTCAGAGAGGCTTATTTTGACCCAACCACAGCTAAATCCGGTATTAGAGTCACTCTTTCTCAAAAAACTAGTAGACCAGACAACCAACTGTGAAACTAATCTGTAGTCAGCTTTTGCATACTTCAGTGTGTTGTGGTGTGTAATTTTGAAGTAATGATGGTGTACGTTACGTGTCCAGGTGGCGTATGTATTTTTCTTTGACCTCGAGGTCAAAGTTTGCAGGGTGTGATAGAGAGAATGAGGGAAATAGAGACAGAGTACAATGACATATCAGACCTGAGGCGGAAACGCTTGCGCCGAAACATTTGGTCACAGAAAATATTTTCACGGATATAACGTTTTGGAACTCAGACAGATGTGGCGGAGGAAAATTTCTCGTGGTTTGGTGTTTTTCTTTCTTGTTCATGCTCGGTCAATAATGTAATGTTTCTAACTCTTTTAGAAACGCTGCACTGGGCGAAACGTTTTCGTTTTTGGAAAGAACAAAAGGAAGAGCAATAGAAAATGGATTTAATTTTAGATGAAACAGCACTGAAACAATAACACAAAACATGGATTATCAGGAAGGAAATTTGATTTCATACCCAAATATCCAAAATGTATACAATATGCAAGAAAACTTCAAAACCAATAAGTAGGAAATCCCACTTCCTGTCAGAGAAAGTGACTCAGTCTCTCTACATTAGATCTGTTTAGACTGAATCACCACCACTGATGTTTGTTGTGTTCTAAAATAAGAGCTCCAGATGAGGTTTGTGTCAATGAACTCTTTTAGAGCTACAAAATGAACTATTGAAGAGAAAACAGGAGGAGCGCACAATGATTTATCACCATGAAATAGACACATTCCCAGTCCACACACTGTCGAACACACACCTGTTGCAAAGCGGTGATTTAGATGACACGCAAATGTGCATGTGTGTGCGTGTTTGGTTGTCAATAGTTGGATTTGCTCATTCTGATGAATTCTAACAGAAAGCCATTCAAAGAAATAATGGCACATTGAAACCGTAAATATTCGAGTGATCTGAATGAATGCATTTAGCCTGTTACATATTTTGTATGTTTTCACAAAGTCACAGAATGCTGGAAACTTGACAAAGTCTCATCCGAAAATACAGGGATTGGTGGAGGAATGTCAGAACTAAGTATACTTAATAACGGCTCTAAGCCTTTGCATTCTACATGCCCGCTGTGGATTAGTATAGACAGTAAACAACATAATAACAGTGGATCTCTCCCAAGTGTGCTAAATCAAACAGCACTAAATATTTTTGCTGAAGTACTAAAGGGACCCTAGAGGTATATATTGAGTGGCTGACCATGCCAACTACAACTGTTGCCTTGTCAATAGCGCTCAGAGACAGCAATAAGGGGAATTTTAAAAAGCGCTTTCACAAGATGATACAATTCATTTTTTTTTTAGATTTTACTCATTTTTGTGAAATTCGGCTCATTTCCTGTGCTGAAGATATCAATTTTAATATTTTATAATGAGCGTTCATCCGGCGCCAAACCCCCAGTTAACTTCCGGTTTGTGTTTGACTAGTGTCTAATAATAACTATTTAATTTAATTTATGTTAATATTAATTTATATTATTATTTAACTGTATAATAACTGATTAAATAAACGATTTGTTGAATTTTGTTGTAGGTTCATTTTATAAAAAAACTGTTTCTTGAATT